>CM038042.1:153503365-154727830 GCA_021397845.1 Areca catechu
TCCTCTTTATTTTCTTTTTATTCCATTTTCTTCTTTGAAGATATATGGCAAAAGAGAGCAACTGAGGCAGATCAAAGTGTGGAAGGCCATCAACAAGAAAGGGAGACAATAAGACAAAGGAACGTGAGGAAGGAGAGTGCCGGAGGCAAAAGAGGAGGAGAGCAACAATGTGAGAGAGAAAAGAGATATCACTGATAGGGATGAAAATGGATCGAGTCATAAGTGATCTCGATTCAACCCAGTTTTTTTATTGGATTCTATTATTGGATCCAAACCAACTCGTAAAAAATTAGATTGGTTCGGGTCAGGTCTAGCCAAAATCTTCAATCCAACGAGCTATTCGGATTATATCAGGTCCATATATAACCTAGTCATAATCTAAAATATTCAGATCTAGATCAAGTCCATATCAAATATGAGCAACTATATTTTAATTATCATATAACTAACTACTATTAATCATATAAAATACAACAAAATAAAACTCTCAAAATAAATTTAAATATAAAAATAATTATAAATTTATCTTTATATTAAAAAATATGAACTATACAAGTTTTAAATCATAATTTAAAGATCTAAATAAGTTTGGATCATAACGATATTACAAAGTTTAGATCGGATCCAAATTCAATAAATCCAGATCCGATCTGGAAAAAAGAACGGATCCAATTTTAGAACTTAACTTGAATCCAAGGAACTTTAAAAACAGGTTAACTTATATTTAAATAGATTGGATCGGCTTAGGTCATGAATCAACCTAATCCATTTGCAACCTTAAGCACGGAAAAAAGGGTCAAAGATTATCAAGATGCAAGCCCGATAATTATCAAAAAAAAAACTTTATAAATTATTATTTTTTTTATAGGTGTTATATATGCCCGGTCAGACCCGAGATTGAGCCGAACAAGGCATTCGTCCGGTTAAGACGGATTGAAGCCCCCGCCGGTCGGCTCCCACGGAGGCCCTAATGCATCCCCACTGAGGCCCACGAGCTGATTGACCATTGGACTATTGTTCCAAGGAAGCCGATCTAAGGGAAGCCGACCAACCAAGGGGCCGACCAACTTGATGCACGTTCGGGAGGGCGCCACTGAGGGCCCACGAGCTGATTGGCCATTGGACTATTGTTCTAGGGAAGCCGACCAACCAAGGAGCCGACCAACTTGATCCACGTTCGGGAGGGCGCCTGAGGGTTCCGGAAGATTCCCTATAGCTGGTGCCAGAATTCTGTTGCAACGGATTCTTCGACGTTGCCACGATCCTATGCCACCTGGCCATCTCTTTTGATCCTCGCGGGGGCAGATCAGGAACTTCGTCTCTGCCCTCTAATGAATTTTGGCAGTATCTCATGCCTATAAAAGATGCTCAGGGGACCTCCACAAAAAAAAAAGGAGAGGTTCTTTCTCTTCCACTCTATGCTTCTCTTTGATTCTCTCCAGTCCATTGCTCCAGACCCCTCGCTAACTTAAGCTTCGGAGTGTCCCCCGCCGGAACACCTCCGGCGCCCAGGAGACCTTTTGCAGGTTAGCCGGTCGAGGAGTTTTCCAGCACTGCGAGCAGAGCTCGATCCAGGGATGAGCGCAGCAACAATAGGATTAGTCGCTCTCCCTTAACTTTTTTTCCAATGACTTAATCTTTTTAATAATAGCTAGAAAAGGAAAAAAAAAGTATCCTTGTAATTCTCAGATCCTATAAGATTTGGCATAATTCTACCATTTTCAAACAGGACCTAAAAAATTCTTATCTCCCGCGAGGCACACCCACCACTTAGAGGACTGCCTCATATTGGACAAGACTGGTCAATCGGTTGGAGCATTAACCGTTAATAGATAGAGAGCCAGAGGGTGGGGCGGGGGGTCCGGGTGGCGCTTGGTTTAGAGTTAATCCACCACTAAGTTGGTGGACCAATTCAACTATGAAGCAATACGTACACATTTGTAGATGATCCTACACGGTTGGACTGACCCTTCAGCTGAAGGATGGATATTTGGAGCAGAAGCATATCCCCTATCTTTTGTTGGCCACCTTGGTTGGAAGGGAAAGAAACCCCGCTAATACAGTCAAAGCACAGTTCCATTTCACAATCATATGGAAGTATGATTGAGAACGACATCAGATATTATCAGAGATGGCCTGTCACGTCTTTTAGGCCACCCTAGAAGCTAGGAAATAAGATTAGAAGGCCTCCAAAATATCCTCGCTTTAAAGGAAGATTAATCTACTCAACCGAAAAGGTGGATGGCTAATCACACAAAAAGATGGATGGCTAATCTAGCATCCATCCCCACTACGGTGATAGATGATAGTACGATTGGTTAGAACGTGATTTCATTTTTGTAAATAATTTATTAATTACATGTTCAAGACATGATCCCACTCGATTAAATTTCAAAAATTCTAAATATCCATGACTAGAAGAAATTTCAGAAATCCCCCCCCCCCCCCCCCCCCCAATATTTTTATCAATATCTAGCATCCATCGCACTCACGTCCAGTAAATATCTGGCCCGCCTTGTAGATGGTGGAACCCCTCCGCCGTGTTAGAACCCCCCCCCCCGTACAGTGTATGGGCTGAATCTTCGTCACGTGAAATTCCCAAATTCCTCCCACTGCCAAGTGGCCCTTCCGTTCCTTAAAATACACTTCTTTTTTTTTTTTTTTTTTTGGGGGGGGGGGGGGGAGGTGTACAAAAAAAGATAGACCGTTCCTTCAGTTACTTGGACAATTCATGGAACTCGCTCAACCGAGTGCTCACTTCTCGATGTAATCCAGGTTGGACGGTACCAACAGCATGCTACCCCCCACCATGGCACCATCCCTATGCTATTGGCCAAAGACTAGAAGAAACTGCTTACAGAAAAATTGAAAATTAGAGGGAGAGAAAAGACCGAGAAATCCTACGAAAGTTCTCCGTCAATTTAGCGTATCAGAGCATATCGGATCCCACTATAAACAGCACCACCAGCGTCGCTTTCAATTCAAAGCATGACACTGGAGCAGCCCACTCGGCGTTCACAAGATTTTTTCCAACACTGCACGGCAGGAGAGAATGGCAAGATTCACCAAGTTCAACAAGCAAACATTAATAAGACTAGATTTCAATCAACCTTTGTTATATACCAGTAGCAATTTCAGGTATTAAGTTTATCTCAGATGCAGACGATTTGTTTGACCGTAAGCAGCTTTTAACCGTATTAGGGCTTTAAAAAAAAAAAAAAGTTAAAAAAAAATCTAAAAATGTTCTTTCTGAAAGTTGATAATTCTTATGTACATAGAGATCTCATTCCAGGTACTGCTGTATATTTATTCAAAGACACCAATGGACCAGCATAACACTTTACGCTTCAAATAGCAGAATAATGACAGAATAAACACAAGCAAAGCAGACTCTTTCATCACCCACTTCCCCTTATTCCTACCACAACATAGACAAACATAATACCAACACACAACATTATGCTAACACTGGATGGCACTACCCGATATCAGATTAAAACCGAGTAATAATAGAGTTTATATGACTTAAAAGAGAGAGAAAGAGAGCCTACCATGATAATAGCCACACCACCACCAAAATCTCTCTCTAAGAGCTCAATAACAACTAGTGATCATCATGCTCTGGCCTGTTTGACATCCCCCGGCGCTGCATCAGGGATGACCGCCGCGGAGCTCACCGTCTGATACTGCGGGGCCAATGCCGGCGGCGGACCAGCTTGAGAGTAGTACATCTGGGCATGGGTCGGGTCAGCGTATTCGTAGCCATAATTGGCCATTGCTGCCGGGGCCTGAGATGGGCGGTGGTGCATCACATGATATCCCATTCCGGCGTACTGGTGGGGGACCTGATCAGCTGCCATATGGATCAGAGGCGGCGCAGGCTGGGCCGGCTGCAATGCAGCAGGGGGAGGCGCAGAGGCGGCCGCAGCCCTATACAAATTCGCTGCCAATTCAGGCCTCACGGGGGCTTTAGGGAGCGACACGGTAGGCTTTGCAGCGGCCGGATCGGCCAAATTGGGCGGCACCGCCGCGATATTGTAGGGTGGCGGGTTCTGGCGGAAAGGCACGAAGAACATGGGAGGAACGTGGGAATCATAGGGATGGGCCTGCTGCGATTGTTGAATTGGGTGGGCAATGGGGTAGTAGGAGGGGACGGGGACAACGTTGCCAGTGGCCGGATGGTGGATGTAATGAGGGTTGGCTGGAATGAACTGCTGCTGCTGCTGCTGGAGCTGTTCCCGCTGCACCGGAGGCAGAACATAGCCAGAATCAGGGACCGGCATCGGAACTCTATAGCTTAGATCAGCAGAGACCGGCAGTTCCCTTTTTGGTTCGGATACCGGGTTCACGACGGTAGCGACAGAAGAACCTCTCTCCGGATAGTACACAGCTCTAGACGAAGACGAAGACGAAGACGAGAACCTTGATAAACGATAAAAAAAAAAAAAAAAAAAAAAAAAAAAAAAAAAAAAAAAAAAAAAAAACAAATCGGCAGTGGTAAAGTAAGATTGAGGAGAGAATGAACCTGGTGGTGGAGTCGGAGAAGGGGGCGTCGATCGGAGTAGGCTTGGGCTGAAGAGGGGGAGGCGGTTTCCGGACGCCGGGGACGCCGCCATGGTCAGACTTCTCGTCGTCCGACAAGACCCGGCTGGAATTCTCGGTGGGGGAGATGGTGGGAGTGGAGGAGGAGCCGGCGGGTAGGGGAAGGAGTGGAGGAGGGGGGTAGTGGGAAGGAAAGTTGGAGTCTTTGTAGCCCTCGTCCGGCCGCTGGCCGGAGAAGGCGGCGGCGGCGGCGGAGGAGATGTTCATGTGGGCGAAGTGGTCCTCGAGGCCGCCGATTCGCTGATCGGGAGGGCGATCCTCCGGGCGGACGCGGATCGGGGGGAGGTGGGAGAGGGAAGGAGCGGAGGAGGTGGATCCGAAGGAGGAGGTGGTGTCGAGCATCGGGGAGTCGGGGACGGAGTGGACGTCCTGGCTGTGGCGGGCGAGCTTGCCGGAGGAGTCCCGGCGTGGGAGGATGAGCTGCTCGGGCTCGGAGGCGGCGGCGCCGCCAGGGCCTCCGCTGCCGACGGCGACACCGCGGGAGTGGGTGGAGGAGTCGTCCTCGAGGCCGAGGAGGCAGTTGACGGAGGCGGAGTCGGCGGAGAGGCCGTCGATGCCAACGCCCATGGCGCTATTGAGAGCGTCGACGAACCAGTTTTCGGACTTGGAGTCGTCGAGGAGGGATCCGATCGATGAGGAGGCGGAGTCCGGGTTGGAGGGGAAGAGGAAGAGGCGAAGGCGGTTCGAGCGGCTGGAGCCGGTGTTGCCTCCGCCACCACCGGGAGCAGCGGCGCCAGCGGAGGATGACTGAAGGATGCGATCGTACTCTTCGATCATGTTGTCAAGGTCCTCGTCGGTGGTGACGGAGATAAGGGAGTCGAGGTCCTCGTTGGGTAGCTGGTACTTGAGGGAGAAAGAGTGGCCCCCGAGGAGGCTCCGTGATAGCTTGGCGGAGAGATCGGAGAGGGAGGAGTGGCGTTCGACGACGACGATCCGGGTCTCGCCACCGAGATAGCAGAGAGACCTGTCCGTGGGGCGGGGGACGATGCGACCGCCGTAGCTGCACATAAGGCGGAGGCGGGACGCCGCGACAGCGGCGGAGGAAGCGATGGGCTCGTCCCAGGACTCGCCCCCGCGGGAGCGGGGCGAAGACTCCACCGACTCCGCGTAGCCTATCCCACCGCCGCCGGCCGTCGTTGGCACCGCCTCCATGGTTCACTCGCCCCTCGCCTTGCTCGGGATCGAATGGTTTGGGTTTGGGGTCGGAGAAGGAAGGGGGGTGGTTTTGGGTCGCTTCCTCCTCTATATCCTCTTTTGGTTTTTATTAATATTATTGTTTTTTTGGACCTTTGGATGCGGAAGGCTGTAAGGGGGATGGTGAAAACCCCAAAGGGAGAAACGGAGAAGGTAAGCCACTAGGCGGTCGAGTGTGATCACCGTGTGTTTCTCGCATAGGAACCTACCGTTTGTATAGCCAAGAGCATGATCAAATGGGGTTACTGCTCCTGCACCGTTGGTTTGAAATCAAAACAGTATTCTTTTCTCCCGCTCGAAATCGAAGCCATTTAGCAATCAGCACGCATTGTACGTTGAATATAATTTATTATCAATCAAAATCCCAAGTCAATAAATTGAAAAGTAATATCACCAATCATTCACCATATCGTTCCTAAAATTGTCATATCAACGTCAATCTCATCCATACGATACGTAATTTGTTTGATTCTAAAGTATCACTTAAGCAACCATTAAATTTTATTTAAACTTGGCAAATTAAGTGGGGCTAGGACGGATAGTGTCTAACATCTTCCTAAATTAAATGATGCTGATAAATTTAAATTAATTAAAAAATATGCAACACTATTCAATTTAAATTAATTAAAAAATATGCAACACTCCAAAAATTCTGTATGTTCTAATTGTTAAAAAAAAAAAAAAAAGCATGAATTTTGATCAGCATATTAGCCTCCCTACATCCTCAAATAACATTTATGCTTTAAGGTTAAAATCTTATTTTTCAATATTTATTCCAATGCAAAAAAAAAAAAAAAAAAAAAATTATAGTGAACATATAGATATTTTAAAATAATTCTAAAAAAATTTAGAAGCTAAAAGCTTTTCTTGACCTAATATTATTGTTTAGGAAAAAATTAGGATTCTCCACTTAGCATTGGAAAGTATGGATAGATTGATTGCCATTTATTTGTTACTTTATTATAAATATTTTATTCAAATATAAAAATTGGATAAACATAAATTAATCAATTCAATGTGATATCTATAAATTGGATGATATACATACAACAAATGACAAGTGGTTGAATAAAGTGGTTGACATACACGAGATCCAATTTCATCAAGCAGTCATCGTTGTGCATCAACTTAAATTGACCAATTTGAACCATATTATCAAAGCATGACAACTTTCCAAACAAACCGGTTCAAGCCCCACCAATTTCAGTAAAACAGTAAAATTACTTTAAACCGATCCCATCATCCGGTCCGACCCGGTTCAGCACCCGATTTAGCGAGAATTGCCCCGACGGTGCACGCAGGCTGTCGCTCTTATGATGGACAAATACACAAACACATATCTTGCACCTCCGGTGAGCCAAAAGTGGGAGGCAGATAAGCCTCGAATGTCTTCAGCTTCACGCCAGCGGCTTCTAAAATGCCCTCGCTCCTTCTAATTAATTGGCCGAAAGGATTGAAACGATCGGGACCATTGTTTTTTTCCATCTCCTGGTAGAATCAACGACACCCATCATCAGGCATTAGTTGTCCTGTTACTGAAATTTCTGCGAAATATTGAATGAGAGCCCTCCGTGGGGTGGGGGCCCGCCATACGAAACCACCATCGGTGACTAAGACAGGCCACCAGTTTTTTTTTTTTTTTTTTTCCTTCCTTTTTTTCAAAGCAGATTGACGGCCCCACGCGTCCCGTGGAGGCAATGTTAATATATCCACGGAAAAAAATTGTAGACTTGCGGTCAGCTTCGGGGGCATCGTGGGCCCGGTTATTTTCCTCGTGGAAACGGACAACTGTGAAAGCCAACCTAATCCTAGTTTTTGCTGATTCTTTGTCGTAGCTTTTTAATCTCAAGATCTTCCACGAGATTGAATGATTCCGGAGAGAATGGTTAGGTCACGAGTTCAAGTCCTACTAAATTGATCTTGGACTGCCCAATTGAAACAATTTGATTGGTAATAGAGTCATTAGTGACAACGAAGTTTGGTCGAATTATTTGCAGTGATATGGTGCTCGAGAATTACAAGGCATTATGTGAGGTATGGCAAGGGACCGGTGTATGCACCTTGTAATTACTTGATTACGAATAAATAGATCTTGCACAGTCTTAGATCTTTCTTGTAGAATTTGACCGGATAGGCAAGCTTTAAGGGGAGTTGGAGTGCGTTTTATTATATCATTGGCCAGGGGGGAAGGAATTCCCTTCGCATCCTCCTCTCACGGTTGACAGTTGTTGCTCCTTCACATCATTACAGCTTCAACGGTCAACACCCTCCTTGAGATTATTGTTGTAATTGTGAGTGTCCTGAAGATTATGGCCAAGCCTTTTTTTTTTTTTCCCCTCTTGATGGAAGAGAAAGAAAGGAAGAATATTGTAGTAGATGACCTAACAAACAGCTGGTCCTATATATGTCACTAAGATGAACTATTCTTCCATTTGTCCTTTCTTGCTGCTTGTTAGGTTATAGGTTGATGAACGGAGAGAACATTGGACGGTGGCTGATGGCTTTGGCCATGACCTAGCTAGCATGCCATTCAAAGGGGTGCACCATGTGGTGGGCCCTTGTTTGGTCACTGGGAGGATGAGATCAGGCAAGATGGATACATATAATACCTAGCATATATATGATATTTAGTATGATCCGGTATCAACATCATCGGTGTAGTGATGCAGCATTGTCCGTTTTTGAGATGGTGTTTAATTATTCCATTAATCCTATTTATTATTTGACTTGGTTTGGCGATCTTTTTATACTTCTCTGCAGGGACCGGGATTGCTACCCTGCATGTCCATTAAAAAGGGCTGGTTAATTTATGCAAATGAGTGGAGTCTAAGTAGATCAATAAACCCAGGGTTGCACCTAGTTTGAGAGGTGTGGCCAGGATTTTGTTGCAAGGATGAAGGATGGTAATACTTAAGCACAATCAAATTCATAAGCAAGGATATGCAGGTAGGATGCTTCGATCCGTGCATGGGAATTAGAAAGCTTAGCTTAAGCTAAAAATAAGGATGTTTCATAATAATTAGCTATGTGTAACGTTAGTTCGGTGTGGCTCGGTATTATTAGCGCATGGTTATACCATTCAAATGCAGGACAGAATGTTTATAGTAGGACCATCATCTATAATTGCAATAGCCTAGAGGTCCTTGTAGTGGGCTCTGAAGGGCAAGAAGAGGACCGGGCTAGAGACATAGGTACGGGTAATTTGACCGCATTTCAAATTGAAAGCCTTCGCTAAACAATTTCTCTGGATAAATTACACATACACATTATTGAAAAGTTAGTAATAGATGTTACATGACGAGATTAACATTTATCATTGTTGACATTAATTTCATTATTCAACCAATTAAGATATTATTTATTATGTATTCAATTTTTAATATAAATTTAAAAATTATTATCACAATACTTATCATCAAGCAGAAACATTGTCCTATAAAAATGTATAAGATAAATGATAATATGGTCAAAGCAAATTTACCGTTTCATTGCCCGTGATCCATTATCTTTTATCTAGTATGGCAAGTACAGGACCAAATTTTCATTTTTATTGGGGCATATAAAATTTTTAAATTATTTGGATAGAATCGTCTTCATTCTATAATTTATATTCATTTCTATTTATTAAAATTTAAAATTATTTAAAATTTATTTAATTTTTTTTATAGAATTAAAATGAAAATTTTATAAAATTCATAGATTAGACTGTTCATTTGAATATAGTCATCGTTATACATAACCGGTCTCCCTCCGAACTAGATCGGAGCCGACAGCCTAGGTCTCGACCTGCCAGAGATCTGACCGACCGACCTTCAGCTAGGTCCGACCGACCCACTTCGGCCAGGTCCATATCGGTCTAAAATGGGCCGCTCCAAGGACAGCCCGGAGATCCCAGAAACTTCTTTCAGCTGGTACCATATTCTGTTATAACAATTTCTGACATCTCATCACCACTACTTTGCAGATCCCATGGCGCCACTTCCTCCTGGTGCCACCTGGCCACTACCAAATTTCTCTAAGAGCAAATCGGCCATTTCCAATCTAGCTCTAATAGATTCTGGTAAAGTTCCGCGTCTATATAAGATAAAAAAGGATCTGAGGTAAGCAGGCTCTTCTTCCCTACGAGTTATCTCCTTTGCAATCCCTTCATTATGTTGCTCCGAATCTCCACTGACTTAGCATCGAAGTGTACCCGCCAGAATACCACCGATCTGTGAGATCTTTTTTGCAGGAACTGGAGACGCACATTCCACAAACCCAGTCGAGAGAGCCCGGATCCAGAAGATTAACAGTAACAGTCATGTATTAATCAAACTCTATAGTGCTTAAATTATATGAAAAGAAAAAAAAATAGTTTTTTTTTTTTTTTTCCTACGGCCCAAAAGCTAGGATTTAAATTTAGTTTGGATAGGTTTTGAAAGATAAAAACTAGAAATGCTGAATAGATCTGACTCCTATAAAATTGTCAGTTTGATTGTATGGAAACATCCAAATAGGCTGTTAATAGGATTATCACCCCGCCTGAACCGGTTAGACATCCGGACCACGCCTTGTAGCAGTTTCCGGGCCGTTCCGTTGATGCCGTTCGGATGCGGTGGCATCCAGTCGTTCCGAGCCCGTAACAGTGATGAAACGCAGGGCCCACCCTCCGCCCCCAGTCTGCCGTGGTCCTGCAGGGAACGGTGCCACCGGAGCCCAACTTTTGTTAGCCGCTTAAGGAAATCCCAAACACTTTCCCAGCTGACGTGGCACGAAGCAGTTGGTTCTATTCTCATGTGACAAAGAAATTAGCCATTACTATCAATCCACGTCAGGGGACACCCCGAAAGGGGGAGATGAGCTTGCTTATTGGCTTGGGTCGGGGGGATTTTTAACTTCTGGACTGGAGGACCGCCGCTTCATTTGAGGGCAAGCGGGTCCGAAGTTCATTACCATCACTCCCGGTGAGCCTAGCGCGGCCGGTACACTGGTGACGCTCGGGTACCTGCAGCACGCGACGAAAAGAGCCTCGGATTTTGGTCTCAGATATGTGTGACCTTGGCTGCAGGAGTCATAAATAGGATGGTACAAGGTTCCTCTAAATTTTCACATACTTTAGTTTGATTTTTGCACGAATCTCGATGTCCGTTTCAGGCCAATAACTTGGTCTTATTTGGCGCACACCGGACAGAAGTTTAATTGGCAGAGTATTTTAGAGACTTAAAAAAAAAAAAAAAAACAGCAGAAAATATTAAAATCTGGGTTGAAATCGTAACGATATTAGTCGAGATTTAAATTATATGCATAGTGCATGTTTAAGAAGAAGGTGACTTTGATGAATTACCGTGGCTTTGTTAATTATAACGGCTTAGATTGAGCTTAATAAAATATATTTTTTGATAAAATTAGTTTTTATTTATATATTATTTAAAAAGTAGAATTTGAAGCATGCATATGGTAAAAAAACTAAGCGTTTTAGAAGAAAACGGAAATACCCTTCCTCATGTATAAAGCCTGAAACATGGAGTTACCAAATACATCTAGAAGATATATGATCTCATTGTTATCTTGCTCATGCATCACTAGCATTGCACTTCTGGCCATTATCATTATTTTTTGAGAAAATTAGCTAATATCAGTGTTTTATCAAAGTATTTTTATTTTAATAAAAAATAAATTATCATTGCCATTCTATTTTTTATTACATATTTAAAAATAAAATAATTGTACTTTTGTATATAAATAAATATTTTTTAAAAAAAGAGAAGGGTGGAAGAACATTTTTTGAATGTGCATATGGTTTGCTTGCTGCTTTTGTGAAAAAATTCGATTCTGTGATATATTTTACATGTATATACGGTCATGGGTACACGAAGTTAAGTTTGTATTTAAGAGCATTTGGATATCTGTGTTGCTTGCCAGCAATGCAAGGTAAAGATTAACAGATCCAAGAGCAATGTTATATTCCAAACGTGGACAACATACTCTGCACGCATTTTATCGACCCATTACCTGCGTCCCGATGCCACCTTATTTCCTCGTGCAAGACCATACCCCTAATGACCCGTCTAATTGTTGTCCAGAGGCCGCATCGAGTCTAAGGCGCCGATCCAAAAGCATCGGTGTAAAGTACCAAGCACCCATGGAGTTCTTTTCTCGCTTTATCTGGTAAACGGTTCGAAGCCGGACCATCGGAGGCCGGGCGATCGAGGAATGAAGGCGCCGTATGTACCCTAAGGCAAAGACACGACTACTGCCACGGTAGTTGATTAAATTTATATTTTATCGGGGAACGAAGGCCTTGTACCCTAAGGCCGGAAATTGGATTCATTTAATGTAATTAATTAATAAATTAATAAATTATATTCGTATATCCATATTTTTTAAATAATATATAATTTTAAATTATATTAATTTTTAATTATAATTTGAATAATATATATTTATTTAAAAAAAAATATTTATTGAAATCGTATCGGTAAGTATGATTTTATTCTAATTTAAAATTATTTTTGCTAAATATAATTATCAGGACCATCCTGACATCACGTTGAATTAAAATATCTAATTTAATAATTATATTATTAAATATTTATTTTTATAAATATTTTTAAAATTATATTATTTTAAAAAAAAATTATGGTGGAGCTAGGGAGTCCGAAATCTCTCTCACCATTCCACCAGTGTCTTGGACAAAAAATGGATCGATCCAATGAATTTTCGCCACTGTCCAGGACGATAAATGGACCGGTCCAAAGATATATTGTAAAAGATCTTGGATCGAATTCGAACATCTTTTATTCAAAAATTAAATGGATTTTATTTTATAGTCCTCAAACTAATCTAATATATTTAAAATTTTGTTCGAATCAATTTTAAACGATCTAAAATTTATCGGCCGGTCCGGTTCAGATTTTTAAGCCGGCCCATTTTCAACCCAGCCAGCGTCCCACGTTTCACGAGTCATGCACGCCAGCTTCACGGAATCACGGCAGCATACCGGCATAATTTACCAACACAATTTTTTTTTTTTGTTTTCCCACCAGCGATCTTAACATCGTACGAAGAACTGACGAGCAGGAGCTGTAGCCTGCTCATCGCAACGTCGGCAATCGTCTTTGATGCATAATATATATATAAAAAAACACCGGGTGCATGCAGCCCCCACCCTCCATCTACGCATATGTTTTTGGACCTCGATGCGGCACATGGAATGCACCTGATTAATTCTAACAAGATGTCTTTAATTTTTTTAAAAAAAACATCTCACGGAAGATTATGATCATATATTTCTGTTTATATAAATGATGAATAAGAAATAGGTGATTGACCGAACCCAATCAAATATAAATCAGATCGAGTGTATAGTAGATTAATTTTTTTAATTTAAATTTAATTTATTTATTGAATAGATCAAAATTTAAATGTTATTTTAATTATTTTATTGAACGGATTGCCAAGTTTATTTTATAATAAATTGAATCAAGTCAAAATAGTTTAGGTAGATCAAGTTTTGCCATCCAAGATATATTTTACCATACGAAGATCATTGTGCTGCATCGTATGAAATGCACTCAATACTCTAATATAAGCGTGTTGGTAATATCTAATATGCCAAAGACACATTTATTTGTGATCGACGTAGATTAGAGAGATTGGTTTAAAAAAAATGAAGGATTAGTGGATCAATTAACGCATGAAAATAAAGTCGAGTCTCCGGGTGAGCGCAAAAGATCATTTAATCGTTTATTGGATATGGAGAGAGAGAGAGAGAGAGAGCTGGGCGACAAAAAAGGGTGGCGTGCATTCATGAGCTGGAGGTAGTGATCGTGACACCCTTCGCCCTATGCTGCTAATGGAGGTACTGAATACGTCTTAACAAGTGGGCGTACGGGTGTCCTCTGAACATCCAAAAGCAGTCAGATTGGGAGGCTGGGAAACAATTTTTTGTCTTTAAAATTATACTCTTTTCCGTTTGTGGCAATGAGATATCCGCCACGAGAGTTTATTTTTAAAATAATATTTTTTTTAAAAAAAATTATAAAAATAGGTTATGTAAAAATTATTTATCGATTTATGATAGATGATGTGGATGAATTCATCTGTTAAAAAGACGAATTCAATTCAATTGAATTCATCTTTTCAATAGACGAATTCAATTTAATTAAATTCGTCTTCGTGAAAGACGAATTTAATATTATTGAATTCGTCTTTACAAAAGACGAATTCATGATAGATCGGATAAAAAAAAAAAATTCCATGAATTTTATCTTTTAAAAATATTGATTTATTATATTAAAAAAAATTATTAAAATGAATTTTTTTAAAAAAAATTTAAAAAAATTTAACCCATGAAATTTATATAATACATAAATGTATCAAAATTTTATTATAAAAAAAAAAAATTAATAAAAAAATTACATGACCGATATGTGGATCGATGGTCTGACCGATAGGTGGACCGATGGTCACTGGTAGCAGGACCTGTAGGCGAATCGATGATCGGATCATGGTGGTAGCTGGACTGGCAATCGGGATGGTGACAGGACCGATGATCAGATCCTGGTGGTAGCCGGACTGGCAATCAGGATAGTGACAGGACCGATGATCAGATCCTGGTGGTAGCCGAACTGGCAATCGGGATGGTGACAGGACCGAGGGTCGGATCCTTCCACGATTTTACTGAAAAAAGAAAAAAAATATTATTATTAAATTAAAATATTTTAAATATATTATTTAACAAATTGCATTAAATATTTTATGGACCTCGGTCGAAGTCGAGGTCGGTCAGGGCCCTCTCGCTCCTTTGCCAGGTGGCGCCCGGAGATGGGTCCACCTCGGCCGAAGTCAAGCGCCCCTCTGCCGCTTCGCCAGGTGTCCGCCCAGGAGGGGCCCACCTCGGCCGAAGCCGGCGGCCCCTTGCTCCCTCGCCAGGAGGCGCCCTGAGCCGGCCCCACCTCGGCCAAGGTCGAGCCGGGCCCTCTCGCTCCTTCGCCAGGTGTCCACCCAGGAGGGGTCCACCTCGGTCGAAGTCGAGCGCCTCTCTGCCGCTCCGCCAGGTATCCGCCCAGGAGGGGCCCACCTCGGCCGAAGCCGGCGGCCCCTTGCTCCCTCGCCAGGTGGCCCCTTGAGACGGTTACTCTCGACGTTCTCTAACTTGACCATCGGAGCTCCCTCGTCGGGACCCCCGACCAGGGCCTCTGACCTTGTCTTGCAGGACTGGGAGCCATGAGACCTCAAGACGAGACAGTCTAATCAAATCAGCGGCTCTGAAGCCACAGGCGCGGCGGCGAGATCGGCAACACAAATAAATAATGCTTGTCTATTTTAGGCCAGAACACATAAAAACACATATGTAAATAAACACTTATATAAATAATTCTTATATAAATTAACAAGAAAACATGAATTACAATAAATTCTAAAATAAATGACTATTCGGTCCCACATGGTGGCCGTCTCCTGGTGCGTGCAGGCTGTATACGACGACGGATCGGAAGTGGATGATGCTGCTCTGTCTCATGCTCTATATCGTGTGATGCCTGATATGTAGCATGCTCTACATCATGTGATGCCTGCTGTGCAGATATATGATGTGACGACGATGCTCCATGTCCGGAATAATCATGTTGCCAGCCCATGAAATCCGATGCAGTAGTATAATCAAAATGTGATGCTACATCCTCAGTAGATGTGAACTCGTGCATCGGATGTGAACAATGCTATCTCATCTCGTACCTCGTCTGTGATGAGCTGGCGGAGGTGCTCCAGATGAAGATGCTTATGGATAATAAGGCGAAGGAGTCTCGTCCTCCTTGTCTCCCTCCTGATAAAACTCATGGAGTGGAATCCGTGCATGCTCGCCAAGAGTATGGAGGGCAGAATGACATATATCCTGTATATCCGGGGAGGTCGTCGCACGCTCAAGTATCGTCACGTAAAACTACTACCTTGTAAATAAAAAAATTAATTAGTTTGACAAAATTTAAACGTATATTATAATTTAAATAATAAAATTTAAATTACTTACCATGTAATCATATACTGCATCATTGCGACTGATGAATCGATGAGTGATCCTACGATACCACTGCATATAAGGATCGTGATAATCCATGGTACCATCGAATGGATCACCATGTATAATATAGTCATAACGACTCATCCATAACTGTATATAATCCCGATGAACGGTGGACCAATCCTGATCAGATCGTCCTCTCATATCAATACGATGTAGTGCAGACAACGTATCAAACTAATCTGGCACGACCTATCGCATCCCGAACTGGCGCATCACTCTATCGGGTAAATGCCACTCTGCTATATAAAAACATACTAGTGGCACTCTACTACACCAGATCTCCTGACCCTGTAGACAGTAGTCTGGTAACTGTGCAATCATAGCGGCAGTATATGGCTGCCATATAACCTGTTTATAAATAATTTAAAGTATAATTTATTAAACAAGAACAAATAAAACAAGACAATCATTATCAAAAATTCAATATTTATTACCTCGTTGGGTCGCAGTCGATCAAGTAAATAACGATACGAAGAGACCACATGCATAGGTACCTGTGTGACAAAAAAGATCTCTCCATCTACAAAATAAATAATTAAATTAATTAATTAAAATAATATATATCATACATGGCATAAAAATATTATGTAAATTCTAAACTCACCTCATCCCTAATAGTCCCTGTGGTAAACCGGCTCCATCATCATCAAAATCGATCATCGGATCTGGAGCCTGTCGAAGTAATTTGTGGGGTGCAATAATCGAAACTTATCCCATGCCCACAACTGTAGTAGCAACAATGGACCAGCAATATCAGTAACATCTCTGTGGCTCGCCCTGCACATCTCTCTATACAACCAAGCGAGTCCAGCGCTACCCCAACTATACTGTCCGGCCATCTCGAAATCCGCTAATAAAGGTAGAAATAATAGATGCATGTTGTTCCCAGATTTATCCATAAAAAGGCACCCACCCATCAACTGTAAAATATATGCTCGAGCATAGCACTGAATGGCTGCCTCATCCGCATCGAATGCTAAATCCTGGAAGTGCTCGGTAAGCCAGACCAAGCTCAGTCGTGATCCATGCAATCTATCATCCGGTGGGATGACCCCTAATAACTCAAGACAAAGCTGCCTCCAGTCTACCCGTGTACTACCCGTCACTGGTAGACCATCTACTGGCAAACCTAGCTGAACAGCAACATCCTGTAGGGTGATGGTCGCCACTCCATGCGGAAAATGAAAAGTATGCATCTCTGGACGCCACCGCTCGACGAGAGCAGTGATCAAATGCCAGTCCAATCTAATAAATCCAACACGTGCTAGACCATAGAATCCGGACTGCATCAGCAATGGCAAAATACGACGATCGAGCGGTATCGATCTGTGCATAACCATCTCTCGACGTCGACAATGCAAAACAACATCCTGTCCCTTCCAGACCAAAGATGATCTATATGAAGGCTGACCATGTAGTACACTACTATCAGAAGGACCAGGATCCATAACTGCGATAACTCAAAGAAAATCAATCACAAAGCCCATTTAATGCATAGTAAGGACATCAACCCATATACAAGATATAAACATCAGACAATAAAACATATCCATATATTACAATCCATCAAATAAAATACAAAGCAATGACAAGATTAGCCTAATACATTACAATCCATATATTAAAACATCTGTAAAATATGACTGATATAATTTAACTAATCTGCTTGTAGAAGCCTTGGACATGACCGCCTATCATGCCCTTCTTCTTTACAGATTGTACACTTGCGTCTGTTGCCGCCTTCTCTTATATCCATATCATTTATGATCCTCGTGGATCGTGGCCTACCTTTCTGTCGTAGCCTATTTACATCAGGTATAATGATACCGTGTTCATTTTGCTGGGGCCAATATTCTTCATGGGGAATTGGTTGAAATTATGGCATATAAGTTCGATGATAATCGTGTAATGTATAGTACCGATCAATGTATATTTTAAAATCAATGGCAACATGTGCACAAGCAGCTATGATGTGAGAACAAGGTAAATGAAAACATTGCCACTTCTGACATGTACATGTCTGCTGGGAAAGATGAACAACCTACAGCATCAAAAATCATAATTCAACATATACACAACGTAATAACATATTTTCAATGATACATAAAGATCGTAAATACCTGTGTATTATCACCCTTATTCATGTTCGGTCCACGTCTAGTAGTTTGGACCTGGAACAAGCCAGTTGCTCTATCAAATCGGGTAATGGTATGCGATGTCGCTTTGGCTTGGTTGGAGATGACATGTCCCGTAACAAAAGGAGTAAACCTTTCATTTCTGTCCATTGCCTCTATTGCTTGGACACGTCGGCCTGCAAAATATGTGTTACGGCCGTAACGATGACATGGCATGTCTCAGATTTCGCTGGGCGTGATTCGAGCCACGTGGAGTTTTTCGGCAAGATTAGGCACGACTCCGCCTCGGCCGAAGTCGAGGTCGGTCCAGGCCTTCCTGCCGCTCCGCCAGGTATCCACCCAGGAGGGGTCCACCTCGGTCGAAGCCGGCGGCCTCCCCGCTCCCTCGCCAGGTGGCGCCCTGAGACGGTCCCACCTCGCCGAGATCGAGTCGGGCCCCTCGCTCATTCGCCAGGTATCGCCCGGAGATGGGTCCATCTCGGCCGAAGTCGAGCGCTCTTCTGCCGCTCCGCCAGGTGTCCGCCCAGGAGGGGTCCACCTCGGTCGAAGCCGGCGGCCCCTTGCTCCCTCGCTAGGTGGCGCCCAGAGACGGTTCCACCTCGGCCGAGGTCGAGCCGGGCCTTCCTGCTCCTTCGCCAGGTGGTGCCCGGACACGGATCCACCTCGGCCGAAGTCGAGCGCTCCTCTGCCGCTCCGCCAGGTGTCCGCCCAGGAGGGGTCCACCTCGGCCGAAGCCGGCGGCCCCTTGCTCCCTCGCTAGGTGGCGCCCGGAGACGGTTCCACCTCGGCCAAGGTCGAGCCGGGCCTTCCTGCTCCTTCGCCAGGTGGCGCCTGGACACGGGTCCACCTCGGCCGAAGTCGAGCGCTCCTTTGCCGCCCCGCCAAGTGTCCGCCCCTGGGGGGTCCGCCTCTGCTGAAGTCAGCCCTGCGTAGTGACGCCGCCGGAAAGCAGGGGCGCGAGTTTCAAGATCGCCACTCGGGCAGCGCGCGCCGTACCTCGCGAGGAGCGCCGGTACGGTTGGCAGTATCGTGCGAAACCTCATTTACATCGGTCCGACGGGTTCCGCAGCCAAGAAGCGGAGTCCTGGCAGGCAGGCCCCAGTAACGGACGTTGTCAACGCCTGGGGAGGAGGGCGCTCGCGCTCGGCCCAAGGCCTGGCCGGAGTCCTCCCTTTCCCCTTTTTCGCTGGGCTCGGCAAGCAAGACAAGGAGGCCGCCGGGTTCCTGGACCCGAAAGGGAGAAGAGGGAGAGAGAGAGAGAGAGAGAGAGAAAAGGTGAAAGCTGAGAGGGAGCCTCCCAAGGGCGGGAGGCCGGAGGCAGTGTGATGGGATAAATGGATGGGAAGAGCGGATAACCAGGTAAGGGAAAAAAAAAGGCTGGGAAAAAGAAAGGCACCAAGAGTAGGATCCAAGATCCCTGGAAGGGTCCCTTGGCGCAAGCTCGGTGAAGGAACTCGGCCCAATTTCCACTCTTCCAAAGATCTCTTTTGCTAAGATAATCTCTAAACCTAGGACTCCTTCGGGGTCCACCTTGGAGATTCTATTCTATCTCGCCGTTTTTTAACTTGACTGTCGGAGCTCTCTCGCCGGGATCCCCGACCAGAATTTCTGATCTTGTTTTGCAGGATCGGGAACTCGGAGACCTCAAGATAAGATGGTCCGAGTTCACTACCAGCTCTGAAATTATAGACCATGACGGCGAGATCGACAATAAATAAATAAGAAGAAATTCAGATGAGATAAATTATGAAACATATCCTCGCTCTTTTTTTATATTCATGCCAAAAGTTTTGACCTTGAACTATTATGCATGTCTCTCATCCTCGGGCACCGGTAAAAGTAATTTGTGGTTACACAAGTATAAAGATAGGGTGCCACTAATAGAGATGGCGCTCGCTTCCAAAATAAAAAATAAAGTTTGGAATATAAATTTATCATGATTATTTTCTGTTGTTTCAAATAGCAGCACAAGCAATTGGCACCGTTGCCGCTAGATCATGTGGATTGGAACTTTAACAGTATCGAATATTCCGCTCATATTTTGATCCTGTTCTCGGATATGGATTGGATATTTATAAAAGACTCCAGATCGAATTTCTGGTGGGAGATACTCTGATGTTCAAGTCAGTGAACGGTCTAGGTATCAACGGAATGGAGAATTCAAAAATAGCATAAATAAAAAATGGAGTGAGAAAAATAGAATGGAATGGCGTTAGATCTTGCTTATCCTTGAAGTGTCCTGTCTTATCCTATTTATAGAAGATATGATAACAGAATATGGTTGATATAGTTGTAACCGAATAACCGAACGTGGTTGTAACCGAATAACATAATAACCGAATATGGTTGTAATCGAATAACCGAAGTGATTGTAACCGAATAACAGAATAATCGAAGTGGTTGTAATCGAATAATAGAATAACCGAAGTAGTTATAATCGAATAACCGAAGTGGTTGGTCTTTAATAAATCCTAATGAATGTTGGATCTTTATGGGTCTTGATTTTAATGGACCTGAATAAGAGAATATAACAGGCCCACGTCAAAATTCATAGGCTGCGTCGGTATCATGGAAAAATTGTATTTATATCCCACGCTGTATGCCATCACGCCAATTAGTTTGTCATTTTCATGCGAATTCTTATTCGGTATATGCTTATCTCGATGATCGACCTACAAAAAGGACAGGAGAAAAACTGGTTGGTACGTAGTAGTGCACGATCACGTCGATGCATGCAATATTGCAGGGAATAATTTGCCAGCATGATGGCAGCACCAGGCAAATTATTTAATTTGTATGGCTCCCAATTAATGTAAACAAAATCCTTGATCATCGGTATATATACCGTGCATGCATCGGGTGGATATATCACCAAGGCATGCAAACACGGCTATGATGGATTAATTGGAACACGAAACAGGCAACAAAGTTAGATGTCGTTAATCCTTTGCAAATGCCACCAGCTAGTTATGTGCTGAATCTAATTACGGATCCATGTCCACTAGAACTCAGAATGCTAGTTACAAATAAAAGGGAGACATGTTGTTCGATGAAATGTTCTAAGGTGCATATATCATGGTGGTATTGCATGCTGTCTGAGATTTTTACTTTTAAATAAACATCCCTAGCTACCTTCCAAATTCAATCGAAAGGATCTTTCCATCACAATGAGCCCAACTTGATTTGCACGGAACCATGCATGATATTGTCCAATGTTAGCCGGTATCAGCCTCTATCATGAACTTGGGTGGATCACGGTGCCTTTTTGGATTCCAGGGCTCACCAACCCCACAAATAGGGCTCTTTGTGCCAGGAATCTCTCATGTTCTTAGGTTTTTCCAAGCACTTTATATCATCCACTTGGTTTTTAATTATGATGCGCAAAAAAATGTTGCGAGCTAGATGCGATAAAATTTTGCAAGAGAAATGCTGTGGGACGCTTAGTGATTACCAAGTTCACTAAACACTGGCCTCGCAGCTCATCACTCATCCCCTCATCCAATGTATCAAAACAATTCCCACAAGTAACACATAATATTCCCTCGTGCCACGAGGCGAAGGAAAACTGTGTGCGTGCACGAAATAGGCTCCTATAGCATCACCAAGTTTAAAATCTTCTTTATACTCGGTGGTCTTCTCGAGACTCTCTTTCCAACACTGCAGATGGTTTGAGGCCTTCAGAAGAATCTAACATACCGAGCCTTAATTCGATGATGGATAAGGCCTGGGTTTTGGGCCTTCGTACTGGTGGGCATAGCCCTCTCCGTGTTATCCATGCTTTATTTTTCCAACTCCATGTTTTACTTTTCTCTCTCCATGTTTAGGTTCATCTCTTCAGTGAATTCTGAAAATTTAGTTTAGTTTATCAGTCAAATAAGGTCTTTGAAATCATACTCGTATTAATCAACGAGGAGTCCTTGGATGAGTGATCAATCAGGATTGACGAGAGCAAATAAATTCACTCTTTGATGAAGTTGAGTGCATTCTTGGATGCATTTAGTAAATGAAAGTGCTTTCATAGTGAGATTTAGGAATTCTTTTGTTTTTTTCTCTCCTGATGGGCGGATTTGTTTACGTGCTTGGCATTCTATTTTTCTTGCCTTATAATTTTACTACTCACTTCGGATTCTTCGCATTACACGGAAGCCTTAGGTGGAAAGTTCATATTGAGTGTTCGAAAGCCAATAAGGCATAGATTTATTTCAACTCCATGATCCTCGAATTCCAGTTTTGAGGTATAATTTTCATGCAATTGGTGCAGTACTGCACGTAACCGTTTTTGGGCTTTTTCATTGCACGAATAATTTTCCAACATGGCCGAAGCGTGTAAAAAATTATGAATACGTCCGACACTTACCTGCCCCAAGATAAATTTTTTAAAATCAAGACTTATATGCCGACTTGTTGCCATCCCTGGTAATATTAAAAATTTCAATTTTTATCCTCGCACACAATTGTCTCATATAATAAATCCAAGGTGGCAATACTCTCTTCAGTCCATATCTAGAAATCTTGCATGCTTGCAAGGCCTACTAGTTTTAAGTCGCTACAGATCCAAGGGGGCTTTTCAATAATACTGGTACTGATTCTCCTGAAACCCATTTATGTGTTATTACTATGTGACATGGTTTGCACGTAATCATGCATGAATGCAAGACGGATATATAAACAAACTCCAATCGCGCATTCACAACCCTTACGGTCACCAATCCTGGCCCATTATTATTAGGCCCTATCATTGACATGACTCAGCCCAAACAGCTGCCCCCCTCCTGACCCAGGGGAACATTGGTAGGCACTGAATTGACTATACTGACCTTCTATTTGGCGTATCCTTCCTCACAACACTCGGGGCGTTTTAGTCATTTAACTTCAAACTGTACGATCCCACGTTTTAAACCCCATAAATCAAAGTTTCCCCTTCCCTCCAGACTTCGGCGCTTAGTTCTAAATTATGGAGAGCATCTCGTGGCTCCCCTCTAACTCCACGAAGCTCCTCCAATGGCCGCCACCGCCTTTTCCCTTCCCCTCCCTTTTTCCAAATTCCCAAAACACCCCTCCCTTCCTCCACCGAAGAAATTCCATCGAACCGTCGCGGCTGTGGCCCGCGGCGGCGACGCTCCAGACCTCCGGGTGGTCTTCGCCGGCGGGGGCTCCGGGGGCCACATCTATCCCGCCCTCGCCATCGCCGACGGGATCCGAGCTGCTTGCCCGGGAACCAGCATCGTCTTCCTCGGCACCGGCACCGGCATGGAGCGCGACCTCGTCCCAGCCGCCGGCTACGAGTTCCTCCCCTTCCCCAGGGCCCGCCTCGCCCGTCCTTTCCTCTCCCCACAGAACCTCCTCCTACCCCTCGCCCTCCTCCGCTCCATCTTTGCCAGCTGGAACCTCCTCCGATCCCTCCGCCCCGACCTCGTCGTCGGCACTGGTGCCTATGTTTCCGCCCCGGTGTGCTTCGCCGCTGTTCTCGCAGGGCTAAGGCTCGTCATTCAGGAGCAGAATTGCTACCCTGGGATCACCAATCGGGTTCTCGCGCCGTACGCCGAGAAGATCTTTATCGCCTTCAATTCTTGCCTCAAATACTTCCCTACAAAGAAGTGTATTGTTGCTGGGAATCCACTTAGGCTTTCAATTGGCCATGGGTTGTCCAAGGCTAAGGCAAGATCGCATTTTTTTCCAGAGGCTGGGGAAGGTAGAGCCCAGGTGGTGCTCATTCTCGGGGGATCGACGGGGGCCAATGCCCTAAATGTCGTGTTCTTGGAGACCTATTATAAGATGCTGGTGGAGCATGAGGACAGGTACATTATTTGGCAGACTGGGGCCGAGTGGTATGACGAGACCAAGAGCCTCGCCAAGAATCACAGTAGATTGCTGCTAGCATCGTGAGTATTATGCCACTTTTAATTCTCTGCTTGCTCTTTTGAAATTTCATTTAATTCTCAGTTATAGTAAATTTAGGCTGGCTCTGATTTCATATACATGTGATCTATGTGAATATGCCATCAAACTGTAATTTTCATAAAGATTCTATGCAAGTTTGGGCCTCAATTACATGTACCAACTATCCCCTTGGCCCCGAGATGCCCTCCAGGCCACGAATTGCGATGAAAAAACTTCCTAGAAGGCCCGGAAGTTGCCCGACACCGGTCCGTACCCTTGATCCTGTGGTGACCGGTCATGAAACTATTTAGAGTATGGCCCCACCAATTGTCGGCATTGAGAGATGTTCCAACGGTCAGCCTCGATGTTATACCCCCGGGCACGATACACAAATATGCCCGTGCCCCTTTTCAGTTGAGTTGCCTCTCGGATAGGAGCATTCTCGGGTGAATAATTTCTCATGGCTTTTGAGAGAACCCCTCCTTTGATCTTTGGTACCCAATGCACTGGAAAGCTTCTGGTTGCATTGCAAGCTGCCCTCCCCGATGCCTGCCACAAAAGCCATGTCAGTGATGATTAAGGTAGAGGAGTTTGTGGGGGCAGCATCCTTGCCATGTTAGTGCTTTCAACAGAAAAGATGTCGAAGGAAAGGGCTCTAGGAGATAGGATCCTAACAACCTATCAGTGCCCACTATTCTTGTCGGAACCACCTTCCTGACGGCCTCTCATCGGCTCTCGTGATGCTACAAAAGGATAAAAGGATACCCGATGAGCTATGCATGCATGCTCATACTCATACTAAACACACCTGCACTCGCACGGCCACCAGGATTCTAGGCTTCAGCGATTATTATCTTTTTTATCCTTCACTTACTAATTTAAGCATCGGAGTTTCCTCACCGGTAACCCCAACCAGGGTTTCCTTGCAGGTCTTTGCTCGAGAACTACTGTAAGCTACTTCTCTTCGCAACGGAGAGTATTGAGGGGCTCACTAGCGCCACCGTAACTCACCGCAGGGTGATCTGGCAGTAACAAATTGGTGTGTCAGGAGAGGAAAAGCTGAATAATAGATATGTAACATTTTCATCAATTAACATATCAACGACACCTCTAAATCTTCGGAGCTAAAAGTCATGGTGCTTACCCATGCACAAGAGCTCACCATGAGCCATGTCGAGCAGTCCTTGTGTTATGGGGAGCCACCCATCCAGGTACTAGAGTTAGCTCCATTACCTCCACTGCTTGTGACTGAGTAAAGCTTATTGGCCTCCCTGGCCTAGCAGGTGGAGGCCCTTGCCACTATAGTCAAGGGGCTATAACAACCCCCGGTAGTGGGATAGTAGCTGCTTGAAGTCTTGGCTGTTACTGTTATCGTCACCGTCACTGTAGCACGGGGGCCATAACAACCCTCGACAATGGGACAACACCGCTCGAAGTCCCGACCACCCCTGCCACTGCTGTCCATGTTAGCCATCAATCTCCGGGAGGGAGATCATCTCACCGATGGGCTCCTTGTCATTTGCGGTCTCTTTCTTGTTGGGGTTAAAGCACGATCATAAATAATTATACCCAGAAAATTTTAATCCCCGTGTGCTAATTAAAATAGGCAATAACCCAACAATATCAATCCAGCAAAAGCAAATCGAACCAAGCACAAGAAAACCGGATTTATATGGAAACCATCCAATATGAAGGTAAAAACCACGGGCCTGGAACCAGATCAAACTTCCACTATAATCAAATAATGGATACAGCAAGGTTTTTCTCTCTAGCAAACTAGAGGCTCTCCAAACAGCATATGATGATCATCTCAGTATAAAATATAAATATTATTGAGGAATACAGGAAGAAAACAGGGAAGATCTCACCAGAGTCAAATATTTGCCGATTATACGAGAGGAATTACAGCGATCCGAACCGTTCACTTTGTAGAGCTCGCTGTTGTGAACAACATATTAAAATTTCATCTTGATCGGGTTTTGAATTGCCGTCCGATCAAGACCTTAAAGGATTAAAATATTTTTCTTCTTTTTGTTCTCTCTCTCGGCGCCGCACTCCGTTTCTTTCCGCTGTCGCTCGATCGCTCCCACGAAAAACCACAAAACTCGGTCTCAGCCCTCGGCCCTTTTAATAGGGCTGGGCCCCATGTCATGGGCGGGACCCACAACAATTCTTCCCCTCATGCCCATGTGGGGAGGACCAGCAAACCAGCACTAGCTCTGCAGGTAATGGCTTAGTCAGCATATCTGAAGCATTATCATCTGTATGAATCTTTTCCAACTATAGCAACTTCATCTGCAAAGCATCTCGTATCCAGTGATACCTTACATCAATGTGCTTCGATCTCGAATAAAAAGTCGAATTCTTTCTGAGATGAATTGCACTCTGACTATCACAATACAGGATAAATTTTTCTTGCTTCAGACCAAGTTCTTCAAGAAACTTTTTCATTCATAATAGCTCCTTGCTGGCTTCTGTCACTGCAATATACTATGCCTTTGTACTTGACAGAGCAACACATTTCTGCAGTCTGGACTGCCACGAGACGGCTCCCCCTGAAAAGGTCATCAAGTATCCCGATGTGAATTTTTTAGAATCAACATCACCTGCCATGTCTGCATCTGTATATCCATCTAATACAGGTTTATCTGTACCAAAGCATAGACATATTCTAGAAGTTCCTCTGAGATACCTGAGAATTCATTTCACTGCAGTCCAATGCTCCTTTCTAGGATTAGAGAGAAATCGACTGACGACACCAACAGCATGAGCAATATCCGGTCTAGTACATATCATGGTGTACATCAAACTACCAACTGCGGATGCATAAGGAATGTTTTGCATTTTCTCCTTTTCTTCCTCACTAGTAGGATACTGTTTGGAACTCAATCTGAAGTGACCTGCAAGTGGAGAGCTAGCCGGCTTGGAGTTGCTCATCTGGAACCCCTCTAACACCTTCTCTATGTATTTCCCCTATGATAGTCATAGTTCTTATTCTTCTTGTCACGAGCAATCCTCATACCAAGATTTGCTTCGCTGATCCCAAGTCTTTCATAGCAAAGCACTTAGTTAATTCAGTCTTCAAACTCTGAATCCTCTTGGCATCGTGACCAACAATCAGCATGTCATCAACATATAACAGGAAATAATAAAATCATCATTACCGAACCTCTTTACAAAAACACAATGGTCAGAAGTGGTTCTATCATACCCATGATCTACCATGAAGGAATCAAATTTCTTGTACCACTGTCGAGGAGCTTGTTTCAAATTATATAAGCTCTTCTTCAGTCTGCATACCAGGTTTTCCTTGCCTTTAGCTATAAACTCCTCTAGCTGCTCCATATAGATTTCCTCTTCAAGATCACCATGAAGAAATGCTGTCTTCACATCAAGCTGCTCAATCTCTAAATTCAAACTGGCTGCCAAGCTAAGTACAACTCGGATCAAAGATATCTTGACCACGGGTGAAAATATCTCTTCAAAGTCAATACCTTTCTTTTAACTGAAGCCCTTCACAACCAGTCTTGCTTTATACCTTGGTTGTGAGCTGTGCTCCTCTGTCTTGAGTCTGAACACCCATTTGTTCTTCAGTGCTCTCTTCCCCTTAGGCAGCTCCACTATATCAAATATGTGGTTCTCATACAAGGATTTCATCTCTTCTTGCATGGCTTCAAACCACTTTTCTTTTTGTGCATGTGATATTGCCTCCTGTATGCATTCTGGTTCTTTCCATCAGTCACCATTACATACTCATGTGGAGGGTATCTCTGAGAAGACCGGCGCTCTCTAGTAGACCTTCTCAGCTGCTGTTCTGCCATTTGTTGTGTAGGAGCCTGCTTACTATGCTCATCTGTTGCATTGTCACCATGTATAGGCTCATCATTCATCGCATCACCATCCTCTGCAGCCTTTCTATCATCATCTACTCTGGCTTGAGACATAGGAGAAGGGTCAACAAATAATTCTGTAGTAGACTTTGGCTTATTTTCATTTACCACATCCTCAATGGTTTGATCTTCAAAGAATACTATATCTCTGCTTCTAATCAGCTTCTTCTCTACTGGATCCCATAGCCTGTATCCAAACTGCTCATGTCCATATCCAAGAAAAACACACTCCTTTGACTTGCTGTCAAGCTTTGACTGCTCATCTTTTGGAATATGAACAAAGGCCCTGCATCCAAATACTTTGAGATAATCGTAGGAAATTGATTTTCCTGTCAATACTTTCTCAGGAATATCACCATCAAGGGCATATGACGGAGAAAGATTAATTAGATCAACTGCAGTCCTCATAGCTTCACCCCAAAAGGAACTAGATAACTTTGAATGAGAAAGCATGCACCGGATTCTTTCAATAATGGTACGATTTATCCTCTCTGCCATTCCATTTTGTTGAGGTGTCTTGGGAATAGTCTTCTCCAATCTAATGCCATGTTGTTTGCAGTATCTCTCGAATGGATCTCGGTATTCACCACCATTATCTGCTCGGATGCTTTTCAGTTTTCTTCCTTTCTCCCTTTCAACACTGGCATGCAATTCTTTAAATACATCTATTACCTGGTCTTTAGATGTCAAAGCAAAGGCCTATAATTTTTGAGAATGGTCATCAATAAATGTGACAAAATAAAGTGTACCACCAAGTATCTTTGTGGTCATAGAGCATACATCAGTGTGAATTAAATCTAGCACATGCGATCTTCTATGAAAGGGGAGCTTATGAAATGAAACTTTATGTTGCTTGCTATGTAAATAGTGAGTACAAGGTCTCAGGTGCGTACCTTTTAAAGGAAGTAGGTTGTGCCTGGATAGAGTCTCAAGTCCCTTCTCACTTAGATGACCAAGCCATCGATGCCACACATTTGTGGAGGTTTCTTCAACTACATTCACACTCCACTGCGTACTTTAGCCTGCAATCTGTAAAAGCCATCTTTCTTGCCTTTTGCTATAACCAGGGAACCTTTGGTGAGCTTCCATTTTCCTTCGCTAAAGTGACTGGAGTAGCTCTCATCATCTAGGACATATGCAGAAATCAAATGCAATCGGATATCAGGAACATGCCTTACATTTCTTAACAACAGTCTGCACCCGGTATTGGTCTCCAAACAAACATCTCCCATACTAATAATGTTAGCTACTGCATCATTTTCCATCCTAACATGTCCAAAATCATCTTTGGAGTAGGACGAGAAGAAGTCTTTCCGAGATGTAACATGATATGTAGCAATTGAATCAATTACCCAACTGGGTTCTTGACATGTGAGGTTAATACATGCATCATCACATGCAATCATGATCTCATCATCAAATGCAACTGCAGTCGTACTTTGTATCTCTTCTTTCTTTCTATTACTTTTATCCTGATCTTTTTGTATTTTCTGCACTCTCTCTAAAAATGTCCTGGCCTTTTACAGTAGTAGCAAGTAACATCCTTTCTGGACTTTGACTGGCCTCTGGATTTTTCATGGTTATTTTTATCATGGGACCCATCATCTCTTTTACCATGGAAGGATCTATTTTTACTTCTCCCCCTCTGCTCTGTAACCAGTGCCTCAGAATTTGTATCTGTCAAACCCTGCTCCTTTCGTCTGTTTGCTTCATTCAATATACAATCCTTGACCATAGTTAGGGTAAGTTTATACTGGTAGTGGAATTACTCAGTGTCACCACCAACGTCTCCCAGTTATCTGGTAAGGAACTCAGCAAGATCAATGCCTGCACCTTGTCATCAAGAAGCAACTTCATTGTAGCCAAATGATTCAGGATCTTCTGGAAATTATTTAAGTGCTCTGAAGCATTCTGCCCATTTTTATACTTCAGGTTCACCAGTCTTCTGATCAGGTAGGCTTTATTCCGTGCATTCTTTCATTGATATAAATCTTCTAGCTTCTTCCAGACCTGGTAAGCATCCGTTTCTGTTGCAACATCATAAATCACACTCACATCAATCCATTGTCTGATCGTAGCCGTGGCTTTCCTGTTCAACCTTTTCTACTCATAAGCTTTCACATTGTTTGGCATTATTTTCTGCAATTCAATTGGCTCAAACAGATCTCGGCAATATAATAAATCTTCCATCATCATCCTCCATAAGGAATAATTTGATGAAGTTAATTTAACCATAATGGATTTCTCCTCTATTTTAATTAGCACAAATTTTTGCCGAACCAGGCTCTGATACCAGTTGTTGGAGTTAAAGCACGATCACAAATAATTATACCCAGAAAATTTTAACCCCCGTATGCTAATTAAAATAGGTAATAACCCAACAATATCAATCCGGCAAAAGCAAATCAAACCAAGTACAAGAAAACCGGATTTATGTGGAATACCCTCCAATATGGAGATAAAAACCATGGGGCCTGGAACCAGATTAAACTTCCACTATAATCAAATAATGGTTACAGCAAGATTTTTTTCTCTAGTAAACTAGAGGCTCTCCAAACAGTATATGATGATCATCTCAGTATAAAATATAAATATTACTGAGGAATACAGGAAGAAAACAGTGAAGATCTCACCATAGTCAAATATTTTCCGATTACACGAGAGGAATCACAGCGATCCGAACCGTTCACTTTGTAGAGCTCGCTGCTGTGAACAACATATTAAAATTTCATCTTGATTGGATTTTGAATTGCCGTCCGATCAATACCTCAAAGGATTAAAATATTTTTCTTTTTTTTGTTTTCTCTCTCTCGGCGCCGCACTCCGTTTCTTTTCGCTGTCGCTCGATCGCTCTCACGAAAAACCACAAAACCCGGTCTCAGCCCTCGGCCCTTTTAATAGGGCCGGGCCCCATGTCATGGGCGGGACCCACAACATTTCTCCCCGCTACGAAAGTTGCCACTCTCTTCGGGGGTGGCCCTCTCACCACCAGACCGTTTCCCGATCACGGTCTCCCATATTGTACCATCAGAGCCCCGGGAGAGAGGGATGATGACGTGGGAAGGAGACAAGATGGAAAAAGCATTCTCGATCCCCCTCCGCATTTTCATACAAGCATTTGACGGAGAGCTCTTAGGAGGGGTCCATTAAAGAGGCCATCTGATGTAGGGTCGACAAATGCCTCGACGAATACGATCGCAAGCTATATGAAATCAGTTGCCAGCTTGCCGACCTTCAGGAAGAAAGTCAGGACCCGACCACCAGATCACCCTTCGATGTGTTACGGTGGCACCGATGAGCCCCTTGACGCTCTTCATTGTGGAGAGGCGTAGCTCTCGACATTTCTCTAGCGGAGATTTGCAAGAAAATTTGGACCGGGGGTACCGGCGGTGATACTTCAATGCTCAAGTTAGCACGTGGAGGATAAAAATGCAATAATCGCCAGAGCCTAGAGCAAGGATTCAGGTCCCGGCAGAACGTCCGTGGGACACCGGGATGGGGTACCATCTCATGTATTGGTACAGGATGTCCCGCCAGCGTCCTAGCATCTTAATCGAGATACCTTGGGACATCCTCTATCTCGAGTGTCGGACAGGACGGGACGTCAATGCATCCCGTTCCATGAAAAAACTAGGATAGCCCCATCCCATCGGATTTAAAACCTTGGCCTAGAGTCTTAGTGACTGTACGAGTGCAGGTGTGTTTAGTATGAGCCATGTCGAGCAGTCCTTGTGCGACGAGGAGCCATCCATCCGGGTACCAGATTTGGCTCCCTACCTCTTCCACCGTCTGCAATTATTGGCCTTCCTGGCCTAGCAGGTGGAGGCCCTTACCATTGCGGTCCAGGGGCTACAACAACCCTCGATGGTGGGACAATAATCGTTTGAAGTCTCGACCGTGCCGCCACCGTCACTACGGCACGGGGGCCATAACAACCCTTAGCAATGGGACAACAACCACTTGAAGTCCCGGCTGCCCCGGCCATTGCCATCCATAGTAGCCGCCGATCTTCGAGAGGGAGATCATCTCACCGACGGGCTCCCTGTCATTATCGGTCCCTTTCTCCCCATTGCGAAAGTCACCTCTCTCTTTGGGGGTGGCCCTCTCACCACCGGACTGTTCCTTGATTGCGGTCTCCCACACTGCACCATCGCAGCCTCGGGTGAGAGGGACAGCAACTTGGGAGGGAGCCGAGGTGGGAGAAGCATTCCTGGTCCTCCTCCACATCTTTGTACGAGCGTTCGATGGAGCGCTTTAGGAGGGGTCCACCGAAGAGGCTATCCAGTGCAAGGCTGACAAACATCTCGACGAATACGACTGCAAGCTGCATGAAATCAATCGCCAACTTGCCGATCTTCAGGGAGAGTCGAGACCCGATTGGGTTTAGCAGTCGCCCCCTCTCTTCCATTGTATTATGGAGAAATCGATTCCAGGTCGGTTCAAGATGCCGCAAGTGAAGCCGTATATGGTACCATCGACTTGCTGGACCACCTTGAGAGCTACAAAGCTCTCATAAAGATTCATGGTGCTTCTGACCCCTTACTTTGCATGGCCTTTCCTGCTACTTTGCGAAAGGTAGTCTAAGGTTGGTACTCCCGCCGAGAAGCATCCACCACTTTTGAGAGCTTGAGGAAAAGTTCGCGGCATATTTCAGTACCTGTCGGAAAATGCCGTGGGAGGTCGATAGCCTCTTTTCCATTCGACAGTAGGACAAAAAATTGTTGGACTTTGTTGCTCGGTTCAAAGTGGCCACCTTGGAGGTTTACAACCTCGACAAGTCCGTAGCCATGTTAGCTTTGAAGTGCGGACTTTGCACCTCCTGCTTCACATACTCGTTGGATAAGATTCCTGCGAAGTCTTATTCAGAGATGCTTGCCTGTGCATAAAAATACATCTGCAGGGAGGAAGGCGCCATCTCCCGGCACGGGGTAGATGGGAAGTCGAATAAAAAGAAGGCTCGGCAGGAGCCTACGGGAGCATCGACCAGCAAGCCCGACTCATCCTATCGATGGAGCCCTAAGCCGAGAAACTTTGTTGGCCAATCGGACTACACCCCTATTCTCGTCCCTTGATCCAAAATTTTGATGAAAATCGAGGGGGATCAGTACCTACGGAGGCTCGTCTTGTTGAAGCGTTGTACCTCCCACAACTAAAACAAGTACTGCCGGTTTCGTCGGGACCACAGCCACGACACGGATGATTGCCACCAGCTGAAGGAGATCGAAGATCTCATCCACCGTGGCTACCTCGATCAGTATGTTCGCCGGGAGGCACCTTCACTCAATGCCCTAAAGAATGGCTTGTCACCGGCTTTACTCAGGATTGACAACCAGCCAATCGAGCAGGAAGTCGGCGTGATCTCTTTGGGGGTAGGGCAGCTATCGAAGAAGTTGAGAGAAGAGGAGAAGGATCAAAATGTATTTTATTTTCTGATAAGGATTTAGTCGGAGTCTATAATCCCAATAATGACCCTATCATCGTGTCAATGACGATAGTCAAGCATCTTGTAAGAAGAATCCTTGTTGATAGTAAAAGTTCAGCATATGTGCTTTTTTATGATGCTTTTGTTTGGATAAATTTGCCGCTAAACCAACTCAAATCCATTTCCGTGGCATTGGTAGCATTCAATGGAGAGTCGGTCAGGGTTGAGGGGGAAATTACTCTCCTTGTCATGGCAAGGACCCCGCCCCGATAGAGCATCGTCTTTATGATGTTCACGATGGTTCGGGTACCTTCTGCTTACAATAACATTCTTGGATGCCTAGGAATGAATCAATTGGATGCTGTTGTCTCCACAAAGCGCCTTCTCTTCTGCTTCTCGACAGCGCTCTCGACGAGATGCGTGGCAATCAATAGCTTATCCGATCGTGCTACCAAAATGTCCCCTAAGGTGCGGAGACCCAATGAGTCGATGACCGCCTACCACCTGGATCAAAGGAAACTTGAGAAAAGAGGGGAACTGGCTGAGGAATTGCTATCTTTTTCGCTAAAGGACGACCTTACGAGGATAGTGCAGATCAGGGCTTCCCTACCCGCACTTGAGCGGGATCGACTCATGGACTTCCTGCGCTAAAATGTCGATGTTTTTGCTTGATTGGCATCTGACATGCTGGGAATCCCTTTCGAGGTTATCACTCACAAGCTGAATATCAATCTGAAGTTCAGGCTAGTCCGACAAAAGAAAACAAACTTCATCCCTGAGAGGCAAAGGGCCATCGATCAAGAGGTGAATAAACTCCTAGCGGTTGATTTCATATGGGAGGCCCATTATCGTCTATCTCGACTGGCTGGCTAACATCGTCATAGTAAAAAATGCAAACAGAAAGTGTCGTATCTGTATCAACTACATCAATCTTAATAAAGCATGTCCGAAGGATAGCTTCCATCGAGGATCGACTAGTTAGTTGACGCTATATCCGGTCACAAGCTTCTTAGCTTCATGGATGCCTTCTCGGGTTACAACTAAATAAAGATGACTTTCGAGGATGAGGAAAACACCTCCCTTGTAACTAACAAAGGTATTGATTGTTATAAGATAATGCCTTTTGATTTAAAAAATATAGGAGCTATATATTAGAGGCTGGTCAACAAAGTTTTCAAGGACTAGATCGGCTGAGATATAGAGGTCTACGTTGACGACATGCTCGCCGAGAGTGCTGAGGAGACAACTATATCAAGAACCTGGAAGAGGCATTCGACGCCCTTCGTCGCCACCAGATGAAATTGAACCCGAGCAAATGTGCCTTCGGCATGATGGCTGGAAAGTTTCTTGGATTCATGGTTACTCGACGGGGTATCGAAGCAAATTTAGAGATCCAAGCTATCCTTGGCATGTGACACTCGACATCCAAAAAAGAGGTGTAGCAATTGACTAGGCGCGTCGCTTCCCTTAGTCGGTTCAACTCGAAATCAGCTGAGTGATGTTTACTGTTCTTCAAAACGTTATGGAAGATGCACGGTTTCGATTGGACAAAGGAATATCGACAGGTTTTTGAGGACCTGAAGAACTTTCTCACCTCCTCGCCCCTGCTTTCTAAACCCATGGCCGAGGAGTTGTACCTCTACCTCACCACATCCCCGGAAGCAATCAGCTCCGTACTCGTCTAAATGGATGACAAAGGGCTTCAGAGACCTATATACTATACGAGTCAGGTGCTCCATGACACAAAAACCAGGTACTCTAGATCCGTAAATCTCGTTTTCGTGCTAATTGTCTTTACACAGCGCCTCGGGCCATACTTCCAAGTAGACTTGGGCATTGGGCCATGTTGGGCCCGGCCCAGGCCCATCGGGCCATAGGCTAAACGGGCCGTGCCTGGCCCGGCCGGGCCCAGGCCCACCGGGCCATAGGCTAAACAGGCAGTGCCTGGCCCGGCCTGTTACTAAACGGGCCGTGCCCGGTATGGCCCTCTTAATCCGAAGTCTAGGCCCGGCATGGCCCGTTGGCTCATTAGCCTATTTTTTTTAAATTTTTTTTTTTAAAAATTGGCGGGTCAGGCGTAGCTCGTTTGGCCCATAACAGCTAGAAACTGCTATTTTTGGCTTTTTACTATTTTAACCCTTCTAATAGTCATAAAAGCTAATTTGAGGGGTATTTTGGGAAAATAAAATTTTTGGAGTCCTATAAATATCCCTTTCCTTCTCCATTTTCACTACACCAAACCATCTTTTCTCTCCTTCTCTACTGCTACTATTTCTCTCTTCTAGTAATATTTAGCAAGTGCTCTAGGCTTCTAGTAATTTAATTTTTAGTTTGCATTTAGCAAGTGTTCAAGTGCTACACAAGAGAAGGTTCTTGTTGAGAAGTTAAAGCCACTTTTAGTGCACGCGATATTTTAGCTTGGTGGAAGAGTGTTAAAAATCAATATCCTGTTAGGTCTGCCATTACACACGATATTTTAGTTGTGTCGATGTCCACAGTAGCATCGGAATCCACTTTTAGTACAGGTCGACGTGTTCTTGACGAAAAAAGTAGGATGACTGGCGACATGGTTGAGTTGCTTCTCTACTTCAAAGATTGGTTGGATGCTGAGACGAGACTTCAAGATAAAGGTGGACATGATATAACATTTTCTGATGATGATGATACAAACACTACCGATGATTAGTAAGATTTTGATCATTTATTTTTAATTCTTAATTTTTTTATAATTATATTTTTATTTTTTTAATTATTAAAGTGAGTCATCTCTATTTTTTTCTTCTTTCTTATTATATTCTGGAGGTTAGGCCTAGCCCCCCTCCCTTCATGTACCATTTTGATTTAAATTAATAAACTGGTAGGGATCTATGCCAAACCCCCCACCATTAAGATGGCTTATATTAATAAATTCTTAGTTCCCAATATTTTTTTAATTTATTAAAAAATATTTTTTATAAATAAAAAATTTTATTTTCATTTATTTTAAAGGGACCGGGCCAGGCCCTTGTGGGCCATGCCAAGCTGGCTCGAGGGCCGTGCCGTGCCTGGCCCACAAATCGTGCCAGCCCAGGCGCTTATGGGCCGTGCCGGGCTTGGCCCGCGGGCTAAAAATCTTTAACTCGGCTCGGCTCAATGCCCATCTCTACTTCCAAGCATACTCAATTATTGTCCTCACCAACCAATCGCTTAGAGCCATCTTACAGTGCTTAGATACTTCGGGATGAATGGCGAAATGGGTGATCAAACTCAATGAGTTTGACATTTCCTACTGTCCAAGGTTCTTCATGAAGGTGCAGGTCTTGGCTGACTTTTTCATCGAGTGCGCCTGGCCAGACCACTTTTGGGGAGGTGCCTGTCGAACGTCCCAACATGCAACCTAATTCGTTTACCACTTGGATCCTGCACGTAGACGGAGCCTCAAACTCCCTAGGAAGCAGGGCTGGTCTGATTCTCATAAACTTAAAGGGAGTGGCCATTGAATATGTCCTATGGTTTGTATTCCAGGTAACTAATAACCAAGCTGAGTATGAGGCTCTCCTGGCCGGTCTAAAGCTAGGTAGACAGCTGAGGTGGATCACTTGAAGGTCTTCACCGACTTCCAACTTGTGGCTAGCTAGGTGACCAGCGAATATAAAGCTCGGGATGCGACCATGGCCAAGTACTTAGGCAAAGTACAAGCCTTAGCGGCAGAGTTCGAATGCTTTGGCATCTTCTGCATCCCTCGGCATGAGAATGCTTGGGCCAATACCCTCTCTCCGCTAGCAACCTCGGTGGACAACACCCTTAGTCGAACCTGCATCGAGCACCTGGAAATACTGAGCATCGAAGAGGTCGAAATGGTCCAATAGGTAAACCACGAAATGAGCTGGATGGACCGCTTCATCAAACATTTAATCGATGGTACCCTCCCCGATAACTCCTCGGAGGGCAAAAGATTCAGATGGAAGGCTTCTAGGTATGTATTGATGGACGGATAGCTCTACCGGAAGTCCTTTCCGCTACTAAGTGCCTCCGACTTGCTAAAGCCAATTACGTGCTTCACGAGATTCATGAAGGAATCTATAGAAACCATCTAGGAGCCAGATTCCTAGCATACAAGGCCCTAAGACACGGGTACTACTGGTCGACTATGCGAGACGATGCAACGGAGCTTGTCTGAAGGTGTGAGAAGTGTCAATTTTTTGTCAAAGTCCAACATCAGCCTACAAGCCAGCTGGCCCAGCTTTCCTCACCTTAGTCGTTCGTTTAGTAGGGAATGGACATACTTGCTCGTTTCTCCCGGTGCCCAGGTAGTGGAAGTTTCTTATAGTTGCAATCGACTACTTCACCAAGTGGGTAAAAATTGAACCACTAGCACACATTATCGAGGACAAAGTCAAAAAACTTTTCTAGAAAATCGATCGTCTGTAGGTATGGATTCTCCCATGCCATCGTCATTGATAATGGTCAACAGTTCGATAACCAAACCTTTAGAGACTTCTGCAATGAGCTCCATATTCGACATCGCTTCACGTTCGTTGGCCACCCCCAGTTGAATGGAGAGGTAGAGGTGTTGAATCGGACTATCCTCCAAGGACTTCGAACCAAATTAGACAAGTCCAAAGGCCGTTGGACAAATGGATTGCCCAGGGTACTTTGGGCCTACCACATGACCCCGTGGGCCTCAATGAACGAAACCTCGTTCAGCCTGGCCTTCGGTACTGAGGTCGTGATCCCCGTCGAGGTTGGGCTTCCGACCATGCGGACCGAATATTTTGATGAAGCTACCAACCATGACCAATTGAGGGCTAACCTCGACCTTCTGGAAAAAACCGAAACTGGGCCAATCTGAAGATGACGGCATATCGATAAATAGTTGCTCGGTATTATAATTCCTAAGTAAAGTCGAAGGCCTTCCTTCTAGGAGATCTTCTCTTGTGGTTGCTGAGATATCGAAGCCTACTGATCAAGGCAAGCTATCTCCCAATTAGGAAGGACCTTACCAGGTAATTGAGATACTCTAGCAAGGAGCCTATTGGCTAGAGGATTTTGACAGGATGACCATTTCTCGAACTTGGAACTCTGAGAACCTCCAGATGTAGTACTAGTGATGTAATTGCCTCTGTTCGGAAATATAAAAAATTTTCTCCTACCATGGTTCAAGATTTGCTAATCTGACATCGAGTCTATCAGGGCTTGTTGGATTGTCGGTTGGCTCATACCCGATTGAAGAGATGGTCGGCTCGTCGCCCCCATCTGGATAATACCCGTCAGGGTAACTCCTACTGGGTAACTCCTTAACAAAAGTAACTTCCATTCTGGTTGGCTCATACCTGATCGAAGAGATTGCTGGCTTGTCGTCCCCATCTAGGTAATTCCCGTCGGGTAACTCTTTAACAAAGGTAACTTCCATTCTAGTTGGCTCATACCTGATCGAGATGGCCGGCTCGTCGCCCCATTTAGGTAACTCCCGTCAGGGTAACTCCTGCTGAGTAACTCCTTAACAAGGTAACTCCCATTCTGGTCGGCTTGAAGAGAAGGCTGGCTCGTCGTCTCGATCCGGGTAACTCCCACCAGGCTATTTCTTAACAAAGGTAACCCCCATTTCGGTCGGCTCATACCCGATTGAGGAGATATCTAGCTCGTTGGAATCTCCCTACGAGGTTGACTCTCGAATAATCGATTAGTTGACGATAGTGACTGACCTAGCTAAGCCTCGTACTCGAGGGAAAGTAGGAGCGTTCAGTTGACGTTCCAATAATTCGAGAATATGAACACTAGAATAGACACCACATTCAGACATAGAAGGCACACAAGTAAACTCAAGATGACAAAAAGAAATCTTTATTTCATTATTCTAAAAAAGACATACATAGTCGGATCTAGTCCGAGACATACAGAGTTGGATCAAGTCTGAGACATGCAGGACTCAATACAAGATAAAGCTTAAATGCTTACAAGGTCGAATATACAAAAGAAAGAAAAAAAATTTTACAACTTGTTCTTCTGCCATCACTGGCCTTCTTGTGATCAGCGACCAAGGATGATCTTCCATGCTGAGGTCAATTCTCAAAAAAGATGGCTTGATGCATGGAGCTCTGGCCGATGCCTGGCCATCAGAAGATGGAATTTCACTAAAAAAATCCCATCGACTAGAAGACTAGTCGATGGGATTTTAATTATGTACCCCAACCGGAGGCAGCCGTGCCAGAAATCGCCGCTTTGCCAGAAATTGTCGCTCCCCGCTTTGACAGTATATCCTTATTAAAGGGCAGAGGGGGGAGGAGAGGAGCGGCGAAGGCAGCAGGTGGAGGCCTTCTATTTATAATGGAGGTCCACCACCCAGGCAATGATGCGTGGCAATGCCAGGCTAGGTCGGCCAAGCGGACGCTTAGAATTTCAAAGGTGGTCACTTCGGATCCCTTGCCATTAATGTCCACCTTCGAAATAGCATCGATGATCAAAAGCCAAAACGTGTTCGCCACATGGCACTCTCGGAGTGCCTGGTTGTCACAACCACTCTTGGATGATGCCTTATCTACCCTCGCCTCGATGCAAATGGTAGATGGTCAAGCCTCCCCTGCTATGTGGCGTGCTGCCATAGGGTGAGCTCAATAGCTGTTGGAGAAATGATCAAGGCAATAAATACACACCATTTTTAAAGGCAACCTATTTTCAAGTAAAGAGCATGGTAGGCGTGGCCACCCGATCAGAAGTTAGCCCTGCATGATCGATCTCTCAGGAAGCACCACCTCCCGTCCCCATTAGTCAGCATTGAATGGCTTAAAGGTGCTTAGCCAGCGCCCTCCACTAACTGAAGACTTGGGAAGTTCTTACCCCAAAACCTTTAACGGGTGGCGTCCGAGAGATGCACTCCTTCTCGAAAGATTGTTCAAGTTGGTTTGGGCAATTGTGGGGAGCTGTTCGACGAGAACACCTAAACTCCCCATGGCCGGCCTGCTTACTCCCGGGACTTGGCCTTGCCTCTTGACTTATGGTAGGCCGAGCCAATGAAGCAGAGGAGCTGGTGGACGACCCACTCAGACTTGGCGGTACCGTTGACTCGGCACCTGGGGAAATTCACAAAAACAAGACATCAGGTAGCGCAACATCATTGAAATAGAGATTTTTCATTAGAGCAATATAGAAGACTATACAAGTTCGGCCGAAGTCCACCAAGGCCTTAGAAAATCGGACTCAAGCCTAAACAAAGAGAAATTGGGGAATGCATAAACAAAATAGCAGAAAAAGTGTTTCTAAGCCTTTGGGATAGCTTCCGACTCCTCCGGAACCCCGGTCGGGGTGGCTGCCTCCTGGGAAGTCTCGGTTAGGGCCATCTTTCCCTTGGTCCTCCGTGCCTCGGTTGCCACTACCTCATCGGTGCCTCGGTTAGTCCCGCCCTCTTTCGCGGCTCCCTCAACCTTTTTGCCCTCAGCGACTCTTCCTTTTCCTCTGTCTCGTAGGCAAGAGTGATGCAATGCAAATCTATACCCGCATATTCCTCTGTGACCTTCGCTTTGCAATCGTCGAAGCCGACAATGTAAATACCTGCTGTGGCCATGGTGGCATCGGATACAAAGGCATCTGAGTCCTTATACTTGATTGCTTGGTCCACGATGGTGGCAGCCGATTGCTTAGTGGCTTTGGCCCGATTTTGAGGCCTTTGCTTGATCTTCAGCTATCTTAGCCCATTTCTCGACAGATCGGGCCTGCTCTTCATTCTCTTGGGCCTTATTCATGGCCAGCTTGCGAAGGACCTCACTGTGGTCTAGCCTTGCCGCTGCGTCCGCCATCTGGCTTGGCTTGAGTTTTTTTTTCTCTCATTCAATTGAGCAACCATGTCTTCTTTCAGCTTAACAGCCTCCTAGCAACCCAGTTTGGTTCTCGCTGCCCTATCTTTGCTTCCTTCACCTTGACCTCTTAAGCATCCCGAGTCTTGGCATACTTGAGGATCACCAAGTGCATGGTTGTTAAGCTATGAAGGAGCTGCAAGAAAACAACAAACGAAGTTTGTCGCCTAGTGGTGCCCGATCAATACACAACCATTATACGTGGCTCACCTGAGTTACAATCATGAAGGTCATGTTTATCAACTCGCTGATAGACTGGGACCTCGGTTCCTCCACATCCCGCAGAAGCACCATTATCTACGACAACTCCCACGCAATCGATGAATTGTACAGCACCGAGTCATCCTTATCGACGTGGACTTTGTATACCCACCCGTCCTCGACTTTGGCCTGGGAAATAGTAGTGCGGTGTCTGAGAGACCTCCTTGAGGTCTCGACCCCCTTGTTGCTAGGGATGTCCTAGTATCTTCCAGCATCGAGGAGCTTCCTTTCCTTGAGTTATGAAGTTTGTCGCCTAGTGGTGCCCGATCAATACACAACCACTATACTTGGCTCACCTGAGTTACGATCAGGAAGGTCCTGTTTATCAACTCGCTGATAGACTGGGATCTCGGTTCCTCCACATCCTGCGGAAGCACCATTATCTATGACAACTCTCGGGCAACCGATGAATTGTACAGCACCGAGTTATCCTTATTGATGTGGACTTTGTATACCCACCCGTCCTTGGCTTTGGCCCGGGAAATAGTAGTGCGGTGTTTGAGAGACCTCCTTGAGGTCTCGACCCCCTCGTTGCCAGGGATGTCCCAGTATCTTCCAGCACCGAGGAGGATGATGGAGCTGCACTCGCCCCTGGCGAAGTTGGGACCCTTCATGGCACACCCATCGGTGCCTTGGTAGTGGGAAACATCGAAGGGGCCGCTCGAGCCATGGTGGACGGGTTGCCACAGTCTCTACCTGCTTGTCGCTTTGCTGAGAGACCCTCGGAGGAACGAATGTGACACGAGGGGCCGATGCCCTGGTAGCGATGGAAGGGTCCCTAATGGATGGCCCCCCGACCTTCGGCCTTCTTTGGGACGGCCTCCTTGCGGCTGCCATCCAGAGCCGGACTTTTCTGTAGGGGTGCCTGGACCTGATCCGTCGAGACAGTCCTCATTGCTGAAATAGAAAATGTAAAAGTTAGATGAATGGCCGAATGAAGAAACAACAGAGACCCAAAGCCCCTATCGAGAGAGCTGCCCAGTCTCAACCCAGCATCATACAAGTTTTATTCAGTAAGGAGCTCTCCTAGTTTAGGAACTTCCATATTGGAAAGCTTCTGGAAGTCCTCCCGGTCGTGCTCGGTCACTACATCATCCTGATTAGGATAGGTATCTGCCACTTCCCAACTCTCTTGGATCCTCCAAGGTCAGTTAGAAGAGATGAAGAACCGAGTTTTCCAATGGTGGAGAGAACTGGGAAGTTCGATCAATTTTTTCTTCTTTCGGAGGCCGAGGAAAAACCAACCCTTGGACTCAGGGAGCTTATTCAGTTTGAAGAAGGCTATGAACAAGAAGAGTCAGGGCTGGATCTCTCGCAAAATGATAAAGGATGATGAAGCCGGCGAGAATCTGAAAGGAGTTACGAGCTGGGCTGGAATGATGTCATACCGATGCAAGACGTCGCAAAAGAAAGAATGCAATAGGAAATGGAGGCCAGCATGAAGGTCCTCCTTGCACACGGCCAAATAGCCTACCAAGCTAGAAGTCATGCGATCTTCTGGCCTGGCGCGTGAAGAAATATGTCTTTTGGAACCCGGTATGTCTCTCGAAAGTTGATGAGTTTACTCTTGGTAATATTCGAGACCTCATGCATCAATCCCATCGAGGGCCTCGTCGAACTCTGAGAGGTGCCAGCCCGTCCCTTCTTTTTAGGGACCGAAGCCTCCTCCCTCGAAGTTTCCTCTACTTCCTCTCCCGATTCACCCTCCTCAGTCGACTCCTCCCTCACTGGTATCCCCTCTTCCTCAGCTAGACTCATCTCCTTGGATGGGCTCTCGTGAGACCAGTCTCTTGAGGAAGATGCATCTAAGGGCCCTTGCACCCCAGAGGGGTTACTAACCGAATGGCTCGTCATTGCTCGACATTCCTCAAGGACACAGGTCAGGCTAAGAGAAATAAAAGAGAAAAAGAAAAACCTAGGAAACTTCGGTTACTTGAAGAGGTGGATGAAGGCAAAAAGAAAGATCACAAATGGCAAACAAAGGAAAAGAGAGCGTTTGTCCCCACTCAATCCTCACTAGCCTATCGAGTACCTGCGGATACTTAAAAGAGACTCAAAAAGGGCATGAGAAACAACCTGGGGAGATCTTCAGGAGGGGCGGATGCGAATCTCCTCTCCTCTTCCCTCTCTGCTAGTAGTAGTCCTTATGGCCGTAGTGAGGGTCCCTTCCTATTTATACACTTTCCAGTCAGCCGTGATTGGAAGCCCAACCTTTCCAAGGTAATCGGATCACGACGCGTGGCACACCCCCATTCGGTTACGATCATGATCGCCTCAAAACCCCAATCGATCGATTGCCTCCATTTCTCGGCCTCGTGTAGATCATTTATAGTCCACGGCTAATGGGCCACATGGAATGAAGTGATTGGTTAAGGATTATCGTGCAAATTGTTGGAGGTTACAGTGCAATCTCTCGAGGCCCGTACCAATGATTGGCCCTCGGTACTTGTGCATCGCACCCAAGGAGCTAGTTGCTGGTTTTCAAGGTGCCAATTAAGGCTTGGAGAACTAAAGGGCAACCCCAACTCTCTGAGGTCGACGGGATAGCTACTCCCTTTCTTAGAAGTGGAAAACACCGACAGACCAACTTGGCACCACTCAAGACTCGAGAGTGGAGGGCATGTGTTGTATCAACTATCCCCTTGGCCCCGAGATGCCCTCTAGGCCACCAATCTTGATGGAAAAACCTCCTAGAAGGCCTGGAAGTTGCTCGGCACTGGTCTGCGCCCTCGACTCCTTCGATGACCAGTCATGGAACTATCCGGAGCGTGGCCCCACCAATTGTCGACACCAAGAGATGTTCCAATGGTCAGCCTTGACGTTACACCCTCGGGCCCGACTCACAAATACGCATGCACCCCTTCTCTGTCGGGTTGCCTCTCGGACAGGAGCATTCTCTGGCGGATTGTTTCTCATGGCTCTCGAGAGAATCCCCTCCTTCCGATCTTTGGTACCTGATGCATCAGAGAGCTCCCGGTTGCACTACAGGCTGCCCTCCTCGATGCCTGCCATGACAGCCATGTTGGTGATGGTTAAGGCAGAGGAGTTCGTGGGGGGCAGCATCCCTGCCATGCCAGTGCCTTCGATAGACAAGATGCCGAAGGAAGGGGTCCCAGTAGATAGGATCGTAACAACCTGTCAGTATCCACTACTCTTGTCAGAATCACCTCCTTGATGGCCTCTTGTTGCCTCTCGCGATGCTATAGAAGGATAAGAGGGACACCTGATGAGGTATGCGTGCATGCTCACACTCATACTAAACATACCTGCGCTCGCAACGTCACATGGTCACCAGGACTCTAGGCTCCAATGACTTGCCCTTTTTATCCTCCACTTACTAATTTGAGCAGTATCCTCGCCGGCACCCTCGACCCGGGTTTTCTTGTAGTCTCTACTTGAGAACTGGCACGAACTGCACCTCTCCGAAGCAGAGAGCATCGAGGGGCTCACCGGTGCCATCGCAACTCACTAGAGGGTGATCTGGTAGCAACACTGATATTGCGTGTCTTCTATATAAATTGGGCCTCTGATATTGATATTGCAGGTTTCTTTGCTTTGACATAATTTAGAAATAGTAGAAAATGTTCGTGTCAAGTCATAATTCATTTTTCAATGGTTACAATGTTTTTAATGATGGGCGCTTGAGATAGAGAACTTCAAACAATGTGTTAGTTTATGTGGAGAACATAGGAAAAGGCATTTGGGAATTGGAAACCATTTACTACTTTCAAGATTCACTCACTTGTATGAAATGATCTTTAGACTACTATTGTGTCTCAGTACCAGTGACAAGATCGTAGCGATGTTAATGAAAAGAGGCAATGCTTATATAATGATTTTATGGAGCTTATAAAGGAATCCAGTCATGTATAAATTTTTTAAATAAACATACCCTAGTCCTACCCGTTTATATTATGTTCTGGACCTTGAAAGGGAATTCACATAGGATGTAAAAAGACAGAGGCACCAAAAGCTCCATGTTCACTAAAAGATTGCAACCTATTTGCATGATAACCCTTAAGTTGCATTAGAACCCCTTCACCCTCTTTTCTGCCCTTTCCTCAAGCTTGTATTCAACTTGCCTTGCATTCAATTGTTTCCATTAAATCTTTCATGTAGTGCTCTTGCTTTCGTTTTTCATGTTTGGTAATAATATCTGGTCATAATTTCCTTATTTGTGTTTGAATTTTGAATTCATGCTAGCTTAAAATTGTTGTAGAATATCTATAACTACCAATTAGTTCTTTCAAGTTCAATTCTATTTTGGTTTAAGGAGGATACTTATTCTCAAATGTTTATGGACAATCTCTTTTAGCTTACATGGTGCTTTAAGTTCTAGTTGGAAAACCATAGGTTGCTTGAGGTGAAAATGGATCAAGCACAACCCCAAAATGTTTTCCATTTCAGTTTTTTCCAGAGACGGATAACGAGACTGATTAATGGGCTTTAGCAGATTTGTATGTTCATTTCAAGACTTTTTATGGTTATGCAAACCATTAAAATCACATCATAAATGGACTGGAGGAGATCTTGAATGATGAAAAGAGAGACAAAGTCTGACAAAAAATGTAGAGTTAAATTTATAAAATGAGCACCTTGGTGAACTGTCTTCTATGTTTCAATGGATTTTGTTCCTTGGTACCAGCAGTCTAGAATTTAAGGTTAAAACATGGTTTTGTTATGTATTTTGTATTGAAAAATGTCTTTTTTCATATGATGAAGGTTCTTGGATGCAATGGATTTGGCGTATGCAGCTGCTGATGTTGTTGTTTCTCGAGCTGGAGCAATGAGCTGCACCGAGATCTTGACAACTGGGAAACCCTCTATTTTGGTATATGTTGATTTCTCTTTCATATCTCAAACTGTAGAAATCTTCTAATTATACATATAAATCTAAATAAAATATGTAATATACAGGATACTACTTGTACAACAGAGGCATTTAATTGTTTGTGTCATTCCTTGACAGCAAGTTTCTCATAATTTTTAAAAGCCCCATTTATGTGATACATTCATTTCATCTAAAGTGTTGTCTTTAATCTTACTAATCTGAATGCAAATTCTTGGTATTTTTGGAAAATATAAAATAATTCAGAAGAAAGTACTGGACATTAATTAGTACAAATTAGATAATCAGTGATATTGAGCATGTTCTTTTATGCTTAAAGATGGATAATTTAGTTAGAAATGAATAGGCTTGTGGTAAATCTTAGAAGTTCTTATTCTGTCCACACAAAATGCCTTGAAGGAGACAGGATTACTTTTTTGTTGCTCTTTGAGGTTGACCTATGTATCAAGTTAAACAAGAAAGGTTAAAAGGCTTGGCATATGCAAAACTCTAGTAGTTTATGATTATGCCAGTTTTCATAGCAGTTTGAATAGCAATTCGGTTATCAATGCAACGAAGATTAGAAGTATCTCTCATGCTTATACCCAGAAGATGAAATGATTCTTGTTGGGATATTTACCATTTGTAACCTCAACATCAAAGCCAAATCTTTTAGCTGATCTAAGCATAACACACTGTTATTGGAGTGCCATGGGCATGGAGTGTTATGCCAAGTTGTCTTATGTCTAGGTATTCAACAGTGTCTGCACTATAGAATTTCAAAAAATATAAGTGTCCACTTTATTAACCCTACAGGATGCCCAAGTTAACATTTGAGATATCTTTATCATAAAATACAATAGAATATAAAAGTAGTTATGTTTTCTTCACTTGAGGACTCCACCTTCTCTATATCTATAAAAGGAGTAAGAGGTAGCCTACCTTATCTATGGAAGCACCATAAAAACTTCCAATTAGATTTTTCCAAACTATGCCGAACTAGCCAGTTCAGGTTGAATCGAATCAGATTGATGCCCAATCGACACAGTTCAGGCAAAAAAAGGTTCTCCAGAACTTCTCTCCCTCTGTCAAAAAAAAAAATCTGAACCGGGCCTAAACCGGGTCAAACTGGACTCAAACAGTATCGAACCGGCCGATTCGGGTTTGGTTCGGATGTACCATAGCAGGGTGGGGTAGGGGATCTATTATCAAGTAATTGTGAGCCTTTGAGAGCCCGAGAGGCTCTCAGTTTTGACAGAAAGAGGGAAGAGCATTCGGAAGGCTTTTTTCATCCTTTAAAGCCATCCAAATATCAAAAATCAAGAAAAAATATGGATTCAAGGTATGTAAATCCTTCCCTTCTCTCTTTCTTCTTCTTCCCTCTCTTTTTTAAAATTCATAGAAAATAAAATATAAGAAAAAAATTATCAAAATTTTTTATTTTGGCATGATTTTAAAGTATGTTGTAGATCTATGAAAGATCTACACAATGATGCTAAGATCATGATTTTTTTTTAAGTATATGATTTTTAAAATTAAAAAATATTTTTAAATTAAAAAATTATAAAAAATAAAATAATTAATTAAAGAATTATAATAATAGATTATTGTTCTAGGATTTGTAAGCTAGCTTTCACTTTCACTTAAATTTGTATCGATTTATCCAAGTTTTGATGCATCTTGTGAATGGTGCTCTAGGTCTAAATTTTTTAAAAAATATGAATTTTCATGCATGTCCACTGTCTTAATATATATATAACATTCATGATAGGATCATATATGAATTTAAGATCAAATTAATTTTTTATAATATTATAAATTTTTTAATATTTTTTAATTTTTAAAAATAATATATATAATTAATTAAAAAATAAAAAATAGATAAATAAAATATTAATTAATTTTATATAATTATTGAGCTTATGTGTTTTTTAAATCTTTAGGAATGGATCCATCGAGGAGGAAGAAGGATCCGGAGTGTGATATTGATTGGGTACATGGAGAAATGCTCTCGAGTTGGCATCATTGAAGGCACAAATTTAAGGATGATGAGATAACAAGATTGAAGCAGTACTTGGCTGACGACAATTCTGATGTAAATGCGTGTCGACAGTATCCTCAAGAGTTTGTTAATTGATAAAGAAATATTTTGCTGATTTCAAAGAAAAATAAAGAAGAAAGCAGAGGTGGATCGTCGAGCTGTATAAGCACTTTCTTATCATATCAAAGAGTCAGTGAGAGTATCCATTTCTTCCAATGAGGAGGCATAGATCAAGGCTACCATTTAAGCGAACTTGTATGAGCAAAGGTAGCTAGAAGAGACGGCCATACGGAGAGCGATTTGGGCCATCAATTTTGAGTTGGGATCAAGATCAGGCTTTAGGAGTGTTGCAGGAGAGTTTGAGACAGTTCAGGAGGACCTTCTTAGTCAGAGAGCCCGTCAGGAGAGGCACCAGTCGTATTGCATCCATGTTGAGAGATTTGGCAGTAGAAAGAAGTTTTTTAGAGACATTTCAATAGGAGCCACTATCCATGACATCGATCCACATACCTTTCTTAACAGAGATTTCAAGTAATAAAGGATTGATACTATGTTGAAAAGGATAAGAATAATGATATGTAGCGGGCTATTGGATCCTGATTTTATTTTAGTCATATATCAGTGCACACAACAGACAACCCATATTATCACTTTGTTATTGCATCTATACAGGCTACTAGTACAGGTATAGATCTTTCAGGATCGAGGGATATTCATGGTCAGCTTCTTGACAGCAATAAAGAGGAGCTAGAAAATTGGATTGCTTTCTATCAGAGTAAGTGTCATGTTTATGGATTGTTAGTGATGTGTGATGGTTGGACTGGTTCTACTAGACGAAGCATCAACTTCTTGATTTATTGTGATGAAATTTTTTCTTAAATTCATTGATGCTTGGATTGGTTAAAGGGATTTATTGATCTTCCTATTGAGTATATTAATGATCACAATATTTATGGATATCGATACTTGACCTGATTCTAAATATCAATATATAATTATATTTATATTTTTTATTTCTCTTCAATTAATTGTTGGTAATCTTATTTTATAGAATTTTTTAAAAAATAATATAGCATAATTGGAAGCTAGACAGCATTTTGTAGTGATTTTTGACGAATTAGTCTTGAGGTTATATTTATTTGAGCATCAAAACATTCAATAAATTAAAAAATTTGATTTGATTTCCATGAGAGGATACAACCACTAAGGAATCATCATCCATAATAAAGGACAATATTGCTGAACTATATATTAATAATTCAGGAGATACTGATGATAAAAGGATATACCATTGATTAGATTTTTTAAGAGTATGAGCAATCTGGAGGCCAGTATTGATAATTAGGAAAAGCTGATGTTAAAAAGGATATGCTAATCATTGGATCATCGGAAATTTTAAATGCAAGCTTAAGGAAGCTGTACAGATCAATGAATGTTCCAGTTCTTTGACCACTTCCATCATTGATTGAATTAATGTAAACATCTAAACGAGTGAAGATTTGCTCCGATTATAGTAATAAGAGAGTGAATTATTGCTAGAGTTTATTTGACTTGTCTTTGAAAAAAAGAAATATAATGAGGAAGAACCCATTCCTAAAAATGTATTCTTGATCATGCTAGTGTTCATGATCCAATTCATGTTATTCCTTTTTTAAAATTTAATTCAATTCTTTACTTGACTTTATTTTCTAGGAAATCAAATTTACGATTTACATGATTAAGAGCGTTTTGAAGTGATTCAAATATCAATTCGCATCAACAAATATCTATTTAGACATAAAAATATTTAATAAATTCTAAAAATTTACTTGAGATCAAAAAAATAAAAAACAAAAAAAAATCTTTTTGGCGCGCTTATTTGGATCCGCACGTCATACCATACCGTATGTTGATATTGTACGATATAGGTACCATATTGTACCGGCCGACTATCGGTACGGATCCCGGTATCGATACTAAAAACCTCGCTTCAAATCATTCTTATTGTTCCCTCGTGTCCTCCCCCCGTGCTCTCTAACTCTGCACACATAGAGCGGTGGTGGTGGTGGGAGGGAGAGAGAGAGAGAGCATGTAATTGATGGTAATTGTAAGTTTCTTGAAGGCTTTTCAATGACACTTGATTTGGGTTCATTATGAGTTCAACTGATGCAAAAGCATAGCTTATTGATTTATAATCTTGCAATCTAGAACACAAGATGGTGTACTTTAAAATTTTCAATAAGAATAACCCTGGAGCCCTTGTCAGTCCTTGTCAGCCTGTGGTTGTGAAAAAGTAAGGGATATATATGTAAAATCTCGTTCACTCACCTGTCACCAGTGGCAGTTAGGTTGACGTACTCACCTTCGGGTGGGGAACGACTGCGAAAAATAATATGCACCGTGTATCGAACATTCCCTGACTGGGGTGGGGCCGTCTGGGAGCAGCCATGCCTGGGGTCTTACCCCTCCCCCCCTTTTTTTCTATCAAAAATTTTTTTTTTTTTTCAAATATTTTTTACATGGTTATCTGCATGAATTTATGATGCTTTTATATTGGTTATCATGGTATGACACATAATCAAATGGTCTCGTTTTGTGCTCATTTTGCATTGTGGCCCACTCTTCCATGCAAAACACCCTCAAGTACCGTCTCCAAGATTCAAGCACTCCAAGCACTAATCACAAAAATTAAATTTTGTTGAAAAGTTCAATTTTTATACATGTGCAATTAAACACTTAGGTAGTTACTCTGTCTTGTTTGTCCACTAACGTCTGATGACAGACTGATCCCCACGGAGACCTAGCTAATTTGACCATGCTTGAGAAGTAACTCTCTAGATTTTGATTTGAAGTCCTATTAATAGATTGATCTAGGTAATTCAATGTCAAAAGTATGTTGTATTATTAGTTATTGTTTCTATTTTGGTATCTAATGTTTTTATTCCTCATACAGATACCATCACCAACTGCTGCAGGTGATCATCAAACAAAGAACGCCTATATTATGGCAGATCTAGCAGGATCAAAGGTCCTGACAGAAGAAGATCTTGATTCCAATTTGCTTGAAGACACAATTAACGAGGTCTTAGGTATGTGAGCTCTTGCCTTAATGAAGGCTTTTAATATTTTATGGTTGGAAACAAGGGATTCTTTTCTAATTTTTAATGATTTTTCAGAAAATGTCTTCTGTTTAGAAGTGGCTGGGACAGAATGATTGTAAAAATTCTGAAATCTCAATCCACAGATGGGATATAATGATTATAGGAATGCATCACTCTATATTGGACCCAAGTTTATTTATTTATTTTTGCTGACAATTTAGACCCAAGTTTAACAAACATGGCATTTTATAGTTCCAAGATCACCATAATAATTTGAGTACATGATTTTCCCAAAGTACCAACAATATTTGTATAGCAGTTAAATGTTGTTAATGGGTATATATTATTCGATGTCTTGAGTTCTTTGTGTGTAAATTAATTAACTAATTTCATTCTGTATGAAAACACCTGAACAATGCAATGCACATATATAACTGCAATAGCACGTATACGTAAATGATTTATGATCCTAAATTTCTATAAGTTAGTTAAAATATGTTTATTTATCTAAAACATGTAATCATGCTATCACTAAGAAATTAAAATTAGTCTATTTTTTTTGAAAAACTAGAAAAATAATATGCATCCTAGCTTGCAAAACAGAAAACAGAAACTCCTTTTCTTTCACGTGTAATTTTCGTGACGGTGCATGACTGCTAGCACTATAGTGCATGCCAACTGCTAGCACTATATGGCATGACAGGAGTACCATCTCAGACCCTGCTTGGCATGACTATGGTACAGGACGCTTTAAAACCTTGATAGTGACCATCACCGGATGCATTTGAAGATGTTATAGCAATGCCGTGGTGGAAAGGCTTCCTGTGAAATCTCTTTCAGAGATTGAGCAAAAGATACTTTGGACCTGTTAGTAGGTTAACTGCACTAACATACAAGGTTATCAGAATATCGAAATTCATGAGTATTTATTAAAATTGGGATTATAAAGATGATGTATCTTTTCATCTTCGATTTCCACTATTGTTTTAATTCTTTCTCAAATATGTCATATTGACAAGCAAACCTTGTAACTGAACGAGGGCATTACATCAGCATTCTTATCATTAAGGGTAAGAGAAGTGTTGGCGTGGAGTCCCTGTCCTGGTCGGTCGGAGCTGCTGCACCACAGGATCGTTCCCTGGTTCACCTGCAAAACAGGTCCTTGCTGGAGTTGCTCCGGCGAGAGACACTCCGATATCTAAGTCAGAGGCGGGTTCCAGCCATAGAATGTGGAAGATTCTCGAGAAGCAGAGGGAAAGACTTTTGGAATTTAGAGTGTGTGTATGTACCTCCCTCGAGCATTTCCTCTTACCGCTATTTATAAGGGGCCATCTAGCCTGCGGATCCGTTCTTCTCCCAGTGATTACGGGGAGTTAATTTCTCTCCATGATTGGCAATCGTGGGTTGTCATTGAGCGGTTCCGGCCAGACCGGAGGCGTGGCAGCTGGAGTTGCGTGCCATGATCTTGGCATGGAGATTGTTGACAGTAATCGTTGGTTACTGTTGCCTATCTGGGACAGATCGTGGACCCATCTTCAGATTTTCCCTGCTTAGGGAGATCCTCATAATTAAATCGGGAATCTCCTCGTCTTCGGATCTTCTCGGTCGGAGATCCTGTCTTCTGTATGAGTCGAGGACTTGGTGTTTACCAAGGGTTGGAGATCGTGTCTTCGGCAGGAAACGAAGAGCATGTCTTCGGAAGTCGACGAGAAGCCTGGTCTTCGGTTAGGCCGAAGACATAATCCGAAGGTCTTGCCTTCGGATGTCGTAGGCCGGCGGAGAGCCTTGGGTTGCCCGTGGTTGGCCTGATCTTTCTAAGTCCGAAGTCGTTGGTTCGGTGGGAAGGTCTTCGGTCAGCCAAATCGGTGTTCGGTTCGTACTTGGATCGGGATACCCCAACAGTTGCCCTATACTCTCAGTTTTCGAAGCGAAGGTTTGCCTCGGAAGTGAGAGTACCAATCCTTTGTCGCTTTCCTCCTAGGGGATAGTGTAGTGGATGATCATGAGATCTCTGATTAGACTGTTCATCACGACTGCTGGTTGATTTGGAAATCAGGCGGTGGACAACTGTCACTTCTTGGTTGGGGGAGAAGAAAAGAGCGAGCGGCCCTGGGACCGTCTCTTCTTTTCCTGTTGCGTGATGGTTCAGCCAATCTTTCGGTTGAGATTTGGGTGGTTGTGGTGACTTCTCCCTGCTCGTTGGATGATGGATGCGCTTCATCCTGGCTGCTGGTTCAAGATGGGTTACCCCCTTGGGTAACCCTTTGTCAAATCAACCTGGTGGGACTTCAGAGGCTCATGGTTTCTTTTTGGGAAAGAGAGAAGGTCCGGTTGAGGAAGCTTCTTCAACCTCGCCTCATTTTCGCTCAGCCTTCCTTGTTTTTGACTACCAGTCTATTCTGCAGGTAGAATCTTCCTTCTACCTTTTTGTTTCATTCTTTTGTCATGGAAGAAGCTGTAGAAAGTCAGGGAGGACAAGTTGGGCCCTCTGGGGTCGGTGACGTAGTAGGTCCTGAGTCAATCCCTAGTTCAGTTTACAGGGGAAGATGACTCTTCTTCGGGAACGCTATCGCGTTCCTGAGGGATTTCCTTTCATTCTCCCTGCACCTGAGGAACAGGCAAACAAACCTCCTCCTGGGTGCTTAGCCATATACGAAGACTATCTGAAGGCTGGCCGTCGATTTCCCCTGCATCCTTTTTTCATCAGAATCTTTCGTCTGTACCAAGTGGTGCCGGCGTAATTGACCCCGAATAACATCCGGAACATTTACGGGTTTCTAGTTCTGTGCCGCATTGCCAACATAGAACATAGGACCAACTTATTCACAGCCCTTTTTATACTCAAGAGGGATTTCCATAGCAGCGGATGATGGGTGATCGGCCCTTGGTCGGGCCGCAAGATCATCAAGGACATGCCCAGCGCCATCCACGGTGGAAACCTGTTTTTGTGTTTGTATTATCCATTGATCCATGGGGCTTCGACATTGTTTGGAAGAAGCCTTGTCTAATCGTCAATGACGGTAAGGTCTTGGCGGTTGACCAGTCGGACTACGATTTTTTAATCAATTCGGAAGTCGCCCCTATCCGTGAGTTGTTGGAGAGAAATCTCTATCTTGCGGGGATGAGCAAGTTCTCCGTATTAGGTATAGTGGCGGAAATTTCGGCTCCTCTTCTCTTGTTTTTGTTGTAGCTCAGTCGACTTAAACAAATTTCTCTGTTTGTAGGTGGTGGAATGAAGCCTGGCGTGAGCTGGCTTCGTCAGACCTCTGAGAAGAGAGTAGCTCAAGTCCCTCTCACAAGGTCAGCAGTTCGGAAGAAGGTCCGAAGAGAGTCCTGAGGGGGACCGGAGCACTTCATCTTCCCGGGGACCTCAGGGGAAGATGTGGTACCCATGGAGGGGGCCCCGTCAAGACCTCATTTGGTTGAAATTTCTCCGGTGGTTGCCTCCCCGGTCCATGCAAGGGGGAGTCCCCCTCAGGCGGTGGATGTGCCACCACTTTGCCCCCCTGCCGCTGATAGGGGCAAAGCGTCGCAAGTCGAGGGAGAGTTTGCTTGTGGGGCTTCCCCAACTGGGAGCCGTTTGGCGAACTCTTCGGAGCTTTCTCCTACGGGGTGACTGCTGGTCCCTGCCGTAGCCAGGCAGGCGCTGAAGAACACATTGCTGCCTCACGATTTGGTAGTTCTCCGAAGTCGAAACCTTTCCAGGGTGTCTGATTCTGTTTTTTCTGCCCTGCAACAGGTATGGTCCTTGCTGTCTCCTTTGCTCTAAGAGTTGTTCGATCCATAACTCCATATTTTCGATGCAGTTGGTCTATGACCTTACCTTTATGGAGGAGGGCCTGGGAAATGTTGATAGTCTCATTCATGACCTTAAGGAGGATCTCCATACTGCCAGGGCCACAAAAGAAGTAGCCGAAGAATTGAGGTAGTTTATGGAGAACCGTCTCGTTCAGGTGAACGACGAGGTTCATCAGTTGAAGGGTGAACTGAAAAGTGCCCATTTGACAATAGCGGAGCAAGGGGCAGGGTGGAGGAAGAGCAGAAAGCAGCTCGACTCCTTGGAGCTAACTGTTAAGGAGAACCAAGAGAGAATAGAGAGTTTGACCAAGGCAGCGGAGGAAGCCGCCAGGAGGGCCGAAGAGGCAGTTCTGGAGTCTGAAGCGGCCAAGAGAGATCAGCGGCCTTGAGAAAGCTGGTGGATGATGCTGTAGCAGACTTCAGAAAGTCTTCACAATTCCAAGAGGAGATGAATGAAGCATCCTTGTATGGCTACTAGCATGGCTTCAACGATGGACTCTCCAAGGTAAAGGAGGCCTTCCTCCACCTTGATCTCTCTGGCATCCCTTCCTTTAACATAGCCGAAGAAGAAGAGGAGGAGGAGGAGGCCGAGGCCGCGGAAGAGATCGAAGAGGTGCCGTGTCCGGGAGAAGAGGCCTCTGCCTCAGTCGAAGATCTGGGGGTGGCTTCAACCCTGATCCCGATTCAGGAGGGGACTCAGGTTGAGGAAGTCCAAGCTGAAGGTTCTCCGGTCCCGGCCCAGGTCGAGAGATCCTTTCTACGCAGGTTGACAAGTTGGTTCAATCCTGCGGTGTTAGGTCTCCTCCAGTGGATGTTGAATGATCTAAGTTGCTTTAGGCTTTTTTTTTTGTCATCAATGTTTTTTGCATTGCAATTTTCCTGGATTTTAAAGTAGCTTCTTCTTCTCCTGCATGTGCCATGTTGCATTTTTGGATGTAGCTTGAACAAGGTTAATCCGTAATTCGAGCTTTACCGTTCCTTCTTCTGCTCGGTTGAATGGCCGTGGCCGAAGACCATTTGATTGGTAGTTGACGAAGACGAACTTTGGAATAAGTTAGAACTCCGTTGCCGAAGACCGTCCACGGTCGATCAGGCTGATGTCACCTTTTCATAACTAAATCTGCCCGTTGGGACAGACATGATAGGCATGTGTCACCTCCTAGTTGACCGGTGATTAAGGAAGTCTCATCGTGATTCTCGTTGTCCACGTGGTGTGTCGATATTCGTAGTCGCGTTTTCTTGCGCCTTGCATGCCGCCAGATCTTCTTTTTTCAAAAAGGAGCCATTAATGCCGCTGCCGCATGATGGGAATTCCTCTGGATTCGAAGCATCGGCAATTGTTGTCCCGAGAATAGCCTTCAAGCGGTCTTCGGGTTCTCGAATCGTCGCTTGGACACGTGGCGCTCTCTGATGCGGCTGGGAAAAGACGTGGAGCACGCCTCCTTGCGGCCGGTCGTGGGTGCAGGGTCTATAAATAGGACCTTGTCCTCCACTGCCAAGGGTCACCATCTTCTCAGACTTCTTCTTCCTTCCTAGCGTTTCAATCGAAATTGAGGTTCAGCACCTCTGAGCTTCGACAGGCAGCGAAGAGGTGGGCTGTCGATCCCAAAAGGAAGAGGAGTCTGGAGTTCTTCGAACTGGGCGATGATGATGAGCCTATCGTGGACCGTCTGGAGAAGAGGGTCCGCATGTTGGAGGCACAACTGAAGGAGGCCAGGGTCCAGGTCGCGACGGCAGTCGCGGAGGCGGAGGAGGCCAAGAAGGAGGCGGCGAACGCTGTTTCAGACTTCAAGGCATCCGCTGCTTTCAGGGAGGAGGTCACCGAAGCGGCTCTGGGCTCCTACCATCAGGGGTTCCGGGAATGCAGGGGAAGGCCTTCAAGTTCTATGACTTGAAGGGCCTGGACAACATCAAGCTCTCTGTTCCCTTTCGTGGACACGAGTTTGATTCCGACTTTGATGAGGGGTTGGATTCTGGTTCGGATAGGAACCCCGGGGCCCCTTCATCGTCCTTCCAGAACTCCCCCTACCGGTACGGGAAAAAGCTGGCGGGAGGTTATTGAAAATGCTTTCCCGCAATCCTTCTATTCATTTTCTTTTTTTTTTTTTCTTTTTGTGAGAGTTTTCTCTTTCTTTTTTTTTGTAAAAATAAAAAAAGAATGAAATATTTTGACTTTTCTTACCTTTTCCCATGTGTCTCTTGCAATATGTTGCATTATGTCATGTTTAGAGCGTAGACTTCTCGGTCCATTTGCGGTTTATAGGGAAGATGTGAGGTCGGCTAGACCGCTCCAGAGATATTTGTTGCCAGCGGGAAGGACGACATCGGTTCTTTTAGGCATGTTTCCAGATTTACCGTAGGGTGGGATGTTTTCACCGTCCCTGTGCACTTCTATCGTGATCAAGGTAGGCTGTTCAGGCTCGTCCCGGCGTGTCTTCGGATTTACCGTAGGGTAGGTTATGAAAACCATCCCTGCACCTTTTTTAGTGTAAGGTAGTCTGATTAGGCCCGCCTCGGCACGTTTTCGGGTTTCCCGTAGGGTAGGTTATCTGAACCATCCATGTGCCTTCGATCTTCTTGGTGGCCTGACTAGGCCATCTGTTGTGCTCGTCAGGCATACCGATAAGGCGAGTTGATCAGACTCTCCTTTGTGCAGTTAACTGATTTCTTAGATCGGGCCACTCAGGCTGTTGTTGTTCAGTCAGAGCAACAAGCCGTTCTGAGTTGAGTAGAGTTGAGCAAATTTGCACAGGAAATTTAGGAACCTGTTTATTGATAATATTTGCGAAGGTTTTGTACATTTCATGGCCGGGATAGAGGCTTCCCATCCAAGGTCTTGAGTCGATATGCTCCTGGTCGAATGACTTCTTCGACTTGGTACGGGCCTTCCCAGTTGGAAAAAAGTTTACCCTGTTCTGACGGCCTGGATACTTCTGCCCTTCGCAATACCATGTCTCCTGTGCGGAAGATCTGCTCCTTCACTCTGGAGTTGCAGTATTTGGCGACCTTTTGTTGGTACGCCGCTATTCTTATCTTGGCCTGAAGCCTAGTGCTTGGTAGCAGATCCAGGTCGACCCTTCTACGATCGGAGTCCAGGCTCTTGGTAGTTGTCAACTCTCAGGGATTGTAGGGAGACTTCAATAAGTAGTACGACTTCGGTACCGTATGCTAGGTTGAACGGAGACTCGTCGGTGGCCATTCTTGGGATAGTTCGGTACGCCTAGAGAACGGAGGTTAGCTTTTTGGCCCAAAGTCCTTTGGCGGCGTTCAACCTCGTCTTCATACCGTGGAGAATGGTTCGATTAGTTGCTTCGGCTTCTCCGTTGGACTGTAGGTGGGCAACGGAGGTCAGTCGGTGTTGAACATGATACCGGGCGCAGAAGTCCTTGAACTTCGGATTGTCGAACTGTCTCCCATTTTCCGTGATTATGACATGTGGAATGCCAAATCGGAATATGATGGAATTTTTTACAAAATTCTCTACCTTGCCTTCTGTGATCTGGGCCAGTGGTTCGGCTTCTACCCACTTTGTGAAGTAGTCGATGGCCACAAGGAGGAACTTTCTTTGTCCAGAAGTCGGTGGGAATGGACCAAGAATATCCATTCCCCATTGGGCAAAAGGCCAAGGGGCCGTCAGTTGAGTCAGGTGAGTTGCAAGTTGCCTCTGAATGTTGGCGTACCTTTGATATTGGTCGCATCTCCGTACAAAGTCAGCCGAGTCCTTCCGGATGGAGGGCTAATAATATTCTTGTCGAATGATCTTGTACGCCAAAGACCTACCTCCCAAGTGATCACCGCATATGCCCTCGTGGATCTCTCTCAGGACGTAATCCGGGTCTGTCGGTCCCAAGCACTTTAGCAGTGGTTAAGAAAACGACCTCTTATAGAGGGTCCCATCTAAGATGACATACTGGGATGCCATCCAGCAGATTTTCTTGGTCTCTGTTTTGTCCCCTGGTAGCATGCCCTCATTTAGGAACTTGATGATAGGATCCATCCAGCTTGGCTCGGTGTCAATCTGGTGCACTTCTATAGCCTCTTTGGCTATACTCGGAGTTTCAAGGTGTTCAACAAAGGTGCGCCCGAGAGATTCTGGTGTTGTAGTAGCCAGTCAAGACAATGCGTCCGCCCGGAAATTCTCTGATCGAGGGACATGGATAATCTCAAAATGCTCCATTTGAGAGGATAAGCCTTGTACCTTTTCCAGGTACAGCATCATGGTTGGGTCTCTAGCTTCGTATTCTTTTTTAACTTGGTTCACAACCAATTGGGAGTCTGAAAAGGCCCGGAGTTGTTGAACTCCCAAACTTTTGGCGATTCGAAGTCCGGCGAGCAAGGCTTCGTATTCGGCTTGGTTGTTGGAAGCATGGAAGGAGAATCGAAGTACGTACTCTATGGTATGACCGTCAGGTTCGGCTAGCATAAGACCAGCTCCACATCCGGTAGCATTGGAAGCTCCGTCCACATGGAGCACCCAAACGGACTTCGTCTCCTTCGGGACTTTATCTTCCGCCGAAGGTACTTCATTTTCGGACCTCCAGGTGCATTCAGCCAAGAAATCAGAGAGCACCTGGGCCTTCATAGCCGATCAGGACTGAAAGCTGATGTCGAATTTACTTAACTTCATAGCCCACTTGGCTATCCTTCCTGAGGTGTCTGGAGACCGGAAAATGGCCTTGAGAGGCTGATCAGTCAGCACCACGATGGCGTGGACGTGGAAGTACGGCCGTAGTCGCTTTGCTGCAATCACCAGAGAGTAGATCAGCTTCTGCATCCTCGTATATCGCGTTTCAGCATCATGCAGAACCTTGCTAATATAGTAAATCGGCTTGTGGGACCCGTCTTCATCTCTTCGGACAAGGACCGAACTAATTGCTTCATTTGAAATAGAGAAGTATAGGTAAAGTATCTCGCCTTCTTGAAGTTTGGAGAGTAGAGGCGGAGTTTCTAGGTAGTTCTTTAACTCTTCAAAGGCAGTACAATAGTCCTCGGACCATTCGAAGCCCTTTGACTGCCGAAGTACCTTGAAGAATGGGAGATATTTTTCGGCTGAACGAGAAATGAACCTGCTTTGGGAGGCAATTCTCCCTGTTAGCTGCTGGACTTCTTTCTTGTAGGAAGGATGTCTTATATCCTTTAGGACTTGGATCTTCTTAGGATTTGCCTCAATCCCTCGTTTGGTGACAAGAAAACTCAAGAACTTACCCGAAGTGACCCCAAGGCGCACTTCACTGGGTTCAGCTTCATGCGGTAGCGTCGCAGAGCACCGAATGATTCTTCCAGGTCTTGGATATGATCTTTTCGGAGGAGGCTCTTAACGATCATGTCGTCAACGTAGGCCTCCATGTTTCTTCCCAGTTGCTTTTCAAACACTTTGTTGATTAGCCTTTGAAATATTGCCCTGGCGTTCTTGAGACCGAATGGCATCATCTTGTAGCAGTAGAGACCTTTGTCGGTGACAAAGGCCGTCTTCTCCTCATCTTGGGGATCCATCCTGATCTGATTATAGCCAGAAAAAGTGTCCATGAAGCTCAGTAGTTGGTGGCCGGCAATGGCATCGACCAGTTGATCAATCTTTGGGAGAGGGAAGCTATCTTTTGGGCAAGCCTTGTTGAGGTTTGTGTAATCGATGCAGATCCTCCACTTGCCATTAGCTTTCTTTACCATTACCACATTGGCCAACCATTCGGGGTAGTGGGCCTCTCGGATGAACCCTGCTTTAAGGAGTTTGCCTACTTCCTCGTCCACGGCTTTCTGTCTTTCAGGAGCAAAGCTTCTTTTCTTCTGTCGGACAGGCTTATACCCGGGAGTTACTTCCAGCCGATGAGTGATTACTTCGGCAGGAATCCCTGGCATATCCGAAGCTGTCCAGGCGAAGACATCGTCATTGTCTTTAAGGAAGCGAATCAGCTCCATTCTGGTTTCTTTATCAAGCATACTTCTGATCTGTACAACTTTGGTGGGGTCTTCCTTTGTCAAAGGTACCAGAACAGTTCTTTCCATGGGTTCATAATAATTCGTGATTGTATCTCTCGGGTCCAACTGATCCAGGGTAGCATAATCATTGAAGTGCTTGTCTTGGATCATCAGGCACTGCCGTGCCGCTCTCTGGTCTTCTTTAACTTCTCCAACACCATTCCTGGTGGGGAAGCGTACCAGAAGATAATTAGAGGACATCACGGTCCGAAACTTATTTAAGGCGGGCCGTCCGAGGATGATGTTGTAAGCCGAGGGGGTTCGGACTACCGTGAAGTTGATCGGCAGTGTTTTTTGTCGAGGTTCAGTGCCGAGGGTCTCAGGCAACACTATTTCTCCCTCGGCATCAACTTGATTACCCCCGAAGCCAGTGAGCGGTATGGGGGACCTCCGTTGTTGATGTCTAGGCAAACATATTTTAGAGAATGCATCATATATTAAGACATCAGTCGAACTTCCATTATCAACAAGAATTCGCTGTACATCATAGTTGGCCACAACGGTCGAGATTACAATGGGATCATCATGCGGGAGCCGGACTCCCGTAAGGTCGTCGTCAGAGAAGAGGATAGCGTTGTTGTCCTTGAGTCGCTTTGGAACGTCGTCCTCGTCTCTTCTCCAGTCGATAGGCTGGTGTATCATCCCCACACCTCCGTTGGTGGGCCTTTGATTTGGCAGTTCAGCCTCTTCAGGAGGTGGCTGGGGAACAATAGCTTCCGACTGAGGTCTTTGACGACCAATGTACCACTCCAAATACCCTCTTTTGATAAGATCCTCAATCGCATCCCTCAACTGGATGCATTCTGCAGTATTATGGCCGTGGTCCCGGTGGAATCGACAGTATTTGTTCCTATTCCATACGGAAGAGGAGGCCTTCATAGAACGGGGCCGTTGGAGATAGTTTTCTTTCTCTATCTCCATGAAGATCTTTTCTCGAGGGAGGTTGAGGAGGGTGTAGGAGTCGAATCTTCCTCCAGATACTCTGGGCCTCGGAAGACTTCTTCGACGATCAGTATATTTGTTGTTACTGTTATTGGAGATCGGGGGACATTGTCCCTTGTTGTTCTTTTTTGAAGGGGGCTTCCCTTCGGTCAGTCGTCGGTTGGCCGCCTGCTCTTCGGCATCGGTGTATTTCTGAGCCCTTGACAGGAGCTCAGCGTAGCTTTTGGGGAACTTCTTATCCAGGGAAAAGGTAAGCCTGGATGTGCAAAGTCCCTTCTTTAGTGCAGACATAGCCACATGCTCGTTGAGATCGGGGATCTCAAGGGTGGCCGCATTAAACCTGGAGATGTAGTCTCGCAGGCTTTCTCCTTCGTTTTGATGAAGGAGGAACAATATGTCCGTATTTCGGGGGGTCTTGCGGCAAGTCCTGAAATGCAAGACAAACAATTTCTCTAACTCGAAAAAAGAATTGATGGTACCTGGGCGTAGGCTTGAGTACCACATCCGAGCGGCTTTGGCCGGGAATGCGAGGCAGTACATTGCATCCGAAGCTCCTTGGATCATCATATGGCCTTAAAACTGTCCAAGTGGTCGAAGGGATCGGAGGTGCCTTCGTAGGGTTCCATCTGGGGAACCCTGAAATGCCGAGGAATAACTTCGACCATGATGCGGTCGGTAAAGGGCGGGCGCATATCACATGTCGTCAAGTCGTTGTGGCCCCTTTGCTCCCGCATCCTTGCCATCTCTGATTCGATGGCCTTGAACTTTCCGTCATAATCAAGGAGGGCCTGCTTTGGCCCTTTCTCTACGGGAGTAGAGTCTTCGGAGGACGGTGAGGGAGTTTGCCTAGGCCTTTTCCCTTTCTGCGGGAAGTTTGCGGGCCTAGGTAACCTCGAACTCCGGCCTTCAGGAGAAGGCCGAGAATGGGGAGAGAGATGTGTTGATTCCTTCCGAGGGGCTCTCTTTCTCCGAGACCGAGAGCTATGTTTGGAGGCGGCCGGTGGATTTCCCACCGGAAAAGCTCTGTTCTGAAAATCTTGAACCATGGCCGTAAGGTTGGTGACCTAGTTCACAAGGGCTTCAAATTGCTGCAATCTCATGACAACTGTGGGAGGTGGGATGTCGTTCTCTTCCGGGGCCGCACCCCCTTGGGATGGAACATGACTTCGACTCGTGGAAGCGATCTGAGTCTTTTCTCTCGCCATCGGGATACTTCCCCTTGTTTGGGAGGGGAGCTTGAAGATTGTTGGTTGCCCCTACCTGGCGCGCCAATCTGTTGGCGTAGAGTCCCTGTCCTGGTCGGTCGGAGCTGCTGCACCACAGGACCGCTCCCCGGTTCACCTGCAAAACAGGTTCCTTGCCGGAGTTGCTCTGGCGGGGGACACTCCAATGCCTAAGTCAGAGACGGGCCCCAGCCACAGAATGGGAAATATTCTCGAGAAGCAGAGGGAAAGGCTTTTGAAATTTAGAGTATGTGTGTATGTTTCTCCCTCGAGCATTTCCTCTTACCGCTATTTATAAGGGGCCGTTTGGCCTGCGGATCCGTTATTCTCCTAGTGATTACGGGGAGTTAATTTCTTCCCATGATTGGCAATCGTGGGTTGTCAATGAGCGGTTCCGACCAGACCGGGGGCGTGGCAGCTGGAGTTGCGTGCCATAATCGTGGCATGGAGATTGTTGACAGTAACCGTTGGTTACTGTTGCCTATTTGGGACAGATCGTGGACCCATCTTCAGATTTCCTTTGCTTAGAGAGATCCTCATAATTAAATTGCATGAGTCGAGGACTTGGTATTTACCAAGGGCCGGAGATCATGTCTTCGGTAGGAAACGAAGAGCATGTCTTCGGAAGTCGACGAGAAGCCTGGTCTTCGATTAGGGCCGAAGACATAATCCGAAGGTCTTGCCTTCGGATGTCGTAGGCCGGCGGAGAGCCTTGGGTTGCCCGTGGTTGGTCTGATCTTTCTAGGTCCGAAGTCGTTGGTTCGGTGGGAAGGTCTTTGGTCAGCCGAACCGGTGTTTGGTTCGTACTTGGACCGGGATATCCCAACAAGAAGCAACCAAATGGTAATGATAGAGAGTGCAATGACTTGAGAAATCTTGTTGAAATATTCTAAGGTGGAATGGGAAATTTTAAATTTTTGTTTTTGTTTATGTAATACATCCATCCATTTGCAAGAATAAATTATGGGTTCGACATCACAGCATTCTTTGTGCTATATTTATCTTTTTGCACTTTTTTCCTGACTTCTTCACATTCCTGGTCACCTGGTTCTGAAACTTTTCAAGAAAAACTCCACTGTCCTCTTTGATTCTCTATACAAAACATCAGTTATTTTTCATCTTAGACTGTTCGGTACCATTTTCTTCTGGATCTTCTTTTTTGAATATGTGTTTGAGAATCTTAATTCATCACTTGTTAGAACTCATGAACTTAAATACAATCTCTGATTATTACAGGGGATGAGAGCTTGATGGCAGAGATGTCCGAGAAGGCAATGAGAGCTGCACGGCCCAATGCTTCTTCAGATATTGCCGAATGTATTCTTTGCCTTGTTGGGCAATCCTCTGCAGTTCTTGAAGAAAATACATCGGAATAGTTTCTGTATTTTCAAATAACTTAAATGAATTTTGCTCTTTTATTCATTATTTTCCTATGTTTATTAATGCAGTGGAAATGATTGTATTGAGACGACTTTTGGCGTGTAGTAAGGTTTATTACAAAAGAGTAATAAAATTATTTATGAGCCCCTCCATGATCATATTGGAACCTCATGAGAAAAGCACGGGAAGAAAGATAATAGAACGAATCTCAGGATATGATGATATCATTTGTCAAAGTTTTATAGCGGTTCTAGATGATTAAAACTGGAACACAATTAGCATCTGATTTGCTTTATTAGCTTGCAGTGCTTATCCACTAAGACGTTATTGCAGTCTAGGCTAGGCCGCGAAAGAATTATATCTATAAATTAAAATTCCGGACTGGGCATCTACCTAAAATATGTAGAGGTTCGATACTGCAAGAAATATTACAAGACAGCTATTTTATTTATTTTTCATTTTTATAAAGCATCACCTCTATCATCAGGTAAATTATTAGATGAGACAGGTTGGAAAAATTTAAAATTCCTTCCAACAATCAATTTTTAATTTTTAATAATTTCATCATTGGATTTTTAATAATTTAATCATTGAGTTTCTAATGATTTAATTATTAAGTTTTTAATTTTTGACTATTTGGACTTTTAAAACCTTGTTCTAATAGAGACATGCTCAAAAGCTTTTGCCTACTTAATGTGTATCCATATGGGAACAAAAGTGCTTCTTTCCTCAAATGCGGGATGACCGGATATGCTAAAGAAATTAATTCAGATAATTCAATTGCAAATTTGAGAATGTGATGATGGGTTTTGATTTGAGCATATTAACGAACATATATACTAGAATTATTAGTATGCATCATTTATTAGAGTATATATTTAGATACTATTGTCTAATCACAACAAACATTCAAACATTAATCGTGTGAAAAAGAAAATAACTAAACTAAATGGTAATATGAAGCCTGACCATTCCTCTTCTTCTCAATGTAAAACCATAGAGACAAATTAGGCGTTTGAGGAACAATACCCAAAAATTCAAAATTTGGAACATAATGCGTGTGTGAAAAAAAAAATATTTTTTTCAGTAATTTGATGTAAAACCATAGAGACAAATTAGGCGTTTGAGGAACAATACCCAAAAATTCAAAATTTGGAACATAATGCGTGTGTGAAAAAAAAAATATTTTTTTCAGTAATTTGATGATTAGCATTTTTTGGTGTGTGCATAAAATTGTTTTTCGATGTGGGTGTTGGAAAACAAATGAGAATCTCAGGCACGAAGGCAGTGGATCCAGGATATGAACACAAATGAGATGAAACTGTCCAACGATCATATTTATTTGGTCCATTTACCATTCTCTCAAATATAGGTTGCCCATGAGCAGACTAGAAAATTAGCATTATAGCTATCCTTCTTTTTCCATGTGAAAGCTCTATAATATGATCACCGTTTGGTCTGGACAGTCTTTTCGTCAATGTAGTTCGACCTGGCCAAGTTTTGACAAGGATTGGTGAGATCTATTAACCATAATTTGGGATAACACAAAACAATTAACCTTATATTACTCCTATACTACAATATTATCATTCAGATACATTGCCCCCTATGATTCAAAAATATTAATATAAAAATGGCTGGCGTCTTACTATATTGAAAATGATTAGTGTTTGGTGATCTAGATGGAATCGTCATCGAGAACCACTCATGATCCAAATCCTTGGATGATTCAATTCCTGATAATCTACGATCATTGTTTGCTCATCATTTCAAAAATTATCATGATAAAATAATAACAAAAAAAAAATAATAATAATAATAATAATAATATAATAATAATAATAATAATAATAATAATAATAATAATAATAATAATAATAATAATAATAATAATAATATTCTCTTTCATGATATTTGTGGTTATGAGAAATATTTTAGTTAATATATTTTAATCTAGAATCATCACGATATAGTGATGTTGGGTATCTATCTTCAAGAATGGATTTTCGATCGTCATGTTTGAAGGTGATTTAGAAAAGAGGATGATCCAAAATTACTACTATATAAGATTATTAGGATGCAACCAAATATATTTTTATTATATTTTTTTTGGCAAAACGGATCATTCAACCAACAGTTATGGTATGAATATATTCAAGAAAGTCAGAGATAATAAAATCACGGAAAGAAGCAGGGGCCTCTCCTAACTGAGTCCACAACACCTAACCAGAGTGATTGGCCATATAGGAGGCCACTCAATTGACCACGAAATTAGCCTCCCGATATACATGCCTAACAACAATAGTCAAGCAACTGCAAAAGAAAAGTAATATCACGAATAAGGGGGTGGGAGGGCGTGGACCTCATAGCCTCCCGAATCCAGGAAATTACTATAACCGAATCACCTTCAATGATGAGCTGATCTAACTATAAGATTTGACGGGTATACCAAATACCAACCCAAGCACCCCGAAGCTCCATCGCCAGGACTGTCGGATCTAGGAGATGGTAACCCCAGCAGCAATAATGCCGAATCTAGAACCACGGATAATAAATCCAGCACCCCCATCCCTTCCCCTAACACTTCCATCAAAATTGACCTTGAAGAACCTCGGAGGAGAGAGTTCCCAAGAAATGAAAACCTGATGGGGCGCTCGAAGAGCGGAATCGGAACCCCAGGTCTCCATAGTCAAAAAGGTCAACATCTGATACTCCTTCACATGGGCCTGAGCTCTTTCAATAATAACCCTGCTGGAGTATCTTGAGGAGCTAAAGAAAATAGCATTCTGGATGAGCTAGATGTTGTAAGCAATATAAGCTAGGAAGATAGAAGAGGGGTGAACAGTACTCGATTGGAGCAATTCCAAGAAGGTATCCACCAAATCCTCAGTTTGCATGAAAAGCTGATCATAATGAGCCATCATCTAGACCTGCATGCCCTCGGGTAAAGGAACAGAACATGCTCCAAAGACTCAGCATCTGTCCCACGGGCTGGGCAAGAGAGGGGTAAATGAAGACCTCTGACATTGAGAAAAGGTTTCATCGGAAGACGATGCTAGGTTACTTTCCACAAGAACAAGCACACCCCAGGGTGTACCCCAAGTGACCGGATCCAATCGATATCAAGCTTCCTCTGCGACTTCGGGCAAAAAATTGGGTACAAGTCAGACAAAGGGACTCTAGGCATAGCAGAGGATCTCCAAACCCTAACATCGATACAAGGATGAACAGGTAATATAATAGATAAGACCCTCTATCCCAGAATATCTCCAAAAGTCTGAGTGACCATCCATGGATTCTACTGAGTAGTCCGGAATCAATAGCTCAGCAATGGTCATGGTGTCGCGAGTATCCATAAAAATAAAAGTTGACCATCGAGCTAAAAAAATATCAAAACTTCATGGATCATTCATAAAATTGATCAACCTGCCATCGCCAACAACCCATCTCATTTGATAAGGAACCTTGAGGCCCTAGCCACCATCTTCATAGCAGAGCAATGTTGTCGATTATGAGCTTCCCCTCATATAAAATAGAAAGAGGGCCATATCTAACTTTCATCATAGAAATTCATATGTTCTCTGGCCCAACATGGATCGTTCTTAATCTTGCGACCATCACCGTTTTAAAAGAAAAGAAAAGGTTAAGTAACAGTAGTTATATGAACGTTATTTTGGCTGTTATGTTTTCGTCTTTTATTCCCCCTTCAAGGTTCGGGTTGTATCTTTCGCGCGAAAGGATGGTTGACTTTTTTGCATGATATACACCATTCGATCGAGATGAAAGAGAGAGCCATAGTGCTTTGAGATTGCGAAAAATAAGATCCAATGGTTAATGTTTCAAAAGGGGGTCAATCATTCTTTGTGCCAAACATACAACTTGAACCCTACAGGAAAATCTCGACGAGGGCTGTAATTAGGGGTGCAAATAGGTCAGGTTGGATCGGGGTCACTCATGACCCAATCCGATCCAGTTCTTTGATCGGGTTCTAATATTAGATCCAGATCCAATCCACTAGAAAATTGGATCAGGTCAGGTTGGGTCCACTATCAAAATTTTCAATCCAATGGATCATTCGGGTTGGATGGGATGCATAAATAACCCGGTTCTAATATAAAAAGTTTGGATCTAAATGTGATCCGAATAAAATATAGACAACTATATTTTAATTATTACATAGCTAATTATTATTAACCATAAAATAGATAATAAATAATATTATTTTCTAGATAAATTGAGATATAAAAATAATTATAACTCTATTATACAAGTTTTAAATTATAATTTAAAGATTCAAATAGATATAATTCTAAAAGTATTAGTATGCTTGAATCGAATTAGGTCGGATCCAAATTTAATAAATCTAGATTCAATCTGAAAAATAAAATAAATCTAATTTTAAGATCCAATCTAAACCTAATAATCTGAATAAATAAATGAGATCGGATCTATATGAACCAAATTAAACCGGACCATGAATGAACCCGATCCATTTGCAGCCGTAATCCGGCGGCCCCCTAAAAACCGCGGACCAAAAACCCTTCGTCATCCCGCCAGCGGGCGTCGCCATGAGCCGCCTCGTCCTCTGCCGCGTCCATCTCTATTCCCGCCACCTCTGCCCTTCTTCTCCCCTCTCCTCCTCCTCTTCCTCCCCTCTCGCTTTCCTCTCCTCCTTTCTCCGCCCTACCGTCCGATCCCTCTCCTCCTCCTCCGATGCCCGACCCCCTCTCCCTCCTTCTATCTCCGACGCATGCGGATCCCCCACCGCCGCCTTGGCGGACACCCGGAAGGCCGGACCCCTTGTCGAGGACGTCAGCGATAAAGGTAGCAGCGATCTCTTCTTCTCTTGATCTATACAATGCTGTTTTGATCTCAAAAACCGAATCTTTTTTGGTGTGATGCGGAGACAGAGCTGAAGCAGCTGATCGAGAAGTACTACGAGGTGGACGACGAGGAGTTGCTGCCGCAGATCATGCAGGCGATCCTGAAGCGGCAGCTGTCGGGGAAGCACGAGGAGACCGACGACGAGCTGATGGAGGAGCTGCGGATGAAGCCGCTCACGGATGTGAAGGACCGAGAGTTCGAGTCAGACTTCGAGGAGATGCATGACACTGATGAGGAGATCCAGGACCTGTACAATGCAAGGCAGTACGTGGAGAAGAAGCTGATGAGTGATGAGTACTTCAACATGGATGACCACAAGTGGGATGAGATAATCCGGGAGGCCACTGAGAAGGGCTACCTCAAAGATACAAAGGAGTGCGAGGAAATCCTCGAGGATATGCTCAGCTGGGACAGGCTCCTACCAGGTAACAAATTGACTAAAAAATGCATCTTGTTCCATGTTTTGCCATTCCTCATCTCCATCCATATCTCTTAATAGTTCATACGCTGCTTGTTTCAATTTTTAATTGCTTGTCTGGCTTTATATTTGATTCTCGTGGCTTTCGATTGAATGATAAAAGAGAATGAACACGATACGTTGTTAACTTCCACTTTTTGGTAGCCAATTGATGATGAAAAATCATGCCTGATTTCTTGTTATGGTAGTCTATGTGAACCATGGTTTAGACGTGAGCTGCATGCGTAACTAGGAAACGGAGAAGATGGAAACATAGAAATGTAATGATATCATCTAACTATAGGGAGCCAGGAATGTCTGTTGCTTGTTGGCAGCCAGTTGAGGATGAGATGGGATGCTTGTTATGATTTATTGTTCATGGACAGCTGGGACATGATTTTACTTCGTTGCAATAGCTGATGCATTGGCTCTCTACCATGCAAAATGAATAGGATCTGGAATGATGTATCATCAAATGAATTATGATACTTAAAGTGAAAGTCCTCGTAACACTAAAGTTCAGAAGTGTAATATCATAAGCTGGAATTTGCATTGGACAGTCTTGGTTGATAAAACAGTTATAACTTATAAGTGCAATGAAACCAGAATTCTCTGTCAAATTTACAAATATATCAAAACTGGTTTTGGTGCTTCAGAAACCTCTCTCTATTTATTAAAATTAAAAAAGAAAAAAAAAAACAGATCTCGGTGTCCATGAATTCTTTATTTCCAGTGCTTGTCTAGGTAGAAATTAACAAAATATGCATACTTAGTATTTTAGAATGCTGCATTATATAGCTAGGATCTGATGATGAAATTACAAAGATGCTAAGAGGCATACCTTCGTCCTTCATGTCATATCTAACAACTGGAAGTTCACTTCAGTTCTTTGTTGCAGGGAGTAGCCTGACCCACATTGAGAGAACAAGCAATGCCCAACCACACACAAGAAAAAGTTTTGTTTTTCTTTTCTTATTTCCTTATCTTTATCTTTCTTCTACTTTGTTATATAGTATGCCCCTACAGAATTGAATTAGTCCAAGTCCGCCAAATGAAGCATCATAACTGTTTCCCTCATTAAAACGATCTTACTCCTGGATCAGAACCATGTTCATGATACCCTATGAAACTTAGATATCACGATCAGCAAGTTACTTTGTGTTTCTGATGGTTTTCTAGTATCCTATGAATGGATTTTCCCCTTGGCCAAGTGATTCACCTTATATCTGTGCTTTCAGATGAGATAAAGCAAAAGGTGGAAGCCAAGTTCAATGAGTTAGGAGATGTGTGTGAAAGAGGAGAGCTAGAACCTGAGCAAGCTTATGAATTGTTCAAGGAGTTTGAGGATAAGATGGTTTTAGAATGTGCAAAGATAATGGAAGCAGAGCAACCCCCTGAAGAAGACGAAGTTGCTGAAGCTGGAAAGGTAGAATTAGATGATCCACCTGGTGAGGGACCCATTCGCCAGTGGGAATCACGTGTTGTATTTGCTCCTGGTGGTGATGCATGGCATCCGAAAAATAGAAAAGTAAAACTTTCAGTTACTGTGAAAGAGCTAGGTCTTTCACGATATGCTTTCCTTCGACTGAGGGAATTAGTTGGAAAGAGGTACCATTCTGGTAGAGATGAGCTCACAATCACTAGCGAGAGGTGTGTATAAATTCATGCTTGATGCATTTGTTCTTGTGCCATGCTACTAGTTATCGTAATTCAGCTTGTTTATTTTCTGGCTTGCTTTTTGACATTTTAGATGATTGCAGCACCTACTACTATTAATTTGTAGGATGAAATTTGACAAAACTCAGAAATTGAAAATTGAAACACGATAAAATTGTCCCAATTTGCTGCTTACAGCACACAAAAAGATGCAGATAGCTGTATGTTTGTTTCTATGGTGCTTGTGTTTTTTCTCCTTAGCCTGATTTCTTGTTTCTTTGTTTGCCTTTAGAATGAAATGATCTTTGAGTTATAAAGAAAGGAAAATCTGTAGTGGGAAAGTTTTTAATATTTCTCTGTTTATTCTGTAAGCTGTAAGCAGCCAAAGGTGATGAAGTGATTTGCTTAAACATAAAATATTTGTATATTTCGAGGATCTGGTGCAGTGACAGAAAGATTAAGGAACGAAACCCACTTTGGCCTTGTTGTCAGGTTTGAGCATCTTGAGGAGAACCGAAAAGATTGTCTGAGGACTCTATATGCCTTGATAGAAGAGGCAACGAAAGCTGACAAGCTGGTGGAGGAGGCTCGGAATGCTTATGTCAAAGATAGACGCAAAGCTAATCCAGTGTTTATGGGAGAGAGTAAAGGCCAAGGCAGCAAAGATGCAGGGATCTCATTCAGTTTCTCTATAAGTTTTCTTCTGGAGATGTATCCCAGATGATAATTTGGTGCTTATCATTCAGACAAGGTCTACAAGTGATGCTGCTGCATAAGTTGTCTCTGTAAATTGGGCATTGCTCCTAGAAACACATACAATTTTAAATTAATGTGCATGTTGCAGTTTTGTAATCTTAGTTAGGTCAGCCTTCCATAGCATGGGATTTTCTGCCTCTTTTCCGGTCAGGATAAATTTGCTTTTCTTACACTTCTGTCATTATGGTCTACCTAACGTTTAAACTTCAAGCTTTATTTATGAAGAATAAAATATCATAGATGTTGCAAATGTTGTTGTCTCTTTTTAGATAATTGAATGGCTTGCTCATGATCAAATGGTTGCAGTACTTGCATGGATGCCATTTTTATCTTTATGGATAAGCCAGCTCTGTCAGTAAGAGAGTTGAACTCTTTACCACTGATTCAAACATAGAAGCAGATTGCCTTCTTATTTGGTCAGGTGCATGCTACATCCTATAGGCTTGAGTTGGATGTCTTCTGATAATTTTTCTCCTTGCATGTTCATGGCAGCTGCAGAAAGAAAGCAGGTCAAGGTAGACTAGTGTTGGATGTTTTTCTCTTCCAAATCTCTTCATATGATTCATATTCTTTCCACTTACTTCATCTGCTTACATTGCATGTTTCAGTTTTTCTTTTCTGTTGAAGCCATGCACTGAATTTGTTAGACCTCATAAGCATGCAAGGGAAAAGCTAAATATGATCTGTGCCCTAGAAATTCCTTGAATGTTCTACTTGTTTAGCATCAAATTTATTTGCAACCAATTATACAAGTATCGAGTGGTTGAAGTTAGTAATCTGCATTTTGTGTTACAGTTCTGAGACTTAGGTTCATCAATACATTAATTGGTTTTTAAGGATTCCATTGTTCTGTTTTGATTTTAGGTGAAATTCCCTGCCTAGCCTATAAACCACAAGGAAAATGACATCATGATGGGTGGGTCTTGAAGAAGTTAAACCTGAAATTTCTGTCTAATAGCTGTTTATCAATGCACTGAAAGATGATAATAATGAAATTGCAGTGGAAAGCAAACTGAGGTAATCATCTGGACATTCAATATGGGTGGTGTTGCCACTTTCAAAGTTTATGCATATTTGATCATCTCAGCTATTCAAGCCTTACGCTCTGAGTGGAAGTTAGTTTTGGTATGCCCGCTAGCTGCAGTGAGGTTCCAAGCTGGTCATTACTGAATTTTGCATTACAACCAGCATCTTTATAATCATTTGTTATTACAAGATAATGCTTATTGGATAGTGGTAGATATTTTATTCTTTTTTTAATAATCACAAACAGTAGAAAGTGCTGCTTTACGGGTAATTGTCATGCATGTGGACTGAGGTTACTGAAAGCTATTTCTGCATGCTCTTTACTTCAACAAGACAGATGCAAGAATTGAAGGACTGTCGGTGATGTTAAGCAAAAGTAAATTTCAGTAATATTTCTTTTCCCCCAGCAATGCTATGATCCTGTTACTAATGGTTGTTTGCTTTTAGGTTGTGTCAACTGTTTATTACTATAAGTTGAATGAAATCCAAATCCCATTGCAAGGCATAATATAAAATTTGAATGGCTGACAAAGTTAATTATGACCTTAATTGGTCTTGAATAACCTGGCATAATAACTGATAAAAGCTAGTTCATCTTGTAGAAAAAACTATGAATATATTGGTGACATTTCTAATTGTTATTATATTGATCAAATAAAAGAAGAAAATGGTAGGCTATGCATATGTTTTCCATATCCAGGCTTCTTCCTTATTTTGATGAAAATATCCATAGTCAGGGTGTAGAGCAAAGTCTAGCTTTCAAAGAACTTAGGTATTTGCATATTAGGCACAAATAGTTTTGGCACAAAACCACATTGTTTTAGTGGAATTTGATGCAGATAATATCAGTTACTCCTCTGGGCTCCAATTACCAACTTGGCTGTGATCTCTCAATGTCAGATACAACTTGATCCGGACAGGGCATGGCTTGTCTAACTGGACAAGTGACAGTTTCACCTCAAAGTGGGATATTATATATTTTCACTTTTGATACTCGATATCATCAAATCTTGATGACATCTTCCTTCTCTGATGTTGATGCTTGCAGGAAATGTTGGAAAATAGCAATGCATCTTCTTCTTCGTCGTCTTCTTCTTCTTCATTAGATATTTTCACTTTTGATACTCGATATCGTCAAATCTTAATGACATCTTCCTTCTCTGATGTTGATGCTTGCAGGAAATGTTGGAAAATGGCAATGCATCTTCTTCTTCTTTTTTATCTGCTACAGTTCTGGGTCAATTAATAAAACAAATCAGGTGTACCCTTGTAGATTCTTCATAGTTTTTTTTTGCCTGCTCGAGTTCTGGATCAACAACAAAGTAGGTGTATCCTTGTAGATTCTTTATAGAAACTAACATTTCTACATGTGCATACCACATATAAACTTGTTTAAGTATGCATATGCAAACTGATAGTGCTTATTTGCCAGCGACAAGTAAGTCTTCAGAGACATATGTAGTTTAATTTGGCTGCTAGTGAATTGGACATTAAGCTGATGTATTGAACTGTTTGAAGTGTTAAGCATCTCTTTTGGAATCCAAGAATCACAACTCCACGTTTCATGCCTGCAGTGTCTCTAAGTCAGGTCATTTGAATGCTGTTATGTTAAATATTTACATGTATAAAAGGGAGCCAAAAACAGTGATACCTGGATCCTAAATTTGAAGCCAATTATTTTTCTTTCTATGATTGTGACATCTGTTTTATTCTTCTGTCTCAGTATTGCAATATTACAGTCAGTCTGTTCTCTCAAGAAAGCCCGCACTCAGTTTTTATGCTTCGTTTATTTGGTAGTTAGAACCAGGAACTGTTGTCTTCAAGAAAGTCAGGCAGGTTCAGATACAAGTGCAAATGCCATATCTTCTCAACTGCACTAGGGGTTGTGCTTCATTTAGTAAAAATAGAAAGGTTGCAAGTTTTTCGGTTATTTCAAATAGTTCCAGTTATTTTCATTTTTTTCATCAAAAGCCTTTTTCTTCCTGTCCTTGCTTGATGAAAAGTACTCATTTTTATAAGCTTTGAAAATTTCTTGCGAGCAATAATGTTCCTTAGCTTTCTGGATGTTTCCAACCTTTAGCATGGACTATCTCCTTCTAACTTTTCAATATCCAGAATTTTCCAAGTTTCTTCCAAAGTTTGGTGATCGATGACTTTGGACCTTTTACCGTTCCAAATTTCAAACTATTGTTTGCTAGGGACTTTTGAAGCTTGTAGTGACATCCGGTTGTTCATAATAAAGAGTTCAACACACATATGGTTTAGTTTCTCAAAGAACCACACCCTTGGTCTTGTCTTTTGTTAATTGTTAACTTTCAAAAATTCTTTGATCAGATGGTAATTAATGATCAAGTTGTTTTCATGATAATCTAGAATACAACTCTTTGACTCTCCCTCTTATTTCCAGATAGTGGGACATACTAATTGATTTTTGTGACAATATTTTATTGATTTCCAGAATATCCTGATCTGAGGGCATTTATTCTGAGCTCGTTGGTTGATTTCTTTCAGCCAGGGGACTAGTGGAGCGCAGGCGGTTGAAAATTGCTAGCAAACAATAATGGCCAGGTGTGGGTCCCTTATGGAGTCCATTCTACTTATCTATCAAGAATTATAGGAAACGCTGAAGCCTTTTCTTTTTTCCTGAGCGTGGCAAGTTTTAGTCCCTCCTTTCCGTATGCGAGGAACATGTGTTCGTAGAGCTAAATAGAATGCTTATTTGTTTCTCGATGTACAATGACAAACTGGCAAGCCTCGACTCTGCCCAGTGCTAAGCAACAGGTAACTCTGGTGTGTGAGCCACACAGAATGTTCAGGTGGATTTTTGCGGCCGATACCTCGACCATCCCTAGCTAAGAGTACCAAAGTACTGAGTTTTCCCAAAGAGAAGGATTGACAGGTGAGTGAATATTAGAAGGTTGATTTATAAGGCTGTCTGGATCGATGCCTGGGCTCTTAAAACTGCTAATCTTATTAGCATATCAGTGTTGCAGATACATGCAACTGCAATCCAATCAAAACTCTCCAATCTGTACGTCGCATCGCAAATGCTAAGGTGCAGCAGCGTGCTAAATTATTCGATGCAAACAAGGGGAAAGAAGAGAAAAAAAAAAAAGGAAAAGGGCTTTAGATATGCATGCCGTGACGTTTGAATTATGTCAAACAGTTAGAGTGGATATGGATGGTTGGGGCACTTAGAATGTGCTTCTCTATAAGACCTCCATGCCTAGGCCGAGCTTTGGACTGCAGGAGCTGTCATGTTGATGGGTTAGGCTGTGTCATGCTTTTTGTGCTGTCACGGTTGTGTCACGTTGATGGGTTGCTCAAGCTCTACTCAATCCAGTTCAGAACTAGTGTTTTTCCCTTCGCTTTTGAGCCACCTGAGGTAGCTCTCGTGCCAAGCCGGATATTGTACTCTGTTTTTTTTTTTTTTTTGATAGGCTGACTACCGTTTGCAACTGGCTTGTCCATTAGAGAAGCTATAAGATGTTGCTTTGTGCCTGGCTTCTAATCGGACAATTTTGAGCAAACCATTGAGCTGAGACCAAGTTGTTTAAGAAAAGCTGACTTATTTGCTGTGGCGGAGATTGCGGAGTGACGAGCAGCAAACAACTTCTTCCAGCGACGTCAGTTGGCCAGGCAAAGGAGCTTGGTCATGACATGCCAACTACTGCAATGAAGCAAGCATGATTGAAGTGGTTGGCACGTTGCTGAACAGAGAAGCTCAAAGAGGCAGGCTAGCTCATTTGATATGTTGCACGGTCCCAACAGCAAGGACCATTCCTTTTGGCCGCAAAGGCCGTGCCCAAAAAAAAAAAAAAAAAAAAAAAAAAAACCCTCTAGGAGATAGGCCAGTGCATTGCTTTGCTACACTGCATGCATGGCCACATTGTGCTACCCAATCCATCCCTGCTTTTGAATCCAGAGGAATATAAGCAGGAAGAAATAACCTTCTTTTATAAACTTGCTCTAATTAAGTATCTGTTTTACCTTGCCCATTCTTATACAATGAAACATCGGATTCCATCTTTCTACAGTATTCGGAAACATGCAATATGTGTCACTCAGTCCTGAGCTTTTGAGAATAGGTCTCTGGCGCTCCACGGCAGCAGCAGCACTAGCAGCAGAACGAGACAAGATGCAACGAGGACCCACACCCACCAACCCTACGGGAGCTCGACTGGAGCGGAATAAGTCTATCCGTAGGACACGCTTTTTGGAATCTGGAGACCTCTGTTATGAGCCGAGGTCATCCATCAGCTCATTCCTATTCTAATCTTGGCCTTGGTACTTATTTCACTGTCAGGTATTGAATGCCGGGATTAATTGTTTAACGGATGGTAGAGATATGCATCCCAATCATTATTGGGTTATTCTCATATTTCTCACCATTTTTTTCCCCATTAGCTCAATTATTTTGCAAAGTTCTGTTAGCTACTGGTGGTTATATATGGTAATGCTGCAATGCTGTTTCTCATCTCAGGCTTGTTTTTGCAGGAATAAATAATAAATATATTAATAAGTTTGCCATATTTATATTTCTTGATTTTTTATTAGTAATATTTAAAAAACTCCTTTCTGAGCACTAAGTGAATTCTCCACATATTATATCAATATGGTGAAGAACTAATAATTACATCGGCCAAAGATTCTCTGAAACATTTCAATATACCAGTATCTAAATTTTTGTGTGTCCATTTTTATATCCAATAGCAACCACACAAATTGCTTGATCTGAACTGCAGAGGAACCTCAAAAGAAAAAAAATAAAAATTCATAATTTTCCAATAAGACAAGAAGCACACCACGTTACCAACCACCAAGCTACGTCAGAGGTCTATGCCTGTTTGTTATTACCTAGAAGAGGAATAGAACAATTTCAAAAGTCAGTTTTAGAAAGGTAGACACGACCTTAGTTAAACACAAAGATTCTCTCACAAACCTAATCCTTCAATCTTGCTTCCTATACTCCAGCTCACAAAACTCATAAGTTCACACTGGTCCCTAGTTTAATGAAGACAAAACCATTGTTAACCAGCCGCCTGATCCCTGAAGTCTAGAAAATAGTTTCAAAGTCTCCAGGCCACGGAATTTTACCACCAGAGCCAAAAAAACAGTCAACAAGGACCAAAGCTCCAAAGATGCTAACACAGAAACTGAAATACATTTTGAACATTGATGCTTTTACATTATGCAACAACCCATTTGCAAGGACCAATCATGCAGGCACATTTGGTGTTCCACAAGTTTTCACAAGGGACCCACATTCTACACAAACTGCAGTAACTATAACATATTGACAAAGATAAGGACAGAACCTTTGGTGGCAAGTGGAAGGAAAGTCTCGATGTAAGCTGAAACTGATCTGGTATTCTGCTCGACTTTTGTGGAATACTTGCATGATGGAGCAAGTCTTAACTAATAAAGATCAGCTTGGCATTTGAACCTCCACAAGAACCAATTTCCATGTAAGCTGAAGAGAGGGTGAATGATGCTCATACATCCATCTGATTTCCCAAATTTTCTCAGCGTCTGGTAGATAACCTTTCCAGGGTATCACTGACATGCCTCATTGGTGGTCTCTTTTCAGGGCTGAATTGAACACAAGCCAGAGCTATCTTAAGCACTGCAATAATCTGATCTTCTTTTTCTGCTTCCGTGGCTAAGAAGGGGTCTAATACATCAAGCAAGGGTTTCCTCTCATCAATACAGAACTGGACCCATCGAACCAAATCCATTTCTGAATTATCCATTAAAACCACAGGACACCTCCCAGATATCAATTCCAGCAAAATCACTCCATATGAGTAAACATCCCATTTTTGTGATGGTTTTAGAGTAGTAAAGGCTTCAGGAGCTTGATAGCTTAATGCACTACTCATGATAGGACTAACTGCAACATCAGAGATTTGATTCTGTGGCTTTTCTGTTGACTGCATCATGGGCGATTCTCCTGCTATGTTTGCAAGGCGCCCAAGACCAAAATCAGATATGTATGCTTCCATTTTCATATCTAGGAGTATATTGTTGGGTTTGATATCTCCATGGACATACTTCTTGGGGCTGAATTCATGCAAAAAGGCCATGCCCTTGGCTATCCCCTTCATGATTTTAAGCCTGGCATCCCATGACAAAGGAGAAAAATTAACATTTCCACCCTTTCCTGAAATCAGATGCATAAGAGCACAATAATCAGTAAAATCATTCAATATGCATAAACTGTACATAAAGAAGACATAACAGTGCCAGTGTTGTGGTGGTGCTGTGCGAACCGGATGACTAAAACAAGATAAATTATAGTTCTATTTGACCCACGTAACCCAAGAACAAATTCCAATTTCTAATAGTAAAACATGTTACAGTCTTAGCTTCCAAAACTAATTTATTTATTTACCAATCTATGTTGGATAATCAAGAACTCAAATACAATTGAGTTTACTACATAAATAAATCTTTTGTATCATTAATCATGTATAATATTTGCAATTTACTCATAGACTAAGGCCATTAAATAAGAAAAACTATAGTAGAACTGCAAGTAATTAAATTATAGCCTTCCTACACTAAGCAAAGCATGGCCTTCCTACACTAAGCAAAGCATGTAAATTTAAAGCCAATTAAATGTCAATATAGTCTGCGTGCTCACCATGAATTGCAGCAGATAGGGTGCCATTTGGTATGTAATCATATATAAGAAGTTTCTCTTCGATCGACCAATAGTATGCTCTTAGAGCAATGATATTGGGATGCCTGACCTTTGCTATTGCTTCTACCTCTGTTTGGAATTCTTTGAACCTTTGAGACCCTCCTTCGCCCAACCTTCTCACAGCCAAGGTGAGCCCCTCCTCCAGCACAACCTTGTACACAATGCCAACCCCACTCTTTCCCAAAACAAAAGCAGAAGCCTTTAGAAGCTCATCCAGGTCAAAATGCACCCGATGATCTAACGCTATGAGATCAATTTGCTCAACATTATCTGACTGCTGCTCTGACTCATCTTTCCTAAAACACATACATTTCTTGCCACCCTTTGAACCTGTATCAGACTTCCCACCTTCTTCCTCACCATTAGAAGAAACTGCCATCCGGTAGCAGTAAAAGAACACCACCGCGATTAGACCAATTGCAATTACATCACTTACGACAATCGCAATCACAGCTCTTTTACTTAAGCCTCTGTGGTTGCTTTTCTGGCTATTGTTTGCTTCCAATGATGGAGGTGGGTAATTTTTTGGCAAAGATGGTAAGGTTGAGGGAGAGCTCAGGGGTGTGCCAGAAGAACAAGGATTCTTCAATGGCGTGCCACACAGGCCGGGGTTTCCGATAAATGCTGTCGGTCCTCTGTTCACCAAAGCCCCATTCTGAGGTATTGGCCCACTGAGATTGTTGTATGTGAGATCAATATAGACCTTTTCCGGCAAATTTCCGAGGCTTGCCGGAATAGCACCAGAGAAGAGATTGTGGGAAAGGTCTACCGTGCCCTGAAGGCTCGAAAGGTTACCAATATCACCAGGAATTGAACCATTCAATCTATTATAAGAAAGATCAAGCTTTTCCAACCCAGCCAAGTTGCTTCCAAGACCGATTGGGAGAGAATTTGTGAAGTTATTGTGGCTTATATCAAGGCTTTTCAGCCTCTTGCACTGGAAGAGAGTGATTGGTATTGAACCGCTAAGCGAGTTGTCAGAAAGGTCCAAGTATTGGAGGTAAAAAAGCTTGCCAATCTCTAGAGGGAGAGGCCCAGACAAGGAATTCCCAGAAAGCACCAAGCTTTGGAGCCCCAGGGCGCCAAAGAGAGTGGGGGGCAGGCTCCCCTGGAGCCTGTTGCTCCTGAGGTTGACGTGCCTGAGGGAAGGGAGGGAGCCAAGAGAAGAGGGAAGGAAACCCAAAAGTTTGTTCTTTGGGAGAGTTATGGACACCACCACTCCTTTCTTACAAGTAATCCCATTCCAAGAACAAGGGTCCTGATCAGAAGAGTTCCAGTTGGACAGGGATCCTTCTGGGTCCTCCCTTATGGATGCCTTGAATGAGAGAAGGGCAACACCCTCTTCATTCAACGCACCCACCGGGAAAAAATAGGCAATGGAGAGCAAAGAGAGCACCCAGAGGGGAGTCAGTATGGATGGAACCCCCATGAATGGCGAGAGGTGTTGTGGAGTTGGAAATCAAACCACTTCTCCAATCTCTACAAAGCCAAAAAATGGATACAAAGAAGGAAAAAAGAAATCAGCCAGTTCTTGAGCTTACCTCTGTTGTGCTGAGAGCACCGCGAGAAGTGGAAAGGAGGGTCGAGGAGAAAAAGGGAGGAGATGCAAGAACAGGGACACAGGTAGGGAGGGTTCATACCATGCCAGCACGCACTTAAGAAATGTGCGGCGTCTCATCACTCATGGCTCGAGATTTTCCAACGTGGCAATTAGTTGGGGGGTTGGGGGGAATATTTTGGACAAATTGAGCGCAATGTTTGCATGTGATGGTGGGTCGGGCGAGTGGCCCGTTCGAACCGGAGGGTATTGGGACTGTGGGCCAAATCCTGTATCCCGGACCGTTGGAAATGACGGGCTCCAATGGTACGCATCCAAGGAAATCTTTTCCCCTTTCTCTGCAAACATTTCTTTCTTTTTTGAAGACCCTCCATTTTCTTATCCCTTTGCAAGTTTCATCCGTATACGGTAGTCGTGGTCCACATTTTTCTTTTTTTTTTTTTTTTTTTTTTGAGTAATCTTTTGAGAAGCTCCGATGGAAAAGTTAGGCAATTCACCTCCAGAAAAAAAAAGTTACAGAATTGAGTTATTCAATGATATGTAGTTGTTGAGCTCCCACAGAGCAAATCCAAAGCCTCTATAGGAAAAGGCCTGCAAATCTTGTGCGCAAAAAATTTCCTCTGGGATATATCAAGAACTGTGAATGCGTTTCTTTGTTTGGCTTGGAAGGATGGCCTTATCGGCGCAATCATTGGCATTATCAAACTGTAGAGGAATGGAGCAACTGGGCTGGCTGAACTGGTCCAAGTTTGAAAGAGGATCCAAATGGCACCATTCCGCACCCTCTCCAGTGTTCAAATTGGTCAAGTGGACAAATGACGCCAACAAACAAATATGACTTCCATTCCACCCTTTAAATACTCTTCGACTTCCAAGCACCAGAGTGATATTTTCCTGCAGGACACCATTCCACCCTTTAAATACTATTCGACTTCCAAGCACCAGAGTGATATTTTCCTGCAGGACACCATCAAAGCTTGTGGGACTACCGGGGCCGACTTATCATCCGAAGCTGAACTGAATTGACGATTTGAGCAATTAGTAATTTTGTACGACTTGGCGAGCAGAATTTTTCCCCCCTAACTTCTCTTCTTTCACTTCATCATCCTCAATGGGTAGGGCTGAGTGTGGAGGCAGAGTGGCAGACATTGCTTTGGTTTCCGGTTTGGTGCATGAGAGTTCTTAATAGTTCATACAACTGTGTTATGGCAGAATAGATGAGAGGTCCATATTTTTAAGTACAAACTGGTGGAAATCTCGAGAATAATTGCATAAAGAAATCAAGTCTTATGTGGAACTTTGCTCTCTAATATAATTGACCATGGCACAGATTATGTCCACCTTTATTCTCTTTGTAGCAGGACTGTGGAACACGTCCACCATGGTGCCCTGGAAGTAGTCCTGTATCTAGTTTCAAGACTGGGCAACCAGCCTTTCCACTCTATACCTTGCTGGCATCGGTTGTCAAGTATTGGAAAGTTATCCCTCCATGGCTCTCCAGCTTTCCACTCTATACCTTGCTGGCTTACATAGCTTACTACATCTGGCTCTCCAGGAACTAGCTTCTCTTCAATTCTATTATATGTTCTCCCTCCATGATTTTTGAAAGAGCTTGAGCTTCTGCCGCGGAGTATCACAGCTCAACTTTAAGGTTATCGAAGACCTGGGATTCCTCTTCTGCTCTTCGAGAGTCCCGTACGATATTCATCTCTTAGGAACCCCTTCCTCTGCTTTTCTTCACTATTAGCTTTGATGGGAGTCTCTGAGGCAGACATAGAGAAGCTACTTTTGTCATTCACGGCTCGCATCTCGGTTTCCTGGCGACAGGTGATTTCTCTGTCCACGATTCTTCTGTCCCGGGAGCGGAGTTATATACCGCTTGGGCGTGCATGAGGTTCGCTCGTCAGGTCCTTCACTTGGATCGATTGATTGTTGAGGGGGATTCGGCGACTGTTGTATCCTGGATTAGACAGTCGCCGACAGCTCCATCGGCACACCCTATCATTCGGGATATCGGTTTGTTATTTCGGGATTGTGCATATCTTGTGGTTCGATATATTTATCGGGAAGTTAACTTGGCAGCTGATTGAATAGCCTCCTATGTTGCTTTTCATACTATTTCTATTATTTCGTCTGACTAGCTTTCTGTCACCGTATAGTTTAGGGATATTATCCTTTCTGACTTTCTCGATTGTATTCGTTCTTGTCCCGTAAAATAAATGCAACACCTTTATCCAAAAAAAATAAAATAAAATTGGAAAGTTGAACACTCCGGAGCTTTCTACAAAGGCACTTAACTAAAGACCTACTTGATCTATAAAGGTATGTATCATGAGATATTTGGAACGAGAAGAAATTTGCAATGATGGCCACCGGTTAGAATTGCTCATGCATGTTGTGGCAGGGAAACACCCTTTAAGGTCACGTATGATGCTACGAGTCGTCATAGAATATATTGACCCGGTGCACCTCCAAGTAGTTGGACTTTGATAATTAATTGGCTATGTGGTACAGCCTTTACTCACTTTCAGGAACGGGAGTTTTTGTTTTTTTGCTTTTTTTTTTTTTTTTTGAATGTGTAGCTATCAGTCATCGCTCTGAGTTTGAACCTAACGTATTCCTTGGGAGAGATGGATGCCAACTAGCTGTGCTACCAGCTATTGGCAAAGGGAAGGCCATGGAGATTTTTCCAAATAGGATCCATGCTTTGTTCAAATTTCGACTATCAGGCTATCTGCTTTATTTGTTGCAATTGGAGCAATGTCTAACCAAACAAGACCAACTCACTTGTTCTACTCAAGATTCCTTCGCCTTCTATTTTTTCTTCAGACCACATAAAGAAGTTCCTTTAAGAGATTCCACGCCCCCACCCCCCCCCCCAATCTCCTCTAAATGCTTCTATCAAACCCAGAGTAAGAACTTCTTCGCTTATCGCTAAGACGGTAGTCCGGTTATCTCCGTCCTACTAGCCGGCGTCTTAGTGATGTCAGATTGATGTACTCACCATTAAGTGGGGAGAGACATCGAAAATCTAAGCATCTCGAATCGAACATTACTTGGCAGGATGGAGGCTTGCGGGGATAGCTACACCGAAATTTATCCCTTTTCTTTATCAAAAAAAAAACCTTTTAGCTTTGGCTGCCTAAATAAACTTAAAAAAAGACTTTTAGTCGAAACCAGAAAAGGAAAATATCATATGAACGCGAGGGTTATGATGTGGTAAACTGCAATCTAGTCTAATGGTTGAACCCCTCTTCCATTTGGAGCATTTCTAGGTTCGAAATTTGGTTAAGTGTTTACGCAAAGATTTGACCAGAATAATTTCCACCATTATTGAGGGGCGAAAAAAAGAAAAAAGAAAACCATTCTGAAACCCGCATTCAATAGAACTAACCGATGTCATCCTTGGCTCGAGCCTAGTGCATTGAGATCTAAAATTATACTTTTGATTCCATATGAGAGCCTCACGATGCCTAGTTCTAAATGATTGGAAAGTCTTTTTCCCAACCTTTCGAAGTTTTTTTAAGGAGTAATTCTTTGTGCACCGCGTGTGGTGCAGCAAATCCAGCATGGCCTGCACCGCACGCTCCTATTGGTCTAAAAATATTCACTGTAGTATGACGGGACAAAAGCTGAGATGACTAGCATTAATTAAACTATTCGTCCAGACCAAAATACCCTTACGACATCCTAGTTCAAAAACTACGATATCCCAGTTCAAAATCTACAATACCCTGGTTCAAAACATGACTTAAAACAGTATTTTGACATCCTAGTTCAAAACCTACGATACCCTAGTTCAAAAACTACGACACCCTGATTCAAAAATGACTTGAAACAGTATTACGATACCATAGTTCAAAACTTATGACACCCTAGTTCAAAACCTACGATACTCTGGTTCAAAAATGATCAGAAACAGTATTACGATATCCTAGTTCAAAAGCTACGACATCCTAGTTCAAAACACATCCTAGCTCAAAACTTACGGCACCCCTACAGAAAAACATAAATTAAAATCTAAAACAATATTATGACACCCTAGTTCAAAACCTGCGACATCCCTGCAGAAAAATATAAATTAAAATCTGAAACAGTATTACGACATCCTAGTTCAAAAGCTACGATACTCTAGTTCAAAATCTACGACACCCCTGCAGAATATAAATTAAATCCTGAAACAGTATCACGACATCCTAGTTCAAAAGCTACGATACCCTAGTTCAAAATCTACGATACCCTGCAGAAAAATATAAATTAAATCCTGAAACAGTATTATGACACCCTAGTTCAAAAGCTACGACATCCTAGTTCAAAACCTATGACACTCCTGCAGAAAAGGGACTGGAGGGAAGGGTATTTTGGTCTGAACGAAAATTTCAAATAAAAACTGAATGATAATTAATGCTAGTTACGCTCAGCTCCCATCCTGTCATGCTATAGTGGATATATTTGGATCAATAAAAAACATGATACAAGTCATGCTGGATTTTCTGCACCGCACGCGGTGCAGAAAGACTTTTCCTTTTTTTAAGACATCAAGTGCGCCTACCATTGTCAAAGGCTGTGGACCTGCCGGCTTGGCCATCGTGAAACTTCTTGATGGGCTTACATTTGAATAGCCGAGTTCTTTGAAGACCACCGCCCCACACCACCATCAATTTTATTGTGGCAGCAGGACAATTCATGAACTGTCCAAGACAAAGAGGTTGTTGTTAGGGAATCTAGCAAGACTTGTCTGCTCGACTTGGACTACTTCCAAAGAATCTGGACTCTGTTTGGTGGTTGGATATAGAATATAGGAATGATTGCATAGAAGCATTTCGATCTAATTGGACCTTCAAGTCTGGGGGGTTTCTCAAAAAAAGTGACTGGTGCGTCAGGGTAGTTAGTTTTGAGCTCCAAATCATGGTAATTCTGATAAATTTCAACATAAGACAGGTTCTGGTATATTTTTCAGCTTTAACCGATCAAAGGTATGGTTGATTGGTAATCATATTCTGCTAGTCCATCAGCATGCATACTTGGAGCATCACAAGAGCGCAATTGTTGATTCCTCCCTTAAAATGGCTTGAGATACAACATGTATAGCAAAGTTTAGTTGATTAAAATGATTTTTTTTTTAATTTATAGAAATGGAAGGTATGAAGACAAGGTCATCAAAAGCCAATGCTTTAATAATAATAATAATAATAATAGTAGTGTGCAGAGCTCTCTCAATTGCAATTGTTGTACTTCACAAGGATTGATTAATAGACTGGAACTCTGGTCAAGGAGCTTGAACTAATCAATATTACATTTGTGCACTTTAACTTGATCAATTTTTTTTTAAAAAATAAATGTTGGATGGATGCAAGCGTTAGACTACAATCTAACAATGATACCCACAAAAAAAAAGTGTTACAAAAAAAAAAGGGACTACAATCCAACAATGTTACTCTAATTTTATGATTATTGTAATTGTTGTTGTTGATGATGATCGGAATATCTAAAAAGCTTCCACATTTGGACTTTGAGGGCAAGAGTCTCTTCAATATCACTCTTGAAGAAGGATATTAACTGGTGAAGCTAGATACAATTTATTACAACTTTAATAAGCTAGCAATTATATGAGCACCTATGCATTTAGCCCTACATTGGTTGTGTATTAGAAAAACCTTGAATATCCATGCAGGATCAAGAAACTTAAATAATACCTTTTGGCTGATATTTTTGGATGAGATCTAGAAACGTAACATTAAATGAATCTAATCATGTGCATATTAGATGGCCACCTACAACCCTAATAGCCATAATAATGCTGGTTGTCTTAGCCATTGTTCTTTAGCACATAAAATCATTTTAATAGAATGAACATGTGATCTCAATAATTTCATAATCGTTATGTTATAACTACTCAAACAATATAAAACATAATTCGCATTACGGCAAAAGTAAGAACATGAATATCTATAGTCTCCAACAACTTTCTTCATTTATTTTTCACAATTTCAGCAAATAATTGACATACTTAATTCAATAGTTTTCCTTATATCAATCAATTTGAAAGAAGACCAGCAGGCATTTGGGAAGGTGAGTTCTTTGCAGTCATCTGTCGGAATTGGTGGATCATCTTTTCTCGAATTGCCATTTCTTCTTATCAATTTGGAAGGCTGTATGTTCTGCTGTAGGAGTTCAACATCCACAATCTTTCTTTGAGGCTCTTCGTCTTCATTGGAGAAGGAAGATCTTCTCTAAGACAGCCCGACCAATTATTCTGATACCATTTGCTGCCATGACATGGGTGTGCTTGGAGGAAAGATGCGCGAGTCTTCCTAAATAAACAGATCTCTATTGATCCAAGGGTCTTACTCTTTTCAAGGATTGGTCCTCCTTATGCAGTCATAACCTTGTCTGATTTAGGTAAAATTTGGAGCAAGTTTAAAAGTCTCTTCCTAATTCTTTTTCACATCCATAGCCCAATCAATCTGTTGAAAAGAAGTCTAAGTAGCCTATTTTTCCAAATTGCCTAATCCCTTATCTACTGTAGTTTCTGCTAATGCACAAGGACTAGTACTTCTCTGATCTGCAAAGGAAGTTCAGACTCAATTGTGTCTGTTAGTGCAGTCCGATGATCTTGATCCGCTGGGTTTTTGAGCTGTGCCAATCCAGTTTATTTCTACCTTACACTGTGCCAAGCCTCAACCTGGTTTCTCTGTTTAAAGTTCTCTTCTCTGTTCATGTTTGCATGTAGTGTTTAATCTGAGACCCTCATTTGGTGAACAGCTCTTAAAAAAAGCAGCTCACACCACCAAGTTGATAGTTCAACAAGAACTGGTTCCATGTTTCTTATGTCTAAAGTTCAAGCTGTAACTGAAATCAATTAAATGAAGAAATTTATTCTAGATACTTGAACATGGATGCATGAAATTGGTTACTGGACTGATTGACTCCTTGGTAGGGCTGGGGCAATGCTTGCTGATATCATTCAAGTCGTGAACCATGATGCACGTCCCTTTCTGCCCCTCTGAAATGGGCTATCGCTCGTACAGAGTATGTTAATTGATTTATTGTGAATGACATGCTCGACAAACAAAGAGCAAGCAACCTACAAAGCATTTCAGTGAAAGAGTAGGCTAACAGACCAGAGTCTTCACTTAGACAATTTATCTCGGATTACCCTACATTCGGTAAACCTTAGCAGCATGCATAAAGAAATGTCTGGTAATAGCAGCAACATCTGTGCATACGTTCAACTTCAAACAAAGCCCTCCTGCCAGGCCTGTCACCAACGAACACCCTTGGTTACTGAGGTAACAAACACACGAGCCGGCGCCGGTGTGGCGGCCACCACCTTCAATGAAGCTCCATTATAATGTTATATTTCTTACCATTGTTAACAAGTGCATCTCAATACAGGCAATTACAAGCAGATATTTTGTCAGCAGGTTGTTGATTGTGAGCCGTTAAGATTCGACTTGTTTGAGTTCTGAAACATTGTGCAGACTGATCAGAATGTCCATCTAGAATTAGATACATGGGCTTGCACTAGATACCACAAGCCTCCATTTTTATGACGATCCCGAAGAGAATAACCTCCTAGAGAGCATCAGGTTCATTGCCCTCTTGCTACTGTCCCACCTCAATAACTTGAGAAAGCAAAGAAAAAAAGTGAAAAGCTATAACCAATAAGCAATTTTAAAGAGAAGGGAGAACACGCGAACTCAGACCTGGGTGATCGCTGGGATTTGTAGGCTATCAGCAATGACTGACTGCATCTCTTGGCTACCAGTTTCTACTTGATTTATTGAACTGAACGACTTGGCTTGTAAACTATGATTTCGAGTGGCTGGCGTGACCATGGATGCTGGAAATTCCGGTGATGGAGTGAAAGGCATGTAATGCATGCGGCTTGGTGGACGATAGTGTGGAATTGGGTTCAAGGTGGGCATGGGAAGCAAACTTGTTGCCCGCAACGGGGAAAGGGAAGACAAAAGAGGGGGGCCGAATTGAACAAGCGATGCTAGTCACTGGCATTCCGAATCCCAGGCTCGTGGCATTGTACGGTACCGAAGGTGAGAACGGAGGGAAGTGATGTGTGCTTAAGCACCGTAGTGCAGCAGGTGACATAAATGGAGCTTGACACGGAGCGCCCCCTGACATGATCTGGATCCAAAGTCATCAATAAGGGCGACAGTTGGGATGAGAAATTAGACATTATATTATACCATGACAATAAAAATAAAGTAAGTTCTTCTTGCTTGAATCTGTTGCTGAAGGGATTTCATGTATACAATAGCCTCATTGTCCAACTGCAATTTAGGAACAACTTTAGCTGCATGAATTTTCCTCAAAAAACCAAAAAAAAAAGCTGATTGAAATAAAAGAACTGCGCATGGAAGCAGGCTAAAAACCATGAACCAAAATATTAGGCACATAAACCGGTTCTTGTGTTCTCAAAATTAAAGAATATGTCGGAAATAACATGCGCATAAAAAGTATTTTTGAATGTACGTAGTTAACCTACCAAAACTGAAAAATCTGCTTGGAGCTTCCTTCGTAATAATAAATTGAGCTCAAACCCCTTTTGCTCTAATGCAAATGATTCATTAAATATCCATGGGGCTCAAACTTTTTTGAGAGAAAGGGAGGAAGGTTACCAGCACTGTAATCATCTAGGTCTAGAGAAACAAACCTAAAACTACAACATCTTACCTTGTGGGAATGGGGGATGAGTGTAATATTCGGCTTGGGCTGAAGTCGGCAGGCCCAGCCGACTTCAACCCAAACCAACGAAAAGAAAAAAAACAGAGGAGAGGGAGGCGGAGTGGAACAGGGGATTACCTTCTTCCTCATCCGATCGAGGATTTCGCCGGAGAAGTCGGGGGAGAGAGAGAGAGATGGACGGCAACGAGGTTTAGTTGGAATGGAACTCCGATAGGTGGAGTTCGTTTCCCAAACGTCGAAGGAACCGTCGGGAGTTTGTTTTTTATCCCCTCCATCATCGTCGAAACAGATCCATCGGGCTCCCTCCACGACATTTCTTCCTCTTCGACGAGTATCCAGGAGTCCGGCGAAGTCAGGTAAGGGTTTTTATGAGTTTTTTTTAAAGAAAAAGGGGGGCCGAACCTATTTTCCGGTTGGGGACCGTGGATCTACGGGTGGCTTCGCCGTCGCTTCCACCGTCTGCCGAGATGTTTTCCCGGAGACCCTCCTCCTGGGTCACCGGTAGCCGGGGAGGGAAGGCTGCATCGATTGGTCCGAAGGGAGGCAAGGGGGGGAAGGAGCAGTTCGGGAGAAAGAAGAAAGAAAAGAAAAGAGAAAGAAAGAAAAGAAAAGGGAAAAAAAAAAAAAAAGGGTTTTGGTTTTGGGTTCGGGAGAAAGAAAAGAAAAGAAAAGAAAAAAAAAAATAAATCAATATATATATATATTTATATATATATATAAATAAAAAAATAAAAAATATATAATAATAAGAGAGAAGGAAGAGAGAGAAAGAGGAGAGAGAAGAAAGAGAGAGAAAGAGGAGAGAGAAGGAAGAGAGAGAGAAAGAGGAGAGAGAAGGAAGAGAGAGAAAGAGGAGAGAGAAGGAAAGAGAGAGAAGAGGAGAGAGAAGGAAAAGAGAGGAAGAGGAGAGAGAAGGAAGAGAGAGGAAGAGGAGAGAGAAGGAAGAGAGAGAGAAGAAGAGAGAATCCAGGGATTTTCTCGAAATTCATGAAATTCGGGAATTTAGATTTTAATTAAATTATTTATTAATGTAGGGAATCAGTGTTCTGAGCAGGAAGGCATCGTGCAAAAATTCGGGTACTGACTAGTGTCCAATATATTAGGATTGGCAATAAGGTAAGGAAATTCTGTATCGATCATTCTTTTATGCATGAGTTTATATATGCATTTATACGTATGATATATATTATGTGGCATAGTTGTTTTCTTGTGATAGATAATGTATTTTTTTTTAACATTATTATCATCGGTATTACATGCATGATGTTATAAAGAAGATTGATATCCGGATTGGTTGGACCATGATATCGGATTGCTAAACAAGTTGAACCATGAAACCGGATATCGAGTGGGTTGGACCACGATATCGGTTAATACAATGTGTTGAACCATGACATCGATTATCGAGTGGGTTGGACCACGATACCGGTTGTCGAGAGGTCATAAAAGATATTTTGACAAGTATTAATGAAGCATAGAAATTGCTAAAAGTGAGGATGCATTAATAAAGCATAGAAATTGCTTCACATCCATGTACTGGTTATCATGCAGGACTTTCCCGTTGGGTCTCGCATTGCAACAGAGTACTGATCGTTTGCTATTTAATCAGGTACTTCTGGCTAGATCTTCTACATTTTTTCACCTATCCAATCTTTCTTTGATGGAGTTATTGATTCACCTTTAGTCCCCTTTAATTCTATTAGATATGTCGATGAAGTTTAAGATAACAGGGTGTTTCACATTGTCCATATCAAACTAATGGTTGCCACACTTCCATGTTGATCAAATCAGAATGTTTCCAACATCAATTGAAGGTTACTCGCTTTGTTTGGGAGAAGGGGAAGGCAATCAGTTTTGCCATGAGTTTTATTATAAATATATGACATTTTGTAGAGGAAGTCACTTCACAATTTAAACAAGGCACATTGACACATCCGAGATCATCTGTAAAGAGAACGATATATACATTTATTACTAATTGTCGACAAATCTTGTTGGCCCAGTGGAAAGCTGAGATGTTCACTGGACTTTCTCTTCCTTCACCGGGCCCCTTGGAATCGTGGCGAGAAAATTCTCGACAAATTTCTCCCAAAGTTTTTTGAGTTCATTGCTTCCCTTGTCCGCCAGAACGTCCACATGCGTCTTATGTTTCTTATATAAAGCAGGCAGCGTCAGAGTGCAGAGAGAGACTACAAAAAGCCAAGGCCCTCAATGAGATCTCCATTCTGAGATTAGTTAGTTCATACAAAGCTTTGGGTATAGAGGTAGTCTGCACAGCTTACCAAAATATAAGAGACTAGGGAAGCTATAATAGCTTCCTATAACTGATACTATCAACAGAGAAGCAATTGTCTGCGGGAAGATTAGACGTAGGATTAAATGTCACCATGATTGTAGAGGACACTTTAAGAATTACATAGGAAAGAGGCACCAGGAAGGAATAGAATCATTTACCAAGAGGAACAACTTGAGATCATCTCTACGTGCAATGCCAAGGAGGACGGACATAAGATGATCGAGGTTGGATAGGAAGGTCTGCACTTCTTTGAAGGTTGCCGATAAGTTGACTTCAGGGATCTCAGGACGAGGCCTGGAACACATTAAAACTAGCAGTTAATTTAATACTTATGATCCTATGCCGTATCATGTTATGATCGATGTATGCTCATGTAAGATACGCCTACTTCCTTTTTCTCTCTTGAGGAACAGAAATTAAAAATAAGATGCCTACTATCTTGTATGCATGCCACACAAAAATCTTTAGTTTAGATTGACAGTGTCTATCTAGCTGAAGTAAGCTTAAGGTGGCAAAATCAGCAGCGGAAATGCTCAAGCTGGCACTAGTTTGTTACTTCGAGATACTTGGAAGTTCAACTCACCGTGCATTGCTGTTGTTTAAATTAAGCATTAAAAGCGTTGCTAGAAAAATGAGAGTAGTTTTAAGCTCAGATGCAGTAAATTAAGAATATATTAATAACTGAAAATTATAATTTTGATTGAAAGATAACTCTAATTACATTACGATATCTAGAAATAAATTCCATAAAAAAGAAAAAGGGGGAAAGAAAAAGGAGGATAGGGCCAAGGATGTTACAAGTCAAGCAGAGCTGCTGCATTAGACCAAACGAAGACCACTAGCATAACCATAACAGCAATGTGGCAAAGGAGCGTGAGAAGATGGTATCCCACCACCCCGATGAGTAGCCACATCACAGTAACCCCAGCAAGTATCCCTGCTGATAGTCGCTTGTTTCTCCATAGAACGATGTCAGCACCTGTGCAGCCATCCCAAGCAGAAGGATTTAAGTAGTCATTGCAATCATTTCATGTTTCAAAATAATTGCAGTTAGAAGTTTGAACATTCTAACAACCATTATAAGTAATGGTTTCGAAGATCTCGTTAATGCTAGACAGGTACATGATTGATATTTATGTCATAATAATCTCATTATTAACTATTCTGTCTAATACTATTGTGCAAATTAATTATTCTGAGACTTAATCTATCTGAGTCCTTAAGCTTCCATCAATGAGGAGCATCTGTCAGATAGGAGATTAATTACAAGTTTACATCTATTAGTGCATGTTCATCATATGTAACCAGGACCAATATCACTGTAATTAATGTAAATTATAATACGATCCAAAAATTACTCTTTTCATTATTTATCTGATACAAAGTGGTTTTATTTAGCTCAAGTGTCCATATCAGTTCAGAAATACTATTTTATTCTATGAAGTAGCATAAATTTTCTAGAGCAGAAGGATGGATGCGATGGCAACAGCTTCAATTCACGGACAAACAGTAAAATAGCACTGTTAATGGATCATGCTACTTTTTGGTACTCAAATAACAGTAACATAATGAACTAAATGCCATGTTACCACTATTCTTAGATCTTTTTGGTCATTCTTGTATTTCAAAAAATTCAGTCAAATGCTTGACTTGGCAAATAGCATCCACTGGCTTGATAATAATGGCAAACCATGTTTACCGAGGGATTCTCTCCTATCAGGGGATGTCAGTGCTACGAAAAACCACGATTTCATGCATGCTTCTGAGCATGTTGTTTTAAGTCTTGAATGAAGAGGCAAGGAGATGATACCTTTTCCTTCACCTAGAAGATCAAGAATACGCTCAAAGAGCCTTTTGGGTGTCGATGATTGGCCACGAGAGACAGATATTTGAGAACTTGACATGGTTGTGATAGCTGGGACAGTTTTTGCTAGCCTTGGAGGGAGAACGGGCTCTTATAAGCACCTGGATCCTATGCTTGGCACGCAAGGAAGACAGAGATGGAAGGAAAGGATAGCTTGGCTTTGGTCAGTCCCTGAACGTCATCAGAGGTATAATGTTTTACTTCAAGGGAGGTTTAATGGGAAGGCTAGACTTGAGTTTAATGCCAACTTTTTCTCTGATTCTTGGACAACGCCGTCCTGAGGGCCCCGTCAATCCCCTCTGTAAACAAGCTTTGAATAAAATAGCGACGGTTCCACTCCATCAGCAAAAACGCAAGTTTCTACTGGCTTTAGTAGAATTTTCTGCACCAGGGTTGTAATTGATTTAAACTTGCCATAAGATCAAGCAGTATAGAGACTTTTTGCTTTGGCCGAGTCCGCTATTGCTTTGAGACTTCTATTCCTTTTTAGCCGTCAAGAAATGGATTATGCCCAAGTATATCGCTTTTATAAGGAACATGTACCGCAAATTTGATGCCTTCTTTGCAATAAAAAAAAGGAAATTCTATGAATCGCGTCGTCCTGCACGTAAACATCGACATCTTCCGCAACTTTTTTTTTTTTTTTTGGATTTTGCTGCCATACTTCTAAAAATTATTTTATAAAAAGTGAAAGATATCTTGACTATTTATTTTGTGAAGGTATTTAGAAAATTTTATTAGCAACATATTAACTATATGTTTAACATTTTTTTTTATTTTTTTGTTGGGATATCTTGGTTCAGCTACGAACCAGGTTCCGGTTCGACTTATCGAAGCCCCGGTTTTCGGACTACGGACTTCGACTAAGCGAAGGCCAACTGTAAGCAACTCAAGGCTTCACACCGAACTACAAATCCGAAGCCAGTCCTTCGGGTAGCACCTTCGGTCCCGGCGAAGTCTGAACTACTCATCGACTCCGAAGACACGAACTTCGTCCCCGTCGTAGACATGATCTCCGGCCTCGGAGAAATATCAAGCCTTCGGCCCACGCAAGGGGAACCCGAAGCTTGAACCACAATCTGTTCCAAAAGGAAACTGTAACCAACGGTTACAATCGCACTCATCATGCCATGATCATGGCGCGCAATTCCTGCAGCCACGCCTCCGATCTGGCCGGAACCGCTCATTGACAACCACGATCGCAATCATGGAGTGAATGGCTCCCATAATCTCAAAAAAAAGGGCCACAGATCGGAGGCCATCTTTTAAATATGGTTAAGAAGGATGACTCGAGAGGTACGCGTGAATAATCTCGCACATACACATTTTCAATCTCCAAGAACTCTTTTTCTTTTCCATTCTCGATATCTTTTCCATTCTGTGGCTGGAATCCGCCACTGACTTAGGCATCGGAGTGTCCTCCGCCAGAACAACTCCGGCAAGGGACCGGTTTTGCAGGTGAACCAGGGAGCGTCATGCGATGCAGCGGCTCCGACCGGTCGATCCAGAAACCACGCCAACATTTTTGATAAAAAAAATATTTTATTATTTTTGTGACTTGTATTGCCATGATATCTTGATGATGTCATCGTTGGTTATCATGCATGATCTCAACATCCAGCATGATGACACCCACATCACTACCATTATTATGGATCTATTGGGATTCATTGTCAATCTTACTTCAATTACGGCTCTATTTTAGTTGATTATTATTTAATATTTTTAGAACTTTACTTAACTATTTATTATATTTTTATTTCAAATAAATTTTATTTCTAGAATTACTTTATTTAGTTTAGAGTTTATATTTTAATGAGCTTTTGATTTTTGAGTTAAGGTAGGAGTTCAACTCCCACCTATATGATTCCTATTAAAGAAATCATTAGTGTCTTTTTATGCGTGGAAGATTATGGGTGAGCATGGAAGAGTTTAAGAGGTAGAAAAAGAGAGAGTTAGAGGTGTCCTTAGTGACGTACTGACGTGTGAGGGAGCTCTCTTGTGTGGCTTGGCTTTTTACTTTCTAATTTTTTTTCAATGTTTCTTTCTTGTAAATTTTTTGATATTTATTTAGATTTTGAACTAGTTCACTATAAAAAAATAGTATTTTAGTAACCAAAAAATCGGTTGCTAATAATTGAACATTGGTTGCAAAATTAATTTCAACCGAAAGACCTTAGTTGCAAAAACACGGGTTGCAAAATTTTGTGACCGATTTTATTCGGTTACAAAAATTAGCAACCGATTTAGAGACCGATTATTTTTTTTTGATATTTATAAAATTTATTTTTTTTCAAAATTATTTTTAAGTTGAAAAATCGGTGCAAAATCGATTGTAAATTAATAAAATAAAAAAAAAAATTGGTTGTAATTAATAAAAAAATTTTAAAAAATAAAATCGATTGTAAATCGGTTGTAAATTTAAAAAAATTAAAAAAAATAAAAATCGATTGCAAATTAATAACAATTTAAAAAAAAAATTAAAATAACTGTAAAATGTTTGCAAACTAATAAAAATTTTAAAAAAATAAAAAATGATTGTAAAGTATAAATTAATTGAAAGATCCCCGAGCACAGTCAGGAATTAGATCTCCAGCCAAATCTGAAATATTAAGGTAATAATCTATTCCATGTTGAAATAGTTTGTCGTAAGTGCCATAAACAAGTTATCAGTCAAGGTACTGGAATGACAGGCAGCATTTGCACTAAAAAATGTTGTGAAAACTTGGATCAAGCTGCATGTTCTCATCCCTCCCTCCCACCCCCAACCAACCCAAAAAAAACAAAAAGTTAAGCTGCATCAGCATCAACCATTGTGCCATCCCTTTGTGCAGCGAGGTATGTTCATGAACTCATCAAACTCCTTCACTTGTATGTCACAGCATTTCCACTAGATTGAGGCGGGCAAAGACAGGTTAGAAAGAGTAAATGGCAATAGATCCGATTGAAATTCACTTAACTGTCTCATAAAGGATAAGGAAACCTATAGCATGCTGACAATTAGACCAAGAAACTGCAAACAAACAAAAACCAATTTAGAGATCCATGGAAGCCTACAAACAGATCATTTCTTCTGGTCATAGGCCAATTAAGTAAATGGAAAAGCTAGCAATAAGTTGAATTAATTAGAACAAACATATATGCAAAAAAACAGATATCATACAAATTACTGCTATCCATATACCAGTTGTAATTATTAGATAATGTAAAAAAGGAGTAACCTACCTGGGATAGCCAAAAATAAGCTAAAATCGTGACTTCTTTGCTTGCAACAGCTCCATTCTTTAAAAATTCTTCGGTATATCCCTTTTGACCCGGTAAAAGTTTATTATACATCCAACTACGAAGATGAAGATATCCATATTCTGCAGCATATCAAAACATGAGGATACAGAAAATTATCTTAATCTAATGTTTATATACTTATCATAAACTTAAAGCTTAAATATAAAAGATTAAATATAACTTTATCACAATCTTAAAGCCTAATCTTTCTCTTTCAAGAAAAAAAATAAATTAAATATCATTTTAAAATGAATATTTTTTATTTTTTTTTAAATATATTTTTTCCAAAAAGCATGATTCTAAGTTGAGAAAATCCCATGCAATGATGTAGATTTTTGTGATGATTGCCAAAACTGAGTCAACCCTCTTCTAACCAAGGCAAATTTAAATACAAGAATGGCTTGCTATAAAACCTAGAAAGCCAGATGGCAAGTAACAATAGCTATCTATCTGGTTACAGATTAGGTTAGGCAAGCACATCGCAGCCCTCTAAACTTCCGTACACTTGAAGTATCAGATAAAGAGGTAAGATCACAGAGTTTGATATCAATGTTTATTTTAGAAGCACAAAGAATAAACTAGATATTGAAATACAGTCTCATGTATAAAAGATCGAGCTTAATAGCTTGAAAATCTCTATCCATCTTAACTCAGGACTCACTCTATCCCATACGCAAAATTGTCTTCCAACACTCTTTACCGAGTACTTCAATGTTATTAATGAGCAACCATTTCCCTGGCAAAGTCACAAATCTAACCTTTCCAAAGCTCATCTAATTTTCTATGGTCCCAACATAAAATAATACAACATCCTGCTTTTTACCTTTTCCTTTTTATGGAAAGATCTTTGGTATTAAAGCTATAAGAAGCTCAGGGCTAATCAATTACTTTTCTTACAATATTTATCCAACAAAAAAGAAATAATTTCTCCTAGTTGCTGTTCAGCTTCTAAATTGCACTGATCTTTTGACAGGGGATCTGCACAACTCAGAATTTGGAAAAGGTTATAGCACCAAGGTTTTAAATCTCATTAAATGGGGCTATCATGGTTTTTTCATGGAACGGGATGTGCCGCTCTCGTCCCATCTCGAAACCAGGACAAGGAATGTCTCAACCGGAATGTTAGAACGTTGGTGGGACAACTGTCCCACATATGAAACAATACTTCATCCTGGTATCTCATGGAATGTCTTGTAAAAACCTGAATCCTTATAGCACCACAAAATTATTCCATGCACCCAATATGGTACTATTAGAAATGTCAGAAAATTTCAATAAAATTCATCAGATCTTAACCATTAACCAAGGTCTAGAATCAACAAAAGGCCCATCACTAACATTATTATGGTGGATCAGACTCATTGCTAGAAGAGTTTAACTTACTGCGAATTTTTAAAATCTACTGTTAGAATCAAAAGTCTTGAAAGTGCCATATCTTTATCTAACTGAAATGGGTCTAGCATGGATTAGTCAACTTATAAGAGAGAGTCCAACAAACATGAATTGAAACAGTCAGATCACATAAGTCCTTTGAAGGACCAAATCCTATATAATTTATAAACCTTTATTACTGTATACATAAAAAGTAATGCATTTGTCCAATTAAATAAAAGGCCTATCTTTTGGATGTTACTCATCTATCTAAACATGATAGTCCCTAGATCAAAGACATATATTTTTACATACATATACCTATTTGGTATCTTAATTAATTATTAATTTTCTTTATGACGTTTCAGTCAGAAGTAGCAAGATCATGTTATTATACTTTGATATGTTTTCAATAAATGAGAATTCTTCATTTTCAAAATTATAAAAGAATTGGTAGCCATGTAAGAATTGATACATATTTAGCACCAATATGTCCGGCATATAAAAGAACCCAGGTAATATGTGGTTTTGTTCATGTAGAAGAAATGTTACCATCTAGTAACAACAGAAACTAAGATTGAGATAGCTGCCTTTAATTCAACTTAAATTGAAATCCTGGAAAAGGAATAGAATGGGGACAAGGTCTAACCGATTTTGTGGCACTGTGGTAGGGGCTTGGCCACTCGGATCCGGGGAAGACAAAGCCCCAAAGATCTGAACGATATAGGGACAGAGGCAGCGGCAGCCGGCAAGCCCGGGCGGGGAAGATGTTGGTGGCAGCACTTGAGGATGATGTAGGAGGAACGGCGGCCAGTGGGGCTCGGATCCGAGGAAGACAAAGGATGGAAAGATATCGAGACAGGGCAACGACAGCTGGCGAGGGACGATCGACGATGTTGGTGGCCGACGAAGCTCGATCCAAGAAAGGTAGCTCCAGGGGTACAGTTATTTCATTACATTTACAGATGACCTTTCAAGGTATGGTTATGTCTTCTTGATGTGACATAAATCTGAGTCGTTTGAAATATTCAAACAATATTATAATGAAGTAGAGAAATAAACTGGAAGATGTATCAAAACCCTTCGATCAGATCAAGACGGTGAATATCTTTCCGGGGAGTTTCTGACATATCTCGAGAAAAATGGGATTCTCTAGCATGGATTAGTCAACTTATAAGAGAGAGTCCAACGAACATGAATTGAAACAATCAGATCACATAAGTCCTTGAAGGACCAAATCCCATATATTATAAACCTTATTACTGTATACATAAAAAGTAATGCATTTGTCCAATTAAATTAAAAGGGCCTATCTTTTGGATGTTACTCATCTATCTAAACATGATAGTCCCTAGATCAAAGACATATATTTTTACATACATATACCTATTTGGTATCTTAATTAATTATTAATTTCTTTATGACGTTCAGTCAGAAGTAGCAAGATCATGTTATTATACTTTGATATGTTTTCAATAAATGAGAATTCTTCATTTTAAAAATCATAAAGATTGGTAGCCATGTAAGAATGATACATATTTAGCACCAATATGTCCGGCATTAAAAGAACCATGTAATATGTGGTTTTGTTCATGTAGAAGAAATGTTACCATCTAGTAACAACAGAAACTAAGATTGAGATAGCTGCCTTTAATTCAACTTAAATTGAAGTCCTGGAAAAGGAAATAGAATGGGGACAGGGTCTAACCGATTTTGTGGCACTGTGGTAGGGGCTCGGCCACTCGGATCCGGGGAAGACAAAGCCCCAAAGATCTGAACGATATAAGGACAGAGGCAGCGGCAGCCGGTGAGCCCGGGCGGGGGAAGATGTTGGTGGCAGCACTTGAGGATGATGTAGGAGGAACGGCGGCCAGTGGGGCTCGGATCGAGGAAGACAAAGGATGGGAAAGATATCGAGACAGGGCAACGACAGCCGGCGAGGGACGATCGACGATGTTGGTAGCGGCGGAGCTCAGATCCAAGAAAGGTAGCTAGGGGGGTCAGTTATTTCATTACATTTACAGATGACCTTTCAAGGTATGGTTATATGTATCTTGATGTGACATAAATCTGAGTCGTTTGAAATGTTCAAACATATTATAATGAAGTAGAAAAAAAAACGGAAGATGTATCAAAACCCTTCGATCAGATCAAGACGGTGAATATCTTTCCGGGGAGTTTCTGACATATCTCGAGAAAAATGGGATTCTCTCTCAGTGGACACTTTTAGGAACACCTCAGTTAAATGAAGTGTCTGAAAGAAGGAATCTACCCTGTTAGACATGTTTCAGCCCATGATGGGCTTTGCTTCTCTGCCGCTATCCTTTTGGGAATATGCTCTGGAATCAGCCTGTTATCTTTTGAATAGGGCTCCGAGTAAATCCGTTAACAAAACCCTATATGAGATATGGACTAGACGTAAGCCAACACTCTCAACCTTCGGGTCTGGGGTTGCTCGACTTATGTAAAATATTTGAAAATGGATAAACTTGGACCGAGGTCTAACCGGTGCCTATTTGTTGGGTATCCAAAAGAGTCTAAGGGGTATTACTTCTACTTGGCTGTGGAACAAAAATTGTTCGTCAGTCTTAGGACTATCTTTTTGGAAAAGGAGTTCCTTGGTGAAGGAACTATAGTTACTAAGATTGAACTTAGTGAAGTTTAACAAGTAGAAGAACCAATATACTTAAGGGACAACATAGAACCGGTTGTGATTAGATCACACCCAGAGCCCACACAGAATCATTAAGGAGATTCGGTAGGGTACTGAATCGACTGGACAGATACTATGGTTTCTTGGTCTGGGATGGTGATCCTATTGAACTTGATGAAAACAATGAGGATCCAATCACCTATATGGATGCGATGCAGAGGTTCGACTCTGAGAATGGCTAGGAGCCATGCAATCCAAAATGGAATCCATGAAAATCAACAATGTATGGACATTGGTTGATCTGCCTGAAGAGATAAAAATTATTGGGTGTAAATGGATTTTTAAGAGGAAAAGGGGCACAGACGGGCAGGTAGAGACCTATAAAGCCCATCTGGTTGTCAAGGTGTATCGTCAATATTATGGTATTGACTATGACGAGACGTTCTCTCCTGTGGCAATGCTAAATCCATTCGGATCATGCTTACTTTAGCGGCACACTTTGACTATGAAATTTGAAAATGAATGTCCCGAATAACTTTCCTGAATGATGAGCTAGAGAGATGCATATGATACAACCTGAAGGGTTCACATCCTTCAAGCCCAGTCCTGCCATAGATCCGATCATCTGTCGGCTGTCAGGATCCTGCCACCGGTCCGGAGCAAGGAATTGGACTAGCACCAGGCTATCGACCGAACTGGTACCAGGTTGGCAACCAGATAGTATCGACATGATAAATTTTTTAATTATTTTAATTATTTTTTAATTTTTTTATTTTAAAAAGTTTTTTATACTATATCATAATATATAATATACAATATAATAAATTATATTATATTTATTTATTTAGAATATAAAATAATATTATAATATAAAAAGATATTATAAATATTATTATAATATCTTTTAATTAATGTTGTTTTTAAGTATATTATTTTTAATTAATTTATTTATTAATTTTAAATTAATATTATTTTTTATAGTTAATTAAATTATTTTAATTAATGTTATTTAAAATAATATGATAATTAATATTACCAAAAAGTAATCTATAAAATTTTAATTAATACTAATTTTTATTATTTATTTATTTATTTAAAATTAAAATTTATTAATTAGATTTGAAAAAAGTTAATGGTATTTATTAAATTTTGAAAAATAATTTTTTTGAAATCAAATATCACATCAATTTAAAAATATCAATTAATTTCAAACCAAATTTTAAAAAAATAAATTTATTTTAAATTGTTTTGACAAAGATGATTTAAATTCAATTGAAATCATTTTGGTCAAAGATGATTTCATGCCATGCTGGCCTATCATATAATCTAAAAATATATATTTTTATGTCACGTAATCTAAAAACAACTATTTTCATGAATATATTCTCGAAAACCTATTTATAAATATATGATGCGCCCGTTCGGCTAGTCCCGGTCGGACCAGCCCTGGCATCCGGTCGGCTGGTCCCCGCGAAGTCCGACTCCCCGGTCGGCTCGCTCGAAGAGCCGGCTTGGGGGCTTTGAAGGCTGGTAGGCATCTTACCGCTTGTGTGACGGCCCCTCTGGATGCTCCGATCGGCTTCTGGAGACATCGTTGGGCGCCCCGGTAGGCTTTTGGGAGATCAGCCGGCCCACGGCTGAAAGGTCGCTCGAAGTTTCCAAGGACTCCTTCTCTCCTGCAGCTCTGACATTCCGTTGTAACAAATTTCAGTGCGTGGCCACTGCTCTGACACACCTGACACGTCGCCACCCACGATCTCGCCGCCACGCCCATCCTTTAGGGGTATATCCAGGCTTTCCCAGCCTACTCCCCTAACAGAATTTGGCAGCGCTCTGTGCCTATAAAGCGCACCAGGGGGACCTCCACGAAGGGTAACGTTCTTCTTCCCCATTCCTTACTATCCTTTCGAACTTCTTCCCGTTCTGTCGCTCCAGCCTCCTCTAACTTAAGCATCGGAGTGTCCCCCGTCGGAGCCCCTCCAGTGCTTAGTGACCTTTTGCAGGTAGGCCGGTCGAGGAGCTCTCCAGCATGCCTGCCGAACCCGGTCCTAGAGGAGTAGCAGCAAAAGATTTGCGCTAGAGGAAGGGCTTTGAACCTTCGTCGTTCTCCTCCTCTAAAAGGGAAGATTGACAGGAAAGACGCATCAATGGTAAGAGGAAGAACCCGGAGTGTTTCTGCGAGAGGAGGACGCTCCCACTAGGGGCCTGGTGCATACCACGCCGAAAGCAATGCCGCCGCTACCGCTGAGCCCACCATCACCATAGGGCTGCAGCAGTTCCAGACGTTGGTAAACCGCATCGAAACACTTACCTCTGTGGTCCAGCACTTCCAGGAGATGGCGGATCATCAGCAGCAGCCACCGGTGACTTCCTGCGTCAATCACCAACCGGCGACGGGCGACAGCCGGTGGCCGGAGGCGCCTCCACCCCGTCCCACGCAATTCAAGAACCCCAGGGGTCTATGAGGGCCCGCGCTGAAGGAAAGAGGGCGAGATCGACCTCCCCCTCTTTCGCTGATTCTGTCCCTTTGGACGGCCGGCGCCCTGCTGCAGACCTGCATGACTACGGAAGTAAGATTATGCGCATGGAGGAGCGCATCACCGAGATAGCCGAACGGCAGAACAATGGAGGAAGGCCGGTGCACGACACTCGCCTGCCCTTCTCCGTAGAGATTCTAGGGGAGTTAATCCCCCGACACTTCAAGATCTCACAGGTGGACCCCTACGACGATACCACCAACCCCTTGGATCATCTGGGCACCTACAAAGTCCATATAATGGTGCAGGGCGCGTCTGACGCCCTCCACTGTATCGCCTTCCAGCGACTTTGAAGAAGGCTGCGCGGATGTGGTTCTCCGCCATCCATCTAGGTACGATACATTCTTTTTCTCAGCTCGAGACCCTGTTTCTTTCTCGTTTCAAGACCTGCAGCTGGACTCCAAAGAACACCGACTGTCTTTTTCTCATTCAACAAACGGAGGGAGAGACCCTCCGGGAATACATGGCCCGCTTCAACTCGACCGCCCTGGAGATCCCTGACCTAAATGAAGCGATGGCCATGTCAGCTTTAAGAGGGGGCTTTGCTCGTCCAGACTTACATTTTTCCTGGACAAGAAGCTCCCCACAAGCTACACCGACCTGTTGGCCAAGGCACACAAATACGCCTTGGCAGAAGAGTAATTAGCAAGCCGGTGCCAGGCTGAGGGGAGGTCGGCCCCGAAGAAGCGGGGCGATAAGGCCCCCGCAGCGCGACCTCTCGGTGACGATGGCCGATCTACCCGGCGCTAGAGCCCCAAGCTGCGGGACTACCTCAAGCGGTTCAACAACTATGCGCCTCTCTCCCTGCCACGGGAAAAGATTTTGATGGAGATTGAAAATGAGGCCTTCTTCCAAAGACCTCGGCCGATGAGGGGACCCCCCGCCTCCAGAAACAAAAACAAATACTGCCAGTTCCACAGGAATCATGGGCATGACACGGAGGAATGCCTCCAGCTGAAGGACGCCATCAAGGACCTCATCCATAGGGGTACCTGAATAAGTATGTCCGACCCCGCCGGGATCGGGCCGGGACTTCAACTGCCAGAGATCCCCCAGGAGAAGCTGAGCTCCCCAACCAGCGCCCAACTGATGGAGGCGTTGGCATGCTGCACCGAAAGTCCGACTGGGGGCGGAAGGAGGACCTAGACATTGTAAAGAGGCCTAGGGATCTAATGTAATTAGCTTTTCTGATGAGGACCTCCTGGAGCCTCCTCTCCCTGGCGATGACCCAGTGGTTGTGTCGGCTATCATCGCCAATTATGATGTAAAGCGCATCCTTATCGATAATGGAAGTTGTGCAGAGGTTTTGTTGTATGATGCTTTCACCCGAATGAACTTGTCCAGGTCCAGACTGCGAGACTCCGTGGCACCACTCACTGGCTTCAGAGAAAACTCTCATCAGGGTCGAGGGTGAAATTGCCTTACCTATTACTCTCGGGATGGAACCTTACCAGCGAACCTTCTCCGTCAATTTTGTGGTCGTCTGTACGACCTCGGCGTATAATGCAATCCTGGGATGGTTGGCTCTCAACAAGTTTTGAATTATCGTGTCCACTTACCACCTGTTGGCCAAGTTTTCGACCCGCGATGGAGTCGGAGAGCGAGGGGAGACCGTAGAATGGCCCGGCAATGCCTTGCTATCCACGACAGGCAGTTGGACGAACGCCCCATGCTCGAGCAGCTGGATCCCAGGGATGAAGCCGACAGCCATGGTCGGCCCGTCGAGAAGATTGTCTTTGTACCCCTTAGGGAGGACGACCCACGAGGGTCCTCTAAATAGGGAGCACCCTGGATGAGGGAGCCAGGCAGGAGCTGGTCGTTTCTTGAGAAAGAATGCGGATATCTTCGCCTGGTCGGCATCCGACATGCTAGGCATCCCGGCAGATATTATCACCCATCAGCTAAGCTTGGATCCCACTTATAGGCCCGTCCAGTAAAAGAAGAGGAGCTTCGCTGCCGAAAGGCAGAGGGCCATTGAGGAGAAAGTGAAGAAACTTCTTGATGCTGGCTTCAACAGGGAGTCTCACTACCCAGAATGGCTGGCCAACGTCGTCATGGTAAAGAATGTCAGCGGGAAGTGGAGGATCTGTGTAGACTACACAGACCTCAACAGGGCATGCCCCAAAGATAGCTTCCTCCTGCCAAAAATTGACCAGTTGGTGGATGCGACGGCCAGCCACCAACTCTTGAGCTTCATGGATGCTTTCTCTGGATATAACCAGATCGGATGCATCCAGAAGATGAGGAGAGGGCATCCTTCATCATTGACAGGGGGCTGTATTGCTATAAAATGATGCCTTTCAGCCTGAAGAATGCGGGCACCACCTTTCAAAGGCTGATCGACCAGGTCTTCAAGGATCAGCTTGGGAGGAACATGGAGGCGTACATCGATGACATGATAGTCAAAAGCCTCCATAAAGCCGACCACATCAAGGACCTGCAGGAGGCCTTTGATGTGCTGAGGCGCCATAGGATGAAGCTGAATCCCGCCAAGTGCATTTTCGGGGTGGCTTCCGGGAAGTATCTCGGCTTCCTAGTCACTTAGAGAGGTATCGAAGTTAACCCCAAAAAGATTAAGGCCATCATTGACATGACCCCTCCAACCACCAAGAAGCAGGTGCAGGAGCTTACGGGTCGTATTGCTTCTCTCAGCCATTTCATCTCCTGGTCGGCTGAGAGGTCACTCCCGTTCTTCAAGACTTTGCGCCGGTCGGACCGTTTCTAGTGGACTGATGAGTGCCGGTCAGCCTTCGAAGCCTTAAAGAACTACTTGAGGAACCCTCCACTCCTAGCCAAGCCAGCGGAGGGGGAAGTGTTATACCTGTACCTGTCAGCTTCTAGTGAGGCCGTCAGCGCCGTCCTTGTGCGGATGGAGAGAGGTGGCCAATAGAGACCTGTTTACTACATCAGCAAGGTTCTCCATGATGTCGAGGTCAGATATCCTAAGGTGCAAAAGCTAGTGTACTCATTGGTTATAGCGGCGAAGCACCTCCGACCTTACTTCCAGGCGCATCCTATCGTCGTGCTGATGGACCAACCCCTTAAGGTGGTTCTCCGAAGCCCCGAAACCTCTAGACTGCTCGCCAAATGGGCCATCAGATTGGGTGAGTTTGACATCTTCTTCCAGCCATGGTCGGCCTTGAAGGCCCAGGTGATAGTTGATTTCATTACAGAATGCACCTGGGGGGTGAAGCCGCCCCCGACCACGGACAAGACATCCGTGGCCGACCCTGCGAGAGAAGCTGAGCCCGTCGAGCTCGCCTGGACCTTGCACGTAGATGGAGCTTCCAACCTCTCGGGGTGCGGTGCAGGCTTAATTCTAGCTGACCCTGATGGGCAATGTTTGGAGTTTGCCCTGCATTTTGCGTTCCAGGTGTCGAACAACCAGGCGGAGTATGAAGCCCTGCTTGCGGGATTGAAGATAGCGAATGAACTGGGCATTAGTAGGGTCCGCTCCTTCTCTGATTCTCAGTTGGTGGTTAACCAGGTGAAGGGGGAGTTCGAAGCCAGGGACCCGTCTCTGGCCAAGTACTTAAACAAGGTACGAGACCTGGTGTCACAGCTTAAATTCTTTGAAATTCTTCATATACCCTAGCAACAAAACTCCCGGGCATACGCTTTGTCGCGGCTGGCCACCGCTGCGGTCGGCACTTCCGACCGAACCTTCCTGGAACATCTCCAGCATCCAAGTATTGCTGAGGAGCCGATGGAGATCCACCAGGTTGAGCAAGAGGCCTCGTGGACGGACCCATTCCATGCATTCTTCGTGCAGGGGGCCCTCCCAGACGACCCGACGGAGGCCAGGCACATTCGCTCAACGGCCTCTAAGTATGTCATCCTCGATGGGGCCCTCTACAAGCGCTCGTTTTCTCAACCATTGCTGAAATGCCTGGGGCCGGCTGATGCGGACTATGCACTCCGGGAGGTGCACGAGGGCATTTGCGGCGATCATCTCGGAGGAAGGTCCCTGACTTACAAAATTATACGCCAGGGCTATTACTGGCCCACAATTCAGAAGGATGCCTTGGACTTCGTACGAAGGTGCGATGCGTGCCAGAGGTTCTCCAGTATTCAGAGAAGGCCAGCCAGCCAGCTGACCCAACTTATAGCGCCTTGGTCATTCGCCTAATAGGGGATGGATATCCTGGGACCTTTTTCCCCAGCCTTCGGCCAGCGAAAATTCCTCATCGTGGCCATTGATTCTTCATTAAGTGGGTGGAGACGGAGGCATTGGCATAGATAAACGAGGCCAAAGTGGAGAACTTCATCCGTTACTACATCATCTTCTGGTTTGGGATTTCGAAGACGATCATTACTGACAACGGAAGACAGTTCGACAACTTCCAGTTTCGGGACTTCTGTCAACAATACCACATCGCCCATCGGCTCATGTCGGTCGCTCACCCTCAGTCCAATGGGGAGGCCGAGGTCACCAATAGGATGATCCTGCAAGGACTGAAGACCCTGCTAAATGAAGCCATGGAGCTCTGGGCGGAAGAGCTTCACTCAGTGCTCTGGGCGTACCGGACGACCGCACGGTCAGCAACGGGAGAAACTCGTTCAACCTGACCTATGGGAGTGAGGTTGTCATCCCTGTGGAGGTCTCTTTGCTGTCCTTGTGGATTGATCAATTCGCCGAGCCGGCCAACTCGAAGCAACGAAGGGCCGACCTAGATCTGCTGGATGAAACCCGACTCCGGGCAAGTATGAAGATGGCGACCTACCATCAAAGGATGGCCAGGTATTACAACTCGCGGGTTAAAATGCGCACCTTCCAAGTTGGAGACCTGGTCCTGCGGAAGACGGAGGTCTCAAAGCCGACCGAATAGGGAAAGCTCTCCCCCAACTGGGAAGGTTCCTATCGGGTCATCGAGGTGGTCCGGACCGGAACTTATTGCCTAGCACACCTGGACGGGCGGCAGATAGCACGCCGTGGAATGTAGACAATCTTCGCAAATATTATCAATGAAGTATACAAGTCTTTTCAAACTTCTTCACTTTTTTTGGCCCGCTTCCGAAAGTCCGACTCCGGTCGGCAGAGGCCCTAGGGCGGCCCACTTCCGAAAGTCCGACTCTGGTCGGCAGAGGCCCTAGGGTGGCCCACTCCGAAAGTCCGACTCCGGTCAGCAGAGGCCTAAGGGCAGCCCACTCCGAAAATCCGACTCCGGTCGGTAGAGGCTCTAGGGCGGCCCACTCCAAAAATCCGACTCCGGTCGGTGAGGCCGGCCCACTTCCGAAAGTCCGACTCCAGTCGGCAGAGGCCCTAGGGCGGCCCACTCCGAAAGTCTGACTTTGGTCAGCAGAGGCCCTAGGGCGGCTCACTTCCGAAAGTCCAACTCCGGTCGACAGAGGCCCTAGGGCAGCCCACTTCCAAAAGTCCGACTCTGGTTGGCAGAGGCCCTAGGGCGGCCCACTCCGAAAGTCCGACTCTTGTCGGTAGAGGCCCTAGGGCGGCCCACTCCGAAAGTCCAACTCCGGTCGGCAGAGGCCCTAGGGCGGCTCACTTCTGAAAGTCCGACTCTGATCGGCAGAGGCCTTAGGGCGGCCCACTCCGATAGTCCGACTCGGTCGGTAGAGGCCCTAGGGCGGCCCACTCCGAAAGTTCGACTCCGGTCAGCAGAGGCCCTAGGCGGCCCACTCGAAAGTCCGACTCTGATCGACAGAGGCCATAGGATGGCCCACTCCGAAAGTCCGACTCCGGTCGGTAGAGGCCCTAGGGTGGCCCACTCCGAAAGTCCGACTCCGGTCGGCAGAGACCCTCGGGCGGCCCACTTTCGAAAGTCCGACCCCGATCGGCAACGATCTCGAAATAACTCCCGCGGAACTACCGGGAGGCGGGCCACAGTGCAAGCCGATGCGCGGATAGATGCCAAGGGCAAGCGCCTAGGTATTTGGCCCAAACCAAGTTGATTCGTTCTTATCTTTTATCTTTATTCAAATTCAAATGAGGGTTGGAAAATCTATAAATACCACCCTCAGCCTTTTGTAATGAGGAGGATGGATGAATAAAATTTTTATGTTCTGTGTGAATGATCTGTGTGATCCTAGGGTATCTATATGTCCCTTCTCCATCTTCCCAGGGTTTTGTGTGATCCCTGATTTTGGGCATCTGTGTGAGCCCAGGGCATCTATGTGAGCCCTTTGCTATGTGCTTGTTCTTCTAGGGCATCTGTGTGAGCCCCTCTTGCTATGTGCTTGTTCTTCTGGGGAATCTATGTGAACCCCAGTATTTTTCTTTCCTGCACCCTTTCTTTTCTCCTCTTTGCAAATCCAATCTCTGGTGACTTTCATGCTCGCCAGCGATCCAATTCCAATCTCTGTCCCGCATCAAGCCCGTCGGCCGCTTCGTGGGGGAGCCGATACCCTGTGATGTGATATAAAGCTGACCAGGGATACTTAGAAGAAATTCCGAGAAAAGGAAAATGAGAGAAGAAATCGGCACAAGTGAAAATAAACGAAATGCTCTTCATTTCAAAAAAGAGGATATTTACAAAAGAGGGGGTTGGACCTTTACAAACCCCTCAGGTCCGACCAACGGAAGTTGCTTCAGGGGCCACAACCTCGGCCCCGTCGGCTACAACTGGAGGCCTACTGGGACTGCTCGGGCCGGGGCTTCCTCCAAAAGGACCACCATCTCCACGTGGCTGCCGCTGGAGCTTCGACCTGGTTGCTTCGGTTTTGCCTTCCGCTTGAGGCTCCGCTTCGGCCCCTTCTTCGTCGGATGGGCCTTGCAACTCAGCGCCGGACAGGTCCTGTTCTGGGAACAGTTGACCTACCTTCTTCAGGGCGTCATCATAGCCTTCCCTGTAGAAGTCGGCCGCCACCTCTTCGACGTCCTCTATGAAGGCGCTGGAAGCCTTGTACGCCCCCACGGCCTCCTGGACCTGCTTCGCGGCCAGCTCCTTGGATTCCTTGAGCTTGATCTCCAGCTACGCTGCTGCCGCGCGTTTGGCCCGCGCCCTCTTGTCGGCTTCAGACGACCACTTCTCCTCCTCGCCAAGCCGACATGCGAGGGAGCGGGCCTTCGCCTTCTTCTTCTTAAGGCTGGCATCACGGTCGGCCAGCCTGCTCTCGGCCTCCTTCAGTGCTGCCTTTGCAGACTCAGCATTCGCTCGGGCTGCGCCAGGCTCTCCTCGGACGACCTAAGTGATGCCACTGCCACCTCCAGCTCCTGGACCACTTGGCGGAGTTTTGGCCCGGTTCACACTGGGGATGGCGTCGTCCACGAGGGAAATACCGTGGAGAACCTGCAAATATACGACCCAGTCGGTGTTATGGGTTAGAAGAAAAAGATGAAAAATAAAGAGTAAGACGGTTAGGCACTTACCCCTCATAAAGTCGCGAACGTTTCCACGGTTACGTCGGCCGTTGCGCTGGATCGACACCTCCAGTCGGCTCGGTCATTGCACCTCTCAGCAGGCTACGGCCCTCGGGGGTTGTCGAGCGCCCGCCAGTGTTGGAAGTCCTCTTGGCAGACTTCTCGTCCGACTGTTTCGGCCTGCTGCCGGCCATCCCTCCATGGCCGACCCCTTTCCCTTATCGGCCCTAGCCGCTTCCTCTGGGCTAGCAGGGTCGTGACAGCGGCGGACGTCCTCGGCCCCTTCTGCTCCTGTCGGGGGGCCGACTCTGCTGGTGGGGCTGGCGCCCTCGCCACGTTTCTTGCCTGGTGCTCGGTGAGGGGGAGGTCATCCCCGTCCGACTCAACCTCGACAAACGGGGCGGGCGCTCCTCCCGCCTCTTATTCTATCGTTCACCGGCTTTCGCAGGGGCCGGCTCCGGGGCGGCCCGTTTCCGCACCGCCCGTTGAATGACTTTGGATTTATCCACCCGTTGCATCCTTCCTCCCGCCACCAGAAGTCCAAGGTTAGAGAGAGAAGGAAGAAAAATAGAAGGAATTGTAAGAGGAGGGGGCGGCCTTTGCCTAGAAATCCTTGGGGGCTGACCCCCGCCTGATGAAGGGCCTCCTCCCCCAGCAGCTCAAAGGCCGCCACCGGGCTAGCCCTCATGATTTTCTGGTGAAGGTGCTCAGGTCGGCCGTCGACACCGACCTCCCCTCGCGGACTCTCGCCCGCGGCTCTTTCCACAACGGCTTGAACCTCCAGGGTTCGAGGCTGCCGACGAAGAAGAACTTGGCCTTCCACCTGTGGACGGTCGATGGATGGCACTTCAAGACCTTTCGGCCTTGGCAAGGGACAAACAAGACCCACTCTCTACTCCTAAAGTCCGACTTCAGGTAAAAGAAATTACCGAAGAGGGACAGGCTGGGGTCGGACCTAACCCGGTGACACAACATTATGAAGCAGCATATGGCCCGAATGCTATTCGGGGTCAGCTGCGCTGGGGTCACCCTATAGTGATTAAAGATGGCTATGAACAGTGGGTGCAAGGGGAACCTCAGGCCGGCCTTAAGGTGGGACTCGTACATCGGGAGGGTTCCTGGACCTAGCGGGTTGTTTGCCCTTCCCTCTCGGCCCAGAAGGGTAAGGTGAAGGGTGGACGGAATCCCGTAGACGGCCCTAAGTTTCTCAACCCGCTCTCGGGTCATGGTCGAGGGTAACACACCCAGCCCTGGGTCTCTAAGCCTGTGGGACGGACCCCTACTGCTAGATGCCATGGAGAGGAAGGAGCGGAGAAGAAAGACGGACTAACCTGGATGGACTCTAGATGAAGGGACCCGCGGAAAGGAGGGTTCGAGGTTGAAGGCGGAGTAGGAAAAGCCCCTGCTCCGCCTTCTCCCCCTTTTATAGGCTCCAGGGGAGGGAGGAGGAGTTATTGCCCACCTCAGGCGCGTCTCCACCCTCCCATCAAGAGCCACGATTGCCTATGCTACGAAAGTCGAAGCGACCGAAATACCCCTCAAGCCGATCGTGATCCGCGTGGGCGCCGGATCAACGGTGCGGGTCCGACCCAGGAGATAGCACTGGCCGGCCAGATGTTGCCGCGTGGCACGATGATCCACCTCGCCCCGAAACGGCGTGGGACAGCCTGGCTCTCATCATGGCGCCGGACTAACATTGACTGCCCCGCTTGTGCCCCAACGAGCGGCTGACTGCTGTCCCAGGCACCGTTTGAGACGGATTCGAAGCGACCCGACGCCTCGGTCTGGAGTTCGCCGCAGGTGCGCGCGATCATGCTCCTATCCTTTTGTGTCATGTGGCTCCTCGACGCCCAGGAGCAGGGGGCAACTGATGCGCCCGTTTGGCTAGTCCTTGGTCGGACCGACCCTAGCATCCGGTCTGCTGGTCCCCGTGAAGTCCGACTCTCCGGTCGGCTCGCCCGAAGAGCCGGCCCGAGGGCTTTGAAGGCTGGTAGGCATCTTATCGCCCGTGGACGGCCCGGCCCCTCTGGATGCTCCGATCGGCTCCTGGAGACATCGCTGGGCGCCCTAGTAGGCTTTTGGGAGATCAGCCGGCCCACGGCTGAAAGGTCACTCGAAGTTTCCAAGGACCTTTTCTCTCCTGCAGCTCTGACATTCTGTTGTAACAAATTACATTGCGTGGCCACTGCTTTGACACACCTGACACGCCGCCACCCATGATCTCGCCGCCATGCCCATCTTCTTGGGAGTATATCCGGGCTTTCCCAGCCTGCTCATCCAACAGAATTTGGCAGTGCTCTGTGCCTATAAAGCACATCCGGGGGACCTCCACGAAGGGTAACGTTCTTCTTCCCCATGCTTACTTTTCTTTCAAACTTCTTTCGTTCTGTCGCTCCAGTCCTCCTTTAACTTAAGTATATCGGAGTGTCCCCCGTCGGAGTCCCTCCAGCATTCAAAAATTTTTTACAGGTAGGCCGGTCGAGAATCTTTTCAGTACGTTCGTTGAACCTGGTCTCAGAGGAGTAGCAGCAACAATATGTCTTATTTTTTTAAAAAAAATTGTTCCATCTGGGCAGTCGGCTGCTGGGGGGCGCGAACCTGGAGAAACATCCAAAATGAAAACAAGCACTGGTAGGCGGTGAAGCAAGACCGCATGCGGCAATGGTGTCCCCACCCCACCACCTGTAGTTACTTTTCAAAAAATTTCTTCGAAGCATGATTCACCCCAGGATGGTCAATTATTACTTGGACCAGGTCCAGCGAACCACGACAAATCCCATGGTGGCTGACAGGTCACATTAGCCCTTGTATTTCATCAATTCCCGATTGCGAGTTATCCACCGTGTATATATTCCGAGATTTACCATGGTCCACTTGGACCTGGTCCATGCAATAGTGTCTCCCAGGATGGGAATCTCATCTCCAACTCCCTTATGAACCCCTCCGCCCGTCCCTTTCACCCTCCCACTCTCTACCAATAATGGATCCATTCCGCTCTTCCACCCTCTACTCCTCCGCCCCTTCCCATCTCTTTCTGAGCACTCCCCGTGAAAGACTCCCCGCCCGATTCCCCACACCCTTCCGCCGTAATTCCTTTTTGGTCTTCGCCGGCGCCTCCACCCGCCGGCCGCCCCCCTCCGCCCCCATGACCTTCGGCTTCGACACCCTCAAGGAGACCTTCTCCGTTGACGTCAGCAGCGCCGAGGGCCGGCCCCTCAACGTTCCCCTCATCGCCCCCTTCACCATCGCCTCCTCGCGGCTCGACGCCGTCGGGAACGTCGCCGTCCGGGTGGAGCTCCGCAACGGCTCCGTCGGCTGGGGGGAGGCCCCCGTTCTGCCCTCCGTCACCGCCGAGGACCAGCCCGCCGCCCTCGCCGCCGCCGGCGACGCCTGCGGCTCCCTCGTCCGCAGCCCGGCGATGACGCTCGGTGCCCTGCTCGCCGAGGTCGCCCGTGTCCTCCCCGGCCATGAATTCGCTTCGGTAGACATGAGTTCTCTGCTATCTAGGACTTTGTATGTGAATTTTTTTTGTTATTGATCCGTACATAGTTGCGTGACTCTTGATTAAAGGTTAGAGCTGGAGTTGAGATGGCACTGATCGATGCGGTTGCTAATAACATTCGCATACCTCTTTGGAGATTGTTTGGCGGAGTATCGAATTCCATAACCACCGATATAACAGTTGACTTTTCTCCCTATCTTTCTGATCACTTTTTCAACTATTTCTCATCTTGATGTTATTATGTCTCGAGCATTTTGATTGAACAATGTAGATTCCAATTGTATCCCCAAATGAAGCTGCTGAGTTGGCTTCCAAATATGGTAAACAAGGGTTTAGCACATTGAAGCTGAAGGTGGGGAAAGACTTGAATTCGGACATAGAAGTTTTGAAGGCCATAAGAGCAGTTCATCCTGACTGCTCTTTTATTCTGGATGCAAATGAAGGCTATACAGCTCAACAAGCAATTGAAGTTCTTCATAAACTCCATGGTAGGTAGTTCTGACAACATAAATGGGAAAGGATGTGCATTGTATGCATGTGTTGATGTGATTCTGGATGCTGCTGCATGCTCAGATAAATGCGGTGTTTCTAAAATCGCTCCTGAAAAAAATTTGATTTTTCTCAAAGTTGTCTTTCTTGGTTGAGTTGCGACGTGCTGATACAATGTATTATGCTGCTGTTATATTTTTAATCTTTTGAGCACTAACTGATCTAACCAAAAGTTTCCATCTTGTCCGTTTTAATTCAAGAAATGGGGGTTGTTCCCATTCTATTTGAGCAACCTGTTCACAGAGATGACTGGGAGGGTCTCAATCATGTTAGTCATGTTGCAAAGGACAGATACGGTGTATCTGTTGCTGCAGATGAAAGTTGCAGGAGTTTACATGATGCACAGAGAATCATACAAGGAAATCTTGCTCATGTCATCAATATTAAGCTGGCCAAACTAGGGGTTCTTGGGGCTCTTGAGATAATTGATGTTGCAAGAAAAGCAGGACTTGCACTTATGATTGGTGGAATGGTTGAAACAAGACTTGCCATGGGCTTTGCTGGTCATCTGGCTGCTGGCCTTGATTGTTTCAGGTAAACCTATTCTATTGTCCATCTTTTCTCGGAGAGGGTGAAATCTTTAAATATCTTCATGCAGTTTTCTTAGTTGAGATATCATGTCATGCACTTAATTGTACCTTGATTGTATGTATAATGTAGTTTTGTTGATCTTGACACACCTCTTCTTTTGTCCGAGGATCCAGTAATCGGTGGATATGAAGGTATATTCTTTCAGCTTCAAATCATCCTAAAGTTTTACACAAACGGCTTATGTGGGTTTTGATCCTACGAGTCTCTTTGATTTCTTTCTGTTGATACATTGGGAAAACTGTGTGATCTGTTTTGATCCTATTAGTTTCTGGTGCTGTCTACAAGTTCACCAATGCCAGGGGCCATGGAGGTTTCTTCATTGGGACAATATTGCTTGGTGAGTCTTTTTCTACTTTCGAATGATAAACTGATTTCATGTTATGGAAGGTCATTGAGATAATTTACTTCTTGCTGCAACTTCCATATCATAAATCTTATTTATGTTTGAAGATGCAAAGCTGCTTGTTTCTTGCTTGCTTATCTTAGTGCAGGGTAAATTATAGTTTCAAATGTTTAATCCAGAGAATTGTACCGTGCTGCAATTGCACAAATGGAACCAAATTGAGGTAATATCTTGGAAATAATAACTTGTTGACTGTGTTGCTCTTTCTTGCTGGGTATATTATTTACCTTATATAACAAAATAAAGGACCATAGGGCATAGGGTCAGTAAAAGATCATACGCTTGCAGTCTGAAGTCTCTGTGGATTGGATAACCTATTAATTGAGGACTCCAGATATAGTGAAAATAAATTCTTACATACCAAGTAAGAGATTGTTGAAAGCTTAAACTTCAGCTATTTGCAATCTTGATAAGATTGATTTTATTGGTTATTATAAAGTGAGAAGGCACTTCCCGAGCAGGAAAGTAAATGATGTAGTGTGATGATAGGCAGATGGAGTGAACTTTATTGGTTATCATATAGCTAAATGTCAAGCTTGGCCCAGTTGAGTTGAGTCGATCCGTCTATTTGGCTGCGACCAGCCCTGCCATGAGTGAGAGGCGGGGCCGCGTGAATCTGACGGAACCCTCGGTTTCTTTCATCTCTACCAGGAAAAACTGCTGGCGGGCAGTTTTCCACTGCCAAATAGGGAAGGTGAGCACGAGAAGATCTTGGTAAATCACCAGCCTTCTTATTTATTTCCTTCTTCCCTTCCTATTTCTTTCCTTCTTCCCTGTTTCCATGGCCAGCATCCCAATCTCCTCCTTTATCCTCTATCTCTCTCTCCCCCAGATTTCTGTCATGTTCCTGCTCCATTCGTGCAGCAAAAACCTTCCTTGTGGTGCTCGGAGGGGCGACTGGCAACATCTATTGTTTTCTATGTCGCAATCCAAGCCAACAAGGTCTTTTTTCCCCCCTATTTCTGAGGTAAGATGACCTCCTTCTTCCTTCTCTTTTCAGCCTTTAGACCCCCACCCTGCCTCGGCTGGTGGCTGATGAAGTGGCCGTGCTTGACGAATCCGTTATCCTCCGGTGATCGGCTTGAGACCAAGCCCCTCGGCTCCTGTCGTCCTGAATCCAGTATCAGAATCGACTACATGACCAGCCGCACAAATCCTATATTTTATTCTAGAGATCATGCAAAGCCTAGTACATAAGAATCACTCATTTCAAAGACCACTTCAAAAATAATAATATTATATAAATAATTGAAATATAATTAAGTAGTCCATTTATACTAATCAAAGTTATTAATTGGTCTACTGACTCACAACGTATATCAGTAATCGAAAAGCTAAAACTAACTAACTAAACTATCTCAATTATAATGATGCTCCGTCTCACGCCCAACCTGATCCTCGCTATGCATCCCGAGTCTTTGGAAAAACAAAAGTAGGAAGTGAGCTTTACAGCCCAATAAGGATTTCCATATGATCATACCAGTAATAATATAGTTCTGAAAATAAAAAGAACATACTAGCATATCATATCATGCAGTCAAATGACTTAAATATCATGTGTGACAAAACCTTGAAAACGTTATGTTTTCTTTTAGAGTTTCATTAATTAACCTTTATCTTTAAGGTTTGGACTAGTCATGGTCATGCTCCAGCCCATGACTGGCAACCTCATAATCGACCATTTACTCGTGGTCAGGCTAATTTCATAATCGACCATTTACTTACGGTCAGGCTAGCTCACGTACAAAACCCGTGGCTCAGGTAACCTCAGTAGTACATGATTCCGTAGCATGGCTAGTCCAAATACCGTATTCTCTTTGTTATCACTTATCAATTTAAGTCATGTCAAACATATCATCTTAAATCATCTCAAATTTTCAATGACCGGTGTCATGGTCCAACTTATCCAAAGATCACTTTCCTTGATAAACATGGTATATAGAAAAATACAGACAATAATAACAACAAATACATAATTTCTCACGAGAAATCAAACTATGCCATGCGATATAATATGCATGCAAATAAATATATATATGCTTGGATCAAGTCAGGTCATGCAAAATACATATATAATAACGTGTGATCAATCAGGAATTCCTTACCTCTCAAGAATTAACTGTCTACACTTGAACTAGTCGTACCCGAAATTCGTGCAATGCCTTTTTGCTTGAAAGACTGATTCCCTATAATAATAAATAACTTTATTAAAATTCTTCTACGATTCATCAAAAAAATTTAATTACACGAATTTTAAGAAAAAGACTTTTCGATCCTCTCTTCTTCCTCTCTCATCTTTCTCCTCTTTCTCGCATCTTCTCTCTTCTCTTCCGCTCTCCTCTTTCTTTCTTCTTTCTCTCTCTTCTCTCTCTCTTCTTTTTTTCCTTTTCCTTTTCTTTTTCTCTTTTTTCATTATTTTCCCATGGAATAGCGGCCTTTTTTTTCTCCCTCTTCTCTTCTCTTCTTCTCCTGAACCCCTCCTTGCTACCCTTCCATGGCTCAACTAAGCCGACCTCCCATGGTTGCCGACGGTGACCATGGGAGGAGGTTGCCAGGAGGGACCATCGGACCAAAGGCGGACGGCGGTGGCGCAGCCCCGGTGATCCATGGCTCCAAGATAAATCGAACCGAACAAATCCAAGAAAAATTGAAATAAATCCTCCTAAAGAATACTCATTGGTCTTGAAGGCTTCCGGACACTCACCGGAGAGGAGGACGACGGAGTGGAAGGTTGATGGAGCTCGATCCGACGGCCATGTTGGGGATTTAAAGAGAACCACCGACGGTTCTTCTCGCCATCTGGGAAGCAAACTCCGTCCAAGCGAAGTTCTAATCCGTCCCAACCTCGTCGCCGACCACCTCCCTCTCCCTCACGACTCCTCCCTCGAAATCTCCGGTGAAATCCTTGGTCGGATAAGGTAAGAACTCCCGCCCTATTTCGGTTCTTAGCTGCCCTGCCCCTTCATCCCATTTTTTTCCTGTGATTGGGCTGAGTCGGCTGGGCCTGCCGACTTCGGCCCAAAAAGCCAAAAAAACTGGATTTCACATTCTCTCCCGTTAAAATAATTTTGTTATCGAAATTAGCTTGATTGAGATTTTAAATTTTAAAAATAACCAACTATCATATCACTCATATCTATCACTGCCGTCAGAAACCCTTCACAACCTTTTCTGAGGAGTCACCTGGCATTATAAGCTTAGATCACTCTTCTTGGAGAGGTTAGTTGTTATCCACAAAGTGGAACTCCAGCTGACCCGGATTCTAAAATATCACTACCTTCTCAAAGCAGTTGATGGAAGCATGATATGCGCTAGCCAATCCATTTTAAGGATTTCATCGAGGTCTTTCATATTCAAGACTATCAAATCCGCTTTCATCTCCCTACCTTCGATATCCAATTTACAATCCTTGTAGATCCGATTAACCATAATGATATCGCTACTTGGAGTAAAAACACAAAGTTCAATTTCTAGAGATGTCGAAGCCAATTCATTGTTTTCCCTAACCAGTCTAGCTGAAATGAAAGAATATGTGGCACCTGCATCAAACAGAGCATAAACATTGCTAGAAAATGACTTAATCATACATGCCATTACTGAATTGGATGCATTGGCATCCCACTGTGTGAGTGCGTACACCCGTCCTTGGGTACCCGACTTCTGTTGTCCTCCTTGCAGATGTCCATCATGAGATACTTGAGGTGCTTGGGGCTGTGATCGCTGACCACCACGACACAGCCACCTTGTGACCCTCCTTACCATAATTGTAACATTTTTCTCCTGGCCAGGTACAATTTCGTCTAAGGTGCGGCCTACCATACCTGTAGCACTGGATATCATCCTTTTATGGAGTCTCGTCATTTGGAACAGCATTGTTAGGCTTCCTTGTCTTTGCACTGATGTTTCCATTTGGTTGATCCTGAAATTCTCTTGATCTGGATCTTTTCTTTAAAGTTTTTTCTCTCTCTGCTTGAGCAACATCTAATCCCCTTTCTATTATCAGTGCCTTATTGACGACCTCCTTATAGGTGGGTAGCTCGAAAGCAGTTACCTGTTGTTGAATTCGATCTCTAAGTCCATTTTCAGATTTTCTAGCTTGGACCCCTTCATCTGACCCCTTCATCACTGCTACTATGTAACTGTCATGCTACCCTGCTCCAGGCGATCAAATTCTCGAAATTTTTGCATCCAAATACTCTGAGGAAAATACTTCTCATAGAAAACCCTTCTAAAATCTATCTAGATAAAAGGTGCATCATTCGGTCAAGCTCCAACTCTCACTAAGCAGCTGCCTCATCTTGCAATAAGAAGGTAGCAAAGGTAACATTTTCCTCTACCGGATATCACAAGGCCTGGAATACTTTTTCAACAGCTTTCAACCAGCCCTCTGCCTCCATGGGGTCAGATGTTCCCTTGAATATTGGTGGCGCATATTTCTTGAAGTCTATCAAGGTTATTTGTCGTTCTTGTGGGATCCTAACTTTGGGCTGTCGCTGCCAAATTCCTTGTTGCTGCTGTTGCAATAGTTGTTGCATGAACTGTTGCTGTATAAGTTGTTGTTGTTGTTGTGCTTCCATCAATCTCAGCATATCAGTTCTTGCAGTGGCTTGTTGTTGTGCCAAAAATTGCATCAACTGAGGAAGACCAACCTGGTCCCCAGGCTGAACTCCAGGTCCTCTCAAAGTTTCCGTTTCTACAGTCCCAGTCTCCGAGGTGTTGTCCATGGGATTGGGCATTGGTTCCTGTAGATGCTCATCATTATCTGGTAAACTTTCAGTATCTTCTTGTTGCTCCAAAGGCTTCCAAGTATTTGCTCTATCTGCAAATCTTGTGGCCTCCTAGTACATCCACGCCCGCTACCACGCACTATGGAAAACCTATACCAGTCATCGTCAGTATACATCTATCATTTAAATTATCAAGAATATATCACATCATCTATCCCACCTAAGAATCAACCCATACTCTCGATGAGCTTTGTTGACTATGGTCTTGATTTTGATGATTGACAAAATGTTTAAGTATATATGAGTACTAATTATGTTTTAAGTGTAATTCTCAGATCTTAGTACTTAACCATGTTGGATGAAGAAATGCTTGTATTTCAGTTGAAAAAGTCCTTAAATTAATGGAAAATCAAGTATATGGACTTTGGAATTAATATGGAAGAACTTGAAGAGGTTAAAGTTTCAATTTGAAGATGTTTCAGCAATGGCACAGGCAAGTGTCAACACCTGGAAATGAAGTGTCGACACCTGAGGATCAAGTGTCGATACTTGAAGAGTGAAGTGTCGACTCAAGGCCTAAGACAAACAGAAAACTTCAGAAAGCATTTTCAGTCAAGTGTCGACACCTGGAGCTGAAGTGTCGACACCTGGAGAATGAAGTGTCGACACCTGAAGGTGAAGTGTCGACATTTAAACAGTAACGGCTAGTTTTCTGGGCTGCAGAACTTCTCCAACTTGCTTCCAAACGGTCATATTTTCCTCCCTAACGGCTATAAACGGTCATTTAAGTGTTGGGAGGCAATATAAACATCAAAAATCAATTCGGAAAGTAATCCTTGGTGAGATTTTTGAATATTCTTCAAGGATTCAAGAGTTGAGTGGTTCAAGCCTTCAAGCTTCCAAGTTTCAAAGAAAGCATCCAAAGTTCACATCCTCAAGCATCAATCAAAGGCTTCATCAACTTGAAGACAAGATCTTCATCAACAATCAAGGACTTCAAAGAGATATTTGCTTTATTTTAGAAAGCTTTTATTGTATTCATTTATACTTGCTCTTACATTGTTTTACTTAAGGTTTTTGGTGAGCCTTGGAAAACCAAAGAGGTTTTTGGTAAGCCTTTGAAAACCTAAGTGGTTGTTGGTGAGCCTTGAAACCAACTAGGGTTTTATTTATGAGCCCGAAGCCAAAACAAGTTGTTTAGGTTCTTGGTTATCCCGTAAAATCAAGGGTGGTTGTTGGTGAGCCTTGAAACCAACTAGGGTTTGACTTATGAGCCCGAAGACAAAACAAGTTGTAAAGGTTGTTGATGAGCCTAAGTTATAAAACCAAACTTAGTGGAATTCCCAAGGGATTCTTGGGAGTGGATGTAGGTGCTTGGTTGGCACCGAACCACTATAAACCTTTGTGTTTGCGTGATTGTTCTTCTTGTGCCTTTATTTCTTTATTTCCACTGCATTTATTTGAAATACACTAGCACTTGAATTGCATTAGCACATACTTGCTTTAGTTCATATTTTAAATAGTACAAAAGTTTTATAAAACCCAATTCACCCCCCCTCTTGGGTTGCCTACGTGGGCCTTCAAGCTTATACCCTAAGATCTTACAACCTGGTTTGCTCTGATACTACTCTGTCATGTCCTGAATCTAGCATGCCAATCGTCTACGTGATCGGTCACACAAATCCTAGGTTTTATCCTATAGATCATGCACGACCTAGTATACAAGAGTCACTTCAAAGACCACTTCAAAAATAATAATATAATATAAATAATTTAAATATAACTAAGCAATCCATTTATACTAATCAAAGTCACCAATTGGTCCACTGACTCAACACGCATCAGTAACCGAAAACTAAAACTAACTAAACTATCTCAATAATAATGATGCTCCATCTCACGTCCAATCCAATCCTCGCTATGCATCCCGAGTCTCTGGAAAAATAAAAGTAGGGAGTGAGCTTCACAGTCTAGTAAGTTTTCATATGATCACATCAGTAATAATATAGTTCTGAAAATAAAAAGAACATACTAGTATATCATATCATGCAGTCAAATAGCTCAAATATCATGTATGACAAAATCTTGAAAACGTTATGTTTTTCTTTTAGAGTTTCCATTAATTAACCTTTATCTTTAGGGTTATGGACTAGCCACGGTCATGCTCTAGCCCATAACTGGCAACCTCATAATTGACCATTTACTCGTGGCCAGGCTAGTCTCATAATCGATCATTTATTCGTGGTCAGGCTAGTCTCATGATCGACCATTTACTCGTGGTCAGGCTAGCTCACGAACAAAGCCCGTGGCTCAGGCAACCTCAGTAGTCCACGATCCTGTGGCATGGATAGTCCAAATACCGTATTCTCTTTATTATCACTTATCAATTCAAGTCATGTCAAATCATATCATCTCAAATCATTTCAAATTTTTAATGATCGGTGTCATGGTCCAACTTCGGTCCAAAAAGCCTAAAAACCTGGATTTCACAGCCCCTGCCACCATGGCTTGATCAAGGCATCCCCTGTTGTTTGAGATTGAGCTTTGGGTGGCCTCGTTCCACGAGTTTTACTTCCACTCGACCGCCACTCTTGCTGTCGGCATTTTTGCCAGCCTCGCCATCCACCACAAGGTCAAGAAACCTCCCCTTGTAGCAGCTTTTGCATAGCTGAGACCCCTGTCTTTGGGAATTGGATGCCCTCTGCGCAGCCCCGCCCCTCCACACAAACCCCCCACCCCCCGCCGCTGCCTTTGTATTTTCTCCCTTGGAACCACTCAATCTGGCCGTTCACCGTGGTTTCCATCGCTACCAGCGGCTCCTCTCTTGAGCGCTAGAGGCTGACAATGTAGGCCTTTGCCTGCCCTGTGGCAAAGGGTCTTTGATCACTTCCTCTCGTTCTTCTTACCTTTCTCTCTCTCCCTTCTGTTGATGCGATCCCTATCATTAGATTTCCATGAACGCTACCGATCGTCCTTGATCTAGACCCATTTGGATGAAGTCATGCCTCCTTTTAGACCGGACCGTTACATCAACGTTGCGGGCTTCTACCTAGATCTGACCATTTTATAGGTGCCGAAAACTGCTACCTGGCTGGTCTTGTTCTCTTTGGCTTTTACCTTTAATTTTGGCTGTATTAATCTTGTAGGTAATAAAGCGTTCGAGGAGGAAATGATCTAGTATGGGTCTACTAGGACCTTTGATTTATTCAGTAAATTCCAAGAACTCATTTTATTTTGGATAAATTGATATAAATTAATGATAATTTGAATACTTAGGATTTAGTGTCAATTTTAGATTAGACACCCTAAATCATGATAATTATTAACATCAGGGCGTTATTGGAAATTCTAGGTTATATTTGCTTTGATAGGCATCTATGGCTTGGTGGTAGGTAAGAATTCCTCTTTCATGTTCTCTTGTTAGTTAAAATTATAAGTATGCTTTGCGTAGATTTTTGTATTGCATGCATTATGATAGGATCACATTTAATAGCATAATTTGATTACATGGATTAAAATGTAGGATGAGATATAGATTAATTTAAAAAGTATCCATGTTGGTTGTAGACAGCCAGACATGAGTAGGAACGTGGTATATAAGTAGCCAGCCACGGGTAAAAACATGGTATGTGAATAGTTAGCCATGTGCAAGAACATGATGTGTGAATAATCAGCCATGGGTAAGGACATGTTATGTGAGTAGCGAGTCATGGCACGTGAGTAGCCAGTCATGGAAAGTAATGTGACATGATTCACCGGTCACAAGCAGGAGCTTGGCATGCTTATTCCAATACCAAGAAGATGATGATTAGACATCATGAGATTGTCAATGAGTCTCATTTGGAATAATTGATGAAAAGACAATTAAAAATACTGCTGTGATAATTACTATTGTTAGTATATTTGGTTTCTCAGATGGCAACCATTTCTTGATTATTGCTCATTTAATGAGGCATGTCATGAGTTTATACTCGATAATTTCGATGGCTAAATTAAGTATTTTGCATATATCATTGCATCATATACGTTGGTGTATTTGCATAGGGGATTTTTTATTGAGCTAGTGAGCTTGTATTTGTCTGTTGATTCGTTTTCTTTTCAGAGCCTCGAGAATCCTAGCTCTGGGCTGAAGTTGGGTGTACCAGACACAGAGAGATAAAAGAAGAAATAAATGTATCTGATGCCACTGGATCAATATGTAGTTGGAATCTTTGTTATTATTGAGTTCGATGGTTCTATTCTAAAATGAGATACATGTCGTGAAAAATACCCAGCCGGCCTGGCATGTTCTCTTGGATCTTGTCCTGGGAAGCATGTGGCCATGTTACGTGGCCGATTCTAAGCAATCGGTGTCGGCCAGGACACCACAAGTCATTTTTTAAATAATGTCTCTATCTAAGGTGATGTGAATTCATCTATATTTTCATGACATGGTTGTTGCTATCTGGATCGCTATGACCTGTAGCTCTGATATGTCACGGACTCGTCGAGCTCTTTCTGGATGCTTTGTCCACTCTCCCGGTCAGCTCCTTGGTCAGGTTATCCTACAAAAAATAGAAGATCCGGGTCGGGAATTCCGGCGGAGACACTCTGACGATCAAGTTAGTTGGGACGTCCAGGAAAACAGAATCTCTGTGACGAAGAGCTTGAAAACTCTTCGCATAGAGGATGAAAGATAAGATGTAAAAAATGGAAAGATAGGGTTGAGGGAGATCAGAGAGCTAGGAGGTTCTCTTGGTTGGTTCTTTGCCCGTTTGCTCTATGAGTCTTACCAGTTGCTTATCTCCTCCCTCTCAGGGGTCTTTTTTCCGTTTTATATGAGAAGGATGGCCTAGACAAAGTGTGGGGCTTCATTGAGATGTCTCTTTCATGGTATTCCTTTCGAGAGGGGTTTTCTTTGTCTGTGGCTTCCTCCCTGTCGGACCGGTCCTCAAAAGGAGATCTTTCTATTAGAGGTGTTCGCCGGCGTAATACAGATCTTCTCCCTCTGTTGGTGCAGTTTTTCGTAGGAGGGGCGGACGACGTGCCGCTGAGCCCCATGCCATGGTAAGGCATTTCTATTCTAGGAGGGACTGTCGAAGTATCGCATGGCCTGGGGTCTTAATGGAATACTCCTCTTGGAGGAGGTGTAGGTTCCATGTCGCAAGGGTTGAAGCCCTCGGTTGCACGGTCGTGGACGTGGCGGCACGTTACAGGGCTTGGAGCATGGTGGAGCACGTATTGCACAGAACGTGCGGGTGGCGTGTCTGCAGAGTTTGAGTTTCTGGTAGGATGCGTGTCACCTCCAAGAGGTTGCAGGTAGCTGGGAGCTTCCATGGCACAGTCTGAACCTCTCCTGATCTTCTATATTTCTTGTTTTTGGCGGGAAATTTGGCCTTGGCCAAATAGGGGGAGCTCTATCTCAGGAGCTCGCCGTCAGAAAGCATGAGCATGTCCTCGATCGGGAGCTCGATCTCGAATGGGAGTTGACCTCGGCCAGGAGCTCGTCCCTGGAATGCATGAGCACATCCTGGGCCGGGAGCTCGACCCCGGATGGGAGCTAACCTCGGCCAAGGGCTCGCCCTCAGAGCACATGAGCACGTCCTTGGCTGGGAGCTCGACTCTGGATGGCAGCTGACCTCGGCCAGGGGCTCGCCCTCGGAATGCATGAGCATGTCCTCGACCGGGAGCTCGACACGGATGGGAGCTGACCTCGACCAGGGGCTCACCCTCAAAATGCATGAGCACGTCCTCGATCGGGAGCTCGAGCCTGGCTAGGAGCTGACCTCAGCCGGGGGTTCGTTATCAGAACGTATGAGCATGTCCTCGGTTGGGAGCTTGACCATGGCTGGGAGTTGACCTCGACCAGGGGCTCGCCCTCGGAATGCATGAGCACGTCCTCGGCCGGGAGCTCGACCCTAGATGGGAGCTGACCTCGGCCAGGGGCTCGCCCTCGAAATGCATGAGCACGTCCTCGGTCGGGAGCTCGATCCTGGATGGGAGCTGATCTCGACTATGGGCTCGCCCTCGAAATGCATGAGCACGTCCTCGATAAGGAGCTCCACCCCGGCTGGGAGCTAACCTCGGCCAGGGGCTCGCCCTCGGAACGTATGAGCACATCCTTGGCCAGGAGCTCGACTCGGGATGGGAGCTGACCTCGACCGGGGGCTCGCCCTTGGAACTTCATTTAGGTGCCGCATTCAGGTGGCGCTTCCCACTAGTGTGGCCGCTAGCTGTTGCCGTCATGGGCTCCACATCAGTGGTTGTGCCACATCAGATGCCTCCTAATCTCGAGCCCAGGGAACGATGCGACGCTTGGAGCGATGAGAGTAATGATCATGCTAACGTGGAGGGATGCACTTCCTGCATCATTAATGCCTTGAGCGCTGGTGCCCCAGAGATCGTACGCCCGTGTCAACGAAGCGACACCTCATCAGCCCTTTCAATAAGGAGGTCATAAGTGCTGCATTTGGACCGAAGCGACCATCTCCGAACCGAAGCATCGGCTCTGCCGAATCCTGGCATGTGGCAACCCCTTGTTGGCCAGGGAGGAGAAAGGGCGCACACCTTCGACCGATACGAGGCGACGGGGGCTGCAGGCTTTTTTTGAAAATGACTTGTCCTCTCGCCCCTTAAGGGTTTTTCGAGCGATCGGGACAAGAACTTTCCTGCATAGTGCCTCTTCTTGCTCTCCCGCCTCATTTCTATCTCTCCGGTCAGGGATTCAAAGTCTCAGCATGTTAGATTTCTCCTCCCCCTTCCTCTCTTTTTTTTCCTTCGATCTCCTGTTCTTCTCCTTCAACCTGTGCTGAAGGAGAGCTTCCATTAGATCTTTAGATTTCTGTTTCTTCTTTGCCTTCTTTCCTCCTACTCCCCATGAGTTCTTCTGGTGGAGGGCACCGTCGCCCGAATTTTTTCAATGGGGCGGGGCCATCTTGACTGAGGCCTCCTTCCTCGGATAGCAAGGAGGATGTCCCAGTAGTGATCCACAGGGGTCCCTGCCGGACAGGGATTATCATTGGACCCCCTGTGGCTCCTCCCCCCTCCTTCTCCCATCGGGGAGTTTGGCGATCCCGCCAGCATTTTTTCGGTTATGATTGATGAGGACCTTCTTCGTGTCAAGAGGGCGTATGGGATACCTGATTCCATCCAGCTCACAATCCTCGGACCGGAGGAATGGGTCACTTCCAGTGGCTCGGACTGGATTGCCCTCTATGAAGACTTCTTCTTCGGGGGTCTTCGTCTTCCTCTTCATGTTTTCTTCCTTTCCTTCCTTAGCAACTATCGTTTGGTCCCGATCCAGCTCACTTCCAATGCTGTCATGACCATTTTTTATTTTATTATTCTTTGTCACTTTCACGGGATTGTTGCCCGTTTCTCCCTCTTCAGGGCTTTGTTCATCCTGAAGCACCACCTAGTTGACAATGGATGGTGGTTTGTGGCCTTCCGTCCGCGGGCCATCAAGCTCGACCTACCCTCTTCCATCAAGGGGTGGAAGAGCAGGTACATGTTCACCTCGGTTGAGGGTGTGGACTAGGTTTGGAGTGACCCGGACCACTCCCCCAATCGTCGGTCTATGATCGAGCCGGCCGATAAGGAAGTGTATGACCGACTCGTCACTTCTGAGATCTCGGCTCTTCGAGATCTGCTGACCGAGTGGAACCTCCTCGATGCCAGAGTCAGCCAAGCCCAACCCTAGGGTAAGGCTTGATATCGAGCTCTTTTTCTTCTGAGTTTGATATCTGACTTTGACAATGAATTAACCAACCTTTCTTCATTTTGCAGGGATGAAGTTTGCAATGAGCGAGCTCCTCGAAATGTCAAAAAAGAGGGTCGTCGCTGCAAGATTCGAAGGGAAGCCTGCGAAGAAAGCCTGGGAGGAGCCGGGATGGAGGCCCGACGAGGAGACTGGGAGAAGGGGGCCTGCTGCCGCATCAACCGCTCCTGGGCAAGGGGTTCAGCTTCCAGCCCGTAGGCCTAGGAGTGAGGCCCGAACCTTGGAGGGGGCCACGCCGTCAGCTCCAGCGGTCCCTCCATGTACTGAAGCTCCACCACAGCTGGAGGTGGTGGAGGTGGCGGGAGACATTGCCACGAAGAGACCGGCCCCATCACCCGGAGGCAGAACCGTCGGCGACCAGCCAACCGCCACCACGCCTCCACTAGTGACCACCCCAGAACCCTCGGAGCTGTCTGTGATGTTGGATTCGGGGAAGAAGAAAGTATCCATCTACCTCCCCCGGGATGCGAGGCTGACGCAGGATGGGAAGCTGGCGGAGGAGATTCTGGACGCCCTCATCCAGTAGTTAGACCACCAGGATAGGACCGGCCGTCAGGTGGTGGATCTTTTCATCGAGGTATTCCCCCAGCTCATGTTGGTAAGTGATTTTCCAGGTTGCTTCATTTTTCTCTTCTTCTTGAGGAGGTTTTGACCGCTATTTTCTGTGCAGGTGGCCACCGATGTTCATCTCCTCCGGAACTCCTGCCAGGGGCTGATGAGACATGATTACCATCTTCGAAGGAGAGGGATGAAGCCCAGGCTCAAGCTGCCCAGGCTCAAGAACTGGAGGGCCAGGTAAAGGCCCTCCAGGACTAGCTGGCCAGCTCCGAGGCAAGGGCGATGGGGCTGGATAAGAAATCCGCCGAGCTCGAAGTGGCCCTGAAGGAAGAGAAGGGGGAGAGCTTTCGATGGGCCAAAAAGTTGGCTGCCTCTGCGATGGAGGTAGCCCGCCTGGAGGGAAAGGCGCAGACCCTTTAGGTGCAATTTGAGGAGGAAGCGGCCCGGACTGTGGCAGCCTTGGTGAAGGCCTCGACAACCTTTGTGTTGATGGAGGCGACAAAGAAGGAAGCCACCGAGGCCATCCCCAAATTCAAGGCATCCGAGGCCTTCAAGGACGAGGTCGTCGAGGTGGTGCTGGACTCCTACCATAAGGGGTTCAGCAAGTTCCGAGGTAACGTCACCCACCTTTTCAGACTGAAAGGGTTGGCTAACATCTAGCCCGACCTACCGGTTCCCCAGATGCCCGGGATTCTGATGCTGAGGCCGAGTCAGAGCTGAAGGCGGAGGCCGAAGCCAGAGCCGATGTCGCCCAGGATGCTCCTCCGTCAAATGCTACATCGGCGTCGGGGGAAGCCACTGTCGGCAAGGAAAGGAGCCGACAAGTGAGGCCTAAATTTTCTCTATTTTTTTGTAACTAAGTCTTTGGAAGACTTCCCGACCTATCTGGGGTCTTTAAAAGTGTAAAGAATTTTCGATCAATGAAGATACTATTTTCTCCAATCATTGAGTACTTTCTTTTTCTTCTGTTACTTTGTGTCTAAGTTCATTGAATGGCTTCCCGGCTTGTCGGGAGCCTTGACTCATGTAAGAAATACTTTGATGAATAAATACAAATTCTTTTCTTAACTGATGTGCCTTCCATTCATTTCATCTTATCTTCTGTTCTTTTTATTTTTTTGCTTTAAGGCATTTCAAAGGAAACCACCAGAGGCTATGAAGGACTTACTTCCGTAATGAAGAACTAGTCCTGCTTAGCTGATGAACTTTGTCTTGCTCTCTTCTTCCTTCAGCTTCTTTACCCCTCTGCATGATAGGAAGATAGGCTCCATGGTCACTATATATGAGCTTCTCCCAGGTCTTGGCCATTTTGAGTTGACTCTGAAACTTTGGGACATGCATGAAGAACTTTGAGAACACTCCGTTCCTGTTTCGATAGTCTTGAAGTCACGCAGACTTGAATGCATAGCTTTTGGAGTTTCTTGATTTGCCGAGCTATGAGTTAAGCAGTAGATGGTGGAATTTCAGGATTTTTTTAGCTGACATCTTCAGATTGTGAGCAAGGCAGTTGAGCATGGGGCTTTTGGAGTCTCCCTGTTTGATTTGATAAGTTGTGAGTCCAGTGGTAGATGGTGAAATTTCAGGAGTTTTCTAGTTGACATCTCCGGACTTTGAGTAAGGCAGTTAAGTGGGGGGCTTTTGGAGTCTTCCGACTTTGGGTGTGGGGCTTCATAAATTTTCCGGCTTTGAGTGCGGGACTTTGAAAGTTTCCCGATTTTGAGTACGGGGCTTTGTAATTTACTTGGCTTTGAGTGCGGGGCTTCGTAAGTTTCCCGATTTTTGAGTGCAGGACTTCGTAAGTTTCCCGGCTTTGAGTGTGGGGCTTCATAAGTTTCCCGGCTTTGAGTGCGGGGTTTCGTAAGTTTTTGGCTTTGAGTACGGGACTTCATAAGTTCCTAATTTTGAGTGCGGGGCTTCGTAAGTTTCCTAACTTTTGAACGCGGGGCTTTGTAAGTTTCCTGGTTTTTAGTGCAGGGATCCATAAGTTTCCCTGCTTTTGAGTGCGGGGCTTCATAAGTTTTTTGGCTTTTGAGTGCGGGGCTTCGTAAGTTTCTTAACTTTTGTCGCCGGACTTAGAGTCGGACGAGTGAGTTCCTGCATAGGTGGAAGATGTGTTGCACCAAAAAGGAACTTTAATTTTTGGGAGGAAGTCTTATATTATTGATAGTACATTCCCAGATTGCGGCTTTCCACGTCCATGTAAATCTGGTGCCATCGAGTCCGGCAAGGTAGTAGGCTCCGTTCAACAGAATCTTAACCACCTTGTAGGGGCCCTCCCAATTTGGGAAGAGTTTGCCGCATTCACCTGGCTGGGATACTTCCGCTCGCTTGAGGACCAGGTCACCTGGGTGGAATGTTTTGGGTCTGATGCAGGCGTTGTAGTAATGAGCGACTCGCTATCGGTATGCTGCCATCCGGAGTCTGCCTTTGTCCCTCATCTCCTCCAGAAGGTCCAGGTTGAGAAGGAGGTGGGTCGGATTCTCCGCCTTGTTGTATTGCTTTACCCGTAGCGTAAGCAGTCCGACCTTCACTAGAGCTTCTGAACCAAAGACGAGGTTGAAGGGTATCTCACCTATTGTCATTCGAGGTGTGTTGTGGTAGACCAACACTATACTGGGGAGTTCTTTCGCCCATCGGCCCTTGGCCTTGTCCAATATGGTACGGAGTCCTTGCAAGATGGTTCGGTTGGTCACTTCAGCCTTCTCGTTGGTCTGAGAGTGAGCCACCAAAGTGAAATGATGGCGGATGTTGAGGTCGGCGCAGAACTCCTCATAAGCTTGGATGTCAAACTGCCACCCGTTATCAATGATGACCGAATGTGGGAGTCTGAAACGGTAGATGACCGACTTCCAGAAGAATGATCTGACCTTGGCCTCAATGATCTACGCCAGGGGTTCGGCCTCGACCTATTTGGTGAAGTAGTTGATGGCCATAATTAAATATTTCTATTGGTCAGATACGAGAGGAAAAGGATCTAGGATATCCATTCCTTACTGGGCGAATGGCCACGGAGCTGATAGTTAGGAGAGCGGGGTCGCCGGTTGATGCTGGATGTGGGCGTGACGTTGGCAGCGGTCACATTTCCTCACAAAGTCAGCGGCATCCTCCCGCATGGTCTCCTAGAAGTATCCTTGCCAGAGTGCCTTGTAGGTTAGTATCCTACCCCCCACGTGATTCCCGCAGATGCCTTCGTGTATTTCTTGAAGCACGTAGATAGCTTCTGAGGGCTTCAGATACTTCAGTAGCTCTGGATTACCGTGGCTTGTAGCTCTAACGTGTCACTCGTTGGGCTCTCTCTGGGCGCTTAGTCCACTCTCCCGGTTGGCTCCTTGGTCAAGTTATCCTGCAAAAAAGATGAGATTCGGACCGAAAATTTATGCGGGGACATTCCGACGATCAAGTTAGTTGGGATGATCCAGGAGAACAGAATCTCTGCGGCGAAGAGCTTGGGAACTCTCCACGTAGAGGATGAAAGATGAGATGTAAGAAATGAAAAGATAGGGTCGAGTGGAGATCAGAGAGCTAGGAGGTTTTCTTGGATGGTTCCTTGCCTGTTTGCTCTTCGAGTCTTACCAGTTACTTCTCTCCTCCTTCTCGGGGGTCCTTTCTTCTGTTTTATATGAGAAGGATGGTCCAGACCAAGTCTGGGGCTTCATTGAGATGTCCCTTTTCTGGTATCCCTTTTGGAAGGAATATTCCTTTGTTTGTGGCCTCCTTCATGTCGGATCGGTCCTCAGAAGGAGATCCTTCCATTAGGGGTGTTCGCCGGTATAGTATAGATCTTATCCTTCTAGTGGTATAGTTTTTCGTGGGAGAGGCGGGCACCGTGCCGCTGAAACTCGAGCTATGGTGGGGGGTTTATATTCTAGGAGAGACCGTCGAAGTGTTGCAGGGCCTGGGACCTTAATGGAATACTCCTCTTGGAAGAGGTATAGGCTCTGTGTCGCGAGGATTGAAGCTCCTTGGTTGCATGATCGTGGACGTGGTGGCACGCTACAGGGCCTGGAGCCTGGTGGAGCACGCATTGCACAGAATGTGTGGGTGGCATGTTTGCAAAGTTTGAATTTCTGGTAGGGTGCGTGCCACCTCCTGGAGATTGCAGGTAGCTGGGAGCTTCCATGGCACAGTCTGAACCTTTGCTGATCTTTTATCTTTCTTGCTTCTGGCAAGAACTTTGGCCTTGGTTGGATGGGGGGAGCTATATCCCGAGAGCTCACCCTCGGAAAGCATGAGCACGTCCTCAACCGGGAGCTCGACCCCGGAAGGGAGCTAACCTCGACCAGGGGCTTGCCCTTAGAACGTATGAACACGTCTTCGACCATGAGCTCGACCCTGGATGGGAGCTGACCTCGACCAGGGGCTCACCCTCGGAGTGCATGAGCACGTCCTTGACCGGGAGCTTGACTCCAGATGGGAGCTGACCTTGGCTAGGGGCTTGCCCTCGAAATGCATGAGCACATCCTCGACCGAGAGCTCAATCTCGGATGGGAGTTGACCTCGGCCAGGGGATCGCCCTCGGAATGCATGAGCACGTCCTCGACCGGGAGCTCGACCTCGGCTGGGAGTTGACCTCGATCAGGGGCTCGCCCTCGAAATGCATAAGCACGTCCTCGGCCGGGAGCTTGACTTCAATAAGTGATATTAAAGTATTCATCACCATCTGATGGAATACATAATATTTGATCAAGAGTATTACATCAACTCAATAATCTTTTCTTTGATATATAATGAAATAGAATAATTTGTACTATCAAAACTAAAATTAGTAAAAAAATATTTTATTAGAGTAGGATAAGTTGACTTGTTCATTATAATCATAGAAGTCCAACCGATCTTTTCAAATAAAAATGAATTTAAAAATTACCAAAATAATTTAAATCTATTATCCTTTCTCCGACTACTCTTATTCGAAAAAAATAGATCTAATCTTTTTGCTATATTCATTATTCAAAACTAAATTATTTTCATACCTACTTGCAGGTTGCTTTCCTTTTTCTGCTCGGGATATTTTCATTTTTCACATATTTTTATCCTTTTCTGAGGCCATTGTATTGATTTGAGGGAATAAAGAGAATTTTAAAGATTTTAGAGGAGAAGAGAGATTTGGAAATAAAGATGAGTTAGAAGGGAGTAAAGTGAATTTTAAGGATTTTAGAGGAGAAGAGAGATTTAGAAATGAGGTTGAGTTAGAATAGAAAGATGGAACACATTAAATAAACCCTCCAACTAGTTGTTTATAACTGTTTATAACTGTTATGACCATTTATGATGGTTTATAACCGTTATAAAATTTTTAAATTTGGGTTATAATGAAGTTATGGGTTCAACTCACAATTTGTAGATGATTGTTGGCTTGTCCATTTAAACTGAAATTATGGGTTCAACCTATAATTTTATTGAAAACTAAAATTATGGTCTGGACCCATAATTTTAGAACATAGCCATTTCTTGTTTTGACCATTTTAGCTTTTTTTCTTTTAAAATTTTATTTTGAATGGGAAATGAAGGTCGCTGCTTTTGACCATTTTAAAATTATAGATAGCAACGCTGCCATGGAGGGGGAGGAAGGTCGCCTTTATGAGGGAGGAACTTGAAGGAGAGTCGAGGGGGAGGTTGCTGCCATGGGGGGAGGGGGGAGGCCAAAGAAGAGGGGGGAGCCATGCCACCATGAGGGTGGGGAGGGGGGAAGGAGACTGCCGGGGGAGGAGACCGCTATTGTGTAGGGATTTTGTGGTGCTCCCAAGTCTTGGAGAGACTTGGGAGGCCATGGCAGGGATGTTCGAGGATCTCTGGGACTTGGGGGCATATCCCAAGCAGTCCTAGAGGTGTTTCAGGGATACTCTGAGTCTGAGGTTTAGAGAACATGTGAGTCATGTTGGATCAGGGGGCTTGATCCAGATTTGAGTATTTTCTCATGGGACTTAGAGGAGAGTTTTTGAGAGATTGTAACATAACTCAATTGGGTTATGGAATTTAGGTCTAGAGGTGTTGTTGGTTATCCCTTTGGTGTGAAAGGGATTTGAGGCTAGGTAGTTAGTTGGTTAGTTGGTTAGCATGTGGCTACTTGGTTAGTCGGTACCAACTAAGGATCCTAACTATCTAGGGATCCTAACCACCTTGAACCTAATGTCCAATTCCAAAAATTAGTTGGTTAGTTGTAACCAACTTAGGAAGCCCCAAACCGCTCTATGTGATGATATAAAAAGAAGGGGTGACGGTTGGGTACGGGGAAAAACTGTGAGATAAGAGAGGGCACGTGAGAGGTGTGCGTGATCTCTCTTTCTTATCGTGAGGAATCAGCATGAGGGTTACATCACATAGAAGAAGGGCTCGGGATGTGGGTGTTTCATGGGCTTGGAGAAGGGAACCGAGTATGAGGGAGTTCGCAGGTTTGGGAGTTTCTTCCTAGGTTTCAGAGAGAAGGATGGTATCTTATATCCTGTATCAAGATCTTCTCTAAGGATAATAATACAATCTCTTTTCTCCTAATCTCTTATATATATTCTCCTGCTTCATTGTGAATCAAGAAGGCTGCCACATCTCGTTAGGGACTCTAGGTGCTTCCATGGCATATACTTTGATCCGAGGATTTTTTTAACAAGTGGTATCAGAGCGAGTTTCAGTGTGGAGAGAGGAGGTTTCTATTCTAGGATCCCTTTAAGGTGTTCTTGATCAAGGTATTTTTTGGATCAGGTTTCTCCAGGATTTTGGAGAAGGGTTCAGATCTAGGGTTTCCTCAAGGTGTTGAGAGGAAGGATAAGATTTGGGATTACTGTCTACACCCTCTTTACATCAGATATCTTCTTTAAGATTTTTATCAATCTTTCATTGTTTGTGATTGTTTTGGATCATGGAAGGCAGCGGGGTGAAGATTGGTGTGGAGAAGTTTGATGGGAAAGGGAGTTTCACCATGTGGAAGGTTAGGCTGGAAGACTTGCTGGTTCAGATGGGATTAGATTTGGCTTTGGAAGATAGGCCAGAGGGTATGTATGACAAGGAGTGGATGTCCTTGGAGAAAAGGGCATGTGCCATGATTAGGACTTATCTGGCAAATGAGATTTTGTATGGCATGTTAGAGGAGAAGATATCCAATGGATAATGGTCGAGGTTGCACACTATATACATGGGAAAGAATATGTGCAAGAAACTGGTGCTGAAGAAGCAACTGTACATCCTTCGGATGCAAGAGAGTGAGGATGTTATGGGACACATTCAGCAGATCGACCAGATGAGCATGAATTTGCTCAACATTGGGATGGATTTAGAAGAGGAAGATAAGAGTCTGCTGCTTTTATGTTCACTATGTAGGAACTTCGATCCATTGGTGACTATATTGCTATATGAAAATGAGATGCTGGTATATGAGGAGATCATATTAGTGCTAAGGCCCAATGAGCAGTGGGAACGGATGACGAAGAGGGAGATCTTCCAGGAGGGTTAGGCTGCGTCAGAGAGGCCAAGGAAATGAAAGAAGAAAGGTGAACAGATGGGATGGGTACAGTCCAGAAAAGGCAGCATGACTAGTAAGTGCTACAGGTGTGGTGTAGCAGGGTACTTTAAGCGGGAATGTCTACTTAGAAAGAAGGCAAGGATGGAGAAAAGAAAAGCCCGAATTTTTCAGGTTCAATCGCTGGGTCAAAGGAAGAGTTGGATGAGCTCTTGGTTTTGGAGGAGCCTGCGGGAGGCAGTGTATCCGAAACAATCTCGGAGGGATCCGTGGGATGCGTAGGGTCCAAGAAGGCAGTGATGGTGTACGAGGTTTAGGTGCAGGCTCAGTAGGGTAGCGTTGAGTTGCTGGTCTTGGGGTTACATTCTGTGGCATTGAGGGGACTTCAGTCTCAGGTGGAGCACCGGGGAGAGGTGGCTTCATGGATGGAGCAGGATTCGACACAAGGTCAGGGCGGAGGAGTGCACGGGGAGGAGTCACATCCCAGCACCAGCGCCAAGGGTGCACTGAGTTAGGTGGAGCGGTGAGCATGGGTAGTGAGGCATGGCTCTGAGGAGATGGTGTCAAGTAGAGCTCCAGTTACAGCGAGTGCCGATTCAGGTTCGCTGGGTTCTCTCCAGGGAAGTCCAAGGAAAAGGCTGATGCAGCTGCTAGGCAGAAGGAATACTACAATGGTGGTGCCAGGATGCAAGCAAGGATCTTCAACAGCAGAGGTGGTCATCCCAAAGGCCTCTAAGGGTGCATAGTAGCTAAAGGGTGTTGGTAGAGACAAGGAGATCCGTACAAGAGGCTGTCAGGACATGCAGTTATAGTGATGATGTGCAGGAAGACATTACCAGGTTTGCCAAGGCTTGGGGGCACCAAGATGGAGATTGTAGGATTTTATGGTGATCCCAAGCCTTGGAGAGACTTGGGAGGCCATGGCAGGGATGTTCGAGTATCCCTGGGACTTGGGGGCATGTCCCAAGCGGGTCCTGGAGGTGTTCTAAGGATACTCTAAGTTTAAGGTTGAGAGAACATGTGAATCATGTTGGGTCAGGGGGCTTGACCTAGGTTTGAGTGTTTTCTCATGTGACTTAGGGAAGAGTTTTTGAGAGATTGTAACATAACCCAGTTGGGTTATGGGGTTTAGGTCTAGAGGTGTTGTTGGTTGTCCCTTTGGTGTGAAAGGGATTTGAGGCTACGTGTTAGTTGGTTAGTTGGTTAGCATATGGCTAGTTGGTTAGTCGGTTAGGTAGTTGAGTCATAACCTTCCATATGGTCTAACTAACTAGAAGCCTAACCAACTAAGAATCCTAACTACCTAGGGGTCATAACCACCTTGAATATAGTGTTTAAGCCCAAGAATTAGTTGGTTGGTTGTAACCAACTTAGGAAGCCCCAAACTGCCCCATGTGATGATATAAAAAGAAGGGGTGACAGTTTGGTGCAGGAAAAAAATCGTGAGATAAGAGAGGGTGCATGAGAGGTGTGCGTAGTCTCTCTTTCTCATTGTGAGGAATCAGCATGAGAGTTACATCATGCGGAAGATGGGTTTGTGATGTGGATGTTCCACGGGCTTGGAGAAGGGAACCGAGCGTGAGGAAGTCCGCAGGTTTGGAAGTTTCTTTCTGGATTTCAGAGAAGAGGCCGGTATCTTGTATCCTGTATCAAGATCTTCTTCAAGAATAATAATACAATCTTTTTTTTCTAATATCTTCTATATATTTTCCTGCTTTCTTGTGAATCAAAAAAACTGCCATCATCTCGTTAGGGACTTTTTTCGATGTTTTTACGGTATATACTCCGATACAAAAAATTTTTAACATGTTGGAGAGGAGAGTGCCGCCGTGGAGGGAGAACAGGAGGGGTGGTGTAAGGCGAGGAAAATATTTTTTGAAAAGATGATAGTGTTTTTTTTTTATTGGGATCCTGAAATTAAGTATCTAGCACTGTGCTGGTTAAATGGAATTGTGAATTAAATCTATAATTCCAGATATGATATATTCCCAGTCAAAACTCTAACAAATCATTTTAAAATCGTCCTAATCCTATAGTTATTTTTTTATATTATTTCAGAAAAATTCTCTGACATGGTTTTAAGTCCATTATGTGGCAAAATTGGCTCAAGGGGCTCGCATTTAATGATTGTAGATTTTAGAACAATTTTGATAAAGACTATATTAACTCTGACATGGTAGCAGTAGTGCAGCCATGTGTGATCCCGCGCCTATTTCAGGATTTCTCTCACTCCAGCACCCTGGCTGTCCGTCCGCCTTATGTACGTTCGAGGATTGTATTTAATGGAATCTCTCTCTCTCTCTCTAGGGAGCTGGTATGGCTACCCTCCACCGTCTGCACCGGCGATCGTAGGCTTTTTTTTTTTTTTTTTTTCTTCCGGCCTTCGTTTGCTCCCGCCATCCGAACCAAGGTACAGTAATTTTTTTGATGTTTCTTTTTTTTTTTTTTTTAATTTTTATTTATAAAATAAAAGAGAGAAAGGTAAATTTTGATATAACTACTGTAGATTTTCATCTCATCAAATAATATTCGATTGGACTATGACATCGATCGATGGAACGGGGATAAAGAAAAAATCATAATTTCTCGTACACGCCAACTGTTCCAAATTTTATGATTAAATCTATATTTAATCGAGTCATTCACGGAATCATTATTCGAATCCTGGACAATGAAACAAAGCCACTTTCAATTGGACCACCATTTTAATGATTTTGATGTCTCATTCCTCCATTTCGGGCTGGAGGATAAGTTATCTCCACGTGGAGCATAATCCTTAGCTTGCCCCCTAAAAAAATCTAATGAGAACAAAGTTAGATGAGTTACGCTACTCTTTATTTTTTTTTGAGCTTAAAAGTGGTTTTATTTAGAGCTCTTCTCTCCTGTGAAATTACTTGATACCAGGACTTTGGTTTTCCTGGTGGATAAGTTTTGACGGCCAAGTGACTCCTACGATTTGTTGATCTAGAGTTTATATAATTCTTTTTATAAAAAATAGAAATAAAGGGATGACCAGCATAATTATTCTCTTTTAGTATAATCACATAAAAATATAGCTTAATCATTTTTTTATCATTTTAGATAAATATACCATTTTAATTTTATTTAAATATTAATTAATCTAATAATCAATTTCATGAATTCGTGTTCAAGTATCAGGAAAAAATTTTTTTACTTAATCTATATAGGTTTGTTTTGTTGATCGGTCTCGGGCATATTTCGATGTTGTTCCATGATCTTAAATTTTCAGATTTTTTGATTATATTTGTTACCGCTCTCCTCCTAGACCGGGTTCGATGGGTACGTTGGAGAGCTCCTCGACCGGTCGACCTGCAGAAAGTTCCTGGGTGCCTGAGGGGCTCTAGAGTGAGACACTCCGATGCTTAAGTTAGAGAAGAAATCAGAGCAACGGAATGGAAAGAACTAAGGGAAAGATGTTCATGGTAGGGAAGAAAGAGTCACCTCCCTCGCGGAGATCCCCCGGACGCCTTTTATAGCATGGAGTGCCGCCATTTTCTGTTGGGAGGATAGGCTAGGAAAACTCGGATTTGCCCCCAGGAGAATCGGCATGGTGGCGAGGTCGTGGACTGGCGGCGTGGTAGGAGCGTCAGAGTAATGGCCTGGCGGCAAGAGTCGTGGCTATGCAGTGGAGTTCGTTGAACAGAATGTAGAACTTGTCAGGGAGAGAGAGGCTCCTGGAACCTTCGGGCAGCCCTTCAACGGTGGATCGGCCTCGGTCAAGGGGAGTCGTCCGACCGATCGTGGCGTCCGTCAGGCCCTCAAAGAAGCCAAGGCACGTGCAGGGAGGCACCCGTCGCCTCTCGAGGTTCTCCGGATCAGCCCTTCGGGAAAGGGGCCGCGGGGTCCTCTTCAAGAACCGGGGGGCCGGACCTCTCTTCTCATGACATCCCGGATCCTCCCGCGAGGATCGGCCGACCGAACGCCCGGGGCCGATCCGACCCAGGGTTAGCCGAATGGGCACAACAATATCCATGTTAGATCTTTAATTTAAATATGATAATTTATTAAAAAATTTATATAAATTTATTTTTATTTGAAAGGATGTAAACATCTCATGCGTCATGGAGAAACCTGGACTTCTCCTGTAACTTTGACGCAACTTAACTTTGAAAATATGTGCACTTAATCAATTGATGTTTGAGGGGTTGATGCTGACCTTGACGCGACCAATGAGGATTCATTAAATCCAGTATTTATTTCCTGGAGGCATAACATCAAAGATGGTAATCTTCTTGTTCTCATCCCTCATCTATAAATGCTAGGGATCTCGATAGGTAAACATTAATTGCATGGTAATAAGGAGACCACATATCCGTCGGGTGGTAGATGAAGCATCACACACGATCAGTTAATACGTTCGGTTCATGCGTCGTTATGATTACGAGTCATCCAGTGAATCGGAAACTGCTTGTCCATACGTGGGGACACGGAAAGGTGGACTTTAGCCTGCAGCCTTGGGACATCAAGTAGGGCAACGTGCTTGACTCGGAACCTATCTAATTATATTTAATATTATATAATATAATTAATAAAAAAAGTTTATATATTACTGTCAGGATGCTAGCCAGTTGAAATCACATATTTCAAACATGATATTATCATTCCATGAAAGATTCGGTTAAATTCAAAAAATATCTTTCGAAATTTCTGATAATTGAGGTTGTTGTATTCGTTCTTGAATAGAGAAAGGCTGAGATATCCTCCAAACCTTTTTTGCTTTATAAATTTTTTTTTTTATAGGTTCATATTCTGTTTGCCTGTGGATGTGTGCCTCCCTTCTAAACCCGCTAATAAGACAAGGTTTTGTAGGTTTAGAATTTTTAATTTTAAATACCTGGCTGGGAAGAATACCGGAAGGCTCAAATCCAAGCCAATGATACCAACCAACGGTTCACCAATTGCTCTATTTCTTTTTCTTTTTTTTTTTTTTTTACAAAAAAAGATTGGACAAAGGCCAATCAATTCATTAGTAAATGCATCAGTACGTTGCTGTCCCATTAAACGTATTGCAGCTATACTTTTACTTCATACATACATGCATAAGAAAATCTCTTAGCAAGGATTTAAGAGTTTTTTCTTCGATTAAAAAAACAGAATAGTGAGGATGGAAGGATGAAATTGGTAACTTGTGTAATGGATGAGTGAAGGTAAATGAATGGCATAAAAGAACGCATTATTTATTAGCTGATGCAATAAAATATCTGCACCATCTTTCTGTAAAACGGTTGGGAATTCTTGTAATATATTTGAACAAATGATCAAACAAACTTTCTTTAAGAAAAAAAATATGATTAATGTTTATGCAATCAAGAACTTAAATAACAATAAGTTCGGGGATGCAAATGAACCATGTCAAAGTCAAACATCAGGTGACCAGGTTTGGCTGGAGCTCGTGTCGAGATTAGCATAAATTGTTCAGACTTGATTAGGTTAAGTTTTGGGAAGAGCTTCAGTTTTGAAAGGATCCGATTTGAACGGGAGAATTTGTACTGGTATCTCAGTTTCAGTTTCAGGTAGTATGATTCACGCTTCATATTTAAAAAATATTTACCATTTTATCCGAGAAAAGCGATCCTAGCTATCGTTTACCTCGGTCTCTTTTATCAAATATGAGGTTAATGGAAATCTTGTAACAGTCGGTCAAAGAAAGAAATTTAGTTATAACAAGAACAACACCAGCACTGGTGATTATTTAAGGCAATCCATACCTAGCATACACGGGACAAGCCCTCCTCGCCAACCCCTGGAACAGATAGTAATCACTAACACTGCCAACATACTGTACGTTATTATATATAGTCTGCATCAATAACCAAGCCTCCCCTTCTCTCGACCAACTCTCGAGAGAGCAAGAGAGACTCGAGCAAATCAACATTGTGGGATCGACACGCCGCAGGCACTCATCATCTTCCGAGCATTGCCAGAGTTGAGGTAGCCACTGAAGTTGGGATTCTTCTTGTACTGGCACAAGCAGGGCTTCTGTGCCTTGAGCTTAGTACAGCAAGCGGAGCTTGGAGGACTTCCGTTCAGAACCGACGACGCGCATGCGCTCAGCGAGTTGGGATTGCATACCACCGACACGGCGGTCGGAGCCTGGCTCAGCAGGAGGCCAAAGAGCACCATGGACAGGAAGAGGAAGGATGCCTTCATCTTTTAACACCGGAAAGAGAGAGGCACCGAAGGGGAATGGGCCATAAGATACGGGACGAACCCTCAATTTATAGAGAACCATTTCGAACAAGTCCGGTCTGGGCTCAGGTGAAGCCTTAATTGTAAGGTTTTGAATCCGATTATTACGGGAGAGGATGGCTCCGCTTGCAAGGAAAAATCTCGAATGAGTTCACTGGATGGACATCTGTCAAGCGAAGCTCGGTCCGGTTTATTTTTTAAAACGATTGTCAGCTGAACAGTGCGTGTCGGACATTCTTCGTTGGAGTTGTTGTTCTCACGACTTTGATTTTTTTTTTTTTTTTTTTTTTTGGAAGGCAGAATAATAATGGCAGTCAATCTAGTAGGCTGGGCAGATTTCGGTTGTATTATGGTGGGCATGGGCTAATTATTGCTTGGACCAGGTCCGAAAGGATGGTCTTACGGTGGATAACATGCCACACCATCCACCGTCTTTTACCAATTTCTGATTGCGCATCATCCACCGTGCATGTACTCCCTGGTCCACCTGATCCATGCGCATGCCAAAATTTCTCATGGACATGGGATTAGGTGCTTGAATTTATCTCTTGTTTCCTCGTGCGTTGACTCAAGCATTCTTTCTATCGAGTAGGCATCCACGGTGATAGTGCACTGTTCACCAAAATTATAATCGATCATTATAATAAATATAATAACTGTTATAATTACCTATGCAATATAATTTGAGCCATTTAAATGCACACAATAATTTTTATGACAGTCATTATGTAAATTTTTATATGATATGAATAAAATAAAAATAAATTTTAAAAAATTATTAATGATCGTGCAAATACCCAATAACAAATGTTAATTGTTTGTGTCATGGTGGATTATTATAATTTATAACACTAAATAATCCTTATGATGGCAATTACTTCTTCTGCATCACATGATGGGGGAGCCCCGAGGCCGCTACAGTGGAATTCGCTTCGATGTGTTTGCTATTTTTAAAAAATATAGTTAAAAATTAAATCTCATCCATCGAACGCAAAATCGGAGTCACGCGTATAGCCTTTTGGTCTTTTTACGTTTATCATCTAGTTTGCGACCAACCATCCGTTCTTGCCTCCTCTCGATTCTCTCTCGCTTAAGTGCTTCTCCGCATTATATTTCTCTGATCCACCACCTCTTTTTCCACCTCCCCTTACCTCTTTCTATTCACTTACCCAGCCGCAGCAACCGCTGCAATTTCCTCTCTCACCTCCATATCCTCGACCATGTTCCTCCTCTCTCTCTCTCTCTAAAGAAAAGTCATTCACAATGGCTATCATCATCGGATCAACGACTTGCAATTAGTGCATGAGATAGGATACTTAAGATGTGTTACTGTGTGTGTGAGAGAGAGAGAGAGGAGAATGGTGCACGGAGATGAGGACCCCGGAGAGGGGGGTAGGTGCAAGGGATACTAGATGCTTAGGTTTTGGTCAGTAAATGAAATCTAGTTATTCTCTGGTAGGGTAGGACCGTCATGGTAACGTCCAGAGGGGATAGCTAGTCTGAAACCGTCCAACCATTCCTTTTCCTTTTTTTTTTATCGAAAGAACAAAACCCTAGCTATTGAATGTGATCATGTTGATATATGAGCATTCGAGATAGAAGGTAAGGATTACGTTCCTCTAGGAGTAGGCCAAAGATGTGCTAGAAAAATTGTGGAGGTACCATTTGTTCATTAATTTTTTTTATTGCACGAAGTTTTGACAGGCTTACCGTAAAGGTGGTAGTTCAATTGAAAAGGACTTTGCCTCACTTCCAGTCGATGCAGGTTCGAGGACTCCATGGACGATTTGATTAATTTGGTGTTAAATCCTGGGGACTGCGATGGTTGAGATGAGTGAGAGATCATGATTTTTTCCTGATTTTCTATCTATTCCGTTTGATGCTTTGGTGATGTCAGGTTGATGTACCCATCTAATAGTGAATAGAGGTTGCGTAAATCTAAATACCATATATCGAATATTATCTGATGGGGTAAGAGTTTTCGGGAGTAGCTATGCTAGGTTTACCTCCCCACCCCATCCCTTTTACTTATAAAAAAAAAAAAAAAATTGGCAGGCTTTTCCAATTTTATTACTTCAATTAATATGTATGACCAACGCAGCAAAATATAGGATACTGAAGCAAGGCCTGCATTATAATATTATAATTGCTGTATTTTTTAAGTGTGCCTTTCCTAATTCAATGTTGTATAATCAGAAGTGAATTGATGAGTGCAATATATATATATATATATATATATATATATATATATATATGTTTTGAAGGGAAATAGAGGAAGCAGAGTGCTTCCCCTGCTTTTATTATCAACACATATGGGCAATTCTATTTATCAAATTATCAGGGAGCTTGCTGCGAATTACCAAGCACGCAAAAAATTATGACTTTAAGAAGTCTTCCAAATATATTAGATACTAGGAGCAGGACTCCATAATTTAGAAAGAACTCTCAACTCTTTGTAGTCGTTTACTTTCTAATGAAATGTATGGTAGCGCTTTTTCTCAAAAAAACTAACAAACTATCGGTGAGAAAGATTACAAAGCCAGAGATCACTCTATCCATCCGGGGGATAAATTCAGAAGATCTTTTAATATATATATATATATATTCAGAAGCATGGCATTCTGCTATATCCCTCCGAAATTGCAAATTGTAACTTGAATATTCTAACTTTTTTCGATGGTACTTGAATGTTCTAACTGAAACCAAGATTATCCCACCTAGCTACCTCAGCCACTGGCACTTCTTTGTCCCAACCTTCTTGGATAGATAAATGGGTCTTGTTATTCAATGGTGAGTTATCAAACAAATAATTCCATTCGACAAACCTCCATGTTTTGACCATGGTCGTTGGATGGCTGAGCTCGTCAATCATCTAGAGCTAGAGAAGATGATGATGATTCAACCCTCCCTAGAAACCACTCTACTAACTGATGATTCTTGCTAACATAGCTTGCTAGCCATGCTTTTAATGCCAATTAGTGCTTAATACATGAGGGAAAGAAAGGAACATCTATACTTTTATTCCCCCGCAACCCCCCCCCCCCAACACACACACACAAAAAAGGAACATCTGTAGAGGGGGTAGGAGAATGAAGTAGTGCAGCTGGATAATAAACGGATGAAAGTGAATTATAATATGAGGAAAATGTGCATGCTTCTTGATACAATCATGATTGATTTTTGTTGGGATCGGTATCAACTCACTCTGATACCGGTTGTTGCGGAAGCGGAACAGAATCGTCGATTATCGATGTCGATATCACAAGAGAAAGAAGAAAAGATAACAAATACAATTTTTTTGGATATACAAAAGGTTTCACTATGAAAAATAAACTTACAGATTGAACTCTCTCTCAACCCCGTACAAATATCTCTTAACAAGAAACCCAGAATTCTTTTCTCAAGCTCTCAATCAACCCTTTACAAGAAACATCTCATCACTTTTTTATCCTCCTCCCTCTGTCTGTGTCTCTGTCCATAAATTTGTAGCCTCCACTACGTAGAGTATCTCACCAGGAGTCCAACGGTCCAAACAGAATCCAAATCGGAGTCCTGTAGCTCTCTCAATCGCAGTTTGATTGCAACGCTGCTCGTGGCCGTCGATCGTATTAAGATCCATGCAGATTTTGTCTCCTACTGGGTTTCCTTTTGCTGGGCCTCACGTGTGTATTTTTTTTTTTTTGTGGGTCGCGCGGGCGTTGAGGCGCCGCTGGTCCAACAACCTCCACCTCGACTCGACGCACTGCCTTCACCGGACTTGAGAGCTTCTAAGGATTCTAACGCCCCTATGCCCTGGGACAATCGCCTGATCATGGATGGGCAAATATGGGAGTCGAGCAAGGCTGCTCGATCCCATCTCCTTCATGTGCTGTGCTTATCTTGACCTGAGATATGCTCGGGAAAGTCTCCTGCGGCAATAGGAACTTCACTTTGCGACGTCGCCTGTCATCCTCTCAAGTCTCGCGTCCCGTGCCCGATTCACCTGCTGTCGGAGCTCCACCTCGCACTGGACTCCTGTCTGCACCAGGAAGTCTACATCGTATTGGACTCCCTGTCAAGAGATAGTGACCCCCACGCTTCTTCCCTTATAGAACAATCCTATTGCCATGCAAGACCTTTAGGACTCCATCACCAGCTCTCCACCTGTAGTCGCTTGAATCCAATTTGTTGAGAAAAATTAGATTCTTGCTAAAACTAGGTACGCATCGGATCTCACCCAGTTTCTTTACTATCCCATCATGTGTCTTCAAGCTGTCTCGACGCCCATGATCGCACAGCTCGATCCATCTGCTATGTGGACAGAACCCTCTCTACTATCTAGAGAGTCAAACAGCTCCTCCCTACAATAAACATGGTATGGACAGGCAGAATCCAAAACCCACTGGGAAGAAGGGGATACCTCGTCGGATACCAAGAGTACATCGCTAATGTATCTGTCATCGTCGCTATCAGCCACTACCGTAGCAGCCCTTGTTCAATCCCTGAGCTGGGCAATCTCTGACACGATGTCCGAACTCATCTCACCGGAAACACCTGATCTTGCTGGCATCCTTTGACTTGGACCGTCCTCATCGCGATCCTTTGTCACTTCGCCTTCGGTCACCTGCACCTCCAGAAACTGTCAATGCTGAGTTTCCACCTGAACTCGAAGTCTGATTTTCCCTCTTGAGAACCTTGTTCTGAAGTAGCGCCAATGTCACCTCCTCCATCTTGATGGTGCTCTTTCCTACTAGAAGAGTAATCACCAAGGACTCGAAGGACTGCGATAGGGATGACAGCAATATAAGTGCCCGGGTCTTCTCCTCAACTTTTTTATTGACACCGAGGAGATCAGTGAGGATCCTCTGGAAATTGCTCAGGTGTTCCTGCACACTCTATCCCTCGGCCATCCGCAATTGATAGAACTGCTTCCAAAGGAACAAAGTGTTGGTGAGGGACTTCGCCATGTACAACTCCTCTAGCTTCTTCCACAATATTGTTGGGAAAGACTCGTTCAGTACATGGATCACCATATCATCCGCCAAGTACAAGCGGATTGTACTTACCGCCTGCATCTGAAACCGTTTTCAGGTATTCTGTTCTACGGTGTCTGGTCTCTCCTCGCATATAAGAGCATCGATCAGTCCTTACTGGATAAGCACGTCTTTCACCCTCGCTTGCCAGAGGGAGAAGTTGCTCTTCTCATCAAACCTGCTGATCTCCACTTTAATTGTACCTGTCCTCTCTATCTTCTTCGATCTCGATCAAGCACGGACAACCTAAGCTCTGATACCAGTTGTTGGGATTGGTATCAACTCACTCTGATATCGGTTGTTGCGGAAGCAGAACAGAATCGTCGATTATCGATGTCGATACCACAAGAGAAAGAAGAAAAGATAACAAATACAATTTTTTCGAGCATGCAAAAGATTTCATAATGAAAAATAAACTTACAAATTGAACTCTCTCAACCCTGTACAAATATCTTTCAACAAGAAATCCCGAATCATTCTTTCAAGCTCTCAATCAGGCCTCTACAAGAGACCTCTCACCATTTTTTTCATCCTCCTCTCTCTGTCTATATCTTTGCCCATGAATATATAGCCTCCACTGCGTAGAGTATCTTACCAGGAGTCCAACGATCTAAATATAATCCAAATCAGAGTCCGTAGCTCTTCCAATCGTAGTTTGATTGCAACGCTGCTCGTGGCTGTCGATCGTATTAAGATCCGTACAAATTTTGTTTCCTTATGGGTTTCCTTCTGCTAGGCGCCATGTGTGTGTGTGTTTTTTTTTTTTTTTTTCATGAATCGCACGGGCGTTGGGGTGCTGCCGGTCCAACAATTTCATGCTTTCTAAGAACATGATCCGGATAATGAACGGTTGAAAGTGAATTATAATGCGAGGAAAAGGCGCATGTTTCTTGATACAATCGTGATTGATTTCATGATTTCCAAGAATATGATCCGCCATAATGCAGCCAAGAACTTTGGGGGCCGGAAGGTTAATTAAGAACTCAAAACAGAATAAGCTGTTTGATCTGGTCCAATACGGAAGGTAGCATAACGCCACATTCCCAAAAGGAAGAAGTTAAAAGTGAAAATCTTAAAAATAAATCCAGTTCTCGCGGACAACATCATCAGTACTCGCGATTATTTAAGATGGTCCAGACTTCATTACAGACCAGGCACGAGCCCTCATCACCGACACCTGGAACCGACAATGAGAAGGGAGGCCCAGCGATACAAACAACTAACACCAACACACGGCAGTCACTAACACGACAAGCACTCCATCACCATATAGTTCGCATCCATGGTTAAAGGTTCTCTCGCACTCTCAGTAAACTCCTTCGAGAGAAAGCGAGAAAGATTGACCGGATCAACAGCTAGGAATCGACACGCCGCAGGCAGCAGCCATTTTCCTGCTGTTGGGGGAGTTGATGTAGCCGCTCAGGTTTGGATTCTTCGCATACTGGCAGAAGCAAGGCTCCTGCGCCTTGAGCTTAGCACAGCAAGCAGAGGACGGCGGAGACGAATATAAGATTGGACCGGCGCATGGGCTCAGCTCGAAGGGGTCGCACGTCGCCGCCGTGGTGGTTGGAGCCTGGTTGAGGAGGAGGCCGGAAAGCACAACACACAGGAATAGGAAGGATGCCTTCATCTTTCTTAGCACCGGAAAGGGATGGCTGGTGGAGCATGGAAGAAGGTGGATTGAACGAAGCCTCTATTTGTAGACGGCCATTTGGAAAGGCCCGCGTGAGGTATGGGAGGGCGGTCTCTTGGGGGTGAGTAGAGATGACCCTGCGAAGGTTCACCGGAAGATTTCAAATCGTGTCAGGAGACGGACATCTGTCAAGATAATCCCGGCCGAGTTTAATTCTAGAGCGGTTTACTGCTGGGGAGTTCGTTGAATATTTTTTTGGTTTGGTTCTGATCTCACGACATGAATTTAATTTCGGTGCATGGTGGGGTTATGGGCCTGAATTCTTGAGTTTATCGAGTGTGGTTCCCGCCATGTCCGTCTATCTAATTCAATGCGGTTTATTAATAAGAAAAAATCTTTGCACATTATTTTTTTATTAAAAAAAATATACTGCATAGCTTGATTAGGTCATGTAAATCTCTTTTTTTAATATACATTCAATGTTACGATTTTATTTTTTATTTTTTAAAAATAAATAACGAAAATATTTCTTTTTTATAAAAAATTATGATATCCATTGGTTAGCGTTCTGGCATCCCTTAGTTTGGATTATAATATCCATGTATCATAAGATGGAGGAATATTTTTGTTATTGAAAAAAGTTTAAAATTTTTTAATGATGAAAATATTTCTTGTCTCGTAACATCCTGTAAACGAGTCATGGCATCCTGTTCAAAAAAGACGTCATATAAAAAGAATATTTTCATCATTCAAACATATATTTAATACTTATGATTTATTTTTTATTGAAAAATTTGAATGATAAAAATTTCCTATCCTTATGATATTTATTTGTGAAGATGATGTCATAATCCTATTCATGGAATATTATAAGATTAAGGATATTTTTATCATACAAAAAAAGTTAAAAATATTTTAATAATAAAAATATTTTTGGCTTTATATCATTTTTTTAAATAGGATTATGATATTTTGTTCAGCCAAGTGTTATAAGAGAATGGCATTTTCATCATTCAAACATGCATTTAATGTTTACTTTTCTAAAAAAATTTTGAATGACTAAAATGCTTTCTTTATGATATCCCTTTGTAAATAGGATGCCATAACTTTGTTTATACGATATCATAAGATCGAGAATATTTTTTTATTAAAATATGTTAAAATTTTTTTAACGATAAAAATATTATTTTATGATACATGGACGTCAAAATCTAAGTTAGGAAATGCCATAATGTAAGTCAACGAATGTCATAATTTTTTTATAAGGGATGCGTATTTTCATCATTCAAATTTTTAACGAAAAGGTAAAATTACAGATATCAAATGTGTATTGAAAAATAGAATTTATGTGGTCTAATAATATTTGATGATATATTTTTTCTACATCATCGGTGGTGGGAAAAAAAAAAAAAAAGAAATCTTATAGGGCTCTCATTAGAATTCCACGAATTTTGTTAAGAGAGAACTCGTTGATCAAGTGTTGGTTTTACTTACCTGTTGTCACCAGAGATGCAAAGGTACAAAAGCAACACCAAAAGTGGCACAAGTCTACTAAAAAAAAAAATTAGAGTTTATTAAACCTAGAACCGGTTATAGGCTGAACTTTGACCCAGAAATATCAAATTCTAAATAAATTTAATCTAAAACCTGACCAAAAATAAATATAGTTCAGACTTCGAGCTGACCCGTGATTGGAAGAGGCCAAAGATGAGCAAATAATTTGATTAATGAAACCTAATTATTTGGACTGTGATGGGTGAATGAATTATCTCCTCAATCATTTAGACCTCAAGAAAATCTACATTGTAAATAATGTAATTCAGGAAGGTAACTATGATCAAACAATAAGCATAAATAATGATGATTCTAACATTGCTTAAATTTACTGTGATATAGTTTACTTTTATCCATCTCCAGGGATCCTCACTTGTCTCCCGAATCTAGTACCGGAATCGGCTACACGACTGGCAGCACAAATCCTAGGTTTTACCATAAAGATCATGCAAGGCCTAGGTATACAAGAGTGACTTACCTCAAAAAAATCTCATTCATCACCAAGCCCGAATATCTGCATAACTCTATGGAAGAAGAAAGTAGAGTTGTAAACTTTATAGTCCAATAAGGTCTCCAAATAGTCATCATCAATAATAATATATCTTAAAAATAGTAAAAAGATAGGAGTATATCATGCCATGCAACCAAGCAACTCTAATGTCATATTTGTCAAAGCTCTTTACCGAAATCATGTTTCCTTTTTATATTTTAATTTAATTATCCATCTTCTTTAGGGTTCTGGACTAACCATGGTCATGTTTCAGCCCATGACTAGCAATCTCAGTGTCACACTTCAGCCTATGACTGGCAAGCTCATGTCACACTTCAGCCTGTGACGGGCAATCTCACAATCGACCATGTACAATCTGCCCATGGCCAAGCTAGCCCACGTATTAAGCCCGTGGCTTTAACTGTGTAACCACGATTCCATGGCATGGCTAGTCCAAACATCGTATTCTCTTAATTAACTCTTTATCCTTTCACATTATTCTATCAAATCATATCATGATATCAAATCATGAAATCTCAAATCTTTCGATGACCGGCATCACGGTCCAAACCATCAAAAGTAATTTTGTTTGATAAGCATAGTATCATAAATATAAATAATAACAATACTCATATTGTCCATCATTAAAATCAACTATACCATGCAACAACAAATTATGCATGCCAATGCTCATGCACTCGGATCAAAACTATGCCATGTAAAACAATATATAGAATTGGTGATCATGTCCAGAATTCTTACTTTCAAGCGCTAACCCAAAATGCCTGGTACCAATCTGTACCTGGAGTTTGTCCAACACTTCATGCTCAGAAAGCTGTAAAATCCTAACTACACGGATTTCGAGAAAAAAGCTTTTCGATCTCTCACTTCAAAATTTATATTTTTTCTTCCTTCCTTCTACTCTTTCTCTCTCCTCTTCCTCTCTTTCTCCCTTCTCTTTCTCTCTCCTCTTCCTCTCTCCTCTTTCTCTCTCATTTTTCCTTCTCTTCTTGGCTCTTTGGCTCTCAGCACTCGAATAACCCCTCAGCGTCTTGGCGACCCTCGTTAAAAAAAAGCAAATCAGTCTAAAACCGCTTCAAACCTCATCTCAGGAGTCCAGAATCATCAAGAAATCTCTCCGGCCATTAGATATGAGATCGACATCTCAAATCGCGTCTAAAATCTGGAAGCTCCTAATCAAGTCCAAACTCCCTCAGATCCATCTCAACCATTCGATCAGGTGATCGAACGGTCCAGATCGCTCAGAAACGTTGTGCACCGCTGTGAGCCGCGAGAAACTTTTGGAGAAATGCCTGTGAAATGCCCAGGTCGTTGCCGCTTTCGGCTGGGCCGAGCCCACGTGCCCACGCGTCGCGTTTCGCCCACCCAAGCTCGTCCCCGTGCACGCACGCCCTCGCTCGCGCCGCTCGCTCGCCCTTGCCCGCACCCATGCCGCGTGCCCGCTCGTGCTCGCACTCACCCATGCGCTTGCGCCTTGGCCGGAAGCATGGGTCCGGGTCGCTAGATAGCTATCATGGCTTAGTGGTCCTAGTGTGTGCAATTTGGTGCTAATGGCACCGTTAAGTGACGCAAAGATGGGATAGCTGAATTTGTGACTGAATGATACCTTGCTCGATGAGCCCATCAATATAGGCACGTTTGGTGGCCAGGCCACCTTGGTTATTAAGCGGGCGCACCAACCAAATTGCGTCGGTTGCCGCCTCAACGACTCACGCCACTAGCAAGCGTACTCATCAAGCGACGACATTAACCTAACCCCTTCCACTTCGGGTGCAGCGATCGATGGGGAGATACACGATGGTTATGGTGGGGTTACGAATGATGGCATGGCATTGACCACCACCTTATCCATCCCATGCATGATTCGAGCGGTCGTGCAATCGACCACGCCGCACTACTGATCTCTATAATGCGATGTTATGACAGCACTTAAAATGAAAACTCATTTAGTAATCTCCACCTTCCTCGTAAACCTTCTGCCCATTTTGGCCCACTTCTAGGTCAAATGAATTTGCCCAAAGGGGAGAGCCACGTTTAAAAGTTGGCTCGAGGATTTAATTTTGATATACACTTGGATTTCCTTATTACTTCTCCTATTTGTTGGTGCATTTTACTATTAAGATGAAAATAAATTCTTAATAGATGTTCACACCCAAAAAAAAAAAAAAAATCTTAATAGATGTTGAGAGAGTGGGATTACGGATGGTTGGGAGTTTCTTTTTTGAGATCATTACTCGTGGGAATTTTATGTATTAGCTCTTGTATTCATGTGCTGATGAGGATATTATTTCTATTATTATTATTTTTTTGCAACGAAATATTTACCCTCCCACTAAAAACCTAATTATTCTTATATTTTATAACATAAAAATTTATCACTCATACCCTCTCTCTAGCTCATTACTCTGACTGATAACGGATCATATTAGCTTGGATAGGCTCCCATGATCCGATAAATAAACCCCTCGTCTTTTAGTCTACGATACAACACATGAGACATCCTTATTTCACTTACAAACAAGACTTTGAGAGTTTTTTAGCCAAAAAAAAAAAAGGTGTTTATTTTGGTAGAGCTTTTGGGCTCAAACAAAGCTCCACTTTTTGTGTTAAGTTGGTTTTGAGCCGCACTATGATTAAGGCTGTAAATGGGTCGGGTTGATCCATGACCCGACCTGATCCATTTAGACCCGATCCAATCCATTTTTATGGACCCGTGAATCCGGGTTGGATCCTAAATTAGACCCTTTCCATTTTCGGGTCGGGTCGGGTTTATTGAATTTGGACCCGACCCGACCCGATCCGATTCGAACATACTAATGCTGTTAGAATTATATCTATTTGGACCTTTAAATTATAATTTAAAATTTGATGGAACTAGTTATAATTATTTTTATATCTTAATTTATTTTAAAAATAATATTATTTGTTATCTATTTATAGTTAATAATAGTTAGCTATGTAATAATTAAAATATAGTTGTCTATATTTTATTCGGATCATATTTAGATCCAAACTTTGTATATTAGAACCGGATTATTTATGGACCCGATCCAACCCGAATGACCCGTTGGATTGAAAATTTGGATAGTGGACCCGACCTGACCCGATCCGATTTTTTAGTGGATCGGATCTGGGTTTATTATTAGGATTCGATCAACAAACCGGGCCGGATCTGGATCACTCATGCCCCGATCCGATCCGATCCGACCCATTTGAACTCCTAACTACGATCCAATTGGACTGTTATATATATTTTGGAGGGAATAAGCTAAAAATATCTGATATACCCATTCATGGACTTTGCCAAAAGGTTCGAATCTTCTTAAAGAGATCGAGATTTCCGCACCTCAACTTGATTGGGGACGTCATCTCGAAGAAAACTAAGGTTTTAATTTTTAGATATTTTTTTGCTCTAATTTCGTGTGCTGCAATAACACTTATGTTGCATTTGACCCAGTACAGCAATCCAAGTGCTACAATATTTCAAATACTGCTGGGGTAAACTAAACAAAAGTTCCTATTATTTACATAGTATATTTTTAAGTCCTATGCAACACAGTTTTCCTTTCATTTCAACTAGTCTCAGCAATCCAAACGCACGCAAAGTGACATGATCAGTTCTGGGTAAATTATCATAAGAATCCTACTGTTTGCATAATATTTTTCAGGTGTAGTTCCAACAGTACCCACATATGTTATCCAAAGGTTCCTATTGTTTGAATGATAACAATTTCAGTTTCTTATATAACTCCCATCAACAAAAAAATATCTTATATAACAAAATTTTCCTTAGGTTGCATTTAAACTAGTCCGGTTAACTAGGTGATGCAAAATACTACCGGGGATCTTTATGAAACTCTCTTCTCTTGCACATTAATAGAAATGAGATTGTTTTTTTTTTTTTTGGAAAAAAATCAACCTTGATATGCCTTGTATAAGCCGAAATCAGGCAGAACGTTTTGAAACAGATGTGCTAGATTATTGGTTCCTTTATCGATCCATTGCTCATTTTAATTCCTGGAATTCTGAATCTACATGAGATCCTTTAGATGAAAAATGTGTGAAACAGATCGATTCCCCTTTGTTTTCCTCAGGAACGGATGCATACCTTCTAGAACTTCATGGAGGCTTAGAGTTGAGCCTTCATGGCTTTTCGTCCACATAAATTTACAACTCCTCTCCTTGTGATGAGGGGAATGCAAGAGCCAATCAGATTTCATGTAACAGAAAAATGGAATAATGTATTTACTAATTCTCCTTTGTTTTGTTGCTTTATTAAAACTTGACAACAACTCTCTTTTATGAATTACTCTTTGCACAGAAAAGAGATTTCTAAAAAGATGAACGGTACGACCAGTCCGCTCAAAATTTCATATTTATGTTTGTCAGCTACCTAAAAGACAGGAATATCACCACAAAGTTCTATATTTGTGTCGGTAAGCACGAGAGTTGACTACCAAGAGGTCATCAGAACCACTCTTAGAGTCCAGTTATAGCGCTTTTGGAGTTGGTCTTCCTCAGCCTCATAACAGCTGCGTTAATGCGCAATGGTGGATGAAAGCCATTGATCATTGTTTTGGCACCTTGCATGCTAAATCCGTTGCTGGTTGCTTCAAAACTAGAGGGCTTCTGAATGCTGTTGAAAAGCATGTACATTGTACACCGTTCTTCTATGATTGGACAAACCATCCAGAGTTCACAGGATGATGATTAGCATGAATTGAAATTATATAAGAAATCTATTTTAATAAAAGCAAGTTAACGGCAAACTCCATGATGGGAGGCTTGGAAAAGCAGAGAGGCCAATTCGTATCTTAGGTATAATGGTAAATGGGATATAGGATGCAATCAAGGATGTTAATCAGCTAAAAAAGATTCACTTCCGATAACGAAAAATTCTGGTAGTAACTTTATACTCGATCGAGGACAGTAATAATCTCATGCATAATTTTCTCCCATAACAAAAATTGTTTGGGCAAACAATTTTAATTCTTTCACCAATTTCCAGGGTCCAGTGTAATTTCCTTTTGTCAGGAAATTTACCCTGTCTAGTTTGGGTGCCCTTTTTTCTTTCCTGCTTTCATTTTCTTTTTCTTTTTTTCCGACTAACTCTCTCCGTAAGCTATGGCATTGCGCTGTGTGAAAGCAGTGGAAAAAAAAAAAAAAAAAAAAAAAAAAAAAAAAAGAGGAGTTCTAACTTCTCGTGACAAACTAACTTAATATATTAATGCCAGGTTAACAAGTAGAATTATAATAAGCGTAATTGCTTGATGATAATGCACTAGCAGCTAGATAAATATTTCATACAAGCTATAATCTATAACCGTCATGCTCCGAACTTAGCATCGAGATCGGCTACGCGACCGGCTGTAAAAATTCTAGGTATCACTTTAGAAATTTTTTTAGATCCAAGTACACAAGATTCTGATCGTTTCCAAAATTAAATTTAATTAACCAAATATTATTAAAATAATTTAATAATAACTAAATAATCAACTCGTTCAATTCATGATCACTAAATGATCAACTTGTTCGTTACATGGGTATCAGAAATATAACTAACTAAATAATCTAAAAATTTTGGTACTCGATCTCATGCTCGACCCGTCCCTTACTATGCATCCTGCGACTCTAAGAAAAAAAGTGAAAAGTAAGCTTTATAATCTAGCAATAATTCTTGCATATCCACATCATCATAATAAAAATAACCAAAAAGTAATATGTAATGTTACAAAATACTATAGTTATATAAATAACATATGCCATGTGATGCAAAATGTCATATCATGAAATCTTGATGATTATCATAAATTAGATTCAATCATCTTAGGGTGCTCGGCTCTGGACTACTATAACCGCATTTTCGATCCATAGCGGGGTATCAAGAGTTTCATATTTCTGACCTGTGGCAGGGTATTAATAGTTTCATATTTCCAGCTTGTAGTGGGATATTAATATTACTATATTTTCGATCTGTAACGAGGCATCAATACATGGCTAGTCCAGTGCACCACCACCTATCATGCAATCTTAAAATCAATTTGATGGGGACATCAAGCAGATCCCAGCTAGTCCAGTCCAGGTCTCGATGCCAGCCCAGCACGAATCCTAAAGACATCAGCCAACACGAATCTTGATAGATTTTATGGGTGTACAAGGGATTTGGGATATCTTCGAATCGGAGATCAGTTTTTATTTATGTTTAGAGTTATCGGAATCCCTTAGTAGTTCCGATTATTTTGAATCTGTTTTAGGATTTATTTTCATCTTTATCGATTGTTTGATTGCTTTATTTAAGATGTTTTTGTCATCGAAATAAAAAGATAGCGAAAAATTTATTGAAAAAAATCAGGGTGTGTCCCGACTCTTCCCCCTTCTCCTCCTTCTCCCCCTTCTCTCGCTCGTCTCTCTTCCTGGTTCTACTTCCCATTTTCTCGGTTCTTCCTCTCTCTCCTCTCCCCTGTTTCAATTTCTAGCCCTAGCTTCCGACTATAAGAAGATATGCACCAACACCCCACCACCAAGCACAAGAAGCAACACATCCCTGCCAATCATCGGAAATCCTGCCCAGATCCAAGCCCCTCCATCTCCTTTGCGCCACCACCGCCGCAGGACCACAATCCAACCGAGCGCTATCGTCATCGTCTTCTCTGGTGATCGTGGCTTCCTCGTCTCCGCCCAATCTTCCCGTCCGATAGACCGAGCAAACCAACCCGCCGACCGAAAATCTCCCTCCGGCCTAGTGCCCTCGTCCGTCTCCTCCCCCCGTCTCCACCCGTGAAAGCCGTCGCTACAGCCGAAGCCCCTCCCGTGAAGCCTCCCGCTAGAACTCCTTCCTGTTGCCATCGCCAGCCACCTCCGCCGTGACCACTGCCGTCCGTTCCACCATCGCCGCCCAATGCCGATACCGTTGAATTCGGCTGCAAGCCCTCCGGCCTCCTCTGGTTTTCTGGTGTGGATCCGTGGAGAAGAAATGGCTCAGCACAAACGTGAAAGCTTTCACATCCCTATTGTCGACTTCTGAACTGCACAGATCTCAAAGCAGTTTGAAGATCTATGAAGCATAATTTCTAGAGCAGATTCAAACTACCTCATGGATCTTAGAGCATTGGGTTTATTGGTTTCTATTTATTTTGTTTGATTTGGGATCGACAATATTGCTTGTTTTTGGTGATTTAGGTTCGATGGCTTCTGATCCATCTCGCTCGTGAACCACTGGTCCGGATTTTGACTACCTCTAAATGATCTCACTCTTCCAGAATTTGTGATATTTCGTGTTTCGGGTGAGACTACTTCGATAACTTGATCTAATCAATTGCTGGATTATCTTTTATTTAATTAGATCTAATTTTATTGAAATTGGACAGCCCTAACCTAGTGGTCGTTTCCTAACGATCAACGGTCCAATATCTCGAATATTTTGACTGTACATGCCGATCGGATCAATTCCTAGATTGGATCTTGATTTGACTAGGATTATTTCTTAGTTTAAATTCTTAATTGCATTGATTATCTGCTAGTCTTTATCTTTAATTACTTCATTAATTATTTCACTGATCTCATTAAGGTCCTTAGGTCTAGGATTTGTAGACCCATCCCACATCAATTTGGTATCAGAGCAATAAGTTAGGTTAGGATCAATTTCAATTTTTTTAATTTATTTATAAAAAAAAAAATCTTGTGCATGACAACTAGGTCAGGGATCAGGTATCAATCAGAACCTTCTTCCTTAGATAACAAAATGGATCCCAGTTTAGAAGCTGCTCTTCACGGAATCATTGGTAAACTTAAAGCAATTGATAGCAAGTTAGGATCTTTAGATGCAAGGGTAGGAACCCTTGAGGAGGAACAGCTAGTGAACACAAATCATCCTATCAGGAACTCTTCATCAAGAGTTACAGATCCTAGAGACCCTAGAGACGGAAATGACTACCCGGGTTATGATGGTGGTCGTACTCATACCCTTCGACCTAACCCTAGGGATCGACATGATTATCCAGGTTTTGATGTAGGTAGTCATCAAACACTTAGACCTTATCACAACCTAATTGATCAAGATAAACGAATTATGAGGAATGTCAAGGTTGACGCCCCGAGTTTTGTAGGTCGCCTGGACTCCAAAGAATATATTGACTGAGAAGCTGATATGGATCATTATTTCACTTGATATGACATGTCTGAGGATAGGAAAGTTAGGTTTACTGGTGCGGGCACCAGAATCAGAAAGAGACTCTAACCAATTCAAGCCCATTCCGAATCTTTATGGTTGGACTAGAGAGTCCGGTAACCTTTCTTTATTTTGAGTTCAAAAGAATCATGTAAGTCGAGTCCATGTTGGGTCCTGTAATCTTTCTTTTGAGTCCAAAATAATCATGTAAGTCGAGTCCATGTCGGGTCTAGTCTTAGTCCAATCCAAATGGGTCAACTAGCATCAAGCCTAAAGAAGACTCATAATGTATACCCCAAATCAAGACCAAAGCCAACTCAATTGGGGACCACATACCACATCACTTGCACCACCTCAACTTGGGACCACATGCCACGTCAAGAGGGGACCACATGCCACCTCACACGCCACCTCACCACAAGAGGGTGCCATCCCAAGTTCAAATTCAAGGAAGTTGGCCAAGGAGGATTTCAAGCAAGAAAATCAGCCCTCTCCCCTTATATTACTCCACTTGTTTAGGGATTTGAATTTTCAAAATTTGTAAGGCTTTATTTAAAGCCTTGGATGCCCCTTGTAAAGAATGGATGAGTGAATACAAATTTCCAGCACTTTTCTATGTGTTTCTATGTGCCTATGTGGATCTTTGTGCCTAAGTGAACCTCTTCCTCTCCTCCACCATTTCTTCTCCCTAATCCTTCTCTTTTACTCTTCATCTTCCAAGCAATCCTCTTCCTTCAAAGCGAATTAAGGACATCCTCTCAAGAAGAAGATCAACACCAACACAAGCTTCCACCATGGCGCCAAGGATCATTTCCAACAAACTCTCCTTTTGAGTTCCATCAATCTTCTCACTTTTAATTAAGTTTCTAATCATCTTGGTTTCTTTGTTGCAGGGTTCTCTAGGCTCCAGATCCAAGAGGAAGGATTACTTGCTACAAACCAGAAAGTTAGAAGGCCCATCTTATGTGGTATGATCTTTCATTTGAGAACCTTAAGAGTGAATCCCTTGTGCTTGAGATTTCAATGCTTGAACTCCTAATATTTTAAGATCGGGATCATTAAATAGGGCTAGCTTGACTTGTGTGCGAATTCTAATCTTGTCCTATTTCTTTAAGATTTTGATAGTCCTCCTAGCTGGGTTTAAGTATAAGCATTTAGGATTTCTTATTTAGATCTCCTTGATCTTATATGTTGAATCACTCATATGCAAGTAGGAATTGCTAGTTAAATTTGGTTAATCTCCTTTAGAGTTACATGTTTGCATCCTCATCATGCATATCACACCATTTACCTAAATGAGGTTGTTGGGTCAAGCCAAATTATATTGGCACAATGTCTAAAGATTAGCCACTCATAGGAGACAGGACCTCATTGGAACATGGGATGAGATGAAGGATAAGCTTCGTGAGAAGTATCTTCCTGTATCTTATCAACAGCGACTCCTGGACCAATGGCAAAGGTTGACCTAGGGAACCCGATCTGTAAATGATTACATTGATAAATTTGATGAATATCTTATGTGATGTAATGTGAATGAAGACTCGTCTGTCACTTTATCCCAGTTTAGAGCTGGTCTGAGAGTAGATATTCAAAAAGAACTATTTATGAGAGAGGTTTATAGTCTAAAACAAGCATATCAATTAGCCCAGGACTATGATGATTCCAGAGGATGTCTATCACATGTAGACCTGAACCTTCTAGACCAGGAATTTTAGGTCCAAGGCCTAGCATGAATCAAGCCCCAACTAGTCCACAACCTAACATGAGTCAGACCCCTGGTAGTCGACCCCTGTCTACAAATCCACCAATTAAGAGAGATGAGAAAGGAAAAGGGATTCTAGGAGAGACTTCCCGAGGAAGTAGTTCTAAGATCCAATGCTTCAGGTGTAACATAATAGGACATGTGGCTAGTCAATGTCTATCTAGAATATTGCATATAGGGGAACTTGAAGAACATGAAGATCTAGGTAATGTCTTTGAAGAGGAAGTCTACACTACTGACCCAGGATTAGTCGATGCCTACGAAGAATATGACCATGAGGCTAGAGCTGAAGAATGATTATGAGTGGTTAGGTGCGTATTGACCCAACCCAAAAGTGAGGACTGGTGCAGGGCCAGTATCTTTCATCCCTTTATTGGTTAAGGCAATAAGATATTTAAGGTAATCATTGATAGTGGTAGTTGCATCAATGCTATCTCTATCAATACCATTTCACGCCTAGGATTAGCACTTGCAGACCATCCGAGTCCGTACAATGTGGCCTGGGTAGATGCTTCATCTATCCCAATTAGACATAAGTGCCTTGTCCCGATTAAATTTCAATCATATCAAGATAAAATTTGGTGCGATATATTACTAATGGAAGTGGGAAGCATTATTCTTGGCAGACCTTGGCTCTTCGATCATGATATCACTCTTCATGGCCGATCTAATATATGTACATTCATGAATCAGGGAAAAAGGATTACTGTTTATCCTTCACATCCTAAAGCTACCAAGAAAACTATAGAAGGAAACCTTAATCTTCAAAGGCAAAAGAAAAGTCTACATATAATCCATCTTTGTAATAATAGCTCGGTAAATAAATCTATTGGTGTGAGTCCATTTGAAGTTATTCATGGTTGTCATCCTAATGAGATCAGTGGAAAAATTAATATAAGTAATCAAATGAATAAACGACTAGCAGATTCTCACCAGCAAGTTAAGGATTTTGCTGAACTGTTTCCATCAGCATGCCCATTCAAAATTTTAAAGAAAATTGGACTGAATACATATGTTATTGATCTACCATTTGATTATGGAAATTGTCTTACTTTTAATATTTTGGATCTAATTAAATATGAAGAACCAGCATTGACACCTAGTGATCCATTTGAGCCTGCACCTTCCTTTGAGAGTGACCCTCCTCTTGAAAGCCCACTAGCCCAAATGAGAGGAAAGCACGATGTGATCAAACATATTTTGGACGAGCAGTCAAGTCTTCGAGGAGTCGAAATTGCTACCGCTACCTGGTTCACTGACGAGATAGGTCGAAGTCAGAGGATTCCTGGATTACTGAAGTGGAGCTACAGAACATTGATCCAAATCTATTTGAGTATCTCTAGCCTGACTCGATGGAGTCAAGATCTCCCCACTCCAGGAAAAATGATGGGGACATCGAACAGATCCCAGCCAGTCCAATCTAGATCTCGGTGCCAGCCCAGCACGAATCCTAAAGATATCAGCCAACACGAATCTTGATAGATTTTATGAGTGTACGAGGGATTTGTGATATCTCCGAGTCGGATATCAATTTTCATTTCTGTTTAGAGTTATCGGAATCCCTTAGTAGTTCCGATTACTTTGAATTTGTTTTAGGATTTATTTTTATCTTTATCAGTTGTTTGGTGACTTTATTTAAGATGTTTTTGTCATCGAATAAAAAGATAGTGAATAATTTATTGAGAAAAATTAGGGTGTGTCCCAACTTTTCTCCTTTCTCCTTCTTCTCCCCCATCTCTCGCTCGTCTCTCTTCCTGGTTCTACTTCCCTCTTCCCGATTCTTCCTCTCTCTCCTCTCCCCTGTTTCAATTTCTGGCCCTAGCTTCCGATTGTAAGAAGATCTGCACCAACACCCCACCATCGAGCACAAGAAGCAACACACCCCTGCCAATCACCGGAAATCCTGCCCAGATCCAAGCCCCTCCATCTCCTTTGCGCCATCGCCGCCGCAGGACCACAATCCAATTGAGCGCTATCGTTGTCATCTTCTCCGACGATCATGGCTTCCTCGTCTCCGCCCGATCTTCCCATCCGACAGACCGAGCAAACCACCCCACAAACCGAAAATCTTCTTTCGGCCCAGTGCCCTCGTCCGTCTCCTCCGCTCCCCGTCTTCACCCGTGCAAGCCGTCACTGAGCCGAAGCCCCTCTCGTGAAGTCTCTCGCTAGAACTCCTTCCTATTGCAGTCGCCAGCCGCCTCCGCTATGACCACTACCGTTCATTCCACCGTCGCCGCCCAACGCCGACACTGGCAAATCCAGTCGCAAGCCCTCCGGGCTCCTCTGGTTTTCTGGTGTGGATCCGTGGAGAAGAAATGGCTCGGCACAAGCATGAAAGCTTTCACGTCCCTGTTGTCGACTTCTGAACTGCACAGATCTGAAAGCAGTTTCAAAGATATGTGAAGCACAATTTCCAGAGCAGATTCAAATTGCCTCATGGATCTCATATCATTGGGTTTATTGGTTTCTATTTATTTTGTTTGATTTAGGATTGACAATATTGCTTGTTTTTGGTGATTTAGGTCCAACGGCTTCTGGTCCATCTCGCTCGTAAACCACTGGTCCAGATTTTGACTACCTCTAAACGATCTCACTCTTCCAGAATTCATAATATTTCGTATTTTGGTTAAGACTGCTTCGATAACTTGATCTAATCAATTGCTGGATTATCTTTTATTTAATTAGATCTAATTTTATTGAAATTGGACAGCCCTAACCTAGTGGTCATTCCTTAACGATTAACAGTCCAATATCTCGAATATTTTGATTGTGCATGTCGATTGGATCAATTCCTCGATTGGATCTTGATTTGACTAGGATTATTTTTTAATTTAAATTCTTAATTTCATTGATTATCTGCTAGTCTTTATCTTTAATTATTTCATTAATTGTTTCACTGATCTCATTAAGGTCCTTAGGTTTAGGATTTGTCGACCCGTCCTGCATCACAATTCATGCTTATTAACAATTTTATACGAAAACACACTCTTTCACCCAATGAAATGCACATTGTTGCCGCCCGATCATCGTGGCATGTAGCTAGAGATGACCTCGGACACCGCCCTTATCACTCGGGAACTTGCTCGTGCGCCCGAACCTACAAAACACAGGAGACCCGGGTTGGGGATCCCGGCGGGGGCACTTCGATGCTCAAGTTAGCGGCGATCCATGGGAATAGATCCTCCCAGTTGATTCCCATAGGTGGACTCCACTATAGTAGGAGGAGATTATGTGTTTAGAGAGTGTGAACGGGTTGAGAGTAGAGTGGGGGTGATAGCAGCGGAAGAGCGCCTGGGCTGAATGACTGTGTCCATCAAGACCCTTCTAGCAAGTCTCTGGTAGCCTAGAGCACTTGGCTCCTCGATCGCTCTCCTCTGCGCCACCCCCTTTGCCCATTTGCATGTTACTTACCTTCTATTAGGAACCTTAGAAAACTCTTTTAAGCCAGGATGTCTCCCTATCGCCTACCTCAGGATCCTACCCCCTTTGCAGGCGCTAGAAGGTCAACGTCTGGCAGTGCTCCGTGCTGTGCATGAAGTACCTTTTCCCATTCATGATAAGGAACTACGCTGTGCACTCTGGTCCTCCCTCTGGTCGCTTCACTTGGAAAAACCTGGCAGAGCCTCGATCGGGGGGCAGCCACCCTCTGGATTTGAGTCTTCTGGGATGGTTTCCTCTTTCGGGTGGTACAGACGGTCAGTCGGGAGCACAGCGTCTTGGTCGGAGCACCCCTTCTTTTTCGGTGTAAGTGGTGGTAGGAGCAATTATTATGACCCGACGGGCGCCCCTTCGTGATCCTTGGGTGGCTCACCGTCGCTCAAGGAAGGCATCAACGTCCTCCATCTGCTGGTCGCTTCATTCGAAGTGGGGACGGTTCAAGGAGGAGGAGCTCGACTTCGACCGAGATGGACTCGACCTTGAGGGAGCCACCTGGTGAAGGAGTCCGAAGAGGGCAGAAGCTCGACTTCGGCCAGGGCGTCTCGACCTTGAGGGAGCCACTTGGCGAGGGAGTCCGACGAGGGCAGGAGCTCGACTTCGACCAAGATGTCTCGACCTCGAGGGAGCCACCTGGCGAAGGAGTTTGAAGATGGCAGGAGCTCGACTCCGGCCAGGGCGTCTCGACCTCGAGGGAGCTACTTGGCGAAGGAGTCCGAAGAGGACAGGAGCTCGACTTCGGCCAGGACATCTCGACCTCGAGGGAGTCACCTGGCGAAGGAGTCCGAAGAAGGCAGGAGCTCGACTTCGGCCAGGGCATCTCGACCTCGAGGGAGCCACCTGGCGGAGGAGTCCGAAGAAGGCAGGAGCTTGACTTTGGCCAGGGCATCTCGATCTCGAGGGAGCCACCCGACGAAGGAGTCTGAAGGACGTCCGACATGGCAGCTTCCTCCATCGTGGCATCGGACTGGGTCTGACATGGGCTCCATGTCAGCAATCCCGCTACATCACATATGAATACCGGAATTATCCAACCAAGATCAACTATATATAATTCATATAAAACCACATATACTTAATATATGAATATATATAACAGATGAATATCAAATACTATATGTATTAATAAATAAAAATATAATATGCAATTACGATATCACATAGAATAAAATCATCGATGCATAAAATAGTTTCTATATAAGTAGGTGATTGATATCCTGAAATTTTTATCTCACTAGAGACAAATTAAATACACCTGATATCAATTCATACTATGAACCCACTCAACACCCTTCTACTCAGAAAACTGTCTTCCTATAATAATAATTTTTAATATCAATAAAGATCTCTATGATAATTATATTCCAAAATCTTTTACCCAAAGTTCATCCATGATCGATATCTTAACTTCACAAATTTCTTGGAAGAGAACTTTTAGATCCCCTTAAATATTTATTATTTATCTTATCCTTCTCTTCTCTCTCTTTCCTCTTCTTTCTCCTCTCTGTCCTCTTTCTCTCTTTTCTTTCTCTCCTTCTTCTCTCTCTTCTTTCTCTCTCCTCTTTTCTCTCCCTTCTTTCTCTCTCATCTTCTTATCTCTCCTTTTTTTCTCTCTTTTGTTTTTCTTGTTTTCTTTTCTTTTTCTTTTTTCTTTTTTCTTTTCTTCTCATCTCCTTAAATATTAGAGTTATTAATTTCATAATTTTAGTATTCTCTTTTTTTATTTTTAGCATTTATTTTTTACCAATACATACTATATAATAATATAATACATATTAAATAAATTATTTATTAATAAATTAATATATATTTTTAAGTAAATCAGTACTTAATTTTTAGAATATAGCATTCATCAATACACAGCACATAACTAAATAATATATACTTGATGGTTTATTGATACATACTACAAGCTTTTGATATACATCTAGTACCAATATAATATATACCTACAGATAAATTGATATATAGTTTTGTTGCTGCGTCAACTCCTGGACCGGGAACCGGGACGGCTGGATGGGCTGAAGCGCTCCTCTCCCGGGCGAACCTGCAGGAAAGTCCCCAAGGGTGCCGGTGGTGTTCCGGCGGGGGACCCTCCGATGCTTAAGTTAACAAGAGATTGAAGGCAACATAATAGAGGAATTAAGGAATGAACAGTCTCTGATAAGGGAAGAGTTCTTCTACCTTCGAACGGGGTCCCCCAGGTACCTTATATAGGCGCGGAACAGTCGAAAATCCATTAGGGGAGAGGCTGGAAAAGATTGATCTGCCCCTAGAAAAATCTGGAGAGTGGCCACATGGCGCGTAGATACGGCGGCACCGTGGAAGTAGTGGAGCAGGGCCGTTGGGATAGCAGGATCCCACAGTAACAGAAAGGTGCTTCTGGAACACCTTGAATGCTAAGGCTTGCCTATCGACGTCGGCCATGAGGTAGTCGGTCGGTCGGACCAAAGAACAAGCCTCCAGAGGAGAGTAATGCGTCGGACCCCATCAGGAGAGGGCCGTTCGGACCTCAGCTCCGGTGGGCCGGAACTCTGACGGAGAGTGGTGGGCCGGACCCCAGCAAGAGAGGGTCGTTCGGACCTCAGCTCCGGTGGGTCGGACCTCCTTAGTTGGAGCGGTCGGGCCAGGCCGCTAGGTTGGGCTGATTCTGGCCGAGGGTGAGCCGTCATGGTACAACAGTTGTCCCCCTTGCCCTTGTGCTTCGAGCGAGTCCGCAGGCTCGAAGGGCGAGGGCATTAAATGGCAATAAATGCGTCGGCCTTTCGAATGATGGCGAATCCGGCTCGGCGTGTTGCGTTCGGCTGCCTCCCGCTTCGATGTTTGCCTCGGGATAGGTGTCGATGCCTAGTTGGCGAGGACTGGGGAAGCAGTTATGACTGGTATGGTGCGTGGCAGCTATTCATTCGGATTCTTGAAGCGACGTGGGACACATGGCACCATCAGAGCGACTGGTGCGCTTGCCAAAGCGGCCCATCCACCATTGCCTCGTCTGTCATGCGGATCGCGGTCGGATGCGATCCAGCGCGTCCCCTCGGATTCCCGTCCAATCTAGGAACCGAAGCAGCAGCCATCAAAGTTTGACATGTGGGGGATGCATTGGGATGCGGCCCCCGAATGCCTATAAAAGGAAGGGGACATCGCCCAGAAGGGACCTGCTGCTGTGTTTGCGCTGGAAGAAAATCGCCTCCTCCCTCTGTGCTGCCCCTAGGCTCCTTTAGAGACCCAGAAAATCAGGTTAGTCCCATCTTCGTCTTCTGCCACCTTCTTCCTCCTCTGCAACCAATTTTAGGATGGATGTAGCTCATGGCCATAGGGAACCTGGCCCCTTCGACATCCCGTTGACCATGACCTGAGAGAGGGTCGAGAACCTCAGGACCATATATGACATTCCGTCCACCTTACATCTGACCGTCCCTAGCCGAGAGGGTAGGGTAAATGGACCTCTGAATTTAGGAGCCCTCCCCATATACGAAGACCACCTGAAGGCCGGTCTTCGCTTCCTGATCCATAGCTTTTTTATTTAGGTTTTTAACACCTATAGGATCATGCCTTCCCAGCTGACGCCGAACAGCATTAGGATCTTGTGCGGCTTCGTAGTTCTGTGTCGGGAGGCTGACATAGAACCTAGGGTGACCCTCTTCTCCAATTTCTTCTTATTAAAATGGGACTTCCTGAGTCAGGAATGGTGGATGTTCAATCCCCGTCCTAACCGAAAGATTCTAGGGGGGCTTCCGTCCGCCATTCATGGATGGAAGTCCAGATACTTCTTCATAGATAGCTTGGAGCCGTGGAGCTTTGAGATAGCCTGGAGGGGACCAAGGCCGGATGCCCTGCATGGAAGGAAGGTCTCAAGAGCCGACGAGGCCAACTTCCACAGGTTGGACGGAGAAGATCCAAAATTCATTAACTTCATGCTCTTTGAGGACAGCCTCCACAGGGTCGGATTCAGCCGACAGCCGGTGTTAGGTAGGGTGAGAGTCTTGTAGGGAGAGACCGACTACCTTCCTTTTCTTCTTTGCTTTCCATCGGCTTATTGACTGCCACTAACCTTGTAGGCTCAGGTAGGCAACCCAAGAGGGGGGGGGGGTGAATTGGGTTTTATAAAACTTTTGTACTATTTAAAATATGAACTAAAGCAAGTATGTGCTAATGCAATTCAAGTGCTTGTATATTTCAAATAAATGCAGCGAAAATAAAGAAATAAAAGCACAAGAAGAACAATCATACAAACATAAAGGTTTATAGTAGTTCGGTGCCAACCAAGCATCTACATCCACTCTCCAAGAACCCCTTGGGAATTCCACTAAGTTTGGTTTTATAACTTAGGCTCACCAACAACCTTTACAACTTGTTTTGTCTTCAGGCTCACAAGTCAAACCCTAATTGGTTTCAAGGCTCACCAACAACCACCCTTGGTTTTACGGGATAACCAAGAACCTAAACAACTTGTTTTGGCTTCGGGCTCACAAGTAAAATCCTAGTTGGTTTTAAGGCTCACCAACAACCACTTTGGTTTTCAAAGGCTTACCAAAAATCTCTTTGGTTTTCTAAGGCTCACCAAAAATCTTAAGTAAAATAATGTAAGAGCAAGTATAAATGAATACAATAAAAGCTTTCTAAAATAAAGCAAATATCTCTTTGAAGCCCTTAATTGTTGATGAAGATCTTGTCTTCAAGTTGATGAAGCTTTTGATTGATGCTTGTAGATGTAGACTTTGAATGCTCTCTTTGAAACTTGGAAGCTTGAAGGCTTTAATCACTCAACTATTGAATCCTTTAAGAATATTCAAGAAACTCACCAAAGGATTACTTCCCCATTTGATTCTTGATGTTTATATAGCCTCCCAACACTTAAATGACCATTTATAGCCATTATGGAGAAAAATATGGCCGTTGGAGCCAAGTTGGAGAAGTTCTGCAGCCCAGAAAACTAGACGTTATTGTTCAAGTGTCGACACTTCACCTCCAGGTGTTGACACTTGAAACTGAAGTGTCAACACTTCATTCTCCAAGTGTCAACACTTCACTTCCAAGTGTCGACACTTCAGCTCCAGGTGTCGACACTTGACTAAAAGTGCTTTCTGAAGTTTTTTGTTTGTCTCAGGTCTTGAGTCGACACTTCACTCTTCAAGTGTCGACACTTGATCCTCAGGTGTCGATACTTTATTTCCAGGTATCGACACTTGCCTGTGCCATTGCTGAAATATCTTCAAATTGAAACTTTAACCTCTTCAAGTTCTTCCATATTAATTTCAAAGTCCATATACTTGATTTTTCATTAATTTAAGGACTTTTTTAACTGAAATATAAGCATTTCTTCATCCAACATGGTTGAGTACTAAGATCTGAAAAATATACTTAAAATATAATTAGTACTCATATATACTTAAATATTTTGTCAATCATCAAAATCAAGACAGAGTCAACAAACCGTGCTTTTATTGTTGACAGGCAAAAAAATGAAGTCAGATCGGGCTGTCCTTTCGGCACGGTTGGCGCAGCGGAGGGCCATCTGGATCGTAGAACCGATGCAGCACGAGTCGAAGAAACGGGCGACAGAATCAGCGCCCAAAAGGTCGAAGAAGCAACGGACGACAGAGTCGTCCATTCCGGTGCTGTTGGTCGACTCACGGGATGACATGTCCCTAACCGAACACCAAAAGGTGATCGTGTCCGAGCAATCATCTTCAGCAGGATAGTCAGCCATCCAGGAGGAAGGGAGGCATTCGACGTCGGCTGGAACGGTGGCAGCCCCTGCGCCCCCGCCGTCGGGGACAACTGCGACGGTCCCCTCGACGACCCAGAGGACCCCTACGAGTGAAGGACCGTCAGTTGCTAGCGAGAGGGCCGCCTGGGCCCTGGAGGAGGAAGAGGAGCAGCTGCTGTGGCGCGCTACTGAGGAGGCGAGGGAACAGCTTCAACGGGCCATCCTCGATACCGACGGACGGTCAATGAACGAGGTAGCTAGCAGTTCTCTTCGCCATCTTTTGGGGGTAAGCTTCATTCCTCCTTTCACTTTAAGTTTAATGCTGAAAGTTCTCTAACTGTCAGTCTTTGTCGGCAACTCGTCAGGGACAACCTCCTGATGGACCAGGGGCTGGGTGAGCTGCTGTACATAAAAGAGCAGCTAACCCAGAGGGCCGATGCGGCCGAACTGGCAAGGGACACTGCCTGGGGAGCACTGACAGCTTCCAGGGAAGAGGTGCTCGGTCTGAAGGCCACAGCAGCCGAGGTGTCCTCCCTGCGGGCCGAACTGGAGGCCCACGAGAAGAAGATGGAGGACTTGCTTGCCCAGAAGGTTGATCAGGAGGCAAGGCTGAAGGACAAGAAGAAGAAGGTTAAGACCCTAGCCCGCCAGTTGAAGGTCGAGGAGGGCCGCCTGACCGATCTCGACATCCACGTGAAGGGCTACCAGGCGTCGACGGAAAGGTACAAGGGCTTACTAAAGTCGGCTCAAGACTTGCTGAAGACGGCCGGGGAGAAGGCCGTTGCAGATTATAAGGCCTTCGAAGACTTTACGGAGGAAATGAATGAAGCCGGGATGGTCGGCTTCGAGTACGGGTACGATGAGTGCCTGGGAAAGGTTAGCGCTGCCTTCCCAAAACTCGACTTGGCTTTCCTTCAGCTGCCGAAGCCAGTGACAGTAGAAGCTTCGAAAGGGACGCACCTGACCGCCCGAGCGGTCGAAGCCCCAGCGGAGATTGTCGCAGAGGTAGTCGGAGTGGACACTCTAGCTGGTGCCGAGGTGGAGGCAGCCGAAGGGGCTGAAGAGGCTGGAGCAGCAGTTGCAGCCGAAGGGGCCGAAGTGGCTGTCGTTGTAACTCTCGAAGGTCAGACCTAGCCGGTTGTAAGGGTCTGACCTTCAGCTCATGTAAAAACCCTTTTGAATTAATGAAGAAACTTTTCCCCACTATCTTGTCTTCTTATGCTGTTCCATATGTTCCTTTCTGAAATTTTCTAAGTATGGGCCAGTCGGCATATCAGAGTGAGTGGTCGGACCTTTAGGGTAAGAATTGAGTAGAAACCCAGGCCGAACTAGATTCTCTTAGGATTTTTACTCTAAGTACTAGCCCGTCGGCCTTCCAGATCGAGAATAGATTAGGGAGGTTGAGGCAGCGGTCGAATGTCAGCTTAGGTCGGAGCAACTAGCTTTGAAAATTTATCCTTAGTGTTGGTCCGTCGGCTTTCCGGACCCTGAAGCAGTTGAGGCAGCGGTCGGATGTCAGCTCAGGCCGGAGCAACTAGCTTAGAAAATTCATCCTAAGTGTTGGTCCATTGGCTTTCCAGATTGGGCTACCCTAGAGCCTTTGCCGGTCGGAGTCGGACTTTTGGAAGTGGGATGCCCTAGAGCCTTCGCCGACCGGAGTCAGACTTTTGGAGGTGGGCTGCCCTAGAGCCTTTGCCGACCGGAGTCAGACTTTCGGAAGTGGGCTACCCTAGAGCCTTTACCGATCGAAGTCAGACTTTCAGAAGTGGGTTGCCCTAGAGCCTTTGCCGACCGGAGTTGGACTTTCGGAATTGGACTGCCCTAACCAGAGTTGGACTTTTGGAAGTGGGCTGCCCTAGAGCCTTTGCTGACCGGAGTTGGACTTTCGGAAGTAGGCTGCCCTAGAGTCTTTGCCGATCGGAGTCAAACTTTCGGAAGTGGTTCGTAAATAGAACTTGAACTTCATTGATGGTACTTGCGGAGGTTATCTACATTCCACGGACGTGCCAACTGCCGTCCGTTCAAAAATTCATGTCGATAGGTGCCAGCCCGAACCACTTCGACGACCCGATACGATCCTTTCCAATTTGGGGAAAGCTTGCCTTGCTCGGTCGGTCTCGATATTTCGGCCCTCCGCAGGACTAAGTCTCCGACCCGGAAAGCTCGTGCCTTGACTCGCGAGTTGTAATACTTCGCTATCTTTTGGTGGCATATCACCATCTTCATGCTTGCCCAAAGCCTTGTTTCCGCAAGCAAGTCCAGGTCAGCCCTTCGCCGCTCGGAGTTGGTCGGTTCGGCATAGTGGTCGATCCGGAGGGATTGGAGAGAAGTTTCAATAGGAATGACAGCTTCACTTCCGTAAGTGAGATTGAATGGAGTTTCGCCGGTCGAGGCCCTGGCGGTTGTCCGATATGCCCATAACACTGAATGGAGTTCTTCCGTCCAAAGTCCCTTTGCTTCATTAAGCTGGGTTTTCAGCCCATGCAAGATTGTTCTGTTGGTGACTTCGACCTCTCCATTGCACTATGGGTGGCCGACCGAGGTGAGTCGGTGAGAGATTTGGTATTGCTGACAAAAATCTTGAAATTTAGAGTTGTCAAACTGTCTCCCATTATCAGTAATAATTATCCGGGGAATGCCGAATCAGAAGATAATATTGTTCCGGATGAAGTTCTTCACCTTAGCATCCATTATATGTGCTAGTGGTTCGACTTCTACCTACTTGGTGAAATAGTCGATAGCCACAAGTAGAAACTTTCGTTGCCTGGAGGCTGGGGGAAAGGGTCCCAAGATATCCATCCCCCACTAAGCGAATGGCCATGGGGCGGTGATCGGAGTCAGCTTGCTGGCAGGCCTCCTTTGAATGACGGAGTACCTCTGACATGCATCGCACATTCGGACGAAGTCCGATGCATCCCTCTGAATGGTGGGCCAGTAATATCCCTGCCGGATGATCTTGTAAGCCAGGGATCTCCCTCCGAGATGGTCACCACAAATGCCTTCATGGACTTCTCTGAGGGCGTAGTCGGCGTCCGCCGGTCCCAAGCACTTCAATAGTGGCTGCGAGAAAGATCGCTTATAAAGAATGCCGTCAAGGATGACGTACTTAGAGGCCGTCAGGCACACCTGTTTAGCCTTCGCTGGATCTTCAGGAAGAGTTCCTTTGACCAGGAAAGTGAGGATCGGATATATCCAAGAAACTTCGTGTTCCACCTGGTGGACCTCCGTCGGCTCTTCGGCAATACTAGGATGCCACAAATACTCCACAAAGGTTCGGTCTAAAGTCCCACTGGCGGCTGTAGCTAGCCTTGAGAGAGCGTCCGCCCGAGAGTTCTGCAGACGAGGTATGTGGAGGATTTCAAAAAATTTGAACCGAGGAATAAGATTTTGTACCTTGTTTAAATATTTTGCCAGGGTCAGATCCATGGCTTCAAATTCCCCTTTCACTTGACTGACCACCAGCTGGGAGTCGGAGAAAGCTCTCAGTCGGTTGATACCCAATTCGTTGGCGATCCGCAGCCCCGCGAGTAGGGCTTCATACTCCGCTTGATTATTTGATACCTGAAATAAAAAGTGTAAGTCATACTCCAGGTTCTCCCCGTCTGGTTCGGCCAGAATCAATCCGGCCCCACAGCCTGCGAGGTTGGACGCTCCGTCCACATGGAGAGTCTAGGTTGGTTCTACTTCATAGACAACATCAGCTTCAGGTACTTTAGCCATTCGAGGAGGCATCTCCTGCTTCCACGTACATTCTGCAATGAAGTCAGCGATTACCTGGGCCTTCAAGGTGGATCGTGGCTGGAAAGAGATGTCAAACTCTCCTAGCTTGATGACCCACTTGGCGAGCCGACCGAATATATCCGAACTCCAAAGGATTGCCTTGAGTAGTTGGTCGGTCAACACTACGATCGGATGCGCTTGGAAGTATGGTCGGAGCCACTTAGCAAATGTGACCAAGGACTATATTAATTTTTGCATCTTGGGGTACCTTGTTTTGGCATCATGGAGGACTTTGCTGATATAATAGATAGGCTTTTGCTGGCCGTCCTCTCCGACTCGCACAAGGACGGCGCAAATCACTTCGTCTGACACCGAAAGATAGAGATATAAAGGCTCCCCCTCCGTCGGCTTGGCCAGCAGCGGAGGGTTCCTCAAGTACTCCTTCAATGCTTCGAAATCCGACCGACACTCATCAGTCCAGACAAAACCCTCTGACCGGCACAGAGTCTTAAAAAATGGCAGGGACTTCTCAGCCGAATGGGAGATAAAATGGCTGAGAGAGGCGATTCGGCCGGTGAGCTCCTGGACCTGCTTTTTGTTGGTCGGATGCGCCATCTCCGTGACGGCTTTTATCTTGTCAATATTCACTTCAATTCCCCTCTGTGTAACCAAAAAACCAAGGAATTTGCCAGAGGTCACCCCAAAAGTGCATTTCGTGGGGTTCAGCTTCATCCGATGGTGCCTGAGTGCGTCAAAGGATTCCTGCAGGTCTTTGATGTGGTCAGTCTTATGGAGACTCTTCACTATCATGTCGTCAACGTAAGCCTCCATGTTTCTTCCTAGCTGTCCTTCAAACACCAGGTTGATTAGCCTTTGAAAGGTGGCACCGGCGTTTTTCAAGCCAAAAGACATCATTCGATAGCAGTACAAGCCTTTGTCGATGATGAAGGCGGTCTTCTCCTCATCTTCCGGATGCATTTTTATTTGGTTGTATCCGGAAAAGGCATCCATAAAGCCGAGAAGTTGGTGGCCGGCCGTGGCATCCACCAGCTAATCAATTTTAGGTACTGGGAAGCTGTCCTTCGGACATGCCTTGTTGAGGTCGGTGTAATCCACACAGATCCTCCACCTTCCATTGGACTTCTTCACCATAACCACATTCGCCAACCACTCAGGATAGTGAACCTCCCTGATGAAACCAGCATCACGGAGCTTCTTTACCTCCTCATCAATGGTTTTCTGTCTTTCGGCAGCAAAGCTTCTCTTCTTTTGTTGGATAGGTCGGTAGGTCGGATCGACCTTGAGTTGGTGAGTAATAACCTCCGACGGTATCCCAGGCATGTCCGACGCCGACCAAGCAAAGACGTCGGCGTTACTCCTAAGAAAGCTGATCAGCTCTGACTTAAGATCTTTACTGAGAGAGCCTCCAATCTGAAGGACTTTAGTAGGATCATCCTCTCGAAGTGGAACAAACAGAATCTTTTTCCCTGGCTGATCAAGGCCATCGGCCCCAGTCCTTGGGTCAAATTGCTCCAGAGTGGAGTGGCCTTCTTACTGTTGATTCAAAATGGTCAAACACTGCCTGGCTATCCGACGGTCTCCCCTCATCATTCCGACCCCGTTCCTGGTTGGAAATGTTGCCAACAGATGATAAGTTGAAACAATGGCTCTAAATTTGTTGAGGGCTGGTCGGCCCAGAATAGCATTATAAGGTGAGGTCGTCCATACAACCACAAAGTTGATGAGGAGGGTTTTCTGGAGAGGCTCCGTCCCAATTGTCACAGGGAGAACTATTTCACCTTCCACTCCGACAGAGTTGCCCTCGAAGCCTGTCAGCGACGCGGGGGACTCCAGCAGCATAGATCTGGATAAATTCATTCTCACAAAAGCATCATACAGCAATACCTCTGTCAAGCTTCCATTATCAATAAGTATTCTCCTTACATCGTAATTGGCAATGACTGCCGACACGACTACAGGATCGTTTTCAAAAATATGATTTTCCAAGAGATCCTCATTAGAGAAAGTATTGGCATTGGAGGCCCGGGACCTTTTAGCAATATCCGTCCCCTCCTCCCGACTTCCTCCGGATCGTCGATGCAGCATGCCGACATCCCCACCAGTCGGCCTTTGATTGGGGAGCTCTGCCTCCTCCGGAGGGTTTCTGGTGTTTGATGCTTCTGCCCGGTCCTGATGGGGTCGAACATACTTGCACAGGTATCCCATCCGGATGAGATCTTCAATGGCATCCTTCAGCTGCAGGCAATCTTCAGTACTGTGCCCATGATCCCTGTGGAAGCGATAGAATTTATCCTTGTTCCTTAAGGCAGGAGGGCCTCTCATTGGCCGAGGCCGTTGCAGAAAGGTCTCGTTCTCGATCTCCATTAGGATCTTCTCTCTTGGCAAGGACAGAGGCGCATAAGTCTCGAACCTTCGGGGGAAGTCCCTTGGCTTCGGACTTCGGTGTTGGGCCGACCGTCGACTGTCGCTAGGAGGTCGGACTTCGGGAGCCTTATCGCTCCGCTTCTTCGGGGCCGGCCTTCCTTCAGCTTGACGTCAGCCTGCTGCTTGTTCCTCCGCCAGGGCGTACTTCTGCGCTCTGGCTAGTAGCTCACTGTAGCTTGTCGGATGCTTCCTGTCCAGGGAAAAGGTCAGCCTGGACGAGCAGAGCCCTTGCTTGAAGGCTGACATCGCGACAGCTTCGTTTAAATCCGGGACTTCCATGGTCGCTGAGTTGAAACGGGCCATGAAATCCCGGATGGTCTCTCCCTCCTTTTGCAGCACGAGGAAGAGGTAGTCGGTGTTCCTCGGGGTCCGACTGCAAGTCCTGAAATGGGAAAGGAAAAGTGATTCAAGTTGAGAGGAGTGGATCGTATCGGCCGGATGGCGGAGAACCACATCCGGGCGATTTTCTTGAGGGTTGTAGGGAAAGCAATGCAATGGAGAGCGTTAGAGGTGCCTTGGACCATCATATGGGCATTGTACATGCCCAGATGGCCCATCGGATCGGTGGTAACGTCATAAGGGTCCACCTGTGGGATCTTGAAGTGGCGGGGAATCATCTCCGCCAGAATTTCTTCGGAGAACGGGAGACGGGAGTCGTATACCTGTCCCCCTTCGGTCTTCTGCTGGAGGGCGATTTCAGCAATGCGCTCCTCCATGCACATGATCTTACTGCCGTAGTCCTTCGGGGTTTCAGCGGCGAGCCGACCGCCGAAGGGGATGGACTCGGCGTAGGAAGGCGAAGCAGACCTCGCCCTTTTGCCGTTGGCGCGATCACCCAAGGACCTCCAGGGCTCCGCAGCGGCGTGAGAATCGTGCTGAGGGATCTCTGGCCGTCGGCCTCCCATAGCAGCAGTTGGAGGATTAGTGTAGGAAGCGACTGGTAGTTGCTGTCGGTTGTCGACTGCTTCTTGGAAATGCTGAACCGCGGCCGTAAGTGTTTTAATGCAATTCACCAAGGTTTGGAACTGTTGCAACCCCAAAGTGATGGTGGGTTCTGCAGCAGTAGGGACGGTAGTAGCGAAATCATTCTCTCGAAGAGGCTCCTCCGACCTGGAAGGAGAGGTATCCCTCCTGGCAGTGGTATTTGGAGCTCTTCCCTTAGCCATTTTTTTGATGGGATGATGGATTCCTCCTTTTAGAAGAAAGCGCCCTTCCTCTAGCGCCAATCTGTTGCTGCGTCAACTCCTGGACCGGGAACCGGGATGGCTGGATGGGCTGGAGCACTCCTCTCCCGGGCGAACCTGCAGGAAAGTCCCCAAGGGCGCTGGTGGTGTTCCGGCGGGGGACCCTCCGATGCTTAAGTTAGCAAGAGATTGAAGGCAACAGAATGGAGGAATCAAGGGATGAACAGTCTCTGGTAAGGGAAGAGTTCTTCTACCTTCGAACGGGATCCCCCAGGTACCTTATATAGGCACGAAACAGTCCAAAATCCGTTAGGGGAGAGGCTGAGAAAGACCGATCTGTCCCTAGGAAAATCTGGAGAGTGGCTACGTGGTGCGCAGATGCGGCGGCACCGTGGAAGTAGTGGAGTAGGGCCGTTGGGATAGCGGGATCCCATAGTAATAGAAAGGTGCTTCTGGAACACCCTGGATGCTAAGGCTTGCCTGTCGAATGTCGGCCCTGAGGTAGTCGGTTGGTCGGACCAAAGAATAAGCCTCCGTAGGAGAGTAATGCACCAGACCCCATTAGGAGAGGGCCGTTCGGACCTCAGCTCTGGTGGGTCGGAACTCTGACAGAGAGTGGTGGGCCGGACCCCAGCAGGAGAGGGTCGTTCGGACTTCAACTCCGGTGGGTCGGACCTCCTTGGTTGGAGCGGTCGGGCCAAGCCGCTAGGTTGGGCCGATTCTGGCCGAGGGTGAGCCATCATGGTACAACAATTTCTTGAATATAGTACTCATCACTGCATAATATACAGCTAGGTGATACATACTTAAAAAAATTTTATTTTTGATATTCTAATATATATTTCTAGGTAAACGGATATATAGTTTTTAAAATATGGTACTTACTAGCATGCATTATATAAGCAAATAATATACAATTGATGACTCACTAATACATATTATAATTTTTTTAATACATACTTAATAGTAATCTAATACATACCATTAGATAAATTAATATATAGTCTCTCAAATGTAGTATTTATCAATATATAATATATAACCAGTTGATATATACTTAAAAAAAACGTTCCAATATATAACTTTAGATAAATCAATATACAGTTTTTAGTACATGACACTCACTAATACATAATATATAATTAAATGATAATTATTAGATAGTTTACTGATATATACTATATATATAGGTAAAAAGCATGTATTAAAAGTAAAAAAATAAATATCATAATTACAAACCTAATATCTTAATTAGTATAAAAAGTGTTTGATTTTTATATTTTTTTTTAAAATTGATGTTAAAAAATAAATAAATAAATAAACTATGAAGCCTACATTATATCATGATATTCTATATTGTTTATCCTATTTGATTTTTGTTTCAGGCACATCAATCAAATTCAATAACATACTCATATTGTGATATATATATCCAATCGAATTCACCTCCAGAACGTCCAAAGAAGTTGTTAATCATTGATGAAAAGAACCCGGCTGCATAAAAGTACTCAAATTAACCTGATCACAGATTATTGTGTTTACAACAGAAGGGAGGGATTTTAATTAGGCAAAAATTGAGCTTTTTTCCAAATACTATCTCTAAATTCTCCAAATACTACTCTCCAGAAAATTCTCAAACTGAATGACTGATCTTAAGAGATCCAAAATGATGATATTTCTAAACTTAAATTTCCCGATACACTTAAAACTGAAACAAGTCTATGGGTGGGCGTGTTAGGTTTTTTTTTTTTTTTTTTTTTTTTTTTTTTTTTTTTTTAATAACTGAAATAAACTAGCTTTCCAGAATTAAAAAATACCTGACCTTAATGACATATGGGATCTATCAACTTCGACATCCCATCACAACAGCCAAAACTCGTCATTCAAGAGACGTAAGCCGCCATGGCGGTGGCACAATTAGTAGAGACACTGTTCCATTTTTCTTTGATCATGAATTCGAAATATAATTTTATAATTATCTTGTATAAATTTTAAATTTTTAAAAATTTATAATTAAAAAATAGGATGGTGGCTATTCTGATATCGTAGTGATGCCAAGCTGACGTACTCATCGATTGATAAAAAAGATACGTGTAAAAATTTGCAATCCAAATCGATCAATTGCTTGGTACGATGTGGCCCGATTGAAAACTATACTGAAATTTATCCTCCATCTTTTTTTTTAAAAAAAAAAAAGAAAAGAAAAAAAAAAAAAAAAAAAAGACGTAATTGTAATTCTTATGCCAGGACATGGATGATAGTCTAATCTCGCATCCTTGACTAGTATAATATCTACAAAATTCTAGTACGAATACCGAATTTCTACATGGGTCAGTTTTAAGCATTTAAGACTAGAAACGGTACAAAACACAGAAGATGCAATTAGATAAAAAATTTAAAATCGTGACGCAGCAATTAAATGAGACATATAAAACAGGACGCATATGGATCTGTACTGAGTGATACTTGCTACCAGGAACATTTAAAAGCTGCCCTACGAGAGGGAGGGGTTAATGGCATTAACAAGACGGAAACATTTGAAAGAGCCAAAGGATGGTAGGAGGGTTTGTGGTTTCTGGTCAGTTATCCGGTCCCATGGAGGAAACCAGGTTGTAACTATTGAAGCCGGATTTGAATTCGAGGAGAGCAGTGGTCGCCGTGGATTCTTTCGATTCGAAGAGAATGTGGGGCAGAGGAGACGTGTTCCCCTATTATCTCGTCTACGTGGGCCAACTTCTTCTCTGTCCGATGACGTCGGATATGAGATGAGGATCCCCCCGATGGCGGTGGATGACCTCGCAGGGTTCGCGGCTTGGACGCTGGCCCCGTGCGGGACGGTGTGGATGGTCTAATCATTGCTTGGACCATGTCCAAAAGGACGCACCAAAATCTCATAACACGCCACACCTAGAATCTGAGGACAAATGTATCAGACCCCGTTTCTAATATGATCAGCGAGAAATAAAGCAACCTAATTTACCATATTATTCATTTTCTGAAAGACTAGATGCCATCATATATTTGCAATTACTATTGATATTTTTTTTGGAGTTGAGTTAATTATGCAATCATATCATTTATGCACCTTTCCTCCATCATGAATTAGAGAGTTCAATGCTTATCGTATTACTCCTGTTTTCAAAATATAAATTAAGAAATGTCCCGGTGATTGAAACTGTCAAGTTTTACATGGATAGTTATTGTCATCCAAACACTAACACTACAATTTCTAGACCCGACAATGTGGGTTGGCCTGGCCCGGCCCTAACTCACATAGGCTGATATTATATGGGTCGGGCTGGGCTAGGTCCATTTATACAAATGGATCATGAAAACCCAGCCCGACCTGACCCTGTATGGGCCGTGGGCTAGGGCCGAACCGGCCCACTTCGTGGTTCGCCATGGTATCGATGCCGACCTCGTGATCCTTCTTCGCGGCAGGGACGATCGAGGGCCGAATCTTCATGGCCAGGGGCGGCGATGGAGGGATCTCGGCAGTGGAGTGCTACGACCTGATGGCGGATCGATGGGTGCCGGCGGCAGGGATGCGGTGCAGGATGGCACGGTACAACACAGTGGTGGTGGGCCGACGGATGTACATGATGGAGGGGTGGCGGTGGCCCTTCTACGCATCGCCATAGACGGGGGGTCTACGACACGGATTGGGACGCATCGGAGGAGATGAGCGAGGAGATGTGGGAGGGCTGGACGGGGGCGAGTGCCGTCGTCGGGGGCCGTCTCCTTGTGGTCACCAACTACAAGGACGGGCGGGTGAAGGCGTATGAAGCTGGGAGCGACGCGTGGTAGAAGGTGGAGGGAGGCGGGGTGCCGCCCAGTAATGGCAACCACGTGTGGTCATAGTCGCCGTAATGGGATGGGATCCGTCGGAGGTCCTCGATCCTAGAGGCGGTGGCAGACGGTTCCTCGAGTCGTAGTGGTCATCTGCCACTCCTTTGAACCACGATCCCTTATTTTTGGCAGAGGGCTCCGGCTGAGATATCCCTCCTCAGTCCTCTCTGGTCTCCAAGGCGATCTAGGGCTTCACCGGTAATGTCCATCACCTCTACCACGGGAGGCGCGATTGGAGTTGGTGTAATACCCTAGGAATCAAGAAAGCAAAAGGTAACTCTTTACTCGTCACGCTCTCTACCCCTTCCCCCTCCCTTTTTTTTATCAAAAAAAATAATATTTATTTTTTTATAAAAATATTTTTTTCTTGGCCCATGGGCTGACCCGGCCCTACTCCTGTTGAGCCCATGGGCTACAGGGGCTGGCCAAAAAGCCCGATTACATAAATGGACCAAATTTTTTCAACCCCGCCCGGTCCATTTATAGGGTCAAACGGGCTGGCCCATGGGCTCTAGCCCATTTTGGTAGGTCTAACAATTTCTCGAGCAAATGAAGGGGAAGGGGTTGGGTTTGATTTCATATCTTTACATGCATTTTCGGATGTTGGATTTTGTTTTATGTCACATGTTTTTTCATCAATTCATGGACATAATTTGTGTTTGAAATATAAAAAGATGGAGACTCAAGCTACGAGGAGTTTGCAAATACACTTTAAATTCTAAGAATTCTATCATGGCTATTGTAGAATATAATATCTTAGTCTAGAAATATTTTTTTTTTGGTGGCCTAATAGTCATTGCACGAAGAAATAGCTATACTTTCCTTTGCATATTAAATATTTTGAGCTAGTTGTTAAAATAATTTATTACAGTACAATCAATGACTTGATTACAATCCTAACAAATTATTTCTATCATTTTTATATATTACTTACAGAAGAATATTGGTGAAGCCATAAGGAAACTAATAGAAAACCAGTGACTTACCTGCTAAAATTGATGACAACAGCTTCCTTTAGTTTTATAAGCCTTCTTTTCATGATCCATAAACTTTGAAGAATGTGATTAAATTTATTTTCTTAGAGGTTTCCTAATTGTATGACACATAACTTTATTAAAATTATCATATAATCTTTTCCACCATGATGTTTTAGAGTGATAGGACTAATGATTTGTTTATGCAACACTTCTTATGCACTTTTGTGAAAATTGCTCATACTTCATATATTAGATTGTGACATTTGAATACTCTAAAATAATAATAATAATTATTACCACCTAGATCGTTGTGGCCTGTAGTTCTTATAGGATCCGGTTGAGCCTCCTCGGGAGCATTAGGCTCTTCGTTCTCGCACCTTCGTGGCTGATCAGTCCTGAAAAAAAGGAGACCCGAGCCAGGAATTTCGGCGGGGACATTCGACGGTCAAGTCAGTAAGGCGACCAAGGAGAACATACCCTCTATGGTGGAGGCTTGTAATACCACCACGTAAAGGAAGGTAAAAGAGAATGGAAAAACTAGAGTTTAAGGGCTTATTCGATGTTTCAGCCCTTTGCCTATGCTTGTCTGCTCTCTTACCTTCTCTCTCTTGGTTCGGCCCCCAACCCGGAGGTCTCTCTTATCATTATATAGAAATTGTTTCAGCCAGACCAAATCTGGAACCTTGATTGGGTGCCTCTCCCAGAGCATCCCCTATGGAAGGGATATGAGTACTTCAAAATCTCGTTGGACAGGGTCCGAGGTTCTCGGGAGAAGGTCTTCTTACAGGGGATGCAGTCGGTGTGCTACAGAGCCTGCCCCTAGTGAGGCAATCCCTCGTGGAAGGTTCAGGTGGCATGCCACAGAATCTGGAGCCTTGGTTGAGTGCTTCCACTTATAGGGGTAGATGGCATGTTGCAAGGCCTGGACTCCTGGCAGAACATTCCTCTTGTGGGAAGTACAGACGCATGCTACAAGGCCTGGAACCCCAATAGAGCACTCTCCTTGTAGGAGATGCAGGCGGCATGACGCGGGACACGGATGCGATGCAGTACTAAAGGTTGATTTAAATTTTATGTTAATCGAGAGCAAATGTTCATTAACCTAACAGCCTATTAAACAATATATTAAAAGAATCTATAGCAAGCAACTAAATACTGGATTACATCACCCGCATGTATACCTAACAAAATAATTAATTAGATGGATCACGGCGATTGAGAAACCACCCTAGATTAGGTTCCTACTTTCTAACATCAGATCTAGAGGAAGGGAAAGGGATCTTGAGTTACCGATACGCTTAGAAGCCTACTTTGATGAAGATCTGGATCATTGTACTCTAGGGTTGAAGAATCGGACTCCAAACTGATCGCTTCTGACATCCGGATTCCGAACGAACTGATTCCAAAGCATGGACGCTGATCTTCAGAGTCAGATCTCAAGAGAATCTGCCAAAAAAATACCAAAAATAGCAATTAAACCTCGAAAATCAAAAACTAGAAGGAAGGCTGGCACCAAGGTTATTGGTCCTCCCGGGGATCTTCTTCTTTGGTTGGCTTCTAGGATCTCTTCAAAATATTGGATGAAGGCCTTGAAGAGACTTAGGGATCAGATCTGATGGAGGGATTGGATGGATAAACAGGACGTCGTACCTCGGTAGAACTTGGACGTCGCATCCAAGTGTTCTATACATCACACCTAGCACCTATCAGCCGTCGCAGCTAGAAAGGAATTGGAAGAAGAACTCGGCAGAGTTTCATTTCATTTCATCAAATATTCGTTAATTACAAGGGAAAAGGTGTAGGGATATTTATAAAACCCTAACCAGAGAAGTGAGGGACTCAAATACAAGAGTTTCATTACAACTCTAGACTTCAAGTTTACATTGCCTGGGGACTCCTGCTGGATGAAAAAAAATGGACTCCTATCCATAGTTGGCACCAAGATGAGACTTTGATGGAGGGTCATGATCGCTTCTGGGTTGGTCATGATGATTGGACTCCAGTGTCTTGATAATGTATTCTTCTAGAGCTGCCTGGACTCTTCAGTCTGGATTGGAGAGAACTCTAAAGTCCTGCTGAAATTCTAGAATCCTTGAAGCTTGAACAGTTAGTAGTTTATTTGAATGGAATGCTAAGAACCCTTGGACCTCCAACACTAGGTGAGAAAAAATTTCCAAACTCCTTTGAATGCTTGGCCGACTTCTCACTTTAGCGTGAAATATTATGAGTAGAAGGGCGCCATCTGGGAGAAGTCCTTCACAATTACTCCTCTTAAAAATTTTGTGCGCCTTTCTTCATGGGCCGACCAAAAGAAATTGTCTTGATGAGTGTAGCTTGTCCAAATTTAAGTGGTAGGCCATGTGTCATTGTCCCCCTGGTGATGTGACAATAGTAGTCATGAAATCATGCAAAGTTGACATGCAAAATAGGCTAGCATATGACAAGAGCTTGTGCTAGCACATAGGTCACATGGGCTTGTCTTGAACTAGCACATGGGTCTTGATTTGAGTCACATGGATATTATAATTGGTCTTCCTTGTAATACAAGACTCAACAACTAATTTTTACATGACTCAATAAATAATTAAAGTCCTATTTGATCAATTGAAACCCAATTTGATCAAAAGGGCAAGACATGTAAATACATAGTTCAACTTGGTAAAAGGGGTTTAGCTTAAAAGGCTAAATAAATAAAACCCTAATTCTAGTTAGTAACAGGGGCTAACCCTAACTAACCCAAAATAACATAAATTAAAACAAATTATTTACATGAATAAAAGGGTTGGGTCCAGGGTTTTATTCACAGGTGATCCACAAGGATGTGGATTCAACCTATCGATATTTTCGAGCCCTGGTGTCCTCACCAATTCTCCCCAGGTGGGACGAACTCGATCCTGTTGAGTAAGGGTTAGATTGGCTCAAGTACTTCTCTAGCAAGTCCGGGGCGATCTTCTGCAGATCCTCCCGAGTTATCCAAGCGTCATCAGACTCGGGATGTCCTTGCCAATGAACCAAGTATCGCTGGTAGTCCTTATTCCGGGTAACAATCATCTTGTCATCCATAATTCATTCAACCCTGTCTCTTCGATTTATGGATTTGGCTATTGGACACTCATGGGTTGGTTCGCTCTCAAGAACAGGATCAGGCCTAAAAGGCTCACTAGGTAGCAACATCGGCTCCCTATACGCTACAAGATCTGATATGTTGAAAGTTGGACTTATACCCAAATCTAAAGGTAAGTCTATCTCATAGGCATTAGGTCCAAACTTATCAATTATTTTATAAGGTCCCGCACTCCGGGCATGTAACTTTTTGACAGTTCCAGATGGAAATCATTCAGGCCTGAGCCTGATCATAACTTGGTCCCCTACTTTAAACTCTTTGAACCTTTTGCTTAAATTAGCCGTTCGTGCATATGAATTATTGCTCTCTTTAATTTTCTTATTTATTTCTTGATGCAAGTTCTTTATATGCTGTGCAAAAGACTCAGTTGACTCAGATATACGTGCATAAATAGATAAGGGAATCAGATCTAATGGCTTCCTAGGCTTGTATCCATGAACGATTTCAAATGGGCTCTTCCCTGTAGATCTGTTGACTGAGTTATTATAAGCAAACTCCACTCTCGATAACAATAGATCCCAATTAGCAGTATTTTCTCCCACTAGACTCCTCAACAGGTTTCCTAAACTCTGATTTACTACCTCAGTTTGGGCATTTGTTTGGGGGTGGTAGGCAGTAGAATACTTCAATTTGGTTCCTAGCATATGCCATAAGGTTTTCCAAAAGTAGCTAGTAAACCTAACATCTCGGTCCGATATAATGGTCTTATGCAATCCATGTAACATAACCACTTCGTTCACGAATAATTTGGCCACTCTAGACGCATCATAAGTATGGGAACATGGGATGAAATGGGCCATCTTAGAAAATCTATCTACTACCACGAAGATAGAATCATGTTTCCTAGTAGTTTTTGGTAATCCTAAGACAAAGTCCATACTCAAGTCTTGCCATGGGCAATCTGGGACGGGGAGTGGGGTATATAGTCCAGTGTTCTGTCTAGGTTGCTTAGCTACAGCACAAGTCCTACACTGGGCTACCACTTGTGCAACATTTTTCTTTAGACTTGGCCAATAAAACTGATTCTCTACAGCCAAGATAGTTTTATTATGCCCAAAGTGTCCTGCTAAACCTCTTGCGTGTATCTCCCAAATAAGAAAGTCTCTAAGTGATGTCTTGGGAACACACAACCTATTTCTCTTGAACAAATAACCATCCTTTAAGACATATTCATTAAATTCAGTGGATGGCCCTGGCTTCACTGATTCATAAATCTTCCCAAAATCTGGACAAAATTCATATTCTTCCTTTAATCATTCAAATCCGACTACTTCGGTACTCACACAATTCAGCAACATTGTTCTCCTACTAAGTGCATCAGCTACCCTATTCTCACTTCCAGCATGGTGCTTTAGGATAAAAGTATAGGCTTGTATAAATTCGACCCACTTGCCATGTCTATGGTTTAACTTTTTCTGAGAATTTAGGAAGCGAAGTGCTTCGTGATTAGAGTAGAGAACGAATTCTTGCGGTAGCAAGTAATGCCTTCAATACCTAAGAGCTTGTACTACCGCATACAACTCTTTATCATATGTGGAATATTTCAACTTGGCATCACTAAGTTTCTCACTAAAATAGGCAATAGGATGATTTTCCTGACTTAATACCCCTCCTACTCCTACGCCTGATGCATCACAGGCGATCTCAAAGACTTTGGTGAAGTCGGGTAACCTTAGAATTGGTGCCTTAGTCATTCTATCTTTGATCTCTAGGAAGGCTTTATGGGCAGCTCTAGTCCAATCGAATTCGCCCTTCCTAATGCAGTCGGTGATCGGAGCAACAATCGTGCTAAACCCTCTGATAAATCTCCTATAGAAGGTAGCTAACCCGTGGAAACTTCGAAAGTCATGAACATTCCTAGGTACAGGCCACTCAACTATAGATTTCACTTTCTCAAGGTCGGCGGTTACTCCTTCTGGTGTTACTACAAATCCTAAGAAGATGATTCTGGTTGACATGAAGCTACATTTCTTAAGGTTTGCAAACAAAGCTTCCTTCCTAAGGACCTGGAAAATTTGATGGAGGTGGTCTAAGTGATCTTTCCTAGTCTTACTGTATACAAGGATATCATCAAAATATACGACCACAAATTTTTCAATAAATAATCGTAACACCTGAGTCATAACCCTCATAAACGTACTTGGGACGTTTGATAATCCAAAGGGCATCACCAACCACTCATATAGGCCATCTTTGGTCTTGAAAGCCGTTTTCCACTCATCCCCGATTCTAACTCTCACCTGATGGTAGCCACTTTTTAAATCAATTTTGAAAAGATGGTCGATCCGGCCATCATATCTAGCATGTCATCGAGTCGGGGTATGGGAAATCGATACTTTAACTAAATGCAAGATTAACCTAATCTAAACCTGCTATGATACCAAATTTGATGCAGGACACAGATGCGATGCAGTACTAAAGGTTGATTTAAATTTTATGTTAATCGAGAGCAAATGTTCATTAACATAATACCCTATTAAACAATACGTTAAAAGAATCTATAGCAAGCAACTAAATACTGGATTACATCACCCGCATGCATACCTAACAAAATAATTAATTAGATGGATCACGACGATTGAGAAACCACCCTAGATTAGGTTCCTACTTTCTAACATCATATCTAGAGGAAGGAAAAGGGATCTTAAGTTATCGATACGCTTAGAAGCCTTCTCTGATGAGGATCTGGATCACTGCACTCTAGGGTTGAAGAATCGGACTCCAAACTGATCGCTCCTGGCATCCGGATTTCGAACGAACTGATTCCAAAGCATGGACGCCGATCTTCAGAGTTGGATCTCAAGAGAATCTGTCAAAAAAATACCAAAAATAGCAATTAAATGTTGGAAATCAAAAACAGAAGGAAGGCTGGCACCAAGGTTGTTGGTCCTCTGGGGATCTTCTTCTTTGGTTGGCTTCTAGGATCTCTTCAAAGTATTGGATGAAGGCCTTGAAGAGACTTAGGGATCAGATCTGATGGAGGGATTGGATGGATAAATAGGGCATCGCACCCCGGTAGAACTTGGATGTTACACCCAAGTGTTCTAGGCATCACACCTAGCACCTATCAGCCGTCGCAGCTAGAAAGGAATTGGAAGAAGAACTCGGTAGAGTTTCATTTTATTTCATCAAATATTCATTAATTACAAGGTGGGAGGTGTAGGAGTATTTATAGAACCCTAACCAGAGAAGTGAGGGACTCAAATACAAGAGTTTCATTACAACTCTAGACTTTAAGTTTACATTGCCTAGACTCCTGCTGGATAAAAAAAAATGGACTCCTATCCATAGTTGGCGCCAAGATGAGACTTTGATGGAGGGTCATGATCGCTTCTGGGTTGGTCATGATGATTGGACTCCAGTGTCTTGATAATGTATTCTTCTAGAGCTGCCTGGACTCTTCAGTCTGGATTGGAGAGAACTCTAGAGTCCTGCTGAAATTCTAGAATTCTTGAAGCTTGAACAGTTAGCAGCTTATTTGAATGGAATGCTAGGAATCCTTGGACCTCCAATACTTAGTGAAAAAAAATTTCCAAACTCCTTTGAATGCTTGGCCGATTTCTCACTTTGGCATAAATATTATGAGTAGAAGGGTGCCATCTGGGAGAAGTCCTTCACAATTACTCCTCTTAAAAATTTTGTGCGCCTTTCTTCATGGGCCGTCCAAAAGAAATTGTCTTGATGAGTGTAGCTTGTCCAAATTTAAGTGGTAGGCCATGTGTCATTGTCCCCCTGGTGACGTGATAATAGTAGTCCTGAAATCATGCAAAGTTGACATGCAAAATAGGCTAGCATATGACAAGAGCTTGTGCTAGCACATGGGTTACATTGGCTTGTCTTGAACTAGCACATAGGTCTTGATTTGAGTCACATGGATATTATAATTAGTCTCCCCTGTAATACAAGACTCAACAACTAATTTTTACAGGACTCAATAAATAACTAAAGTCCTATTTGATCAATTGAAACCCAATTTGATCAAAAGGGCAAGACATGTAAATACGTAGTTCAACTTGGTAAAAGGGGTTTAGCCTAAAAGGCTAAATAAATAAAACCCTAATTCTAGTTGGTAACAGGGGCTAACCCTAACTAACCCAAAATAACATAAATTAAAATAAATTATTTACATGAATAAAAGGGTTGGGTCCAGGGTTTCATTCACAGGTGATCCATAAGGATGTGGATTCAACCTGTCGATATTTTCGGGCCCTGGTGTCCTCACCACGGCATGCTAAGGGCCTGGAGCCCTGGTGGAGCACCCCTCTTGCAGGAGATGCAGCAGCATGCTATAGGGCCTGGAGCCCCGGTGGAGCATCCCTCTGGCAGGAGATGCAGGCGGCGTGCTACAGAGCCTATAGCCTTGGTGGAGCACACCCCTTCGCAAGAATTGCTCCTGGTCCGATGGTGACAGTGATGTCGCACCCTTATGTCACCATTTGAGCCTCTATGGTATCTATTCTTCGGGAGTCATGTCTCGCCTTCTATTATTCTTTTTGCTATGGTTGGGGGATATCTTCTTGCCCTCGGGGACTTGGTCTAGCTAGAAGCTCGACTGGTCTGAAGCTCTCTTCGACCAGGAGCTCGATCTTGGTTGAGAGGTCGATCTCAGTTAGGTGCTTGACCTCGGCTAGGAGCTCACATTAGATGGGAGCTTGACCTTGGACGAGAGCTTGACTTCGACTGGGAGCTCACCTTGGAAGGGAGCTTGACCTTGGCCGAGAGCTTGACCTCGAACGGGAGCTCGATCTTGGATGGGAGCTTATCTCGGACGGGAGCTTGATCTCGATCGGGAGCTCACCTCGGATGGGAGCTTGACCTGGACCGAGAGCTCAACCTCGGACAGGAGCTCGACCTTGGACAAGAGCTCGATCTTGACCGAGAGCTCAACCTCGGACAGGAGCTCGACCTCGACTGGATGCTTATCTCAAACGAGAGCTCGACCTTGGCCGGGAGCTTGACCTCGGATGGGCCAGGTGGCGCTCTCTGCCACCTCATCATCCAACTGCATCAGACTTGGGCACCACATCAACGGCTTGCCTCATCAATAATAATAATAATAAACACTAACCTTTTTTTTGATTATTCTGGTTTTATCTTGTAACTCATGTTATACTATATGTACTTGAGATTCTCTTTCATTATTTCCAAACTTTCAATAGTCTGCTTGTAGGCTGTAGTTCTATTGAAGCCCTACTTTTTGAATAAAACTATAAACAAATTTCTTAATTAGTTCATTAAATTATATTTTTGAAGTTAATTGAGTTTCGAGAGTGTTGTTTAGATGAATGGTGACAAGGGGATGCTTTGAATATTTATTTTTTTATTGGACCAAGTTTATCCTTTAATGGGCCAAACCTGTAGTTGCATATTTGATATTGTTAAAGAAACACAACCATGTTGTATGTCATGCATATATCATTTATTTTTGTAAAATAAATTATTTACCATAAAATAAACTCAATTAGCATGTTTATTATCTTTACTAAAATAATTTAGTCAAGCATTACAATACAAAACTTGATATCATATTTTTTTTTTCCAAAAAATAGGAAAGGATATTCAAATTTAGCTTTAAAAACTCAACCATGATGAATGCCCTATAAATTTTGATGCTTTATCTTGCATATAATAAATATATTTTCTTTGCATTATGATATCTTTACTGTGCTTTAGACATATTATATGATAACTCTTGCTTTCATCTCCTTAAACTTAGATACGAGATTGATCAATCCTCTGTTAAAAGATATATTTGTATACATCCAGTGTAATTGATAGGGACATCAGGTTAACCCTAGTTCACTATGGATCCCTGAGTTTTGAGTCCCTTAGCCATGATTCCAATTTTGTCTTTGAGTCCAATAATCAAGTCCAGTTAGTCCTTTGAGTCTTGTAAGTAGGGCTTAAGTCAGTTGAGTCACTTGAAGTCCTGTAATTAGGATTTTGATTAGTTAAGCCCGATTGTGCCCATTGAGTCTTGTATTTGGATCTTGAGTTTTGTTTTCAGGTCTTGTTACACTTGAGTTTTGTACTTAGAGTCGACTCACACCATTAGGGTTTATGAGTCAAGTTTTGGGATATGTTCAGTTCAGTTGAGCTTAGTTGTTCAGTCAGCTCATGTTGAGCCAATTTTGAATCATATGAGTCTTGTAAGTTTTATGTTGAGTTTGGTCTAGTTAAGTTGAAGTGAGTCCTGTAATAAGTTGAGCATTTCAACCAATCCAATTGAGTCCTGTAGGTCCAGTACAAGTTTGTGTTACAAGTCTATGTCATGTACCAGTTTCATACAAGAGGAGGATCACCAAAGTAGAAGCTCATGAAATCTCTCCACATGAAGATTCCAGGCATATTCTTCTTCCAAGAATCCCAGCCCACAAGATCTTCAAGTCCAAAAGCCATGGCACCCCATGTTTTCACAAATCCACTTCTAAGTTGGTGCCCAGGAGTTCCAGCCCACCAAGGAACATGCACCAAAGCCCAGCGCCCAACCTTGGAGGCCGCCCAAGACCAAGCCCATGCGCCCCTTGCTACCCAAGGTCCAAGCCTAAGAGTGGATGGCGTCCAAGCCCAAGTGAAGTACATTTGACCAAGTCCAAGAGAGGGAGAAGTCCAATTCTAACAAGGAGACCAAGTTTAATTTCTATTCAAATTATATACTTCTAGTTCTAAGTAAATTTATAATCCCTCTCCCACTCAACTTTGTAATTCTATCCTAACAAGGAGAGGACTTAGGGAACATCTATAAATACCCCACCCCTCCATCCTCTTGTAACTAATGATCAATTATTATGAATTGTTATGAATGAATTTTTCTTGAGTTTTTCTCAAAATTCTGAGTGAATTTTTGTGTGATTAAGAGTATCTGTGTGATCCCTCCGGGTTTCTATGTGATCCCTCTACCCTGCCTCCAAGCCGCCAACCTTCTTCATCTCTTGGCTGCCATCCTCAAATAATTCCCCTTCTTCATCTTTTAGCGATCTAACCTTTTTATTCTTTATTTTTTAACCCCTGTTAGGTGATTTGCAGGTCCCTCAGAGTTCATGAATCCAAGGATTCTATTTGATTAGCTTTCGGGCCACCGGATTGAAAGCCGCAAATCCGCAAGATCGATAACTTTATTTTTCACGCTGCATTCAAGAGCGTAGAGCGAACTCTTCATGAATCGATCTTCAAATCTCTGACAGGTACACCCCCTAGACTCATCAGGTAGTGGTATTGCAGAAGAGTTAGTCTTAACCAGGGTTTCTCAGCCTTGGCAGTCATGTTTCTTCACTTTTAGGGTTTATTTCTGCATGCTTGTGCTTCATATTTTCTATAGAATTTCTTACTTAATATCTTGGCTTGAAATTTGGGATCAAACTCCTAACTTAATGCTTAATAACAAAAAATAATTGGCATGCATAAATAGTCTCGCATCAGCAATAAGGTAAGATATTTTTATCAAAACTATTATATTGGAATTACATATTGCCATGCTATTTAACTTATTAGATAGAGCAAAAATTACTCATAAAAGTATAGGTAAATAAATGAATACCTTTTTTTAAGTTTATGAATATTATTAATTGGTTACTATATATGACTCATACATTAGTGATGGGATCCTTCTTTGTTTTATATTCTTTTTATATTTATATTAGCAATCTATTTTTTACAATAGCTAGTTATTGAGCTTAAGCTATAAAATAAACTAAGCAAACTTGAATATTGACTCATTTTTCATGTGCGCACATGCCTGTATTTATATAAATTTATATATTCAACATGCAAGCATGTTTTATATCAAATAAACTTTATTGATGATCATTTGATACAATATATTGAATGCACAAGTAGCATTACTTTTATAAATGTTTGGAGTCAATTTTGTTATAAGAGCTCAATTCTGGTATATCCCAAATATTAATTGAATTTTTTTTTATCAATTTGCTTTATTAAAGGCTTAAATAGAATTAAGATTCTAGAGTCATCAAGAAGGATGGGGCTTAGTCTATAAAGGATCCTTTAGTAATGGAAATCCAACCTCCGTGATAGGAGATTTCTTGAAGGAGATTCAATATGATAATAACAGGCTAATTGATTGGTTAAAGAGCACATGCTATTTACTTGATATAGGAGTCATAAATTATCCCATCCTTATGATAATCAGTGCTCCTATGTAGTGCTTAAGAAGAGTTTATCTTTAAATAACATCCAAGAAGTATTTTTCAAGATGTGACACTATACACATCTTTGGAGGGGCTCACCTATATGAGAATATCGTATATGATCGTGGCTAGAGACATTGGCAATCTTTAAAAGCTTTCATAAAAAATAAGACACATGTGCAAGGTCATTAATGCATAGACTTATGATGGAGAATTCTATATTATGTGTAGTGGATCAAAGAAATATAGTTCAAGACCTGGTTTACTTTAATTTCTTGAGATAAAAACTATTCAAACTAAGTGAGGTTAAAATCATCTTATCGATTGCATAGTATAAATATTCAGAAATTTATATTTTACCGAGTTTTAAAAATTTTGAATTTTAGGGGGATTGTTAAAAAAATCCAAAATTTTTTCTAATAATCATTACTAATCTTTTACTTATTTGATCATTTTATTTTTAATTATTTGACCATTAGGCCTTATTACCATATTTTAATTATTTGACCATTGAGTTTTTTAATTATTTGATTGATATATTTTTAATTATTGGATTTTTATTTTTTTGATTGTTGGATTGCTAATTAGGCTTTAATAGGTCAATAAAAATCTAGAAGGATAATTTTTGGATGGCTATAAATAAACCATCTTGGAAGTCTAAAGTAGCAAGTTTTGTTTTGTATTTTGATACTTTTTTTTCTCCTCTAGTATTTTCTCTTTCAAAATTTTCTTATTTTAAAGTTTTTTGCTAGGTATTGAAAGAGTTTCCATCAACTTTTTCTATGATTGCGCTTGCAGGTGGATGAATTTTGGTCACATCTTGGGATAGTATTTTTAACTATTCTCACATGAGGAATAAAAATATACCTTAAAATAATGTCTTACATGCTTTCGAACTTGATTTTGATTCTGTAATTTTCTGTAAGTATTTTATAGTTTTTTTTATAACTAAATATTTTATTAGTTTTCTTTAATCATATCCATAATTTTTAAAGCCCTGTTCTAACATGATGAATAGTGATTGAAGAGAGCAAATGAAAGCCCATAGCGACACCAAAGGATCCAGGATGGCCACTACTGATGAAGACCATTCTCAATGAAGATTTTAGTATGGAATGTTAGAGAGGCTGGCAAGCCATCCTTCTTCTCTACTTATTGGAGGTTGGTTGATCTATATTGTCCAAAAATATGTATTTTGCTTGAGACTCAATTGTCAAAGAGCAGTCTAGAATGAGCCCATCATCACTTTCTGATCTCTTGGAGTTTTTTTGCTATTGAGTCCTAGGGTCTTGCAAGAGGGATGATTGTTGTTTGGAGGAGCGGGAATGTCACTATAAATATTATGCATGATTGTAATCAACGGGTTGTTGCAATTGTTTCTGGAATCAATGAAAAGCCTTGGCTTTTATATGGTGTTTATGCTAGCACTAATATAGACTTCGACAGGTCTCATAGGAGGAGATTACAAGACTAATGGAGCTAGGTTACCCTTTCCTCATTGCTGGAGACTTTATTGCATTGAGGGATCTCAGGAGAAGAGAGGGGTTGGACCTTTCTTTGATAATACTGGTGCTTGGGAGTTCAGGGATTTTATTAGTTAGAGTGGTCTTGTGGATCTTGGTTTCTTTGGATCCAAATTCATCTAGTGCAATAACCAGCAGGACAGTGCTCGAGTCTGGGAATGCATAGATAGTGCCTTTGCTATAGTGAGGTAGGTATGGCACTTCCCTAACTACTAAGTATTTCGCCTCTCGAGGATTGCTTCATATCATTGTTCCCTCATTTTATCGACTATTTCTGATTTCTCATGCCAATCACCATTCCAATTTAAAAAATTTTGGATGGCCTACCCTCACTCTTGGGATATCACCTGGGAGGTGTGGAGATTGTTAATTCGGGACAATACTATATAATGTCTGTTGCCGATCTTACCGCTGTGGCCTGTAGCTTATGAGCTGGCGCCAGACCTTGGACTCCACCTCAGGATCCCAAGCCTTCGGGCTTGCAAAACAAGGTCAGAGACCCGGGCCGGGGGTTTTGGCGGGGGCACTCCGACGGTCTAGTTAGTGGACGGCAAGATGGAACAGATCCACTAAGACGGGTCTCCCCTGGATTCTCATGCTTAGAGGAGATTTTTTATGAAAGAAGTGTGGGAATGAGAAGGGTCGACACTCAGTTTCCTATCCTGGACTCGCCGGACTTGCATCTGGGAACTTCCGGGAGCCTCAGAGTCGCTACTCTTTTTGTCGGTGTTCTTCCCTCTCAGTGACTTACCTTTTTGTTCACTCTCATCGTCCCTTTTATACTACCGGACCACCTTCAGCTTTTTCCCTCTACCCTCCGGAGGCTCCCGGAGGTCTCCGGCTCCTTTCCACCATCCTCCCCCTCTTCTTCGATCCTGGGAGTTAAGTGGCGAGCTTGCCTCATTCGCCGCGCTGTCACAAAAAGAAAAACCTAGCGGGATCTTGAGCCAAGTGCGGGAGCCCTCATCTCAGGGCGTTGACTGTGGACTTCCCGGGTTCCAGGCCCCTGACCATGAGGATTCGACACCTCGATCATGGGGCCCTCCTTAACTGATGTAAACGAGGTTTTACGCATCGTTGCGGGCCATACTGGGTGCCCTGTACAGGGCACACCGCGTGCCAACTCTAGCAGTGACCTCGTGGCTCGTGCCTCTGACCTCCCGAGATTTTGTAGAGTAGGGCTGACTTCGACCGAGGTGGACCCATCTTGGGATGCCACCTGGCAAAGGAGCAGGAGCGCCTGGCTCGACCTCGACGGAGGTGGACCCGTCTTGGGACACCACCTGGTGAGGGAGCAGAGGCCGCCAGCTTCGACCGAGGAGGATCCCTCCTGGGTGGACACCTGGCAAAATGACAGAGGAAGGCTCGACTTCGATTGAGGTGGACCCATCTTGGGGTGCCACCTGGCGAAGGAGCAGGAGCGCCTGGCTCGACCTCGACCGAGATGGACCCATCTTAGGATGGCACCTGGCGAGGGAGTAGAGGCCGCTAGCTTCGACCGAGGTGGACCCCTCCCGGGTGGACACCTGGAGAAGTGGCAGAGGAAGGCTCCACTTCGGCTGAGGTGGACCCATCTTGGGGTGCCACTTGGCGAAGGAGCAGGAGCGCCTAGCTCGACCTCGACGGAGGTGGACCCCTCTTGGGGTGCCACTTGGCGAGGGAGCAGAGGCCGCCAGCTTCGGTCGAGGTGGACCCCTCCTGAACGGACACCTGGCGAAGTGGCAGAGGAAGGCTCGACTTCGACCGAGGTGGACCCATCTTGGGGCACCACCTGGCGAAGGAGCAGGAGTGCCTGGCTCGACCTCGGTCGAGCTAGACCCATCTTGGGGTGCCACCTAGCGAGGGAGCACAGGCCGTCGGCTTCGACCGAGGTGGACCCCTCCTGGGCGGACACCTGGCGAAGTGGTAGAGGAAGGCTCGACTTCGATCGAGGTGGACCCATCTTGGGGCGCCACCTGGTGAAGGAGCAGGAGCACCTGGCTCGACCTCAACGAAGGTGGACCTGTCTTAGGGCACCACCTGGCGAGGGAGCAGAGGCTACCAGCTTCGACCGAGGTGGACCCCTCCTGGGCGGACACCTGGCAAAGTGGTAGAGGAAGGCTCGACTTTGGTCGAGGTGGACCCATCTTGGGGTGCCACCTTGTGAAGGAGCAGGAGCGCCGCATCCCGGGTGAGAACGATCGCTGGTCAAGCCACCCAAGGGGAGAAATTTCGAAAGAAAAATCCACGTGGCACCGTCGGCATCCAGCTGGATCTGACATACTCTCCACGTCAACGATGTTGCCATATCACTGTCTAATCCACAGGTTGAAGATTATAAAATATAGACTCAAGAGATAGAACTAGGTAGAGGTGGGTAACATTTTCAGGAGGATAGAGGAGGTTAAGACTTTTATTTTTTGAGCTTCTATTGAAGGAGGACAGGGAGGGGAGGCTCTCTACTACCGACCTCCAGGCCAGACTCACCTTGTACCATTCATTGCTAAGTCAACAAGAGATCCTTTGGCACCAGAAGTCTAGAGTCTAGTGAATGAAGAAGGGGGCCCGGAACACTAGCTTTTTCCACCAGGAGACTATAGTGGAAGGCAAAGGAACTGTATGTGTGATGTGAAAGGTGTTGATGATCAATGGGTTGTCAGTGAAGAGGGAGTGTGGTGGGAGATCCTAAGCTTCTTTTGGTGGAGATGGACGGCCAGTCTGGGGGAGGGTTGACCCTTCTTGCCTCCTCCCCTTGTTAGCTAGATCACTATTTTAGAGAGTACCCTATTGATGATAGATGTGTCTTGGGAGGAGATTCAGGAGGCCATCTAGGGGATAGCTGGAGACAAAGAACCTGGCCCTAATAGTTCCTTCCTCTTCTTTAGACGTTACTGGGCTATCATCTATCATGGATTGGTGGAAGCGATCCAACAGTTCTTTAGCATCGAGTCAATGCCAGAGGCCTGGCAGAGAACCTTCATTATGCTGATTCCTAAGAGCAAGGATATGATAGAGCCGAGTCCTTATAGATCTATTAGCTTGTGTACTACTCTATACAAGATCTATGCAAAGATTTTGGTGGGCAGGTTGAAGCCAATCCTTCCTTGATGATTAGTCCCGAGTAGGAAACTTTTATCGAGGATCGGTCCATCTCTGATAATATTTTAATAGCATAGGAATTCATACATGATCTTTAGAGATTCCCAACTTGAGAGAGCCTTATGACCATCAAGCTTGATATGGATAGAACCTATGACATGATGAGATGGGAGTTCCTTTACCAGACCTTGGAGAGTTTTGGATTCCATAGCTGATGGATCAGATTGATCAAAGGGTGTGTGCAAGCTCCATCTTTTTTTTTTATCTTGATTAATGGCACGTTGACAGGTTTCTTTCACTCATCTATTGGTCTTCGACAAGGTTATCATTTATCTCCCTACAAATTTATTTTTTATGTTGATGTTTTGTCTCGTGCCTTGCAGTTAGCTACCCTGAGTCGGGCTATAGATCTCTATAGGTCAGTGCCTGGTGCACTGCTGATTTTGTATTTGCTCTTCGTAGATGATTCTCTCTACATATGTTCAGAATGTGATAGCCTTTAGGTAGATTCTAGAAGCCTACTATGCTACTTTTGGATAGAAGGTAAACCTACTAAAGTCAGTAACCTATTTCAGTCCAAAGATAAAAGGTCAACTCATGTAGTCGATTAGGAAAGTTCTTGGTATTGTAGAGCATACTGGAGCTATGCACTACCTTGGGATCCTCATCTTCGGGCACTATCTTTTGAGGGCTGACTATGCTGAGCTTGAGGCCTTGATTCGTGCTCGTCTAAAAGGGTGGAAGTCTAGAGCTCTCTTGATGATGGCTTGGGCTATTCTTGTTAGGTCAGTCCACAGTGCTATCCTTGTTTATCTCCTATCACACACTATTTATGCCCGTCTATTTTGGCCTCACTTGAGCAACTGTTCAGAAACTTTTTATGGGGCTCCCATCAAGGGAGGGTAAGAGTTCACCTTCTTGCTTGGGATGTGGTTTGCCTTCTAATTAATAAGGAGGGTTTGGCATCCAGTCTCTATAGGTTTGATGGAAAGCCATGATTGCTAAGCATACCATTAGAATCCTCTTGCAACCAGACTATCCGTGGAGCATGATGATGCGAGCTAGGCATGGTGATTAGAGCAATGGGACATAAATTTGTGTTAATTGAAATAGTTCCTTCATATGAAAGGAGATTTGCATATGTGCTTTGAATATTATAGGTCAAATGTCTTTGGTTCTAAGAGATAGATAGTCGATTAACCTCCTATAAGATAACTAGCTAGCTGACCTCCCTCTTAGTTGGTGGTCAACATTCATTAGCAATGATGTCGATGATTAGGCATAGGTGTCTGATTTATTCCATCTGCAGGATAGGGTTGGCTCAATTAGTAGATGGTCTAGTTGTTTGGTGATTTGATGGCAAAGAGAGTTTTCTCTCTTGCGATTCCCATTCTACAGGGGCTAGGTGTTAGGACCTGACAACCATCATCCTCTTCTAGATTAGTGACCAGGGAGCTCTATGACATCTAAAGGAATGAGTCGATGAAGACTATGGATGGTGCATAGATTTGGTGACTTTGGATTCACCCAAGAGTGGATTTTTTTATCTAGAAGGTTGCTTGGGGCTGGCTACCCACCAGAGCACTTCTGAGAGCTAGAGGGATAGATATTTCAGCTTCCTATCCTAGTAGTGGGTTGGTGGAGGTGACCATGGAGCATGTTCTTTTTTAGTGCCCAAGGTGGTACAGGTCTGACATTTAGCCATCCCTCCTCTTCATATCCCTGAGGAGCTCTCTATCTAGACCTTCTCAAAAAGTTTAAAGCTTGAGGCCATGAGTACTATCGGAGTTAAAGCCGCTTATATTATTTATCATATTTGGCTTGCCCATAATGTAGGAGTTTTTGAGGCAAATTGGTAGTCGACGAGGTTGGTTATGGAGAGGGCCTTGTCCCTGGCTATAAAGATTATAGAGGTTTTGCTACCGGCTTCGATCCTGAGGACTCGGGACACCTGGGACTCCCCTCCCTTTCTTATGTTAGGAGGATAGTATTTATCTCTTGGAAGCCTCCATCATCGACATTTCTAAAGGTCAATTATTGCAGCCGGAAGTGTGCGGCTTGTTGACACTTTGATGCCCGGGATGGAGTTGAGGGCTACTTGGAAGGACATTACTTATGCAAGGCTTGCACTTTGGGTAGACTAACCGATTATGGAGGGGGACTCCATGGTGGTACTGGCCTGGCTACAGGGATGCCTCGATCGTGGTGCTGCCACTCACCCTCTTGTCCATGATATCCGGGGCTTTTTGTCAGGGTGTGTATCTTATAATAGTAGGCATGTTTATAGGAAGGCAAACAGTGTTGTAGATCGAATGGCTTCTTTCTTTGCTCAACACTCTGGTTGAGGGGTTTGGATTGATGCCTCATTTCTATCGATGTCTTTCTGGGATATTCTTTTTTATAACCTTTTGGGATGTATTCATATTCATCTTGTATGATGTCTTTGTTTTATCAAAAAAAAATTTTAAAAAAGGAGAGCAAATGAGACAAAGTTAACTTTGTTGATTGGCATGTATCCCTTTGAAAGGTTTATCATATATGTATTACCGCTCGATCATCATGGCCTGTAGCTGAGATCGAACTTGGACTGCGCTTTTGTCGCTCAGGATCCTGCTCGGATGCCCAGACCTGCAAAATAGAGTTAAAGACCCGGGCCGATGATCTCGATGGAGGCACTCCAATGCTTAGTCAGTGGCGATCCAGGAAAACAGATCCTTCCGGTCGAGCCCCAAAGGTGGACTCCATGCTAGAAAGAGAACTTATGAAATGAGAGAGTGCGAGCGGGTCGAGGATAGAGTGTGGGAGTGACAGCAAAGGAGAGCTCAAGCTGAGTGGCTGTATCCATCAAGACCCATCCTGGGAGTTTTGCAGTAGCCCTGGAGCGGTGATCTTCCTGCGCGCTGCCCTCTTCTTGCCCGGTCGTCCGCTTGCTTGGAGCGACTTACCTTGTTTGAACCTTAGAGGACCCCTTTTAGTTAAGGTTGTTGCACGCCGCCTACCTCGGGATCTTCCCCTCTCTTGCAGGCGCATGCGGTAGTGTTTGATGTCGTGTGTGAGGTACTTTCCCTATCCGTGATAGGGAACAGTACTGCGCACGCTGTCATTCCTTCTGGTCGCTCCATTTTGGGAAGCATGGCAGAGCCTCGATCAGTGGGCGGCCACCCCCTGGATTCGAATCTGCTGGTTGACTTCCTTTTTGGAGGGGTGCAGACGGTTGGTAGGATTGCAGTACCTCGATCGGGGGAACTCCTTCCTTCTTGGCATAAGTAGTAGCTAGGACAATTATTGTGGCATGGCCGATGATCCTTCAGTTGTAGGGCTCTTCGTCCGAGATGGGACCGATATGGAGGGGCGGAGCTCGACTTTGGCCACAACATCTCGACCAGAAGGGAGCGATGCCGGGTGAAGGAGGGGCAGAGCTCGACTTCGGCCATGGCATCTCGACCCGAAGAGAGCGCGACCGGGTGAAGGAGAGGCGAAGCTCGACTTCGGCCACGGCATCTCGACCCGAAGGGAGCGCGACCGGGCGAAGGAGAGGCAGAGCTCAACTTCGGCCACGGTGTCTCGACTCGAAGGGAGCACGGCCAAGCAAAGGAGAGGCGGAGCTCGACTTCCGCCACGGCGTCTCAACCCAAAAGGAGTGCGGCCGGACGAAGGAGAGGCGGAGCTCAACTTCGACCACGGCGTCTCAATCCGAAGGGAGCACGGCTGGGCGAAGGAGAGGTAGAGCTCGACTCCGGCCACGGTGTCTCGACCCGAAGGGAGCGCTACCGGGCGAAGGAGATGTGGAGCTCGACTTCGTCCATGGCATCTTGACCCGAAGGGAGAGCGACCGGGCGAAGGAGTCCGAAAAAAATCCGATATGGCAGCTTCATCTAATGTGGTGTCTGACAGGGTCTGACAGGGATTCCACATCGACGATCCCGCCACATCATTTGCCCCCCACTCTTGAGTCCCGTTGGCGTGCAGCGCTCGAGACAAAGGGAGTAAATGCAATGCTGACATGGAAAGGTAGAAATCTGGAGCAATAATGACCACAATCGTCTATGCTCCGTGAGGCCATTCTCCAAGCCAGTGTGGATGGGCCACGTGGACACGTCCGAGGAGCACTTATTGCTGGCACAGAATTCAGGACGGCCACGATCGAAGTGAGGCATCCGACTCGTCGATTGCTGACATGCGGTGCGGATCCATCGGTGGAGATGCTATAACTGTACGGTTATGCATCCGATCACTTCGAAACGAAAGACAAATTGTCAAAAATATTTTTTCTTTCAAACTCCGTGTGCCCGCCATCGCACTAGAGGTCCTTCTTCTTCCCCGGCCGTCCTTATGATCCCAAGTTTAGCCAGGTTCGTCTCCTTCCCTTTTTTTTGGTCGGGTAGAGCCTTCCCTAGGGTTAGGGTCTTCTCGGATCTCGCCTGCCCTTTTCTCCTCCTTCTCTATCCTATGCCTTCTTCTTCTTCTTCCAAATGTCCCACTTCGAGCCAAACTTCCATCCCATGACTGACCAGGGTGAGGCTGGGCCTTCTCGACCGAGACCACCTTCTTCCTTCAATGAGGAGGAATAAATGCACTTTGAGATCCAGAGAAGGCCCCGCCCCACGGGTATAGTTATCAGGGAGACCAGAGTCTGTCCCCCAACTTCTCCTCCTGAGCTTGCTCCCAAACCCTCTCAGTTAACAGGTCTTAGCGGCATCTCTCCGACGATGAGATGGTGAAATCCATCATGCACTCGGCCAACTCCTGGTCTTGAAATAGGGACGCATTCAGTGCCACCTCGGGCGGCTGCTATCGAGGGTTTCTCCCCTTTTTTCTCGCCATCGATGCAGCGTCGCCATTCCCTCCAGTCGAGGAGGACTCATGTGTGCATTGGGCACTCGTCGCCACCGCGGACATCACTGCTGACGTCAGAGCTGCTCTCTCCTGCTCGCCGTCTTCCTCGACCTCAACAATCTATGGAGGCGGGGGCGTCACGACGGCAGCTATAGCAGCACTCCTGGCCCGGGCGACCACTTCGGGCTCTGGTGCCGGGAGCACATCTCGCTGCCTCGATGGCTCGGCGATGGGATCAGCAATCACCCTGCTCGGCTCGAGGACGAGCTTGGCTCCCGACTGGTTCAGCTCGGGGGCGGGACTGGCCCTCCTCCTGCTCAGCCTAGCTAGCTCCGCGGGTGCCACCTTGGCCCGGTCCTCGTCCCAAGCTCTCTTTGGTGGGGACACTCTCGCCCCCGCCAGTGGACCCCTCTTCCGAGAGAAGTCGAGGAGGTCATCTAAAGAAAACTTCATGGTGTGGGCACCAGGATCCAATAGAGGCTCCTCAACTCTTTGTGGATCTCAGATTAGGGTTCCACTTCTTTGGGTCTTGTAATAAGGCTTCAAGCCTCAAATTTGTAATTATCTTTTGCTTTGAATTGAGTTTGTACCTTGATCAATTAGGTCAAATTGAGTCCTGTACTGAGTCGAGTCACAAATCAAGTCCAGTCTGAGTCTATTAGAAGTATGGATCCATTGCAAGAGTGGGTCTTAAAATTTAGTCTCCTTGGAAGCAAGTCGAAAAAGAATCCAAGTCAACTCAGGGCCCACCTATGCATCCTACATGGCGCCATGATATCTTGCCATGTGGGCAGCACACTTGGCATGCAAGGATGCCTAATGGGGAGGACCACTTCACTTGGCTCTAGCCTTTTTCCCCTCCCCTTATCAAGCTCATTGCCATGCAAGGGTGGTCGGCCAAGGTGGAAGTCAATGGGAGTTAAAGTGGGGAATTCAAATCCCTTGCTTCAAGCCCTCCAATCAAGTCTTCTTCCCAAATTGCTTCAACCTCTTTGGAAGGGAGAGACAAGCTCCTTGGGCGCCTCCACCTAACACTCCCCATGTCAAGCCTTATACCAAAGAAAGGGTGTGCAACAAAGGAAGGAAGAAGAACATAAGCCATGCTACAAGCCCCTCTTCATGTCTTTTTCCAAAATAATGAAGATTCTTTCCAACATCAAGGCGCCATGATCTCTCCTCCTAGCCTTGCTTCATGCCACGCCCATTCAAGGCTAGCACTTGGTCAGCCAAAGGGAGAAGAAAGTCAAGGTTTGGGCGTCCATTCAAGAAAATGAAGAAGAAATTTTGTATTCTTGCATTTGAATTTCAAAATGGGCCTTGGGTGCCTATTTAAAGGACCCAACCCCTCCATTGTAAAGGGGTATTGATGATTAAATGAAAAGAGCTCGAGTTTTGTTTCTCCTCCAACCATTATCTCCTAGACTAGGTTTGAGTGAAGCTTTCTTCATCCCCAGGGACGTCGAGTGGTATGAGGCCACCTTTCCGTCGCCCTAGGGCGTCGCAAGTCCTTCGTCCTCCGGGATGTCGAGTAGTGTGAGGCCACATTCCTTCGTCCTCCGGGACATCGCGGGGTGCAAGGCCCCAAGTTATCCCCCTTATTCGATTTTGGAATCCAGCCAGACACCGGGCTCGAAGCCCCTTCTCAACCCTCCCTTAGTTCCATTTCAACACTTCGCTTCATTTCACTAATCCCTCCTTTGTTTGCCTACAGGTCCCCCTTGGTATCACGGGCACCGGAGACGGTCTGCTTTGCCATCGTGACCACCCGACCGAAAGCCGACGCATCCGCGGGTTCGACTGCTCAGGCATCCAGGCCGCATCCGTCGAGTCGAGCGATCTCTGCATCGGGCGCTTCAGACGTGTGAGGTTTGCCCCTATCTCTTAAGTAGGTATTGTATATCGAGCTTAGTCCTGCTGGGGTTTCTTAATCCCGGGATCCTGTTCTCTTATTTCACTATTTAGGGACTTGATTTGCTAGTGTAGGCTTCTCTTATTCAATTTCTCCTATTTCTAGTCTTTGTTTATGATTGGGAATCAAAAACATTTAAAACATTTAAAACTCATCAACTATAAAAATCCCTTTGCATCATAAGCATCCATACTAGCATCTCTAGCCCTACACCCCTACATCACTTCATGCCTGCACAGAGAAAGGCAAAGTCAACTTCGAGTATGGATAGTCAAAAAAAAAAAGGAAGAAACAAAGTTCCAACCGAACTCACCCAACTCCCAAATTGGGCCGGCCCCTGCATCAAACAGGTTCTGATCTGATAGCAGGACCTTGAGGGGCCCGATTTCGCCATCCCATCATTGAAGCGACGCCGTCGAGACCTGTTAACCGAGAGGGTTCAGGAGCAGGTTCAGGAGGAGGAGGAGTTGGGGGATGGACCCTGGTCTCCCTGATAACTATACCCGTGGGGCGGGGCCTTCTCTGGATCTCAAAGTGCATTTCTTCCTCCTCATCGGAGGAAGAAGGCGGTCTCGGCCGAGAAGGCCCAACCTCACCTTGGTCAGTCATGGGACGGAAGTTTGGCTCGAAGTGGGACATTTGGAAAAAGAAGAAGAAGAAGGCACAGTACAAAGAAGGAGGAGAAAAGGGCAGGCGAGATCTGAGAAGACCCTAAACCTAGGAGAAGGCTTTGCCGGACTAGAAGGAAGGGAAGGAGATGAACCTGGCTAAACTTGGGATCATAAGGATGGCCGGGGAAGAAGAAAGACCTCTGGTGCGATGGCGGGCACACAGAGTTTGAAAGAAAAGATATTTTTGGCAATCTGTCTTTCCTTTCGAAGTGACCGAATGCATAACCATACCGTTATAGCACCTCCACTGATGGATCCGCACCGCGTGTCAGCAATCGACGAGTCGGACGTCTCGCTTCGATCGTGACCACCTTGAATTCTGCACTGGCAATAAGTGTTCCTCGGACGTGTCCACATGGCCCATCCGCACTGGCTTGGAGAATCACCTCACGGAGGACCAACGATCGTGGTCATTATTACACCGGATTTCTACCTTTCTATGTCAGCACCGCATTTACTCCCTTTGTCCTGAGCGCTGCACGCCAACGGGACTCGAGAGTGGGGGACAAATGATGTGGCAGGATCGTTGACATGGAACCCTTGTCAGACACTGTCAGATGCCACGTCGGATGAAGCTGCCAGATCGGATTCACTTGGCCGCGCTCCCTTTGGGTCGAGATGCCATGGTCGAAGTCGAGCTCCGCCTCTCCTTCGCCCGGCTGCGTTCCCTTCGGGTCGAGACGCTGTGGCCGAAGTCGAGCTCCACCCTTTCGCCCGGCCATGCTCCCTTCGGGTCGAGACACCATGGCCGAAGTCGAGCTCCGCCTCTCCTTTTCCTGGCCACGCTCCCTTCGAGTCGAGACACCGTGGCTGAAGTCGAGCTTTACCTCTCTTTCGCCCGATCGCGCTCCCTTCAGGTCGAGAAGTCGTGGCCGAAGTCGAGCTCCACCTCTCCTTTGCCTGACCGCGCTCCCTTCGGGTCGAGATGCCGTGGCCGAAGTTGAGCTCCGCCCCACCTTCGCCTGGCCGCACTCCCTTTGGGTCGAGATGCCGTGGCCGAAGTCGGGCTCCGCCCCTCCAGATCGTCCCATCTCGGATGAAGAGCCATACAACCGAAGGATCGTCGGCCTGGCCATAATAATGGTCCCAGCTACCATTTACGCCAAGAAGGAAGGAGTTCCACCGATCGAGGTGATGTGCTCCCTAGCAACCGTCTGCACCCCTCCAAAAAGGAAGTCGACTAGCAGATTCGGATCCAGGGGGTGGCCGCCCACCGATCGAGGCTCTGCCATGCTTCCCAAAATAGAGCGACCAGAAGGAATGACAGCGTGCGCAGTACTGTTCCCTATCACGGATAGGGAAAGGTACCTCGCGCAAGGCATCAAATACCGCCGCACGTGCCTGCAAGAGAGGGGAAGATCCTGAGATAGGCGGCGTGCAATGACCCTAGCTAAAAGGGGTCCTCCAAGGTTGAAACAAGGTAAGTCACTCCAAGCAAGCGGACAACCGGGCATGAAGAGGGCAATGCATAGAAAGATCACCGCTCCAGGGCTACCGCAAAACTCCCAGGAGGGGTCTTGATGGACATAGCCGCTCAGCTCGAGCTCTCCTTTGCTGTCACTCCCACACTCTGCCCTCGATCCGCTTGCACTCTCTCATTTCATAGTTCTCCTCCTAGCATGGAGTCCGCCCTTGGAGCTCGACCGGGAGGATATGTTCTCCTGAATCGCCACTGACTTGAATGTCGGAGTGCCTCCGCCGGGATCACTGGCCCGGGTTTCCAACTCTGTTTTGCAGGTCTGGACGTCCGAGCAGCATCCTGAACGATAGGAGTGCAGTCCGAGTTCGACCTCAGCTATAGACCACGATGAACGGGCGGCAACACACACATATATATATATATATCGGTAACAAAGTAACATTTTTTTTTTTTTTTTTGTTGGGCACTGAGAGATAGGATCCTTAGCTCACTTTGGTTGCCATTAAACAATAAACCAACATTTTTGTACAGGATATTTGTACTTATTTTGGTTGATCAACCAACTTGTTAGTCCTATTTTTTTCATTTTACCAAAAAAATGAGAATAGGTCTTAATTTCATGTCCTTTTAGCCTTGTCTCTCCTATCCTGGTGTGATAATCCTTGAGCCACTAAATAAACCGCCTTACGAGCACAGCCTGGCACACAAATAAAGCGATATGGAGGCGATTAAGGGGAAAACACACGCGCACACGAACAAAAAAGGGCTCTGCGCGGCTTTTGATTTGTCAACATCGGTCCGCTGCCCTTTACCAAACACCCGATGATAATGATGATAATAATAGAAAACCCAATAAAACACAGCTGTTTCTCCTTCTTTAGCGTCCAATCTACTCGGATCCTTTCACTTCCAGCAATGTCTAAGGGTTCGGATTGTATCCTTCGCCTGGATGAATGATTGATCTTCTTTCGCGACGGCACCGTTGATCGCGATTTGCACAATTTTTAAAATTTCCGATCTCCGCATCCATCCGTCAGCAGCAGATACTGCGCGTTGAATCCTGTGCAAAGCGCAATCCGACGGCTCACTTTGCGAAAGGAATCAATCATTTTCATTACTCAATCAAGGGGACAAAATTTTGCTCCCAATGCATGCTAAAATCGTCATCGCCGGTCAAAAAGGTGGTAGGAAACGAGAGGATAAAAAAAAAAAAAAAGCAAGAGCGGCAGCGGAAACGTTAGATAAGAGAAGAAGCAAGTGGAAGGCAGGGCTCGCAACGGAGGTAGACAGGGTTATTGGATCTCTAAGAAGGAAGGTATAAGGGGATCTAATAATCTCAGTGGGGAACAGTAGTGGTGATGGGGATCTCCATCCCGGTGGTGGCCGTGATCTTGTTCCTCGATCTCTTCGCCTTCGTCCTCGCCGTGGGAGCAGAGATGAGAAGGAGCACGGTGAGTTCTCTCACTTCCCTTTCCCCTTCTTCTATGTACCCTTTGGTTTCTAACCTTTTTTTTTAAAAAAATACTTCTCTTATTACTCGATATAAAGGGGAGGGTGGTGCCGGACGAGTATGACGAGCGGACGTATTGCCAGTACGACTCGGACGCATCGACGGCGTACGGGATGGGGGCGTTCGGGATGCTGCTGGTGAGCCAGGCGGTGGTGAGCGCCGTCACCCGCTGCCTCTTCTTCGGCCGGGGGCTCGCCGCCGGTGGTCGTAGGGCCTGCGCCGTTGCTTCCTTCGTTCTCTCCTGGTAAGTCCGGTCACTTAGGTTGATGACTGCTCACTTCGATTTATTTACTGTCACATGGAGATGGAGTCAAATATTGGACACATCGGACGGTGGCTAATTATTTTATGCCGTCTCTTTCATTAATCTAGTTTTTATTGATTTTTCTAATGGAAGAAGAATCCGAGTCTGCTCATAAGCTCACTTAGAAATGCGTTTAAAAAAAAAAAAAAAAAAAAAAAGAAAGAAAAAGGTGTTGTTGATGCTGGACCAAATAGATCGGATGGAGTGATTTTTCCGTCAGATCGCCGTCGACCGGTACATGCAACACGTCCCTGATCAGAGATTTTCCGGTGGGAGACACTCCAATACCTAAGTCAGAAGCCCAGGCAACAGCAGAATGTAGAGTTTCAAGAGAAAAAGGGAGAATCAAGAAAATGCCCGGACCAAAAAAGTCCACTGAGTGCCTCCTCTTACCGGTATTTATATGCTCCAACGTAAATGCTTATAAAGGTTGACGGATGTAACCACTTCATAACTGTAAGTAGTGGCTGTCAGAAAAGCTGTTACACTCAGGATTTGTTCAACCTGAAGCTTCGGACCATGTGGGTAGTTGTAACAATTCAAACAGATTAACTGTTTATCCAAGAAACCCACATGTACCAGAAACTTCTTTCTTTTAAGGATGAATCCGAAGTGAACTTTACATTCTCTTTAATAGCGCTCCTGAAGGGAATGTTAGCACTTCGGATTCTTTTGAATATAGCAAAAATAAATACTTACAGTCTTCGAATCATATTGAGAAAGTAAAGCGATATTTGCATAGGAGGTCAAGTCTTCGGATCAAGGAGGATGTACGAAGCTGAAGACAGTAAATAAAACTTGCTTCCTCGAAAGTCAGGTATGGTCTTCGGATTGAGATAATAATACGAAGCCGAAGACCCAGAGTTGACGCCTTCCAGAACGAACATAAAACTATAAATATTATGCATAGTCTTTGGAGTAAAGTGAATGTACGAAGCCGAAGATTTAAAGTGAATAACATCCTTTGGAACAGATAAAGCCATAAATAGGGCATGATCCTCGGACCGATTTATTAATACGAAGTCAAAGACAAAGTAAACATCCTGGATCATAGATATAAGATCCTAAATATTAGGCATAGTCTTCGGGCCAAGGTGGATGTAAGAAACCAGAGACCCAGGATCAATAATGAGAAGACAGTAACAGGAAGCCGAAGACTCCTTTCGCCATCTGATATATCCAATAAAATAAAGAACAAATAATTACTTGGAATAAAATAGGGATGTCATAACAGTTGTCCTCCACTTTCAAGTTTGAAATGATTAAGTTTCGAAGAATGAGAGTACTTTAAATTTGTTTGCTAGTGATAACCGTCAAGTAATAATGGCAGGGCTCTGACACGTCTTTTTGCCATAACTGCTTGGTGGTGCAACAAAACGTGGCAAAGACACGTGTCACCCTATGCGGCCTCAAAAGAAAACGTCTCGATTTTAAAAAAATCTCGAAAAATTCCTAGAAAAGAGACTTTTATTCGACAGGGATTGGACATGTGGCGATCATCTGGAGTGTGGAAACTTCGTTGTCATGATCTCAGCCAATAGCGAGGCTTTACGCGGATCACTACAACTTGTCTCATTAATGACCTTTCTCAAAGGCCATACCCACGATCGAAACCGTCGATACGGCGCACGATCGTTCAAATCTCCGAACCGTCTCGAAGGCCCACCTCCTTCACCTATAAAAAGAGAGAACTTGAGAGAAATTTTCCTTCGCGTCCGTGCCTCTAGAATCCCAATTTTTCATGCATTTCGCAGTCCGTCGTCTTCCCCGTGGTCCGCCATTTTTGTTTTTTTCACAGGTTAGAGGCCCTTTCCTCCTCCCACTTCCTTATTCCTTTCAATGTCGGGATCTTCTAGGAGTCCTTCCTCTAGCTCTAGCAGCGGTTCACTAGTAGGTGAAGCGGGGAAAGTATTACCCGAAAGAGAGACCGCTAGGATCCCGCCGGGAGGTGAGATTAGTAGGAACCCTCAAGGTGAAACCAGTAGAGAAAGGAGTTATGGTAGGAAGCGAAGCCTGGAACGATCACCGGACTCCGTCGAAAGCTCCTACACCCTTTCCAAAATAGAAAAAACTAAACAGTGTTACCACATTCCATGTACCTTTCACGTGATTCTTCTGAAACTAGAAGAAAGGGTAGATAAACCTCCCATGCGATCCATAGCTATATACGAAGACCACTTCAAAACGGGTATTCGGCTTCCCCTTCATCCTTTTTTTACGAAGATTTTTAACTTATACCAGATAGTCCCAGCTCAACTGACCTCCAATAGCTTTAGGAACATCTGTGGATTCCTAGTACTTTACAAACTTAGGAACATAGAGCCGAAGACATCCCTGTTTACTTCCTTGTTTATGCTGAAAAGGGATTTTTACGGCAAAGGGTGGTGGGTCATAGGTCCTCGGCCAGGCCGAAGACTACTAAAAGTAACTTCCAGTGCGATACATGGATGGAAGCCTTGCTTCTTTTTCGTGTATTATACCCACTGGGGTTTCAACACTGAGTGGTCGGCTCCGCGTTTGGATTCAAACGCCGGTAAGAGGATCTTGAAGGCCGATGCCAAATATTTTGAGACCTTGTCAGAACCAGAGATCCCTTCCCTTAAGGAGCTGCTGAGGGAAGAAAATCTTCACCGCGCTCATATCAGCGAAGTCCCGACATTAGGTATAGAATAAGTGATCTTCGGATTCTTCTTGCTTCCCTTCTCTATATGCACATGCATAACAATCTTGTTTCCAATTACAGGTAAAAAGATGAAGCCTTAACTTGACAAGGTTCGGCAAGCCTCTAGAAAAAGGGTGGTGGTTGCTCCTGCAACAACTGAAGTCCGGAAGAAGAGAAGGGCTGAGGAAGGTTTTAGCGCACCTCCGATGAGGCCCGTGCCAGATGAAGACGTTCCTTCTGCTTCTCCGGTTCCACCTCAGTAATCTATGCTAATGCTTCAGCTTCGACTCATTTAGTGAAATAGTCAATGGCTATAATGAGGAATTTTCGCTGTCTAGAAGCTGAAGGAAATGGACCAAGGATATCCATTCCCCATTATGCAAAAGGCCAGGGAGCCGTTAACGGAGTTAGCTGATTGGCAGGTCGTCTTTGCACATTGGCATATCTCTGACAATGATCACATTTTCGAACAAATTCCGCAGTCTTTTTGGATAGTTGGCCAATAGTAACCTTGACGGATTATTTTGTATGCCAAAGATCTGCTCCCCAGATGGTCTCCGCATATCCCTTCGTGCACTTTCCTGAGCGCATAATCCGCATCGGATGGGCCTAAGCATTTGAGCAAAGGTTGTGTGAAAGACCTCTTATATAATGTCTCGTTCAAAGATAACATATTGAGAGGCTGTCCATCGAAGCCGTTTAGCCTCCAACTTATCTTCGGCCAAGGTACATTCTTTCAAGAACTTGAGAATCGGATCCATCCATGAAGGTTCATGTTCAACTTGACAGATTTCAGCTGGAGATTCTGATATGCTGGGATCTTCAAGATATTCCACGTACGTTCTTCCAAGAGAATCTAGCGTGGTGGTTGCAAGTCTTGAAAGAGCATCTGCCCGAGAATTCTTTGTTCTTGGCACATGAACAATTTCAAAGTATTCCAACACAGATGCCAGGCTTCGGACCTTTTCTAGATACTGGATCATACTTGGATTTCGAGCTTCAAAATCACCTCTCACTTGATTTACCATCAGTTGCGAATCAGAAAAAACTTTGATCCTTTTGATCTCCAACTTCTGGGAGATTCTAAGTCCAGCAATGAGTGTTTCATACTCTGCCTGATTATTTGATGCTTGAAAAGAAAACCGAAGAGCATATTCAATAACCTGCCCATTGGGTCTAGCAAGAATTAAACCTGCACCGCATCCATTGGCGTTCGAAGCACCGTCAATATGCAACATCCAAATAAACTCGGGTTCGTCTTCGGCTTTTTCCTCTTCGGCCTTTGATTGGTCCTCTTCAGATCCCCATGTGCACTCAGCTATAAAATCAGCCAAAATTTATGCTTTCATAGATGATCTGGGCTGATATTCAATATCAAATTCTTCCAATTTAACAGCCCACTTAGCTATTCTCCCGGAAGTGTTAAGACATCGAAGTATAGCCTTTAGGGGTTGATCCGTTAGAACCACAATAGGATGGGCTTGGAAATAAGGACGGAGCCGCTTTGCCGCAACCACTAGAGAGAAGATATTTTGCACTCTAAGATATCGGACTTCAGCTTCATGCAACACCTTGCTAGTGTAATAAATAGGTTTCTGTAAATGACTGGCATTTCTTCGTACCAGAACCGAACTGACCGTCTCATCTGTGGTTGACAAATATAGATAAAGCGTTTCTCCTTCATAGGGCCTAGAGAGTAATGGTGGGTTTTCTAAATATTCCTTTAACTTATCGAAAGCAATTCGGCAGTCTTCTGTCCATTCAAAATTTTGAGTCTGACGAAGAACCTTGAAGAAGGGTAAACATCTTTCTGCAGAACGAGAGATGAAGCGGCTTAAAGAGGCTATTCTCCCAGTTAGCTTTTGCACTTCTTTCTTGCAAGTAGGTTGCCTCATGGTCCGAAGAGCTTGTATTTTTTCCGGATTAGCCTCTATTCCTCGCTTGGTAACCAAGTATCCTAGAAATTTCCCAGAGGTTACGCCGAAGATGCATTTGGTTGGGTTCAGCCTCATTTGATGGTGTCTGAGAGCGTCAAAAGATTTCTTTAAATCTGTGATGTGATCAGACTTATGCAGACTCTTCACAATCATATCATCAACATAAGCTTCCATGTTTCTTCTAATCTGGTTTTTGAAGACTTTGTTGATGAGTCTTTGAAAAGTTGTCCCAGCATTCTTTAATCCAAACGGCATCATCTTGTAACAATAGAGTCCTTTCTCCGTTATAAAAGCAGTCTTCTCTTCATCTTCAGGATTCATTCGAATCTGATTATAGCCTGAAAAGGCATCCATAAAACTCAGCATTTGATGACCAGCCGTAGCGTCAACCAGCTGATCGATCTTCGGTAAAGAAAAACTGTTCTTTGGGCATGCTTTGTTGAGATCCGTATAATCTATACAAATCCTCCACTTGCCATTTGATTTCTTTACCATTACTACATTTGCTAGCCAATTTGGATATTGGACCTCTTTTATGAAGTTTGCTTTAAGGAGTTTGTTAACCTCTTCATCAATTGCTTTTTACCTTTTTGGAGCAAAATTTCTCTTTTTTTGCCGCACTGGCTTATAGTGGGGGGATACTTCCAAGCGATGAGTAATCACTTCAGGCAGAATTCCAGGCATGTCTGAAGCTGTCTAAGCAAAAATATCAACATTATCACGAAGAAAGGAAATTAATTTTACCTTTGACTCTTCATCGAGCAAGCTGCCAATTTGCAGAAGCTTGGTTGGCTCATCTTCGGATAATGGTATAGAAAGTGTCTTTTCCACTGGTTCTCCAGAGTCTTCGTATCGATCTCTGGGATCTAGCCGGTCAAGTGCCAAAGATTTGGATGTTTGTTTGTTTTGAATCATGAGACATTGATGAGCGATCCTTTGATCCCCCTCACTTCTCCTATGCCTGTCCTGGTAGGAAATCGAACCAACAGATGGTATGTTGAAACTATGGCCCTGAATTTATTCAATGCCGGATGTCCCAAGATTGCATTATAAGCTGAAGACGTTCTGGCCACAATAAAATTGATTGGAAGGGTCCTTTGAAACGGTTCGGACCCAAAAGTCACGGGCAACACCATTTCACCCTCGACTCCAACTTGATTCCCACCAAAACCAGTTATTGGAACGAGAGATCTTCGCAATTCATATCCAGACTATCTCATCCGCAATTCATATCCAGACTATCTCATCCGAAGAAAAGCATCATACAGCAACACATCAACTGAGCTTCCATTATCAATTAATATCCTTTTTATATCAAATTTGGCAATTACTGCCGAGACCATTACAGGGTCATCATGCGGAAGCTGTACATCTTGAATGTCTTCATCAGTAAAAGTAATAGAGTTCTTTCCTTTAAGCATCTTCGGCACATTCTCTTCGGCTTCTTCATTCCATGCCGAAGACCGATGAAGCATCCCAACATCTCCTCCGGTTGGTTTCTGGTGAGGCAAATCAGCTTCTTCGGATATTCTTGGAAGGGCAGTTGCTTCGGCCTGGACTCTGGGCGGTTGACATATTTTTCCAGATATCCTCTTTTTATTAAATCCTCGATGGCATCCCGAAGCTGGAAGCATTCTTCAGTGTTATGGTCGTGGTCTCGATGATACCGGCAGTACTTGCTTTTGTCCCTTGCTTTTGCCAGTGTCTTCAGGGGACGTGGCCTCTGGAAATATTTTCTTTCTCTATTTTCAGCAGAATCTTTTCCTAGGTAAGTTGAGGGGTGTGTAGGCATCGAATCGGTTGTTCTGTTGTCGAGACCTGGGGCTGCGCCTAGAAGCCGAAGCGTTGTTGAAGGATGTTGGCGCATTCGGTTCTCTGGTGCTTTTCTTTTTGGGAGGGAGTCTCCCCTCTGCCAGTCTTCGGCTCGCCGCTTGCTCCTCAGCGGTAGCATATTTCTGAGCTCTTGCCAGCAGTTCGGCATAGCTCGTTGGAAATCTTTTGTCCAGGGAAAAAGTGAAGTTGGACGATTTTAAGCCTTTCTTCAAGGCAGACATGGCCACATGCTCATTCAAGTTAGGAATTTCTAAAGTAGCTGAATTGAAATGGTGGACAAAATCTTTCAAGCTTTCCCTTTCTTGTTGCTGAAGAAGAAATAAACTGTCGGTATTGCGCGACATCTTCTGGCATGTCCTGAAGTGCGAGACGAATTGCCGCTCTAACTCAGCAAAAGAACGAATTGAGTTTGGAGGCAGGCTCGAATACCACATTCGAGCAGATTTCTTCAAGGTAACAGGAAAAGCAATGCAGTAGAGAGCGTCAGTTGCTCCTTGTACTATCATGTATGCCTTGTAACTCCCCATATGGTCAAGGGGGTCCGAAGTCCCATCATAGGCCTCCAATTGTGGGATCTTGAAATGTCTAGGGATAATTTCATCCATGATGTCATCAGGAAAAGGGGGTTGAGAGTTGAAGGTCACAACCTCATCATTTCTTCTCAATTCTGAAATTCTTGCTATCTACGCTTGCATAGCCTTGAATTTCTCCTGCACTTCATGATTGATCTCCTTCTGCCTTGAATTTTCTGGCACATAACTTCTAGAAGAAATAGAGGGAGACCGCCGGACCCTCTTTCTTTCAGCATGACCCTCTGCTTGTCAATCTGGTGGAGAGATGTAGCGGCCACGAGATGACCGGATCTGTGAGAAGCTGGGGGCGATCTCTCGGTGTTGATCTCGCTCCCTCTCAGGTGGACAATCAGCTTGTAGAACAGAGGGAGGGCATTGTTTCTGAGCTGCTGCTTCGTGTAAGTGCTGCACCAGCGCTGTCAAGGCTTCTACCTTATTCATCAGACTCTCAAACTGTTGCTTCTCCACCAAGATCATGGGAGGTGGTGATCCCTGAACCGCCGGATGAGAATTGACCGGAGGTCCATTTGACGGAGGAGCCTGCTGCTCCTGGCTCGTGGAAACATTCTTACCTTTCCCTTTCACCATTCTTGCCTAGCAGAAATCTCCTTCAAAAATAGAAGAATCAAATCGATCCCCTTCCTGGCGCGCCAATCTGTTGATGCTGGACCAAATAGACCAGATGGAGTGATTCTTCCGCCAGATCGCCGTCGACCGGTACCTGCAAGAAGTCCATGACCAGAGATTTTCTGGTGGGGGACACTCCGATGTCTAAGTTAGAGAAAGCCCAGGCAACAACAAAATGGAGAGTTTCGAGAGTAAGAAGGAAAAAGGGAGAATCAAGAAAATGCCCGGACCAAAAAAGTCCCCTGAGTGTCCCCTCTTACCAGTATTTATAGGTTCCAACGTAACTACTTATGGTTATGAAGGTTGACGGATGTAATCACTTCATAACTGTAAGTAGTGGCTGTCGGAAAAGCTGTTACACTTGGGATTTGTTCAACCTGAAGCTTCGGACCATGTGGGTGGTTGTAACAACCCAAACAGATTAACTGTTTGTTCAAGAAACCCACATGCACCAGAAACTTCTTTCTTTTAAGGATGAATCCGAAGTGAACTTTATATTTTCTTTAGTAGCGCTCCTGAAGGGAATGTTAGCACTTCGGATTCTTTTGAATATAGCAAAAATAAATACTTATAGTCTTCGGATCATATTGAGGAAGTAAAGCCGAAGACATTTGCATAGGAGGTCAAGTCTTCGGATCAAGGAGGATGTACGAAGCCGAAGACAGTAAACAAAACTTCTCCGAAAGTCAGGTATGGTCTTCGGATTGAGATAATAATACGAAGCCGAAGACCCGGAGTTGACGCCTTCTAGAACGAACATAAAACCATAAATATTATGCATAGTCTTCGGAGTAAAGTGAGTGTACGAAGCCGAAGATTTAAGGTAAATAACATCCTTTGGAACAGATAAAGTCATAAATAGGGCATGATCCTTGGACCGATTTAATAATACGAAGTCAAAGACAAAGTAAACATCCTGGATCATAGATATAAGACCCTAAATATTATGCATAGTCTTCGGGCCAAGGTGGATGTAAGAAACCGGAGACCCAGGATCAATAACTAGAAGACAGTAACAGGAAGCCGAAGACTCCTTTTGCCATCTGATATAACCAATAAAATAAAGAACAAATAATTACTTGGAATAAAATAGGGATGTTATAACAGGTGTCTTCGTCGTAGTCTCATAGATCTTGCCGGTGGATTTTTTGCCTTGTAGTCGTTTAATTTATTTTTTAACGAAAAAAGGGAAATAAAGTAGTTCTCAAGATTTGTCTTCCTGAATTGTGCATGATTTTAAAATCCAATTGACACAGATTTGTTCACTCGGAATATCTCTACAGCATGAGTTGGGGAAAGTGGGGTATATAACTGTTATAGCACGTTATGGTGATGCTCTGGACAAAAACGGATCGGTTTCATCTTCAGATGACAAACCGATGACATGACAAGAAAAAGGACTGGGCACTTATGACTAGGTAGTATCTCTTAGTTGTTTCCGTGGTGGTCACAGTCTGGTCACAGTCTACAAGTCGGAGTTCAAGAAAAATGGTCATACCTTTTTTTAGCACTTAGAAGTCATTATACTTACTCAATTTCGAGCTGTTTCCTTCAGGCAACCCTGGGAGATCTTGTTGATTGTTTTGATTGGGCGTACAGGTTAAAGCTTGGCTGGTTTCATACAGCAGAGATGAGAATGCTAAGATGGATTTGTGCTAAACTAGGAAACATGTAATGAAACATGAATATATTAGAGGACTTGTAGAAGCTGCAGAAAATTGTGGACAAAGTGATGGAGAATTGATCGAGGTAGATTATGCATATAGCATGAAGATAGAGGAGGCTCCAATAAATAGAGAGGCTTGAATCCTTGATGAAGGATTTAGGAAGAGGAGGTTAAGACCTTATATGAGAGACTATAGGAAAGCTTGGTGATAGAGCATTCATGAAGCTGATCCAAATATTTGGGACAAGGTCTAATGGTTGTTATAATTATTGCTTGGCTGGTTTCGTGCAGGTATTTTTAAACTTGAGGTCTACGTCTTATTTAAATATTCTGACTACATAAGAACTTTGGAATGGGAAAATCCAAACATCATTCAAAGTCAACTATTGGTTGGGCTATAGATTGATTACAGCTGAGCTGATAAGCTTCCAGGAAATCTTGGACGGATTTTATAATTTGCTATCGAAATAAGCCCAATTCCAAAGATAATTATCGGACATTGTGATATATCAGCTTTCACAAAGTGTAAATGAATCCTCAACCTGATTGAAAGGAAAATCCTGCAAATAATGTAGGTGGAAGATATTTTTTTTTTAATAAAAAAGTTAATAATCTGAAGAATACAATTCTCAAAATTTACACAACTTTCCTAAAGAATTGTCTACTTTCTCAAGAGCATAGGATTATGTTCTAGTACCTCTCTGGAAAGAAAGAGTGACAACTTTACTAGGCCTCATGGAAATTAAATATTGGGATGCAACACTAAAGATTAGCTGACATAAATGGATGAACCTTATCTTACCTATATGCTTTCTCTCTCAAATATGGACAACCTTTGGAGGTAGATATTGCTAAATTGTGTTGTTAACCTACTTACTGATTTCTGCTTATGTGCATGCCTCCTGTAAAAGGCATAAATATGGTTTATGATTCAAGTTTGCTATATGTATTTCTTAATGTAAATGTATGAGGATAAAGGCATGTCAAAAATGCCTCTCATTGAAGCATGAAGTGAGACAAGTCTCAAAAAGTTTGCATCCGTACAATATGACTGATCTGGAATGATGGTTCACTTTCTAAATATGACAATAATAATGGTTTGGTATTGAGCTTTTTGCTTTGTCATCTAATAGATCTTCCAAATCGTTATGGTGATTTTCCATCAACTGGAATTGATACAAGGTGTTTTTTCCCTTCTTATGGTTTCACTTAGTCCAACAATCTCTAAAATGGTGACTTGTGTATGTAATAACAAGGTCATTTTCTGTTGAACTACTTCATTTGCTTCCTCTTTTATATGTCTTTGCCTTTCCTTTGTGGAGTCCTTGTGCATAGAATAGTATTCACACCTTTTATGTTCAAGACTTAAAAGCTTCAGAATGTTAGTCTTGCCTTTATCATGGCTAAGAGACACTCTAGTAGTAAACTGGATTGGTTATGCATCTTGATGATTTTTACTATCCAGTCTGGTCATCTAACGTGAGATTCTTATCATCTGTATTTGAGCATCAATCGATTGCTTGAAGAGACAAAGACATACTCTATTTGTAGTTGAAATTGTTTAAGGTTCCCTGAGAAGTACCAGGCATGCAATCAGGCTGCATTTTCATGAGGACTTATGTTCAGCATAATAGCACACAAGTTCTAGCTGGTTCACCTCCATGATATGATAGGCCAGCTTGGTCCTCTAGTGTGCATGCCAAAGGATGCTATTTATAATGATATCCTTCTGATCCATTTTCATGTTTGCGACACATTAAAACTTCTCAGAAATTATTTAGTTCATGGGTTTATTGAATATAATATACAAATTAATTGAAGGCTCTTAGTAGGGGTGGCAAAATATGACTTGACCCGTCAACCCGACATGTGTTCAACCTGCCATAAACAGGTTTGGATTTGGGATATATAGGTTCGGGTCGTAAACGGGTTGACATTTTTAAACCGTTTAATATACGTGTTGGGTTCAGGTTTTTTGTATCTAACCTATTTAACATGTTTTAACCCATTTAATTTTTAGATCAGGTCGGGTCGGGTTGGATTAGATAAATAGGTTATTTATTTATTAAATAGGTTAAACAGGTCGGGTCGGGTTAGGTTAGCAGGTTATCTATTTAATAAATTGGTTGAATGGATCAAGTTGGGTTATTTGTTTATTAAACGTATCAGGTTTAGGTTTTAAATTACAATCCATTTAATTAACAGGTCGGGTTCAGGTTAAGGCTTTTCTGATCCGACCTCTCTGTATATATCTAACCCGACCCGATTACCACCCCTAACTTTTAGTTCATGGGTTCTCTAAAATTTAATACAACTAAAACAAGTCTACTTTGGTGTACTGAAATCTGAAACCTACACAAGGTCATACTTTAAACATACAAGATTCATGATTGGTCTTGTTTATGTTTGATCTGGCATATAAAACTATCTTAAAGATGGAGCAAATGTTGATTCTGACAAAAAATCAAGGAGGCAGAGCTTATAAAAAGATAATGAGATGTTCTTTTTCTGGTGCATAATGAGATCCTTTAATAGTCATCTGAACAAAGTTTAAGTATACTTGATAAAACACATTGGGTATACTTCGTAAATCACAATTTAGTCATATTCATTCAATATATTTATTTTTATATAGATCTATGGGGTAAACTTGATGTGAATTTAGGAAGTTTTAAATTGATTTAGTTATAGGTGCTAAGCACTAGCTATTGTCATGAGTGGTAGGATTGCTTGAATTATCCATTTTTGTGGATCGAATTGGTGACAAATTCCAAGAGATGATTGAGGGTGCATTGCCAAAAGTAATAAGTTCCTGCTGGTAAGCATTTCATGCCACGGACCTTTTGTTGAGCTGATATTTGTATTAATAAGCTCTTAAATACTGTGGTTTTGGGACAAACTTCTACTTCTTGCTTCTTAATGCGATATTTTTCCAGATCGTGGTTACCCTGTAAATTGTCTCCCTTCTTCAATAAAATTGGTTTTCTTGAGATAAAAGAAAAAGCCAAACTGCATGGCAAATATGTAATAACTAACACTTCGATGATAAGGATAAGTTTATCTTGCCATCTATGTATTTGGTTGGCTTAAAAATAATATTCTACTCAAAATTTTTAGACTTCATTTTAATGGGTCGGATGCAACCATATTTATTTCTTTCTATTGTTTTAATTTACTTATTTTGTGATAAACATACGTTAGTGTTTCCCACATTAAATCCCCAGCGCTTGAAGCTGTAGGTTATCTTTATTACTTCCGTGGTTCAGCCTACCATGTCTTGATGACTTTGAGGATTAAATATTAAGAGATTAAATACATGTTATATTGTTGCTTGCTTGCAGCATCATTAGCTTTTTCAGCATATTCTATATCTCTTTATGGTGGTGCTAATTGAGTCTATTACTTTCATAAAGAAACATAAAAGAATGTAAAAATAACAAAATAAGTCTTGCAACATCAGACAAATTTGATGAAGTTGATTGTAATTTACAAAATACTTGCATTATCCATTTCTTCAGGGATATATGTATTTTTAACCTGTTCTCTGAACATTTTGCTAATGAACCATAACCAACTTTTAGAAAGAAGATTGTGATATCTATTATTGTATTGAAAATTTATCTGAAAAATAGTATACGGACATTTAGATTTCTGATTAAATGAATGAATTTTGTTATGTTTTCATCTGACAAGCCATTCATAAGATTGTAAACCTATTAGTCTGGTAGTTAACTACGTAATGTATCTCATAGTATCTCTTTCCTGTGCTAGCTATAGCTAGCCTTCGTAGTTAGTTGCTAATCTATGAATAATGAAATTGGCATATCGTTTTACAAATAATCTAGATTTCTCTTTTCTGTTATACGTACACCATATCAAATTAGTAACGAGATTCTAAAAGACAAGGTTCATAAAACTAATACCATGACCTATACCAGTTAGATGTCAAGTTGGTACGATATGGCACTACATCGTACCAACATAGTATACATGCCAGTGCCAATTAGCTGCTGTCACAACTAGACATGTGAGCAAGAGAGAAAAAAATGCAGGAGAGAGAGTTGGGAGGTGGATTGAGGGCTAGAAGTCATCTATCAGGGTTGAAGATCATCGATCGAGGGTCGAAGATATCGATTGGGTGCTGGAGGTCACCGATCGGGTGCCGGCTGTCATCAATTGGGTGCTGGTGGTTGTTGATCGGGTGTCGGAGGTTGTTGATTGGGGCTAGAGGTCATCCATTGGGGATCAGAGCTTGTTAATTTGGGGTCAAAGCTTGTCGATTTGGGGCCCGAGCTCATTGATTGGGGCTCAGAGCTCGTTGATTGGGGTCAAGTTTGTTGATCACGGCTCGAAGGTTATTGATTAAGGTTGGAGGTTGTCGATTGAGACTAGATATAGTCAATTGGGGCTGATGTCATTAGCGATGTCTCCCATGGTGGTGTTGTTATCAAAAGATGAGGGGATTTGGTGGGTGAGGTGGAGGGATTGAGGGTTGGGGGAGAGGGCCATAGCTAGGTATTTGAAGAGAGAGAGAGAGAGAATGCAGGGAAATTAGGGAAGGCCCAGTTTGGCCTGGACAAACTGGGTTAGAATCATCTGAAAGCAGGTGGAATTGGTTGGTTCAGCGGTTTGGACTGGATCTTACCGACTCTAACCCTTTTCTGTTTTGGGTGGCTGAACCATTTTGGTTTTTGAGTGGTTCGGTTCAATGTGCCCTGAATTATTATATTTGAGATGGTTTGGAACACTGCTGAAAGAGCATTTTATCAAGTTCTTATCCTAGAAATACGATCATGAAACCTTGTGTAACAGTGATCCCAAACTAGTTTGGTGGATGGCACCCTCACCTACTTGTAGTAGTTTTGATTGAAATCCTACAAGGGACCTTAGCATGTTGCTGAGAAAGATGCACAGCCATTAAGAATAAAATAGACACATGCTGAAAACTGATTGAGAGACCTTGCATAGGAGAAATTTCGGTTATGACCATTAAGAACAGTAGAAACTTCAACATGAAAATTCCATTTCCCACGGCAGCCAAAATAGATCAGTTTATTATGTTTATTCTGAACTCCAGGTTGAGTTTTGTGGTGGCGGAAGCATGTCTCTGGCAGGGTCAGCTAGGAACGCATACCACACAAAGTATCTGGGCTATTATTTGAAGCGAGACTTGTCATCATGTGCAGCATTGCGGAAAGGGGTCTTTGCAGCGGCAGCTGCATTTGTTCTGGTTTCAATGGTGGCGTCGCTCTTATTTTATTGGAGCTACTCCAAGGCTGACACTGGAGGATGGGTGAGGCACCAAAATGAAGGTGGCATTGGAATGGCAGAGTATGATCCAGATAAAGGCGAGTTTGGAGTGTCCAAGACTTAAAAGAGGTTCTTGTTGTATAATTCTGTTTTCTTATGTCTATACGACAGTTTCTTTTGCTGTTAAGATTATGAAGGTAATGCTGGTAAAAATATGGTGATCAACCAAGAGGACAGCCCTGGAAAAAGTCTCGTGCAGTAATATTTCTTTCTGAGGATTGTGTTGTTCTTATGAAAGAACGATCGCAGTTGGCCACAACTAATTTCTTCTGGAGCCCTGTCTTGCCAGTTTTATGCGAAATCCATCCATAACTAATGGTTGTGTCATGCAATCAAGTTTGCTAACTGTGACTCGACATAATTCAGTGACATTTCTGACTCAAAGATCTTCAGGTCATCAGCACGCTTACTGGTGGGTGGAAGCAATCACGAATGCTGGTGCTGTCTTTAAGATTATCGTAGTAGGGACGATGAGTGTCTGTTATCATCAATACTGCCGTACGCAATCCACAACCTACAATGGTGTACACCCCCAGGTTCAAAACCCCTTCAACCAACAGCATTTGATCCAAATGTCTCAAAGGGGCATTAGCTAATTAACTAGGGGAAACTTGGGGAATTTGTACCCGCAAAAAAAAAAAAAAAAAGTGCTCATGCTATTTTTGACTTCCTAGATTAGTCGTATCATGCACCTTCAGCAGAATGTCCTAAAGTTATTCCTCCATGCTGTAGACTCTGCCCTGGCCGGCGAACACCTTCAGAAAATTCATTTAAACGCACTTGAGTTACGGTCAATTAATACATCAGTATCATGCGTCAAGTCCTGAGCTCTAAAATCAGCCTATGAATGCCCAAATCTCCGGATTTCCTTCGCTCAGTGGTATCCGCCAAGAGATTTCAGCCAATCGGGTCATGTCATCGAAATAAATTCCATGTTTATCAATCAAGGTAATAAATCATTTAAACATACTTGATTTACATGTGGAATAATTGTTCGGGATATATCTTTTATAATTTATAATTTTGTTTGTATATAAAGCACGATTCAGAATTAAAGATTTTTGCAATATGTGATATTAAAGCTATGCTTTTATATTTTATGTTCATATAACAATTTAAGTTAAATTTTAATTTAATTCTAAAATATTAAAATTATATTTCATATTTTGAATTTAAATTAAAAATTAGAAAATTAGTGTTGATTTTTTTATAAATTTAAATAAAATCTTTTTTATGGGAAGATTTTGATTTCCTCTCCCATTCGATCACCTACTAGGTGGTCCGTCGCTAGGCCATTGTACCAAAATCCATACTATTATTATATTATATTTATTTATTTATATTAAATTATAATTTAAATTAATAAATAAATAGATAAATAAAAAATATATAAAAGAGGTGAAGTCGGTGTTTTGGATAACATATTTTTCCTCTATGTCATTGACAAAACCGGTTATGGAGGGCAGCAGACCTTGGCGGAGGGCGGTGCATCTTGAACGATATAGATGTACCATCGATTATGGTTTCTCGATGGCCACCACCTGAAATTTGGCAATGAGGAGCCACCGGTTATCTTTCTTCTCAGCTGATCTCCCATAAAAAAACGGCGATCGAAAGTTTTTTAGTCGGCTGTCAAATTTTTGGGACGATCGATGACTTGCCGAAGGATGGGTTGATGGCTTTCAGTAGAGGCGGCAATCTACCATATTATATTTTCGATGGCCATTGGATGGAGTTTGTGAGAGACATCAGAATTTAAGAAGAAATTAAAGATCGAAAGAGGACAGGGAGCTTCCGATCATGAAGGTTGATCAGTGTTTAGGTGGGTTTCAATCTTTCTACCATTGAAGTTCCTAACTCGTCTCTCTCTAGGCTGCCGATGACCAGGACATGGCCATCGGAGGTCCGGATGGGTTGGTAGCACTCAAGTGGGAAGAAGCAGAGGAGGGAGGTGGCCATTAATGGTGTCCATCCTCCTTGTTAAACAGTGAATATAAAAGAAGAAGAAGATTAAGTTTAAATGGGTTTCGGGTATTAACCCGTTTATCGCCAGCATCTATTAATTGAAAGTCCATTCAATAAAATAGATTGAGCCCAATCAATTGGATCAATTTTAATTTGGATTAAAAAAATATATATATTTTGGTCCTTATAAAAGTTTAAATTACATATAAATCTAAATTAAAATTACATTCAGAATCCTATTAGTTTTTTAATTCTATTTTACAGTAAACTTCCTATATTATATGCTATTTACAGTTTAATCCTTTTTTTATTGAGTTTTATTAAAATTGCTATAACTTGCTTGTTTACATCCGATTTAAGTAATTTCTGAGCTGTTGAACTCGTAATGGCTTGAAAAATATTTTGGTTAAGTTCTCATGAATGGTAAAATATTTAAGTATTTTTAAATTATTTATATGTAATTCCACTCACTATTACATTGCTCAAGGATATTTTCACATAGCTCCAAAGGGTCCGGAGCACTCTTTGTTCTAGGATGCCTAGACTTAGATTTGACTTTTCATAAACCAAAGCCTAATCCACTAACTCCCACTAGTTCCTCTGATCAAAAGGAATTATATAAAAAGTATGAGCATTCTAATAGATTATCTCTCATGATTATTAAGAGCTCTATAGTGAGAGACATAAGGGGGTCTATTCCTGATAATGAATTAGTTTCTAGGTATTTTTTCTCTGTAGAGTAATAATTTACTAAATCAAAAAAAATCTTAGCTGGTACTCGAATGAACAAGTTAACTTCTATGAAATATGATGAAATTTCTGGAGTGCGAAAGCATATTATGAAAATGCGTGATGTAGCTGAAAAATTAAATGACTCGGGAATGACAATATCTAAAAACTTTCTTGTCCAATCTATTCTTAACTCCCATCCATCATAATTTACTCAATTTAAAATCTACTATAATACATATAAAGATCCTGGTTAATGATGAGCTCATCTCCAAATATGTGCAAGAGGAAAAGATTGAGACAGGAATGGATTTCAATTGTTCACATAATTTCTAAGAAGTGATTTAAAAAAAGAAGGCGAATAAAGGAAATAAAGAACAGAATAATCCATCAAAGGAAGGTTTACATAAATTGAAATATTTTTTCTACAACAAGGAGTGACATATCAAGAAGGATTGTGAAAAAAGAAGAAAATTGTTTGAAAAGAAGGGTATTCCCTTCTCACTTGTTTGTTATGAAACTAATTTTATTGATATTTCTTATAATACTTGGTGGATTGATTCAGGTGCTGCAATTCATGTTTCTAATTCATTGCATGGATTTCTTTTAAGCTAGAAACCAAATGATATAGAGTGGTGGTTATTTATGGGAAACCAGATGAAGTCCAAGGTTATTTTAATTGGAACCTATATATTTATTACAGATACCGGTTTCCAATTAGATCCATATGATATCTTTTTTATTTCTTCAGTATCTAGGAATTTAGTATCATTAACAAAATTTGATTTAGAAGGTTTTTCATTTACTTTTATAAATTCAAGTTTTAAATTAATAAAAAATTATTTTAATTGGTATTGGAACATTATGCAATGGATTATATAAATAAATTTAGATTCTTCTTTTGCATAATCATTAATTATTTTAAATGTCAATGTTGGAATAAAATGCAGTATTGTAAATGAGAGTTCTTCGATGTTGTGGTATAAATAATTAGATCACATATTAAAAGAAAGGATAACTAGATTGGTTAAGAAATGTATTTTACCAAATCTAGATTATAGTGATTTTGGTATGTGCATCGATTATTTTAAAAAAAAATTAATTAAAAATAATAAAAAGCATGCCACTAGAAGTCAAAGACTCTTAGAATTGATACATATTGATATTTGTAACTTTTTTACCTTATTTTGGAGGCAAATATATTTCATCACATTTATTAATGATTTCTTATGTTATGGTTAAATTTTTCTATTATATAAAAAGTCTGAAACTTTGGAAGCTTTTAAGATATACAAAGCCGAAGTAAAAAATTAACTAGATAGAAAAATTAAAATTGTGAGATCTGATATGGATGGTGAATATTATGGTAGATATGATGAATCTGGCCATAATCTTTGATCTTTTGCCAATTACTAGAATAGTGAAACATTATAGCACAGTATACTATACCAAGAAATCCCTAACAAAATGGTATAGCTAAAATGCGTAATTACACATTTATAGAGAGAAGTCTTGAAAATTACTATGTATATCCTAAATTGTGTTCCTAGTAAAGCCGTTCCTAAAATTCCTTTTGAGTTATGGACTGGTAGGAAACTGCATTTAGCATATTTATATGTTTGGGGTTGTTCTATAAAGGCTCGATTATATAACCCACAAGAAAAAAAATTGGATCTCAGAACTATTAGCTATTATTTTATTGGGTATCCAGAAAGATCAAAGGAGTTTAAATTTTATTGTACATCACACACCATTAAAATTGTTAAAATTGGAACAGCTAAATTCATTGAAGATGGTAATAACAATAGGAGAAGTGAATCACGTGATATGGTGTTAAAGAAAATAAGAGAACCTTTTCCCATTATAGTAACACCTAGAGATGTTCCACATGAAATTATTTATTATGAGACTGTGGAACATCAACAAGAGACTGATATACTAAATTATTTATTCTGAGACTGTGGAACATCAACAAGAGACTGATACACTATCTCTCAAATAGCTTATCAATGAACCTGATCCAATTGAAAATAATAACAATAATACGGAACCTGGAGTATTACGGAGATCTGCTAGAATTAGGAGATCAACTATTCTAGATGATTATATTATTTACTTATAAGATTGTGATTATGATATTAGGATTAAGGTTGATCCAGTTTCATTTAAAGATGCCATGAATAGTGATAATTTTAAACTTTAGTTAGATGCCATGAAAGATAAGATAAAATCTATGAATAAAATCAAGTATGAAAACTTGTCGAATTACTTGAAAAGTTTAAGCCCGTTGGTTGTAAGTAAATTTTTAAAATCAAATGAGACTTCAAAGGTAATATCGAAAGATATAGGGCTATACTTGTAGCAAAGGGATTCAGTCAAAAGGAGAGCATCGATTATTTTGAGATATTTTCATCTATTTTTAGAAAGAATTCATTCAGAATTATTATGGCATTTGTAGCTTATTTTGATTTAGAGCTACATCAAATAGATGTTAAAACTGTATGCTTAAATGGAGATTTACAAGAAGAGGTGTATATAGAATAGTCAGAAGGATTTTCAATATAAGAAAATAAAAAGTTGGTATGTGTTGCCATCTGGACCGTCGTGGCTTGTAGCTCCAGCGTGGCATCGGGCATCGCCCCCCTCGCCTGGGATCCTACGTGCATTCTCACATCCCTGTAAAAGAAAAAGAGAACCGAGTCGGGAATTCTGGTGGGGGCACATTGATGATCAAGTCAGTGGGCGATTCATGGAAATAGATCCCCCTCGGTGGATCCCGGTGATGTTTCCACATTCAGAGGTCGTGTTTTTGAGAAAAGAAAGTGAGTGTAGGGCATTAGCAGAGGAGGGCTGGAGTAGGGTTGGCTATGTTCGTGGGATTCTTCTAACGAATTCTCTGATAGTCTCCAGAGTGTTGCGTCTGGCTTGCTCTCCCCTTCTGTGTGCCAACGATTACCTTCCTTATCCATTGCTGGTTTTTGCCTCTTGTTCTCTCCTTTCGTTCAGAGGCCCCTTTTCGTTTGTTATGGAGAGGCCGTGTGTGACCTCCTGCTTGCTTTCCAGATGTTCCCCTCTCGGGGGAGTCTTGGGGGTGACATCTGGCAGCATACGAGAACTGCGCGAGCTCCCGTTTCCCTCTTTGAGATGGGGAGTTATATTGCTGGCTCTGATGTTCTGGTTGGTCGCTATGTTTTGGAAAACCTAGCAGTGCATTGGCATGCGGGCGACCGCCCTAGGGTTTGACTCCTCTAGCATGGCCTTCCACTTATGGGTGATGCAGATGGAGACTGGGGAACGTCGCGCCTTGAAGGGGACGTTCCTTCCTGATTGGTGTAAACTGGGACCTGTGAGGGACCTGGTGCTCCGGCGAGGTGCCCCTCCATAGGCCTCAAGTAGCTGGCTGCCACCTGTCAGTTGTACTGTCTCAGCGGTGGGGTCTCGGTGAAGGCAACTCTCTTTCCTGCCATGATTTGAATCTCTGTCGCCTTCCCTCCTTTGCTTGGTGGTGGCTTGAGCTCGACCTTGGTCGGGGACTGACCTCGGCAGAAGACTCACTTCAGCTCCTTGCTCGGGTGCCAGGCTTAGGTGGCACCTCCATCTGATGGCTGACAACTAGCATCTTGGTGGATTCCACATCAACGGATACAGCCATATTAGTTGCCCCCCACTCTCGAGCCCAGAAGATGATACGGTGCTCGGGGTGTGGAGAGTAATGATCATGCTGATATGGACTAGGGCATCCTTTACGTCACCGACATCTCTGTGCGCCTGTGCTTCGAAGACCATGCCTTCACATTGATGGGGGGTTTCATGGTGCTTCGACTTTTTGATGGTGGCCATAAATGCTTCTCCTAGGTTGATGTGAATCCTCTGAGAACGAGATGCGCGGGTCATCTGGCACCGGCACGTGGCATCTTCTGGCTGACCTGGCAATTAATGAGATATGTACCTTCAATCGATACGAGGGGTCGGCAGGATCCATTGCAGAAAGGCCATCCCTTGCCTTTTTAAGTGCAGGCATATGGGCCTTCGCAGAACATCCTCTTCTCTCCAATACCCTTTTTCTTTGACTCTTCTCTCCTGGCTTATGCCAAGGGAGGTCTTTTGGTGAGCTTTAAGTCCGGGAGGCTGCATGATGCTTCTCCGGGGAGTCTGGCCGGCATCCAAGCGGGGGTGTCCTGGTCGGAGAAAAAGTCCGCTGAGCTCGAGATTCCCCTGAAGGAGAAAAAAGTGGAGAGGCCCCGGGGGGCAGGGAAGGTGGTTGCTGATGTGATAGGAGCAACCTACCTGCAAACCTCCTGGGTGCGCCTGGTCATGCGACTGAATGAGGGGATGGCCGTAGTCGCAGTCGCCATGGAGAAGGCCGTGGTTGCCACGGCGCTACAGAGAGTGGCCTAACGAGGAGCGGCCGCAGCTACATTTGGAATCACTAGATTGGTGAAATCCAAGAAGGACGGCACGGTTGAGGAGGATGTATCGTTGTACCTTTTTCTCAGATGTTCACTCGTGGAAGGGTACCGGCATCCTCCGAGTGGAACCGATGCCGGGCCTTAGAGACCAGGTGACTTCCTGGGGAGAACGGGCCGGTAGAGGCAGAGGCATCATCGTCCTCCTTCTTAGGAAGCCCACCTGAAAGAAGGACTGGCGCAACCCTAGCTGCTTCCGGGTGTACTGCCAGGGAGAATCCCTTCTTACTTGTAACCTAGATCTTCAGGAGGCTTCCTGGCCTGTCAAGAACCTTCGTAGGATGTAAGAAACTTTTGATCAATGAAGGCTTTTGCTTTGATTACTGTGCACTTCTTCTTCTTCTCTGCTTGAGCTACTCCGTGAATGTGTACTTTGGAGGAGCTAGCTCGGTGAGAAGACTTGGAGAGAAATTTGGCTTATGCTGGAGTCTCGACTTGGGGAGAGCTAGCCTAGCAGAAGAGCTTCGAGGTGGAATCGAACTTCTGCTGGTTACTCGACCTGGGGGGAGCTAGCCTAATAGAAGAGCTTTGAGGTGGAACCGGTCTTCTGTTGAAGTCTCAATCTGGGGGGAGCTAGCCCGGCAGAAGGTGGAGTCTGACTTTGGCTGGAGTCTCGACCATGGAGAGCCAACCCAGCGAAGGGACTCGAGGAATCGGGCTTTTGCTGGAGTCTCGACCTGGGAGGAGCCAGCCCAGCAGAAGGTGAAGTCTGACTTTGACTAGAGTCTCGATCAGGGGGGAGCCAACCCAGTGAAGGGACTCAAGGAATCGGGCTTCTGCTGGAGTCTCGACCTGGGGGGAGCCAGCCCAGCAAAAGGTGGAGTCTAATTTCGGCTGGAGTCTCGACCAGTAGAGAGCCAACCCAGCGAAGGGACTCGAGGAATCGGGCTTCTACTGAAGTCTCAACCTGGGGGGAGCCAACCCAACAAGGGACTTGAGGAATCAGGCTTCTGCTAGAGTCTCAACCTGGGAGGAGCCAGCCCAGCAAAAGGTGGAGTCTGACTTCGACTGGAGTCTCGACCAAGAGGGAGCCAACCCAGCGAAGGGACTCGAGGAATCGGGCTTTTGCTAGAGTCTCGACCTGGGGGGAGCCAACCTAGCAGAAGGACTTGATGGGACAGAGCTTATGGTTGCAATCTCTGTCAAATGGATCCGTGCGGGACCTAGTGATGTCATTTCTTCATTGGTCTCCTATTCCCAAATCCTGACAAAATGTCGTGCTCCGGGCTAAGGAGGTAATATGGAGCTGACGTGGAAAGGCTAAGATCTGGCACCATTAAATGCCATGATCGCCACCACTTCGCACGCCGTTCCTTGAGGCCAGTATGGAGGTGCCACATCAGCGGGTCCAGGGAAGCATAATGGTGGATGTATGACTCGAGGCTGTTTTCGTTGCATTGGGGCGTCGCCTTCGGTCGATGTTGCCACATGGTGCCTATCCGATGGTGGGAGTGCCGAAAGGATGTACGGCTGCAGTCTGGTAGCCATGTAGAGAGGGTAAGATTTTCCCTCAATTGCCTCTTTCAGAATTTTCCCGCTCACCGCCGAGCCAGAGCTTCTTCCTTCTCCCGACTATCTTTTTCCTTAACAACCAGGTTAGTCTCCCTTGGCATTCTTCTTCTTCTCCGACTAGGCTGAGTCTTCCTATAGGGCTCTCAGGTCTCCTTTCCCTGTACATCTCCTTCTTTTTCTGATCTCGGATGGTTCTGTCCGATCGACACCACCGCTCTTTTGGTAACCCTAATGGGGCAGGGTCCTCTCGGCTGAGGACTCCGTCCTCAAACGAGGAGGAGGAGGTCCCTCTAATTATCCACAGAAATCTTTGCCTGACCGGAGTAGTCATCGGTGGGCCCAGGGTCCCTTCTACTCCTTCCGTCTCTTATGCTCCCATTGCTTCTTCTAGGTCTTCCCGTCTGACCAAGCCTTCGGGTGTAGCTTCGACGATAACCGAGGAGGATCTCTCTGTGATCCGGACCACCTAAGGGATCTCGGACTCTATCTGGCTCTCGATCCCGTGACCAGGGGAGCGGGTCACCTCTAGTGGCCCAGGTCGAATAGCCCTCTATGAAGAGTTCTTTCTTGAGAGCCTTCGCTTACCTATTCATCCCTTCTTTCTCTCTTTTCTGAGCAATTACCATCTTGTTCCGGCCCAGTTGGCTCCCAATGCCATTAGGGTCATCAACTGCTTCATTGTTTTCTGCAACTTTCATGGGATTGTTGTCCGTCCGCTTCTCCTTGTTCAGGGCCTTTTTTATCCTGAAATGTCACCCGACCGAGGACGGGTGGTGGTATGTTTATCCTCGCCCGAGGGGGATAAAGTTTGAGCACCCCTCTTCCATCAAGGGGTGGAAGAGGAAATTCTTCTTTGCTTTTGTCGAAGGGATGGACTGGGTCTGGAGTGATCTGGACCGGACCCCAAACCAGAACTCCCAGGTTCAGGCCTTTGATCGAGAAGTATACGACCAACTTATTTCTGATCAGATCCTCCCTCTTGAGGTTCTGTTGTCAGAGCAGAACTTGTTCGATGCCGGGACTAGCCCAATCCAGGGGCTAGGTGAGTCAGGAGGGGTATCTCTTCTTCAATAAGCCCTTTTTGGCATGTTGCTGAACTTTGTCTTTTTCTTGTAGGCATGAAATTCTCGATGTAGGAGCTTCTTGAGTCCGCCCACAAGAGGGACCTGCCATCCGGGCCCACCTGGGGAGGCTCCACCAAAGAAGGCTCGGGTTTAGCCCAGCCAAGAGGCGGGGCCTGCTTCAATCTCTGGCCCTATAGGGCAAGCGATCGAACCAGCCCCTGGGCCTTTAAAGCAGCGAGCCCAGCTTCCGGCCCGAGAACCTGGCACGGGCATGCTGGCCAGGCTAGCTGCTGTGGTTGTGGTCCACCTTCCTGCAGCCTTCAAGGTAGACGCAGAGGGAAAAAGGGTGGTGGAGCAATCGTCACCGACGCCATCGCCTGTGGCGACGAGCTCCCCACCGCCAGATGAGATGCCTTCAAAGATGGCTCCCCCAGAAGCGATGGCACCCTCAGCACCGAGGAGGGCTACTGTTCGGAGGGCAGCACTTGGGGTGAGATTGAATTGGGCGGTCACCCAGGATCTTGCGCTTGCAGAGCGCATGATGGAGTTCACAGTCCAGTCATGCAATGGCCACGAGAGGGGAGGCGGGATGCTGGCATAGGCCCTTCTTGGCACTCTTCCCCTCCTCTTCACGGTAGTCTTCTGCCTTTTTGCTACTTCAGTTTGACTACCATGGATAACATCTTTGATGGTGTAGATCAGGATCGACATTCTTCTGGTCCGCGACTACTGCATCCAGTGGGAGCGAGAAAGGATGTCACGGGTGGCTGAGGCCCAGGAGTTGGCTAACAGGGCCTAGTCCTTGGAGGAGAAGAATAGGATCCTCCTGGCCGAAGTGGTCGATGCCGAGAATTAGATCAGGGACCTTGAAGTGTCCTTGGCCCGAGAAAGGGATTGAGCCTCCCACCGGGTCGAGGAGCTCAAGGCCGGCGCTGCCCAGGCGGAAGAACTGATGAGTGGCCTCCAGGCATGGCTGGAGGCAGCGCAAGTTCGGCTATCAGTAGCCGAGGAGAAAGCTGCTGGGGCGGTGGCTCTGATGGAGGCCGTCAAGAAGGAGGCTATCGAGGCAGTGCCCAGGTTCAGGGCCTCGATGGAGTTTATTAATAAAGTTTGGGAGGCGGCCACGGATTCCTTCGTCAAAGGATTCGGGGTCTGCAAATCCTTGGTGGCCTATCACCCAAGGCTGAGGCTGGACGAGATTGTAGTCCCGGGCAACCTTGGTGGAGGCTCAAGGGGAGCTACGACTCCTACTACCATGGCAGAGGTGGAGCCTGCCCTTGTCGCTAAGGAGGTCCCACCAGCGGGGACGATGGAGGTCCAAGGGGATGCTGGCGTGCCTATCCACCGTCCTGGGAAGGAGCCTGCTGAGGGATAGGCTCCAATCTCCTTCCAGAACTTGCCCTTCTTTTCTTTTTTTTTCTTTCTTTTTTTTGGGACCGCCTGGCATATCGGGGATTCTTTGATGATGTATCTTTTTCATGCAACATCAATGAAGTCCTTCTCACTTCACTGAGATTTTGTTTTTATGGTTACCTCGAACCTCTTTAGTTAAGCCAAGAGCTGGCGGATGGCTTGAAGGGGGGCCTACATGGCCCTGAGAGACCATCAAGTTGGGGAACTTAACATGAGGAGTCTTGAGATTATTCTCACTGGCTCTGAGTTCGGCCGGTGGAGTGTGGGCCTTCGGGAGTGCCCCACTTTGTCGTCTCCGAATTGGGGGTCCAGCGGGTCGAATGCGGGACTTCTGGAGATTCCCAGCTTGAGGTGCCGGTCTATGAGTCAAGCAGTAAATGGTGGAACCGCTGGGGTGTGCCACTAATATCTCCAGACTATGAGCATGGTGACAGGTGCGGGGCTTCAGGAGTTTTTCAGCTTGAGGTACCGAGCTGTGAATCTGCAGTAGATGGTGGAACTGCTTGGGTGTCCCGCTGACATCTTCGGATTGTGAGCGCGGTGACAGGTGCGAGACTCAGGAGTTTCCCAGCTTGAGGTGCCAGGCTACTTGGAGTTTTCGGGCTTAGGTGTCGGGCTTCAGGAGTTTCTGGGCTTAGGATACCGGACTATGAGTCAGGCGGTAGATGGCGAAACTTCTGGGGAGTCCCGTTGACATCTCCGGACTGTGAGCACAGTGATAGGTGCAGGGCTTTAGGAGTTTACTGGCTTGAGGTGCTGGGCTGTGAGTCCAGCAGTAGACGGTGAAACTTCTGGGGAGTCCTGCTAACATCTCCAGATTGTGAGCACGATGATAGGTGCGGGGCTTCAGGAGTTTCCCGGCTTGGATCGCCAGGCTATGGGTCATGCGGTAGATGGCGAAACTTTTAGGGAGTTCTGCTAACATCTCTGGACTGTGAGCATGGCAACAGGTGCAGGGCTTCAGGAGTTTCCCAGCTTGAGATGCCGGATTGTGAGTTATGTGGTAGATGGTGAAACTTCTGGGGAGTCTCGCTGACATCTCCAGACTGTGAGCACGGTGACAGGTGCGAGGCTTCAGGAGCTTCCCGGCTCGAGGTGCCGGGTTGTGAATCAGGTGGTAGTAGGTGGAACTTCTGGGGAGTTCCGCTGACATCTCCGGACTATGACCACGATGACAGGTGCGGGGCTTCGAGAGTTTCCCAGCTTGGATTGCCAAGCCTGGGGTTGGGCGATGGTTTTCCTGTAGGGCAAAGACAACATTGCACTGAAAGGTAACTTTTATTGAAAGAGGAGAGCCTTACATTTTTGGAGGTAAGCCCTTAAACTTTCATCACCGTTGATCTTGACGAGGTGGTAGGCTCCAGGTGGAAGGACCTCGACTACTCCGTAGGGGCCTTTCCAGTCTGGGGAGAGCTTACCCCCCAACACATCGTGCCCACGGGCCTCTCGATGGGCCGGTTGTCAACTGTAGGGGCAGGAGGAAGAGCCATGAGCACTTGGGGCTCTGCAAGGGTCTTGCCCCCCCCCCCCCACGAACTTTCCGAGGTAGCCCCTCCGTATCAGATCTTTGATCCCTCTTTTGAGATGGTGGCAGTCCTTGGTGTCGTGGCCATGGTCGCGATGGAATCGATAGTATTTTGTCTTGTCATGGCTACCGGACAATCCCAATGGGGGAGGGTGGCGTAGGTAGTGCTCGTCCTCAATCTCCATGAGGATCTTCGACCTCGGAGCGAGGAGAGGGGTGTATGCTTCTTCCAGAATGGGACTACTCTTTGGCTTGGGCCTCGCTTGGAAACTAGGGTTCGGCCAGGGCCTGCGTGCCTCTAGGGCCTCCCCCGGAGCTTGTCTCTTCAAGGGATTCCCATCCAGCTTTGTCCAGGCACAGTTTGCCTCCTCAGTGCGAACATACTTGTGAACGCGAAGGAGGAGGTCAGAGTACGTCTTTGGTGGCTTCTTGTCCAGGGAGTAAGTCAAGCGGGAAGTCCAGAGCCCTCTCTTCAATGCCATAATGGTAATGGGCTCATTTAGGTTGTAGATCTCCAGTACGACAACCTTGAAGCGGGCCACATAGTCCCGCAAGGGCTCGTGGTCCTGCTGCTTGATAGAGAAAAGGCTATTGGCTTCTCGTGGTACCTTACGACAGTTATCGAAGTATGCCACGAACCTTCTTTCCAGCTCCGTGAAGGAACTGATGCTTTCGGGCTTGAGACGGGTAAACCAGACTCGAGCGGCCTTCCACAGGATAGCGGGGAAGGCTATGTAGAGGAGGGCATCTGTTGCCCCTGGACTCCTATGAGAGCCTTGTTGTAGAAGAAAGAACTCCCTCTTTGTATATATGAACATTAAACCCCTATTACATATATATAATCTAGGACCAATCTAATTAGGGAATATACAAAGGAATAACTACCTAAATAGGAGAATACATAAAAGGAATAACTGCCTAACAAATAGGCAAAAAATAACTTACTACCACAAATTACTTACTACCATAAAATTACTCACGACCACACTCCCCCTCAAGTGGGTGCAAAGATGTCTTTGATACCTAACTTGATAAGTGAGCGATGAAATTCTCTGCTAGACTGAGCCTTTGTCAATATATCAGCTAACTGGTCTTCAGATTTGACAAAAGGTAACTTGATCAATTTCGCCTCCACATTCTCTTTGATGAAATGTCTGTCAATCTCCACATGTTTGGTTCTATCATGTTGAACTGGGTTGTGAGCAATGTTTATAGCTGCTTTATTATCACAAAATAATTTAATTTCCAAACCTGGTGGATACCCGAGTTCAGTGAGTAGCTTTCGAAGCCATAGAAGTTCACATAACCCCTTTGCTATACCTCTGAATTCAGCTTCTGCACTAGACCGAGCTACAACCTCTTGTTTCTTACTTCTCCATGTGACAAGATTGCCTCCCACAAAAGTAAGATACCCTGAGGTAGACCTCCTGTCTGTCACACTTCCAGCCCAATCTGCATCTGTGTAACCTTCTATTTCAAGGTGGCCATTTTTTGCAAATAGCAACCCCTTTCCTGGAGCCGACTTCAAATATCGAATGATACGCCACACAGCATTCATATGATCTTCACTTGGTGCATGCATGAACTGACTCACCACACTTGTTGCATGAGCAATATCAGGACGTGTATGTGATAAATAAATCAAACGACCTACTAACCTTTGGTATTTCTCTTTATTAGTAGGAGTCTGATCAGGATACTCTCCAAGCTTCCAGTTTTGTCCCATAGGAGTGTCGGTAGGCTTGCAATCTAGCATGCCAACTTCGGTTAAAAGATCAAGAACATACTTTCGTTGAGACAAATAAATTCCCTCCTTTGACCTAGCAACTTCGATTCCCAGGAAATATTTCAGACCTCCCAGATTCTTCATTTCAAACTTCCTAGATAATAATTCCTGCAGTCTCATAATCTCTGCATTATCATTGCCTGTAATAATCATGTCGTCAACATATATAATAAGAGCAGTCCTTTTTCCTTGAGTACATTTTAAGAACAAAGTATGATCTGAGTTACTTTGGGAGTATCCATACCCTTTCATAGCTGAGCTAAAGCGACCAAACCATGCACGAGGGGACTGCTTCAACCCATACAAAGATCTTTTCAGCTTACACACCATATTCGATTTATCTGCGCATCTGTATCCAGGTGGAAGCTCCATATAGATTTCTTCCTCTAAATCCTCATGAAGAAAAGCATTCTTTACATCAAATTGATGCAAAGGCCAGTCCAAGTTTGTAGCTAGAGATAACAACACTCTTATAGTGTCTAACTTTGCAACTGGAGAGAATGTTTCCTGATAATCCACCCCATAAGTCTGTGTATACCCTTTAGCTACCAGTCGTGCCTTGTACCTCTCAATAGTGCCATCTGCCTTATGTTTGATGGTGAACACCCACCTACATCCAACTGGCTTTTTATCCTTTGGTAGTTCTACAAGTTTCCAAGTTTGATTTTTCTCCAAAGCCTCCATTTCTACCTTCATTGCTTGAAGCCATTTTGGATCCTTCATGGCTTCTTCAACTCTGTTTGGAACTTGAACTGATGAGATAGTAATCACGAAGTCTTGTAGTGGGGTGGACAGCCTTTTGGAAGTACATAGTCTGCAATAGGATATCGAGATCGGCGGTCCTCTATATCTGGGGAATACCGATTTGGTGGTTTGCCCCTATTATGCCTATCAGGTAGCTTATAACCAGTAAGCATGTCAGTATCTTCAAAAGGATTAAGTACAGTAGAAGAACTTACCTCAGGTACATTCTCAGGAGTTTGGAGTGGTGAGCATGACAGATTGGCGCATATCTTCTCGCCTGACTCGGGCATAAGCCTGCTCAATAGTTGGAAAGGGATCCATCTTTATAATATCAGCACGAACATTATCCAGGCGATCGTCGAGACCATCTAAAAAGGTATAACCCGATCTTCATTGATAATGGCATTGTACTTCAAAATATCAGCCGGACATTGCATAGGATTCGGACGGCGGAAGTCAATCTCATGCCAGAGCTCTTGAAGATCATTGTAATATTTCTCGATGGGTCCACCACCTTGATTCAATCGAGAAACCTGCCTTTTAACATCATAGATTTGAGAGGTGTCAGATCCATCAAAAAAGGTCGTTGCCACAGCATCCCATACAGCTTTGGCAGTAGGAAACCGAATAAAGTTCGGTATCAGGGCTGGGTCTATAGAATTAATGAGCCAACCTTTCACCGTAGAATCATCAATCTTCCATTGTCTAAATAATGGATCAGTAGGAGGGGGTTCAGGAGAATTACCATTCAAATAGCCCAATTTGTCCTTACCTGAAACATACATCTCAACAACCTGGGACCAAACGCCATAATTTTTTCCATCAAGTTTAATAGCAATGGGTGCAACTGGAGGTTCAACACGCGGGGGCGCGGTCTGCTGGGTAAGAGTTGCTTCAGCGCAGCAGTCAAGTCTGCCATAATGGCAGTAGCAGAGGAACTGGAATCTGCTTGGTCAGTTGCAATGATCGACTGTTTATCAGCCATAAGAGCAGGTGATATTGATCGACAATTTGTAGGAATCAGAGTTGCGCGGAAAGGGCGCTGCAAGCCCTGGTCCTCCACCAGACACCGAACCAAGTGCACCCCTTGGCAGCTGGTGATGGCTCCAGGGGCACGCGACCGGGGGTGTCGCTCGAAAGCCGAAGGCTCAAAGCCCAAAGCTCAAAAACAAGGCACCTCGTCGTCACGACGCGGACGAGGGAAAAATGACGGAACCCTCGGAAGCACCAGATCTGGAACCCTGGAGAAGCACCGGATCCGGAACCCTCGGAAGCCTTCGTGCCTAAGAGGGAGAAGAGCCGAAAGCTCTGATACCTGGAAGTGAGGGAGAAAAAGACGGAGAAGAGCCGGCGGAAGGGACGAGCCAAAAAAGACGGAGAAGAGCCGAAAAAAAGACGGAGAAGAGCCGGCGGCAGGAAGCGTGGAGAAGAGCCGACGACAGGGACGAGCCAGCGGCGAAGTGAGGGAGAAGAGCCAGCGGCTTCTATAGCAGGCGGTGAAGAGTCGGCGGCTTCTACAGCAGGGACGGTGACCTCGGCAGCAGAGACAGGATCCGGGTGCCGGCGGAGGGCGGCGAGGGCAACGCGAGGCCGGAGGTCGGGAGGGAAAAGCTCCTCCGAGGTCGAGTCGATGGCGTCGCCGGAGGATCAGGATCGATGGCGTCGAGCGGAGGAGAGAGGGCCCGAGGTCGATGGCATCGAGCCGTCTTCGGGTCCGAGGTCGATGGCATCGAGCCGGCTTCGTCTATGGAGGCAGGGACCACGGCCGAAGGTCAGCAGGAGAGAAGACTGCCCGTCTCCTCTCTCTCTCCGTCTGTGGAGGCAGAGACCACGACCGAGGTCGATAGGTATGCTCTGACACCAAAAGCCGTACAGTATCCTAGGAATCAAACCCTAGGGCTCTGATACCATGTAGAAGAAAGAACTCCCTCTTGTATATATGAACATTAAACCCCTATTACATATATATAATCTAGGACCAATCTAATTAGGGAATATACAAAGGAATAACTACCTAAATAGGGGAATACATAAAAGGAATAACTGCCTAACAAATAGGCAAAAAATAACTTACTACCATAAATTACTTACTACCATAAAATTACTCACGACCACAGCTTCCTAGGTGGTCCAAGGTGCCGGTGGTCCCATCGTAGGGACCCACCTAAGGCATACGGAGCCGACTCAAAATCGGTCCCTCTTGGATCTCTTGGGAGAAAGGGGGATGAGAGTCATAGCCCACCGGCTCTTTAGAAGAGCCTTGCATGTTGGCAAACTGGCAGGACAGTTCCGCCAGCCTACGCTCTTGTTCCTCCAAGCGCTTCTTTGGCACACGCCTGATAGCCTCATCAACGAAGTCTTTCGCTGAGGCTGCTAGAGAGGATGGAGGTAAATGCTGAGGAGGGTCGCGATGGTGGGCCTTGCTTTGGCAGCGTCTATGGTGCCTATGGGAGGTGAGCTTTAAGCCTAGGGACTAGCTCTCCCAGTCGATCGACCCGCTCCTCTATCGCTTCGTCGGGGCCCGGAGGCTACCTCGGGGATCAATCATGGCTCGCAGCTGCGAAGGCCTTTCTTGGAAAGGATGCAGGCTGCCACGGGGGGTGACGACTTGGGCTGCAAAGGTCTCTGGCTTTGCTTGGATAACCAGGGACCATTGCTGGTGTTGTAACTGCCGCACCACCACGGACATCACTTGCATCTGCTAGGTGAGTGCGATGGGTCGAACATCCATCGGAGGCGATCGTAGTGGAGCGGGGAGCTCCCCCTCTAGGCTATGTGGGCCTTCATGAAAAGAAGGGCCCTCCATGCGGCTGGTGGAGGCTTTCTGTGCGCGTGTCACCACCATGCCTCAAGTGGAGCTGCTTTTGTGATGGGGGAACTAGTTTGACTGACATTTCAACATCCTGCCCCCTACCTGGAGCGCCACTCTGTTGCCATCTGGACCATCATCATGGCCTGTATTTTTGGTGCGGCATCGGGTGTCGCCCCCCTCGCCTGGGATCCTGCGCGCGTTCCCGGATCCCTGCAAAAGAAAAAGAGACCCGAGTCGGGGATTCCAACGGGGGCACTCCGACGATCAAGTCAGTGGGCGATCCAGGGGAACAAATCTCCTTACTAGATCCCGGTGAGGTTTCCACTTTCGAGGGTTATGTTTTTGAGAAAAGAAAGTGAATGTAGGGCGTTAGCAGAGAAGGAGGACCGGAGCAGGGTTGGCTGTATCCGTGGGATTCTTTCGACGAATTTTTCGGTAGCCCCCAGAGCATTGCATTTGGCTTGCTCTCCCCTTCTGTGTGCCAATGATTACCTCCCTTATCCCTTGCTGGTTTTTGCCTCTTATTCTCTCATTTCGTTCAAAGGCTCCTTTTAGTTTGTTATGGAGAGGTCGTGTGTGACCTCTTGCTTACTTTCCAGATGTTCCCCTCTCGGGGGATTCCCAGGGGATGACATCTGGCAGCATGCGAGAACTGTGTGTAGCTCCCATTTTCCCCTTTGAGGTGGGGAGTTATGTTGCTAGCTCTGATGTTATGGTTGGTCGTCATGTTTCGGGAAACCTGGCAACGTATTAGCATGCCGGCAGCAATCCCAGGGTTTGAATCCTTTGGCACGGCTTTCTACTTGTGGGTGGTGCAGACGGTAGACTGGGAAGCGCAGCACTTTGAAGGGGACATTCCTTCCTGATCTGTGTTAACTGGGACCTGGGGGGCCCTGGTGCTCAGGCGAGGTGCCCCACTTTGTAGGCCTCAGGCGGCGGGCTGCCGCTTGTCAGTTGTACTGTCTCAGCGATGGGGTCTCGACGAAGGCAACTCTCTTTCCCGCCATGATTTGAATCTCTATCGCCTTCCCTCCTTCGCTTGGTGATGGCTTGAGCTCGACCTCGGTCGAGGACTGACCTCGGCAAGGGACCCACTTCGGCTCCTTGCTCGAGCGCCAGGCTTAGGTGGCACCTCCATCTACGGGCTAACAACTGGCATCCAGATGGACTCCACGTCAGCGGATACAGCCGTATCAGTATGTAAATTTTAAAAATCCATATATGGTCTTAAATAAGCTTTCAGGCAATGGTACTTAAAGTTTAATGATATCATTGCATCCTTTGTGATTAAGAAAAATATTGCTGATCAATGTGTATATTTGAAGGTGAGTGGAAATAAGTTTATATTTTTGGTTCTATATGTAAATGATATTTTACTGGCCAGCAGTGGCTTGGATCTCTTGTATGAAACTAAAAGGTTTCTTTCCGAACATTTTGATATGAAAGATATGAAAAATGCTTATTATGTTCTTGGTGTATAATCCATCATAACAGAAATAAGAGATTACTTAGTTTATCCCAGAAAAATTATATTACTAGAATCCTAGAAAGGTTTGGAATGTCAAGCTACTCATCAAGTGAAGTGCCAATTATTAAATATGATAAATTCAGTAAATTTCAGTGTCATAGGAACGAAATTGAGAGAAATCAAATGAAGGATATACCCTATGCATCTGCAGTGGATAGTTTGATGTTTGCTCAAGTATATACTCGTCCTGATATTAGTTTTGCTCTGGAAATACTTGGTAGATATCAAAATGATCTGGGTATGGACCACTAGAAAGCTACCAAGAAAATGATGTGTTATCTTTAGGGGATTGAAGACTACATACTCACATATAAAATGACCGATCAGTTGAAGGCAATCGATTATTCAGATGCAGATTATGCTGGTTGCCTTGATAGTAGGAAGTCTACGTTATGCTATATTTTTTGTTGGCTGGTGGAGCAATCTCATAGAAGAGGGCAAAACAGTGTATTATTGCTTGCTCTACTATGGAAGCTTAATATATAAGTTGCTATGAGGCTTCTTTATATATTTTATGGTTGGAAAAACTTATCTCAGGGCTAGCATGCAGTTATAGATTCTATTTCCAAGCCACTGAGAATATATTGTGATAATTTTGCTTTACTTTTGTTCTTTAATAATGACAAGATTATCAATGCAAACAAGTACATTGATATTAAATATCTTATAGTAAATGAAAGAATTAGTAGTCATTAAATGTATATTGATTTTATTGGTACTGCTTGTATGTTAGCTGATTCATTGACTAAGGTTTAGTGTCCAAAGTTTTTAAAGAGTATGTAAAATTTGTGGGTATTTATCATTTGAATATTTAATAGACACTTATTTGATATCTTTTAATAAATTATTGACTACTATTACTTCTGTTCAATTATTATTTGTACACATTATGATTGATTTTTATCAAAATTAAAGTAAACAGAAGAGTCATTTATATGACATTACAGTATGACCATTATGATAGGTATTATAATTTTGATAGCCTATGTACTCTAGTATATAAGACTAGATTAAGTGAAAATTATTGATATCATGATTCGAAGGGAGTATGTCAATCAAGATGTATGACTACCATGATCTGCATCAATAGTTTTCTACTTAATCAAAGAATAAAGGATTTGTTAAGAAATAGACAATTGGACAAATTTTTAAAATGAGTGTGCTCGTTGGATCAATTTCAAAATTTGATTCAGTATTATTATTTTTTTAAAAAAAATTAAAATATTTTATCAAAAAGTTATTTTTAAGTGATAATATAGGTCAAGTAAGAGAATGTTAGATTTAAAATCGAATATATGGCATAATTATCATCTTATCATGTTCAAATTTTGAATTAACCATATATATTGGATCATAGTCCAGTTGATTAAAAAAAAACTATTTCTATTGAAACTAATCAAGCAGAATTGAAGTGAAACTCTAACTAAGATTTTAATCTTCTGATCGAAGAGACATATGCAGCTATAAATATAGAGATTACATGGTTCATTTTCTCCAACTCTTATAACAACAGTGAACGGTTCCCCATCGATCGTCTTCATAAGGAGAAGAGGATGGGGAGAGAGAAGACGAGTCACCTCGTGATGGAGGGATATCTTAAGAACTGCGCAATCTATAAACCGAAACAACTGTACGATCTACAGACCATAATAATTGCTCAAAGTATGTCTTTCGTAATTTATGATTTTACATATACATAAAAGTACGATCTTGATTAAAAGTTTTCGCAGAAGAGAGTTCCTTTTATCTGCATGAAAACTTGTTTCTTTTCTATATCAGTAAACAAATCAACTATCTTGTATGATGAGTCCGGTAAAAAATGATAGAAAGTATTGCTATTGATAGAAACTATTGTACCAAAAAGAAAATGATAGGAACTAACACTCGCTCTATAGACTCTTGCTAATTCCCAATTTCTCAAAGCCTGGACCCTTTTTAGGGTTATACATTTTTATCTACTCAAGTCTACTGAAATATATGGGAACAAGCATCTCATGGTAAGACGATAATTATGAATTGAATTACGGTCCATCGCTTCTCCAAATGCAAGAAAGATGAAACATTTTCGAGACTAGCTTTATTTTGGCAGTGCCGCATTCCAGGTTGTTGGGAGATGCTCTGAGAACAATGTATTTATTCTTGTCCCCATTGACCCGCCGGTCTACATGCAACGGCACGGTCAGTATCCAAGTGTCAAGTCTCAGCAATTCCACCTCGGTGTTTTGATGGCCGTCAGTGCCTGCACCGTCCCGAACAACTTGACTTCTCGTTTGATAACTCCACCTCTTCTTCAAGCTTATTCATTAAAATCAATGGCATCAGCGCGGGCGAACTTGGCTTCTGACAACTAACGCGCGTAATATTGTAATGCATGGCTTTGACTGCATCTGATAACGGAATTAGTTGACCTTCTCCATCGGGTTCATGGACTCCCAACCATTCTCATGCCATCACGAGGAACACCATCAAGTTTCCCTCATGAGGGTTGAACATGATTCCTCTCTTACTTCCCCGGTCTGTGGATCATAGGGAGCAACTTCAATACTATGTGCAAGGTTCATGAGAAGAAAAGGTGTTGTCCGACTGGTTTCAAAAGCTTTTGTATCTTTCATTCGTTATGCACAGCTGATGGAACCTCCCTCTAAAAGGCCAGTGTTACACTTGAAGCAATCGGAGGTAGAATCCTATTTTGGCAAAGTTATGACAAATTTCTTTTTGTCAAACGAGATGGATGACTTATGTTCAAATTCTATTCAAGAAGCTCGTTTCAAACCTTGCTTTGGTCATGTACCGGTCAGGCTCACTCTCTCCGGTCTTGAGAAGCCCAAAGGCATCTTCAGGGCTTGGTCGGGAGAGCATGGTAGGAGAGAAAGGAAGAGAACTTTATTTGAGAGGGAACTGAGGGAGAGCAGTAGGCGCCTGTCTTCTGGACATTTGCAGATCAGAGGAGATATATTGAAAATAGAGGGCAGAAGTCGGTTATGTGAGGGTGATGGGAATACAACTTTCTTTCACAAATTGGCCCAACTTCAGGATTCAGGAGGAAAGTAAACTAGATTTCTTCTATTGAATGGAATAGTTTTGAATACTTGGATCAGAGGAACTTATATCATGTCTTCGTGGACTTCTTTAAACAGATTTTTGATGCCCCTAGCCAGCCTATATGATTGACTTGGATTGGGATTTTATCTTTATCCACCTTCGGAGGCTACTTTAGACGCATTATGTGTGCCATTTATACTTGATGAGATCAAAAATGCAGTTTTTAACTTAAATGGAGACAAGAGACATGGGCTAGATGGTTTCACAATGTGCTTGTTCTAAAGATTTTGGAAGGTAATCAAATTGGATATTTTTGCTCTCTTCTAGCAATTGTTTGATGGGAATGTGGATCTTGGCAGGTTAAACTATATTTATCTTTCTTTCATACCAAAGTCAGTCTCTTAAGACTCTTTCAAACTTCTAGCCTATCAGTCTCGTGCATGGTTGTATTAAAATTATCTTCAAAGATTTGGTCAATCGCTTGCAACCTTTCTGCATGATTTGACTGATAGAGCACATATAGCATATATTAAGGATAGATTTATCCTTAATAATATAATTTATGCAAATGAAGTTCTATATCACTCGAGAAAATCTGGCACCATTGATGCTATCTGCAAACTAGATTTCATGAAAGTATTTGATAGAATCAACCAACACTATTTGATCAATCTACCCGTTAGGAGGAATTTCTGAGGGCTTGGTGTGATTGGATATCTAACTTGCTTCTCTCTTATAAAATTGGTATAAATGTGAATGGTGAAATCAGAAATTGGATTTCTTACAGGCTTGGGCTCAGGCAAGGCAAGATGGTCTCCCTCTTACTTTTTTTTTTCTCTTCATTTTAACAATGGAACCCCTGCATCGGATGCTCAATGCATCAGCATATGCGAAGATCTTTGAGGGTATGGGAAATCCTTGGATTAGCAGAGGAATTAAGTTACTTCAATATGCTGGTGATACTTTAATTTTTTTTAAAAGCAAAGAAGAATAATTGTGCAGTCTTGAAAATTATTTTTTTAATTCATTGAGTTGATTTCAGGGCTCATAATTAATTTTCGTAAAAGCTCTTCTCCTACATTGGTCGGCAGGCCGGACTACGGCCATTGGTGGGCCTCCCATTCAGTGGCAGTGGTGAACTTTAAAAGTTAGATTGGCTTAGTCTTCTACAAAAATTGAAGATCGACTTGCCTCTAGCTAAAAAAGTACTTGTCAATTGAGGATAACCTTACTTTGATAAATCAGTGTTGGCTTCATTACTTACCTTTGCATTAGATGTTTCTATTCAAGTTGTCAGTTAATTTGGATATCGAAAAAGATTGACAGATACAACAAGTCTTTTCTTTGGACTGGTGCTTTAGTGGCTTCTGGGTTTGCTTGTAATGTCAATTGGAAAAATGTTTGTGTGCTCAAAGAGGAAAGAGATTTGGGGGTAAAGATATGTCTTGCTTCAATGACTTTTTACTGGCCAATTGGTATTGGCGCTTCATTTTCAATGGCAAGGGCTTATGGAGATCGCATATTGAATTTGTTTATCATAAAAAGTTCGAGCTCTCTTGCTCTTGGAAACCTTCAAGAAGATGCTCAGTTTTTTTAAAGAGATGGTCAAGGTCTTGTCAATAATCTGGAATTGCATCAAATATCAAATTGGAAATGGTCATAAAACCTTATTCTGGAAAGATCCTCTTTCAAGATATATATGCTCATAATTCAAAGAAAAATGGACTTGGAGACAATATAGTTCCCTCGTCTCTTTGCTTCAATCTATCACTTTGTGCGATGAAGATGGCAAAATTATTTGGAAGTCAGAACCTAATGGATTTTTTAGCTATGCCTTATATTACAGGTTTGCTATTTTTAAGGGATCTTAGATGTTGGTTTGTACCATCTTTTTGGAGTGCTCCTTAATTTGCCTCTAAAAATGAAGTATTCTTTTTGGCTTAGTTGGAAAAAAAGACTAAATACCAGAGATCTCATTCTTCGTAAGATCGAAAAGAACTTGGAAGATGTTCTTCATGTGGAAGGCTTATTGAATCCATTGGCCACCTCTTCTTGGATTGTTTTTTATTTTTGTTTTTGCTTTATTTGGAAGTCCCTAGCTATGTCATCTACTGGATGTTCTTCCCAAGTGTTACTCTTGAATGTTTATGCTTCTAATGAAAAGTGAAAACTTCAGCAAATGTGCTTAACATGCGACTTTGATATTGGTCATGGTAATAATGTGGGCATACTAGAATGGGAGATATTCAAAAATATTTTTAAGCAAGAAGAATTGTGGAATCCCGGTATGTGAGAAACCTTGCATCGTTTTAATTTTTGGTCTAACCTCTATCGTGCTGAATAGTTGGTTGAGAATTCCAAATTTTGGTGCAAACTGGGGGTTTAAAAACTTGTTGACCATTTCATCATCATGCAAATGTTAATGGATATAATTTGCTCTATAGAGGCTGGCTTCCTGTGAGAAAGGTTTAAATTAAGATAAACTCTAGAGTTATCTTCCCTGTAACTTCTAACCCATCATTATGTTTTTCATACTTTTAGATATTATCTGGTATATCGCCGTATCACCAATGATGTGATCATTGGAATGATGTCATCATAAGGATGATGTGAGTATTAGAGTAATGTACAAATACGAGGATGTTGTATGATCAATATATTTGGTATATCACTGAAATACAACTAGGAATAGAACTTTACCGTGTTTGGCATATCACCAAATAATGGTAGTGATAAAATATAAAATAATATAAATAGCTTTACACATTAATTTGTAATAATTATTCTATAATTTGTGTTGCCATCTAGATCGCTGTGGCCTGCAGCTCCTGCATGGTATAGATTGATGGCTCTCCCACCTGGCATCCAATGCACGTGCCCGGTCCTGCAAAAGAATAGAGATCCGGGCCGGAATCCGGTGGGGGCATTCCGATGGTCAAGTCAGTGGACAATCAAGGGGAACAGATCCTCCTCGATGGATCCCAAAGCGGTCTCCACTCTTGGAGGTCTTGAAAAATGATGAAGTGGGAATTCAGATCGACAAGGAGGTCGTGAGCAGTGGTGGCCATAGCTGTCGAAACTCCCCTGAGGAGTTATGGTATATTCTGGATATCCTCCGAGCCCTGCTGATTTGCCTGCCACTTCTCACCTACCTTTGCCGGAGGCCCCTTTAGGTTTTTTTTTATAGACGAGTGGCATCTCTTGTGGGGTGCGGAACTCTGGCTTGGCCTCCTCTGGGCACTTCTCATACGGGTGAGGCATAGGCCTGTTCCCCTTCTCCCCTCCACCGGAGGGGGAGGCCTGTCACTGACAGTGGTAGTGGAGCATGGAGGAGTGCGCGTCCCTTTCATGATGGGTACATAAGGTATGCCGCGGGTCCTGACACTCCGACAGAACACTACCCCTCTCTGGCGGCGTGCCACCATGTTTGGGAAGACCTGGCAGAGCACTGATCTGGGGGCAGACACTACAGGATCTGAGTTTCCTGGCGAAACCTTCCTCTTCTAGGTGGTGTAGATGGTGGGTAAAGGGGTGCAGTGCCTAGAGCGGAGTGCCCTTCCCTAGGTGGTGCCGACAGTGGGTTGAGGGGCCTGACGCTTTGACGAGATGCTCCTCCACAGGCGGCGTGCCCTGATGAAAGCCATCTCACAGGGGTCACAGTCAGCGTGCCATTCCTTCAGAGGTTTCAGGCGGCGTGCCACCGCCCCTTAAGCATGTCGGCCTCTCCATACCGTGCCAGGGTTCTGGCAAGGGCGGTGGCGCCACCTACCGACGTCACGCGCCAGTCTGCCCTAGGAGCGCTTATGGGAGATGCGCGTTTACCTGAAAAATTTATACCTGACTCCGGAGAAGAGGTTGACTTTGACCAGGGGTTGACCTCGAGTGGGGGAGCCTGACTCCGGCCGAGGGCTCGACCTCGAGAGAGCCACTCTGGCCAAGGGGCTTGAAGAACGAGGGCACAACCTCGGCCGGGGCTCGACCTCGAGGGAGCCACTCTGGCCAAGGGGCTCAAAGAACGAGGGCATGACCTCGGCCGGGCTCGACCTCGGGGGGCCACTTTGGCCAAGGGGCTCGAAGAACGAGGGCATGACCTTGACCGGGCTCAACCTCGAGGGAGCCACTTCGGTCAAGAGGCTCGAAGAACGAGGGCACGATCTTGATCTGGCTCGACCTCTGGGGAGCCACTTCGGCCAAGAGACTTTGATGCGGAATGCCAGCTCTGATACCAATAAGATGATATAAATTCTAATCGAGTAGCACTTAAAGCTAGGGACAGCAACAGGTCGGGTTTTATATACGTATTAACCCATTGTAGTAATCACTTATATGTATGCTTCTAAGAATTGATGTCTAAGGTTAGAGGTCCGGAGGCAAACGCCCTAAGTGGACTGGTGGTTCTTTAATTAGGACCTCACGAAAGTAAGGAGAGCCTCCCACCACCCGACCTCTTATCTGGCCAATCGAGGAGTTACTACAGTCTTGGTTATTACCTTGACTAAGCACTATATTGGTCCTTAGGTCTAGGAACCCTAGACTTAGGTTGATTTGTAATGTTTGCATTGCATGACCACTAAAGCAGGCCAAACCCAACCCAGTCTGATCATGGAGTCCACTATAGAAATTTTACTGAGGAACTTCAATGAACAATGTGCCCTGATGAACAATAGATGTGACCGACTAGATAAGTGACTCGACAACCTAAAAAGAACTGTAGGGCCCGGACTAACCCTGGTCCACCTAAATTGACTTTTCCTGGACCCAGAATTCATTGGCCAGAATCCATTTGGATTAGTGCCCCTTATTAAAAACTAGGATTTAGCCTAGTCCACCTGAGTCGACCCAATTTTCATTAGAGCCGACTAAACCCTAATCCGAGCCGACCCACTCCTGTGACCCCATTTGTTCCTAAGAATGACCCTGAAGCAGAAATATTTATTGCAGACTCAGAGTTAATTGATCAGAAGGTTACTTAAGCTGAAACCGTAGTGGAAATATATGAAGCTGGAGAAAACCTGATGGATGAATACGAAGGAGAATACTTCGAGGAGGATAACTCTAGTACCTTACCTGAGAAAACCCTTGGAAAAGAAAAGATTGTTGAGCCTAGTCCTGAAACATCAAAACAACAGAAAATTGGTGAGGACTTGGTTCCCGTAACTTAATGCCCTCAGGAAGAACCCAATCCTTTAGCCTCGACACAAGACCTCCTTCCAGTCCCTGAGAAACAACCCCAGGAGGTCGACATTATTTTAGAAGACTTTCAAGATGAACTTCTTGAAGACCTTCTAGATGACCTTCCGCCACCTAGAAGCATCCCGCCTGCCATATATCTTACACCAATAGATCAATATTCAAATCTTAAGGTCATTATGAGTAACCAAGGTCTTTTTCATGCTTACCCTAAGTTATCCCAAGACTCCGACTCCTATTTCCTACCCTTCTCTTATCATGCTTCTAGAGCCATTAGGTTTCATTTTGAAGAGATTACCAGGTTGCATGAGCCCTTAAAGCCCATCCCTTTTGCTATCTATTTTTGGAAGACCTTATGACATTTGCTAGGGATTCATGATAACTTTTCATGTGCATACTAGACCAGGGTCAAACCTAGAGAATCAATCGTCTGTTAGGTTTAGACCCTCAGAGTCCAATAAAATTCCTCTCAATAGGATTACATAGTTGAGTCTGTTTTTTGTCAAGTGTCAGTCTGAGTCCCAGAGTCCACAAAGTCATTTGCACAGCATGTCAAAGCATTGCATAAAGAAATCAGTAACAAAATTAAAAAGAGCAATGAATCATATGAGCATGAGGCTAACTTACATAAGAGATTTAAAGAGTTTAACGAAGGGGACTTCGTCATGATCAGGTTATGACCTGAACGGTTTCCAGTCGGAACTATGAAGAAACTACACGCCCATAGTGCTGGACCATATAGGATTATAAAGAAGATTGGACCTAATTCTTATATGCTAGATTTACCATCTGAGTTAGGTATTAGTCCAACCTTCAATATATCTGATCTAGTTGAGTTTAAGAAACCAATGGTGATACCTAGTGAGCCATTTAAGCCTGATCCCACCTTTGAGAGTAACCCTATCCCAGAATGTCTACCAGCCAAATTACCAGAGAGGAGAGAAAAGATTAAGCAGATCATGGATGATAAGATCATAACTACTAGAAATAAGAACTATCAAAGATATCTGGTTTGTTAGCAAGGGAGACCTGAGTCTGAGAATTCTTGGATCACCAGAGAGGATCTTCAAAAGTTGAACCCTGACTTGCTAGAACATTACCATAACCGAATTGACCCATACTCGACGGAGTTGAGTTCCACCCATCTCGGAAGAATTGGTGAGGACACAAGAGCCAGGAAGAGGAAGCAAACCTTTTCCAATTCAATTTGGATCACCAATGAATAAGTCCATGTGTTATTCACAAAGAACACTCGAGTCCTAGTTGTTTTGAGTTTGTAATTAGATCAAATTGAGTTGTAATTTGATCAAATTGAGTATAATTTGGTCAATTAGGATTGTTGAGTTACCAATTGAGTTCATTGAATCCATCAATTGGTTTAAGAGTCTTGTAAATAGCATTAATTTGCTTTGTTTGGTGAATTGTCCAATTTGAGTCTGTAATTAGTGCTTGAATAAGTCAAGGGGTGTCATAAGTATCCAAGACCCAAGTCATCTTCACCTTGGTGGATCAATTCTAGGTCAAAAAAAAAGGTTGTCCAAAATTTTTATCCAGACATCCAGACATCCGGACATTTGGACATCAAGACAAAGTCACCCTTATCCAAGAGAGGCGCCCCATCCCATTTTATTTTCATCGCTCATTTGAGATTTGAAGGAGGCACCCATTTAAGAGGAGTAAAGCAGAAGGACTCTGCTTCTCATCTAGCGCTCCCCCTCATTCTCTCTTGTCGCCCACTCCAGATGACGCCCACCAATGGTTCATTCAAAGTTTAAATGGGAGGAAGAGTCCAAGATAAGTGGAGGTTCATCCAAAATTCAAAGGAGGAGTTATCTTCTATCTACTTTCAAATTCAAAGGAAAAGATATCTTCATCCAAATTCAAATTCAAAGAAGATTTCAAACTCAAAAGGAGTTTCATCCAAAAATCAAAGAGTTCTCCTTTATCAAGTTATATCCCTTCATCTTCATTTCAAAGGAGTCCAAGTTCTGTGGAGTCTCATCCAAGTATCAAGATTAAAGGGAGGATTAAGTAAACTTCTTTCAAATTCAAAGAAAAGTCTACTCATGCCAAAGTGGGATTCACGCCAAGAAGGGAGAAGAAAAAAATCGCCCCATCTCAATTAGTGTCGCCACTTTTTAAGAGGAGTAAGAGAGAAGGACTTCTCTCTCCCACTCTTTTGTCACCCAGCTCAGATAAAAGCCACTCAAGTTGTCGCCCAAGCCAAGAAGAGCCAATTTAAATTTCAAATTCAAGGAAGATGCCAAGAAGCCAAGGAGTGTTTGAATTAGAATTTAAATTCAAATGTAATTTGAATTCAAAAGAGTCCTATGATATCTTCATGTGTGAAGAACCTTATAAATAAGACCCCATACCCCTTGTAATTGAATTATTGATTTTATGAAATGAAATGCTGTCTTTCTTCTTCCACAAAGCTGGGTAGGCTTAGTGATTTTCGACAACAAGCTGCTACCGATCTTCTTCAAGCTCTTCTCATCCAACCTTTCTTTTTTTCCATTTCAAATCTGAATTACGTCAATCTTAAATCTTATTTGCTACCTTCTCTGCAGATCCCAGGTGTTCAAGGACTTTAAAGGATGGATTCTTTATTTCCGAACCAAGATCTGACGGTAGATCTGAAATCTAGAGTCCTGATCTTCATCCTACTGCGAAATCTGAGTGATCAAGCAGCAGATCCATCTCGAGTCGAAGAGAATCTCCATTGGGATAAGTAACCAATCATTTTTTCATTAGATTTGGTAATTGAAGCATGGAATAGCCTGATCTTAGATGGTTTCCTAGCCGTCGGGTCCTTATTCTTCATAGCTTGCGGAGCGGATTGCGGGTAAGTGGTTAATTGCCTTCTTTACTCTCTTCAATCTAAAAAAAATTAAAATTTAAAATCTAAATCTGAAATCTAAACTTAAAATTTGAAATTTAAAGTTTGAATTTTAAATTGTCGGTGTTATCTTATCTTATCTTGATTGTGCATTCATTTGAAAACACTTAAGGGCAAGCAATATAACATAAGGGAAGGATTGAGATCCTTTCCTTAGCCCAAAACAACTAACCCTATTTGCATAGTCCTAAGCCTTAATTAAAATCGAGTAGCACTTATAGCTAGGGACAGCAACAGGTCGGGTTTTATATACGTGTTAACCCATTGTAGTAGTCACTTCTGTGTGTGCTTCTGAGAATTGGTGTCTAAGGCTAGAGGTTCAGAGACAAACGTCCTAAGCGAATTGGTGGTTCTTTAATTAGGACCTCACGAAAGTGAGGGGAGCCACCCACCAAGACTGTAGTAACTCCTTGATTGGCCAGGTAAGAGGTGAGGTGGTGGGAGGCTCCCCTCACTTTCATGAGATCCTAATTAAAGAACCACCAGTCCGCTTAGGGCGTTTGTCTCTGGATCTCTAGCCTTAGACACCAATTCTTAGAAGCACACAGAGAAATGACTACTACAATGGGTTAACACATATATAAAACCTGACCTGTTGCTATCCCTAGCTTTAAGTGCTACTTGATTTTAATTAAGGCTTAGGACTATGCAAATGGAGTTAGTTGTTTTGGTCTAAGGAAAGGGTCTCAATCCTTCCCTTATGTTATATTGCTTGCCCTTAAGTGTTTTCAAATGAATGCACAATCAAGATAAAATAAGATAACACTGACAATTTAAAACTCAAACTTTAAATTTTAAATTTTAAGTTTAGATTTCATATTTAGATTTTAAATTTTAATTTTTTTTTAAATTTTAAATTTTAAATTGCAGAAATTAAACTTTTATGGAATTTAAACTATATGAAATTTTGAAACAAAAATATTTTTGGGCAGTAATTAGGCTTTCAGAAATTCTACAGACTGAATTAAATCCTACGAAAATACTGGAAAATAAAACCAAAAGAATGAATCCAATGCAACAAAAATCAGAATTTTCTGATATTCCTACATGCAGAAATAATTAAAAGAACAGACCATATATTGGAATAATGGGATGCAGAAAATTAACCCTAAAGATGCATTTCTCTCTGTTTTCTTCTTGAGGGGTCAATTCACAGTGGCACCCCTCCACGCCATAAGAAATCCTCTTTGAATGGGATGTGAGGGTCTTGCAACCCTACTTTTTTCTATGACCGGACAGCCATGATGAAGCACCCGATCAGAGTACTTAAAGAGAATTCAACTAGCATAAAACCCTAATCTAACCTAATGCTCTGATACCAATACTGATACGGAATGCCAGCTCTGATACCAATAAGATGATGCAGGACAGTTACGATGCGGTGTAGGATGATTCAATTAACCAACCCCATTTGCATAGTCCTAAGCCTTAATTAAAATCGAGTAGTACTTAAAGCTAGGGACAGCAACTGGTCGGGTTTTATATACGTATTAATCCATTGTAGTAATCACTTCTGTGTGTGCTTCTAAGAATTGGTGTCTAAGGCTAGAGATCCAGAGGCAAACGCTGATGCGGTGTAGGATGATTTAATTTTAGCCTAGATGATTTAGAGAGCAATGATCATAGTAAAGCAACTAACATAATAGATTGAAGAGAGTAAAGAAGGCAATTAACCACTTATCCGCAATCTGCTCCACAAGCTATGAAGAATAAGGACCCAATGGCTAGGAAACCATCTAAGATCAGCCTATTATATGCTTCAATTACCAAATCTAATGAGAAAAGGATTGGTTACTTATCCCAATGGAGCTTTTCTTCGACTCGAGATGGATCTGCTGCTTGGTCGCTCAGATTTTGCAGTAGGATGAAGATCAGGACTCCAGATTTCAGATCTACCATCAGATCTTGGTTCGAAAACAAAGGATCCATCCTCTAAAGTCCTTGAATACCTGGGATCTGCAGAGAAGGCAGCAAATAAGATTTAAGATTGACATAATTCATATTTGAAATGAAAAAAAAAAAAGAAAGGTTGGATGAGAAGAGCTTGAAGAAGATCGATAGTAGCTTGTTGTTGAATCTGGCAGAACCTCCACTCAAGGACCTCACCACCTTGAGCTCTCAAGGACCTCCCCGCCCTTAGAGAAAATCACTAAGCCTACCCAGCTTTGTGGAAGAAGAAAGACAGTATTTCATTTCATAAAATCAATAATTCAATTACAAGGGATATGGGGTCCTATTTATAGGGTTCTTCATACATGAAGATATCATAGGACTCTTTTGAATTCAAATTACATTTGAATTTAAATTCTAATTCAAACACTCCTTGGCTTCTTCGCATCTTCCTTGAATTTGAAATTTAAATTGGCTCTTCTTGGCTTGGGCGACAACTTGAATGGCTTTTATCTAAGTTGGGCAACAAAAGAGTGGGAGAGAGGAGAAGTCCTTCTCTCTTGTTCCTCTTAAAAAGTGGTGACACTAATTAAGATGGGGTGGTTTTTTTCTTCTCCCTTCTTGGCATGAATCCCGCTTCGGCATGAGTAGACTTTTCTTTGAATTTAAAATAAGTTTACTTAATCCTCCCTTTAATCTTGATACTTGGATGAGACTCCATGGAACTTGGACTCCTTTGAAATGAAGATGAAGGGATATAACTTGATAAGGGAGAACTCTTTGATTTTTGGATGAAACTCCTTTTGAATTTGAAATCTTCTTTGAATTTGAATTTGGATGAAGATATCTCCTCCTTTGAATTTGAAAGTTGATAGAAGATAACTCCTCCTTTGAATTTTGGATGAACCTCCACTTATCTTGGACTCTTCCTCCCATTTAAACTTTGAATGAACCATGGGTAGGCGTCATCTGGAGTGGGCGACAAGAGAGAATGAGGGGGAGCGCCATATGAGAAGCAAAGTCCTTCTGCTTTACTCCTCTTAAATGGGTGCCACCTTGAAATCTCAAATGAGCGATGAAAATAAAATGGGATGGGGCGCCTCTCTTGGATAAGGGTGACTTTGTCTTGATGTCCGGATGTCCGGATGTCTGGATAAAAATTTTGGACAACCTTTTTTTTGATCTAGAATTGATCCACCAAGGTGATGATGACTTGGGTCTTGGGTACTTATGACATCCCTTGACTTGTTCAAGCACTAATTACAGGACTCAAATTAGACAATTCACCAAACAAAGCAAATTAATACTATTTACAAGACTTTTAAACCAATTGATAGACTCAATGGGCTCAATTGGTAACTCAACAACTCTAATTGACCAAATTATACTCAATTTGATCAAATTACAACTCAATTTGACCTAATTACAAACTCAAAACAATTGGGACTCGAGTGTTCTTTGAGAATAACATATGGACTTACTCATTGGTGATCCAAATTGAATTGGAAAAGATTTGCGTCATCTTCTTGGCTCTTGTGTCCTCACCAGACTTGAAGAACGAGGGCACGACCTTGGTCGGGCTCGATCTTGAGGGAGCCACTTCGGCCAAGGGCCTCGAAGAACGAGGGCACGACCTTGGCCGGGCTCGACCTCGGGAGAGCCATTCGGCCAAGGGGCTCGAAGAACGAGGGCACGACCTCGACCAGGCTCGACCTCGAGGGAGCCACTTCGGCCAAGGGGCTCGAAGAATGAGGGCATGACCTCGGTCGAGAACAAGGGCACGACCTCGATCGAGCTCGACCTCGGGGGAGCCACTTTGTCCAAGGGGCTCGAAGAACGAAGACATGACCTCAGCCAGGCTTGACCTCGAGGGAGCAACTTCGGCTAAGGGGCTCGAAGAATGAGGGCATGACCTCGGTCGAAGCTCGACCTTAAGGGAGCCACTCTGGCCAAGGGGCTCGAAGAACGAGGGCACGACCGTGGTCGAAGCTCGATCTCAAGGAAGCCACTCCGGCTAAGGAGCTCAAAGAACGAGGGCATGACCTCAGCTAGGGCTCAACCTTGAGGGAGCCACTTCGGCCAAGGGGCTCTCCGGACATGTCATCCAAGTGGCATCTTCTGCCAGCATGGCTACCAACTGGATCTGAGAGGGATTTCATATCAGCAGTCCTGCCATATCAATTGGCCCTCACTCTCTGTCCCAACGTGATGCAGTGCTCGGGTCGAAGGGAGTTATGGTAATGCTGACATGGAAAGGACAAAATCCGGTGCCATTAAATGCCACGATCATCGATGATTCGCGGATCGTGCCCCAAAGCCAATGCGGAGATGCAATGTCAGCAAGTCCAAGGAAGCATGATGATAACGCCGGGCCCGAGGCAACCTTTGGCATGTCGAGGTGCCATTCTCAACCGATCTCGACATGTGGCACACATCCAGTGGTGAGAGGATAGAAAAGATGCACGGGTGTTGTCAGGCTATTTTTAAAAAGGAGAAATTTTTTTTCCAAACTATCTCTTTTAAACCTTCGAGCTCGTAGAAGAACCAGAGCCCTTTCTTTCCCAGTCTGACCCTTCTCTCCGAGGCATTCACGTCAATTTCCCCTCCTCTATCTTCTTCCTCTTCTCCATCGGCTTGCACTAAGGGAGTCCCCCCTTTTTAGAGTCTCTAAGCTTCTCTCCGCTAGCACTTCCCTTTCTTTTGCTTTAGGATGGATCCGTCTGAGTGGAGACACTTCCGCTCGGGGCACTCTAGCAAGGCAGGGCCCTCTCGGCCCAGGACCCCATCCTTCGATGAGGAGGATGATGTCCGCCTTAGCATCTGTAGAGGTCCCCGATTGACGGGGATCGTCATAGGTCGACCTAGGGCACCCCCTTCTCCTTCTGCTCCTCATATTTCTTCTGTTCCTTCTGGTACAACTGGTCCTTCTGGCATCACCTTGGTGATGACCAGGGAGGTACTCTCTCGGCTCTGGGACATATATGAGATTCCAAACTCCATCTGGAATTCAATTTCAGGACCGGGAGAGCGAGTCACCTCCAATGGCCCGGGTCGGATTGCCTTATACGAGGACTTCTTCCTCGGGGGTCTTTGTCTGCCTCTGCATCCTTTCTTCCTTTTCTTAGTAATTTTTGCTTAGTTCTTGCCCAACTCGTCCCAAATGCCATTAGAGTTATCTCCTGTTTCACTGTCCTCTACCATTTTCACGGGATCATTGCCCATTTTTCCCTCTTCAGGGCACTGTTCATCCTGAAACGCCACCCTCTGATGATGGGTGGTGGTTCGCGGCCCCCCACCCAGGGGTCATCAAATTTGAACTCCCTTCTTCTATCAAGGGATAGAAGAATATGTACTTCTTTGCCTCAATCGAAGGGGTCGATTGGGTCTGGAGCGACCTGGACCGGTCCTCGAACCACAACTCCCAAGTGGAGGCCATAGACTGGGAGGTGTACGACCAGCTCGTCACCTCCCAAATTCCTCCCCTTCAGGACTTGCTGGCCGAGCAAAACCTGTTCGATGCTAGGGTCAGCCCGATTCGTGCCTTAGGTGAGCCCCATAATCATGTTTCTCTTCTCTGCATGGATTCTTCTGAGCTTTGAGGCTAACCAGCATTCTTCCTTCTCTGTAGGCGTGAAATTCATGATGGACCATATCCGGGAGATGTCTCGGAAGAGGAACGCATCACCCAAGCCCAAGGAGGACCCATCAAAGAGGGCCCACGACGAACCCGGACAGGGGCCCAGGGCAGGCTCAGCATCCAGCCCAGAGGGAAGAAGAACTGGGCCAACCCAGAGGGAAGGAGAACTGGGCCGGCCCCCACCTCGTCCAGGGTGCAGGCCTAGCTCCTAGCCTGTGCACCCGACATAGCTCCCCGGGCCATGCCGGCAACTCCCCCGTGGAGACTCAGAGGTGATCGAAGTGGAGGATGAGGCGATGGCAGAGAGGAGACCGACGGTGCCTCCGGTAGTAAGATCGGCGACCACCACACTCCCGATAGCTAAGAGGCCCGTGCAATCGCCCACTCCGACACTGGTGACGACCCCGGCAACAGCAGCACTCGGGGTGAAGTGGGTGTCCATAACGGTACCGCCGAATGTGGTGGTTACCCAGCACACTGGGCTAGCCGAGCGAATGATGGAGTTCATCATCCAGCCCCGCGATCGCCGCAAGAGGAGTGGCAAGCAGCTCACGGCCACCCTCGCGGGCATCCTGCCCCAGCTCTTCACAGTAAGCCTTCTACACTTTCAACTTCTTTTCATTATTACCTATATTGTTTCTGCTAACACTTATGTTGTTGCAGATCGCCACCGACATAATCCTCATCAGGGATTACTGCACCCAGTGGGCCAAGCATGAGGCCCAGGAGAAGAGGCACCTAGAGGCGCTCGATGCTGAGGCTCGGGCATAGACGAAGAGGGTCCAGGTCCTAGAGGAGTGGGCCAAGATCATCTAGATAGAGGTAGCTGACATGAAGGAGGCGGCGATCAGAGCAGAAAGGTGGGCCAGGGACCTGGAGGCATCCCTGGCCATCGAGAAGAACAAGGCCACCCGCTAGGCGGAGGAGTCCACCGCGAAGGTGGCTCGCTTGGAGGGGCAATACAAGACCCTCCAAGCATGACTGGAGGCCATGATGGCGAGGACATCGGCGGTGGGGGAGAAGGCACAGGCGGCCGTGGCCCTAATGGAGGCCACTAAGAAGGAGGCAGCGGAGGCAGTGCCGAAGTTCAAGGCTTCGACGAAGTTCGTAGAGGAGGTCAGGGAGGCAGTCGTGGACTCCTTCATTAAGGGGTTCATGGACTGCAAGTAGAAGATGGCCCAGGCGCACTTGGACTGGGACCTGGAAGCCATCATCCCGGATCTCCCAGGTGCTAGCATCGATGGGACGAGGGCTTCAATAGAAGAGGCTGAGGCGGTGCCCATCACTATTAAACCACCACCCGCGCTGGCGAAGAGCCAGGAGAACATCGATGAGATCTCTCGTCATCCCGGCAAGGAGCTTGCAACATCGCCATGATCTTTCTTCCTCTCTATTTTTCTCTTTCTTTTTTCTTGACTCCTATACTTGGTAATTTTTTGGGGACCACCTGGCATGTCGAGGGTCCCTTTTACTGTAAGAACTTCACTACTGTTAATGAAATTTTGTTTCTTCAATAAGTTCTCTGCTTCTCCTCTTTTTCTTTCTTTCTTTCTTTGTTTTGATTTTCTTTTTTGCACAGAGATGGATTTTCACTATGATCACCCATCTAATAGCTTCCTAAGATTTCAACTCTTCCTGATCATCCCCTAGAGTTAGCAGGTGGCTAGAGGAACCTTAGGAGTTAAGTGAACTATCTCCACTATGCCGAGAGGTTCGCTGAGGCAACCAATCTCTTAAGGCTTCTGAAGTTCCCTTCAAGGACTGGCAGGTTGCCAAAGAAATCTCGGAGATTCTGTAAGTTATCCCTGCCGGACCGAGCAACTTGCAAGTTGGAGTGCAGGGCTTCAGGGGTTTCGACCCAACTATCACTGGACTAGGGGTCCGATAAATAGAATGCGGGTCTTCTGGAGCTTCCCAGCTTGCCATCGCCGAACTGGAAGTTCAACAGAGTGAGTGCAGGGCTTCTGGAATTTCCCTGCTTACCATCGTCAAACTGGAAGTCTAACAGATAGAGTGCGGGGCTTCTGAAGTTTCTCAGCTTACCGTCGTCAAACTAGAAGTCCAATGGATAGAGTGCGGGGCTTCTGGAGTTTTCTGGCTTATCGTTGTCGAACTGAAAGTCTGATAGATAGAGTACGGGGCTTCTGGAGTTTCCCGGCTTGCCATCATCGAACTAGGAGTCTGATGGATAGAGTGCGGGGCTTTTAGAGTTTCTCGATTTGCCATCGCCAAACTGAAAGTCTGATGGATAGAGTGTGGAACTTCTAGAGTTTTCCGGCTTGCCGTTGCCGAACTTAGAGTCCGACGGATAGAGTGCGGGGCTTTTGGAGTTTTCCAGCTTGCCATCACCGAACTATGAGTCCAACTAATAAAGTGCGGGGCTTTTGGAGTTTTCTGGCTTGCCATCATCGAACTGGAAGTCCAATAGATAGAGTATAGGGCTTCTGGAGTTTTTTTATTTTGGAGTGCGGGGCTTTTGAAGTTTCTTGGCTTGAGAGTACGGGGCTTCTGTAGTTTCTTACTTTAGAGTGTGGGGCTTCTAGAGTTTCTCAACTTTGGAGTGCGGGGCTTCTGGAGTTTTCTGACTTTGGAGTGCGGGGCTTCTGGAGTTTCCCGGCTTCCTATCACCGGACTAAAAATCCGATGGATAAAGTTCCTGTAAAGGTGAAGACAGTGTTGCACCAAAAAGGAACTTTTTATTAATGAAAAAAATCTTATATTATTGGTAGTACATCCTCAGATTGTTGGCATTCCAAGTTCGTAAAAATTGGATGTCATTGAGTCCGGCGAGGTAGTAAGCTCCAAGAGGAAGGGCCTCAACTACCCTATAAGGACCTTCTCAATTAGGGGAGAGCTTGCCACATTCTCTAGGCTGTGAGACTTCAGCCCGCCGCAGAACCAAGTCATCGGGCGGAAGGCCTTCGGCTTCACGTGGAAGTTGTAATACCGGGCCACCCATTGTCTGTAGGCTACCATGCGGAGCTGGACTTTGTCTCTTATCTCTTCCAGAAGGTCCAGGTTGAGTAGAAGACGGGCCAAATTCTCAGCTTCATCATATTGCTCTACCCATAGTGTGGACAGACCTAGTTCCACTGGAATTATAGCCTTAGTATCAAAGATAAGGTTGAAGGGTGTTTTACTTGTTGCCATCCTGGGCATGGTGTGGTAGGCCCAAAAAATGCTAGGGAGTTTCTCAGCCCACCAGCCCTTGGCCTTATCTAGCCTGGTATGGAGCCCTTGAAGGATGGTCTGGTTGGTCACCTCGGCCTCCCCGTTGGTCTGAGAGTGAGCCACCAAAGAGAAACGATGGCGAATGTTGAGATCAGCACAGAACTCTTCAAATGCTTAGTTATCAAACTGTCGTCCATTATCGGTGATGATGGAGTGGGGAAGTCCAAAATGATAAATGATCGACTTCCAAAGAAAAGATCTGGCCTTATCTTCAGTGATTCGCGCCAATGGCTCGGCCTCAATCTACTTGGTAAAGTAGTCGATGGCCACTATCAAGTACTCCGCTGCTCGAACGCAGGGAAAAGGGGCCTAAGATATTCATCCCCCACTGAGCGAATGGCCAGGGAGTGGAGAGTTGAAAAAGCGATGTAGCCGATTGATGATATATATAAGCATGCCATTGGTAGCGGTCACACTTCTTCATGAAGTCAGCCACGTTTTCCCTCATGGTCTCCCATTAATATCTTTGATGGAGGGCTTTGTACGCCAGTGTCTTACCCCCCACATGGTTCCTACATAGGCCTTCATGTATCTCTTGGAGCACAAAGGCCGTCTTTGAGGGTCTCAAACACTTCAGGAGTGGGTAGGAATGGAACCTTTGGTAGAGTTGCCCGTCTATCAACACAAAGTGCGCAGCCTTCTTTTTGAGGAGACCAGTCTCTATGTAGTTCTCGGGCAAGGTACCGTCAATGATGTATCTAATATAGCAGTCCATCTAGCTAGAATCAGGGGTGACTTGCTAGACCTTGCTGGATACTTTGTAATTGGGAGCCTGCAAGTATTCGATATAGGCACGCCCCAATGATGAGTCTGACAGAGTTGTAAGCCTGGAGAGGCCGTCGGCGCGAGCGTTCTCTCCACGAAAAATGTGTGAGATGCTGAAGCATCGAAAACCCGCTATACTCGAGCATACCTGCTCTAGATACTTCACCATCTGAGAGTCTCAGGCTTCGAACTCTCCCGAGACCTGACCGGCTACTAGTTACGAGTCAGTGAAGACTCTTAGGCTGGACACACCCAGCTCGCATGACATCCTTAATCTCGCGAGGAATGCTTCATATTCGGCCTGATTATTGGTAGCTTTGAATAGAAAGCATAGTGCGCACTCGATCATGACCCCGTCAGGATTGGCGAGGATGAGGCCGGCTCCACTTCCTCTTGCATTGGATGCACCGTCCATGTGGAGGACCCAAACCACTTCATCAGATGGTGGTTCCATGAGATGCTCCGAGGAAGCCTCCTCTGGCTCTTCACTTATAATGGTGCATTTCACTAGGAAATCAACCAGCACCTGTGCCTTTTGAGATAGCCTCCGGCAGTAGGTAACATCGAACTCGCTGAGTTTCAATGCCCATTTAGCCAGATATCTGGATGTGTCCGGACGGCTGAGTATGGCCCTCAGTAGCTGGTCGGTAAGGACTGTGATCAGGTGGACTTGGAAGTATGGCTTGAGACGTTGAGCAGACATAATGAGTATGAAAATTAATTTTTAGAGTGGGTATACTTGGTTTTCGCATCCTGGAGGAGGTTGCTGGTACAGTACACCGGCCTTTGAACTCCATCTCCATCAGTGCGGACAAGCATTGAACTGACAACCCCCGGGGAGACCGCCAGATACAGGAGGAGTTCCTCCCCTTCTTCCGGCCTGGAGAGTAGCGGCCTGGAGAGTGGTGGTGGTGATGCTAACAACTTCTTCAGCTACTCGAAGGCTTCTCGGCACTCCTTCATCTGGCAAAGTCATGTACCTTGCACAGCACCTTGAAGAAAGGCAGTCAGCAGTCAGCAAAGCATGAAATGAACATGCTCAGGGCTGTAATCCGACCAGTCAGGTGCTGGACCTGCTTCTTCGAGGTAGGGTGTTCCATGTCGACGATTGCCTGGACCTTCTTTGGGTTGGCTTAAATCCCTCTCTGAGTAACCATGAAGTCCCAAAAACTTTTCAGCTACCATGTCGAAGGCGCACTTAGCTGGATTCAACTTCATATGATGGAGGTAGAGGTTATGGAAGGTTCTGCTAGGTCGCAACATGGTCCGACTCTGTCTTACTCATAACGAGCATGTCGTCCACATAAACTTGCATGTTGCGGCCTATTTATTGATCAAATGCTGATATGTGGCTCCAGCATTCTTCAGATCGAACAGCATCATCTTATAGTAGTACATCCCTCGGTCTGTGATGAAGGTAATGTACTCCTCATCTTTAGGGTGCATCCAAATTTGATTGTATCTGGAGAATGCATCCATGAAGATGAGTAGGCGATGCCCTGACGAGCATCTACCAGCTGGTCAATCTTTGGAAGGGGGAAGCTATCTTTTAGCCAGGCTCGATTGAGGTCGGTGTAGTCTACACAGATCCTCCACTTTTTATTAGCCTTCTTGACCATGACTACATTCACCAGCCGTTGGGGTACTGGGCCTCACAAATGAAGCTAGCTGCGAGGAGCTTCTCCACCTCCTCATCGATTACCTTCTACCTTTCTAGGGTGAAGCTCTTTCTCTTTTGTCGAACTGGATGACACTTCGGATCGATGTTCAACCTGTGAGTGATGATGTCAGGAGGGATTCCTGGCATGTCCATCGTGGTCCAGGTGAAGGCGTCTGCATTCGCTCAGAGAAAACTTAGCAGGCAAGCCTTCTCGTCCTCCTGCAGCTAGGCTCCTATCTATACTATCTTCAATGGATCTACACCGAGGGGGCATGACAACAGGTGCTCGATTGGGCCACCCTTGGCATCCTGCATTCTTTGGTCGAGCTCACCAGCGACAGGGTCTTCTTCGGTTGTTCTGGCACCGGGGATAGCCTATAGATAGTGCTGAACCGGCTAGGGGGTCCCCCGAATCTCTCCCAAACCATAAGGGGTTGGGAATTGGACCAGGAGTCACCTTGTTGATATGACTGTGTCAAGCAGATTGAGCCCAGGGTGACCGAGAATCACATTATAGATCGAAGGGAGCCTAACAATCGTGAAGGTCATCATGACCGTGCTCTGCTAGGGTGGCAACCCAGCAGTGACTGGGAGAGTGATCTCTCCCTCGACTCCTACCGAATCTTTGATGAAACCGACCAGGGGAGCATGCACTGGCTTCAGCTGGGCAGGAGATAAATTCATCTTGGAGAAGGCATCATAAAAAAGGATATCAGTCAAACTTTTACTATCGACCATAATTCATTTTATAGGATGCTTCACTATCAGTATCTCGATGACAATGCATCATTATTTATATTTTCCATCCCGGTTTTATTTTCCCTCGTAAAGGGGAGTACATTCTTAGACCCTTCCCCCGTCCTGGTCCTTTTCGAGACATGCTCTATACCCTAAGATATCATGCCCACTGGCTTCTTAGTAGGCCGATTGTCAATAGGAGGGAGAGCTACAAGCGCCTAAGGTTCCGTCGGAGCTTTGCCCCCCACGAACTTTCTGAGGTAGCCTCTTCTTATCAGATCTTCGATATTCCTCTTAAGGTGATGGCATTCCTCGGTGTCATGGCCGTGGTCATGGTAGAATTGACAGTACTTCGACTTGTCGCGGCCACCATATGGCCTTAGCGAGGGAGGACGGTGTAGGTAGCGCTTGCCCTCAATCTTCATGAGTATCTTGGACCTTGGGATAAGGAGAGGAGTGTATCTTTCTTCCTAGATGGGGGTATTCTTTGGCTTCGAACCTGATCGGAGGTTCGGGGTTATTCCAGGCCTATGCATCCTGGAGGTTTCAGCCTGGGGTTGCTTTTTCAGCAGCTTCTGCTAGCTCCCTCCGAGTATGGTTCACCTCCTCTGCACGGACATACTTGTGGGCCCGAAGGAGGAGCTCGAAGTAAGTCTTCGGAGGCTTCTTGTCTAGGGAGTAGGTGAGACGGGAGGTTCTGAGCCATCTTTTCAGTACCAGCATGGTAATTGGCTCATCTAGATTGTAGATATCCAGGGTGGCAGTTTTGAAGCGGGGCAAGTAGTCCCACAAGGACTCATGATCCTATTACCATATGGAGAAGAAGCTATTGGCTTCTCGTGGCACCTTCCGGCAGGCGTCGAAGTGTGCCAGGAATATCTTCTCCAGCTGCACGAAGGAGTCAATACTCCTGGGCTCGAGGCAGGTGTACCAAGCTCGAGCGGCCTTCCAAAGAGTTGCCGGGAAGGCGATGCAAGAAGGGCATCAGTCGCCCCCTGGACTCTAACGAGGGTCTTGTAGCTCTCCAGGTGGTCCAGAGGGTCGGTAGTCCCATCGTAGGGATCCACCTGAGGCATGCGGAATCGACTGGGGATCGGTTCCTCTTGGATTTCTCAGGAGAAAGGGGACGGGCGTTGTAGTCCGCTAGCTCGCGTGGGAAGCCCTGTAGGTTGGCAAACTAACAGGATAGCTCAACCACCTTGCACTCTTGTTCCTCCAGGCGTCTATCAGCCTGACGCCTGATAGCCTCATTGGTGGAACCTTCTACCGAGGCTGTCGGAGGAGAGAAAGATGACGGTCGGAGAAGATCGTGCAGGGGGGCTTTGTCTCGACGGTGCTTGCGATGTCTAGAGGCAGCGTGGTCGGTAACTAGAGATCGGCTCTCTTGGTTGACCGACTCACTCTACTGCCTCTTCCTTGGGGTCTGAAGGCTCCCCCGGTAATGAGATATGGCCTACGGGTGCGATGGCCTTGCATGGAAGGATGCAAATTACCGTGGTATTCGGCAGCCTGAGCTGCGGGGGTTCCTGGCTGTTGTTGGATCGCCAGGGACCGGTGCTGGTGATACAGTTGTTGCACCACCGCGATCAAGGTCTGGACCTGCTGGGTGAGCACGACGAGCTGGAGATCCGCCGGAGGTGGCGGTGGAGGAGCGGGGAACTCCCTCTCCGGACTAAGTAGGTCTTCGTGGGGAGGAGGATCCCCCATGTGGTTGATGGATGCTTCCCGCACCATGTTGCCGGTGAAACGGCTCCGATGACAGGAGATTGGTTCTACGTGGGACCGTGCCCCCTACCTGGCATGCCAATCTGTTACCGCCTAGATTGTCGTGGCCTGTAGCTCCTGCATGACGTCGATTGGTGGCTCTCCCGCCTAGAGTCCAATGCACATGCTCGGTCCTACAAAATAGGGGAGACCCAGGTCGAGGATCCCGGTCGGGGCACTCAGACAGTCAAGTCAGTGGATGATCAAGGAAATCAGATCCTTCTCGGTGGATCCCGAAGTGGTCTCCACTCTCGGAGGTCTTGAAAAATGATGAGGTAGGAATTAGGATCGAGAAGGAGGGTGTGAGCAATGGTGGTCGTAGATGTCGGAACTCTCCTGAGGAGTTCTGGTGTATTCCAGATATCCTCTGAGCCTTGCTGAATCACCTGCCCCTTCTCACCTACCTTTGCCAGAGGCCCCTTTGGATTTTATATAGACAAGTGGCACTTCTAGTGGGGTGCGGAGCTCTGGCTTGGCCTCCTCTGGGGGCTTCTCGCATGGGTGAGGCGTAGGCCTGCTCCCCTTCCCCCCTCCGCCGGAGGGGAAGATCTATCACTGACAGTGGTAGTGGAGCATGGAGGAGTGCGCATCCCTTTCATGGCGGATACATGAGGTACGCTACGGGTCCTGATACTCCGATAGAACACTATCCCTCTTTGGCGGCATACCACCATGTTTGGGAAGACCTGGCAGAGCACCAGTCTGGGGGCAGACGCTACAGGGTCTGAGTTCCCTAACAAAACCTTCCTCTTCTAGGTGATGCAGATGGTGAGTAGAGGGGCGCAACGCCTTGAGCAGAATGCCCTTCCCCAGGTGGTGCCAATAGTGGACTGAAGGGCCTGACGCTCCGACGGGACACTCCTCCACAGGTGGCAGATGAAACGCCATCTAGCAGGGGTTATAATCGGCGTGCCATAGTGGGGTGCCATTCCTTCAGAGGTTCGAGATTCCAGGTGGCATGCCACCATCCCTCAGGCATGCCGGCCTCTCCACGCCGTGCCAAGGTTCTGGCAAGGACAATGGCACCACCTATCGACGTCACTCGCCCATCTGCCCTAGGAGCACTTGTAGGTAGGGCTGAAAATGGGACGGCCCAAAGCCCATTGGATCGGCCCAAAAACTTTATTTTAAAAATTTTTTGAACCGAATCCGGACATCCATTTAGCCCAAAAATTAAATGGATTTTATTTTACAACCCTAAGACTAGTCCAATATGCTTAAAATTTCATCCGCGGCCTAAACCAATTTCAGGCCAACCCGAAATTTATTGAGCTGGCCCAGCCCAATTCCAAACAATGGACTTTTAGGCTAGCCCATTTCCAGCCTTACTTGTATGAAAGACCGCGTTCACTTGAAAAATTCATACCTGACTCCAGGAAAGAGATTAACTTTGACTAGAGATTGACCTCGAGCAAGAAAGCCCGACTCCGGTCGAAGGTTCAATCTCGAGAGAACCACTTCCATTTCCATATAAGTTGAACAGAATGGTCCGATTGCGTTCATGGCACGCGCTTGACATATACATTTATTTGGTGATAAAGCTTTAAAATGCCAACTCAGCGCTACCAAATGCATGTAACGATTTGCCTGCACGTGTTCACGGACGAGATCCCAGCAGGACTTAGAACCTTCTTTTTGGGTAAGGACTTCCAAGAACTTTAAGAGCAATGACGCCAAAGTCCAAAATGCAGCACACTCGTAGAATTTGCCACCAACCAATATTTCACCAGCCAATACTGTAAACCTGGAAGAAACAATGCTCGAGAGCAGCGTCGGAATTGACACAGCAAGGCAAGGCTCACCACATAGAGTAAGGTGAACCAGACCATGCCACATCCACACGTTTCATTCTCACACCACTATATCACCATTACTCTACATGACAGGCATGCTACTCAAACAGAGACGATAAGGAAAAAGACAACATGAGTTCACACAAAGAGATATCAAAATCCAGTTTTTAATGTATTTAAAAGAAATCATCATACTACAAACAAAGTTGGTCAAATTGATATGGACAGGACAACAGAGACGGGCATCATTAGATATGCCAACAATGTTAATTTAGGCACAGGTTACTGACTTATCAGGACATACCAAAAAACTCGTGTCCATCTGGTATCTGTGCAAATGAACCACACAAACTTCCACCCCTTTTCTGTCATCCATCGTATCTCATCAGATTCTGAAGTTCCTTGCTTCCACCAATTTTTTCTTCAGGTTTCACTCCGTTTCACGTAAAAAGTCTTTTTTTTAAAAAAAATTCCATCATATGGGATTTTCATTCCCATCTCCTTCCTCTTTTTTCTTTGTTTGCCCTTTTTTTTTCCCATATTTTATATCAGATATCCTTCCTTCCTACTTCTGTAATGACAGAACGGGACACATATGCAAAGGCCCTACTAAAATAATGATGGGCCTGCAAGATGAATAACCATCCTACCTTCCACGATTAACTGGGAGTATTGAAATTTAAAGGGAAACTAAAAGCACTACTTATGTTTTATCTCCGGCATACACCATGTGAAGCAAAGAACCGGTGATCCGGGTGATCAACATGGTATTGACGCAGCCAGTCATCAGCAGATTGCAGCAGGGAGTTTGCAAGTTGCTTCTCACCTCCACTAGGAGTCCATATTGTACTTTTGAACTTGTAAGAGGCTAGACCAAAAACAGGAAGAGAAATCTTCGGAGCACCATCAACCCCTTGAGGATAGGTAATTACAGGACCAGGGACACTACCAGGACCTGCAAAGGTAGAGGAACAAATGAACAAATAATACAAGCGTACAAATTAACAGAAAAATAGAATGCATTCAAACTCAGAAAAATGACCCAAGCTCAGCTAACAAATCTAATCAGTGTGCACCCCCCAACGGTGAAAAGAGCTAGTTCTTTTTCTTTTCTTTTGTCTTTAATTATTGCCAAGCCTGTGGTTCTGTGGCTACTCGAGGAAGAAACAGAAGTTAATGATTAGAAATAACTGGATGATGCAAATCCCCCAACCCCCAAATTTTTTTGGGTGTAATTTCAAAGGATGATGCAAATATGATAACACACTCAAAGTCATCCTTATCCATGTGTTTTTCTCAAAAAGCAACTTGTCATGGTAACTGATAAAAAAAGCCAATACTAAACAACCAAAGAACAAAGTTCGGCTTGATGAAGATTCTTTAGAGTGAAAGAGTAAGGATCTTCTGCAGAAGTCATTTATAGAGATACTGATGTGTCCGCATCTTATTGCACACAATTTATATAGGACAATTTATGATTCGTATGTACTCTAAGTGAAATCTGGATGGGTTCTCTTATAACTTCCATTTCCTGAAAATAAAAAGAAAGAATTATATGGATGGCTCTACCGCATTAATGCCATCAAATCATGCAATGGCTATATAATTTTCCATATACACCCTTCTATAAATTTTCTAGTGTTTGAGAATCAACTTTTAATGTCGTCTGTGAACATGTGCATGGGCTTGCCAAACTTTCTACGAATCCCTACTGCATATAATGTCTTGGAACAAAAAGAAAATATACTGAAAGATTTGTATTGGGATTCATTGACAAATAAATATACGATATACTCAACCCTCTCTATGTCAGAAAAACGAGGAGACAGGGAACTATACTGAACAAAAGCATATACTCAAAATCCCAGATACATAGAGCCACAATAAATTCTTGGATAAATTATTCCAAAAAAGCATTTAACTTTCACAGTAAAAGACCCAAATTCACAGTACCTCTTTTTGAATATGCTGGATCAAGACCCTGTCTCTAGTTAACAGATTATGAGAAAAAAAATGAAAACAAGATCTAACATGTTAAATAAATTTGTGCTCATCCATTCACACAAATTTCTGATAACCACTATTTATTATTTCAAATGACATTTCTGAACATGGTTGTCAAGGTAATGTGGATTCCAGATGACAACAGCCTTGGAATTCTTTGTTCGTTGGTCATGTAGACCAAACAACCAGGGTGGAGTCAAAATAATTTACTACCATGCAAGAGATCAATCCAGTGCCTGGAGTTAGATTAACTTGTGCTTCCCAACACTACATGTTAAAAGCATAAAGAGTGTGTTTCCATGAACTATAAATTCAAATTACATTAACCACTTTAAAATTCAGGTCATTCCATAAAGGCACCTATGAAGATGTGATGGTCAAAATTAAGATCTTACCACTAAAATGGATGTTACATCCAAAAGCAGTAGAGAAAATTAAACAGCAGATGAGATATTAGGGATATCACCAACATACCACATTAAGATATGTGATTCTAGTCATGGCATCCGGTTCTTGTCATTTACTTAGTTCTTTCCTCTTGAAGGGAAAAAATTTCCTGAAGAAATTTTACATACAAAGGTATGTCTGAAAAATAAAGAAAAGAAAATTGAATGGCTTTCAGCTTTCAGTAACACTGGCTTTCTACTGCAGAGATCGATTTTAAGTGGCAGCCCATGTCAGAACATTCTTTCACTATCCTTTTTCATCTTAAGTGAAAGGCCCCAAAAAAGCTCAAAATGACAGTATCTTTTCAAAGACTAGAATAGTCTGGACAGCAATAGCCGGCCATGGAAGTTTAAAATGGGCAAGGCAATCCATTTGATGACAAATATATTGCTGATTTTTTAATATTCTCTCATATACACACTATGTTCATGCATTGTATACACCATGTTTTGAAAGAGTGAACCTATCTCGTCTAGCGAAATGACATTCTTTCCTTCTTTTGAAAATATGACCTAGGGCCACATTTGAGTCACCCGGTAGTGGACCAGCATCTTGATTGGGGGAGCACACTCAGCAAGGTTCACAAAACCATGCTGTACTGGCCGGTTTGGGATGTATCGAGCTTGACTGATCAGGGATTGGCATGGATCAGCCATTTATTTTGGCTCAAATAAAATGAGGGAGCACCCTCCTCGGCTTAGAAAAACTGAGTGCCCTCTCCTTTAGCTTAGAACTCTCTTGAGAGCACCATTTGCTCATCCCCCGCAAAAAAAAAAAACTCTGCAGCTGCTTGATGTCCACTTTTTCTGCTTTTCCCCTTCTCCCCTCCCTCTTTGGCTCTCCCTGTCAATATGCCCCAGAATGGTACAATATAGATCCATACCATGCCAAACCGGTTGCTAGCCAATACCCTCACCAGTAACAATTTGATGAACCTTGATGCTCCAGGCATCTGTTTGTATATGTGGGTAAATTTTTTAGCATGAAAGGAGGTATAAGAGAGGATGAATCTGAACAATATTGCAAAGATTGGATGCACGAAAGATGGGCAATCCATAGAGATGATGAGAAGATATTAAAGATTCCTCGACATTGATAAAGTTATGCTTACATTCAGACATCAAATAGGATCAGAGAAGAGTGTTGAAGATTTGACCATTTAAGATCCAATGAGAACCATCAGTAAGTCACAAGCTTTGAAATTCCACAAAAGGAGCATCAGAAAATCATTCACTTGAGACCCTCGACAAATCAAGACAATAGATGCACAAACCATGCAAGAAATTATTCACAGATGACAGAGACATCACTCTGCTTCATCTAACAATGGATCTAGCAAATCAAGATAAGCAACTTTAATAGAAAGAAGCTAAGATTACACGGCTTGGTCATGCAGCAAACAAATTCATGCTCCATCATATATTTTAAAGCTACATCAATGGAATTTAGATTTGGCAAATTTTTTAACAACCTCTTGGAGAGATTTAGGCAGGGAAAGTAACCACCCCCTCCCCCTGGCAGCCTGCATTTTCTGTTTTTTCTCTCACCACTTATTTTTGCATATCTTCCATGTTTCTCGTGTTCCACATAATATGAAAGTCAACTGTTACTGTGGAATTTTATAGGAATTTAATTAAGGAAAGAATAGTGATCGAGAATTAGTACGTTTCAAAGGAAGGAAGATAAGTTAGGACAAAAATTGTATTGCGGATTGCTAATGAAGAAGTACAGCCTCAATTGGCCTAAAAAAGCCATGAGGTACACTTTAAGAGGCTGCTCCATGTTAGAGCTTCCCAATCTTATCACGTTTTCTAAATTTATACATCTATACCTACATGTCCGTTTACCATCAACTAGATCTAAATATGAGAAAACATAGGTAAACTAAGATCTTACCAACTACAGAATAGGATTGAGGACCAAGTGATCCTTTTTTGTCTGCTTTGGGGTATTGGTAATCTTATGAATGGCATTATAATGAACTCATAGAAAATTATACGATTCCCCTTTCATCATGCTACATGCTTGGGAACTAGTATCTCTTACCTTACGTACTTATTCATTTGATTAAGGAGTCAAAGTTTCCTTTTCTCTCTTCTTAAAATTTTGACCACTGATCAGTCTTAAAACTCCATTGCAAAATCAATCATCAAGATCAATTTTCATCAAGAGATTGATTAAACTGGTAAGATATATTTAACAACACTTCTCTAATTAGAGCACTTATGCAAGAATGGGAAACAACAGCAAAGTGGTAACATATAGTTAACCCCATGTTTATTGTTTATATCTTGATAATTACATCTATAATAAAAAAGGAAAAGAGACATCATAGATTCAGTAAGGTTTTCATGTTTAACAGGCATAAGGAAGTGAAGCAACCATTTGAAATGAATACAACATAAAATATTGAATGGGGGTTTCTTGATGGATGCCAAGTGTGAGAAAACATCCTTAGAGAAGGCCTTTCGAAAATATTTATTTCATTCATGAGGTCTTCAATTCGACAAGTAGCAGGCTTATATTTGTTGTTGATAGCTATTCAATTTATGACTACAAAGAAATCAAGTCTAGCCATGCATGACATGAACAGTGGTCAATTTCTACATATGGATAAATCTCAATCCTCACAGGACCCAGCTTCTTCCTTCCATGTGCATCTCAAGAACACATAAGCTTCAAGTGGAAATATCCTCTACATGTGTCTTGTAAGTCTGGCTTCAAGTGGCCTCCTTCATGTATTATCTTCTTAATATAAGTTTTGTAAAATTTGAAGGTAAAAACAATGCATTCCAAATCCTTAATATATACATTAATCCAAAGATGCATCTTGACTAGCATTTCATAAAGATATAAGTTACCTATCATCGACGTAGAAAGATAATGGAAAGTGAGAAAACAAGCATCCAAATCCCTTAGTGTTGGTCCAGTTGGTATCCGGTATATAGGGTACCTGAAACATTTCCAACATTTCAAGACATCAGGCATCTACCAATTGCCAAAAAAAGATAGCATATGAGTTAAACCAGAAGCAAAACTTGCCATGCCACAGAAATCCAACTGGATGACAGCAAATCACAACTCCTAAGTGTCTTTAATTCAGGAAAACACCGTGCAAGAACAGAAACCTAGAGGTAAGAAGACTGTCAGCAGCAAAACAATGTTCAATATACATTTGATTCATCAGTAACATGAGAAAAGGCATACCTTATCAGCCAATGGTTCCCGAATGTATGGAGAATCCTGTTCAAGGAACTCAAAGAGCAAGTGACCTTGGGAATTTCCAGAATCACCATCATCACTTGAAAATCCTTCCTGTGAGGCTACATGTTTCTCTTTCAAAGAGAGCCTATCCATCCTTAAATTGGAGGTGCTAGTAAGATGGTTTGGGCTCCACGCTCTTAAGTACTTCAAGCCTTTTTCATATTCATAATCACTGCTTCCATCACTACTAGAATCTCGATAATAATCACCATCACTCTCCTCACCAGCTCGCCTGGTACATGAGCCCAATAAGACACAAAATTAGATATACTGCATCCAGAGGTATTTTAAAGAATTATTGCAGTCAGTTTCTCTCTTTTCTAAAAGAAAAAAAACAACATCAGAGAAACATAAATATTGCTGTTCCAGCGAAGTTAAGGGATCATCAAGCATGCAAAAAACCAAAGTTTATTAGCCCCAGAATAAAACATAAAGAATCAGATCATAATCTGTAACACCCACTGATTCTTTGACCGGCAGAACTATAAAATTCTTTTTCATTTTGGGAAGAGACCCACACTATAGGACACTATTTAGCATCCACTACCAAAGGTCAAAAGTCTTGTCCGAATGCTAATTAGCATTTAGAGTACCCTTGGCAACAATACCAAAATCAGCACCCAAGGACTATTTACAAATAACTTTTTTTTTGTTTTGAATCATCAATACAATTTGGCCAAATCCATAAAAAGTGTCGGTCCATGTAAATAACTAGTAGAATTATAAAATTCCTTTTCCTTTTTTTTTTTTTTTGGGTGTTGTGTGGGGGGGGGGGGGGGTGGGGGGGGTGCTGGCAGGGGCGGGGGCGGGCATGGAAGGGTGGAAGGTAAAGACTTTAGACTACAGCACCCTATTTAGCTTCCACCAGGCTTATATATCTTGTCCCAAGGTGTAACAAAAAATAGAAATTACACAATCCTGGCATGGAAGGGTGGAAGGTAAAGACTTTGCACTGCGCACCCTATTTAGCTTCCACCAGGCTTATATATCCTGTCCCAAGGTGTAACAAAAAAATAGAAATTACACAATCCTGGCATGTCCATGATAAAGACAAGATCCAGAAAAAAACATCTTTTATCCATGTATTCAAACATAACTTAAGACATACTTCTCAAAAAATATAAAAGCACATTAAAGACTCGTATGACTTAAAGTGTTCAGAGAACAATTATTTACTTGTTATTTCCTCACTACATGTTGTGAATTTGATATTCATTTAAATAAATTATTTTTCAAAACATCACCAGTTTGGACAACCTATCAGATGGACACTAATTGTGCATAGAACTATGATGGCTCCATTTTAAACTGTTATTGCCTCGGCCATTTTACTAACACTGGTTTATGATCAAACCACTTGCACCTTGACCAAAAAGTATAACCATAACTAATGTTATATATAGTATTTAATATGATTTTTGATATTTTCATTTATTTGTAACTGTTAATGACTCAGTATGTTTACCCTTCAAGCATTCTTTATTCTTCATTCAAAGAATTCTAAGTATATGCCAATGTATTTACCATTATGACTTAGACTACTGATCTACATTGTTAAAATAGTAATAGAATCAGCAAGTCAGTAAATAAATGCTTTATATTGTATCATTAATTTTTATATATCTACAATGTTTCTATAGTTTCTATAGTTCTGGTTTTCACTAAAACATGAATAGTTTGAGTCCAACTTGTTCAAAACTATCAAAGATCCTACATTTGCACTGGTCAAGGTCTAGCACATCATGGTACTGTCATATAAGTCAACATGCAAGCCGAGCTAGTCTGATGCCAAAAACCATGCCAGAATTTACAGAAACTATGGCTCTGCGCTGACAAGCATGCACCAGCATGACCTAGTTCATAGGTAGCTAATAGCTCATTTATTATGTGTTCGTGTATAGGGTACATGACAAACAGTTGATTTTAACAAATTTAAACAAAAAATTCATCACCATAATTAACTTCAAAAGTAAGGGGCATTCAGTTATCCAAGTAATTCAACTCTTAACCTGATTAGCATGTATAGAAGTTCGCTTGATCTGCTGGCTTTTGAGCCCACCAACAATGTGATGATTTTCTTAGCCATTTACTGAAAACAATTAGATTCCCAAATTCAAACATAACTTACTACTCAATTTTCAAGATAACACAACAATGAATAAGTTGTGGAGGGCAGAGTCAAGAGATTTTGATCCTCGTTGTCAGTACGATAAAGTTTTAAAAGTAGCTAGTATTCGACAACAAAATAAACAAGGGGGAGAGCTAGAGGATCCTCTTTCATCATGATTTATAAGATCTTCAAGTGGGTCCCAGTTTCACTGTGAGGCACCAGTTGTTAGAAGTATAAACTATGTAGTTTACTTCAGTAAAATTAGATAGGGCTTCAAAAATATGAAGAGAAATTGCATGATAGAAATAAGTTAAGATTTTGAATGAGAAGTAGGCACATTTCTTTAAAGAAGACTTCTGCTTATGAACTATTAATGAAGACTATTTGCTAGATTTCAAGCTAATTATGGGAAAAGGTGATTATATACATATCCATTTTGATATAATTTTATATTGGCCATGAGGCAAATTCCACAAGTAAATGTCTTGGCAAAGAAGTTATACTCAAAGTACGGAAATGGAACTTGACAGTTAACTGAAACTTTGAGAAGGAAACTTTGCTTGTGATTTTTCTGACTACTTGCATTTATATAATTATTTGTCCTCCATAAAGTTCTATATCTTTAAAATCATTTTAACTGTGTTAATCTACTTCAGAAAAACCTACAAATCCGATTTCCTTCCATCCAAAGATGTTTTTCTTCCTCCCTCAAGCTTGTTTGGATAATCCTGCTGGATCCTTAGGATTGGAAACATAATTTCTAATATTACAAAATATGAGGCCTGGAAAAGCCTATGTCAATCGGATCTCTCCCAGCCCACTCCCACAGGCAGAAAAAAAGAACAAACCCACTTCAAAGGTATACTCCTATTAATTCTGTGAATATAGGCATGCCAGCATATGGTCCCCTAAAATCATGCCAGGTGGCATAAGATTATCCAAACAGGCCCTTAAGCTACAAAAAATTCATATATAAAATATTATATAGGTCTGTAGTTAATTGGTTCTAAGTACATGTCTAATCATGGCCAGCAGTATATATGCCACCTTACGAATGCTCAATGACTCAACGACCACACACAATCTGACATTTTAAAGAAGTGTCGTAGTAACTATGGTATATAAGAAGATGATATATTGCCAATCCAAGAACATGAGAAAAAGGATGAAGCATAACCAGCACTCTATTCCACCAAAAATAGATCCATGAATGTCATATATGTAAATAAACTTCTTTTCCATGAATCCCAATACATGTTGTGAATATTGAATGAAAAAAAATGTTTCAAAGGATGTAATCGTCTCCTAACATTAAAAACTTCAAAATATAAATCTACTATAGAATAACCTCTGAACCTATCATCACAGACACTTGTAAACACTGAGAAAATCTTCCATATAAGCAAAGAAGACAAGTGATGTCAGATAAAGGAAGCTTTTAAACAATTAAGGCAACACCAACAGCTACAAAGCACCGATTAATAGCATTTAGCATCCTATTTGCTTCAATCCGATCAGCACAAATTCCACACCAACATGCACAAACGAAGAAGAAAAGAAGAAGAAGAAGAAATAAAGAAGAAGAAGAAGAAGACGAAAATAAAAGAAGAAGAAGAAGAAGAAGAAAATAAAAGGAAGAGAAGAAGAAGAAAATAAAAGAAGAGAGAGAAGAAAATAAAAGAGAAGAAGACGAAGAAGAAAAGAAAAGAAAGAAAACAAGAAGCAATCAACGAGAGGCAAATTTAATAAGAACATAAAACTGCAGTATAAGTTCACTTAAAAAGCAAGAAAGTTGCTATTCATGCTCGAATTGAAAGATAAGCATTCAAAAAACCCTGAACTGGTGCAATGTTCGATACCTAGAATTGATGGATGGCGTACTTGATTCACCATATAACTGAATGCCTGACAAATACGGCACATAATACTGAACCACTATCGCTACCATTCAGAACCAGAGGAACACCGGCACCATACGCGCTCCACTCCTTGAAAGACTCCCAGAGATCCCCCAAAGCAAAATACGGCATCAACTCCATATCGCAAGTCTTCCACCCCTCATCCTCGTCTGAAAACCAATCAGACCTAAATAACCCCCAAGATTTGAACCAAGAATATCAAAATTTAAGAAAAGAATCTACAACGAACAACCTTGGAGGGATACTGAGCCGGACAGATGGAGTTGTGGACTCCAAGAACCGACGTAGATTACAGGGAGAAGTTGCCACCGCCCGGGCCGGTGACAAGGCGTGCGAAGCCACCGGCTTCGACGGCTCTTCCTCCAATCTAGTCCGGTTCTCCCGCTCCAGGAAATCCGGGACAACTACCACGGCCTTCTCCCTAGGACCCGGGGCGGGGCGGGGGAGGCGCCGGCGCTGTTCCAGGACCGCTCAGGGCCCTGCTGGTAGTGCTGCTGGTGGTGGTGGCGACTCCGGCGAGCCCTGACGGGGCTGTAGAACAGATCCTCGCCATGGCCGTGCCCGAACTGCAAGCCCGTTTTCAACATTTGTACAAACCCTAAAAGACGAAAGAAACCCTAATTCTAGAGGCTAGAAATCCAAATTGGATAGATTTGGGATCAATAGAATCCAACTGAAGGCGGCCGGAGAAAAACCCGGCGGGATTGGTACCGGAAAACGGCAGGACGAGGAGAAGGAATAGGCGGTTCGAGAGACTTCGAGAGAGGAAACGGAACGGAGAAAGGGGAAGAAGAGCCGCGAACTTTGAGTCGCTACACGAAACGCAATGGGAGAGAGATCGAAGGAGGGAGAAGAAGGGCGAAGGAGGGAATTAATGGGAAGAGGGATCAGGGATTGGGATTAATTAAATGGAATGCGGTTAGGAGACCCACTACTACCATGAATACGTTTTCTATTGCAGGGGTTGCGATCCGAGTGTGGATTTTCGCAATCAGAGGGTCAGATCTTGCCACGTAGGTTACTAGTGGAAACGTGTGTGGACGAGATTGGAATTACAGACGGATGCCTGGATTGCCAGCCTGGCAGTCTGAGATTAAGCCTTCTCATGTTTAAGATAGCGGAAGTTAATTACCGAAATATTAATACCAAAAGAAAATTACCGCATTAATTAGCGTTCGGAGGCGGGGAGGTCCATCGTTCTGGCCTTGAGTTCAGCGTTTTATTACTGCACGCGGTGAAAAAGGGCAGGGGATCCATCGAACGTGTTAACTGCTTGATTTATGGTAGATTATAATAACGTATCGTTTTGACCGCTTAACGACTCCATTTCCCGTGTCGAAGTGGATTAATGATGGATAGGGGCTGGAATTTTTCTTGCGACTTGCAACTCCTATCTTGGGGAGCTTGGAACGGACAACGTGCTGTCCCACGGCTGTCAATATGAGGACATGGGAGAAGATCAGGTAAAGCCAATTCACGTGGGGGCTATCGATAGCCACGTTTGATGCATGTGGCTGTGGGAAGGGAATGGTGATGCGGGTTTTCTTTGTTCAAGTAATTGCTCTTTCATGTGCTTTTAATTTTTTAGTTTTGAGAATTATCTTTGTTATATGTTTTAGTTGGTATTATGTGTGATCAGAAAGTAAAGATTCGTATAAGAATACATCTTTTTCAAGATTAAAGATCACGTAGAATGATAGAATAGACGTTTGGAGAGATACGGGTGGCCATTTTTAGTTCTTATCAGATTGATTAACTAATTTTAAGTGAATAAATCTTTTGGGACATGGAATCTTTTCTAACATAAAATTAGTGGAGCCTCGGTGGTCCTAAAAAGCTGAATTTGAAGATCGTTTGTCTGGTTATCCGGTTTTCCTCCTCTTATCCTTCTTTAATCAAAAATAAAATTTATGAAGCGAGCGCTTTATTTTTTTGTTTTTGGGTTCGGTGGTTAATGGTTAAAGTCTATTTTTCTTTTGGTGGAAAAAAAAAAAAAAAAACAATGAATACTTATTTGAATTCCAAACCCCGTTTGAATAAAAATTTAGGGGCCAATTAGCTATGCTAAAGTTTGACTTGGATATGATTTGAAGGTTTAAAGCCTGTTTAGAAAACCTAGCCATATTAGACTGGATTTTCTATTGGATTTATGGATTTGGACGATTTATTGGCTAGAGTCAATGTCAGGGGTTTTCTTCGTCACCAATTTCGTTGAGAGGGTTTAGGTTATGGAGTAATTCTTTGTGCACCGAGAGTGTCAGAAAAAATATACCATCAAAATGATTGTGCATGTAAGGATCACGTAAATCCCGCTTTTCAACATGCATTTAATAATTATAATTTATCTTTTCATTAAAAAAAATTAAATGATAAAAAATCCATCTTTTATAAAAAAATTATGACATCCATTGTCTACTCATGAATGCCATAACCTTATTTATATATTGTTATATCCCTCTCGTCCAGCCCATTAAAGATCCAAGGCTCATTAAAGACCCAAGGCCCATTAAGGCCTGCTGAGGTCAACCACTTCGGTTATTCTGTTATTCGGTTATAACGAAGTCGTGTCCCCCGTCGAAAATCCGGTCCGGAATCTTTTACAGGTATCCGTGCCCGGGAGCAGGATCAGAAGTGCGAGTGGGATGACCGACGCTGCCGAAGTTTCAGTCCAGATCATCTACGCAACACATATCATAATACCAAGGATATATTTATTATTAAAAAAATTAAAATTTTAATAATAAAATATTATTTTATTTTAGAACTCGTGTAAACATGATTTGACTACCGTAAAGTGGGCTTGTTGCAATCACACGGACTTGTCCAACCAGTAACAAGCTAACCTTGAACAAAATACTAGAAATTGTTAGGAGTTCAAGCCAGGTTTATACTACCAAATACTAGTTGCACCAACAAATAAGCAAGTAGTCAAATCAATGAAATTGATTTCAAATCAAGAAAATTGTAGGCATCTCAATACCTATTAAACAGATAGAAGAGAGAAAATTCTACCCTCTACAAAATTTGAAAAACTTTTTGGAAAATCCTAAAAAGTTCAGCATGCACATTGTGAATTTTAATTTGACTATACTGTAATACTTAGACTTTGGGCCGAAGTCGGCAGGCCCAGCCGACTTCGACCCAGCCAAATAAAAAAAAAAGAGAGAGACGGAAAACGAGGGAAAGATGGAGCCGGAACAGAGGTTACCTCTCCCTTGTTCTGACCGGGGTCTTCGCCGGAGACATCGGGAAGGAGTCGGGGAGGAGAGGGAGGCTGGGCGGTGCCGTGGTGGGCTGGAACGGGACTCCGGCCGACTGTTTTTTTTTCCAAACGACGAGAAGTCCATCGGTGGTTTTTTTTTAAATTTCCCACACCGTCGCCTCTCGAGAGATCTCCGTGGCACTTCTTCCTCTCCGGCGAGCATCCAGGAGTCCGGCGAAGTCAGGTAAGGGTTTTTTTTATGAATTTTTTTAAAAAAAAGGGAGGGCCGAATCTATGATTTCCGGTTTGGGGACTGTGGAACCGCGGTGGGCTTCGCCGCCGCCGTCTGTCGAGACGTCTTCTCGGAAATCTCCCTAGGTCGCCGGTAGCCGGGGGGGAGGCCGGACCGATTTGGTTCAGGCGAGGCAAGGGGAGGGCTCTTCGGGAGAAAGAAGAAAAGAGGAAGAAAAGAGGAAGAAGAAGAAGAAAAAAAAAAAAAAAACAGGGGTTTGGTTTGGGTTCGGGAGAAGGAAAAGAAAATAAAGAAAAGAAAAAAAAAATAAAAAAATAATAAATAAAATATATATATTGATATGTAAATATATAATATATATATATATTTTTGGTTCAGTCCAGAAGAAGAAAAAAAAATAAATAAATAAATAAAAATAATAAACAAATATAATAATGAAGAGAAGGAGAGAGAGAAAGAGGAGAGAGAAGGGGAGAGAGAAGGAAGAGAGAGAAAGAGGAGAGAGAGGAAGAGAGAGAAAGAGGAGAGAGAGGGGAGAGAGAAGGAAGAGAGAGAAAGAGGAGAGAGAAGGAGAGAGAGAAAGAGGAGAGAGAAGGGGAGAGAGAAGGAAGAGAGAGAAGAGGAGAGAGAAGGAGAGAGAGAAGAGGAGAGAGAAGGGGAGAGAGAAGGAAGAAGAGAGAAAGAGGAGAGAGAAGAGGAGAGAGAAGAAGAGAGAAAAGGAGAAAGGGAAAAAGAAGAGAGAATCCAAGGATTTTCTCGTAATTCATGAAATTCGGGAAATTAGATTTTGATTAAATTATTTATTAATGTAGGGAATCAGTGTTCTGAGCAGGGAGGCATCGAGCAAAAATTCGGGTACTGACTAGTGTCCAATATATTAGGATTGGCGATAAGGTAAGGATTCTGACGTGATCACCAGTTTATATATTATTTTATATGCATGGTTTTGATCCGAGTGCATGATCATTGGCATGCATGAATTATTGTTATATGGTGTGGTTGAGTTTTATGAAGAACAATATGATTATGATTGTTAATATTTTATATTCCGGATATCGTGTTTATCGGATAAAAGTACTATTTTGATAATTTGGACCGTGACGTCGGTCAGTGGAAGAGTTGAGATTTCATGATTGATATTGTGGTTTTATCATTATTATTGCCGATATCTCATGCGTGATGTTAAAGAAAATTTATATCCGGATGGGTTGGACCATGATACCGGATTCTTAAATAGGTTGAACCATGAAACTGGATATCGAGTGGGTTGGACCACGATATCAGTTATTACAATGAGTTGGACCACGATATCAGTTATTACAATGGGTTGGACCACGATATCGGCTATCGAGTGGGTTGGACCACGATACCGGTTATCGAGAGATCATAAAAAGAAAATATGTTTCGACAAGTGTTAATGAAGTAAATACGGTATTTGGTCTAGCCATGCTACGGTTGCACCGTGGTTATACAGCCTGAGCCACGGGCTTTGTACGTGGGAGCCGGCCACGGGCAGATAGTACGTGGGACAGCCGAGCCACGGGCTTAGTACGTGAGCAGGACCGACCATAGTATGCATGGTCGCTTTGAGGTTGCCAGTCATGGGCTGGTACATGACCGTGGCTAGACCAGAACCCTAAAGATAAAGGTGAAATAATGAGAATATTAAAGGAAAAAAAAAAAAAATGCAAAGTTATCAAAGTTTGTAATACATGAGGCTGAAATCATTTGATTGCATTGACATATCATATTGGTATTTTATTGTTTCAGAAAATTATATTATTATTTGGAATGATCATATAGATGCCTTACTGGGCTGTATAGCTCACTTCTATCCTTTTAAATTTTCAGAGACTCAGGACACGTGACAAGATTTGGCTGGCGTGAGACGAAGACCTATACATGCTGTGTTAGTTAGAGTTAGAGTTTAGTTACGATTACTGATACTTGTTGTAATCAGTAGATCAATAGTTGATTGATTTAATAAATGGATGCCACCTGATTAATTATATGATATAAGTTTTCTTTTGATATGTTGACTCTGGTGTAATTAGGCCTTGCATGATCTCTAGGGTAAAACCTAGGGTTTGTGCGGCCGGTCGCGTGCCGATTCCGGTGCTGGATTCGGGGCGTGACAGAGCTATACTCTTTTTAATGGATTCCCAATTCAAACAACCTCCTTTCTCCACTCTTATCTAAGTTTGCATTTTTATAGAATGGGAAAAATTGGGATATCTTTTTTAATTGAAGAAGAAGAAGAAGAAGAAGAGAGAGAGAGAGAGAGAGAGAAGCGATGCGTCCATATCTCCTCGCCAGTTGCCATTTCCTTAGACATGATATGGTGTTTTGGGGGCTAGGGCTAGGGTTCCAATCTCTATACATTGCCACTGGAACCATGCTCGCATGGAGGGAAACGTAACGGGTAAGCTCTCCCATCTTCTTGACCATTTATTATACTGTTTGGAACTTAGTTAAATGTTGATTTTATACATCACAAGTAGCGATTACATTATATTCTGTAAAAAATATATTATATTCTTATTTTTAAAAAAAATTTATATCTATTTATTTTTAACTCCCTCACTCCTTAGGGGTATTTTGGCTATCTGCTAAAATAAAAGTTTTCTGATTAAAAGTTTCATGTATGAAAAACTCTTTTGCTAAAACTAAGCTTCTATGATCAAAAGGATTCATGAATGGAGGAACATGAATTAATCTATACTATTTTTAATTAAAATATTTTTTTAAAAAAAATACGTGCCTTGCATGTCTAAATGATAGGGCTAGGTATCCTAGTTCTACAAATGCTAAGAGTACAGGGACTGAGGACTTTCATAGAGGTCTTCTTGTTGGGTTGTGCACCTCTATTCAACCCACTCACGATGCGCAAGCATGCATGCAATGTAGGAGCGCGCAGTCCATGGATGCGACATCTGAGATAGTGTCCGCGATCCTTTTTGCATGATTTTTGAGCCGGTTTGGATATTTCACGTGTCTTGAATACAGTATACATAGTTCCAAGGGCTTTATGATTCTTGTTCCACCTGAACTAGGTTTTTAGCCTATAAAGGGGGATAGATAGCCTAAGGTTTGTGTAATAGCCAGGTAAGAAATTTTTTTGAAAACCTTTTTATGAGGGATCTAGGTTTCTTATTGAGAGAACATTGTATGTGGTTGAAAATACGAGTTCTTATCTTATAAATATTTTTTTTCTCATAGTGAAGTTTTGCATGCCTATTTAAATTATATCGCATCCCTTCTTTCTTTCTCTTTCCTCTGGTGGTATCAACATCGTCAATGAAGTTACGATTTTGGATGGAAATCTATATTCTGCATCATATGGGATTTCCAATACTAGTATCAGAGCACCATATTATTTAGATTGTAGCGGTGTTGATCAAAGTTAAAGAAGATGGAAAAGACAAGCACAATCAAAGTAGAGATCAATTGAAACAAAAAGAAGAGTAATTTCTTTTTATGGAAAGCAAGTGTGAAAGATGTGCTCATACAACAGGGATTGATCAATACTCTTTTATGTAAGGAAAGGTCAGTTATCATGGAGGATAAAAGTTGGAAGTGGCTCCAGATACCAATGGTAAACATGATCCGTTTATACCTAGCGAATAACTTGATGATCCATGTACTTAGAGAGACTTCCCCGAAGGTCATGTGGACGAAGCTTAAGAAGATGTATATGGTGAAGTTGCTCACTAACACTTTTTCTCTGAAAGTAGTTCTACTAGCTCCAGATGAGTGAGGGACAGAGCGTGCAGGAGCATCTCAGCAACTTTTAGATAATGCTTATTGATCTTCTCAGTATTGGTGAGAAAGTTGAAGAGAATATCAGGATACTGGTCTTGTTGTCATCGCTTTCCTCATCCTATGAGTTCTTAGTAACTACTCTTTTAGTAGGAAGAGTACCATCAAGATGGAAAAGTTTACTGCAATATTACTCTAGAATAAGATTTTTAGGTAGGAGAACCAAGCTTCGAGTTCATGAGGCAACTCAGCTTTGGTGGGACTAGAGGTGCAGGTGGCAAAAGACGAAGCAACAAAGGATCATGAGGTGGCCGATCCACATCCAAGTCAAGGAATGCAAGCAAGATCAAATGCTACCGATGTGACAAGTTGGGGTATCTTATCAGCCCGCAACTCAAGGATCGAATAAAGGCTATTACCATAATGATCGATAATAGCGATAGTGATAGTTACGGTGAGGTGCTCATAATTTTCGATGAGATATCTACTTCTTTTTTATGGTAGATTTTAGATTATATATATCTACATCATATCTATTGTAGAGAATAGTCATTTGACTTTCTAGAGAGTAGAAAGAGTTCTGTCTACTTATCAAATGGATCGAGCTATGTGATTAAGGATATCCGGGCAATTAGCTTGAGAGCACATGATGGGATAATAAAGAATTGGACGAGGTCCGAAACATACCCAATTTTTGTAAGAATATGATTTCATTGAGCAAACTGGATTCAAGTAACTACAACTAAAAAGCTGATGATGGAATCCTGAAAGTCATGCATGGTAATAGGATTGTATTGAAAGAAAAGAAGTATAGAGCATATTATCTCTTGACAGGGAGTCCAATACGATATAGAGACCCTATTGCAAATGAGAACACGTGCAAGGTAGAGCTCCGGGAGCAGGTGGATTAGATACGAGATGCGAGACTTGGGATGATGATATACAATATTATAGAGTGAAGTTCCTATTGCCGCATGAGACTTCCTCAAGTAAGTCTTAGATCAAACAGAGCATAGCATATGATGGAGATGTGATCGAGTAGCCTGGCTCGATTTTCATGTTTGTCCATCCATAAATAGTAGGCATTTATTCTAAAGCATGGGGACGAGATCTTTTAAGACTTTCAAAAATTATATAGAGGCCGAATGTCAAGTTGAGATGAAAGTTATTGAGTTGTGCACTTCTATTTGGCCTACACACGTGTAGAGCGCATGGTCTGTGGACCACGACATGCAAGACAGTCCGTGATCCTTCTTACATGATTTTTGAGCTGGTATGGGTGTTTCACGCATCTTGAATGCGATAGATGTGGTTCTAAGGACTGTTCCATCATGAATTAAGTTTTTAGCCTATAAAAGGAGGACGGACGATCTGAGATTAATGTAAGACCCAAGTAGCAGCCAAAAGTGCTTCCAGAGATTTTTTTTTTTTTTTTTTTTTAAGAGCTTTTTTACGAGGGATTTAGATTTTTTTATTAAAAGAACGTTGTACAGGATTGAAAGTATAAGTTTACATCTTATAAATATATATTTTTTTATAGCGAAGCTTTGTATGCCTATTTAAATTGTGAGGTATAACTTCTTATTTTTCTTTTTCCTCCGGTGATATCAAGAAGTCAGCGGAGTTATAGTCTTGAACAAGGATCCGTATTCTATATCGCGTGGGATTCCCCGCACTTCTTAATGCAGTCATGGCTGATAGCTGGGGCTATGGCTTCCCTAAGGAATTAGCGAGGGGCCATTTAAACAACGCCGATGTTGTCAGTCAATGAGAGAGGGAATGCAGCGTACTTAAACGATAGATGGAGGAGCACATCTGAACATGACCAGAACCTTTCCGAAAGTAAGTAATCACTTCAATAAAACTGACATGTCCTTGTTTTAATAAGTCGAATTGATTCTTGTATACTACATGAACCAACGTACAATTTCCAACAGGCAACAGTGGGTAATTGATCTAAAGGGTTCAAAGAATCCATTTTACCATCTCACGAAGTTGATTTTAATGAAGAAGCAACAGAGGATTCTGAAGAAGCTATATACATGGCTTTGGAGGCATCTGCAAATCATTGACACTTCCCTGCAACATATCTAACACCTTGCTCATTGAGGGACGAGTTCCTGGCATTGTTTGTATACACCATAAACCAACCAAGATCATTTTCCTTGCAATTTCTTCCGTTTCGCTTGTCACTCCAAAAGCTTGTAAATCTCCATCTTGGTCTAGACGCTCATAAATCCAGCGCGGAAAATAAATTTCACTGGTATTCCCAACACCAGCATCGACGTTCTCTCTCTCTCCCACCATTTCTAATACCATCATTCCATAGCTATACACGTCTGATTTACTAGAGACAACTCCAAAATTCCTGGAGAAGACTTCTGGGGCAATATAACCAATTGTTCCTCTAGCATCTACCATAGAAACCATACTATCTTTTGCCGGGCATAACTTAGCCGCCCCAAAATCAGATATCTCGGGACAAAATTCCTTATCTAAAAGGATGTTATGAGGTTTGATATCAAAATGTACAATGCGTGTGTTGCACCCACGATGCAGGTACGCCAAACCTCGGGCAATGCCAATTGCAATCTGGTACAGTTTTTCCAATCCAAGAGTTGTTAGTTTCTCGGAATAAATGTACTTCTCAAGTGATCCATTGGGCATGAACTCATAAATCAAAGCTCTTTTGGACCCCTCCGAGCAAAATCCTAGAAGACTGACAATGTTCACATGAGAAGTTCTACCGATGCTTGCAACCTCATTCACAAATTCCTCCCCATTGCCTTTAGAATCACCTAAGATCTTGACAGCCACCAAACAACCATCATCGAGACTACCTTTGAATACGGTGCCATAACCACCTTGGCCTAGTTTGTCATGAAGATTTTTGGTTATTTTCTTCGCCATCTGTATACCAATATCTTTTTGGAGCAAGGGAGCCATATTTCTCTAAAAGTGCTTCGATATCTTGCGCATCGTTAGACTTCTTCCAAATCAGAAGTTTACACTGGCGAAGAGAGGGAATGGACATAAGGAATGTCAAGAAAGATGCCTCCAACTCCTGCTGCTAAACCTGAAAAAATAGGGACAAATTAAAATGTAGTAGCAATTAGAAAGGGCAAATGCACGCATGATTATCTGCAGACAGAATTTGACATCACTAATAATCACCAGTGATTTTTAAGGCTAAGAACACAGGAACTCCAAAAACCTAGTCACTGTAAAACCTGTTCTTTTGAGCTTCTCAAGCCTAACTTTGATAGATATTGAAGATCTATTATAGGGCTTTAGACCTGTGATGGGTCTTATGAACAGATGATGGTTCAAAACCTATTAAGCGAAGAAGAAAAGAGACACATTTATACAAGTTTTGAAACTCCTATTCAGCTAACAGCTAGAGAGTAGAGAGAGTTCCACAGAATTCTACGATTTTTCTTTTTTTCACTTTAACGTTTCCAACATTGGGTATATCAGTAGCTTTATTTCCTCATTAAAATCTGATACCCTTTGTTGCCGGCGTTTCCTCCTAGACCGGGATCGGTGGATGCGCTGGAGAGCTCCTCGACCGGCCAACCTGCAAAAAGTCCCTGGATGCCGGAGGGGCTCCGGCGGGAGACACTTCGATGCTTAAGTTAGAGGAGGGCAGGAGCAACAGAACGGGAGAAAGCTCGGAAGGAGAGTATGCAATGGGAAAGAAGAGCATTACCATTGACGGAGGTCCCCCGGGTGCCTTTTATAGGCACGGAGCGCTGCCAAATTCTGTTAGGGAGCAGGCTGAAAAAACCCGAATATGCCCCCAGGAGAACAGGCATGGCGACAAGATCGTGGGTGGGGACGTGCTAGGTGTGTCGTAGTGGTGGTCATACGCTGGAGTTTGTTATAACAGAATGTCAGAACTATCGGAGAGGAAAGGTTCCTGGAAACCTCGGGCAATCTCTTCAATAGTGGGTCAGCTGGCTCCCCAGGAGCCGATCGTGACGATAAAAAGGGTCATCGCACGGGCGGTGGGGCTGCCTATCAGCCCTCAAAGCCCCCGGGTCAGCTCTTTGGGAAAGCCGACCGAGAAGTCAGACTCCGCGCGGGGACCAGCCGACCGGGTGCCGGGGGCCGATCCGACCGGGGACTAGCCGAATGAGCGCATCACCCTTTAAGTTGAGACGGACAATGACTATATGATAGAGAAGTATAACCATCAATATGGTCTTAATTATCCATATTCTATTGTCCAATATTCTTTGTTGACATATTGCTCAAGCTCAGCTCGGTTGGAAAATGAGCCAAGCTCAAACATTCTTTAGAGCTCGTTCTATAAATGAGTTAAGCCTGAAGATCACTTTGTTCAATTTTAGTGGAAAAGCTCAGCTAGACTTGGCTCAACTATATCTTTATAGAGAATCCTAGGTACTGATACCATTTGTTATGAATCCCGGATCAACGCCTAACCGTGAAAGCACCGTGAGAGAGATTCTGACGAGATGATGGCAACCTTCTTGATTCACAAAGAAGCAGCAGAAATATACAGAAGAAATTAGGAGAAAAGAGATTGTATTATTATCCTTGGAGAAGATCTAGATACAGGACACAAGACACCAGCCTCCTCTCTGAAACCCATGAAAAAACTCGCAAACCTACGGACTCCCTCATGCTCGGTTTCTTTCTCCAAGCCCGTGGAACACCCACGTCCAAAGCCCTTCTTCCGCATGATATAACCCTCATGCTGATTCCTTATGGTAAGAAAGAGAGATCACACACACACTCTTAAATCAAAAGGGAATCGACTACACTTCTGGACTTAAAACCCCATAAACTACAAGCCAGGTTATGTTACAATCTCTCAAAAACTCTCCCTAAGTCACATACATGAGAAAACACTCAAACCTGGGTCAAACTCCCTGACCCAACTGACTTACATGTTCTCTCAACCTCAGACTCAGAGTATCCCCTAGAACATCTTCAGGATCTGCTTGGGACGCCCCCAAGCTCAAGAGATCGTCGAATATCCCTGCCATGGCCTCCCAAGTCTCTTCAAGGCTTGGAAGCACCACAAAATCCTACAATCTCCATCTTGGTGCCTCCAAGCCTTGGCAAACCCGGCAATGTCCTCCTGCACAATCCCACTATAACTGCATGTCCTGACAGCCCCTTGTGCGGATATCCTTGCCTCTGCCAATACCCTTCAGCTGCTGCATGCCCTTGAAGGTCTTTGGGATGATCGTTTTCATAACTGAAGATCCTTGCTTGTATCTTGGCACCACCATTATAGCCTTCCTTCTACCTGGCAGCTGTATCAGACTTTTTCTTGGACTTCCCTGGAGAGAACTCAACAAACCTGAACCGGCACTCGCTGCAACTGGAGCTCTACCTGACACCATCTCCTCAGAGCCACGCCTGACTACCTGTGCACACTGCTCCACCTGCCTCGTGCATCCCTAGAATTGGTGCTGGAATGTGACTCCTCCCCGTTGTCAAGGCCATTTGCAAAGCACTTTGCTTGGCCATGGCCTCTGACACGGTCTTGTACATATCTTGCAATAAGATTCTTGAGCAACTATTGCTAGGGCATTTTTTTCTTGTTTTGCCTAGTTTTGAGGGTTTTCCCTTGTGTCGGGGCTTCTTGCAATGAACCAGAAGAATGCAAGTCTCCTCGATACCTTGGAACCCCCGGGTGGGATTTGGCGGGATGCTCCGCATGTATAGTATCGGGAGGATGAGCGAGAATAATTATGGGCTGGTTTCCTGGTCGATTCTTGCGGTTCATCATTGCCTCCTCTGCCTTCTGAGCCCTTAGGATAGGTCTAGTGGTAGTTACATTTTGCTTGTAATCTCTCCATTTATATTAATGAAAACATCGATTTTGCCTTTGCGCATTTGAGTATGTTTCCTTGTCATTTTTCTTTGTCTCTTGTGTGTTTGCCTTGGTTGCAGCATTGTATTTCTGTCACTGGCATGCATTGGCTAGTTCTATTTTACAGGGCATTTTAGAGCGCCGCACGGGTTTGGCCTAAGCAAAGACTAATCTCGTGACAAGTGGTATCAGAGCAGGTTCGACTGTAGACATTAGCGCAATGCACATGGGTCACAGGAACAAGGGAGAGACGAGTGGGACGGTGTGCGATAAGGCGACGGTTGCCTCACCAGTCCTGATAGATGGACAAGTTGATAATGCAAAGCCGCGAAGCCACAAGGAGCAGATGTCTGCATTAGAGGTACAGTTGGCCCAAATGGATGAGAGCATGGCTCATCTATTCTCAATGGTGGACCGTGTTGCAAACTTGGAGTTGAGTTAGGAGCAGCTTGTGGAGACTATGGATAATCTCAGTGACAATACTAAAGAGTCTGTCATGCTCTTACGAGAGTAATTGAATGATCTGGCAGTGGGTAGCATACCAGCTCTAGGTGTTGTGGAAGGCGGGGCAAGCCGGATGAGAGCACCAGAACCTAGAAGTTACAATGGAGCTCGTGATGCAAAGGAGTTGGAGAACTTCTTGTTTGATGTCGAGCAGTACTTCCTGGTGGTGCGACCTGACTTCGAGGAGACAAAGGTCATCTTGGCTACCATGTACCTAACCGGGGATGCCAAACTGTGGTGGCAAACTCGGTATAAGGATATGCAGGCGGGTCGATGCATCATTGCCAACTGGAAGAACCTAAAGAGGGAGATCAAGGCTTAGTTTTTGCCAGAAAATGTGGACTTTGTTGCTCGGCGAAACTTGAGGCAACTCCAACATACAGGAACTGTGCAAGAATATGTGAAGCAATTCTTTGCATTGATGTTGGACATTAGGGATATGTCCGAAAAAGACAAGCTATTCCCCTTCTTGGAAGGTTTGAAGCCATGGGCCCAGCAGGAGTTGCAACGGAGGGGTGTCACCGACTCAGCATCTGCTCAAGCTGTAGCTGAGCGCTTGATAGATTTCCTCCCCACTGGTGACCAGAAGAAGAAGGCCATGACAAATACCTCCAAGTATCTAAAGCTATCAAAAGGAAAGGGTGTGGGGAATGAGAAGAAGAAAGACTTTAAAACTAAGGGGCCAGAGCCATCAAGGATCCCAAAGTCTGGGTGCTTTCTATGTGGAGGGCCATACATGGTAAAGAATTGTTCCCAGAAACAGGCTCTCAAAGCCTTGCAAGCCAGTGTGCAGCGAAGCCAAGTTAAATCGGAAGACCTTAGCAGCGATAATGAGGAGGAACAGGTTGAGGGTCCTAGGATGGGTGCCCTCAGGCTACTCAATGCTATCAAGGGTCAAGTGGGGGAGCAGCTCAAGCCATCCAAGCTGCAGCAGCCAAAGTAACAGCAGCAGTCGAAACCATACCAAACTCACCAACATGCTAGTCGACGAACCAATGAACTCATGTATGTGCAACTGGAGCTCAATAGTCATGTTACCCAAGCAATGGTGGACACTAGGGCAACCCATAATGCTGCTGCTGATCAGGAGGCCACTCGCCTTGGATTGAAGCTGGAAGGGGATTCCAGTAGAATGAAGGCAGTGAACTCAGAAGCTCGACCCATTGTTGGACTTGCAAGGGAGGTACCAATGCGAGTCGGAACCTGGTATGGAAAAGCCAATTTCATGGCTGCACCGCTAGATGATTTCCAGGTGATTTTGGGCATGGAGTTCCTTCAAGCAGCTAGGGTGGTCCTAATGCTATTTCTTGATGCACTATGCATGATGGGGGATGAGTCCCCTAGTGTTGTTCCTGTTGCTCGGTGGACTCGAGAGGGGATGTAGCATATATCTTCGCTTCAGCTGAAGAGGGGAATGAAGAAAGGAGAGTTAACCTATGTGGCTGCTATGAAGCTGGAGTTAGAAGCCAAAGACATGAGTCCTTTGCCTCTAGGGGTGGCTAAAGTCCTCTAGGATTTTGAAGATGTAATGCCTCCCGAGTTGCCAAAGACTTTGCCACCGTGATGAGCGGTGGACCACAAAATTGAGCTGGAGGTGGGCACAAAGCCTCCTGCTCGTCCGCCTTATCGTATGGCCCCACCGAAGCTTGCAGAACTCAAGAAACAGCTTGATGGGCTACTAAAGGGAGGACTCATTCGCAACTCAAAGGCTCCCTTCGGAGCCCCAGTTCTCTTTCAGAAGAAACAGGATGGGAGTCTTCGACTATATATGGATTATCGGGCCCTGAACAAGGTGACTGTGAAGAATAAGTATCCAATTCCTTTAATTACAAACTTGTTTGATCAGCTGGGTGGAGCATAGTATTTTTCCAAGGTGGATTTGAGATTTGGGTATTGGCAAGTCCGGATCACAGAGGGAGATGAAGGCAAGACCACATGTGCGACAAGGTACGTGGCATTTGAATTCTTGGTGATGCCCTTCGGATTGACTAATGCCCTGGCTACCTTTTGCACATTAATGAACCAGCTATTCCATGACTATCTTGACAAATTCATGGTGGTGTACCTTGATGATATTGTCGTGTATAGTCAAACACTGGAGGATCATGAGAAGCACTTGCAGATCATCTTTCAGGTTTTGCAGGAAAACTCCCTCTATGTGAAGAAGGAGAAGTACTATTTTGCCCAGGAAGAGATTTTGTTCTTGGGATATCGTGTTGGTGGTGGCATGATCCGTATGGACCAGGAGAAAGTCCAGGCTATACAAGAGTGGCATGCCCCTACTAAAGTGACGGAGCTGCAATCTTTCCTAGGGCTTGTTAACTACTATAGGTGGTTCATCACAAGCTACTCTCATTGAGCTGCGCTACTAACAGAACTATTGAAGAAGGATCAATTATGGGATTGATCTTTGAAGTGCTAAGAAGCTTTCAAGGAGCTGAAAGCTGCTGTAATGAAGGAGCCCATGCTATGACTTCCAGATCATAACTTATCCTTCGAAGTCCATACAGATATCTCAAACTTTGCTATTGGAGGAGTCCTTGTTCAGGAGGGTCATCCAGTGGCATTTGAAAGTCAAAGCTAAATGACACAGAGAAGTGATATACTGTCACGCCTCGAATCCAGATCAAGGATCAGCTACGTGACCAGCCGCACAATCCTAGGTGTTACGGCCGTTACGATGACGTGGCATATCTCAGATTTCGCTGGGCGTGATTCGAGCCACGTGGAGTTTTTTCGGCAAAGTCAGATGTGGCTCCACCTCGATCGAAGTCGAGGTCGGTCCAGGCCTTCTTGCTGCTCCGCTAGGTGTCCACCTAGGAGGGGTCCACCTCGGCCGAAGCAGGCGGCCGCCCTGCTACCTCGCCAGGTGGCGCCCTGAGACGGCCCCACCTCGGTCGAGGTCGAGCCTGGTCCCCTCGCTCCTTCGCCAGGTGGCGCCCGAAGACGGGACCACCTCGACCGAAGTCGAGCGCCCCTCTGTCGCTCCGCCAGGTGTCCACCCAGGAGGGGTCCATCTCGGCCGAAGCCGGTGGCCCCCCTGCTCCCTTGCCAGGTGGCACCCTGAGACGGCCCCACCTCGACCGAGGTCGAGCCGGGCCCCCTCACTCCTTCGCCAGGTGGCGCCCGGAGACGGGACCACCTCGGCCAAAGTCGAGCGCCCCTCTGTCGCTCCGCCAGGTGTCCATCCAGGAGGGATCCACCTCGGCCGAAGCCAGCGGCCCCCTGCTCCCTCGCCAGGTGGCGCCCTGAGACGGCCCCACCTCGGTCGAGGTCGAGCCGAGCCCCCTCGCTCCTTCGCCAGGTGGCGCCCGGAGATGGGACCACCTCGGTCGAAGTCGAGCGCCCCTCTGCCGCTCCGCCAAGTGTCCACCAGGAGGGGTCCACCTCGGCTGAAGTCGGTGGCCCCCTGCTCCCTCGCCAGGTGGCGCCCTGAGACGGCCCCACCTCGGCCGAGGTCAAGCCGGGCCCCTCGCTCCTTCGCCAGGTGGCGCCCGGAGACGGGACCACCTCGGCTGAAGTCGAGCGCTCCTCTGCCGCTCCGCCAGGTGTCCACCCAGGAGGGGTCCACCTCGGCCGAAGCCGGCGGCCCCCCTGCTCCCTCGCCAGGTGGCATCCTGAGACGGCCCCACCTCGGTCGAGGTCGAGCCGGGCCCCCTCGCTCCTTCGCCAGGTGGCGCCCGGAGACGGGACCACCTCGGCCGAAGTCGAGCGCCCCTCTGTCGCTCCGCCAGGTGTCTACCCGATAGGGGTCCACCTCGGCCGAAGCCGACGGCCCCCTGCTCCCTCGCCAGGTGGCGCCCTGAGACGGCCCCACCTCGGCCGAGGTCGAGCCGGGCCCCCTCGCTCCTTCGCCAGGTGGCGCCCGGAGACGGGACCACCTCGGCCGAAGTCGAGCGCCCCTTTGCCGCTCCGCCAGGTGTCAACCCAGGAGGGGTCCACCTCGACCGAGGCCGCGGCCCCCCTGCTCCCTCGCCAGGTGGCACCCTGAGACGGCCCCACCTCGGCCGAGGTCGAGCCAGGCCCCCTCGCTCCTTCGCCAGGTGGCGCCCGGAGACGGGACCACCTCGGCTGAAGTTGAGCGCCCCTCTGCCGCTCCGCCAGGTGTCCACCCAGGAGGGGTCCACCTCGACCGAAGCCAGCGGCCCCCTGCTCCCTCGCCAGGGGCACCCTGAGACGGTCCCACCTCGGCCGAGGTCGAGCCGGGCCCCCTCGCTCCTTCGCCAGGTGGCACCCGGAGACGGGACCACCTTGGCCGAAGTCGAGCGCCCCTCTACCGCTCCGCCAGGTGTCCACCCAGGAGGGGTCCACCTCGGTTGAAGCCGGCGGCCCCCCTGCTCCCTCGCCAGGTGGCACCCCGAGACGGCCCCATCTTGGACGAGGTAGAGCCGGGCCCCCTCGCTCCTTCGCCAGGTGGCGCCGGAGACGGGACCACCTCGGCCGTGGTCGAGCCGGGCCCCCTTGCTCCTTCGCCAGGTGGCGCCCGAAGACGGGACCACCTCGACCGAAGTCGAGCGCCCCTCTGCCGCTCCACCAGGTGTCCACCCAGGAGGGGTCCACCTCGGCCGAGGCAGGCCAACCTGTGCAGAGAAGCTTCCGAGGAGCAAGAGCGCGAGCTCCGAGATTGCCCCTCGAGCCGTGCGTGCCGCACCCCGAGAAAAGCGCCCGTACGATCGGCAGCGACACGCAAAACATCGCTTACATCGGCCCGACAAGTTCCGCAGCCGAGAGGCGAAGCCCTGACAAAACAGGACCCAATAACGGGCATCATCGGTGCCTAGGAAGAAGAGCGCTCATGCTCGGCCCAAGGTCTGGTCAGCGGTCTGACCGGCACCCTCCCTTTACTCTTTCCTCGCTAGGCTCGGCAAGCAAGGCGGGGAAGCCGTCTGGTTCTTTGATCCAGAAAGGGAAAGGGAAAAGAGATGGAGGGGAGGAGGGGAGGAGGTGAAAGCAACGAAGGAGTCCCCCATGGGCGGAAAGCTAAAAGGCAACATGAGGAGTTAAAAGGAATGGGAGAGTAGACGACAAGGTAAGTGAGAAACGAAGGCTGGGAATCAAAAAGCACCAAGAGCAGGATCCGAAATCCCGAGAGGAGACCTTCAGCACGAGCTCGGCGGAGGGACCTGGCTAGATTTCTGTCCTTCTTGAGATCTTTCTTGCTAGCACGATCTCTAAGTCTGGGACTCCTTCGGGGGTCCGTCTCAGAGATTCTGTTCCCTCTCGCCGTTTACTAACTTGATCATCGGAGCTCCCTCGCCGGGATCCCCAGTCAGGGTTTCTGACCTTGTCTTGCAGGAGTGAGAGCTAGGAGACCCCGGGACGAGACGGTCTAGTCAAATCGACGGCTCCGAAGCCACAGGCGCGGCGGCGAGATCGGCAACACTAGGTATCCCTTAGAGATCATGCCAGGCCTAACTTTCAATTCAACATCCAAACAATGGTAGGGAACAACTTTCCATAAAGATTAATAAAAATAAAATACAAATAAAATATAAACTCAGGGATTAACACCTAAATCCTAGCTTCTCACTGACTGGTCCCAAAGCCCAAATGATCTTCGATATCTGAAACAAAAATATAGGAAAACAGGGATGAGCTACACAGGCTCAGTAAGTTATCAACATCTCCAATATACATACACCAATATGCCACTAATAACAACAAGCATGACACATCATACAACAAGATGTCCAGCAATATAATAATATAACCAACAACCTGATGCAAATATGTACACTTAAATGCAACCGACACAGACACGATATGACTATGGATGGCCAACCATTTACTCTACTCACCTAGTTCTCTGACTATAGCCATGATCGGCCCGTGGCTCGCCCCGAAAGAGACTAGATCTTGTGTTACATACCGCTCAACAGTCATGTACCAGCAATAGCCTTGCTGGAGGCCCAAAAAGAAAACTAGCTCTGAGTATCATATGAGAAACATGCATCCTCTGCATGTGCCTGCCATGCATGGCTAAAATAAGGTAACTAGCTCCTGTGTCACATACCGCTCAACGGTCATGTGCCAGCGATAGCCCCGCTGGAGGTCCAAAAGGAGACTAGGTCCTCGTATGATCATAATTAAACTAGAGAGCACCTACACCAACATAATGTACTCACACCAACACAATGCACCCACACCAACATGATGCATGCAATCCAATGCAATCCTATCCAGATATATTACATATATTTACTAATTCATAAATATGTACATATTGGCATACAACATCAGAGGTCAAGATAACTTACCGAAGAGCATCCATCTACTAGTGCAGTCCAACATTAAACCGGGTATTCCAAAGTCAACAATGATCCTGAGTCATAATTAAAAAGAAATTAAATAAAAACTAAATTTTTCTAGGACATCCTCAGCTAGCAGTCCTTTTCCTCCCTTCCTTTTATTTATTATTATTAATATCATTATTATATATATATATATTTTATTATTTTAAATTATACCGTCACTGGGCCGGCCCATCCCAGAAATAGGCCAGGCCCAACACAAATAGAAAAACTCGGCCCAACAAAGCCTGGCCCAACTGAGCCTGGCCCAGCTGAGCCCGGCCCAGCTGAGCCGGCTCAACGAAGCCCAAGCATAGTGCCCAGACCAAAAACTCCACAGACAACCCAAGGAGGATCGGCGACGATCCTCATGTTCGGCTGCCAGGAGGAGTCGCCGGAAGGGAAGAAGGAGATCGACGATCCCGACGACGGTGGTCTGACTACCTACCGGAGAGCACAGGGACCAAATCTCTTCCTCTGTTAACAGAGACACCACTCTGTTAACAGGCCGATCAACATCCCCCCGAGAGAGCGGAGGAACGACTACGATCCCCATGATTGACCGTCCAGGAAGGATCACTGGAAGGGAAGAGAGGGACCGGCGCCGTCCCCGATGGCTGTCTGACCACCAACAGAAACCCAGCAAACCAAATTCCCCCTTTCCCCCGACCGGTCGTCCCTACTCAAGCCTGTGCTCGATAAGAGATGGGCTCCCATCCGTCGCCGCTGCTGCCCACGTTCAAACGAAAATAAGGGATAGGATACTTACCGGCGAGGTCAGCGATGGTTCCGACAGCACCAGAGAAAAGAGCGATCGTCGAAAAGGGCCATGGCACAAGAGAAAATCGCCTGGTGTGATCGGTGTCGATCTTTGGCGTCCATCGAAAGAGGAAGGTTCGGCTGGAGGAGAGGCACGCGAGGAGCCTTTAAAACCAGAGAAAACCCTTATCCCCCCCTGCACCGATCGACCGGCTTCCGCAGCTTCCGTCGATCGTTCCAAAGTCCGGTGCCAAAAGAAATTTCAAACTGAAGTCGGCAACCCAGTTGCCGACTTCAGCCCAAACCCGCTTGGATTGAACAATCGGATGGGCTGGGCCTCACATTCTCCCCTCCTAAAAAAAAAATTTCGTTCTCGAAATTTAAGTCTTCTAAATCCAAAGATGCGCAATCCAAAACTTGTATGATTCAATACTCACAAGTACCATTCTATCCAAATTCAATAATTCCAATAAGAGCATCTCTTCTTCTATCATATGCACTTTAAATTAATTCTAGTATCTTTAGTCTACCACATTTTCGCTGCGCACTCTGATATAAATTTTCAAATCATCAAATATCTTTCAATACCCTAATTCTACCACACTCTCACTAACTATGACATCTTAATCTTAAACCTTTGCTCTGATACCATTTTGTCACGCCTCGAATTCAGATCAAGGATCGGCTACGTGACCGGCCGCACAATCCTAGGTATCTCCTAGAGATCATACCAGGCCTAACTTTCAATTCAACATCCAAACAATGGTAGGGAACAACTTTCCATAAAGATTAACAGAAAATAAAATATAAATAAAATATAAACTCATGGATTAATACCTAAATCCTAGCTCCTCATTGACTGATCCCAAAGTCCAAATGATCTTTGATATCTGAAACAAAAATATAGGAAAACATGGGTGAGCTACACAGGCTCAGTAAGTTATCAACATCTCCAATATACATACACCAATATGTCACTAATAACAACAAGCATGACACATCATACAACAAGATGTCCAGCAATATAATAATATAACGAACAACCTGATGCAAATATATATACTTAAATGCAACCGACACAGACACGACACGACTATGGATGGCCAACCATTTACTCTACTCACCTAGTTCTCTGACTATGGCCACAATCGGCCCGTGGCTCGTCCCGAAAGAGACTAGATCCTATGTCACATATCGCTCAACGGACATGTGCCAGCAATAGCCCTGTTGGAGGCCCAAAAGGAAAACTAGCTCTGAGTATCACACGAGAAACATGCATCCTTTGCATGTGCCTGCCATGCATGGCTAAAATAAGGCAACTAGCTCTTGTGTCACATACCGCTCAATGGTCATGTGCCAGCGATAGCCCTGCTGGAAGCCCAAAAGGAGACTAGGTCCTCGTATGATCATAGTCGAACTAGAGAGCACCCACACCAACACAATATACTCACACCAACACAATGCACCCACACCAACATGATGCACGCAATCCAATGCAATCATATCCAGATATAATACATATATTTACTAATTCATAAATATGTACATATTGGCATACAACATCAGAGGTCAAGATAATTTATCAAAGAGCATCCATCAACTAGTACAGTCCAACACTAAACCGGGTCTTCCAAAGTCAACAATGATCCTGAATCATAAATTAAAAAGAAATTAAATAAAAACTAAATTTTTCTGGGACATCCTCAGCTAACAGTCCTTTTCCTCCCTTCCTTTTATTTATTATTATTAATATCATTATTATATATATATATATTATTATTTCTAAATTGTACCGTCACTGGGCCGGCCCATCCCAAAAACAGGCCAAGCCCAACATAGATAGAAAAACTCGGCCCAACAAAGTCTGGGCCAACAAAGACTGGCCCAACTGAGCCTGGCTCAACGAAGCCCAGGCACGGTGCCCAGACCAAAAACTTCACGGACAACCCAAGGAGGATCGGCAACGATCTTCACGTTCGGCTGCCAGGAGGAGTCGCCGGAAGGGAAGAAGGAGATCGATGATCCCGACGATGGCGGTCTGACTACCTACCGGAGAACACAAGGACCAAATCTCGTCCCCTGTTAACAGAGACACCACTCTATTAACAGGCCGATCAACATCCCCCCGAGAGAGCAGAGGAACGGTGGCAATCCCCATGATCGACCATCCGGGAAGGATCGCCGGAAGGGAAGAGAGGGACCGGCGGCGTCCCCAATGGCTGTCTGACCACCAACAGAAACCCAGCAAACCAAATTCTCCCTTTCTCCTGACCAGTCGTCCCTACTCAAGCCTGTGCTCGATAAGAGACGGGCTCCCGTCCGTCGCCGCTGCTGCCCATGTTCAAACGAAAACAAGGGATAGTGTACTTACCGGTGAGGTCGGCGGTGGTTCTGGCAGCACCAGAGAAAAGAGTGATCGTCGAAAAGGGCCGTGGTACAAGAGAAAATTGCCCGGTGCGATCGGCGTCGATCTTTGGCATCCACCGGAAGAGGAAGGTTCGGCTGGAGGAGAGGCACGCGAGGAGCCTTTAAAACTAGAGAAAACCCTTATCCCCCCCCGCACCGATCGATCGACTTCCACAGCTTTCGCCGATCATTCCGAAGTCCGGTGCCAAAAGAAATTTCGAACTGAAGTCGGCAACCCAGTTGACGACTTCAGCCCAAACCCGCCTTGATTGAACAGCCGATGGGCTGGGCCTCACATATACTGTTCATGAGAAGGAGATGACAGCGATGGTTCACCGTCTAAGGGTGTGGAGGCACTATCTCCTTGGGTCACTATTCGTGGTGCGGACCAATAACGTGGCTCTCAGCTACTTCCAAACATAAAAGAAGCTGTTTCCAAAACAGCCCCGCTGGCAGGACTTCTTAGCGGAGTTTGACATGACCTTGGAATATAAACTAGGACATATGAACCAGGTGGCGATGCCCTGAGTCGAAAGGCAAAGCTTGCCGCGCTAAAGGTGATGGAGCAAGGGCGAGTCAGCCAAGTGCAAACAACTTTGCTGCCAAAAATTCGAGATGGACTGCTGAAGGATCCCACAGCTATCACTTTGAAGCAGCTCTTTGATGAAGGGAAGGCACGGCGATTTTGGTCCGAAGATGGGCTCATTCTGACCAAAGGGCGTCGGGTTTATGTGCCTCGGGTGGACAACCTTAGAAGAGAACTATTACGAGAATGTCATGATACTCTTTGGGCTGGTCACCCAGGAATGCACTAAACTCCTGCCCTCTTGAAGATGGCATATTACTGGCCAAAGATGGGAGAGGATGTGGAAGATTATGTTCGAACATGCCTCATTTGCCAACAGGACAAGGTTGAGCAAAGCATACCTGGCGAGCTCCTTGAACCTTTGCCTCTACCGGAGCGACCATGGGAGAGCATCTCGATGGACTTCATCTCGAGCTTGTCAAAGGTGGGGAAGTATGGGTCGTTCCTAGTGGTGGTGGATCGATTCTCGAAATATAGCATCTTCATCCCAGCACCCTTGCATTATCAGTGACAGAGATTCCAGGTTCTTAGGGAGATTTTGGACTGGGCTTTTCAAGTTGTTAGGATCCAAGTTGTACTTCTCTACTAGTCTTCATCCTCAAACTAACGGCCAGACAAAAAGAATAAATGCTCTTCTGGAGCAGTATCTAAGGCACTTTGTAAGTGCCAACCAAAGGGATTGGGTGAAGTTGATGGACATAGCCTAATTCTCCTACAACTTGCAGCGGAGCTCTGCATCAGGCAAGAGCCCCTTTGAAATCATCACTGGACAGCAACCCTCCACTCTGCACACTATGGTTGTGGGGTATACTAGAAATAGTCCGTCAGCTTATCATCTGGCTAAGGAGTGGCACCACAATGCTGAGATTGCACGAGCATACCTGGAGAAGGCTTCCAAGAAGATGACGAAGTGGACTGATAAAGGAAGGAGACCTCTAGACTTCAAGAGAGGTGACATGGTACTGGTTAAGCTCCAACCAGCCCAACTATGGTTCTTTCGCAAGGTGCATAAAGGATTGGTTCGCAAGTATGAGGGTCCCTTCCCTATCATTGAAAGGGTAGGAAATGTCTCCTACCAGGTGCAACTTCCTGTATGGCTCAAGATACATCCAGTACTTCATGGAAGCTGCATCAAACCATATCAAGCTGATCTGGAGGATCCCATGAGGAACATGTCAAACCATCCAACCCCTACAACTACCTCCTTAAAGCGACGAGTTGACAACATTTTGATAGATAGAGTTCATGTGTTACTCACTGGCGCACGGGTGATCGAGTACTTGGTGCAGTGGAAAGGACTTCCTAAGTCAAAAGCGAGCTGGGAGCTAGAGGACTCGTTGTGGCATGAAGAGGATCGGGTCGAAGCATACAAATGAAGCATGTCGATGAGGGCGTCGACCTGATCAAGTGGGGGAGTTTGTCAGGGCCATTTGCAAAACACTTTGCTTGGCCATGGCCTCTGACACGGTCTTGTACATATATTGCAATAAGATGTCTTGAGCAACTGCCGCCAGGACATTTTTCTCTTATTTTGCCTAGTTTTGAGGATTTTTCCTTATGTCGGGGCTACTTGCGATGAACCAGAAGAACGCAAGTCTCCTCGATACCTTGGAACCCCCGGGGTGGGATTTGGTGGGATGCTCTGTATGTATAGTATCAGGAGGGTGAGCGAGAACAATTATGGGCCGGTTTCCTGGTGGATTCTTGCGGTTCATCGTTGCCTCCTTTGCCTTCTGAGCCCTTAGGATATGTCTAGTAATAGTTGCATTTTGCTTGTAATCTCTCCATTTATATTAATGAAAATACCAGTTTTGTCTTTGCATATTTGAGTGTGTTTCCTTACCATTTTCCTTTGTCTCGTGTGTTTGCCTTGGTTGCGCATCGTATTTCTGTCGCTGGCATGCATTGGCTAGTTCCATTTTGCAGGGCATTTTGGAGCGTTGCACGGGTTTGGCCTAAGCAAAGACTAACCCCGTGACACCGTGCACTCCTATGCTATGGCCTCGTATCAAAACCTGTGCCACCCGTGAAGCCACCTCTCCCCGGTGCTCCACTTGAAACTGAAGTCCTCCTGATGCCACAGAATGAAATCTCGAGGTCAGCAACTCAACGCTGCCCTGTTGAGCCTGCCCATGCGCCTCGAACCCCATCGCTGCCTCCTCAGACCCTCTGTATCCCGCGGACCCCTTCGAGGCCATTTCGGATACACTGCCTCCTGCAAGCTCCTCCGAAACTAAGAGCTCATCCGACTCTTTCTTTGACCTAGTGATTGAACCTGAGAAATCTGGACTTTCCTTTTCTCCATCCTTGCACTTCTTCCTAAGCGGACATTCCCGCTAAAGTACCCTGCTATACCACACCTGTAGCACTTGCCAACCATGCTGCCTTTCTTGAACTGTATCCGTTCCACCTGTTCACCTTTCTTCTTCTATTTTTTTGGCTTCTCTGATATAGCCAAACCCTCCTAGAAGACCTCCCTCTTCATCATCCGTTTTCGCTGCTCATTAGACCTTAGCACTGATATGATCTCTTCATACACCAGTATCTCCTTTCCATACAGCAGTGTAGTCACCAACAGATTGAAGCTCCCGAGTAGTGAACATAAAATCAACAGACTTTTATCTCTCTTCTAAATCTATCCCAATGTTGAGCAAATCCATGCTCATCCGGTCAAACCGCTGAATGTCTCCCACAACATCCCCACCCTTTTGCATTCGAAGGTTGTATAGTTGCTTCTTCAGCACCAACTTATTACACATATTCTTCCCCATGTACATGGTGTGCAACCTCGACTTCATCCCTTGGGTGTCTTCTCCTCTAACACGCTATACAAAACCTCATCCGCTGGACAAGTCCTAATCATGGCACGTGCCCTTTTCTCCAAGGACATCCACTCCTTATCATGCATACCCTCTGGCCTATTTTCCAAAGCTAGATCTAATCCCATTTGAACCAGCAAGTCTTCCACCCTAACCTTCCACATAGTAAAAATTCCTTTTCCATTAAACTTCTCCATACCAATCTTCATCCCGCTACCTTCCATGATCCAAAACAATCACAAACAATGAAAGATTGACAAAAAACTTGAAGAAGATACCTGATATAAAGAGGGTGTAGACAACAACCCCAAATCTTATCTTTCCTTTCAACACCTCCAGAAAATTCTAGATCTGAACCCTTCTCCAAAATCCTGGAGAAAACTGATTCAGAAAAAATACCTTGATCAAGAACACCTTGAAGGGATCCTGGGGTAGAAACCTCCTCTCTCCACTCTCGAACCCGCTCTGATACCACTTATTAGAAATCCCCGGATCAGAGTATATGCCATAGAAGCAACATGAGAGAGACCCTGACGAGATGATGGCAGCCTTTTTGATTCACAAAGAAGCAGGAGAAAATATAGATAAGAGATTAGGAGAAAAGAGATTGTATTATTATCCTTGGAGAAGATCTTGATACAGGACACAAGACACCAGCCTCCTCTCTAAAACCGAGGAAGAAACTCCCAAACCTGTGGACTCCCTCACGCTCGGTTTCCTTCTCCAAGCCCGTAGAACATCCACGTCCAAAGCTCTTCTTTCGTGTGATGTAACCCTCACGCTGATTCCTTACGGTGAGAAAGAGAGATCACGCATACACCTCTTAAACCAAAAGGGAACCAACTACACCTCTGGACCTAAAATCCCATAGCCCACAAACGGGATTATGTTACAATCTCTCAACAACTCCCTCTAAGTCATATACATGAGAAAACACTCAAACCTGGGTCAAGCCCCCTGACCCAACCGACTCACATATTCTCTCAATCTCAGACTCAGAGTATGCCCTGGAACATCTCTAGGACTCACTTGGGACAAACCCCCAAGCTTCAGAATCTTCGAATATCCCTGTCATAACCTTGCAAGTCTCTCTAAAGCTTGGGAGCATCACAAAATCCTACAATCTTGGCTCCTAGTTTAGCCGAGCTAAGTTTGAGCTCTTAATGCGAAGCTCAAGCAAAGGGCTCAAGCAGTTTTTCTGGTATACCGGGCCGAGCGAAGCTGAGTAGCCTGATTCTCAGGCTCAGCTTGTTTGCACCCCTAAGTGTCCACCAATTTACTACATCATAATGGAACTTTTCTTTATACATCCTAAAAATTGTTAACAGAAACATGATAGACACAGAGAAGACAGGGTCAGAGAGGCATTCTTGTTACCTGTTAGAAGCTTCCTCTTCATATTGCTCTTTTCTGCAGCTTCAAATTACCAGCCAAGAAGAGTCAGTGCAGAACTAAAATAATCGATTGTAGAATCATTTCTTAAAATTCACAGAAATATATTAGCGCTCATTTACAATCTCCTTCCTTTTTTTTTTCCCCCATTTCTGGGGGAAGGTATTTACATTCTCATTCTTATCTTTCTACTTTAGACTAACATCTTTCTATTTATTAGCAAAATCTAAAAGCTTTTATTCGACAGCCCACTTAGATGAACTTCTAACTTCTAGCTAGAACTTCATATATTAATCAGATAGGTTAAAGCAAGCAATTAGCAGTAACTCCAACATGTGATTGTGAGGCACGATTCTTTAGATGCTTTGGGAAAAAAGGGCTAAAAGAGGGAAGGAAATATAAAGGTGCAAAATTCAGAAATATATTTTTGAACTTGGAAGCTTCCATGGTGCTATGTTTGAACGATTCAGGTGAAGTTCGACTTCTTGTAACCAGCAGACAGTAGAGACAGGGGGTTCTAAAGGCCCCGACGAGTCAGCAGGATGTGTCTTCATTCTCTAGTTTATCTTAATGATAATCTTTCCAAAGAGTGCAATTAAAGAATTTATCAAATATGTCAGCAGGGAAATTATAATTGTTCGGCTTGTAATTGAATGAGGATTGGTAGTGGCACAGGTATTGATGAATGAAGGGTGCCGGAATTGGAGGATTGAATTCATAAATAAAATTTTTTGAGCAAAGAGAATGAGCCAGAGTTAAGGAAACAAAAGACAGGAATACAAGACTAAAACAAACCACCCCCCCCCCCCCCCCCCCCCCCACCAACCACCACCCAAGGCAAAAAAAAATTTTAAAAAAATAAAAGAAGAAGAAGAAGAAGAAGAAGGAAGGAAGAAAGAAAAAAAGAAAAGTGGAGAAGAAAAATAATAAGGACAAGAAGAAGAAAATAATAAGAAATTTGCAGGCTGATTTCTGCAAGAAATTGCCGGACTCCTGGTCTTGAATTATGGGTTTCTTTAAAGGATACCAGAATTCCTTCAGAGACACCAGCACTGATGCCCCTTAAATTGGACATGGTAGCATACTAACGATTTTACTTCTAAAATAAGATAATTTAGACCTCTCAGAAATAACAGTTCCCTTCTAGATTTGCGTCTTTCAATAAGTGAAATTGCTGAGATGCATGTCAGTTTGCCTCGACCATCTAGAGCCTAAATGTGCCTCTAAAAATCAAATATTTTCTCTGGCTATGTCGGAAGAAGAGATCAAACTCCAGGGACATTCTTGGAAAAAAGATTGGAAATAATGCTGGAGGTGGTGTTTTATGTCATCATGCTGAGGAATCAGTAGATCGTTTATTTTCTACTTTCCCTTTTTTCTCTACATTTTGGAAAAGGATTTGCTGTTCCCTTGGAGTGCTTCACCGCCAATCATCCTTTGAATACCTATTTATGGATTGGAGATTCAGAAACTTCCCTAAAGCTTTTCAGCCTATTATTCCTATGCTGTTCTTGGCCATGATTTGGGCTTGTTGGAAGGAAAGATGCATAGATGTTCCTCAGCAATCTTCCATCACTTCTATTGCTTATGCTGGTCTTCAATTTTTTATGAATGGTCAATTTTAAGCAATCAAAAGCTCCTGCTAGTTTTTGGGAAGATCAGGGGGTAGAGTCAAAGACCGACTTTCTTCTCTGTAGGATGATTAGATCCCTCCATTTGGTTGTTTGATCCCAAGCTGTTGGATGAAGTTTACTTATCATCATGCAGAAATTCATGTTAGATGATCGGGCATGGATTCATGAAAATTGACCAGTGGCTGGTTACCGTTGGCAAGGTCATTTCTGGAACGGAGCATACTGCATACTTCAGCGTGATATTGTTTCTGGAACAGAGCATACTGCATACTTCAGCGTGATATTGACGCCGGGATGCTACTGTTTCCTTGGAAGACGATGTGTTTTTCCCCTGAATCTTGTAATCCTACATTGCTCCTCTGGGATGTAATTTTTTCTATTGATTTAATAAATAAACGGGTGGCTCATCTTGCCTCCCTTTCAATCAAAAGAAAAAGAAAGTGCTGAGATGCTAGATAACTAACATTTGACTGAAGACAGTCCGGGAGCTCCTTTTTTATTAAAAAAATGTCCGTAACTGCCAACTTACGTAATTTTCGAACCACTAGATCCAACGTTATGAACTAATTTCACTGAAGCAAGTAGCAGCAATGATTCCACTATGCGACATGATATTCTTGATGCTTAAAATTATCATAAAAAATTGGCAAAAGCATAAGGTTGTAGAAATCTACTTTGGCATTCGTTGTTGCATAGGCACTTGGAATCTCTTTCAGCGTGATGTTTGAAGCATCCCAACTCCCGTCCAGTATATGAAAAAAAGGGGTTCATTTGAATAAAAAAAATTGAAAAAAATAATTGGGTTTTGGTTTAACCTAGCATAGGATCGTTTCTTAATGATCAACGGTCCAATCCTTGGAATAAGTTTTGATCGGGGCTGTCCCGCATCACATATGGACAAGATCATTGAATTGGTTTAGATCTACTCTTGCAAGAGGCAGGAATGGTGGCATTGGTGACTGAGCCGGCGGCGAAGTAAGAGTGAAGGCTCGACTATTCGAGCGAACCCTAGTATTCTTCGATGCTGTCTTCTTGGATGGCATCGTTAGAAGATTTCTTCACTTTCTTTCTAAAAACGGGTCTAAAGGCTTTTCTTCTAGTACTAATCTGTTATGACTGATGATGTCTCTAAGGTCGGAGAAGAGGTTGATCGATTGGAGTCGTCGCTAGAGTGACCAACAAAAAAGGTCCATAGCTGGGAGGGATCCCATCATAGACATTCTGACACTCAAGTCAGTGATATGGAACAGATAAGAAATACTGAGAGTGTAAATAATTGCTTATCATATGTCCATAGGGCCTAGGATATTTATAGGAGAGGGCTAAGCCATAATAGGCAACACCGAGGATTTTGGGCCATAATCGTGCTGTAACAAGATTATCGCCATGATTCGCTTTCAAAGATCACGAGCGGGGATGCGATTTTCGGTAGTCATTGTTGTTGACACCCGTTCCTGTGATTCGGGTGATAGACCATTCAAAACCCCATGATTCGGGCCATAGACCATTCAAAACCCTTAGAGTTGATTACATATAGGGAGAAGCATCTCAATACCTCGGACCTAGATAGAGCCCTGTAGGACATATTTCAATGCCTCGCCTGGATTGCCCGACGGGTTCTTAGGTGGGTCGAGGGTCTCGGGCTCAGGCCTTGGATGGCAGGAGCACCCCAGAAGGAAGTTAGCCGATCGGATAGCCAGGCATAGAGGTTAGATATGAAGATCTTTACCGAAGTCGGCGAAGTGGGACTCTAGGTCTGTGTAATCCGTATTTTAAGTATACACTCCTTCCAAGGCATAATCTGAGGTATCCCGTAACACCACACATTTTCGTCGGCAAAATACATTCAGAGTTAGCTGAGAGTTGTAACATCCCAGAAAAAAAAAAAGAATTCGAACCACCGAGCGGCCCAGTGACAGCCAGGCACGGGAGCAGGCGGGCGATCATGCGGCGCACTAGCGCGTGCACGGGTGAGAGGGGAGTGCGGACGTGCACGACTCGCAGACGACGCACAGGCGGGCACGTGAGGCACGGCCCAGGCCCACGCGCGTGGCGCGCGCGGGTGCTGGGCTCGGCCCAGCTGGAATCGGCCATCGCGTGGGCATTTTTCAGCCCGTTTAACGCGGTTCACGATGGTCCATGGGGTTTCTGAGCGATCTGGACCATCCAATCGTCCGATCGAATGGTTGAGATTAATCCGAGGGAGTTTAGGCTTGATTAGGTGCTTTTGGATTCGGATTTGGATGCGATTTGAGGCGTTGATCTCAAATCAAACGGCCAGAGAGATATTTTGATGGTTTTGAACTTCCTAGGTTACGTTTGAGGTGATTTTGGATTGGGTTTTCTCCTCTTTTTAACGTGGATGTCGATAGGAAGCAGGGAAGAGCCTGCAAAGAGCCAAGAAAAGAGGAGAAGAGAGAGAAAGAGAAGGGAAAAGAGGAGAGAAGAAGGAAGAAAGAGAAAGAGGAGAAGAGAGAGAAGGGAAGATGGAAGGGATTTTGGTTTGGAAGATGAGGAAAGAGAAAATCAGGGGGAATCTTCTTCCTCAAAATTTGTAAAACTAGGATTTGGATTTGAATGAATTTACTTATTATAGTAGGAGATCAACCTTTTGAGCAGGAAGGATTTGGACGAATTTCGGGTATAGATTGATACCATATATTTGGGATTAGCGGATTAAAGGTAAGGATTCTGGACTTGATCACCAGTATATATATATGTGTGTTTATTATTTTAGTTTGTCTGATTTGATCTATATATATATATATATATATATATATATATATATATATATATATATATATATATATATATATATATATTTATATGCATGGTTGCTTTCGGATAGCATGATTGATTTCCCGAAATAAAGTGGATTTGTTATTATTGTTATTTGTGTTTTATTTAATATACCATGGTTATCAAGTAATCTTTGAAATGGGTTGGACTATGATATCGGTTGTTGGAAAATGACATGTTTTGACAAGATGATGTGAAAAGATAAGTGTTAACAGTGTTTGGACTAGCCATGCCACGGGATCATAGAGTTTTGAGATAGCCTGAGCCATGGGCTTTGTACGTGAGTTAGCATGACCACGAGGAATGGTCGATTGTGAAACTAGCCTGACCACAAGGAATGGCCGATGAGACTAGCCTGATCATGAATAAAAAGTCGATTAACGGGCTTGTACAAGGCTAATTTTGCCACGACGGATAGCAAATGGCCGATTATGAGATTACCAGTCATGGGTTGGAGCATGACCGTGGTTAGTCCAGAACCCTAAGAAGATGAAAAGTTAATGAAAATATTTAAAGGAAATATAATATTGTGAAAGGTTTTTGATATACTTGATATGTGATTGGTTTTGGTTGCATGACCGAAAATTTATCGTTTTCCATTATACTACGTGATATTGCTGCTTTCAGTTTTATATTAATATTGGTGTGATTGTAAGGGAACCTTATTGGGCTGTAGAGCTCACTCCTTACTTTTTGATTTTTTTCAGAGACTCAGGATGCGTGACAGGATTTGGGCTGGGCGTGAGACGAAGCTTCATTAATGTTGAGTTAGTTAGTTAGTTAGAGTTAGTTTCGGTTACTGATGCTTGTTATGAATCAGTAGACCAATTAGTGATATTGATTTAATAAATGGATTGTTTAATTGTTACTCTGTTGTTTATATAATATTAGTTTTAATTTAATGTGTTGACTCATGTGTGCCTAGGCCTTGCATGAACTCTAGAGTAAAACCTAGGGTTTGTACGGCCGGTCGCGTAGCCAATTCCGGTGCTGGATTTGGGACGTGACAGAATGGTATCAGAGCTTAGGTTATGATCACTTGAGATGGTGATACAAGTGGATAATAATAATAATGACATGATGATTATTAGGATATGACAAGAATTGTGACAGATCTTGGTTATGATGATTTGAGGACTGTGGCAAAGTGATTATGATAGATATGAGCGGTATTGAATTTAGGTCATGATTGTTTGAAATTGTGCTATAAGAGATTAAGGAATTAACATGATGATTAGTAAGACATGACATAAATTTTGGAAGGATTTATCTAGTGAAACCTAGATGGTTTAGTAAATTATATCAGAGTGCGCAGTGGAAGCATAGTGATTTTGAAGTGTTATGATGGGAGCATTGATTTAGATCTCAATCAAGCTAATTTCGAGGACGAAATTATTTTAACGGGGGAAGAATGTAACATCCCAGAAAAAAAAAAAAGGATTCGAACCACCGCGCGGCCCAACGATAGCTAGGCGCGGGAGCAGGCGGGCGATCACGCGGCACACGAGCGTGTGCACGGGTACAAGGGGAGCGCGGATGCGCACGATGCGCGAACGACGCGCGGGCGGGCACGCGAGGCGCTGCCCAGCCCGTCGCGGGCACGCGCGAGGCCAGCTCAGGCCCGTGCGAGGAGCGCGCGGGTGCTGGGCTCGGCCTAGCTGGAAGCGGCTATCGCGTGGGCGTTTCCCGGGCATTTCCCAGCTCGTTTTGCGTGGTTCACGGCGGTCCACGGGGTTTCTGAGCGATCTGGACCGTCCGATCGTTCGATGGCTGAGATTAATTCGAGGGAGTTTAGGCTTGATTAGGTGCTTTTGGATTCGGATTTGGATGGGGTTTGAGGCGTTGATCTCAAATCAAACGGCCAGGAAGATATTTTGATGGTTTTGAACTTCCTAGGTTACGTTTGAGTTGATTTTGGATTAGTTTTTCTCCTCTTTTTAACGTGGACGTCGATAGGAAGCAGGGAAGAGCCTACATAGAGCCAAGAAAAGAGGAGAAGAGAGAGAAAGAGAAAGGAAAAGAGGAGAGAAGAAGAAAGAAAGAGAAAGAGGAGAAGAGAGAGAAGGGGAGAGGGAAGGGATTTTGGTTTGGAAGATGAGGAAAGAGAAAATCAGGGGAAATCTTTTTCCTCAAAATTTGTAAAACTAGGATTTGGATTTGAATGAATTTACTTATTATAGTAGGAGATCAACCTTTTGAGCAGAAAGGATTTGGACGAATTTCGGGTATAGATTGATACTGGATATTTGGGATTAGCGGATTAAAGGTAAGGATTCTGAACCTGATCACCAGTATATATATATGTATGTTTATTATTTTAGTTTGTCTGATTTGATCCGAATATATATATATATATGTTTACATGCATGGTTGCTTTCGGATAGCATGATTAATTTTCAGAAATAAAAGTGGATTTGTTATTATTGTTATTTGTGTTTTATTTAATATACCATAGTTATCAAGTAATCTTTGAATGGATTGGACCGTGATATCGGTTGCTGGAAAATGACATGTTTGACAAGATGATGTGAAAAGATAAGTGTTAACAGTGTTTGGACTAGCCATGCCACGGGATCGTAGAGTTCCGAGGTAGCCTGAGCCACGGGCTTTGTACGTGAGCTAGCTTGACCATAAGGAATGGTCGATTGTGAAACTAGCCTGACCACGAGAAATGGTCGATGAGACTAGCCTAACCATGAATAAAAGGTCGATTAACGGGCTTGTACAAGGCTAATTTGGCCAAATGGCCGATTATGAGATTACCAGTCATGGGTTGGAGCATGACCGTGGTTAGTCCAGAACCCTAAGAAGATGAAAAGTCATTGAAAACATTTAAAGGAAATATAATATTGTGAAATGTTTTTGATATACTTGATATGTGATTGGTTTTGGTTGCGTGACCGAAAATTATCGTTTTCTGTTATACTACTGTGATATTGCTGCTTTCAGTTTTATATTAATACTGGTGTGATTTTAAGGGAACCTTACTGGGCTGTAGAGCTCACTCCCTACTTTTGATTTTTTTCAAAGACTCAGGATGCGTGACATGATTTGGACTGGGCGTGAGACGGAGCTTCATTAATGTTGAGTTAGTCAGTTAGTTAGAGTTAGTTTCGGTTACTGATGCTTGTTGTGAATCAGTAGACCAATTAGTGATATTGATTTAATAAATAGATTGTTTAATTGTTACTCAGTTGTTTATATAATATTAGTTTTAATTTAATGTGTTGACTCATGTGTGCCTAGGTCTTGCATGAACTTTAAGATAAAATCTAGGATTTGTGCGGTCGATCGCGTAGCCGATTTCAGTACTGAATTCGGAACGTGACAAAAGTACTCCGATGCTACAATTTTATTTGTCTCCTTGCAAGGTTACACTTGCAACTGCACAATATGTCTACTACAATACTACCGCACGGTTTTATGGTCGTCTCTCTACTTCCCCCACTGCAGTGGATAATATGACGGAACTCTCATGTTATTTCTTGGCAAGAAAAGAGCAGTAAGTGATCACATACATACTTTTGAAGACATGAACATGCAATTGGCACTTGCCACGCGATCACTAGGATGTAGCCTCAAATGTCTGTTCAATGGGAAAAGAAAGAAAAGAAAAAGAAAACTTAATGGGTGCAACAGACTAGAACAGAAAAATATCTTCTCTCATTTCTCTGTCAGTGGCTAAACACTTCGCAACATACAAAGCTCAGATTCTACAGCAAAAGACATTCTTTCATCATCATCCATGCATGACGAAGTAATCCTTGCTCGTTTTGTCAAGCAATTTGCATTGCTGGCTTGTTATTTAAAGTCTGCATGCCCACATGCAGAGAGTTATTTTTGGAGAAAGCACATAGAGAATGCAATGCTTGATTGCTATAAGAATGACATTTGGAGGAAGCATGTACATAAGCCATCTCTAAAAGTATAAAAATAAATCATTTTATTTAACCTTCCATATTTTTTAGTATAAGTTGAATCATGTGTTGTCTGCTACACCAAAGAAAATTCATACTTCCCAAAGGGAGTCAAACATCTCAGGGAATCATTTCTGCTGATGAATCAATCAATGACCCTCGAGAAGAAGATAGAACTGGCTTTGGAGGCAGTTCTAAGTCACTTAGGCTTCCTCGCAACATATCTACCACCTTGGTCATGGAAGGCCGATTCTCTGGCTTTGTTTGTATGCACCATAATCCAACTAATATCATCTTTCTTGCAATTTCTTCAGTTTCCGCTGTTACACCGTAAGCTTGCAAATCTCCATCCTGCTCAATATGCTTATAAATCCAATGTGGAAAATAAATTTCACTACTTTGCCCAACTCCAACATCTAGGTTCTTTCTTCCCCCAACCATTTCCAATACCATCATTCCATAGCTATATACATCAGATTTACTGGAGACAACTCCAAAATTCTTGAGAAAACTTCCGGGCAATATAGCCGATTGTTCCTCTAGGATCTGCCATGGAAAGTATGCTAATTTTTGGTGGGCATAACTTCGCCAACCCAAAATCTGATATCTTTGGACAAAATTCCTGGTCTAGTAGGATGTTGTGAGGTTTGATGTCAAAATGTACTATACGTGTGTTGCACCCACGATGAAGGTATTCTAAACCTTGGGCTACACCAACTGCGATTCGGTATAGTATCTCCAATCCAAGAATTGATTTCTCCGAGTATATGTACTTATCTAGGGACCCATTAGGCATGAATTCATAAATAAGAGCTCTTTTGGACCCCTCTGAACAAAAGCCCAGCAGACTAACAATGTTCACATGAGAGGTCCTACCTATGCTTGCAACTTCATTGACAAATTCCTCTCCATCACCCTTGGAGTCGGATAAGATCTTTACAGCAACAAAACGACCATCCATGAGACTTCCTTTGAATACAGTGCCATAACCACCTTGTCCTAGTTTTTCACGAAATTTTCTGGTGATCTTTTTCACATCTTTGTACCCGTATTTTTTTGGAGCAAGGGATCCATATCTCTCCAGAAAGGCTTTAATGTTCTGTGAACTATCTGATTTTTCCTCCAAAAGAAGATTGAGTGGGGAAGTTTTTCATGCTGGTGTAAATGGAGAAAGGATAAAAGGCATGCCAAAAGGAGACCACCAGTAACTGCTGCTGAACCTGCAAAGAGAGTATGAATTCATGACTAAAAAATGCCAATGATAAGAAGATATTTACAAATAACCTTTACCATTACCGATTTATAATCAATAAGATTAAAGGAAATGTGAGCATGAATAACTACTAGAATGCCTATGGTCATCTTGAAAATTATACTTTGCTTCAGGGAATGGGCTTAAGAGCTACATGGTAACTTCTTCTTCCTCTTCTTCTTCAATGCTAAGAAGATTGTTAGGAATAACTTTTAACATTATCAATTTATAATTAATAAGATTGAAGGAAACATGAGAATTGATAACTTTTAGAATGCCTGTGGCCCTCTTGAACACCAAAATTCTGCTTCAGGGAACGGGCTTAAGAGCTACATGATTAGTTCTTCTTCTTCATCATCTATTTTTTCACTTCTATCTGATAAGTAGGTACGTCAACCCTCAATTTTGAAAAAGAATAAAAAGAAAAGGAAAAAAAAGAAACAAATTGAATATTGTTTTTTAAAAAAAATCAAGGCCTCTTATAGTTTTTATGCAAATTACATTTTTCTGTTCTGTTCTTTGTCAATAGAGCGTTAAGTAATTGTGCAATGAAAGACATTATCATATAGCTATCTTTAAGTACAATTCTGTTGGTTAAATGCTATAATCCTTGACCATCAATAATTGCTGCTGAGTTTTCTTGGAAGTATAATTTCATATGCTTGTCATCCAAACTACTATTAGACATGATCAGTTATCTTGTTTATTTGCTACTAACAACCTACCAAAGGACAAGGTGGCCATGCGTATAATTTGTAAGATCAAAACAATGGTCTCCAGACTTCTCTAATGTAAAGGCAAGCAATGAGAAGCTGGTCAACTATTTCCTCATTAGTTCAACACATCTAGCATCCTTGTCTGAGTGAGCATCCTTTTTTGCCCAGAATTTCAATGTATGAAGCTCAGCATCATGTTTTTGCATTGGAACTTCTCAATGTTAGGTGAATGCTGATGCTTGATTGGCTGAGTTCATTGGAAACCATCTCTGGCACTGCAGAAGTTTTATATATATTCATATATTCACCAAAAAAAAAGCCTTTCAATTTAAAACCAGAGGCAGTAGCGTGTAAAGATCCCTATCTGGAAACTTGAATTACCCATATTCTATTGTCCAATATTCTTTGTCGACAAATCACTAATGCTCATGAGAGAAGTCTTCATGTGCAGCATTTTGTTTTTCAAGAATTCATTAAAAAAAAAAAAGGCATTTTTGTTCGAAGAAGAACATCAACAGGTTCAGCTAATATTTTAGTCATGGACACTGTTCTTCCACTCATCTGGGTTGTGAATGGATGACTATATCGAACTCCCTCTTCAATAGTTCTTTCATAATGTGTCATTGACCATTCGTGGATGTATTAACATCATTCAAACCACTACGAAATATAAATATGAGGAATCTAATTGGTCAACCAACCTTTTTTTTTTAATGAAAATTGGAGGCCAAGAAGAGGGCACCAGCAAATTTATTGATAAGAAGTCAACAGAACAGGGGTTACATTGGTTAAGAAAGCTTAAAAGCACTTCAAACCATCGCATCATTATAAATTGGGGATAAAATCGGGTTTTTACCTTCACAAATTGATCCCCCTCTCGATCTATCCTTGACCCTCGCTCTTCTTCTTATTCTCAATCGATGCCCTAGAATAGAAGGCGATCCTTTTCCTCTCATCTCCTCTTCTTCCGGTCTTCCTTCCTATCCCTCTCGTTCTCGGCTCATCATCACCGAGCGAAAATCCATCGACCGGGTCCGATTCTAGGGTTTATAGGTCAACCAACATATAAGCCATTACGTTGGCAATAGTAGAATTGAGAACTTTCATGGCCCCAATCAAAGTTACCGTGGAAAATGGTATGGCACCATACCTTCTGTTTTCCCTCTTGAAAAAAGGAGCAGAGCTTACATCAAAGAGAGAGAAGGGGAAGAGCTCCACCTTGCCTCGTTAGAGAATGCAGAGATACAAAGGGGACTTTCCTCAGATGGATAATCCAAGGTGGTTATAAGTTTATTTAGTACTGAAAGAGAGCGAGGAAGCTAGGTATGGCACCATACCCATATGATCATATCCTAGCTCAACTCCTAGTGCCAATATGACGCTGGGCGGCTTGTGTGGCTTACCATGATTTTTGGCCAACCCCTTTAAATTCACTACCCTGTTATGATACAAATCCTCTTCAGCTATGTTTGCAAGAAGAATGTGGGAGCAATATGAGTGAGACACTGTATCTTTAAATATGAAACAAAAACTAGACGTCACCTTTTTTGTTTTTCTAATTGCTAGAAGAAGAGTGGTTTACCCACCAGGGCATTCATTAAGAGAGCAAAAAGGGAGACTAGACAATGAATGCAACAAGCAGAAGCAATAAGGTTACCCGTAAAAAGCTTTTATGTGCTGCAAGGGTGGCCAGAAATATAGCCCTGTCAAATAACAGTGGCCACCCTTGCATTTGCATAACCATATTTCTCCCAAACACATTTTAATAGAGTGTTTATAGGGCTGCAAACAAACAACCCAAGTTGCTCATTTGCGACCCATCTTGGCCCGTTCGATCTCAGCTCGGTTTGAAAATGAGCCAAGCTCAAACTTTCTTTAGAACTGGCCCTGTAATTGAGTTGAGCCTGAACATCAGTTCTCTTTGATTTTAGCGGGAAAGCTCAGCTGGACTTGGCTCAACTAAAGTTTGGCTCTTAATGCGAAGCTCGACTCAAGCTCAAGCAAAGAGAGCGGTTGTTCTGATATATTGAGTTAAAGCCAAACCAAGCCGAGTAGTCTGATACTCTGGCTCAGCTCGTTTGCATCCACCAACTTACTACATCATAATGGAACTATTACATCCTAAAATATGTTAACAGAAACATTATAGACAGAGACATTTGAAAAGAGAGTGACCGCGTCAGAGAGGCATTCTTGTTACCTATTAGAAGCATCATCTTCAGATTGCTCTTTTCTGCAGCTTCAAATTACAAGCCAAGAAGTGTTAGTGCAGAATGAATATATTCCTTTTTCTGAGGTGAAGACAGAACTAAATAATCGAAAGTAGAAACATACCTTAAAATTCACAGAAACATATTATTGCTAATTTACAGTATCATTTTTTTTTATTATTTTTCCCATTTTGAGGGAAGACATTTACTGGCTCATTATTATCTCTCTTCTTTAGACTAAAATCTTTATATTAGCAAAATCTAAAAACTTCTATCAACTGTCCCGCTTAGATGAACTTCTAACTTCTGGCTAGAAGTTCATAAATTTATCAGACAGGTTAAAGCATGCAACTAGCAGTAACTCCAACATGAGGTACGATTATTTAGATGCTTTGGGGGAAAAGATTAAAACAGAGAATGAAATAGAAAGGTGCAAAATTCAGAAATATATTTTGAACTAGGAAGCTCCCATGGTGCTATGTTTGAAGAATTCGGGTAAAGTTTGACTTGTTGTAACTGGCAGACAATAGAGACAAAGGGGTTCTAAATGGCCCGAGGAGTCAGCAGGATGTGTCTTTCATCCTCTAGTTTATCTTAATTTAATCTTTCCTAAGAGTGCAAGTAAAGAGTTTATCAAAGATGTCAGCAGAGAAATCATAATTTCTCGGCTTGTAAAATGAGGAATGGTAGTGGCACAGATATTGATGAATGAAGAGTATCACATAGAGGAATTGGAGGATTGAATTCATAAAGAAATTTTTTGAAGGGAAAACATTGAGCCAGAGTTGAGGAAACAAAAGACAGGAGTGCAAGCATAAAGAAAATTTTTTTAAGGGAAAATATTGAGCCAGAGTCGAGGAAACAAAAGAAAGGAGTGCAAGCATAAAAGAATAAGGAAGCTCTGAAACAGCCTTTTAGGGGCCTGGATTCATAGCAATTGACCAATGGCTGGCTAGTGTTGGCAAGATCATTTCTGGAACAGAGCATCTTGTGTATTTCAGCTTGATATTCATGCTGGGCTGCTGCTGTTGGTTTGGAAGATTGTGTTTTTTACTTTTCCTATGTCCTTTGTTTTCTCCTGAATCTTGTAATCTTTCATTGATCTTCTCTCTGATGTAATTTTTCTATTGATTTAATAAAAAACGGGTGGCTCATCTTGCGTCCCTTTCGATCAAAAGAAGAAGAAGAAGAAGAGGAAGAAATTCCTGATGCGCTAGATAACTATCTTTGAGGGTTGTTCTTGTTTATGGTTCATAAAGTCCTGGAGCTTCCATTTTTTTTTAAGAAAAAACTTCTCCATAACTGCCAATAAAAATAAATCTCGAACTATGCCTCAACCATCATCTGAGGATTTACTCAGAAAAAAACTATCATATGTAGGAGCTGAGTAAATCTATGGGACAATGATGAAAAGGTCCTCTGGGGGATAAGCTGTGAACTCTATCAGCTCTGGGTCCCTTTCTTTTTCAGAATGGGTTCATGCTTTTGGCCAGTGAATGGAGACGATGATGTCGGAGCATCTGTTATGCTTTTGTCTACTCCCGCGAATGGTTTTTTGTATTCTGGTGACAATGGTCAAGTCTCATCCATCTATCAAGCCTCTAGAATCACCTGGGTTGCTGATTACATCTCTGAGACTCTGATGAAGATTGTTCTTTGAGGATTTGCTATATCCCATCTTCATGCCGATACTACTTCTGAGTATTTTCCTTGAACTGCAACAACTACGGTTTTTGGCTGAAAGGAGACGATAATGTTGGAACCTCGTCAAAGTGCAACCTCATTTCCTTGATTGTTTTGTCTCCTCAGAGTCTCCTATTTTCTTTTGTTCGACTCTAAGCATTTATTTTTGCATAAGAATTGTGTTCATTCTTGACTATGCTTCTTCTGTAAATTCCTCTCTGTAACTTCACCTTTGCACAGACCTCTCATTAATAAATTTTGGTGACCTCTGAGCTCATGCTCATTTGTCTCCTTTCTTTGTCAAAAAAAAAAAATAATAATAATAATAATAACGAACTACTAGATCCAAAGTTATGAACTGGTTTGACTGAAGCAAGTAGCAAGCAATGATTCCACTACATGACATGATATTGTAGATACTTAAAAACATCTGGCAAAAACAGAAGGTTGTAGAAATCTACTTCGACATTTGTTGTTGCATAGGCACGTGGGATCTCTTTCAGTGTCATGCTTGAAGCTTTCCCAAAGCCCCTCCCGTCGATGCAAGTAACTGGCAGATATTGGAGAAAGATCATCACCATCGTCACCGAATGATAGCTGCCATTTGAACAATCCGGCAGGACCGTCCCAATATGTCGTATGATGAGGTCCTTCATCCTCTAATTTATTGGAAAATTGGAGCTTGTAATCTTTGCAAAGACTACGATTATAGAATTCGTGGAAGATGTCGGCAGAAGAATTATAACCACTCATCTTGCAATCGAAGAATGATTGGTTCGGGCTGACAGACCGAGGAAGGAACAAATTCTCGGATAGATGAATTGGAGGATAAAAATCATACTTTATGTTGCAGTCTGGTATCTGCAACCCCTTGCCGAACTCTTGGTCTTGAATTATGGTGAAATTGTAAGCGTAATCGATTGTTTCTAAGACGTACCGGTGCTCATGCCCATGAAATTGGATGACAGGTGTGGAGCCATTACAGAAGACCAAATGATGCCCTCTGCATTCACGATCGGTGGTGTAAGTGTAGAAAGGAAACCTTACGTCGATTTTAGCAGTGCCGCATGATAGAAGCACCGGAACCGCTGGGCATGAGAAAGAAAAGTTGGAGAAAACAAAGAAGATGTAGAAGGGGATTATGATGCAGGAAAGGGAAAGAGCCATGGCAAGTTAACACACTACGAGCTTTGCAGCACGACACGCTAACAGCAACCAGCCCTCTTCTACCACTGCCCTTTTTTGAAGGGATCTTATATCACGCCCGTGATCGCTGACGGTCTACGGTTTCATACATTCCTTGCAAGACCATCCGTTTGACCTGGACTAAAGGACTAAGACGCGTGGCAAAACCAGAGGTTGGTTCCCACCGCGCCCCTGTGAAATAAACTGGGAGAGGGAGAGGGGCTTCCTTCCTTTTGTCCCTTCTACAGGACCCTGGAAGTAGTCGGGGAAAAGTGTGGAAAAAATTGAATGATAGAGTGTAAACATTTTCTTGCTATTTTTTCTTGGTGCCCCTTGATGGCCTCCAATTTTCATAAAAAAAACATTTTTCGTGCTGGTTACGTCGGAGTTAAAAAGGCGCTTCCTGGACATTTCATCTCGGCTTCTAAACATTCTTGCAGTTTGTTAAGGGATGATAAACAACGTTCAGAAATCCTGCAGTACACAATAATGCAAGGGGCACATGGATACAATGGAAAAACTGCTTGTTTATTTATTTATTTATTTATTTTGAAAAATATATTGTTCGTTATCTTTATTACCAACGGGAATGAAAACAAATAAAAACGTGCGATCAGTGGTTAATCATGTTTTGGAAGACTTCAGCCAAAGCCGTCCTAATTTCCATCAAAAAAGAGTCGACGCCTTCGTAGCTATCCATGACTCCTGGTCTCCTCACATCATTTTCCACTGAGGAAAGACTTGCACCCAATTTGTTCGGGCATGGAAGTTTTTGTATTGGAAGTTTCAAAACTCGTGACACCTTGTGCTTGGCGTTCCGTTCACGGCATTTTGCACGGACATTCATTTTTTTCATTTTTTTAAATATTTGAGCATTAATTCTTTTAATTTTTTACTAATTTAAATGGTTAACGGGAAAGTTTATTAAAAAGATTTTAAGGTTCATTACCATGACGCGGTGGATTCGAGATGGGATTCCGTGGATGATTTGATTAAATCTAGAAATTATTTTTTAGAATATATTTATCGAGAAAGATGGCAAAAATCTAAGCATCTTGAATCGAACATTACTTGACAGGATGAAGATCTACGGGAGTAGCTACACCGGTTTAACCTCCTATCCTCTTTGCTGACCAAAAAAAAAAAAAAAAAGAAAAATTTTAAGCCTATAAAAAGTCTCCTATCTCTATCCATATAATCCATAAAAAAAAAAGCTCTCCTTCTTTCTTCCTCTCGCTCTACAATCTCTCATATTTCTTTAACCCATTCTTTCAATATTATTATTTTTTCTATTTGATAATTTTAGACTAAAGACAGTTTAATCGGTGTTCGTTCGAAATGATGCCATCGATGAACGTTGAAGTATTAGCTTGCAGGTTATATCTTAGAAAAGAGTGAGAGGTTCGATTATTCTTTGCAAGAAAAAGGACCAAATCTCTTTTAGATAATGATTTCATCCATCTCATAGATTAGAATTCCAAAATTTATTTTGTTTCCTAAATTTTATTTTTTAAATTATTTATCACATCAACATTTTCTATTACACACCATGAAAAAATTAATTTTTAAATATTTTTAAAAACTTATAAATACATATATATTTTATATAAAAAAAATAATTTAAAGAAGATTCGATAAATATTTGCATAGTGCATGCATATAGTTATATATTAATATAATTGTTTTATATAATTATAATTTATGTGCTTTGCATATTTAGATTATATATAAATTATATTTTTAATTGATTAACTATAGCATCTTTTTTATAATTTTTTATTATACAAAATTAATCAAAATTCTCATAAAACATGTACTACAGCATACAAAATTAATTTTTTAAAAGACAATATAAACAAATTAATCAAAACTTGTATAGTTTAGAGATAAATAAATTAAATAAAAATCTTAACAAATTATAAGTTCGATCACTTTAGTGTTCATTTTAATAAAACTTTAATTTTTTTTAAAAAAAATAAATCAGATAATATTTTAGAAATATATACAAAAATAAATAAATAATAATAAATAATTTTTTAAAAAATTATTTAAATAATTTTTTAATAAAGTTATTTTTTTTAAATTTTTTTTCTCAACCTGACTTGGACTTAATGGTAATCCTTAAGGATAAGCTCATTAGCCTAAAACCAGAAAAATTTGATGGATCCCATTTTAGGAGGTGATAAAGCAAATAAAGTTATGGTTAATCACTTTGGTAGCGTTTGGATGTCAAAAATTTATTCCAGGAATAGGAATATGAAATTTTCAAAAATAGCTTATTCTCCTTATTATTCCAGATTTCTGTTTGGTTTGAAATTTGGTGTTTCACCTTATTCCAGTGTAATTAATGCAGTATTATTTCAAATGGTGTTTCGATGACATAAAATAAGCCTGCATTTCATTTGGAATGGATGAAGATTTTTCTAAAAATCCCAAAAATATCCCTAACCAAATAATAAGAAAAAATGAGTTATCAAATAATTTATCAATTTAATTACTTAAATAAATTATTTTTATTTATTAATTATTATGATGGTGTATTATAACTTTGCATGTTATGTACATATGTTAGTAATGGTTAGCAAGAGAAAATTGGATTATACCATTACTATTTTACGGAGAACATTATTATAGTAGAGCAAAATTCCATATATAACAAATACATGAATTATAAGAATCTCTGTTACAACAAATATTTGATTCCTGATATTTGAAATAAATATATAATAAGGACTAATATACTATTCAAATAAATGCTATTCAATTGAAATAGAAATGTAGAGACGAGAAGACGATGTAAGTTATAAGAAAAATAAATAATTTATTATTAATTAATATTATCATCAGAAATCTATACAAGATCAATAGCTATTATAAAAATAAGAAGGCAACATTCATGCACAGACAAAATAACAACGAAACTGAGTTCCAAAAAAAAAATGTTATAATTGACTTAGAAACTGTAATATGTTTCACGTGCTGTATTGCAGTCATTAATAATTTGCACTAATTCCTAGCAGTATTGTTGAGAAGACTGTCTATCGGAATGTTTTGAAACATCATAGTCTCTGCAAGAAAAGAATAACTGGTGCTTATAACAATAACAACTTGTCAGTAATACAAAATATTCATTTTTCATAAAAATCATGAACTCAGAACATTTGGATTTAACTTTCTTCATATGAGTAATACAAATATCCATGCATCCAAAATCATCTATAAGAGCTAGCTGTGAAAACATAGGCATGTCTGCTCCTATATAAACTTATAAAATTAAAGTAGATGAACAGAACAAGCAGACGTACCCTAACATCTGACAGACATTCTAATTTAAGAATTGTGATGCAATAGTATGAATGAGTTCAACATGAACAGTTTTCTGAACATATCTCAACATAATACTATAAGATATAGACCGATCCACTAACCATAAACCAGATATGAAAAAGTTGTAATTTATAAGAGAAAGCTGCCAACTTTGTAATGAATGATTAATTTTAAATCTAATTTCATCATTGTTCAGGTTTAATACCCATAGAAATATATATTACACCCTATAAAAAATCTGAGACATTGTACCTATTAAATATACCACCTGGACCTATCTACTAAACAAACAAAAACCACTTCATGCATATAAACTGCGTTTAGAATGTAACATATACAAATATGAGTAACAGATAGACATATTAAATTCCAAAGTCGTGCAAGTCAATTTCATAATTTCTTTGAAAAAAAATGTGAACATTGACACGGCAACATAACAGTCTTGGAATTAAAATTTATACGATACTTAAGAATCAATGATCAAAGAACAATTATATCATAGGAATGTGAAAAGTATCGAGAACTATATGCTTATATAAATTTATACGATACTTTGAACCGGTAACTAAATAACCCGTAACCTCAAATATCCTGTAACCATAAATAATTTAATCAAAGTATTCATCAACTTACAATATCAGTATATATCATAACATATTTTGAATGTAAGGAATTGTTAACTAAAATAACAAATAGTTCCAGCAAGATAATTTGTGTGATAAATGATATTGATACATTTTGTATGATTGGAGTAGCACCTCATCATAGTGCATTTGCCAGGAATTTTGACTTGCCACAGAGATATACATAGCATACAATGGGGCTGCCAACAATATAAGCATTATAGCACATTAGAGGCTTCCAGCAATAATACGAGTCCACATACCACAAAAAAGGCTGCCAATAAATAGTGCCCAACCCATGGTGTTACATTGTTATACATTTCCATAAGTATGAGATTATAATAAAGGAGAAAAAAAATATGGCTCAGATTAGTTGCCATAAGTAGTAATATAGCAAAGAACATTTATGTCGTATCCTAGGACATTAAGTTCTGCAATATCCTGGGACATTAAGGGCTGCTAACATTTTAAACAATGCACAAAACATCTGCCATTAGTACTATTATAGATATATATTTATAAAATATGGCTCACGATATGCGATGATAATGTCAGTAAAAGCATCACGGCAACAAGAGGAAAAAACTTGTATAGTTCACCTCTTGCCTCCAAGGAATGCTCAATCAATAGGCAGCCCATCATTATTGCCACACATGTAATATGTCTCATACCAAATAAAAGAATATATGATAAAATTCTTGAAATATAACAATTCTTGAAAAACTAACAACTTCAAAAACCTATAAATGGCTTCCGCATAACATACTTGACATTTGACATGTTTCAACAAATGCAAAAAATACTATCAATCAATTCGACATGAACCTGTACCAGGAACATATCTCACCACAATGCTACAAAAAATATACCATAACACCTATCAAAAGTAGTTATGATAAAATTGTGAATAATATGAGAAAGCTGCCAACTTTGTAACCCTCATCTAGTGGTAAGCAAAGCTGTAGGTAAACAGAGTTGTTATATGGTTCAAAGTTAAAGGGACCCCTCATCATTGTTTCACTTGTAAAAGTAGCTGCTGCCAAAAAAAAAAAAGAGGAGATAAACAAGAAGTTATCAACATTAGTTATAAAACAAAGATGAGATTTTTCGCAAGTGAAGTTGTCTAATTTGTTTAGGTAGTTGAAAAGATCTTCCTGCGAAGAATAAGAAATTAGCCTTAGTGGGCAAGTGACACGTGTTCGGCAAGCATACCGATCGTACAAGTAATACAGGATAGTAACCTAATGTCGTCCTCTAGGATCAGAGACAATTATCCAAATTATAATACATACTTATACTGTTTGGAAAATTGATTTCGAGTAAAAAATTAAATTAAAAATTAAACACACTATCAAACTAAGGTGGTCGCAAAGTTTTAGAAGAATACAGAATCTAAAATTACTGTGGCGTCGAAAATTTAACCAAATCGATGCGATAATTTCTTCTGGAAATGTAATTTGATTTTCTGGTTTTACAAGCCAGCAGGTTTTTCTTAATTGATTAATGCACTTTCGTTCAAATTGCATTAATCCTATCCAAAATTATTAACCACGGTGGTTAAGACATTATTTAAATAATTCAGATACATTAAGTTTTATAATCCTAATAACTGCATATATCAGTCATAGTAATTCAGGTAGGATTTAAATCTATGAATTTCTTTTACTTTTCAAACTAGAAATTTAATAGATCAATTAAACTCTAGATGAAATTCATTGAAGAATTAATCAAATCTCTCAAAGCATTACGATCACAAAAGAAATCTCAGTAAAAGAAGGAAATCAAACTAACCATTGAAATCCATAATCACCACATCAGTTAAATCCCTAAGCCTTAGCTAAGAATTAGTTGCACATATTCAGATTGAAAACCATATAAAAGCAGGAAAAATACAAATCAAATAAAACCATGCAATCTCCGATTTCTTCCATGCATTGGATTTCTTTTTCTCCCTGCGTCCGCCCGTCTCCTTCTCTCTTGCTGCCTATTTCTTTTTTTTTTCTCTGCGCGTCCGCTTTTTTTCTTCTTCTGCGATGCCTTTTACTCCACTGCACGTCACTTTTTGAAGGTTTGTGTGGTGCTCCCAAGCCTTGGAGAGACTTGGGAGATCATGGCAAGGATGCTGGAGGCGATCCCTGGAGCTTGGGGACGTGTCCCAAGCTATCCTGGAGGTATTCTAGGGTTTCTGGGATTTTTTTCTATGATCCCTTTTGAGTTATGTTGAGTCAAGGGGTTTGACCTAAAGATTATTAATTTTATGTTGGCTTTGAAAGGACGGAGTTTTTTGAGAGATTGTAACATAAGCCAATTGTGTTATGGGATGGATCCAGTTTGTTAAATTGGTTAGGAGGTTAGCCAGTTGGTTAGTTAGTTGGTTGGTTGTAACCAATTAGGAAGCCCAACCATGTGAGGTATCCTAATCAGTTTGTTATTAGTCCAAGACAAGTCCTAATCATCGATGTGATTGAATCCTAACAAGATTCAAGAAGTAGTTGCAGTCCAACAAGAAGTCCAAGATCAGACGCCCAATCCAAGAAGGCTTCAACGCCCCCATGTGCTATAAATATGAGAGGATGGGGTGTGCAATTGGAGAGGGTCCAAAAAGAGGCCAACCCCAAGGTCTCACGGTCATGTGAAGACCGTGGAGAGATCAGCATGAAGGCCTTGGTCCATGGGGCTTGGCTCATGGTTCCAAGATGGAGCGTGGATGCTTGGAGTGCCCCTCATGGGTATGGAGACCGTGGGAGACTCCTGGATTACAAGGAGGGCCACGGTGGAGGCTTCTTGGAGACCACACGTGAGGGAGTCCGCATGGGAGACATGGCTGTGGAAAGATCTTGCGTGAGGTAGTCCACAGGTGGAGCCATGATGTTGGGCTATAGAGAGGCGCACGTGAGGGAGATATCACGTGGAGGGCTTGTGCCGTGATGGTATTTCACGGAGCTTTGGAGAAGGGACGCATGTTGAGATATTCTCCATGCGTGGCGTACATAGATTCTTGGGGCATGAGACCTGCAAGAGAGAAGAACGTGTGGGACGGCGAGAAGCTTCTAGATTTTTAGAAGGGCTGTCGAGTGTTATCTTATTTATTGTAACAAAATTTTTCTTCAAAGAAATAAAGCAATATCTCTTTTTCTCCTACATTTTTTTCTGGTAATTATTCCCTTTTCACCATGATGGCATCAAGTTGGATCCCGGGCATTCCGTGGAGCGGGTTTGCTCCAACATTTTTCTCCACCTCTCCTTCACGTTACTTTTTTTTTTTCTTCTCACATTGCCTCTTTCTTCCTTTTCACATTACTTTTTTTCTCTTCTCTGTTGCTGTTCCGCTGCTGCTGTTCCTCCTTTTGCGCATCCGCTCCTTTCTTTTCTCCTAATCTCGCTCCTTCGTTATTTCCTTCCCACGAATCTCGCTGCCCCCTCTCTTCCGAAAGCTATCCATCTATTTTTCTCCGTTGCAAGGCCACAGGCTAATGGATAGAAAAGTGGTGGCCGGCTAGTATGAATCTCATCAAGTTTAGGTCCATAGTCTGTCAACGGCCCGTTTGTAGTTGCTTGCAATGTAGTTCAAGAACATTTGGTCCATTCGGATGCACCTTCCTATTTTCTTTTGGGCTGGGCCTTGACTTCTTTCAATGCATGTAGATTAATTTGGCAACCTCCCTTTTATTTCTTGATCCGTTTTGCTTTCGATACTCTCTTAGCACGCATACCTGAAATAAATAAAATAATTAAGCATAAATGGGCTGCAAATGCTGCTAAATTAATAACAATTAAGTCAAATTTTTATACAATTAAGATCCAAACCACGTGGGCCTCCCATCCTCCAAAATGACAATTGACACTTGTTGTGAATAACGGTTAAATGTATCCACCCTCGCCACCTCGTTATGCCACAACAATTATGCCACCTGAGAGTCCCTGAGATTCAATAACAAACCACTTCCAATCCCCCTGAAATCTGCGCCGAAACCTTTCCAATGCCAACCCGGAAAGTCTGGTTTCTAACAAAACACACATGTCAGGACTATATATGTCACGTCCCGAATCCAGTAACGGAATCGGCTACGTGACCGGCCGCACAAACCCTAGGTTTACCCTAGAGATCATGCAAGGCCTAGTTACACCCAGAGTCAACAAATCAAAAAAAACTTATATCATATAATTAATCAGGTGGCATCTATTTATTAAATCAGTCAACTATTGATCTATGATTTACAACAAGCATCAGTAATCGTAACTAAACTCTAACTCTAACTAACTCAGCATATATAGGTCTCCGTCTCACGCCAGCCCAAATCTTGTCACGTGTCCTGAGTCTCTGAAAATTTAAAAGGATAGAAAGTGAGCTATACAGCCCAATAAGGCTCCTATATGATCATTCCAAATAATAATATAATTTTCTGAAACAATAAAATACCAATATGATATGTCAATGCAATCAAATGATTCCAGCCTCATGTATTACGAACTTTGATAACTTTGCATTTTTCCTTTAATATTCTCATTATTTCACCTTTATCTTTAGGGTTCTGGTCTAGCCACGGTCATGTACCAGCCCATGACTGGCAACTCAAAGCGACCATGCATACTATGGTCGGTCCTGCTCACGTACTAAGCCCGTGGCTCGGCTGTCCCACGTACTATCGCCCATGGCCGGCTCCCACGTACAAAGCCCGTGGCTCAGGCTGTATAACCACGGTGTTGCCGTTCTCGCCGCCGCGCCCGTGCCTCGGATCGGCGATCCTTCCTGACCGCCTGGCGAGGGAGGCTCCCTTCCCGCGGAGAACCTGCAACAAAGGGGTTAGAGGACCCTGGCCGGGGATCCGGCGAGGGAGCTCCGACGGTCAAGTCAGTAGACGACGAGAAGGAACAGACTTTCCAGCGGACCCTCTAAAGGGTTCCAGACTTAGAGAGTCAATTGGTGAAGGAAATGCTCTAGGGACCAGAATCTCGGCTGGGCCTCCTTGCCGAGCTCACACCCAGTGTTCCCCTCTCAGGATTTCTGGTTTCTCCCTCGGAGCAAGGCCTTGTGCTGGTGCTTCCTCCTTGTCCCCAGGCTAATTGGCTTACCTCGTCGTCCCCAGATTCTTCCTTCTTTATTCCCTTCCGTCGCGCATTTGTCTTTTTCCGTCTCGGGAGCCCCCCTCCCCCATCCTCTTCTCTTTTCCCTTTTCGGTGAAGGGTGCCAGGCGGCTTTCCGACCTCGTCCGCCGGGCCCAGCATGGGAAAAGGCAAGGACAGAAGAGAAAGAGGGGAGGGCGGCGCCGGCAGGGCGGCCGGTCAGGCCTCGGGCCCGGTGAGAGTGCTCTCTTCCCCAAGCGTGGGCGCCATCTATTTATGGGGCCTGTGTCGTCAGGGTTGCGTCTCTCGGCTGCGGGGCCTATCGGGTCGATGCTAGTGATGTTCCGCGTGCCGCCGCCCTCCGTACAGGACACCGTCTGGGATCCGTACGGCCCGAGGGATGGCCTCGGGGCCCGTCTCTCTCCCGAGGGTCCTTGCCATACGAGCGGTCTGACCTCGGCTGAGTTGGGCCCGTCTCTGGGGGCCACCTGGCGAAGGGCGAAGGACCGGCCGACCTCGGCTTAGGTGGACCCCTCCCGGGTGGACACCTGGCGAGATGGCAGGAGGATCAACCGACCTCGGCTTAGGTGGACCCTCCTAGGTGGACACCTGGCGAGGTAGCAGGAGGTCGCCTGGTTTCGGCCGAGGTGGGCCCGTCTTCGGGCGGCCACCTGGCGAAGGGCGAAGGATCAGCCGACCTCGGCTTAGGTGGACCCCTCCTGGGTGGACACCTGGCAAGGTGGCAGGAGGTCGCCTGGCTTCGGCCGAGGCGGGCCCGTCTCCGGGCGGCCACCTGGCGAAGGACGAAGGGTCAGCCGACCTCGGCTTAGGTGGACCCCTCCTGGGTGGACACCTGGCGAGGTGGCAGGAGGTCGCCTGGCTTCGGCCGAGGCGGGCTGTCTCCGGGCGGCCACTGGCGAAGGACGAAGAGTCGGTCGACCTCGGCTTCGGTGGAACCCTCCTGGGTGGACACCTGGCGAGGCGGCAAGAGGTCGCCCGACCTTGGCCGACCTCACTTAAGCGGACCCCTCCGGGCCCGGGCGCCAATGAGGTGGTAGAGGAACTCCGAGCCGAGCTCGACCTCGGCGAAGGCGGTTTGCCTTAGGCAGTCGTCGCGTAGTGTAGTCTTGCCGATCCTGGTTCTGAGGACGTGGCGCTGACTAGGCCGGGGAAACTTACACGTGGCTCGCTCGTATTCGACGATACCTGAGCCTGGCCACGTCACTGTCACGGCTGTAACACACGGTGCAACCGTAGCATGGCTAGACCAAATACCGTATTTACTTCATTAACACTTGTTGAAACATATTTTTTATGATCTCTCGATAACCGGTATCGTGGTCCAACCCACTCGATAACCGATATCGTGGTCCAACCCATTGTAATAACTGATATCGTGGTCCAACCCACTCGATATCCAGTTTCATGATTCAACCTATTTAGCAATCCGGTATCATGGTCCAACCCATCCGGATATAAATTTTCTTAATAACATCACGCATGAGATATCGAGAATGATAAAACCACAATATCAATCATGAAATCTCAACTCTTCCACTGATCGACATCACGGTCCAAATCATCAAATGGAACTTTTATCCGATAAACACGATATCCGGAATATAAAATAATAACAATCATATCATATTGTTCTTCATAAAACTCAACTACACCATATAACAATAATTCATGCATGCCAATGATCATGCACTCGGATCAAAACCATGCATATAAAATAATATATAAACTGGTGATCACGTCAGAATCCTTACCTTATCGCCAATCCTAATATATTGGACACTAGTCAGTACCCGAATTTTTGCTCGATGCCTCCTGCTCAGAACACTGATTCTCTACATTAATAAATAATTTAATCAAAATCTAATTTCCCGAATTTCATGATTCTCTCTAGATTCTCTATTCTTCTCTCTCTTCCTTCTCTCTCTCTCTTCTTCTTTCCTCTCTCTCCTATTCTCTCTCCTCTTTCTTCTCTTTCCTTCTCTTCCTATTTCTACTTTCCTTTTCTCTCTCCTCTCCTTCTCCCTCCTCCTTCTCTCTTCTTCCTTCTCCCTCCTATTTATCTCTCTTCTACCTCCTCTTTCTCTCTCTCCTTCTATCTCTTTCTCTCTTTCCTTCTCTCTCTCTTTCTCTCTCTTCCTTCTCTATCCTCTTCTCTCTCTTCCTTCTCTTATTATTATATATTTATTTATTATTTTTCTTTTTCTGGACGAACCAATATATATATATATATTTTTCTTTCTTTTCTTTCCTTTCTCCCGAACCCAAACCAAACCCCCATTTTTTTTTTTTTTTTTTTTCTCTTCTTCTTCCTTTTCTTCCTCTTTTCTTCTTTCTCCCGAAGAGCCCCTCCCCTTGCCTCGCCTGAACCAAACCGGTCCGGCCTCCCCCCCGGCTACCGGCGACCTAGGAAGAAGGTCTCCGGGGAGACGTCTCGGCAGACAGCGGACAGCGGCGACGGCGGCGGCGAAGCCACCGTGGATCCACAGTCCCCAACCGGAATTAGGTTCGGCCCCCCCTTTTTTTCTTAAAAAAATCATAAAAGAACCCTTACCTGACCTCGCCGGACTCCTGGATGCTCGCCGGAGAGGAAGAAGTGCCGTGGAGGGAGCCCGATGGATTTGTGTCGACGACGGTGGAGGGGATTTAAAAACAACTCCCGACGGTTCCTTCGATGTTTGGGAAACGAACTCCACCTATCGGAGTTCCACTCCAACTAAACTCGTTGCCGTCCATCTCTCTCTCTCTCCTCGACTTCTCCGGCGAAATCCTCGATCGGATGAGGAAGAAGGTAATCCCCTGTTCCACTCCGCCTCCCTCTCCTCTGTTTCTGTTTTTTTTTTTTTTTTTTTCGTTGGTTTGGGTTGAAGTCGGCTGGGCCTACCGACTTCAGCCCAAGCCGAATATTACAATATACATGTCCAAATCCACGAAATGTAGCATAAAACGAGGGCTTACTCGCCCTCCTAACATTCCACACCATAATCTTCATTAACAAGAAAATGAAAGAAAGCAAACAGACTAGACTTCATCCATTGAGGGCTTGGAGCCCTCCACCTCCCCTTCAAACAAAGCGCCTCTCAGTAGCTTAGCAACATCATCATGATTGAAATTCTTCGGTCCATCCTTCCCTGCATCAGTAGGTGGCACTGAAATTCCCTTTCCCCCAGATACAGGATCAACCTTCCAACACACAAAACTGGCACATGAGACCCATTGTCCCTAGAACAAAGAAGCTCCCTTCTCCATCACCAAGCACCTCCCCACCGGGTCGGATAGCAACAGACCCTGAACAGCCTTTGGCTCAACCAATGCCACACCCTCATCAACCAACGGCCCCTCCAGCCTGGGAACTTCCTTCCCACAACACATCATAGCAGGGGCAGGGACCAGAAACCCTTCGGCCGCACCACCAACAGGGCTCCCACCCAGAAGCCCCACCTGCCCAACCACTGAGACACCACACTAGGGGAGCCAGCAGGAGAAAGAAGAGTCGAAGCCCCATCCACACGAACCACACCCCAACCCAGAGAAGGAATAACCTTGGAGGAGACCGGGGACAGAGGATCAGTCACTGGGGAGGAGGGTGATAGATCACCATGAAGCAGAGCACCTGGAATGCCTAGAGTCGGACTGGTAGAACAGGGAGGATCAATCGTCGACGGACTCCTGGCACGTTTCAAGGACCCCGTTACAGGATCAACCATCTGAACATCCTTCGGACCATTTTCATCAATCCCTCCCACCTCCATTCGATCCCCCAGAGAACCCAGGACAGAGAAGCTCATACCAACGCCCGCATCCTCCGTCGAAAAGAACATCTCCTGCACTACCCGGGGACCTTCTCTGCGCGACTTTGGACGGTTTCTGCCAACCCTCTACATCCGGAGGCGAATTCGGCAGGGAGGAGGCTGTCCATGGGGAGCCCAGCAGAGAAGAGGAAGAACCCGGTCCGAAGAGACAGGGCAGCGATCGCCAGCCTTCTGCTGCTCCCTCTCGACCCGTGCGAGCACTATGATTATTGTAAAACAATTTGTAGTGATTTTTGTTTGGAAAAGCAGAGTTACCTTTATTTTATTTTGATGGAAATAGGGGTAGCATCCTGCTACCTCCTGTTTATCGAAGAAACAGAGTATGAATATACGGAGTTAAAGATATCAGAGATTCAGCTATACAGAGCTTAAGAGTTTCAGCGATACAAAGACACGGAGAGATGTTTCCGTGTGCCGAGTTCCAGTTACAAGTACATTGCATCCGTGCACGGGAGGGGCATTGGTGAACCAGTCAAACGCTATTTGGACGAGCCAACGATTTCAATCTTCTCCACATGGTCTGGTGCAAAGGCAAGTTCTTTGAACAACAAATATGGCCTCAACAGTGAAAAGCCTGAAGAATCTTCTGCAAAACAGAAAATCACGTACCTCCTGTTGAGGAAGAGACGTGCATTCCTCTCCCTCCAAATTAACTTAAATAGGGATTTGGTACCATGCGAGCCAAATTTAGATCATGTTTTGAAGAACTGTTTGAGTAAAGTGCTCCTAAAATCACCAGCAGTCAAAAGTAACCGTTACACTAGGAATTTTGAAATTTTGTACCAAAAAACATGACCTCTTGATGTTTAGAAACATGAAAAACATTTGAAGAGATTGGGTTGGTTGGAGTAACATGTTCCCTACCTATGCCAATCTTCCTCCATGCCTTGCCTTTTTCTTTGGCATCAGATAACCCATCACAGAGTTTAGTACATAAAGAAAATGATTTAACAAGTTCTACCAGAAATTAGAAAAACTTCAATGTGCATTTTGTTTTTTTTAAACAAAGAGGACAACTATGCATAGGCACAGCAGTCACCAACTTTATTACAACAGTTATATTGTACAAATTACAAAGAGATCAAAAGAAAGGAATGTGCATTTTTCGCTGGTAGCAAGGGATTCAAGCGGACACCCCAGCTTCTTTTTCTCCCAAAATCGGATTTTTTTATGAGTAAGAGATACCAAGACTCGGAAGAAGTCGTATCTGGGTAGATGGATCATGGAAATATCTAGCAATCTGATTGGCTAAGGCAAGTAGCTAGCAGATATACTTCAATGCCTAAGAAATTGTGAAAATCAGCAAAAGTTCAATAGAAATCTACTGTCACAATCGTGTTGAAAAGGCATGTAGAATCTCTTCCACTGTAATGTTTGAAGCATTCCCAAAGTCCCATCCCGTTGATGTAACTGGCAGATATTAGAGAGGCCATCACCATCTTCACCGAATGGTAGCCGCCATTCAAACGGTGGGCTAGGACTGGTCCATTAACAGTGAGCAGGATCAGTTGCTTCATCCCCTAATTTATTGCTGGTAATCGTTACAAAGACTAGGATTCTAGATTTCGTGGAAGATGCCGGTAGAACAATGTTTTTTTGAAGTGATGGGTATTTCAGTAGAACAACTATAATTACTCAGCTTGCAATTGAAGAATGATTGGTTCTGACAGACAGACTGAGGAAGGACCAAATTCTCAGATAGATGAATTGGAGGACCATCTCATAACGTACATTACAGTATGTTATCTGCACGCCATTGCCGAACTCTTGGTCTTGAATTATGGTGAAACGAAGAGCGTAGTCAATTGTTTCTAGGACGTACAGTGCTCATGCCCATGAAATTGGATGATAGGTGTGGAGTCATTACAGAAGGCCATACGATGCCCTCTGCATTCAGGAATGGTGTTTTTGTAGAAAGGAAACTTTACTTTAAAAGAAGCATTGCCGCATGGTAAAGCACTGGATCCAATGGGCATGAGCACGAAAGATCGGAGAAAACAAAGAAGATTAACAAGAGAGAGACCAGGGAATAAAAAACGTAGCGGCCATAAGGAACAACACTATTTCTCTCTCTCTCTCTCTCAAAAAAAAAAAAAAAAAGGTGGAAAAAGAAAAAGAAAAACGAAACAACCAAATGAGCCGCACCACTCCACTACAAAAAGAATAACTATATAGCCGCTTTATTATTTGTATCACCAGCGTGGGTGACTTCTTTTCTTTTTCTTTCTTTCTTTTTTTTTTTGATAAGAATGGAGGCTGAGAAGATCAGCCCCAGTTTTTATTCGAAAGTTCAAAAAAGTGCAGTAGCGGGGAAACTAGAACAAGGCTAACAGCATTAAACTATTGTCATTGGTGTAATGACCGATGACCTGTTATCCACCTCAGCTGATCGAGTTCACAAAACCTCGTTGGCAAGAATTCTGGTCCTTAAACCGTCGTTAACTATTTTTATCACACTACCAGACATAGAAATAGGTGGTGGATCAGATGCTATTGAAAATCTCGTTATGACATTTTATAGAGCAATCAAAACGCAAAATAACAACAACAAATGATGCCACACATTTTCCCCGGCAAAATACATTCAGAATCAGCTCAGAGTCTTCCGATTCTACTATTTTAGTTGTCTGCTTGCAAAGTTGCACCTGCCACTGCACAATATGTGTACTACAATACTTCCACACCGTTTTTAGAAGCTGTCTCTCTGCTTCTCCCATTGCAGTTGCATATATGATGGAACTCTCATGTTATTTCTTGGGAAGGAAGGAGCAGTAATCGATCACAAACATACGTTTGATGACAAGAACATGCAATTGGCACTTGCTATGCGATCACTGCCATGTAGCCTCAAATGTCTGATCGATGGGAAAAGAAAGACAAATAAAAAGAAAACTTGATTGGTGCATCGGACTAGAACAGAAAAATATCTTCTCATTCCCCTGTCAGTAGCTGAACACTGGCAACATACCAAGATCACATTCTACAGAAACATACATTCTTTCGCCATCATCTATGCATGCCCAAGTAATCCTTGCTTGTTTTGCCAATCAATTTGAATTACTGGTTTCTTATTTGAAGTCTGCATGCCCACATCCAAAGATTTATTTTTTGAGAAAGCACAGAGCTAAGGCAATGCTTAATTACTGTAAGAATGACAGTTGGAGGAAGCGTATACATAAGTCAATCTCTAGAAGTATAAAAGTAAATCATTTCAGTTAAGCTTCCATTTTTTTTTATTGTAAGTTGAATCATATGTTGTTTGCTACACCAAAAAAAATTCATACTTCCCACAGGTATCAAAAAACTCAGCCAGTCGTTTCTGCTGATGAATCAATCAGTGATCCTTGAGGAGAAGATCGAACTTGAGGAGAAGATAGATCTGGATTTGGAGGCGTTTGTAAGTCACTTAGGCTTCCCCGCAACATATCTACCACCTTGCTCATGGAAGGTCGATTCTCTGGCTTTGTTTGTATGCACCATAGTCCAACTAATATCATCTTTCTTGCAATTTCTTCAGTTTCCACTGTTACACCATAAGCTTGCAAATCTCCATCTTGCTCAATATGCTTATAAATCCAATGTGGAAAATAAATTTCACTACTTTGCCCAACTCCAACATCTAGGTTCTTTCTTCCTCCAACCATTTCCAATACCATCATTCCATAGCTATATACATCAGATTTACTGGAGACAACTCCAAAATTTCTTGAGAAAACTTCCGGGGCAATATAGCCGATCGTTCCTCTAGGATCTGCCATGGAAAGTATGCTAATTTTTGGTGGGCATAACTTCGCCAACCCAAAATCTGATATCTTTGGACAAAATTCCTGGTCTAGCAGGATGTTGTGAGGTTTGATGTCAAAATGTACTATACGTGTGTTGCACCCACGATGAAGATATTCTAAACCTTGGGCTACACCAACTGCGATTTGGTATAGTATCTCCAATCCAAGAATTGATTTCTCCGAGTATATGTACTTATCTAGGGACCCATTAGGCATGAATTCATAAATAAGAGCTCTTTGGACCCCTCTGAACAAAAGCCCAGCAGACTAACAATTTCACATGAGAGGTCCTACCTATGCTTGCAACTTCATTGACAAATTCCTCTCCATCACCCTTGGAGTCGGATAAGATCTTTACAGCAACAAAACGACCATCCATGAGACTTCCTTTGAATACAGTGCCATAACCACCTTGTCCTAGTTTTTCACGAAATTTCTGGTGATCTTTTTCACATCTTTGTACCCGTATTTTTAGGAGCAAGGGATCCATATCTCTCCAGAAAGGCTTTAATGTTCTGTGAACTATCTGATTTTTTCCTCCAAAAGAAGATTGAGAAGGGAAGTTTTTCATGCTGGTGTAAATAGAGAAAGGATAAAAGGCATGCCAAAAGGAGACCACCAGTAACTGCTGCTGAACCTGCAAAGAGAGTATGAATTCATGACTAAAAAATGCCAATGATAAGAAGATATTTACAAATAACCTTTAACATTACCGATTTATAATCAATAAGATTAAAGGAAATGTGAGCATGAATAACTACTAGAATGCCTATGGTCATCTTGAAATTAAACATCTTCTTAAAAAATGGGCTTAGGAGCTACATGATTACCTCTTCTTCCTCTTCGTCTTCTTCAATGCTAAGAAGATGGAGTAACCTTTAACATTATCAATTTATAATTAATAAGATTAAAGGAAACTCAAGAATGGATAACTTTTAGAATGCCTATGGCGATCTTGAACGTTAAAATTCTGCTTCAGGGAATGGGCTTAAGAGCTACATAATTACTTCCTCTTCATCATACATTTTTCACTTGTCTGATAAGTAGGTATCTCAACCTTCAATTTTGAAAAAAAAAAGGAAAGGAAAGGAAAAAAAGAAACAAATGAATATTTTTTTTTTAAAAAAAAAAATCAATGCCCCTTATAGTTTTTATGCAAATTACTTTGTTCTGCTCTGTTCTTTGTCAGTATCTTGGCATTGAGTAATTGTGCAATGAAAAACATAATCATATAGTTATCTTTAAGTACAACTCTGTTGGTTAAATGCTATAATCCGTTACCATCAATAATTCCTGCAGAGTATTCTTGGAAGTATAATTTCATATGCTTGACATCCAAACTACTATTACACATGATCAGTTATCTTGTTTATTTGCTACTAACAACCCACCAAATGGACGGGGTGGCTATGCCTATCATTTTTAAAATCAAAACAATGGTCTCCAAGAATTCACTGATGTAGAGGCCATTTCCTCATTACTTGAGCACATCTAACATCCTTGTCTGAGTGATCATCCCCTTTTGCCCAGAATTTCAAATGTATGAAGCTCAACATCATGCTTTTGCATTGGAACTAATTAATGTTAGGTGAATGTTGATCCTTGATTGGCTGAGTTCATAGGAAACCATTACTAACACTACAGATGTTTGATATGTCTTCATATAGTTTCCAATAAAAGCCTCTAAATTTATAACCAGAGGCAGTAGTTTATAAACATCCCCATCTGGAAACTTGAATTTTTGCCTGTTGAACAGATCTGCAAGCTAATTTGAAGCCATAGAACATGGAATCCTATTAAAAGAGGCCTTGATCTGCAATGCTTGACCTATTGAAAATCTTTGAAGCTTATATACATATACTACAATTTCTGAGTGAGTTCGATACAAGAAGCTTTTTTTTTTTTTCTTTGAAATAATACAAGAAGCATATTAGTTAGCCAATTGAAACTCAGTAACCCATAACATCTAAGGCTAAGTGTTTCATGGCAATGCCTATCGTTTGCCCACTTCACCAAGCTAGAATATGTTTTCAGAGGCAAAACAGCTCCACAAAGATGTAGACTTGTGGACAAGCCCAGAATGGAATGGGACTAGACCAAAATCCACAGATTACAATTGAGTGACTGCCCTATTGGAAACTTTCTAGCACTAATAACTCTAACCCTATGTTTGGTTGGGTGCATAAGAAAGAGAATGGATAGGGTTAGAAGGATGGATGGCTATCTATCCTTTGTCCATCGTTTGATTCAAAAAATTATAAAAAGGATGACAATGATGAATTCTCCACTGACCCGGACCTATTATTTTGTATCCTGCTAAATCGAGAGGATGAGGAAGGATAGATGGAGCAGTAAAAGGTGAACTTTTATATCGACAAAATTATCTCTCATTATTTTTTTAATAAAAGTATAATACTTCTTTACATTTTTATTTATATTATTTATATACACTTTTATTTTATCTATACTATTGATCCTATCCTATTAAATTTTATTATTAATTATTTAATTTTAGCATATAATTTCCATAATTAGAATTATCTTCTATTATTTAAATTTTATATATACTATTTTAATTAACTATTGTATAAAAATAATTAACTATTTAAATTAATTTATCAGTTATTTATTTATATAATTAATACATCAAAATAAATTAATTCATTAATAATTAATTAAAAAATCATCTATGTAGTTAAATTAAATTAAAACTAAATATTTATATAATTTTTTATATCATTATAAATTATAAAAATTATAAGTTTGCTTTTTTAGTATAAATAAGTATTATAAATTGATAACAATAATATTTTTTATAGATGGTAGTTTAGTAAAAATATCATATAAATATCATTTATTCTCTCTTTCATTCCTCCTATACCAAATAGAGAAGAAAATTATTTTATATCTTTTCATGTTTCACTAAATACATGCATGAAAGGATGGATGGATTTTTCATCCATCAGATCCATCCATCCTTTCCCTCATCCATCTTTCTTTCTCTAACCAACCTTCCTTCAATCTATCCTTTATACCAAATAAAGGTTAACGTAGACATTTTCTTTCTCATCCATAGCTAAAAACCCATAAAAGTTACTATGTTTGGATTTAAATCATTTAGTTTTAACAAATTGCTCGTATCTTAAAGCGTGCCACTTATTTACTTGTTAAAGTCTGATTTTGTGGTCATTCTTTTTTTTAGGTACAACTAGGTGATTACACCACTCCTATGTGAGTGCAACCCAATCTATCAGAATATAAATATCTTGCAACATTATCGTAATGCCAACTTTAGTCACCGGTATGGTCAACAACGAAGAAAACAATTCAATCTGCCATGCTGTTGACCTTCCAAAAGACATGCCAAAGATGCACCACGATAGAAAAATTAACAAAGCTCCAAATATCATGGAGAATCAGATGGACATCCAGATGCTTTGCCCTATCCCAAATCCAATCAATAACTGTGGTAGAATCACCCTCAACAAAAATCCTCTTAGCCCGTAGCTTCTGCCTTGTGTAAATAATGCCTGCCCAAGCAACATGGAGCTCTGCCCCTTAGCTAGGTCATTCTTCACCTAGCTGTTCCCCCATTCTTTTGTCTAAAATTATTGTACAACTTGTAAATATTGAGGAAAAGCAATAATTATCTAAAGAGATTGGCTGGAATGAAATACGCACCTATTATAATCCGCCTCTTAGTGGTTTTTCTTTCTGCAACAAATAGGAGCCATGAAAGGACAATGTTAGCACGAGGCAAAGTTGATCATATAGAGAGAGGAATGGTCTACAAAGTGTCAATGCATTATTTTATATGGAATATCAATGCATTATCCTACATAATTTTCCCAAGTTTTAAAATTTATCTCATTCAACCTATCAAATGAGAACAAAATAATACATAATTATTTCATCATTATCATAAATGAAGCATGATTCTTAAGATGCTTAAAAGCATAAACGGATGCATCCAACAAGAAAGTTGTATAAGAATATTAACAAAAGCACATATGAGATGTTGCAGTTATCTACAGTTGAATATATCTACGAGGCACTTCAAATCTCCTGCAGTGCTATTTTTGAGCAGTATGGGCAAAGTCTTAATTGTGTAACTGGCGGGTGATTGAGAGAGGCCATTGTCCTTATCATGATAGGATGGTTTCCTGTTAACAACAAGAACACTAATGATAGAAAAGCTAACCCCACCCAACATATAGAGAAAAACAACCAGAATAGGGGATGACACAAAGTGAGATCCCTGAAAACACCCAAATATGTAATCAAGTACAAGCAGGCTTATCTTTTCTATGATTTTTTTTATCAAATTAATATTCACATCCTTTCCACTCCAAAATCCTATTGATCATAGTTTTTATTTTTTTTATTTTTTTTATATGACCAGAAAAGGCAATGAAGGTAAAATTAATTTATGAAATATGAATTAGTTTGGAGCACGGTGGAAGGACTTTCAAAAGGAAATTTGATGATCAAGCCACCAAAGAATCTAAATGGATAGCATCAAACCAGTAGGGGAAAGATCTCCTAAATGAACGAAAAATAAGCAGTGGATAGAAAAATCTTTCTGAGATAAGAGCAACCATTCTCATGACATTAGTTTTACATAATTATTCAGGAATAATAGCTGTTTCGTTTGAGTCCAAAGCTTCTGCAATTACATTTAGAAGAATTTGGTAATTAGTTGAATGGCAATGAAAAGCTTAAAACAGAGCCAAAACCAGTTAACTACTCGAGCTAAAAACCCAGTCTTCTGAGAAACACACTGCAACTCCGACTATCGGCCTGCTCATGGAAAGTACACATTAACCTCGTTTTCGCATAATCTTATCACGTTACTTTTGGAATTCTCTAGTCACCTTTAAACGAATTTCATATTTATAAAAATATTTAAAATATTTTTTCAAAGAACATGTAGAAGAATTTCAAATTTATTTTTCTAAATAATGAGGAAAATATTAACGCCTGTGATCATAGTTGAATGCCAATAAAATACTCAAAATAGAGCAAAAACCTTCAGGGGTTGGATGCCATCCGAGTACTAAAAGCTTGTTGGATGACATGTAAATACTACAAGCTGGAGATAGAATGGTAGTCCAGATTTACCTAAGAAACTCACTAAAGCAACATGTTTGATGGGCCATATAGATAAAAATTTGAGCATTTGATTAATATCTATATCGATAAAAAAAAATTGAATATGGATATGGATTTGAATAGATAAATATTCAATTTATATATGAATATCCAATTTCACTTGTAATTTTATTTAATTTTATATAATATTTATTAAATTATAATATATATATATAAGTATATTAACATGCTATTAACTTGATTTATCTTTCGATTAATCATATATATATCTTTGATTCTATAGCCATAAAATTTAATTATTTGATTTATATTTTATTTATATCTATATTTTTAATATTTAATTTATATCCGTATCTATTTAAAATAAATATAAATATAAATTTTAGTATCCGATTAATATCCATATCTATCTCTATATTTATTAAATAAAATAAATATGCATATAGATATATTGGTATCGCATTGATCCTGACCATCCGGTATCAATCCTGTGATCGTATCCACATTGGCCTTTGCTTGCTCCGTGCAATTCGGTGCCTCCCAATCCAAGATATAAGCGACATACGCGTTACCAGGATTGCAGGGTAATCAGAAGTAACCGTCGACCTGCGCTCTCGAGCAACTGTGGAAGAAAAGTTTCTTGTTGACAGCACTAATATTGAAAGGTGTGCCAGAGAAGGAAAAATCGTCAACAAGAATGAATTCAAGCAAACATGGTCTAAGAGCTTGGTCTCTGAAAGCCAAATGGATTCGTTGTCGTAGAAGATGTCTAGGATCGGACTATCTCCGTAGGGCATTTGGAGATAAGGGATGGCATCAAAAGATTCAAAACAGTTCACACTAAAACCGGGATAGCCACGGTAGGCAGGTTGTTGCCTTCAATCCGAAACGGGTAGCTTCTCTCCCAAGAGTAGATGTCGACGAAGAAAAAGGGGATAGAGAAGAGCCCTTGTAATTGTAGCAGTAGGTTGGTTGGTATTCATTTGGGATGAGCGTGGAGAGAGAGACCTAAAGGGGCTGGAGAAGAGAGAATTTTAAGAGGAGGGTGATGGTTAGAGTGCTTTGATCAGTCTTTGGAAGTCTCGGTTTCCAAATCGATGACTAAAAAGCCGTATGTTGGATGGAACAGAAGACAAATGATTCTCTGGCAGCAACTCATCCAAGTTTAACAAAAGTAGTATCAAAATCAGACAAGTAAATAAGGTGCATGTTGTGGGATCTCGAGAGTAATAAAGAAGAGTGGTTTGACGACTAGTTTCGGATGCATTTTCAAATGAGCAAGGACAGAGCCAGAACATAAACTGCGAAAAATGAAAAGGAGAGAGCGAGGGCATAAACGGAGAAGGATGAGAGTTGTAGACATAAGAAAGGGAAGGGTGATTGATGATTGATGGTGACTTGACCAGTATTATCTCCGAAAGTCTCCTTTTAGCCCACGATGAATGGACCGTGGAAGTCTACGTGCAGAGAAAGCACGCAAGTCGTGTGCAGAGAAAATGCAACACCAAGACGCGGTATAGCGTTAATGAGAAGTGGAAATGAAATTTCCATTTTGTATTGACTGGCACTTGCAATCCACGATTTTTAGATCCATTATTTCCAGCTCATTGTTAATGGCGTAGTTAAAATTCATGAAGTAGTATCTTTCAAATCTTTAAAATTAATTTAATTCTAGAGTAAAATATTTATAATTTTATCACAGCAAATCAGCGGCATAGTTCATAAGGTTGACGTAGTTGATCAATAGAGAATAGCGACCGGTAACCACTAAAATATATTTTATATCAACGTTAACCAAAATATATAAATTTTAGAATATTTTATGTTTTTTTGATGATGTTGTTTTAAAAATATGCTAAAACACCGTTGTTAGGATGGAAGTAATATAGGCATTAGAAATATCTAAGCCTATCGAAGAAGTAGGTACAAAGGCAAAGACGTTCAGGCTTCCACTGATTCACCTTCACACGCTTCACGATGCCCAAATCCGGCACGCCTAGTCATAACAAGCACACCTAGCTGGAATGGCGTTGGCTGGCCACTGACCCAACCGATATGACGTCTTGGGCCTAACCGGTAACCACCTTTATGTTCCAACTAATTGAAAAGATGAAAAAATCAAGGAAGGAAGGAAGAAAGGCAAGGCATACCCCACAGCCGTCGGTACAGTCGCCGCCCGCCGTCTGGCCTTGGGGATAGACCTCGCCAGAATCTGGACAGCCTCGGCACACTCCATCATCCACCGTCCACGTTACGCTGATTCCCTCCAGCATCGCCTTCCTAAAGTTGTTGCTCCCGGCGATAACAATTCATCATGCATCGTCCAGTTTATGGGAAAGATTCCAGTCGAGCTACACCTCCCCAAAGCGTAATTAGGAGGCTGCTCGACCAGACTATAGTATGAATGCAGCTGAATCCCTCCGGTTGGACAGGCGATTTGATAGAACCCGTAGATCTCATGATCAATGGACTCCAAGGTGCAGTTGAAGTAGAAGGAGATATTGAGATCGAGCCTGGCATAGCTGAAGAGGGAGGAGTGGATGATGGGGTCGGTGAAGGTGCGAGGACAGTCCTCTCCAGTGAGATCCGGGTCGATGATTGTGAGGACTCTGTTCTCGTAATCGATACTCTTGATTTGGTAGGATTTGTTGCCTATGTTAATTGTCAGAATGGATCGATCCTTGTTGCAAGCGAGCTCGAACCCTTGATGGCCGCAGTCCTCGGGACTGTTAACTGGCCGGAACGGGAAGGTGATGTTATACTGATTGCGCCCACAGACGTATGAGGTATAGCCAGAGCACGGAGGGTTGTTATCGGCTTTGGAAAGCAGGGAAAGCATTAGGAGAAGGATGGGTGAGAGGAGGAGGTATGAGCGGTACATCCCGGTATCTCTTACCCGACGTTATAGGAACCTTGGCCATGGGAAGAAAGTTATGGACATTAGAGGAGACGGCTGGATGAGTAGAGATGGGGGTGGGGAGAATTAATCTCAGTCTTAGATCGGGAAAGGAAATGGGCCCAAATAAAGATAAGGGCTAGGTTGATTCATTCAAAACAGGTGACGAGCGTGACGATAGATGTTTAATATTTCTTGTTGCCGGGGATGGTTGCTGGTTGACGGATGGATGAGTGTGTGGCGCTCAGTTTCCAAGCCGCCACCAATAGAACACATGGCTGGTGCTGGTTGGGTGGACTGGAAGAATTATTAAATGGGCCACCAGAATGAATTAATTCTAGGCCATTAACTGATGCCCATATATTTTGGACTGGACCTAGTAAAGGAGTTGGGGCAGTCTTCGGTGTCCAAACATGGCGTAATCTATGTCAAATGGGCAAGTTGAATTCAGAAGTGGTGTTCTTGGTCTTAAGCAGAGTGTAAACATGGAGACCTTCTTAGCACCATGGTTCCAAGTAATGGATGCTCACGGAATTCGCATTCATCGGTCCTTGTTGGGAAGGAAATTCCATATCATTTATCAGATTTTCTCAATAGAAATGAGAACTGTCCTTCGCCATGGCAATACAACACCGAGTTCTATGCATGACACGTTTCTAGACTGGTGAGATAAACCTGCAACACTTTTTTTTGACCATCCTAAACTCATTCATGGAAATGCTATTATGTTTTTCTCATCAATGTCCTTAACTTTCGTCCACTTTCATGTCATGAAAGCAGTCCGTTTAGCTGTTTTTTGATAGCGGTGCTTATGGAAAGGATTACAAGCAAGAGCCTGGATCTGGATTTGAGCAACATACTGGCACAGTCCATGGCCCGAATTGGAAACTGATTACACTAGAACATAGCCTATGCTAGCTAGGTGTTTTGTTAGGCAAGGTCAAAGTGGGATTTACAATCTAGAATATAATTTCTCTAAAGCCTTACCCCCTAGTGACCAGCCCATTTAACTCTTTGATAGGTTAAAACTAAGTAGATGGCATAAACCATGCCCAGCCTCCTCTTTGATACTCTAATTTAACACTTTGTAAGAACGTAGTACTATATTAGTTATGCATCTGAGAGATCATGGTACTTATATAGAATCAAAAAATTTAATTAATATCTTTCAACTAGTCTTTTTAAATAAGATCTTAGGTTATTAATTATACTTTTTTAATTTCCTTTTATATGTTGCATTATATCCATTAATGTTACTGTATTTATTTTTCCCTGTCAAACATACATAACAGCGCGCAATAGCGAATGAAATTGGTTTTAGATAATTCTTTTTTATCAGAAACATTGCCTGCTTCATGCCAATATGCTCAAAAACACCTTCATAAAACTCTAATTATCATCACTTAATCTCCTTAATATAATTTTGCTAGCAATTCATCATTTGTTTTTGATTCACTCTTATCTTTGAATATATAATAAGCTGCAGGAGTGAAACTCATGCATCTCCGTCCTCTTCTTGGTTTCATCTCTACCAACTCGTGTTTCATCTCCACACGATTAACGGTCATCTGAGCTTCCTTTTCAAGATGCAAGGAAACTACGTGGTCATATATTCATAAAATTCAGAATTATAGGCGAAAAATCTTAGACCTGGTAGTGGAGCTGGTAAAAATAAGTGCGCTAATGCACTTCGAATCAACCAAAATTCCTTGCCTTCTTGGGTCTTTCATGAAAATCTTTTTATATTTTTTATAAAAATATGGGACCTATAACAAAGCTCAGGTTTCTCAAATCTTTTAGAGCCGTGCGATTTGCCTACGATCTTCAAGTTCTGTCGACAATGAATGAGTAGCTTGTTGAAACAGAGTAACTTGCAGGATGAGGTCCGAATACATACATACCTTTGCATGAGCCGTTTTCCAATCCGTTGGGACAGAAACAGGGTCGATCATCGTCTAAATCGTACCCACAAATCCCACCAGAGTCGATGCAGTCTTTGCACCACCCGCTTCCCACCGTCCACATCACGCTGAACCCCGCTTGCAGCGCCTCGCCGAAGGGCGTATCACCACTCATCAATAGCTGCACGACCGTCTTATTCATCGCAAGAGTCACGGACGATTGACACCCGGATGGAAAACTATAGACGTCGATCCCATAATAAAACCAGTGCTTCCCGTTGCGCTGGAAGAGGCATTCAATATCATGTAGAGCAGGAATAGAATCAGAGAGGTTGATGCAGTTGATGAACACGGTGAGGTTCAGGTCGCGGTCGGAGTACTCGAAGAGGCGCTGATCCAAGGTGGTGCTCTCGTCTGGGTTGGGGCAGGACTGGCCAACATAGTTCTGGTTTACGATGGTCAGAAGGCTGTTCCAGTAGTCGACGCCCTTCACTTGGTACTCTATGTTGTCTATTTGGATCTGGGGCTTCTCGTCGTCGCAAGTTAGGTTAAAACCTGGGTAGCCACAATATTCGGGACGGCTATCTATGAGAAATGGATAGGACACATGATCGACAAGTCTCCGCAGGAAAAGGGAACCGGCCGAGCACAATCCAAGTATTTCTTGTAGATTGCATCAGCGAAAGAAGGCGGCAGCGATGACAAAGTGAAGAAGAGAACGGGGAGGAAGGGAAGAAGAAACATTTGTTGAAGGAGAAACCATGGATGCATTTTGTCTTCTTTTTGCCTAATTGGATCGAAAGCGTTGAGGAACTAACAGAGCAAACTTGAAGAGTAGGAATAATAGAAGGAAACGGCCGGGGAGATGAAATAGTTCTTTTGCTGTCGGATGTCGGGTACATATTCAATGGTTAAAATGAGAAAAAGTAGAGGTGGAACAGATCTAGAAGATGGCGGCTGTAAGAAATTATTCATATATGGCAGAAAATTACAAAAAGAGGGGACGAAACCCGAAGGGAGGATCCCCACCATCTAGATGAGAAGCATGCCGGTCAAGTCAGGGTTGGGTAACAAAAATAAAAAAAAAAAGGCAGCGATGGGTACGGTTTTTCCTTTCTCTGACCAGTCAAACGGTATGTGCCGTGTAGGATACTGCTAGTCCGAGCAGCCGAGTCCATCGAGATAGCTACCGCACGGCGTTCATGTATGCGAACAACATAGGCACGCACCTAGCCAGCTGCTGACGACACTGGACCAGCTGCTGACGACATGGTATCATTACAATTGAATTGGACTAGATAAAAAACATTGTAGGAAACTTAGGTTTAAACTAGTAGCACAAAATGGAAAAAAAAGATCTCTGTTAGGAATAGCTGGGTAGGTGGTTCCTCTAGAAACAAGCTAGCTGGAGCACAGAGATATGTATCTAATAATTGATCAAACGAAATTAGTGACTCTCATAAATTAACTTGAAACCTCATCAGACATAAATAAATAAATATTTTATATTAAACCAGCAATAGAGTAGAAAGGCTAGCCTTTCTTCCCCATATGTGGCACGAACAAAACCAGCAATAGAGTAGAAAGGCTAGCAATCCTCTCTTCCATATTCAGCAGCAAAGCCATTCAGAAGGAGCAGGTTTCAGCTGTAGACATCATCAGCTTCTGAAAACTGGGATCACTGAAGAGCTGTCAGGAGGCACACCAGGAATCTGTAATTGGGAGTAGGGTGTGCCAGAGATTCAAGCTTGCTCCACGGCTGATGATGATTGGCTTCACTTCTCGTCGAACAGAAATGTCCCAAACCAAACAATAGTCGAATAATTCTCTGGAGCGTTTGAGTACACGGATCCTTTTCTCTTGAGAAACAGCCTGGCATTTCCCTCCCTCCAAATCTCCCAACACATTGCAGAAATCAGCTGCTCACCTGCCCTTTTGCTCAGCTTGATATGGTTCTTCCTTCTCCATTCTGTCCAGAGTTTGAGAAACATAGTCGGCCTCCCTCTAAGTTGTAGTTGAATCTTAATGGTGCTCCACGGACTCTTAGCAAATAGACTGCCCACTGAAATGCTTTTATAAACAATCTGAAGATTTCATGGACTGTAGAATATGATCCTAGGAAGTCAGTTCTAATGATGAAGCAATTGGTGATCCTGGAGGAGAAAGATATGGCTTTGGAGGCATTGACAGGTCATCAGCACTTCCCTCCAACATTTCCACTACTTTGCTCATTGAAGGACGATTTCCTGGCTTTGTTTGTATGCACCACAAACCAACTAAGATCATCTTTCTTGCAATTTCCTCATTTTCCTTTGTTACTCCACAACATTGTAAATCTCTATCTTGATCTAGTTGCTCGTAAATCCAGTGTGGAAAATAAATTTCACTAGCATTCCCATCTCCATCATCTATGTGTTTTTTACATCCAACCATTTCTAGTACCATCATTCCGTAGCTATATACATCAGATTTACTAGAGACAACTCCAAAATTCCTGGAGAAGACTTCTGGGGCAATATAGCCTACTGTTCCTCTCGCATCTGCCATGGAAAGTATGCTAGCTTTTGGTGGGCACAACTTAGCCAACCCAAAATCAGATATCTTAGGACAAAATTCTTGGTCCAATAGGATGTTGTGAGGTTTCATATCAAAATGCACCATACGTGCGTTGCACCCACGATGCAGGTACTCTAAACCTCTGGCAATGACAATTGCTATGTGGTACATTTTTTCCAACCCAAGAGTTTTTGCTAGTATTTCTGAGTAGATGTGCTTTTCCAGCGATCCATTAGGCATAAATTCATAGATGAGAGCTCTTTTGGAACCCTCTGAGCAAAATCCTAGAAGACGGACAATGTTCACATGAGAGGTCGTTCCGATGCTGGCAATCTCATTGACAAATTCATCTCCTTTGCCTTTGAAGCTACTTAAGATTTTCACAGCCACCAAACAACCATCATCCAGACTACCTTTGAATACAGTCCCGTAACCACCTTGGCCTAGTTTGTAACGAAATGATTTGGTTATTTTTTTAACATCAGAATATTTATATCTTTTTGGAGCGAAGGATCCGTATCTCTCTAAAAAGGCTTCAACATTCACTGAGTCTGTTTTCTTCTTCCAAAAGAAGATTGAGTTGACAAGTCTTGTGTACCAGAATCGGCGGAGAGAGAATAAAAGACATGTCAAAAGGAATCCTCCAATACATGCTGGTGCACCTGGAGAGGAAGGGAAAAAGAAATATGTGACTAGAAAATGCAAATGCTAAAAAATGTACTTTTATAGAGAACTTTTAATATCATCATTTGTAATTAGAAACATCAAACCAAATATAAGAACAAAGAGCTTTTAAAACATCCATGCGCTCATCTTGAGATCTAACTTCTGCATCACGAGATGTGGCCTAAAAGCTCCACAATTACATAATTTCTTTTCCCATTGATAACCAGGTACCTCAATGTTTAACTGAAAAAGAAGAGATAAAAGAAAAAAGAAAAGAACATTGATGAAAAAATGTTCCAGGACCCTTCAAAAATTATATATGAATTTCTCAGTACTGTTCTACATTTCACCACCTAATTTCCAGAGTTGATTAAGTATATTTAATTGCATAATGGAAGGCATACTCATCTATGAACACCATCCTTAACTATCTAACAACTGTTATTGCATATGCTTGGAAGTATTTTTTCATAAGCCTTTCTGGCAAACTATTACCATTATATGTGAACAGTGATCTCAAATGTTTGACACTAACAACCAATCAAGAGTAAAGAGGCAGTCTATATTACTTGAATCATGAGAGCCCTTAATATGAGGAAATTCTCAACATAAAATCAAGTAACACAATTTTTTTCATAGGATACCTCCTAGCCAATCCATATGAAGGAAAATATGATAGGACACCATGGACCCATGCAATTCGGAATTTGGTAGAACATAATTAACTTACACTATAAGGAAGATAAATTGTACCAAAGATATGCATAAGATGTAAACCGCACATTTTGTCGAGGAAATCATTGATAGCACTAATATTTTTTGACGAAAACAAAGATTCATGCCAATCATATCTCAACACAGGCCCATAGATAAAACACCTAGTGAAGTTACTAAATTTGAATCTAATTTCATTTAATTTTAGCAAATTTCTTCTATCAGATAACATGCCATTTGTTTTAGTTGCTAAAACCTAGCAAACTTTTAGTTACTTTTCATCTAGATATTCCTTTTGTTTCTGACATTATTACAGAAGCAGTAAAAATTTGGAAAAAGAAATGCAAAGGGATTGGCTGGTACCTATTATTATCCGTTTCTTACTTGAATTCCCACCTGCAATATTATACACCATAAAAGGACAAGGTTAGTGCTAGAAGAAATTGATTATATAAAACAGGAAAAGCATACTCAGCATATATACATTCACACGCATAATTTTTCTGACATTTAAATTTTGCTAAATGATAATTGAACCTGTCAAATCAACACTGCATATTCTTAAGACACTGAAATCATAAGAATATAATATAATAAAAGCACTTCTTAGGGTTTGCAAGGATCTTCTTTGGAACTCACAAAATGAGAATCTTGAGTTGTACATGCACTTGGAATCTCCTTCAATGCCATAATTGAAGCAAAATGGGCAATACTCCAATAATGAGTAACCATCAGATTATAGAGAAAGGCCATCATCATTATCCCCAAAAGACAACTTCCATTGTAAAATGGACCAACAGAATTCATAACTTAGGTCTTTCATCCTCTAATTTAAGTCAGTAGAGATTGTGATTTTTGCAAAGAATGTAACTATAGAGTTTATATAAGATGTGATTAACAAAAAAAAAAAATCCACATCATCCATCTTGCAGTTGAAGATCAATAGGCTGTGACCTACAAGTTGAGAAAGAAGAGAAACGAAGAAATAGAATTTTCTGAGAACAGGGAAGATAGAGAATCTGGAGGTTTAAATTCAAAAAGAAAATTGTTGTCTGATCTCTGCATAGACATTGATGAGTTTGTCAACTTGTTACTATAAGTGTCTTTTCTGGGTGCTAGAATCTTTTTGCAGCATATGAGAGCTGTTATAACAAATCATTTAAGGTCCTAGGCACTCAGCATGAGGCCTGTCTATTGTTGAGGGGACTGCTGTCATGTTTGTGCGGGAACTCTGATTTGGTCAGTTTTTGGCTTGCTGTTCCCTCTGTTTTTGAGCATCAGGAATTCAGGATTGGGCATTGGTAAGTGCTGCCTGAGATTGAGCTGGCATTCCTTTTGTTCTCCTAATTTTAGTAGTTCAATGAAACGTGGCAGTTTCATCCACCACTTGCTTTTAAAAGAAAGGCATTCAACATAAGTAATGCGTGTATAGAAAAATGGATTTGATTTCAATAGACTCATTACACAGACTTAGGCCTGTCAATTGATATGAGAAGCTCGAGCTTGGATCAAGTTCAACTTGAAACAAGATTAATTTGAGATAAGTTGAACCAAGCTAGAACTCAATTCATTGCCTGAAAATTATTTTCAAACCAAAGCAGAAATTAACATGGCTTGATCAACCTAGGCTCAATAAGCTTTGACAGATAGTTAAATTGTACATTTCCAAACATTTAATAATTTTAATAAATTTATTATTTTATGATTAAATGCTAATTTTACAAATACATTTTTAAAAATTAGTTAAATTTCAATTCAAACTCAAATCTAGGTTTAATTAAGTAGTACAAACTCATTGATTTCAGCTCATTTTAAGAATATCAATCTGATGAACTAGGCAAAGGTTCGGTCCAATTCAAAGTTAAATTTGAATAGGGCTCATATTGAACAATTAACACATATAACTTAATGTTGCCACCTAGATCGTCGTAGCCTGCAGCTCCGACATGGCGCGGATGTGCGGACTTCCCGCCTGGAGACCTTCGACAGTGGCCAGTCCTACAAAAAAGAGGAGACCCGGACCGGGGATTCCGGCAGGAACACTCCGACGATCAAGTCAGTGGACGATCAAGGAGAACATATATCCTCCTTAGTAGAGCCCAGCATGGACTCTACATTCAGAGGATGTTGTAGAGAGAAAGAATAGAAGCTAAGCAGTGAGAGTTCATGGGGGAGTCTTCAAATGTTCCTCCTATTTTGGCTTGGCTTCTCTTTGTTTGCTCGTATTTGCGCTTTTGTACTTCTACTTCCTTTTACCGGAGGCCCCTTCGGGCTTCTTATAGAAGCATGTTTCATTTGGTGGGGCTTAAATCCCTGATCTGATGTTCACTTGATGCGCCTCATGTGGGTGGAGCATAGGTCGGTCCCTGCCTCCCTGGTGCAGGGCGGATGTCAAACGCCTGCGGCGACCAACACCCCGGCTCTGCGAGAACGGGTTCTGAGAATTCTTGGATGCTAGGATTGAGCAAGATAGGGAAGATCCCTTTGAAACCTGCAACGATCAAGTGCTGGAAGGGCCGCGTGATTCCTCACGTTCCCAGCCCTCTACCGGATTTCAATCCGGGTCTTCACGAACAGAAGGGACGAACGATGGGTTTCTCACCGTGAGTCCCTGTTTCTTTTTTTTTTTTTTTTTAAAAAGAACTTGGAACGGAAGGAAGAGATTCCTCACGGAATCGTCTTCTCCCAATCAGGCTTTCGGCCTGGTGTGCGCAAGGGGGAAAAAGGTGGCCGGCGGCCTTCCACGGAAACACCCCAAACACACCTTCCACGGAACCAAAAAAAAAGACAACAGCACGTCCCCCAAAAAATAATTCTCAAAACAAAACGCTGCTTCCTTTCTTTCCTTGGTTCAGGTTTTAAAAAAAACAATACAAGGTATAGTTGTCCCCCACGTGACTAACAGGGAGGGAATAAAAAAAACTAAACTAAATGTTCTCCACGTGACTAAAGGGAGGAAAAACAAATGTAAACAACTCCAAACGCTGACTCTTGCGTGAAACTCTTCAAACGGATTTTTTTTTTTAAAAAAAAAAAAATCAAGAGATCACGTCACTAATAAAATTATAATAATAATAAGACTAAAGACTCCGTGTTTTCCCGGATCCGAAACTCCACGGGCGCTAATAGTGTATTGGGCCTTCAGCCCAATTCCTAATTAATTATTTTCATCCCAAAAACGGGTCAGATTTGAAACTTGCTTCCCTTGAAGGTGTCTGGACCTGCGCACGTTTCCTGCTGGCGAGGCTGGCAACCCCAAATCGTCATGGGTCGGAAGCTGAACCGAAACGTCTGGGTTGGGCTTCGCCGAACTATCACCGGGCTGTCCTGTTATATAGTTAGTCGATCAGGTTCAATATTCATCTCGATGTCCGCATCACTCTCCCCTTCCTCTGAAAAGCTTGTCCTAAGCTTGAATTATCACCTGCATAAGGGTTAGATGTCGAATATTGAATATATCAGAAATAAGAACATCGTCTGGTAATTCAACTCGGTAGGCATTGTCACTAAATTTCTCCAACACCTGACAAGGACCAATTTTCTTTGGTTTGAGTTTGGTGTAGGTCCCCTGTGGATATCGTTCTCTTAGCAAGAAGACCCATACCAAATCACCAACTTCAAAAGTCTGCTGTCGACGCGTCTGATCAGCCTTAGCCTTATACTTGGCATAATTTTGTTCTAGATTGGCTTTAACAGTTGCGTGCACCTCACGGAGATCAGCCACTCAATCTTCAATTTTCTTACTTGATTTGTTTGGCACATCAACGGGTAAAATATCAAGTGGTCCTCTTGGCAGAAATCCATACAATACCTGAAAGGGTGCAAAACCAGTAGAACGGTTCACCGAAGAATTGAACTCAAACTCAATCTTTGGCAAACATACATCCCAGTTTTTAAATTCTTGAACATTGGCTCTCAACAAGTTACCAAGACTTCGGTTGACAGTCTCGGTTTGCCCATCGGTCTGAGGATGATAGGGACTACTGAATTTTAATTTTGTACCCAACCTTTTCCACAATTCATGCCAGAAATGCTCCATAAACTTGCTATCTCGGTCCGAAAGTATCGACGATGGTATCCCATAATGTCGAACAACTGCAGAAAAATAAAGATCAGCTACTTTCGATGCATCAAATATCGTTTTGCATGGCAAGAAACAAGCCATCTTGCTGAACCGATCTACGACTACCATGATTGAATCTTGACCTCTCACTATCTGTGGTAAACCTACAACAAAATCCATAGATACCTCTCGCCATGGCTCATCTGGAATCGGTAAAGGGGTATATAAACCTTGATTTATATCTGATCCTTTGGATCCTGATACAAACGGCATCTCTTCACATAGGTTTTGACATCTCGGTCAAGCCCAGGCCAATAAAACCGTTGACGAATTAACCATGCAGTTTTGTCTCTTCCAAAATGTCCTTGATTATGCAGTTCCTGAATAATCAATACACGCAGTGAAATGTTAGGAATACAGAGATAATTACCACGGAACAAATATCCATCATGAAGGACGAAGTCAGATCGACCTCCAGCTTCCAATTCAGTCACAATGCTCTGGAAATGCTCATCTGCACGGATATCATCCTTCATGCTTTCAAACCCAAGGATATATACTTGCATAGCACCAATCAATAAACTCCGTCTACTTAAAGCATCTGTCACTTTGTTCAAAGTGCCTGACTTATGCTTGATGCTGAAAGTATACTCCTGTAAAGTACTTACCCATTTTGCATGTCTGGAGCTCAACTTATGCTGTCCCTGTAGAAATTTTAATGCTTGATGATCTGAGTACAGCACAAATTCTCGTTGGATCAAGTAATGTCGCCAATGATGCAATGACCTCACAATGGCGTATAGCTCCAAATCATAAACCGAATACAACATTTGGCACCTCCAAGCTTCTCACTGTAGAAAGCAACGGGTCTCCCATCTTGGCTGAGTACTGCGCCAATCCCAGTCTTCGAAGCATCACAATCCACTTCGAATACCTTGTCAAAATCTGGAAGAACCAACAGTGGTGCTTGGGTCAACTTGACTTTCATCTCATCAAATGCTGCCTGAGCAGTGTCATTCCATCCAAACTGATTTAATTTCAACAAGTATGTTAAGGGTGCAGCAATCTCACTATACCTCTTTACAAACCTTCTGTAAAAACCCACAAGACCCAAAAAGGATCTCAATTCAGTTAAAGTTGTAGGTGCTGGCCAGTCCACTATCGCTCGCACCTTACTTTCATCTGGAAGAATCCCATCACCAGTAACAACATAACCCAGAAAAATTAATTTGTCTACCATCCAAATACACTTCTCTGGATTAGCAAAAAGCTGGTTTTCACGTAATAATGTTAGAACTTGTGAAACATGCTCAATATGCTCTTGTGCTGTCTTACTGTATATCAATATATCATCAAAGTATGCAACAACAAAAGAACTAAGGAATGGATGCAAAACCTAGTTCATTACTCGCATGAACGTACTAGGAGCATTAGATAGCCCAAATGGTATCACCAACCATTCATACAGGCCTTCCTTTGTCTTGAAAGCTGTCTTCCATTCATCACCTGGCTTCATTCTGATCTGATGATACTCACTTTTCAAATCAATCTTAGTCAAGAACACGGCACCACTCAACTGATCTAGCATATCATCCAGCCTCGGTATTGAAAATCTATATTTCACAGTAATTCTGTTTATTGCCCGGCTGTCAACACATATGCCATGAAACATCCTTTTTCGACACCAAAAGTGCTGGTACCGTGCACGGGCTAATGCTTTCCCGTACAAAGCCTTTGTCTTCAGCTCCTCATGCTGCTGCGGGGTCATTCGATAATGAGCCTTATTCAGCAACACAGAACCCGGAATCAGATCAATCTCATGCTGAATATCTCGAAGTGGTGGCAAACCCGCAGGAAGCTCACTCCATACAACATCCCGAAATTCCTCCAAAACTGACACCAACTCCTGAGAAGATCATGTAGCTCTGTTCCCCATTCTGGCCAAACTCCTCTGGCTTACTAATCAGGGCAAAATAGAAATCTTCTCCCTCTAAACTCGCCTCAAACTCCTGCTTGGCAAACAAATTACTACCTTCTGTTCAGCCATGTCCTGTAGCGGTTTCAAGATCACTTTTCTCCCATCTGGTCGCAGCATATAAGTATGAGTGTAACCATTATACACTGCTTTATTATCAAACTGCCATGGTCATCCCAAAATGATGTGTGTCGCGTCCATCGGTACAACATCAGCTATTATTGACGTCTCAAGCTGAGGCCCAAAAGACAAGGCCAACCTACAACATCGACTGACCTGAATGTCTGCATCCCGATTCACCCAGCCGAGCTTGTATGGTTGAGGATGGGGTTCTGTCATCAACCCCAATTTCTTCACAACTTCCTCAGCAATCACATTCTCCCAACTTCCAGAATCAATAATTACCTTGCAAGTTTTACCAGCTACAGTGCACTTTGTTGAGAAAATATCGTGTCGATGCCAATCTCCACTAGCTCTTGGTGCAAGACACATCCTCCTAATGATCTGACTCTCTCCTGGATGAGGTCTGGGTCAATCACATATATCTCATCCTCGAACTCCTCATCTCGAGAAATTCAACTTCCTGCTCCTCCTCCATAAGTAACTGGGTACGCGCCTTGGGGCACTCATTGACATAATGTCCTAGGTCATGACACCGATGGCAGTGAACATTGGCTCGATTGCTGCCCACCCTCTGCTGGGGACCTTAAGCCCCACTCGGCACTGTAGGTCTCGGAGGAACTGCCGAAGTTTGTTGCTTCACCACAGGAGGTGCACTCCTACTACCAGAACTCTGCCCCGAAAACTGACCAGATAATTTTCCTCTACTCTGGAACCCTTATTCCGCATCAAGCTCCGCTCCACTGCTTGCGCCCACATGTGCGCATCACCAACACTATCAATCCGATGCAGAGCCAACGCATCCTAGATCGGGAATCGCAGTCCAAGCAAATACATGGCTACCAACCTCGGTTCTGACTCCATCAATCAGTTTCGAGCCACCAGTCGGTAGAACTCTGTAGTATAATCTTCCACGCTTCGATTTCCTTGTGTTAAACCATGCAATTTAGAATAAAGGACCTGTTCATGATTCTGAGGAAGAAACTTCCGATTCATCTCCTGCTTCAAGGCTGCCCATGATGCAATTGGTGGCCTCCCATCCATATACCTCCAGTAGTGCTGTGCATGCCACCAAGCCGCTGCTCGATCTCGGAATCAGATTGTGATAAGCGGCACTTGCTTGTCCAAAGGCACTTCTTTCAGCCAGAAAACATCATCAACCTGCAGGGTCCAATCCACATACTCATCAGGATTCAAACCACCTCTGAACTCCGGTATTTCAATCCGAAACCCGACTCCCAACGAGTCTGATTGTCATGCACAGGCGGCGGTCCGAAATCCCTGGGAAGCGCTACATCACGCCGCGGTTGCTGCCCTCTTTGCAATGATGGAGGATCTTCAATATTCTGGAAAGGGTCGACATCACCTTCTCGATGTTTGTCAGGTACATTGCGATCTTGACGAGGTATAGCTCGATCTTGCGCCTCCAACTATGCCATCATTGCTTGCAAAACAGCCATCATCTGCTGCTGGGTCTCCACAACGTCACGAAGAGAAGGCTCCGTTGTTCCGCTCCATGGTTACCGCAGAGTTTTTTTTTTTTTAAAATCTAGAACGGAACAAGGACAGATCAAGAACAAGAACGGATCAAGGCTCTGATCAAGAACGGATCAAGGCTCTGATCAAGAACGGATCAAGGCTCTGATACCAAGATGGTGCAGGGCGGATGTCAAACGCCTGCAGCGACCAACACCCTGGCTCTGTGAGAACGGGTTCTGAGAATTCTTGGATGCTAGGATTGAGCAAGATGGGAAAGATCCCTTTGAAACCTGCAACGATCAAGTGCTGGAAGGGCCGCGTGATTCCTCACGTTGCCAGCCCTTTACCGGATTTCAATCCGGGTCTTCACGAACGGAAGGGACGAACGATGGGTTTCTCACCGTGAGTCCCTGTTTCTTTTTTTTTTTTTTAAAAAAAAAAAAGAACTTGGAACGGAAGGAAGAGATTCCTCACGGAATCGTCTTCTCCCAATCAGGCTTTCGGCCTGGTGTGCGCAAGGGGGAAAAAGGTGGCCGGCGGCCTTCCACGGAAACACCCCAAACACACCTTCAACGAAACCAAAAAAAAAAGACAACAGCATGTCCCCAAAAAAAAATTCTCAAAACAAAACGCTGCTTCCTTTCTTTCCTTGGTTCGGGTTTTAAAAAAAACAATACAAGGTATAGTTGTCCCCCACGTGACTAACAGGGAGGGAATAAAAAAAACTAAACTAAATGTTCTCCACGTGACTAAAGGGAGGAAAAACAAATGTAAACAACTCCAAACGCTGACTCTTGCATGAAACTCTTCAAACGGATTTTTTTTTTTTAAAAAAAAAAAATCAAGAGATCACGTCACTAATAAAATTATAATAATAATAAGACTAAAGACTCCGGTGTTTTTCCCGGATCCGAAACTCCACGGGCGCTAATAGTGTATTGGGCCTTCGGCCCAATTCCCAATTAATTTTTCATCCCAAAAACGGGTCAGATTTGAAACTTGCTTCCCTTGAAGGCGTATGGACCTGCGCACGTTTCCTGCTGGCGAGGCTGGCGATCCCAAATCGTCATGGGACCGGAAGTTGAACCGAAACGTCTGGGTTGGGCTTCGCCAAACTATCACCTGGCTGTCATGTTATATGAGTTAGTCGATCAGGTTCAATATTCATCTCGATGTCCACATCACTCCCCTAGAAGGAGGGGACAAGATCTAAGATCCTTGGAGGAAGCTTCGTTATGTTGGGTGGACCAGCTCACACCCTCTTGGTTCGTCTGGATGGGGGGTCTAGGCCCATGGAATGTGGGTGCCACTGTTAAGGTGAGGCTGGTGCCACGTCAACGCCCCTTGGATAGTGCTACGATGCTCGTCCCCAGGCAGGAGCCGGCTCGATGATAGTACGCTGGGTTGGTGCTGCGGTGCTCGGTGGGAGGTCGACTCGTGCGCCTTGAGGTTGCTGCGCTGCCTGCTTTAATAGAGATAAACCGCCACTTCTAAATAGGAATGTTCCTTTTGGATAGTTGGTTGGGACGTCAATCCTATAGTTGGTATCAGAGCCGAGATCATGGGTTCGAATCGTCGCATACGGAATTCTCGACTGGGGGATTGTTGGGTGTGCTAGCTCACACCCTCTGGGCCTTCTCACGATCCTGATCTTAGACCGTGCTTGAGGACTGGGTGTGCTAGCTCACACCCTCTTGGCCTTCTCACGATCCTGATCTTAGACCGTGAGGCTTGAGGACGCCCCTTGGGACATGGACCATGAAGAGCCTCCCGAGTTTCAAGGAGGCCACAATGTTGGGCTGCAGAGAGGCACACGTGATGGAGATATCATGTGGAAGGCTTGTGCCGTGATGGTGTTTCACGGGACTTTAGAGAAGGGATGCACGTGAGACGTGATGGAGATATCATGTGGAAGGCTTGTATCGTGATGGTGTTTCACGGGACTTTGGAGAAGGGATGCACGTGAGGTATTATTCGTGCATGGCATACATGGATTCTTGGAGCGTGAAACCTACAAGAGAGAAGACTGCAGGACAGCGAGAAGCTTCTAGAATTTCAGAAGGGATGCTATCGAGTGTTATTTTATTTGTTGTAACAAGATTCTCCTCCAAAAAAATAAAGCAATCTTTCTTTTTCTCCATATCTATTTTTCTTATATGTATATGAATATTGAATTCAATAATAGATTGTTGGGACTGTATCCTTCACACATTGCATCTGCTGCATCCATTGCTGTATAGGTATACTGATCCGGATTTTTCAACAAATGAGATCAGTGCCTAGAAAATTTTCCAACAATTCTTTCCTGCCATAGACATGCCCCTTTTGTAAGATGCAAGAATGGAAAACCGCAGAATGATCCTGAGCTCTTCAATCTCATGATTACAAATTCAGGAGCTTTTCTTCTATCAAGTAGCAAGACGAAAGAGAACATGCAGTGCAGGGTCTGAGAACCTTACCTACCGCCGAACACGAGCCATTAGCCAGATCACTGGGGCAGAAGCAGGGTCGATCGCTGGTGGAATTGGAATAAAACCCACAAAACCGTCCAGAGTCGACACACTCGCTGCACCAAGCTCTTCCCGCCCTCCAACTCACTGCGAACCCCTCCCGCAGGGCGTTCCCAAAACTCAACTTGCCGTTCATCAGAAGGCCTGCAGCCGTCCGACTCACCGGAACGAGCATAGTGGAGCCACAAATCCCCCCAAGGCCAGCCAAACTACCGTTCTGGATCCCATAATAAGATCGCAGCCCGGCGCCGGCGGTCTCGTTAACAAGGCAGTCGATGCTGTACAGCATCGGGGTACGGAAGGAGCTGCAGCTGAGGAACACGGTGAGGTTCTGGTCACGATCTGAGTACTCGAAGCGGCGGGGATCCAAGGTGGTGTTCGCATATGGCTGGGGGCAGGTTTGAACGACGAAATCGGGGGGGTCGACGATGGTTAGAAGCCTGTTCGAGTAATCGATGCCCTTCACCTGGTAGCGCTTGTTGTTGATGCGGATCATCATGGCGGAGTTGTTGGTGCAGGTGAGATCGAAGCCCGGGTAGCCACAGTAGTCAGGACGGCTACCTAATCGGAATGGGTAGGAGATATTGACGCTGAGGTTTCCGCAGGTAAAGGGGGCCGGAGAGCAATCCGTGTATTGCTGCAAGGAGGCATCGGAGGAAGAAGGCGGCAGGAATGATGATATGGAGAAGAGAGAGAAGAGGAAGGGGAGGAAGAAGGGAGAAGGCGGAGAAGGGGATTGTAGGAACATTTTCCTCTCCTCCGTGGAACGAAAACGAAATTTTTTCTTTCGTCCGGTAAAGCTTCAACGGGTACTTGCATTCCAGGTATTTATTTCCATGTTCGTTGGATTTGAAACGGGACAAGGAAACTTAAAAGGTAGGAGCCACGTGCAGGAAATTTCAAATCCAAGTTCACTTTTTGGTTTCGGAGATCGGATCATAGACTCTTGTACAACTCTGGCAGGGCGTTCTCCGGTTGCAAACTATGTTACGCAAATGACGTTCGCAAGACGTGCTTAGATTTGATCTGGGCTCTATCGTTGAAGGGCATTTGCAAATAAACTACATCACCAACTTGTCTCCCATTCAAACCCCCCCTCCCTCCAAAAAAATAAATAAATAAATAAATAAAACAAAAAGGAAAGGAAAAATTAACGCACAGGGACCGGACTTGATATTTTACTCTCTACCCAAGGATTGTGACATCTTAGAAGGCGCTGTCAGTTACCTAAATATTTTACTCTCTACCCAACGGCTGAAACTCTGAACGTCAGTCGGAACATTTGAATTTCCAAATTCGCTTCTAGAGTGAGCTTGCCTATCAAGTTATGTAGACATTTCTGTCGGGCATGAACATACCATCCACTCGTCTAAAAGAGATCACGACCTAATTATTCATTAGACCATAAGATACATGCTCAGGTTCCAGATCATGTACCGGGCCGGAAAACACCTACCACTCCCATTCAGGAATGTTATATAAATGATCTAAAGAGTTCGACTCCATGATATATACCTCGTTAGGATGTCTGTTCTGATGGCGAACCAATTGCTGATTCCGAAGGAGCAGAGAGATATGGCTTCGGAGGCATTGGCAAGTCATCGACGCTTCCCTGCAACATATCTACAACCTTGCTCATAGAAGGTCGATTTCTTGGCTGTGTTTGTATGCACCACAAACCAACTAAGATCATCTTTCTTGCAATTTCTTCAGTTTCCTTCGTTATTCCGTGAACTTGTAAATCTCTACCTCGATCTAGATGTTCGTAAATCCAGTGTGGAAAATAAATTTCACTTGTATTCCTGTCAACAACTTCTATATTCTGACGTCCTCCAACCATTTCTAATACCATCATTCCATAGCTATATACATCAGATTTGCTGGAGACAACTCCAAAATTCCTGGAGAAGACCTCTGGGGCAATATATCCTATTGTTCCCCTCGCATCTGCCATGGAAAGTATGCTAACTTTTGGTGGACACAACTTAGCCAACCCGAAATCAGCAATCTTGGGACAAAATTCCTGGTCCAGTAGTATATTATGAGGTTTAATGTCAAAATGTACTATACGTGTGCTGCAACCTCGATGCAAGTACTCCAATCCACGGGCAATGCCTATTGCTATCTGGTATAATCTCTCCAACCCAAGAGTTGCTTCTGCTTTTTCTGAATAGATGTACTTATCCAGAGATCCATTAGGCATGAATTCATAGATGAGAGCTCTTTTCGATCCCTCTGAGCAAAATCCTAGAAGACTGACAATGTTCACATGAGAGGTCCTACCAATGCTGGAAACCTCATTGATAAATTCGTCGCCATTGCCCTTGGAGCTGCTTAACATCTTCACAGCCACCAAACAACCATTGTCCAGACTACCTTCATATACAATTCCATAGCCACCTTGGCCAAGTTTGTCACGGAAGGATTTGGTTATTTTCTTCACATCACAATACCTGTATCTTTTTGGAGCAAGGGATCCATAACTTTCTAGAAAGGCTTCGATGTTCTTTGCATTGTCTGATTTCTTTTTCCAAAATTTGATTGACATGGGAAGTCTGTTGTTCTGAACCCGATACAGAAAGAACAAAGTGCACGCCAATAGGAAACCAGAAACTGATACTGCTAAAGCTGAAAAAAAAAGAGGAGGGGAAATACAGTGAGAAAATATCAATTTGGTGACGGTTGTTTTCCACATCCTTCGAAATTGTCAGATCTACTGCTTAACATGATTGGAAGAAAAGTAAGAATAGAGAGCTTTAAAACCTCAAATGAACATTAGGCCATTAATACATAAAATGCATCTAGGGTCTTTAAGTTAACATGATTAGCATTTTTTTCCGCTGAGAATTAGGAGGCTTTATCTTCAACTTTCTTTGAGAAAACATTCATCTTCAGTTAAAGGGGAAAATTATAACTTTCTTTGAGAAACCTGATATCATTCAGGTAGCTGGACTCATAGGGATAAATTACAACTTTCATTGCTGGCTCTTAGAAGATCACTAAAGATGCGATGGTGATAACACGAGGAAGCAAGTTGGGTATCGTATATATGACTAGTAATACCAGAGATGCAGTGGCACTAGCATATGCAAACTCGGAGTTGTGGCACTACAGTTTAGGTCACATGAGGTAGAAAGGAATGCAAGTACTACTAAAGAAGGACAAGCTACCAAGTTTGAAGATGACAGATATTGATTTCTGCAAGAATTGTATTCTTGAAAAGTAAGAGAGAGTCAGCTTCTCCAATATTGGTAAGGCACCAAGATCAAAATAGCTTGAGCTTGTACACACCGACGTGTAGGGTCCCTCCTCGATTGCATCTTTTGGAGTTTCGCGATACTATATGACCTTCATCGATGACTCCACCAGAAAGGTATGGATTTATTTTTTTACAGAACAAATATGATGTATTTGACACTTTCAGGAAGTAAAAAAGCTTGGCGGAGAATGAGTTTGGATAGAAGATAAAGTGCTTGAAATCGAACAATAGAGGGGAGTACAACAGCACCAAGTTCAAGGAGTTCTGTGCAACCAATAGGATCAAGATGGAGAAGATGGTTCCAAGCATGCCACAACAAAACAGGGTAGCTGAGCGCATAAATAGGACATTGAGCGAAAGAGCCAGGAGCATGAGGCTCCATGCTAAATTGTCCAAGATATTTCGGGCTAAGACAGTTAGCACTGCTGCCTATCTGATCAACATGAGTCTCTCAGTTCCCCTTGAATACAAGCTATTAGAAGAAGAGTGGACAGGAAAGTCCGCAAGCATATTTCACCTGAAGGTCTTCGACTGTGTCTCCTACATACATGTCAATGCAGAAAAGAAAGACAAGCTCAATGTAAAGTCAGAGAGGTGCTTCTTCATTGGGTAAGGCACTGATGAGTTCGGTTGCAAGCTCTGGAGTGAGAAAGACAGGAACATCATTAGGAGCAAGGACGTGGTGTTCAATGAAAGAAGCATGTACAAGGACCAGAGTATTCCAGACATGGCAGAACAAGCAGACAAGAAAAAAGAATAAGTAGAGTTGGAAGAGATCATGAAAGAGAACATTGCCTTGGGAGCAGGAGATCCAAAATCTGAGCCATAGACATCTTAACTAAAAAGATCCACAAGGATCCCAAAATCACGTGTAAGGTATTCATCTTCGTTGCATTACCTACTGTTGACAGATGGAGGGAAGCCTGAGTACTTTGATGAAGCCATGGAGAGCGAAGATTCGGTCAAGTAGGAGCTGGCAATGAAGGATGAGATGCAATCTTTGATAAAGAACGAGACATAGGAGCTTAGCATACTACCAGAAGGAAAGAAAGCACTATACAATAAATGGGTCTACAAGATCAAGGAAGAGTACAATGGCAGCAAGAGGTACAAGGGAAGGTTAGTTGTGAAAGGCTTTCAACAGAAAAAAGGTACTGATTATACTGAGATCTTTTCTCCTGTTGTTAAGCTCTCTACAATAAGGGTTATTCTAAGTATTGTAGCTCATGAAAATTTATACTTAGAACAACTCGATGTTACTATTGCTTTCCTGCATAGTGAGATAAATGATAAAATTTACATGCAGCAGCCGGTTGGCTTTATAATCCCTGGTAAAGAAAACCTGGTATGCAAGCTAAAGAAGAGCTTGTATGGTTTAAAATAGGCCCCTCGATTATGGTACAAAAGATTTGATGGATTCATGACTAATAGTAGTTTTACAAGGTGCCAGGAAAATCATTGCTATTACTACATGTCGTTTGATGGCAGTTTCATCATTCTACTCTTGTATATTGATGATATGCTGATAGTTGGACATAGCATACAGGAGATCGAAAGATGGAAGATGGAGTTATCAAGAGAATTTGTAATGAAGGATATGAGCACAGCAAAGCAGATACTTGGATTGAGGATCGAAAGAGACAGGCTATAGGTACATTGAAGCTAGTTCAGAGTAATTACATTGAAAATGTGCTAGACAGGTTCAACATGGTAAATGCAAAGCCTGTGAAGACACCTATGGCCGTTCACTTCAAGCTTTCAAAAGAACAATCATCCAAGATTGATGATGAACTGAAGACAATGGCCAGGGTTCTATATGCTTCGGTGGTCGGTAGCTTGATGTATGCGATAGTTTGCACAAGGCCCAACATTGCACATGTAGTGGGAGATGTGAGCAGGTACATGACAAATTTGGGCAAGCAATATTGGGAAGCTATCAAGTGGATCCTAAGATATCTTAAAGATACTAAGGACGTCGACCTATGTTACTGGAGCGGCAGTCAAACTTTACGGGACTATGTTGATATAGATCTAGGTGGTGATGCCGATACTAGGAGGAGCATGATAGGGTACGTATATACCATTGGCAGGACATCGATGAGCTGGGTCTCGTAGTTGTGGAAGATAGTGGCTCTTTCTACCACCAAGATGGAGTACATTGCAATCACAAAAGCAGCAAAGAGATGACTTGGCTACAGAAGTTGTTGACAGAGTTTGGTAGAGAGCAGAGCAGCAGTGTTTTGTTTTGTAACAGTCAAAGTGCTATCCATCTGGTAAAGAATCCGATGTTCAATGCAAGACGAAGCATATACAGCTAAGGTACCATTTTATCTGGACATTGCTTGAAGATGGATGTTTGTCACTAGTGAAGATCTAAGGATCGAAGAATTCAGCGGATATGCTGACAAAAACAGTTACTGCAGAGAAATTGGGACCATACATGACCTTAATTGGCCTCTAGAGCTAGTTGACTGCAGGCGCCGCATAATATACTAATCTATTTTTATTTTTCTTTGGAAGTTTACCTTTGATGTTTCAGGTGGATGCAAGATTAGGTATTTAAGTCTTCAAGTGGGAGAGTTGTTGAGTGTAGAGTCATATTCACCTAAGCCCATAAGCCTAACAGAGAAAAGAAACAAAAAAAGAAAGACCTAGCAACCTGGCCCACTAGATCAGACCCGACCCAGACCCACGTGCGTGGCCGAGGCCCACATGCAGGCATGTCGAGCTCATGAGCTCGGCCCAACTGCAGGCGGTATGTCCACAGGCATTTTCCAGGTGGTTTCGCATGGCTCACAATGTATCGTGCGGCGTTTCACACGGTCTACCGGCATTTCGGGGTGTTTTGGGCCGTCAGATCAATGATCCGATGGCTGAGATCGATTCCGGGTGATATTAAGCTTGATCTGATGCATTTTGACTCGGCTTCGGATGCGGTTTGGACTGTTTTTTATCTTCTGCCAGAGAGCAGTAGAGAGAAAGAACAAAGAGCCAGGAAGAGTTTTTGCAACCTAGAGAAGTGGTCCAAGGATTTTCCAAGAGAGAGAGACAGAGGGAGGACAAGGATTTCTCCTGTATTATTTTGTTCTTTCTTCTTTCTTCTTATTGGGCCAGGGTTTGCATTCAGAGAGGGTTCTTTGTTATAAAACTTCCTGTATTCTTTCTTCATATAGAAATTTGATCCTGTGCGGCCATAGACGTAGGAGCAAGAAGTTCCGAACTACATAATCCCTGTATATTACTTGCGCTTATATTTTTTATTTATTTTTTAGACTTTCTTTTTTGTTTCTTCTACAAACCTTTCGGTATCCCACTACATCACATCCTAACAGTTCTTACCTGCAATGAAATGTCAATGGATAAACATACTTTTCTAAAATAAAATGGCAACGGATAGCATTATATTACACTGACAGTACAAAAGAGAATTCAGAATACAAGAACCAAAGGTTATATAGATAAGGAGATAGAAACCTCAAACTTGCAGAGGGTTGTTCACCTACGTCCAGTTGTGTTTCCACGGATAGGTTCGGTAAATCTCCTTGACCAAGGGATGTCGAGGAGAAAACTCTAGAGATTCCTAGATGCTGAAAAGGTAACACTTCTTTCCAACGTGACATTGGTATCTACTCTTCAAAATAATGTATAGACAGGTTATGGATAGTTTACTCACAACAAGCAACAAACAACAAACAGAACAACGTTCAATTATTGCCTGACATATTCTTAGGTTTTCATCACATTTTTGGGTACATTTAAGAAGTCAATTCATGCATTAGGATGCTTTATATCTGACATGGTTCACCTGATGTACTTCCATAAGTCCATGGAAGAACATTATTATGACCATTCAGATATAGCACCTCCTGGTATCCTCACATAATCAACATCACAGCCTAAGCTGATGCAGAAGAGGCTACTTGGCAAAACAGTGCGATGTGGAGATGCTGAAAGATATTCAATTTAGTCATACTGCTTTTCTTCATTTACAATAAAAGTTGGCAGCAAGAATTAGAGAAATTGTTTTCTGTTGCTAGAAAGTCCATAATATCTCAAATACCTTAAGCAAATAGCATGCTGTCCAATATTCATGATTTTCCAAAAATAAAAAATAAAAAAATCTGTAAGTAGTTTCAGAAAAAGATCTTTTTAAGAGGTTGCCATGGTGAATAGAACGTACCTATTACAATCTTTCTCTTTGTAGCGGAATTCTCTTCTGCAAGAATATAAATGCTACAGTTAGCACAAGATTTACATAGCCACATAGTAGATCAATCAAAGTATCTTATATCATTTATATTCTAGCTTGATCGCGAGGATTGACGGCTTGAAAGTTAACCACCAACTTTTTTAATCTCTTGTTATATTTTATCTTACACCGGTCAAACTCATATTTCACGCTTGGATCAAAGATTAGTGAAAACGGTGTCCATACTTAGTCTTTGTGAGCTAAACAAAAAGGGAAAAGGACCTGGAAGAGTTAAAGAGGGTGGAAATTAAGGTTCTTTTCGGAGGCATCCTGTTCGGTGATGAAGTTTTAGGGGATTGAATTTATGGTTTTATTTAATTTTATACTTAAATATTACAGTTCAATTCAAAAAGGACCATAATTACTGGTAAGATTGTGCATTCTTCCTCTTTAATTATTACAGACTGCACCCTGTTGTTCTGAATTAATTAACAAGAAATTGCTTCTTGACATAGGTAAACCCCAAGTCACTTAAAACTCTGTTTTCCCAGAAATCAAAATTATGTCAACTATCTCAGGCATGGTTCATAATCTGGTATTCCAACCAAATGTCAGAGGCCATCGACTATGTCAAATAATTCATCTAGAATGAAATTGGCTCAAGATCTTCATGGATGGATGGACTAGATTTGAGTATTGAAGTTATTGTCAATCTTTTGGAGGTATAGAAGCAATGGAAGAAAGCAAAACAAAAGATTAGTTGGATCAATTGACTGTTTTGCTCAAAAATAAAAAAAGAGTTGGATCAATTAGATCAGTTGGTTGGTGCACACTCTGCAGCCCTGACCTACTAGACCCTTGCAAGAGGGTTGCTAAAGAAGTCACAATATTTGCCGAAATGAAGGCTATGTCGCGCCGCTCATTCCGATCTCCCAGTTCATTCCTACTCCGCGTGATCTGCCTCTTTGTTCCTTCTCTCTCTCTCCTTTCTTTTGTTTTTTTTTTTTTCCTTTATTTGATTGTCTTTTTTTCCTTTTTTCTGCGCTGTTTACCAGGGATTTTACTTGACCCCTCTGCGATCATTTCATCTTCCTTACGAAATAGTGGTGCTTTATGCAATTTTCCTAAAAAAGAAAAGAAAAAATGGAAAAAAATATTAAGGTAATCCTAAGAAGTAGCTCAACAAGAAGTTAATCTGGAAATTAACTCTACCACCAAAAGCTGTTTTGACCTCTGAATTGGGAACCGATCCATGAGTGATGAGTTCCAAGTTGAGATGCGGTCATAAAATGTTTTCGACAATGACATCATAATTAAATTAAAAAAAAAAAAGATAATGACAGATCATAAACCTGATAACAAAGAAGAACCAAGGGAGGAAAAGGAAGAAAAGGAAACCATGCTTGCTGTAAGATTTTTGATACGAGGTAAGTTGCCAGATCCTCGCTCCCGTAAAGGAGATGAATTAGAACTCTGGTAACTGGAATCTCATAAATGTTACAAGATTTTCGATACTGGGTGGTAAGCCTAGAAGCAGAGAACGTACAATGGAACTTGCATGCATGGACTCGATTGATACAAAACTGAACTATTTGATGAAATTTCTTGGAAATGCTCTTCTTAAGCACGTGCAGGATACCTTTGCTTCATAGTTATGGTAAAGGAACCATAAGAATCTTGGACAAGATACTTACTGCAGGTTGTGGAATGAGCTCCATCAGCACAAATGCAGATAAATTGCTGTGTCGAGTTCGCATACCCGCACCTGCCTCCACTTGTTGCGCACTCCGTGCAATCGGTGACCGTCCAGTCTAGAAGAAATCCGTTCTTCAGTAGGGGCGCGTAATCGCTACTATTAGCTGCTGGATAGGCCAAGACTGGTGCAACGACAGTATCACAACCGTTTGATGAATTTATGTGGCTGGGCATTATACTACCACCAAGATAGACAGAAACATTGGTAGAAGCACAGGGTACTCTGTATTGGTTGGGAGGTAGTTCTGGGCAATAAGAGAAGAGTAAGGCCTTATTGGCCGAGCTGAAGCTGAATGATGTGGGATCAAGCGAGACGTTTAGATGGGCAACTGGGCAACCGTCATCTACATATTGGGTGTTGGCAACCAACATGGATTGGTTCTGATAGAAGATGCTCTGGATGTAATAATCTTGGCCGGATATTTGGATGGTAGGCACGTAGTTGTCGCAAGTAAGTCCAAAGGAGGGAAAGCCACAATAGGACGGTTGTTGCCCGGGGATCCAGAACGGGTATGTAACGTTTGTTTGTCCGCAAATTTTTGGCTCGCAATCCTCAATCCGAGGGCCTGTCCATGGGCTGGCAGCTAGTGATACTCCTAGCATAGAGGAGAGGAGGGAGAATGAGAGGAATGCTACCCAGGCCATTGTGGAGGAGAGGTGGTTAGAAGTGGAAGAGAGTGGAGTTAGATGTTACATTGCTCGGTGGAGGAAGGCAAGAAGGGAAAGGTTTTGGACTAAGTCTTGTTTGGGGGAAAAGAACGCTAGCCGTTTCGGTTCATAAACAATAATGGTTTCGTCAGGTGAGGGCTAGTTGTGCTTGAGGAATGTCGAACGGTCGTCTTCTTGGCGTACGATGCGGACCACTTGAAGTCGACATTTGGACTTTGAGATACAGCTTGGACACGGAAGTTTAGCGCTTTGAAAGGGTGTAAACGGGACAAGGGAAAGAAACTTCTGCCTCCGTTCCGCTTTGAAATCACGGCTTTAGACTAATGAAGGATATCTGTCACGCCGGATATCCTTCGCCAGGATTTTTTTGCATGCGGCACTAAGGATCCCGTTCTTAATCAGCCTTCTCCGGGTGCACACATCTTACTAGAGCTTGCAGCAGTGCATGATAGCCCTTCAAGCTTGTGGCTTGTCTAGAATGGCCCTAAATTTTCAAGATCCTTGGGCACACAAGTTTACGCGGAAGACCCCCAACCAGAATTGACCTCTCTTATTCAAAAACTGGATTACAAGCTCTTTGTTCTGCTTCCCTGCAGAACCCCCAACCTAGCTCACAGCTTTTCCCAAAGCTCTCCTAGCTGGTAGCAGTAATGGTATCCTGCTCCTCCCTACTGGTCGAACTCCTCTTTTGCTGATGGCAGGAACCGCAGCCACTTCCCAGCAATCGCCGGCCACTCACAGTAACTGCCGGCCACTCCAGCAACCATCGGTAACCGCTCAGCCACCTTGGCTGGCGATTTGGCCCAGCTGCCATTTGCCCATGATGGGGAGTTGCTGGGTAACTGCCCAGCAACCGTTGCCTAGGCCCATGCACGCATGTGCCCGTGCTTGGGCCTATGTGCACCCCGGGGTGCATCTGAACCTCGCCACGCCGCGCGTCTGCCTTGCATACGCCCGCGGCCATGCGCGCGCCTGCGTGCGCTCGCAGCCATCACTTGGCTGCTCTGCGATGCCTTGCACACCTCCTGTGTGCGCCCGGCCTGGCATCACCTTACCAAGCCAGCAGCCCTGCCCGGCCTTTGGCTATGCCGAGCAGCGGGGGCCTAACAATCCCCCTGCAACTGAGATGGACGACGCCCTCATCATGCTGCCCGCCATATATTCCTGAACAATATCTTTGAACTGCCATAGGACCGCCCCGTGCTCCCATGTCGCATCCGCCTCATCTTCTCCCTTCCAATGAACAAGGAAGTCAGTCCGGTGGTTGGTTCGGCTCTCTCCAACCGTCCACTGAGCCAAAATCCGCTCCACTTCCTTAGTGAATTCCTTTCTCACCACCGGAGGCGCCCGCTTCCGTTGTGGTCGATTGGACTCTGTGTCGTTGTAGAAACACTTGAAGAAGGAGACATTAAAGGTCGGGTATATCTTCAAACAGTCGGGCAAGGCCAACCTATGGGCCACATTGCCGACCCTCTTGGTCACCACGAAGGGACCATCATATTGCTGCACCAGCCCTTTGTGGTACCTGCAGTCAGTAATCTTTTTCCAGATTTGAGGAGTTAACTTGAGAAGTACCTTATCCCTGATGCTGAACTCCAAAGGGCGTCGACCCCGATCAGCGTACTTCTTCATCCTCCTTGCTGCCTTGGCCAAGCTGATTGTAGCTCCCTCAATCAGCTCCGTCTTGTCCTGCGCAAACCGATAGGCTGCCAGGCACAAGCCTTAATCCTTCTACTGCAACACCTCCAATGGTGTCATGGGTTGGAGCCCCATGCACAATTCTGCAGGGCTTAGGCCTGTTGCCGATGACTTGTGCAGATTGTAGCAAAATTGCACCACGGGTAGCAACTCGAGCCAATTCCATTGGCTCGCTGTCACATAGTGGCGCAGAAATTCTTCCAGCAGCCCATTGATCCGCTCCATTTGGCCATCGATTTGCGGGTGATTTGCTGTGGAGAACTTCAATTCTGAACCCAGCAATTTGAATAGGTAAGTCCAGAATTTACCCATGAACCTCATATCATGGTCGCTGATGATATCTCCGGGTACCCCGAACGTCTTCACCACATGTTGGAAGAACAATTCAGTAGCCTTCTCCGCTGGGCATGCTGCAGGGGCAGCAATGAATATGCTATACTTCGAGAACCTATCCACCACCATGAGGACTGATCTCAAGCCCCCAATGTTCGGGAACCTGGTGATGAAGTCCATGGAGACCGAAATCCATGGCTTCTCTAGAATCGGAAGGGGTTGCGGCACCCCCGTTGGAACTCTCCTCTCAGTTTTGTCCAATTGACAAACGAAGCACGACTTGACATAGGCCTCCACGTCCTTTCCCATCTTCGGCCAATAATAGCTCTGCTCCAGCAGAGCTAACATCCGTTTGACACCCGAATGTCCAGCCCATTGGGGATCGTGCGTCTCCCTGAGCAGCTCCAATTTCAACCCCCCTCCCTTGGGGACATAGAGGCGGCCACCTCTTGCATACACTAGGTAGTTCTCGACCCAATACTTCCTGATCAAGCCCTCTTGCAATTGTTGTTTCAGCTGGGCATACTCCGCATCAGAACCGGCTTGCTACTGTACTCGGTCCAGAAATGAAGTTTGGACTGTAGTCAATGCAGCCACAAACCCCTCCACATCCTTCCAGCTTAGTGCGTCCGCCACTTGATTCTCCTTGCCCGGCTTGTGAACCCACAGAAAATCAAATTATGCGAGGAACCCCTGCCATCTCGCTTGCTTCGGTGTCAGCTTCTATTATGTAGTGAAGTAGGTGTTGGCGACGTTATCAGTCACCACAGTGAATCTGGTTCCTAGCAGATAATGATGCCATGTGTCAAGGCAGTGCACCACGGCCGTCATTTCTTTCTCATGGGCGGAGTATCGCTACTCCGCCTCCTTCAATTTTCTGCTCTCATAGGTGATGGGATGACCATCCTGCACAAGGACTCCTCCAAGAGCCCAATCGGACGCGTCTATGTGCACTTCAAAAGGCTCACTGAAGTCCGCCAACTTCAGCACAAGTTCGGTCGAGATAGCCATCTTCAGCTTGTTGAAGGCTTGGTTGCAAGCCTTGGACCATTTCCACCTGCAGTCCTTCTTCAGAAGATCGGTTAGTGCAGTAGCCTTCTTTGAGTAGCCTTCAACAAACCTGCGGTAGTAGTTAGCAAGTCCTAGAAAGGACCTCAATTTCGAGACTCCCAAGGGAATCAGCTAGTCCATGATGGCACGAACCTTCCTCTTGTCCATCCGGATCTGCCCCTTGCTCACATAATGCCCCAAGAACATGATCTCTTGGCGACAAAACTTGCACTTTTTCCTCTTAACATACAATTTGTACTTCCTAAGTCTTTCAAACACTAGACTTAGATGCAGGACATGATCTACTAGACTCTCGCTATAGATCACAATGTCATCGAGATATACAACAACAAACCTATCCAGGTACTCATAAAGGATTTCATTCATCAAATTACAAAATGTAGTGGGTGCATTGGTTAGGCCAAACGGCATGACCAGAAATTCGAAAGAACCATACCTCATCACGCACGTCATTTTGGCCTCATCACCAACCGCTCCACGGACCTGTCAATACCCCGATCGCAAGTCCAACTTTGTAAAGTAGGCAGCCCTTGACAGTCGGCCAAACAGGTCCTCCGCGTTCGGCACCGGGTACTTGTTCTTGACAGTAACCTTGTTAAGAGCCCGGTAGTCGACATACATCCGCAGTGAGCCATCTTGCTTCCTCTGAAATAGCACCGGAGCTCCATATGGTGCCTTGGATGGCTGGATTAAACTAGCCTGCAGTAGCTCATCCAGCTGCCTTCGCAATTCTGCAAGCTCGGAGGGAGCCATGCGGTATGGCGCACGAGCTGGGGGCCTCGCACCCGGTTCCAGCTCTATCTTATGGTCAATGGCCCTTCATGGCGGCAGCTCCTTGGGCAATTATGCTAGCATCAAGTCGGCATACTCCTCAATAATTGCAGCCACCTCGTCGGGGACCTGCACCACAACATCTTCTTTGATCTGCACCATGGCAGCAAGGTAAGTTTCCTCACCTCGTTTCAGCCCCCGGTTCCAGCTGCTTTGCAGAAATCGCAGCAACCTTGCTGCCTTCGCCTTTATGCATGTTATTATCGATTCTCATCAAATAGGGATTCACCTCGTCCCCTATGACAATCCCTTTCAGATGTGGGATTATCATCACCTTTGCGCTGAGGAAGAATTCCATTCCCAAGATCAGATCGAAGTCATCTAGAGGGACAACCATCATCTGACATTGGCCTTGCCATGTGCCCATCTTTAGTATGGCTTCCGCAGTCCCAAACACCATCATAGCTCCCGAATTTACTGCCTTGATGGTGCTGGAACTATCCAGCACCTTCATGCCAAGCCTCGCAGCCTCCCTTTGGGCTAAGAAATTGTTGGTTGCACCCATATCGAACATAGCCCGGATGTCCTTCTCATTCACCTGCACCATGCAATACAGCAAGTTCTTGAATTCAGCCGGCTTCTCACCTGAGATTGCATTGCATAGCTGCAGCAGGTTGACCCAGGAAGGTTCGGCATCAGCACCTTCAGCCTCCTCACTGACGATGGCAGTGATTTTCTCCTTCTTCGGGCAGTCCCTCGCTCTACGTGGTCCTCCACAAATGAAGCAACCCGGCTGCTGCTTGGGTTTGCTTTGCAGCTGCTCTATTGCACCGCTCTCTTTCTTCTTCGTCTCATTTCTCCTCCTGGGTTGGCTCTTCACTTTCTTCCCCTCCACGGACCTCCGCTTATCCGGAGTGGAAGAGAAATCGGTCATCAGGTAATCGACCAGCCCCTCGGTGGCCGTCATGGCCATGGGGATGTCCCGCACCCCTTGCCTCCTCAGCTCGGCTTGCACCCAAGGCTGCAACCCGGACATGAAGTTGAAAAGCTTGTCTTCTTTAGACATGTTCCTGATGTCCAACATCAGCGAACTAAACTCCTTCATGAAGTCACGGATGGAGCCCGTTTGCTTCAAACGCTTGAGAGAGACCCTTGCCATCCACGATGTGTTGCAGGGAAGGAACTGCTCCTTCAATTCCTTCTTCAAACTCTCCCAAGTGTTGATGCCGGGACGGTTGGCGCTAGCATCGTCTTCCATCCTCATTCTCCATCACAACTTGGCATCTCCTACCAAGTACATGCTTGTGATGGAGACTTGCTCCCTCTCCCGGATCTTCGCTGCTTTGAAGTATTGATCCATGTCCCACAAGAAGTTCTCTAACTCCTTGGCATTGCATCTGCCATTAAATGGCTTCGGCTCGGGCACCTTGATCTTCGATACGGGACCGTCATCATGAAAATGGACTGCTGCCCTCTTCAGCAGTGCCACTTTAACCTCCAAACATCGGCACCTCTCCTTTTGCTCCTCGAGGGTCTCCGAACCCTCCAGCCTCAAGTTCCCCATCCGAATGTCCACATCTCGGACGAAGAGTATTCTGGATGCCCAGAATTCTCTCGGTGTTCTCGATGCACATGATGGCAAAATCTCGATATCCCTTCGGAGGGTTGCCCATCAACTCCTCTAGCTTTCGGATGCGCTCTTTCGCCTTCGCGAGTGTCATCTTTGTGTAGAATCGCAGCAAGCTTCGAACGCTACTCTGATACCAATTGTCACACCGGATATCCTTGGCTCGATTTTTTTCGCATGCGGCACTAAGGATCCTGTCCTTAGTCAGCCTTCTCCCGGGTGCACACACCTTCGCTGGAGCTTGCAGCAGTGCACGACAGCCCTTCAAGCTGTGGCTTGTCTACAATGGCCCCAAACCCTCAAGACCCTTAGGCACACAAGTTTACGGGGAAGAACCCCAACCATAATTGACCTCTTTTATTCAAAAACTGGATTACAAGCTCTCTGTTCTGCTTCCCTGCAAAACCCCCAACCTAGCTCACAGCTTTTCCCAAAGCTCTCCTAGCTGGTAGCAGCAATGGTGTCCTGCTCCTCCCTGCTGGCCGAACTCCTCTTTTGCTGCTAGTTGGAACTGCAGCCACTTCCCAGCAACCGCCGGCCACTCCCAGTAACCGCCGGCCACTCCCAGCAACCGTCAATAACCGCCCAGCCACCTTGGCTGGCGGTTTGGCCTAGCTGCCATTTGCCCATGATGGGGAGTTGCTGGGTAACTGCCCAGCAACCATTGCCTAGGCCCATGCACGCCTGCGCCTGCTTCCATGCCTGGGCCTGTGTGCGCCCCGGGGTGCGTCTGAACCTCGCCATGCCACGCGTCTACCTTGCATACGCTCGTGGCCATGCGCGCACCCGCGCGCCTGCGTGCGCCCACTGCCATCACCTGGCTGCTCTGCGTTGCCTTGCACACCTCCTGTGTGCGCCTAGCCTGGCATCACCTTGCCAAGCCAGCCCTGCCCGGCCTTTGGCTATGTCGAGCAGCGGGGGCCTAACAATATCCTAGACTGAAGTGAAATTAGGATATGGCCTTGATAATCCTTAATCTCTGTACTCACACGAACACCGTAGGCAAAGTCCTTCTCTTCGGTCTTCCTCAGAAATGCGGCTTTCGATGGAAAAAATCACCGTATCATAAAATCACCGTATACGTGATATATAAATAGAGGAAGCAGATAGGGGACCTAGCCAATAAAATAAAAATATCCTAACTGACCCTCCCATCATGAGTCAAGTCGGGCTAAGGCCTATACTATACTGCCTCAACCACACCGAATCACATGAGGTGCTCCTAGCCCAATTAATGATCACATAACAATTGGCTCAACTTACGTCTATCAACATAGACTATAAAATCAACCCGGTTTTAATAAAATAAGATTTTAATTAATGTTAGCCCATATTAGAAAAATTTTTACATTCTCCAACTTGGGCTACATTAATTATAATTTTGAAAATATTTTATTTTCAAAATAATTCTCGGGTTAAAAATAAAATGTGGCTACTATATGATCCATAGACAGCACCTACAAATGACTCGGTCCAATAGTATCCATGATGCCAAATCATGGGACCGTTGTACTACTTAATCGATACAAGACTTATCCATGATTACAAGCATCATAAACACCACCGACATGAATCTTGGTGTGGTAGTGTAGCAAAAAAATAGCATCAAGGTGATCAAATAAAATATACTATTTTTCATTGTCGGTCCTCCAATTTCTCGTCAATAAGCTTAGAAACAAAATAAGCAAGAGAAATCGTAATGGCATCAAACAAGAAGCCATCCTATCTCACTTACTCAATAATGGTGTCAATGACGAGACCGCACAACAAATCGAAACACGACACCAGGTCTCAGTTAGGTACATAACCAAAAGAGATATCTCATAATTAAAATAAACTAAATATATGTACCAGCAATCATGATTTCTCTTTAACCACATGCTATATTACAAGCTAGAGAAATCTCATGACTTCAAAAGAAGTCTGTATGTCTCCAAACATAATGAGCTCTCATAATTATCAAAATGAGACATATTCATACAACTGTCATTCTCAAGATTAACCACATTCTTGAGATACTATGTTATACTTTATTCCATATGTGCACATATAAAACCATATAGGATTGTAATCCATCATCTATCATGTTAACAATGTATATATAAATACACATGATAGAAAAATCAAATGAAACCAAGCTTTATAATAATAAAGTACAAATATAAAGCCACTCCCACTAACCAAGCACAACAAAAGAATTTAAAATGCCCATATTCATGACACATTTCATAAAAAAAATTATGGCTCTTAATCTTGATTAGGGGATCAACAAATATTGACTTTGTATATTGTATAAAATATCTCCCTTTCAACTACAACCTCTGACTGACAAATATTCTATCTTCATATAGATAGAAAAGATAAAAAATTTTATTGTTCCTTTGAGGAACATAGCTGCCTATGATTATAAAAATTATAAGTGGTTTTAAGATATAATCAATAATTATAAGACCCAGGATTAAGTTTCATAATGAAACAATATGAATTGTGACTTTACAACATGCCACAAACTTTGCTTATATATCCAAGAATGCTATTAGATTCTATTTGCAAACCTTTCTATGAAACAAAACCTCCAATCATTTACATTATCATAAGAAATGACATGTATCTATTCTCTTTTCATATAATTTCTTTACTAGTACTACATCAACTAGTAATGAAGGTACTATATCTTTAATATTGCTCTCCCACTGTTTCCTAGTAGGATAAGAGCAACAACTTATTTTCCTTCAATATTAAACTTCTAATATATAAAAGCATCTAACATAATGCAAATTAGAATCTACAAATATGACATGATTTGACTCAATATTTTTTATACCTCGCTATTAAGATAGTAGAATCTATATTCATTTAAAATTATATGGTTAACCAAAATAAACAATGTATTATTACAAAAAAAAGGTTTATTCACTGATGGATTATCAATTATTAAGTTTGCAGGACAGCTCCAACCACAAAGATAAAAAATATTGGGCTTCCTATCAACCTTTAACTCAAAAGGTATCTTGAATAACCTTTATCAATAATTTTATTCAAAATATAGATGGTAATTATTAGAATTTTATACTAGACTTATCATAATAAATTGTACCCATTTATCATAGTTTACACCATATCTTTCAAAGTATAGATTGCCTCTCAGTCACATCGTTTTACATAGAAATTACATGCATGGTATATTAAACAATTATCCCATACTTATACAAATTTTGATAATACTATTTATTTACTATATATGGGATCCGAAAATGTAACTGATACACCATATCAATATCCTTATCTTTTCTCAAAAGTATCAAAAAAATTTTGAAACAGAATAAGATATGATTTATTAATGATTTTATATATATGCTTTTAAGATCATTAAACAGTACAGCAGGAAAACTAAATATGATGAGCAGCCTATGTATTAGAGATAGAAATCTTATAATACTAATTTTAGGTATAATTCTCTCTAGTTTCAAGATATAAATCCTAATACCATCATACCATCCATCTCACATATTAATTTATTTATCCATCAGCTATTAAAACTTTCTTTTATCAGATTCCATATATCTATCACAAATGAGGTAAAAATTAGATTACCATTCTTAAATATAATAATAAGAATGGAATCAATTTTATAAATATATTTCAAAATAATTCAATCTTTACCACTTATAAGGCAGCTTTATTTTAGAGTACTCTAATAAGACAATCAAGGTGGAAGATCATTATATAATGTAATATATATATTCCATCATACTTAATGCTAGTACAATCTTTTATTTCTACATTTCAATCAGAGTCATCATAATGGGAGCATTAACTCTATTGAATACAAAAATACTAACTGCTAAATAGACCCTATGCAGATAATCAATAGAGAAATATAGCAATATATCTCTGAAAATCTTTATAAGCATTATTTTAATAAGAGCCCTTAGTCCAATGCAATAAAACTTTCTTTAGAAAGAAAATGACCCACATAAAGAATCTCTCTTCAACATATAATGCTACATAATCCCTTCTAAAAGACTCACAAAAGGACCTAGTAAATCTCAATGAACAGGCCACTTTGGTGGTCACCATCCATCGAAAATCACTAACCTTCCAAAAAGGGATCATCAAGTTATGACCTCTAAAATAGTATAAAATATCAATCAAGCTCATGCATGATGCAACATACCTGAGATACAAACAATAAATCAATAAAGGCTTTGCATATAATAAGCCATTTTCAACAAATATACCATGTGCATCATCATATAAAACTCTCATATTGGCAGAGTATGTGATATACTTTTGAGCTCCATAAATGAGGTCAATACAAATTTTGAAAATATGTCTCTATTTGGGTAAATAACTTTTTTTTATATGGCCCAATATATATTTATTTTCAAAGAAAACAAAGGTTAACATAATGAAGATACAAGGTATTTGAAAATTTGTCCCCTTTGAGCAGACAAATTTTTTAAGTCCAATATACCTCTACATTTGATATTTTGACCCAATCAAAATTGAATAATAACATTATTATTAACATAAATAACTGTATAATCAAAAAATGATAGGAATGCAAAATACTAATTAATGGGCATATACCATAAATGATATGTAAGAGTCCAAAAATAATATCGCATATTCTCCTTTGGGCAGAACATGCAATAAACATAAGTACTCTTCACACGAAGCTACAAACAAATGAAATACCCTAACAGTCATGAACTTATCCCCTTTGGGCAGACAAGCCCATGAAAGCTAGAGCACCATTGCAACACAATGCCCCATGCAACCTTTCTGATTAAAACATACAACAACCCCTTTGGGCAAGCGATTGTATGCAATAACCAGAAACCCTCTTATAATGAAAAAATTCAATGGACTGACACAAACAAACCACTTTAGTGATAAATATTTATATCAACCCACAAATTATTCATACAGAGAAGATAAATGGCCAATAAGCATAAAATGACATACTTTAACGACATGTATGCTACAAACGATCAATCAAAAATGCAATACTTTAACAACATGTATCTCACTTATCATATTATTACATAATAATGATTCTAACTGCCACATCTATCAATAACACTTACTACATAACTATAAAATATTTTTGGACAATAATTATAGTATATAATAAGTGTCACAATCAATTACAGTTAATTTTAGATCAATTATTATAGAGACAACAATATGCAATTCTAAATAAAAATAAGTGACTAATCCTCAGTAACTCAGCTATTCAAAACTTATAGAGTGCTCTAAACCCTTTGAGGCTACGAAAAAATACACTCAATCTATATGATAGTAGAATTGCACATAAATAATTTTAAATTATTTAAATAATTTATCAAATATGAAGAACTCTATCAAAATGTTCTTCAAATTATTACAAATCCAACTATCCAAAAAATTACTCAAAACGAATATAAAATGAGCAAGTTACAGCAGTTTTTATCAAAAGCAATAGTAGATGACCAAACCATAAATTTCAGAAATTATTTGGACTCATATTTAATTTATAGGGACTTAAACTTAAAAATTTTGTTAATCCCCAAGCTAAAATAGACCCAATGAAATTAAATCCAGCCAGCTCATCAATTTGGGATGAACACAATTAATGGTTTGGTTTTTAAATGGGTCAAAAAATTGATAATCCAAATTCAAAGTCCACTCAAAACTTATCTCTCACAACCCTTTCTATTCGATGATGGATCAACCATCATCAAGCGATGGAAATGAGACAAATATCTACCTCCATGATCTCTGAAAATATTAACAAATAAGAAGATATGCTAGATATATAGGATGTTTCACCTTAATATCATTCTTAACACATTAAAGATCCTGTGAGCATGACTATGATACCAGGGATGACAAAGAACCAAACATGGCAAATCAATGCCCTTATAAATTGATTATAGCCCTCATATCTATTAGAAATGCATGTGAGCATAAGGAAAATCATTACTTAAAAAATAAATATGGAACCCTCAAAAAAAGGAAAGAGTCCATCTAGTAATTTAGGCACAAATGGTGCTTTGATCATCCAAATCATCGGGTCTAGCCTCATGCAGTGCAAGATCAATATCAACAATTCCAAGAGCAAACTCTAGGTCTTGCCTCCATTTCTTATAGTTCGATCCAGTAAGCACCTCAACAACAGCATTATTGTTGTCCACACTAAAAGTAACAATACAATCAAAATAAGGAATGCAAACATCAATTAACGAACATACTACAAATATATCATATCACAATAACAAATAAGAGCACAAACACAATATCATATATTCCTCTTTGGGCAGAGCATACGATATGTATTAGAACTCTTCACATGAAACCACAAGCTAATCAAATATTATGGCATTCCTGAACCTATCTCCTTTGGGCAGACAAGCCCAAGGAAGCTAGAATACCTTAGTAACATAATGCTCAATGCAACATTTTCTAGTTAAAATACACAACAACCCCCTTTGGACAGGGGTCGTATGTCATAACCAGAAAATATCCCTCACATGATGAACAATTCGATGGACTAATATAAACAAACCACTTTGGTGATAAATGTTTATGCCAACCCACAAAATTATGCATACATGAAATAAAAATCCAAGCCAAAATAAAGGATATGATTAAATATATGTATATCCAATACGATCAATCGCAATAGGATACTAATCATATATCCCCTGATCCATTTCACCAATTTCATTGCAGTCCAAATTGTACATCATCAATAAAAACAACCATAAGAATTCGTCCATGCCCCTCCATTATTTTATTTTTGACCAAAATACAATTATAAATTTTTCAAGATCATGAATGTAAAAGGATTAATTTAAAATTCCAGAAAACTCAAGGCCCTGAATGCAAAATGGTCTTTTGGACCAAAAAGTAATTATAAATGTTTGAGGGACTTAATTGCAAAAGGGCTTATATTTAATTCCAGAAATGCCAGGGGCCTATATGCAAAATGGCCCTTTTGTTTTTTTTTCTAATTACTTATTTGGGGAATGGGTTATTGGATTTTGGGTTTAAACCCAAAACCCAAAACTCGGTAGGCATTATCTCCTCCAACGAACCCAAAACCCAGAGAAAAAAAAAAAAAACTGGTTTCTTCCCCAAAACCGTCGGCCGCCAACCATGATTCTACCCCGTCGGCGTAGCCACCGGCGAGACCACTACCGAGGCCGGCCAAGAAGGCCTAGTCGCCGGCTCCGGTGAGCACGCCGGAGGTCGAAACGCCTCCGACAGCCGGCAGGACGAGGTAAGTTCCTTTTTTTAAAAAATTTCTTCAATCGGCCATGGGTGGTTATCAGGACCACGGATCGCCGTCGGGAAGAGAATAGGAGGAGGGTTTCGGTCACAGGGAATGGCGGGAAACACGGCCGCTGGTCACTGTGCAAGGATTGTCAACCACACGGCGAGAAACACGGCATGCTAAGATTCGTGACGATCGGTGGGGAAGGTTTTATCAGATCTAAAATATTGAAACATTATTCTAATCCCAGGCTCTGATACCAAATATGGAAAAAATAATTCCTAAATTTCTAGAATCCATCAAAATAAGAATCATATATTAGATCTGAAAAATAAATACTTACCTGGATTCGCGTTGATAATCTTTGATCTCTGTACTCACACGAACACCGTAGGCAAAGTCCTTCTCTCTAGACTTCCTCGAAAAGGCGGCTATCGATGGGAAAAATCACCGTATCATAAAATCACCGTATACGTGATATATAAATAAAGGAAGCTGAGAGGGGACCTAGCCAATATAATAAAAATACCTTAACTAACCCTTCCATCACGATTCAAGTCGGGTTAAGGTGTACACTGTGCCGCCTCAACCACACCAAATCACATGAGATGCTCCTAGCCCAATCAATGATCACATAATAATAGACTTAACATACGTCTATCAACATGGACCATAAAATTATTTCGATTTTAATAAAATAAAATTTTAATTAATATTAAAAAATTCTTACAAAAGAAACTTCTGCCTCCATTCCGCTTTGAAATCACGGCTTTAGACTAATGAACGATAACCTACACTGAAGCCAAATTAGGATACGGCCCAAATGATTTAGTCCACACGTACGTTAACTAGGAGGATCTCAAAGCAGGACTGCAAAATGCTAGGCCTCAGTCAATGGAGCCTCGGTTCCAAGGAGAGAGAACGCACTTCAACCAAGACCCCACATTCCTCCACCTTCCTCAATTGGCTTTCTTGACTTCCTCACCCCCTCTCAAGACCGCCTCCACCTTCCCCTTTCCGCCACCCACAGTCCTCCCATCACCTCCGCAACCTCCTCCGCCTACGAGCATCTTCTCCTCCCTCCTCCTCCAACTGCTTCCGGCATAACCCCTCTGACATCCTCACTCGAACCGCCAGCCCGTCCACCATGCTCATGGAACTGCGGCCACGTTCCCATGCATGGGAATGCTCGACAGACCGATTCCATCCGCGGCGGGTCATGAACCAATCCACCGGCGTGGGACCCATCCCTGCACCGCCAATGCTCTCCCCTCCGGCCCGTCCTCAAATCCCTCAGGTGGGGTCTCGCCACTCCAATGAAAGAGTAGTGGAGTCTCTCTCGCTGGAACCAATTGTCGACGGCCAAAGGGAGCAAGAGCTTTGACCAGAGAGAACATCACGCCTCAAAATTAGCACCTAATTCGGTACATGACCAATTACATGAATTCTAAATATATTTTAAAAAATATATAAGATCCAAAAAAAAAATTTATTATAATTTCAAATTTTTAAAATATTATTGATTACAATTTATAAAAAAAAGTTAATATAAAAAAAATAATATCACTTATATAACTATAAATTTGGTCATTCTTCGATAGTCCGATCAATATTAATGATTTTTTATCTATTCATCACTTCACTAAGAAATCAATCCACTGAATATTCTACACAACTTTGAAAAAGAAAGGAAATAGGTAATGTAAGCTTTACAGCCCAATAAAAATTTTTATATAATTAATTTCATCCATAATTATATAAATTAAAAATAATAAGAATAATAATAATAAACCATGAATCATAAATATCATGTCATGCATCTAAAATAGCTTAACTATTATAAAATCATTTCATGTGCAATTTGACCAATAACCTTCTTTAGGATTTGGACTAATCACAGTCACGCTCGGTTCATGATGGGCATATCTTAAAATCGACTATGTACTATTCATCCATATCCAGGCTAACCCACATACTATCTATCTGTGACTCGACTATTCCACGTACTATCCATCTATGGCTCAGCTATTCCACTATTATCAGCCTGTGGCTCGGCTATCCCACGTAATATCTACCCGTGGCCAGCTATTCTACGTACTATCCGCGCGTGGCTTGGCTATTCTACGTATTATTAGCCCGTAGTTTGGCTATTCTCTATGTAGCATGGCTATTCCAAAATATTCTTTCTTAATTATCAGTTTAATCAAATCTCAACATAATTGTCAAATCCTATTTAATTCAAGATTTTTCAAACCAATATCATTTTTCAATGCATCTAAATATAGTATATAAAATATAATAGCATCAAGTCGGCAAATATAAATATATATTATCAAAAGATAAACAGTACATAAATACTAATGCATGCTTATGCTCATGTCCATGAATGAAACTATGCAGTATAAAATATATATATATATCAGTCATCATATACAAAAATTCTTACCTTACTAGAGATAAACTAAATGTCACGCCCTGAAGTGGGAGAAGGAGAAGAGAAGAAGAAAGAAAAAAAAAGAGGGAGAGAGGGGGGAGACCTCCGTTCGATGGTAAAGAAGAAGGGGAAAAAGAAGATAAGGGAAGAGAATGAAGGAAAAGAGAAAAAAAGAGAAGGAAAAAGAAAAAGAAAAAAAATTTAAGAGAGAAAAAGAGAAAATAATAATAAAATAAATTGTAAGAAGGGAGATCGAAAAATCTTTCTCTGGAAATTTGAGGAGTAAGGGTATCAACAGGAGGACTACTGATAAAATTTGGGTCAAAGGGTTTTGGATTTACAATTATCCTAGGATTATTTGTTTATATTAAAAATTGTTATTGTAGGGGTAGCCTTCTAAGTAGAAGAGCATAGTGCAGATTCCAAGTATGGACCAATATCAGACGTGTTAGTTATCTCTATTAAGATAAGGATAGTTGGACATGATCATCAATCTTATATATGTATCTTACATGACATAATTTGATTTGTGCATATAAGTATTGGCATGCATAATTATTTTTGCATGGTATAGCTACATTTTCATGATGGATAGTATGTTTGTTATTATTATTATTTACGTTTCTGTATACCATGTTTTATCAAGCAAAGTTATCTTTGGATGGGTTGGACCATGATGCTGATTATTGGAAAACTGTAAATGACATGATTTGACTACATAAAGTGAGTTAATGAAATGTTAATAAGGTGAATATGGTATTTGGACTAACCGTACCACAGGGTCGTAGTTACTAAGATTGCTAATCATAAGTTGGACAATGAGTGTTCCAGTCACAAGTGGGATTATGACAAATTGTGTGCCAGTCACAGGCGGGATTAAGACAAATTATGTGCTAGTCACAAGCAGGATTGTGACAATAGTATGCCAGTCACAGGCAGGAGTGTGATACTAAGATTGCTAGTCATAGGCTAGAGCATGACCGTGATTAGTCCAAAACCATAAAGAAGAATAATAACTAATGAAACATAAAAAAATATATAATGTTATCAAATATTTTATTATACTTGACATTTGAGTTGTTTTGGTTGCATACTTTGATAAATTATTATTTTCCAATTATTTTCAAGTTATAGCATTATTGGTATGATTATTTGGAAATCTTATTGGACTGTAAAGCTCACAACCCTCTACTTTCTTCCTTTTCAGAGTTGTGCAAATATTCGAGGTTAACAGTGAATTGGATTCGTTGTAAAATTTAGAAAGTCGTTATTACCAATCAGATGACTAAAGGATGACAGAAATTGTAACCATATAAGCTGTATTATTTTTTTGTTAGGCATTTTCTTATGAATTGTGATCAATAGTATTATAGAGAATTGAAGTTGAAATAAAAATTTTTTTTAGACCTTGCATGATCTCTAGGTAATATGCCTAATATCAGTCTATACCCGAATCCTCGATCTAGGTAATATGCAACTCGTTCAATGTCCTCTTGTCCAGAAAATTATTATCCTACAATAATAATTTTATTTTTAATATGAATAATTTTATAACATAACAACTATAAACTCATAACCTTTTACCAAAATTCTATCTGCGATCTATTCGTTGATATCCTAACCTCACAAATTTCTTAAGAGAGAAACTTTTAAATCTTCCTTTTCTAATATTTATTTATTTAACTTGCTCATTCTCTCTCTTTTCTCTTCTTTCTCTTCTCTCTACTCTTATCTCTCTTCTCTTTCTCTCTCTTCTTCTCTCCTCTCTCTCTCCTCTTCCTCTCTCTCTCTTCTTTCTCTCTTTTATTCTCTCTCCTCTCTCTTATTTTTCTATCCCCTTCCTCTCTCCTCTTATCTCTCTTCTATCTCTCCCCTTCGTCTCTCATCTTTCTCTCTCCTCTCTCATCTTTCTCTCTCCCCTTCCTCTCTCATCTTTCTATCTCCTCTCTCTCATCTTTTTCTATCTTCTTCTTTATCCTCTCTTCTTCTCTCTCCTCTTCCTCTTTCTTTTTTTTTTTCTTTTTCTTCTTTTCTTTTTCTTTTCTTGTCGTTTTCTTTCCTTTTTATTTTTTTCTCTTCTCTTCTTCTTTTTCTTTTCCTTTCTCCTTCCTTCTTCTCCCGTTTGACCTAACAGAGCTCCCTGCTCCCTTTGCTTACTCCCCCTAAAGTTGGGATTTCTCACCCGAAGGAGGGTGGTTGAGATTGTGCTTCATAGCAGCACAGCCTCTGGTCCGGCATCCATCGGCAACGGCAGCATCGGAGAACTAAGATAACAATTTCCTTTCTTTTTTTCATAAATTATTTCATAATTACCGGCCAGAGACAAGGCATGAGACCATGGAAAGGAGGAGAATAAGGTAAGGGAGGAGGGCCGGGCTTACCTCGGCCTCCAGTGATGTGGTTTCGTGAAAGGGATGTGATCCCTTCTTATAGCTGGAACGGATGGAGTTCGACTCAACTAGAGTTCCTCTCGAAGAAGGAGAAGGAGATCGATGGGAGTCTTCTTTTTAGATTTTATTATTATTATTATTATTTGGACGGGTATTACAGGACCTAAATTAGTTACAATATTTTTGTTAGTTATCATAGAATTTTAGATTCCTTTAACCAGAATTAAATTGTCAAGTTTGAGTAATAAGAAGCTACAAATTCTGCCAAAGAGCATTAGCACATATCTTTTATGTTGAATATGTTTTCTAGGAGATACCTTGTTTAGACCGATAATCTGAAATTGCGGCCAAATAATGACCAAAACATCCTTTCATAATTCAGTCTGCTACAAGCTCATTGGCGTCGCTGCCATGGTATCTCAGTCAATGGATTTCAAGGTCTTGTATCATCTTTGACATCTATCTCGTGATCGGAAGCCTCTAATTGATCATGTTCTTCACTGTTCCATATGCTAGTTGATAAGCCAAATTATCCATTATAAAAAGAGATTCAACCATCTTCACCAAAGAACTCACCATAATGTGCAATAGTTTGGTTCTCTTATACATCGGCTTATAAGCCAATTCGTCCATCACAAGAACGGATTTAGCCATCTTCACTATGGGACTCGACAAAATATACTATGGCTCTATGTATTTGCTTTCAATCATGAAGATAAGCTTTTCAATCCATTCCACAGGCAAACCCGAAGATACTGCATGTCGATCCAGAAGTAGAGGCCTGAAGTAGCCTTGGTATGGTAGTTATTTTCTCTATAGCTACTTTCTTGACTTCCTTCCATAATGACATGGTGGAAACTATGCAATCATCCCAATATAACAATAAATGTACACGATGTACCACCGGGCATATCATAAGATTTAATGGTGCTCTTTTTGACCTTTTCGGAAGTGTGGAGGTGTCCATTGGCATGGTCTTATCCAAATGTAGTAGAGAATGGTGGTAACTGGTAACAAACCAACGCATGGTGCTGGTTGGTCCGCGAGGGAAAACCGTCAGTATCAAATTATTTGAAAAGTAATTAATTGAAAGGAAGATCGTGTTTTAATCTCCAATAACTTTTGTCACTATCACATCACCGTTCAAAGGATAAGAAAACCAGGATAGGATAATAAGAAAATCGTCGGAAGACGTTTCCATCAATTTCATGATGGTTCGAATCCCATCGACCTACAATACAATCTTGGGATGGCCTGCCCGCAGTCTCCATGTATCATCTTCTAGTATGCTTTCCCATCAGGAATGGGATTGGAGAAGCAAGAGGAGATCAAAAGGCCGCCCGTCAATGCCTGATGATACAAGACAAGCAGTCGGCTGATCTTATAACCTAGCTTGGATCAACCGGACCCAAGAGATCCGATTGAGAATTCAGGGGAACCATTGGAGAGGACTGTATTGATGCCTTTGATCGAAGACGATCCCACAAGAACGGTGCAGATCGGAAGCCTACTTGATGAAGGAACAAAGACAGCGCTGCTTCAATTCCTACGAAACAACGCTGATGTCTTTGCCTGGTCGGCTTCCAACATATCAGAAATTCCTGCCGAAGTAATTACTCATCGACTGGAAGTTGCTTCTGGCTACAAGCCGATTCGACAAAAGAAGAGAAAATTCGTCCCTGAAAGGTAAAGGGTGATAGACGAAGAGGTAGATAAGCTCCTCAAAGCCAGATTCATCAGGAAGGTGCGTTATCCCGAATGGCTAGCTAATGTTATGATGGTAAGGAAGGCCAATGGCAAGTGGAGGATCTGTATCGACTATACAGACCTCAACAAAGCCTGTCCGAAAGATAGCTTCCCCTACCAAGGATAGACCAATTGGTCAACGCCACTGCCGGCCATCAACTCCTGAGCTTCATGGATGCCTTTTCTGGCTACAACCAGATACAAATGGATTCTGAGGATGAAGAGAAGACCTCCTTCATAACGGAGAAGGGGTTATATTGCTACAAGATAATGCCATTTGGTTTGAAAAACACCGGGGCAATATTTCAAAGGCTGATCAACAAAGTGTTCGAGAGGCAACTGGGAAAGAACATGGAGGCATATGTTGATGACATGATCGTGAAAAGCCTCCTCAAAGAAGATCATATTAGGGACTTAAAGGAATCTTTCGATGTCTTACGATGCCACTAGATGAAGCTGAACCCAGCTAAGTGCATCTTCGGGATGATCTCTGGCAAATTCCTGGAATTCTTTGTTACCAAACGAGGAATAGAAGCCAACCCCGAGAAGATACATGCACTCCGAAGCATGAGACATCTTTCTTGTAAGAAGGAGGTGCAGCAGTTGACCGGAAGAATCGCTTCATTGAGTCGATTCATCTCCCGATTGGTCGAAAGGTGTCTCCCCTTCTTTAAAGTCCTCCACCAATCACAAAACTTCGAATGGTCCGAAGACTGTCGTCTCACCTTCGAAGAGCTGAAGAGGTACTTAGAGAGCCTTCCTTTACTTTTGAAGCCTCAAAAGGGGGAACTCTTTACCTGTATCTTTCTGCTTCGGATGAAGTAATCGGTTCGATTCTCGTCCGGAAGGGAGCCGATGACCTCCAAAGGCCGATCTAATACATTAATAAGGTCTTACATGATGCAAAAGTGAGGTATCCCAGAATACAAAAGCTTGTATACTCACTGGTGGTTGCAATGAAACGATTACGACCGTACTTTCAATCTCACTCTATCATTGTCCTGACAAACCAGCCTTTGAAGTCTGTCCTCCGGAGTCCAAACACTTCAGGGAGGATAGCTAAGTAGGCTGTAAAACTTGGAGAGTTCGACATTAGCTTTCAGTCCAGAGTGGCGATGAAAGCATAAGTGCTTGCTGATTTTATAGCCGAATGTACATGGAGCCCAGAAGGTAACTTGCAACAAGTCGAAGAAGATGAGGCCATTCGAAGAGATTCGAAGTACATGTGGTTACTCTATGTAGACGGAGCTTCAAACTTGGCAAGATGCGGAGCAGGCCTCATACTAGCCAATTCAGAAGGGCCCACTGTGGAATACATACTATGCTTCTCCTTCCAAGCTTTCAATAATCAAGCTAAATATGAAGCCCTCCTTGCTGGACTCCGAATTGCCAAGAATTTAAGGATTTGGAAGATCCAAATTTTTTCGGATTCTTAATTGATGGTAAACCAAGTAAAAGGCGAGTTTGAAGTCCCGCCATGATCCGTTACTTAGAGAAAGTTTGGGACTTGGTGTCACGGCTCGATTTCTTTGAAATCTCTCATGTCTCATAGACGGAGAACTCTCGAGCTGACGCCCTATCCAGACTCGCCACCACCACCCCAGATTCCCTCGGTCGCATCTTCATGGAGTACCTTGAAACTCCAAGTATAACGGAAGAAGCGCAAAAGGTACATCAGGTTGAGCACGAGCCAAGCTGGATGGATCATATTCTTAAATCCTGAATGAAGGCACACTACCCAAAGACAAGATCAAAGCCAAGAAAGTCCATTAGATGGCATCCCAATATGTTATCCTGGATGGAACATTGTATAAGAGATCCTTCACTCAACCTCTACTGAAGTGCCTGGGGCCTACAGACGCCGACTACGCCCTAAGGGAAGTGCACGAGGGCATATATGGAGATTACTTGGGAGGAAGATCCCTGGCGTACAAGATTATACATCAAGGATATTATTGGCCGACAATTCAGAAGGATTATGCTGATTTCGTTTGAAGATGTGATCAGTGCCAGAGGCATACCAACATCCAAAGACATCCCGTGAGCCAGCTCACCCAGTTAACGGCACCATGGCCCTTTGCTCAGTGGGGCATGGATATCATTGGCCCGTTTGCACCAGCTTCCAGACAACGAAAATTTCTTGTCGTAGCTATTGACTACTTCACCAAATAGGTCGAGGCTAAACCCCTAGCGCATATCACTGAAGGGAAAATCGAAGGTTTTGTCAGGAACATCATTTTTCGATTCGGAATTCCGTATGCCATAATTACTAACAATGAGAGATAATTCGACAACCCCAAGTTCAAGGACTTCTATGCCCATTATCACATACTCCACAAATTAACATCTATCGGTCATCTCCAAGCCAACGGAGAAGCCAAAGTCACAAATCGGACCATCCTCCATGGTCTAAAGACCTGACTGAACAACGCCAAAGGGCTCTAGGCCGAAGAGTTGAATTCAGCTCTCTGGGCATATCGAACAACTCCTAGAATGGCAACTAGTGAATCTCCATTCCATTTGGCCTATAGAATAGAAGCAGTTCTTCCTATGGAGGTTACCCTGCAATCCTTAAGGATCGACCAGTACAAGGAACCCGAGAATTCTAAGCGTCGAATGATGGATTTGGACTTGCTACAAGGTACCAGACTTTGTACTCAGATGAAGATGGTGGCATATCAACAGAGAGTCGCCAAATATTACAGCTCCAGGATGAAGGAACAAACTTTCCGACCCGAAGATCTAGTACAGCAAAAATCTGAAGTGTCAAGGCCAACGGAACAGGGCAAGCTCTCTCCTAACTAGGAAGGCCCCTACCGAATTAAAGAAGTCATATGCCTAGGGACGTATCGACTCGAGACTTTGGCTGGTGTTGTGCTGCCTCGGTCTTGGAATGTAGAAAATCTCTGTAAGTACTATCAATGAAAGTTCCCACCAGAGAAGACTTCAATAAAAGTCTATTTGAAGATGGGTCTGGTCAGCCTGTCTTATTGTCAATTACTGACACAAGGATGGTCTCAGTGACCCACCCGATGAAACCAGCAAAAAGTGTAAATGTGGGTCTGATCTACTCCCTTATCGGTATGTCCGACGAGCACAAAGGAAGGCCCAACCATGCCACCTTATAATCAACAATAAAAAGTACAAAGATGAGTCTGATCCACTCGCCTTATCGGTATGCCCGACGAGCGCAAAGGAGGGCCTAATCAGGTCACCTTATGATCAATAACAAAAAGGGCAAAGGTGGGTCTGATCCACTCGCCTTATCAGTATGTTCGACGAGCGCAAAGGAAGGCCCAACCAAGCCACCTTATAATCAACAATCAAAGGCACATGGATGGTTCGCGTAACCTATCATACGATAAATCTACAGACGCACCAAGGTGGACCTAATCTGCCTACCTTAACATCAATCAAAGGCACAGGAATGGTCTAAGTGACTTACCCTATGGTAAATCCGCAGACGTGCCGAAGTAGGTCCAAATAACTCACTCTGTAATCAACAGATACCCCGAGGATGGCTTAATCGGCCTACCCTAGCGACAAATCTGATCCAAGTGAACGGACAGACTTTTCTACTATCTGCTATGCCGAAGAGTTCACCTTAACATTGTTTTGGAATGTGTCTGTCCAACCGAAGAGCATCTTCATTCAATAATAGAAGAAATGTACAATCAACGGGATTACAAAAAAAAGAGGGGCAAGAAGAAGAAAAGAAAGGGTAATAGGAAAGGAAGATCTAAAAATCGGCCGCCGGTCCCTTTCCAGACCAATGCGTGACACCAGGCCCCTGTGAGGTGCTCAGGGACGTTTCGGGTTTCGCCTCCGCCTCCCCTGACTCCAACTCCTCCTTGAAGTCAGACTCATCCTCTTGCCCGGGGTATGGAATAGAAGGCTTGATATTGTCCATCCCCTTCAAGTTGTAAAAGCGGAAGGCCTTGCTCTTATGCTCCTGGAATCCCTGATGGTAAGAGTCCAGGGCAGCATCGGTGACCTCATCTTTAAAGGCCTATGATGCCAGGAACTTGGGGATGGCCTCCGTTGCCTCGTTCCTGGCCGACTCCGCTGTCGCGATCGTCGCTGCAGCCCGAGCATTTGCCTCCTCCAGCTGGGTCTGGAGGGTCTGCACCTTCCTTTCCAAGCGGGTCACTTCCTTGGCCTAAAAGGAATCATCATCGCCCCTGTTGACCTTCGCACTAGGTCCCCCTTCCGACTCCATAACGGCGACCCTTTTTCGGGACATCTCCTGGAGGTCCTTAAGGCTAAATTTTATCTTTACGGTATGAAGGAGGGGAAAAGTAACTCTGGAGCGTAGGACTTGCTTTCCTACTACTTGAAGAACCTCCAGAGACTAGGAAGATGAATCCTATTTAATGGCTCGGAGCCTTGTCGCTTTGTGCCCATAAAGGACATGCACCATGCCTCGTGCCAAAGTAGTTGGGAAACACCACATACTGAAGCGACGCTTCGAACCCGGAGCAACTTCCTTGAAGCCGATGTGGTATTAATAACAGTCTTTAAGAAAAGAAGACTTGGTGACTCCCAGATAGCATGGAAGCATGGGCGCCTGAATGCCAACGCGTTCGGCATTGATAATAAAAGGCGCATGCACATCGACTCGCCATCTTCCTTCCGGGCACCAATAATAGGGGGACACCTGTCCTCCGCACGACTATCAAATTAGGGGGCAGTTATGGCGGATGACTGAATCGAAGATTTGTCATCATTGGTTATGCCTTTTTCACCAGCAAATGATAAATCATCAGCACTCCCACTTTTCGAAGCAGATAATTGCTTCGTTAACTAGAAGTGGGGACAACTGTTAGGATATGCCGGCTCAACTAAGGCTAACCCCCGGTTCAAAGGTCTGGTCGGGTCTCTTTTGAACCAGTCATCTATGCCAGAAGAATCGAAGATGACCTAATAACGCTATAGCACCACTTCAGGGTCAGTCTTCGGCCTAAGTCGAAGACACTGGCCCCAAAGCCTATCTTTCAGCTACTGCACCATCGAGTGATCGGTCGATCTTCTTCACATCAGTCCGAAGAAGACCGATCCGAAGAAGTCCGATCTGAAGAAGACTAATCCGAAGAAGGTTAGTCCAAAAAAGATAATCACTTTATTTCTCCAATTATTCCAAAAAGGCAAGTACGAAGTAAGCAATCGAGCCCACTCCGAAGAAGGCAGCTCTGACGCGAGTGATCGAGATGTCTTCGGCCCACTCCGAAGAGGATGGGCACAGGACAATCAACCAACTCAACTTTGGTCCTTTCTGAGGGAGTGGCTCTAAAACAAATCTCCAATTGGCCTCGAATCTCCAAACGTGGATACGGTTGTTGTAACCAACAACATGGCCATGAACTCCAAGTCCAACAGTATCAAAGTGGCCATCTCAAGCAGCAACCACTTTCGGTTAGGGGAAGGGTTAAGTTAACTAACCCCGCTTAACCAAAGACAAGTGGAGTTGACTGCTGTTAAACATGGCCACCATTATAAATATTGGTAATAGTGGATACTCACACTCTCAAAATTAAAGTTTCGTGGCATGCTTTGGCATGAAGTATCTTTCACGATTTGAGGAGTCTTCTCCATGCAAAAAGGGCTTAAACGAGTTCAATTATTGCTTATTTACATTGCATTTAAGTTTCATTATCAATATTTTTGTTTTTGGCTTTATTGGCACTCATTTATGAATTTTGTAAAACCAAGTGTCGACACCTGGAAAGCTAAGTGCCGACACTTCAGTATTTGGCACGTAGAAAAACTTCCTGGCACGCCAAGTGTCGACACCCAGAATTCAAGTGTCGACACCTGAAACTCAAGTGTCGACACTTAAGTTTCCAAGTATCGACTTAAGACCTGAGACTTTTGAAAATCCAAAACTTGGTCATGGAAGGTTTTTTGTATCAAGTGTCGACACCTGTGAATCAAGTGTCAACACTTGAAAGTTCAAGTATCGACACTTGGAAATCAAGTATCGATACCTAACAGCCAAGTTTTGATACTTGGGTTCTGACAGCCCTAACAGATCTATTTTTTTGAAGTGCAGAAACATTATTTCAAGCTCCAAATGGCTATATTCGAAGCTCCAACAGTCACAAACCATTTTTTGGAAGTTTTTGGAGTATTTAAGCTTCACCAAACTCATTCTTGAAGCATTGAAGTCCATTGAAAGTCCAAAAGTCAATATTCTCTCTAGAACTTCACTTCAAAAGCCATTTAAAGAGTGATTCCCTGAAAAAGCTTATAAGCCTATCCTTTTATCATTCCAAAAAGAGAGCTTAAAAAATATTCCAAGGAGAAGACAAGACAAGAATCAACTTGAGCCTCAAAGCTTCCATTCTACTCTTGAAGAGAGTTTGTTTTGTTTATTTAAATTGTATATCTGAAATTTTCTTGTGTTTTGACCTAGCTTTCAAGGGTTTCCTAAAAGTAGGTTATTGTGGTTGTTGGTGAGCCAAAGGGACTAAACCAACTAGGGTTGACTTATAAGCCCGAAGACAAAACAAGTGTAAAGGTTTGTTGGTGAGCCTAGGTGATAAAACCAACATAGGTTTTGACTAGTGAGCCTTTGGAAAAATAAGTTGACTATAATCTTGGAGAGATTATTGTGGAATTTCCAATGATGGCTTGGGGAGTGGATGTAGGTGCTAGGTTTGCACCGAACCACTATAAACCTTGTGTTTGTGTGTGATTATCTCTTCTATCTCTTGCTATTTACTTCTTGCACTCTATTTATTCCTTTCCGCTGCATATAATCTAGTACATCAATTTCATTACTCACAAACACCACAAGGCCTGCACATTATTGCTTTAAATTTTTTAAAAGACCCAATTTAAAACCCCCCTGGGCAACAATATGTTATAAGTTCAAGTGTCGACACCTGACAGCCAAGTGTCGACACTCGGGTTCTGATAGCCCTAACGGATCTATTTTTTTGAAGTACAGAAACATCTTTTCAAGCTCCAAATGGCTAGATTCGAAGCTCCAACGGTCACAAACCATTTTTTGGAAGTTTTTGGAGTATTTAAGCTTCACCAAACTCATTCTTGAAGCATTGAAGTCCATTGAAAGCCCAAAAGTCAATATTCTCTCAAGAACTTCACTTGAAAAGCCATTTAAAGAGTGATTCCCTGAAAAAGCTTACAAGTCTATCCTTTCATCATTCCAAAAAGAGAGCTTGAAGAATATTCCAAGGAGAAGACAAGACAAGCATCAACTTGAGCCTCAAAACTTCCATTCTACTCTTGAAGAGAGTTTGTTTTGTTTATTTAAATTATATATCTGAAATTCTCTTGTGTTTTGACCTAGCTTTCAAGGGTTTCTTGAAAGTAGGTTGTTGTGGTTGTTGATGAGCCAAAGGGACAAAACCAACTAGGGTTGACTTGTAAGCCCGAAGATAAAACAAGTGTAAAGGTTTGTTGGTGAGCCTAGGTGATAAAACCAACACAGGTTTTGACTTGTGAGCCTTTGGAAAAACAAGTCGGCTGTAATCTTGGAGAGATTATAGTGGAATTTCCAAGGATGGCTTGGGGAGTGGATGTAGATGCTAGGTTTGCACCGAACCATTATAAATCTCGTATTTGTGTGTGATTATCTTTTCTATCTCTTGCTCTTTACTTCTTGCACTATATTTATTACTTTCCGCTACATATAATCTAGTGCATCAATTTCGTTACACACAAACATCACAAGATCTGTACATTATTGCTTTAAATATTTTAAAATACCTAATTCAAAACCTAACCTTGGACTCCATTTATGGGCAACAATATGTTATAAGTCCTCCCGCTCCCCCCTCCCCCAACGCACTGTAACTCCTCTTCTTGCACAGTGTATTTTTCAGAACGGTGGTAAAACCAACCGTCTATTTCATTAGAAATGAAATAAGTTAAAAAAGAGAAGCGAGAAGATTGAAGGAGGGAGGGGAGTAGAGATAGAGATTCAAAAGGGGGGACCCATCAACGCCACCAAAAAAGCCCCGTCCTAATACAAAGACAACTTAGTCCAATCAGCACAGATGAAAAGCCTCTCTGGGAATTCCATCCAATAGTTGGTGAACTTCCTAGTTGTCTCTCCTTCTACCTCACCATAATCAAAGGCCAAAAGCTGCTACGCCAGCGTATCCATGGATCGAGGCGTTTCTATTTTTGGTGAAGTAAACTATTATTTAGCAAACTAGTTACACAAAAGCATTATTGTTAAGCACCAAGATAGCATCCTGTATGGAGAACAAAAGCAGGAGCCCATGGTGCCAGTAACAATAGGAAATGAAGTGGAAGATAACTACGACAGTAAAGAGAATGTAATGCAAGCTAAGAGGTACTGGAATACAAAGTCCAGAACATTGGAAAGTAAAACAACAGCATTGTGAGCCCTGCAACTTGAGTAGAAACCCCAACATCAGTGGCTTATTGGAGGCGTTTGATGCTATTGCTGAATGCTACATCCCTTCACATAAACCCTCTTGCACAATATTTAGGCCGCAATTATATACATATATTTCCTTGAGGTTTTGGATATTTCTTGATCCACTTCAACTTTTAAAATTCAATGATTCATAAGATAATTTTCAAATTCAGTGCGATTAGTGGATCACTTCTGAATTTGAATATTTAACGCAAGTAGAATACATTAGGACTGGATGACCCTGATATATGATTCCACATGGCCTGCTTACAATCCGGGAAGATCTAGCCTATAAGTGGGTTTTATCAGCTTTCAATTGAAAAAATATTTTTTTTTTTTTGATAAATCAAATTTACTAAATTATTCTAAAATAAAAATATCTACAGAGATTGATAATTAATAAAATATTAAAAAATTCAACGGACAATGAAAACTCAACAGACAATGATACCTACAGCTTATTGGATGAACGGTGTAAATTACCATCCAATCCACAGCGCTGTCAGTCTCGGTCCGATCAGATTCCGTAGAAAAAATAATTTTTTTATAACCAATTGCCAAGATAGTAAAAGTTCACCTAAAATATCTAAAGAAATCTGCACAAATTCAGCGGAATATTATACTCCACGTATATCTTGCTCCTAATTGATTGACTTAACCGCTACTAAATTTAAGAACCTCGAGACCAAGCATTTAAAATTTTGCTCATCCTCTTCAATCCTAGCATCCATTTATATGACCTGACTAGGAGGCATCAATAAATGTTCATCTGTAAGGAATTGGTGCTCTGATATTTAGTAATATTCAAGTTTGATGTTACCTCAACTACCTTCTTTATGACCCCGTCCACCCTAATCCCATTCCTTCTGAGCGAACTACCCGGATTGCTCGGTTCTCTCACCAAACAATGCCTCGAGGCCCTGGGAGGTCTTCGTCTCATTATAGTGCAAAGATTCCTTCCAACCACTCTCCCTTCTTCTTACTTACTTCTCGTTTTCTCTCCCCCTACTTTTTGTTTCTCGGTGAGTTCATTCCCTAGATGAAGATTTGTGAAGCCTCTTCACTTCTTTTCCTCAAAAGCAATGTATCGTAGCCCTAGAACCCCTCCTCTTCCTCACTTCGCCCTCCTCCTCCTCCTCCTCCTCTTCTTCCTCCTCTCCAGTTTCACAACCAATGCCATCCCTCCAAACAAGACCAATATCTCAAGTTGCACGCCCCTCAGCTGCGGCGGCCAAGGTCCCGACATCCATTACCCCTTCTGGATCGCCCAGAACTCAACAGCGAAAGCAACAAACACGAACACCTCCTCCTACTGTGGCTACCCAAGCTTGCAGCTGGCGTGCAGAGACCAGACCCCGGTCCTCCGCCTCCCCTCCGGGGACTATGCCGTGACCGACATCAACTACTCTAGCCGCATCATTTCCCTCGCTGACCCCATCGTCCTTCAAGGTCATACCACCTGCCCCACGGTCCACAATAACGTCTCCTTCTGGGACAATTCTTCACTCCACTTCACCTCCGACGACACCAACATCATCTTCTATATCAACTGCTCTTTTTTTCTGCCATTATTCCCTCTGATTCGCTGTTTGGGGAGGGGCGTCGGGCTTTCTTACATTTTCTGGAATGGGACGGAGATCCCGGTGGACAATGAATTGGTGTCGAGGTGCGAGGAGGTCCTGGTGGTACCGGTGCTGCAGGCGGCGCTGGAGGAGAACGGAGGGGTGCTCTTTGATGCGTTCGGGCGCGTATTGCAGAAGGGGTTCGAACTGGGTTGGGAAACGGAGGGTGGGGACGAGTGCCGGAGCTGCGAGAGGATTGGCGGCTTCTGCGGCTACAGAGAGACCGGAGCCGGAGACCGGGCTTTTGTATGCCATCGCATGGATGGATCGCCGGAGGAAGCATATACGGCAGGGGGCGTGGTCCGGAAATCCGGTACGCGACCGTTCCCTCAAAACTTCTCTTTTTGAAAAAAAATGCACGGAAAGCCTCGACAGTTTTTGGCTAGAGATTTCGTTTTTTTTTTAAATTAAGAATTAAGAAAAAAAAAGGAAAAGCTTGGCTAGTTGGAGTTCGGATGATCAGTCAGCGAAACTCCAGTTTCCATGATAAAAAAAAGTGACACAAAATAACAACAAATTTTATTATTATAGTGTTAATTCACGGTCCTTAATTGACTGGGTTGTAGATTCCGTTCAAACGTGGATGTAAGGTATGATTAGAAACTAAGATGGCATAATTACCGGGATTCATCGCCGTCACCTTGGAACAGATCATCGGTTGTGACGTCCATCCGCTTCTGTATATATTTTTTCAAGAGCAAGTCAAATTTGACATCCAAAAACTCTCCCAACACCTTTTTGATCATACTAAACTTGTATTTTTCAATACTATTAATATAAAATATTTATTTATTTATGTCTGATGAGGTTTCAAGTTAATTTATGAGAGTCACTAATTTCGTTTGATCAATTATTAGATACATATATCTGTGCTCCAGCTACCTTGTTTCTAGAGGTACCACCTACCCAGCTATTCCTAACAGAGATCTTTTTTTCCATTTTGTGCTACTAGTTTAAACCTAAGTTATCCTACAATGTTTTTTATCTAGTCCAATTCAATTGTAATGATACCAAGGGACAATTACGATTCGTCTAGAAGCTGGTCCAGTGTCGTCAGCAGCAGGCTAGGTGCGTGCCTATGCTGTTCGCATACATGAACGCCGTGCTGTAGCTATCTCGATGGACTCGGCTGCTCGGACTAGCAGTATCCTACACGGCACATACCTTTTGACTGGTCAGAGAAAGGAAAAACCGTACCCATCGCTGCCTTTTTTTTTTTTTAATTTTTGTTACCCAACCCTGACTTGACCGGCATGCTTCTCATCTAGATGGTGGGGATCCTCCCTTCGGGTTTCGTCCCCTCTTTTTGTAATTTTCTGCCATATACGAATAATTTCTTACAGCCGCCATCTTCTAGATCCGTTCCACCTCTACTTTTTCTCATTTTAACCATTGAATATGTACCCGGCATCCGACAACAAAAGAACTATTTCATCTCCCCGGCCGTTTCCTTCTATTATTCCTACTCTTCAAGTTTGCTCTGTTAGTTCCTCAACGCTTTCGATCCAATTAGGCAAAAAGAAGACAAAATGCATCCATGGCTTCTCCTTCAACAAATGTTTCTTCTTCCCTTCCTCCCCGTTCTCTTCTTCACTTTGTCATCGCTGCCGCCTTCTTTCGCTGATGCAATCTACAAGAAATACTTGGATTGTGCTCGGCCGGTTCCCTTTTCCTGCGGAGACTTGTCGATCAATGTGTCCTATCCATTTCTCATAGATAGCCGTCCCGAATATTGTGGCTACCCAGGTTTTACCTAACTTGCGACGACAAGAAGCCCCAGATCCAAATAGACAACATAGAGTACCAAGTGAAGGGCGTCGACTACTGGAACGGCCTTCTGACCATCGTAAACCAGAACTATGTTGGCCAGTCCTGCCCCAACCCAGACGAGAGCACCACCTTGGATCAGCGCCTCTTCGAGTACTCCGACCGCGACCTGAACCTCACCGTGTTCATCAACTGCATCAACCTCTCTGATTCTATTCCTGCTCTACATGATATTGAATGCCTCTTCCAGCGCAACGGGAAGCACTGGTTTTATTATGGGATCGACGTCTATAGTTTTCCATCCGGGTGTCAATCGTCCGTGACTCTTGCGATGAATAAGACGGTCGTGCAGCTATTGATGAGTGGTGATACGCCCTTCGGCGAGGCGCTGCAAGCGGGGTTCAGCGTGATGTGGACGGTGGGAAGCGGGTGGTGCAAAGACTGCATCGACTCTGGTGGGATTTGTGGGTACGATTTAGACGATGATCGACCCTGTTTCTGTCCCAACGGATTGGAAAACGGCTCATGCAAAGGTATGTATGTATTCGGACCTCATCCTGCAAGTTACTCTGTTTCAACAAGCTACTCGATTCATTGTCGACAGAACTTGAAGATCGTAGGCAAATCGCACGGCTCTAAAAGATTTGAGAAACCTGAGCTTTGTTATAGGTCCCATATTTTTATAAAAAATATAAAAAGATTTTCATGAAAGACCCAAGAAGGCAAGGAATTTTGGTTGATTCGAAGTGCATTAGCGCACTTATTTTTACCAGCTCCACTACCAGGTCTAAGATTTTTCGCCTATAATTCTGAATTTTATGAATATATGACCACGTAGTTTCCTTGCATCTTGAAAAGGAAGCTCAGATGACCGTTAATCGTGTGGAGATGAAACACGAGTTGGTAGAGATGAAACCAAGAAGAGGACGGAGATGCATGAGTTTCACTCCTGCAGCTTATTATATATTCAAAGATATTGGAGTGAATCAAAAACAAATGATGAATTGCTAGCAAAATTATATTAAGGAGATTAAGTGATGATAATTAGAGTTTTATGAAGGTGTTTTTGAGCATATTGGCATGAAGCAGGCAATGTTTCTGATAAAAAAGAATTATCTAAAACCAATTTCATTCGCTATTGCGCGCTGTTATGTATGTTTGACAGGGAAAAATAAATACAGTAACATTAATGGATATAATGCAACATATAGAAGGAAATTAAAAAGTATAATAATCTAAGACCTTATTTTAAAAAATAGTTGAAAGGTATTAATTAAATTTTTTTGATTCTATACAAAGTATCACGATCTCTCGAGCGCATAACTAATATAGTACTAAATACATATCCACGTACGTCCTTACAAAATGTTAAATTATAGTATCAAAGAAGAGGCTGGGCATGGTTTATGCCGTCTACTTAGTTTTAACCTATGAAAGAGTTAAATGGGCTGGTCACTAGGGGGTAAGGCTTTGGAAAAATTATATTCTAGATTGTATATTTCACTTGACCTTGCCTAACAAAACAGTAAAACACCTAGCAAGAATGGGCTATGTTCTAGTGTAATCAGTTTCCAATTCGGGCCATGGACTGTGCCATGTATGTTGCTCAAAATCCAGATCCAGGCTCTTGCTTGTAATCCTTTCCATAAGCACCGCTATCAAAAAACCCAGCTAAACGGACTGCTTTCATGACATGAAAGTGGACGAAAGTTAAGGACATTGATGAGCAAAAACATAATAGCATTTCCATGAATGAGTTTAGGATGGTCAAAAAAAAAGTGTTGCAGGTTCATCTCACACCGGTCTAGAAACGTGTCATGCATAGAACTCGGTGTTGTATTGCCATGGCGAAGGACAGTTCTCATTTCTATTGAGAAAATCTGATAAATGATATGGAAGTTTCCTTCCCAACAAGGATCAAGGAATGCGAATTCCGTGAGCATCCATCTACTTGGAACCATGGTGCTAAGAAGGTCTCCATGTTTACACTCTGCTTAAGACCAAGAACACCACTTCTGAATTCAACTTGCCCATTTGACATAGATTACGCCATGTTTGGACACCGAAGACTGCCCCAACTCCTTTACTAGGTCCAGTCCAAAATATATGGGCATCAGTTAATGGCCTAGAATTAATTCTTCTGGTGGCCCATTTAATAATTCTTCCAGTCCACCCAACCAGCAGCTGCCATGTGTTCTATTGGTGGCGGCTGGGAAACGGAGTGCCGCACACCCATCCATCCGTCTACCAGCAACCAGCCACGGCAACAAGAAATATTAAACATCTCTCGTCACACTCATCACCCTGTTTTGAATGAATCAACTACCCCTTTTCTTTATTTCAGCCCATTTCCTATCTCTTTCCGATTGACTAAGGTTTCCCAACAATTGACTGAGATTAATTCTCCCCAGCCCACATCTCTACTCATCTAGCCGTCTCCTCTAATGTCCATAACTTTCTTCTTCCCATGCCAAGGTTCCTAACATCTGGTAAGAGAAACCGGGATGTACCGCTCATACCTCCTCCTCTCACCCATCCTTCTCCTAATGCTTTCCCTGCTTTCCAAAGCCGATAACAACCCTCCGTGCTCTGGCTATACCTCATACGTCTGTGGGCGCAATCAGTATAACATCACCTTCCCGTTCCGGCCAGTTAACAGTCCCGAGGACTGCGGCCATCAAGGGTTCGAGCTCGCTTGCAACAAGGATCGATCCATTCTGACAATTAACATGGGCAACAAATCCTACCAAATCAAGAGTATCGATTACGAGAACAGAGTCCTCAAAATCATCGACCCGGATCTCACTGGAGAGGACTGTCCTCGCACCTTCACCGACCCCATCAGCCACTCCTCCCTCTTCAGCTATGCCAGGCTCGATCTCAATATCTCCTTCTACTTCAACTGCACCTTGGAGTCCATTGATCATGAGATCTACGGGTTCTATCAAATCGCCTGTTCAACCGGAGGGATTCAGCTGCATTCATACTATAGTCTGGTCGAGCAGCCTCCTAATTACGATTTGGGGAGGTGTAGCTCGACTGGAATCTTTCCCATAAACTGGACGATGCATGATGAATTGTTATCGCCGGGAAGCAACAACTTTAGGAAGGCGATGCTGGAGGGAATCAGCGTAACGTGGACGGTGGATGATGGAGTGTGCCGAGGCTGTCAAGATTCTGGCGAGGCCTATCCCCCAGGCCCGACGGCGGGCGGCGACTGTACCGACGGCTGTCGGGGTATGCCTTACCTTTCTTCCTTCCTTTCTTGATTTTTCATCTTTTCAATTAATTGGAACATAAAGGTGGTTACCGGTTAGGCCCAAGACGTCATATCGGTTGGGTCAGTGTCCAGCCAACGCCATTCCAGCTAGGTGTGCTTGTTATGATTAGGCGTGCCGGATTTGGGCATCGTGAAGCGTGTGAAGGTGAATCAGTGGAAGTCCGAACGCCTGTAGTACCTACTTCGATAGGATTAGATATTAGATTAGATTCCTTACACCATTCTAGCTAGGTGTGCTTGTGGCAATGTATGTTGGATTTGGGTATCGTAGAGCGTGTGAAGGTGAATCAGTGGAAGCCCGAATGCCTTGGTACCTATTTCGATAGGATTAGGTAATAGATTAGATTGCTCACACCATTCTAGCTAGGTGTGCTTATGGCGAGGTATGTTGGATTTGGGTGTCATGGAGCGTGTGAAGGTAAATCAGTAAAAGCCCGAACGCCATAGTACCTATATCTTCGATAAGATTAGATATTAGATTAGATTACTTCCTTCCCAACAATAACACATCACGATTTTTCATAGGATTTTAAAAGGGGCATGAGTTTGACGTAGGAGATTTTTATTGAAGCAGTTCGTTGCGAGTGACCGGTAGAAAACATGGTTAGTTTGAATTGAGACCGCAGGCAGAGGCAGTTAAAAGAAAACGAAGCTTACTGACCTGTATAATTTATTCACAATGCTATGGTAGGTGAAGTTTCAGGAGCCAACGTAACCATGACATTTTGGTAGGTATGTATAGTTGACAATCGTTTTCAGAGTCCAATTTTCCCGATGGCAGTTGAAGCACTTGAAAGATGAGTTTTCTACAGAACAAAGCGGTAGGAGATATTGGCATAAGAATTGGCCTTCATAAATTTTGTTTCTCCTCAAGAACAATGCAACTGAAAATACAAGGGAAGAACTCCGATAAATGATTATGGGAAAAAAAAAAAAAAAGTACCCAAAAAATGATTCTCGGAAAATATATATATATATATATAAGTTGGGATGGAAATTCCCAGAATTGTGCAACGCAGGGCTACCATTGGGAAGTAATAAAAGACGCACCTGCATGCTCTTATGGATGCAAAGGTGTGCAAAAGCGCATGCATACACGCATAGAAAGAGGGGGAAAAATGTCCTTTGCGTGGAATTTTTGTGCAATATCTTTGTATAAATTATCTTAAGCAACTACTCTCTTTGGATTTGTCATGACTGTCTACTGTTATCATCTTTATTTTTTTGTAATAGCATTAGCTCATTCTTATTTATGGCATGGTAAATTAGTTGCTTTAAAAATTTAAGTTATTATTAATGTACCTTTAAAAAAAATAGAAGAAAGATGTTGGTTCCAGTGGGTCACTGCCCCGAACCAAATTGCCAAGAAATTTTTTTTATGTCTTGATTAGGTCTTCCATCATTGAAAATAGGTATCAGTGCAATACGAAGGCTGCTTCATTGTAACTTGAGTGTCGTAGGTCACAATATGAAAAAATCTTCTCTATGTACATATAGAAATAAGGCTGTATATACATCATACCCTTGCAAGACCTCACAGTGACAAATGGCTCCTCTACTAGGATGCCTTTTTATTAAGTACATTCCATCATTTTCTAAAACATACACAATATTGTCATTACTCCATTTTATTTACTAGATATGTCTTGCTGTTATAGCCATATTTTATTTAGAGGTATTTTGACTGCATTTAATTAGTTAAATCATGATGTAATTGTTATAGCCATGTTCATTATTATAAGCCTAGATGATTTTTTCACCTTGCTTGAGTCGTCGAACATCCAACCAATAGATCTGAAGTAACGCGTTATCATGTTACAATGGCCTCCCAGTGAAACCTTAATGAGAATCCTAATGGTTATAACAACCATTATTTATTTTAGAATTTTAGTATTAAAATAACTATTAATCCAATGATTATTATTATAACAGTGTTATAATGAGAAATAACTGATATTTCATTGTGTGTTTGCTAGATAAAGTATATATATATATATATATATATATATGTATGTATGTACCGTACAACATTTTGGGAAAAAATTTGAGCAAAAATTGGAGAAAATTAAAACTTGAAAAATATATTATTTTATAGTAAATAAAGTCCAAGTGAAAATAACGGTTAAATAATGAAAAATAATGTTTGTTATTATTTTTTATATTATTTATTTTAATAGTAATGTGAGGTGATCAAAACTGTTATTGCCGCTGCTATAACAGTTATAATGTGGTTATTTGATATCATAATCCAGCCCACCTACTAAGAGGCTGGAGTGCCCATGAGGCATGTTAACGGAACGGTCGCCACTGGGTAGCAACGCACCGCCCCACAAGAGAAAAGTTTAGGGTATTCCGTCATGCTTTGTTTGTTCTCTCTTCTTTTGACCGATCCCCTGGTCCCTCGGCATCTTGGATGGAGGAATAGGAGATGCTCCAAAGACAAGTCAAACCACTCATCCTTGTTACTTTCAAGATCCTACAGCATAGGCCTTATTTGCTTGTTTGATTTTGATACCATTCCTCTTTAAGACTTTGATGAGTTGCTTCCGGAGAATCATTTGCCTGCTGTTCCATTAATTCAACATAAACGACTTTTTTTGTCATAAATTTGGAAAATGGGACTTCCGAAGACAAGTCAAAAAGTTCTGCCACCTTGCTCCTCTTAAAATTCTCCCTTATCCAAGCCCCTTTGGTCTGGTCTGCGCGTCTCTACTCTCATCCCAAATGAATCCCGACCTACTGCTACGATTCAAGGGGCTCTTCTCCATCTCCTTTTTCTTCATCCACATCTACCATTCGGAGAGAATTGTCGCAGCTGCCAAGCCGAAGATAGAGGATTGCATGCCAAAGAGCTGTGGGAGCATCAAGAACATTAGCTACCCATTTTTGATTGAAGGGCAACAACCACTCTACTGTGGCCATCCCGACTTTAGTGTTGACTGTTCTGATGGCATCATCCCTTATCTCCAAACCGCCTTTGGAGATTATCGGATCCTAGACATCTTCTACGACAACGAATCCATTAGGCTTTCAGGGACCAAGCTCTTGGACCATGTACATGTTTGCTGGAATAATTCATTTTTCGTTGACGATCCTTCCTTCACCGGCACACCTTTCAATATTAGTGCTGTCAACGAGAAACTTCTCTTCTACGATTGCTCGAGAGAGCAGGACGGTTCCTTCGGATTACCTTGCAAGCCTGATAACATTTCTGTTGCTTATAAATCGAAGACGATTACTTCGAGACAGACCCCCCGATATCAAAGGATTGTCAGACCAAGAAGTTTCCAGTCTCGGGGTATGCAGGAGCAGAAAACCGCGATTATGAGAAACTTCTGGAGCTTGGATATCTGTTGGATTGGGAAGCACCGAATTATTGCACGGAGTGCAGAGCAAGCAAAGGCCGATGTGGATATGATCATAGCGAGAACAGTTTCATGTGCATTTGCCACGACCGTCCCCATCGTATAAGTTGTAGTGAGTTTCTTAGACAACTTTGAGTTCCATTTTATCTCAAGCTTTTAATACCAAGATAACAGCCAATTACGTTCTAGGTTTTGCTCAGTTTTGATTATTTTAGTAGCAGTTCACAATGACCATGACCATCAAGCCCTCTCCCAACTATTCAGAAGTTTGAAAAAAATTATATTTTTTTTACATATGACTGGAGAATTTCAGAAGGAGATAAGCTTTGGATAAGCTATAATACTTTAACATTTCTGTCAAATTTATGTTACATGCTGAATTTATTGTTTCTTTGTTTTACAAGGTTCTGCTTCGGAAATCTAGCAGGATTAGACTTGATTTTCTATTGGATTTAAGAAGTGGGTAGTCTACTTGGATAGAACCCATACAAATACACCCCTCCAGCCCAAAACTTAGGAAGAAAAAAGAAAATCTTTATAGATCTTCCTTCTTCCTGTAGTCCGACAGCCTACAGATAGGATTTAGATTAGAATCAGGATGGGCCTGCACAAGGACACGCCCAATTTCTATAGGAAATCCAATCCAACCCTGCTGAATTTTTAAAAGAGGACCTAAAGCTTTTTTGAAATTCTCTGCTTTCTGTCAACTTTGTTAGGACTTTTGGTAATTAGATGAGCCAAGCACCTTTATCCTTTCATTATCTTGATGAATTGATGGTGAGCTCTCCTTGCTTTTTCCAATCAGAGATCCTTTTGAAAGTCACTGTTTGTGAATTGATTCAATTCTTCTAGATTCATTCTTTTTCATAGTTATTAGAAACGATGTGCATGTCAAGAAACAAAATGGAAATGGTTTATTACATTTGACTCTTTTTTTTTTTTTGACTAAAATTACTTTGACATTTTCTTATGAAGAAATCAACTTGGTTGATGATGAAAGGTAAATTGTTGTCTTTCGGCATTTTTATTCTTCTCTACGTAGCAAAATCTTCGCAACTACTTTAACTAATGTTGATAATTTATTGTTTATTTCTTTTTTTTTTTTGTGTGATAATAACTACTTTCACCATATTGTTATGAGAGATCCTTTTATATTTGAACCATATAAACATCTCTTTTTAGCATACAACATTGCTTACCATCAGATCCTTGCACAAAACTGTTACTTTTTTTCTTTTTCTTTCTCTTTTTTTCTTTTCTTTTGTTTTCTTTTCTTTTTTTTTTTGGGTGGAGTGGCGGGTTAGATATGCCACCCTGTCAAAAAAAAAAAAAAAAAAAAAATCAAGAAATAGAGGTTCATATAACTGAATCATCCCATTGATCCGAACACCATTTGATCCGAAACAGAGAAATCTCCAGTTTGCCTTCCGTTTTGTGCATAGAACATCCATCCAAGACTTTACCTCACATTGAACTTGAGTTTCTGGAGCACCTTCACAAGTTGCATGAATCACAAAAGCTTGAAAAAGATTCTTATGTTTCCTTCCCTCCGTGAAGCCCAAAACATCCCAGAAATTGCTCCATCTTACTACTACTCAAGTACAGCTTATAATAGTTACATAATTAAAAAAAAAAAAAAAAGTACTACTACTACTATTACATGGTGCTAGAATTCACAAAACATTAGCAGCAACTAACCTTTGTCGTTCTTGGCTGCAAGAACACCATCCCCCAGATGACTCCTCCCTCAGATAATTTTCTCCACATCTTTCTTTTCTCATGCCATCATCAAAGTCTTCAATATCATTCGTTGGTTCAATGAATAGGTATCTTTTTATGCTATCAAGTTCCCCTTTTTTATAATTTCAAATAGGCAGAGTCTCGGATTTTAAGGTGACAATTGTTGAAGTCTAACTTTCATGTCAGAACAACTTGGGTGCAAAGTTTTTCCTCCGTGGAAGATGATGCGAGGAGACCAGGGGCTTATGGACAACTAGGTAGACTCTGACTCCTTTTTTTTTAATGGAAAAAGTTGGAAGACTTTGACTCCAAGACTTCCATGTCATGATTACCCACTGATCACTCATGATTCTGTTTTGATTTGTTTTAATGCCTGGTTGGTATTAAAGATAACAGACAGTTTCTCCATTGTGTCCATTCCTTGTATTATGGTGGCCCGCCGCCGCTTTTGCTCTATTGATGCGAAGGGCTTCGTCGATTTTCTAAGACTTTTCAATTGCCCAGAAAGCTGCAGGATTTCTTTATCTTCCCCTACCAAACTTCAAGATTTTTTAAAAGCATTGCCGAAATTTCGAGGAAGCTCCCCTCTTCTTTTTAACCCCGACGTGCCAAACAAGAAAAATGTTTACACTCTCTATCAGTCCCCTTTTGTGTTCCCACTTTCCCCAACTTCTTCGATAGGCTAGCCGGAGTCAAGTAGAAGGGTAGTTTTTTTTTTTTCCATACTTTTCTCCAACTTCTTCGACAGTCCTGTAGAGGCCCAAGGAGGACAAGCGGGATGGAAGCTCTCCCAGTTTATTTCACAGGGGCGCGGTGGGAACCGACCTCTTGGTTTTGCCACGCGTCTTAGTCCTTTAGTCCAAGTCAAACGGATGGTCTTGCAAGGAATGTATGAAACCGTAGACCGTCAGCGATCACGGGCGTGATATAAGATCCCTTCAAAAAAGGGCAGTGGTAGAAGAGGGCTGGTTGCTGTTAGCGTGTCGTGCTGCAAAGCTCGTAGTGTGTTAACTTGCCATGGCTCTTTCCCTTTCCTGCATCATAATCCCCTTCTACATCTTCTTTGTTTTCTCCAACCTTTATTGCTCATGCCCAGCGGTTCCGGTGCTTCTATCATGCGGCACTGCTAAAATCGACGTAAGGTTTCCTTTCTACACTTACACTACCGATCGTGAATGCAGAGGGCATCATTTGGTCTTCTGTAATGGCTCCACACCTGTCATCCAATTTCATGGGCATGAGCACCGGTACGTCTTAGAAACAATCGATTACGCTTACAATTTCACCATAATTCAAGACCAAGAGTTCGTCAAGGGGTTGCAGATACCAGACTGCAACATAAAGTATGATTTTTATCCTCCAATTCATCTATCCGAGAATTTGTTCCTTCCTCGGTCTGTCAGCCCGAACCAATCATTCTTCGATTGCAAGATGAGTGGTTATAATTCTTCTGCCGACATCTTCCACGAATTCTATAATCGTAGTCTTTGCAAAGATTACAAGCTCCAATTTTCCAATAAATTAGAGGATGAAGGACCTCATCATACGACATATTGGGACGGTCCTGCCGGATTGTTCAAATGGCTGCTATCATTCGGTGACGATGGTGATGATCTTTCTCTAATATCTGCCAGTTACTTGCATCAACGGGAGGGGCTTTGGGAAAGCTTCAAGCATGACACTGAAAGAGATCCCACGTGCCTATGCAACAACAAATGTCGAAGTAGATTTCTATAGAACTTTTGCCAATTTTCACAATATTTTTAAGCATCAAAGTACTACTGCTAGCTACTTGCCTTGACCAATCAAATTAGCTTATGAAGTTGCGTCTAAAAGTTTAAGGTTTGCGTTAGCGGCAATTATTTAGAAACTTGCAAATTTTACTAAGGAAAAATAGGCAAATCTTAAAGGAAACAGATATTTCTAAGAGTTATGATTTCTGATAAAAATTGTAAAATCATCTTCTTTCTGTACTAAACTCTGTTTGTGATGGATTATCTCATGCAGAAAAAAGCAAGACGTGGAGGAAGATTACAATAGGTAATGAACACCAACCCAATCTCTTCAAATGCTTTTCATCTTTCTAAACATATGAGAAATCATGTTTTTTGGTACAGCATTTCAAGATTTATAGAGTAACAGTTACTTTTGATAACTGGTGATTTAGTGCACTTCACTTTGCAACAGTTCTTCAAAACATAATCTTGGATTGGCTCATATGGTATCCAAATCTCTATTTAAGTTACCTTCTGCTTTTCAAGCAAGAATCACTATAAATTGTTTTATAAATAATCATGGTACTAAAAAGCCTATCAACATTCAACTCAGCTGAGCAGTTGTATAAATTAATATAAATACCTGCCCATAAATTGTATGTCATGATGAACACCTTTTGAAAGCAAAAGGAGAAATCATCAGACCGTCGTTATACTTGGCTCATATTGCATCGTTACTAATTTTGGAGTAAGTGGAAAATCGCTATAACTGTTTTAGAATAATAATATTGCTAAGAAACCTATTAAGTATTCAACTCAGCTGAGCAGTTCCATAAATCAATATAAATCCCTGCCAATAAATTCTATGACATAATTAACACATTTGAAGCAAAAGGAGAAGCCATCACACCATTCTACTTGCTCATGTTGTATAAGCGGAATATAAGGGGGGTTTTTTTCCCCTTTTTTTGAACAAAAGTTTTAAGCATTCTAAATACTTCAAAATTCTCCTATTTTTATGGAATAGTGTAGTTATGTAGTTCCTGTTGTTACCATGAGCAGGAGTTGCTGCAGGCGTGGGAGGCATCATCGTTGCAGGCCTACTCTGTCTTTCCTGGTACAAGTACAGGAAGAGGAAGCAGCATTCAACCTCTTCAATCCTGCTTGGCCAAACCACCTCTTCCGAGCCGTGCTTCAAGAACGACCCTGAATTGGGCAAAACAGAGTACCGGACCACCATCTTCACCTATGACGAACTTGAGGAGGCCACTAATGGCTTTAGCGCCTCCAAAGAACTTGGTGATGGTGGCTTTGGCACCGTCTACAAAGGTACAACATTTTGGTATCTGACATCAAGCATTTTGGTTCCAGATAATTCTAGCCTTGCCCGCAAAGGCTAATTTAGCTGCCCTCCTTATTCAAACTATTTCATTTTTTCCCTTCCTCCTGCATCTGGTCTATAAGACTATATATTGCAGAAATGTATCCATTGATTAACCATTTCAGAATAAACTGAAGCTTTGACTCACCACAGGAAAGCTCCGAGATGGACGTGTAGTTGCGGTCAAGCGACTATATGAGCACAACTACAAGCGTGTGGAGCAATTCATGAATGAGGTCGAAATCCTCTCCCGCCTTCGCCATCAGAGCCTTGTCTCCCTCTATGGCTGCACATCACGCCACAGCCGTGAACTCCTACTCGTGTACGAGTACGTGCCCAATGGAACAGTTGCAGATCATCTCCATGGCCCTCGAGCACAGGAAGGAGCCCTTACATGGCCTATCCGGTTAAACATTGCCATCGAAACAGCAGATGCGCTTGCTTACCTCCATGCAGTTGAACCACAAATTATACACCGGGATGTTAAGACGGATAATATCTTGCTTGACAACAGCTTCCATGTCAAAGTAGCTGATTTTGGGCTGTCACGACTCTTTCCCCTTGATGCAACCCATGTATCAACTGCTCCACAAGGCACCCCCGGCTATGTTGATCCTGAGTACTACCAGTGCTACCAGCTCACTGACAAAAGTGATGTCTACAGCTTCGGAGTAGTACTAGCAGAGCTCATATCGTCAAAACCGGCTGTCGATATCAATAGGACCCGTAATGAGATTAATCTGGCTAACATGACTATGAATAAGATTCAGAATTGCCAACTTGACCAGTTGGTAGATCTAAATCTTGGATATCAGACAGATTGTGAGATGAAGACGATGATCACCCTGGTGGCTGAACTTGCATTCAGGTGCTTGCAACTAGAGAGGGAGATGAGACCAACCATCAAGGAGGTTCTAGAGGTGTTGAGAGAGATAGAGAGTGGACAGTACAAGACTAAGATAGTGGTGGAGACTGATGCTCCAGTGAAGGAAGATGCCAGCTTGCTTAAAAATATTCTACCTTATTCGCCAGATTCTGTTACTGCGAGATGGGAAAGCAGGTCAACAACACCTAACACTAGTGGGTGAGGTACTATTCTTCTTCTCCCCAGATAAAACTTGGATGCTCTTCACCGTGTGTATTCTGTGTGGATCAACGTAGCGAGAATGGAGTGGTTTTATCCTTGCATTTAATAATCGATAAGATTGTACATAGTATACAGAGTCTTCTTATGCGATAAATATATACATATTTCAGGGATAGAATGTCATGGATTAGACTATGAATTTCTCCGTTCTTTATATTCCAGTATCTGTTCTGTGAAATTAAGATAATTTGTTGTTTGTTAAATGTAATTTTATCCCTGATGCAAGTAGCATGACCTCCAAAATGCAGGGAATTCCCAGTTTAGTTTGATTTCGGTTGCTCTAATGATGTTGATTGGAGTCAGCTTTCAGACAATTCATCTTATTCCAACAGCTTCAGCTCTCCGGGTATATTGAGTGTTATCTTGTTCATGGTAGATCAAGAAACAGCATCATTATCTTTATAGGGAAGAACGTATAGGAAATGTGAGATACAGATAATGCTATCCACAAACAATGTGATATTTTGGCTGAAATTTCGCAAACATCTTGAAACCAGGTTTTAGATAGCATTTCCCTTTTGATGACAAGGGACTGCAATGCAGCTATTTAACAAATGATACTTTACCATGTGGACTGGAGAAAAAAAATGCAAACAAAGAGAAACCACAATGGAGTACATTTTACATGTCTAACCCCGATTGAATTGCAACCTTGTTCAATGGATGTGAAGTAGAAAGAAAGCAAGTAAACAAAGTAACATGTCTCTGTAAGAAAGAACAAGAAGTTTTCTGCAATGAAAGTTGACAAGAGACTATAAAAGAAAATTTTGATTCTGGACAAGATAAGATGATTCTCATCTATTTAAGGTTTCTAGGGCACATCTAGCTAGCATGATTCTAGGTTTCAAGGGCTCTACCAAATTCTTCCTAACAGTAACAAATAATAGTACAGAATTATACAAAATTAAACTGAAACATTGTCAATTACTTCCGCTGCATGAAGTTTGATTGCAAAGTCATTCTGATGAGATATACAAAAACCTGTAAAGTGAGGTGGATAAAAAGAATGAAATTCTAAATCAATGGGCACGTAGGAATCAATCAAATAAAATAATGATGTGTCATAAGTTTGATGCATTTGACTTAGCATAAATATATATCTATAAGTTTTTCCAGCATCTCACTTTTTAAATAACTAACACCACAAAATCTATTCACAATAACTCTATACAATACTCCGGAGTTCTCCACTCCCTTGTTCAGAGGTAACTTTCCTCTTCTGTGGCTTTGGTAGCATTCCCTTCCTCACCTTTCACCATCTCCATTGCATGTATGCGAAGAATTCTTCTCCATTTATCTTACCATCAAGCTTTCTTGGGGGTTTTATGTTTTTTAAGGTGAATGGCATGAACTCGGTGGTTTGGACCCTTTTGGTGAAGGGCATAGTTATATTCCTCCTGATCACATCGCAACTCATAACTCCACTAAATTTAATTCTTTTTCAAAAGACTTCCTTTTTTTGAAGTTAACAAATCAGATCAAGTTGGATAGGTCCAATCAAGCCAGTGAAAATAGAACAACTATCGTTCATCACAAGAAAAACGTTTAAAAAAAATAATAAATGGAGCAACTATCATAAGGTTATTAGGTGGTTGGACTGAGTTGTGGATAGCGGCAGAAATCAAAAAAGAAAAAGTAGTCTGGTAGGGGTTATGGTCACTCAAAACTTTTAAGACTAGTTTAAAAAACTGGTACAAGGAGTTCGAGCCCTTGTCTAGGTTGTGGAAATATGAGGTGTGTTTTTCTCCTCCGAGAAGACACTTCTTTGTCCCTTTGAACACAAGAGCCTCAAAACTCAAAATCTCCCAAAAGCCTAGTCTCAACCTCAAAAGTCAAAATTAAAGATCTCTTGAGGGGAAACTTGATAAATCTTGAAGAAAATGTAAGCTCTAACAAATTTAAGAAATCTGTAAGAAACTTCAGATTTTATATCGCTAGGAACCATCAAACAGCAGAAACATGCACACGTACACAAGCACAAACATGCACTCACACATGCAGGCTCGTGCATGCACATGCACGTGCATCACAGAGAGAGTGTGTGTCTGCGTGTGTATTGATGTTCAAACATTCTTCTCCAAGAGCCTCGTATATTATTTTGCTTCTCTTATTATTCCATGCTTTTTTTGAGGAAATTAACCCTTATAACTTTATGCATGCTTCAAAACTTTTTCAACATGAATGATTGAAGCTATCCGTATTTGCTTGTGGCACAAGGAATTTATGCCCTTTGTTTGCTGCTTTCATGGTTCGTTAGCAGCTCCATGCCCTTTTTATAGAATCCGTACCGTGGACCTGCCTCATCTTTAGCTGTTGTACTATTTTTTTCATGTGCTTGGACACTTTGATACTGCATAAATTTCATACTCTTCAATTTACATTTAACTCTAAAGTATCTGTTAATTTTCCTCCATCTCTCAGTCAAAAAAAAATTTCCTCCCTCTTATTTTGGCACCTCCTTCCCGTACAACTGCCATGGCATGCATCCACCAAATAGTAAACATCTTTACTTACACCTCCATCTTCTATTGTGGTAGAAATGCTTAGATGTGCAAGTCAACACTCGAGTTTAACTCCATTTTTACAATTTCTTAAACTATTCGTCGTCAAATAATAAAATTCTCAACCAACTCTCCTCCCGGGCCCTCGCATTTTTATTGTCATCTCATCGTTGTGAGGCTACCTCTCATGTGCACCACATTTATTTGAATCTACGAGGTACTTGCTGCAAGGAGTTAACCACTAGATCTACATACAGCTACATGATGATCCTAAAGTTCAATGATCATTTCTTGTAACCTCGACAAAGCTAGCGGAAGTGTCTCCCTTCCTTCCATTACATTTCCAAAAAAAATAAATAAATAAACATTATTTGTAAGCACTCGATACGAAGCTTAGATATTTAACACATTGCATACAGAAATTTTTTCATGCAACAAGTCGATTTATCATGATTTAATTTCTACCTCTAACTACAAAGATTGACCCAATGATAGAAACAACTAAAAAGACAGAAAAAGTAGTAACCTATTAGAAGGCTGGATAGAATTCAACTTGAAACAAAGACCACTTTCCACAATATGCCACCATTCCCATCATCATCTCCTGAAATCCTTCCTGACCAATAACGTGAAACACTGGCCTTAACTTCTGTGTTTTCTAGCGAACCCGACGCACCCAACATCCGCGACCTCACATCCACTGCTCCCTTTAGCATCTTTCTTTCCCAAAAGCAAATCCCCCATCATTATGCCCTCCACATGCCCACGTGGCGCAACGTCACCCTCTCACCACCCCCCCCCCCCCCCCCCCAATAAAAAAACAACCAAAAGAGAGAAAAGGACTCCATCCACGAAAGCGAAAGACCATGTAGAGAAGAAGAAGAAGAAGCAAGCTATCCAACCTTAGAAAAATAGAGATGAGAGCGCTGCGAAAATTTAGGCTGCTGGCGACGAAATGCGCGGCGGCGAGTACCCCTCCCGGAAGCCCCGCAGCCGGAGGCGGCGCCGCCCGTTCATTCCACTTCCAGCGCCGGAAAACCCCGAAGAAGCTCCACAAGCTCTTGTCCCTCCGCCGGTTAATCTGCCGGGAGAATCGCTCCGGCGGGGATTCATTGGAATTGGGGGAGAAGAAGGCGCTGTTGAGCCACAGCCTGAAGGATTTATTCTCGTCGTCCCCGCCGCCATCGGAAGTGGAAGAGGAGGTTAATTGGGGTGGTGGTGGGGGTGGAGTTGAATTGGAACGGGAACGCGGCGGTTTGGCGAGGATGTGGGGGTTCGAGGGGCGGAGCGGCGGAGGCGCGAGGAGGTTCGGATCGGTAGCGCGGCTCCGTTGTCGGTTGCTTAGGAAGGCTTGGCGACCCGTACTGGTTGCTATTCCCGAGTGAGTAAAATTTATGCGGCAGGGTTCCAGCGAATATTTTCCATTTTTTTTGGTGTAAATATTTTCTTCGCTTTTTATTTTTCCTATCTGACGAATTATGATATGTAAACCTTCTTCAAAATAACGTTATTTATATACTTTTCAATGGGAATATTTACTATTATTAGCATTTCAAAGCATTATCTAAATAAATAATATTTTAAGTTCAAATTTCTATATCAGCCGAAAGTTACTTCTATTGGGTCAAACCGCCGTATGAGAATCATTTCTTAAGTTAAATGCATCCAGAGCTATTTCCGCCCTTAACAATTAACATCCCAGGTTCATCAAAAAAAAAAAAAAAAAAAAACAATTAACATCCCAAAAATTGCACAAAAGAAAATAAAATATAAATTAAAACTAAAGCTAGCTTGAGTGCTGGTTTCGGCCGCCCATCCATCACATCCATATTCGTGGGGGGAACGCGCCGGATGTGAAGTTGGGAACCCAAGTCTATTTTGCTTTTATTTTTTCAGAAAGAATCTCAAAGGTAGGCGGTTTTCACCTTACGCCATGGCCGCCCATCTCAACCATCCCCGTCTGTAAGTGTCACATCCTAAGCAATGGTAATAGGCTGGACGCTTTAATTTTTGAAATATAAGAATGTCAAAGATATAGAAACATTATTTCAAAATAGCAGTTAACCTTTCAGCATCCAAATCGTCCAAAATTAATATTTTCTAAATTTGTTTTTTTATCATTTGGATAAGTCACATCACAACATAATCAACCAAGGTCATCTTTTTCTTTCATTATTTTCTCTCATTGTGACCAATATGACCTGCTGTAGCGGTTATTATTTTTGTTTTAAAAAATTTAATCAAATCCTAGACCAGGGCAGAGCGGCGATATTAGTGATGTAAGCGAGGCCAAGCCCCCAATGTCACATCATTGCCAGCTGGTGCACGCAGAATAGGAGCCTAGCGCGTCGGGTTTTTTTTTTTTAAATAACATTTTTAATTTTTTATTTTCCAAACTAGAGCTGTTGCGATTAGAAAAAAAATATTTTTTTTTAAAATTTTGGACGAGTGATCTGGCCGACGTTTAGACCGGCGATCGAATCGATGACAGGATTAGGAGCCGAATTGATAGTAGGATCGACGATCAGACCGGCGACCAGATCTTGGAGATCGGACCGGCGGTCGAATGGATAGCCGAACTGGAGGCCGGATAGGTGGCAAGATTGATGACGGACGGTGGCCAGTCATGTAGCAGGACCGGTGGCCGGACCCTGGAAACTAGATCGATCATCAGATCGGTGCCGGACTGGTAGCCAGACCCGCGATCGAATTGGTACCGACTTACAGCCAAATTGGCTATCGGATCAATGGTCGGAACCGGACTGGTTATCAGACCGATGACCAGACTGTGAAGTCACAGATTATAATAATTAAAAAAATATTATAATATAATATTTTTATTTTTTATTTTTAAAAATTTTTCTAGTTTTTTATTATTTTTTTAATTTTTAATTTTTATTAAAACTTAAAATAAAAAAATGGAGACTATGATTTAAAATATTTTTTTAATTATTATTTTTTTAAATCATAGATAGAACCAGTGGTTTCTTTTTTTTTTTTTTTTTTTTCCGGGCCATACATCTAAATCCATAAATATAATTGCAATGGCCCTAGTTTAAAAAATAAAAAATTAAAAAATATTATTTTTAAAAAAAAACTAGCATGTTCGTATTTTTTTTTTTTCTTCCGTTTATTCAAGCAATCCATTGAGCCGGTCCATCCACCTAATGATACTATATGCTATTCCATCGACCATCATCCTGTTTCTGCATTATTTTAGACGGTATGCATCATCAAGCCAAAATAAAAATCAAAAAATAAATAAAATATTTTTTAAATAAATTTAATCAAGTTATCCATAAAAATTATATCCCGAATTCTTGAGAGATACAGGATAAGATTAAATTTTTATTAGCCGGACTACCATCTTAATAATAATAAAATATTTTTTTTTGATTGAAAAATTATCATGCATGCCCGATGCATCAAGCTTTGTTTGACGGATAAGAGATCCATATAAATGAGCGGTCGTTGTTAGCTGCCTGTATGGTCACCTGTGGACAATAATGTCCCCCTTATGACAAATGACTGTACCTGATGTGCGTATATGTTGAAAAAAAATTTTCATTTCATCATCAATCCTATTAAAATACGCAGTTGTCTTTGACTTTAACGACACATTTCACAAAAAAAATAATAAATACAAATAAAAAAAAATTAATGACATAACAAGCTGATAATAAATATAAATAAACAATAAATTAATGACACAACAAACTATCAGCGTGAATAAAGGATTTTTTCTGAGATCTAAAATCGCCAACTCTCATGCCTTGTTTAGATGGAAAGATCGAGAGAGAAAGGAAGATTCATCTTTCTTTTATTTAGATATTAAGTTTTAAAAAAATTAAAAAATAAAAAAGTTGCTCCTTTTCTTTCTTTCATTTGATTAAGCAAAATTTTTAATTTTTAATTTAAAAAAATTAAAAAGAAAAAAAAAATTTAATAGCTAAGCTTTTCTTCCTTTATTTCTTTTTTTTAACGAGAGCTATTTATTTATTTATTTTTTTCAATAAAACGGGCTATCCAAACAAGCCTTAGAGCACCATCTCAGTGTTTTGTTAGGTTTATTTATTCACACTACAGGAGTTTCGCAAAGAAAATATTTTGTTGGGTAAATTAGAATCATTATTCTTTCGGAATAATTAAATCTCTAGCTTCGGAACCGCTTTTGTTTTAAGCGTCGCTCGCTTGCGGTACATCATGAGAAACAGAGCCAACAGAGAAGCATCGTCAAAGTTACTTAAACTAATTCTCTTTCCAGGACATGAAATTTAGCCCTGGTCGAGCAATAGCACACAGCTAGAAAACCGAAAATTTATTACTTAATACATTGAGTAGGGATCGAATGCAATCATTAAAACAAAATCTTGAGACTATATGATGACCTCGGAGTCCCCAATTTGAACAAAGGTGGAAGAAAATCATGTTTTCATTTTAAAAGAGGAAGATAAATATCCAACTAAATTCATAAAAAAAACGTATTTATTTCATGGACGCAAACGACTACATTTGATTTTCTCCAGACAATCGTTCAGAGACAAGAAGACGCACGAACACATACAAACACTTACACAACAACACATATTTGTTACCCCCTTGAAAGAGACTGTAGCATCCATTACCGATGAACGCCTCTAGAATGCACCATTTCTTGTGTGAATTCAACCAGAGATCTCAATGGATTTCACCTCGGGCTTCTTCATCTCCTCTTTGGGCAGGGTCACCGTCAAAACCCCGTTCTCCATGGTAGCCTTCACCTGGTCCACCTTGGCGTTCTCGGGCAGCCGGAACCGCCGGAGGAATTTGCCGCTGCTCCTCTCTACGCGGTGCCACTTGTCGTTCTTCTCCTCTTTCTCCTTGCTGCGCTCGCCGCTGATCTTGAGGACCCCGTCCTCCTCTACCTCCACCTTCACCTCCTCTTTCTTAACCCCGGGGAGATCGGCTTTGAAGACGTGGGCCTCCGGGGTCTCCTTCCAGTCCATGCGGGTGTTGGCGAAGGCGGAGGTCTCGCTGACAAAGCTGGGACGGGAATCGGAGAGGGAGCGGAAGGTGTCGAGGGGGAAGCCTTGGAAGGGGTCCCAAACGTCGAGGGAGAAGGGGTCGAAGATGTTGCTCCGCCTGATGATCGACATTTTGCTTGGATTGTGCTCGTCGGCGGTGGGAAATTAGCTCGATATTTTGAAAGCTTTCTCAATGCAACTGCTGCACCTCTGCGTGATGGCCTGCACATCCGGTCTTGGTTATTTATAGATACAGGATGGATGGGTCCTGAAGTCTCCAGACTCCAGCGCGGACCCACCCCTCTTCTACGGCGGGGCAGCTCGATAACTCTGGAATGCTCGATAACTTGCGATAGCTTTCCAGAAATGCTCGATAACCTGCGATAGCTTTCCAGAAGGCTTCCCTGGCTGCTTTCACTCAAAAAGAGCTTTCCAGAAGTCCCTACCACGTCACTAGCCCTGTCCTGGCCCATGGGCCTGCCATGGATCTCGAAAAGGGCCCAAAATGTGCTACCCCTGTGTTTTATTTGATTTTAGGCCTTGATACTCTCGTTGGCCTGTGAATTTCATTCGTCCTAGGACTTCAATCCTTATTCTTAGGCCCTTCGATTCATTCGTCGTTGACTTGGAACATGAATCAGTATGTATCAACATGGCAAGATGAGTGAGCATAGGAGGGTGTGAATCCCAACAATCACGTAATTAGACATGATGCAAGCTGACTACTTCTACATCGCATCAAATCTTTTCTGCTATGTGAGGCAACTTGAATGCACCGTTGATTCTTTAAACAATTAATGTTTTTTAAGATCAAAATGCAATAAAATATCCAAAGGAGTGGCGTGTTTCTGAGTGTGGCACCGTAATCACTAACTAGATTTATATCCGTGAAGATTATATGACTATCATTTTTTTATCTTGTTATTATTCTTTTATTAATATAATATAAAAGAAAGAAATAAAAAATATAAAAGAAAAAATAGTAAATCTTGAAAAAATAAAATTATTTTTTATTTTAAATTTTAAATTTAAATATTTATTAAAAAAATATGAAAAAAATGAATGAATTTTGAAAAATTAAATTTATTTAGAATTTTAAATTTAAAGATCAAAATTATGAAAAAATTAAAAAAAATTAAAAATGATAGACGATAACTTTTAATTAAAATTAAAATAGTAAAATTTTAGTTACACGGATAAATGAAGATATAAGCCATTGGTAATTTACTGAAAGATAAAAAATACCACTGGCACGTGGCATAGCTGGTTGTGAAAAAAAATAATAAAATAATTCTAGAGTCTGATGGTAGTGAAAAATTAATAAAAAATATATATAATAAATCTCGTTCACTCGATTGACGGTGGTCAGGTTGATATATTCATCTTCGGATGAAAAACGGCTACGAAAAAATTAATATGCGTCATGTATCGAACAATTCCTGGCTGGATTGAGAAACCGTCTGGAGATGGCCATGCCCGAGATCTAACTCTCCCTCCTCCCCCCCATGTGTGGGCCATCTTTTGTCTATCCCACCGAAAGTCATCAGCACTTGCCTAGAGACATCGGTACCTACCCATCTGTTGCTATACAAATCCTTAAAACGGATGTTTTTACGGCCTTAAGCTGCATCTTGATTTCCTTTATATTTTAATTTGTGACAAAAAGATTTTGTAATATTTTGAATCGTTATTACGAAACCTAATGCAAATCAGCTTGTTTTAACAATATTTTGTCATATAAATAGATTCACTTTTGAGTGATGTAATTCCCGGGCTATCATGCTTCTAACGGGAACAGGAAATAGTCAGAGCAGACTGAGACTCTCAGATAAAATAAGAAACAAATATAACAGAGAAGGAACGTTCCAGCTACAATTTTATTTTCTTTTGCTTCCGTATCCGAAAGAATAATATAAAAAGATATTAGCTATTTTTCATGTGGGCGCAATACTGCACGATCCTAGTCTCCCGCCACGGCTAAAATGTCAACCATCTCGCCTTCTCAATTCGTTTGCACATTTCTTCACACCATTTGCCTGATCCTTAAAATCAAACACATTTTGTTACAATGATGACAACTTTATGGGTGGGCCAAAATTGTAAACCCTGCAGGCAGGGTCAGGTCTACAATACAACAAGCCCATCTATTAAACTGGCTAGACTCGAGTTTAAGCATCAAAGCCCGGCCCGGCTGCCACTGAAAGCAGCTTATTTGCGAACACGTAGAAGCCTGCCAGCCTTTACCACCAAAAATGAAGTACAAAGATACGTGGACATAGCTTTCATACAACACGGGAAATTTAACCATTTACACAGACGGTCAGAGTTTTGCTATAAAAACTATAATAATACCACATCTTCCGATTAGAAACGGGGAAGTATCAAATTGGAAGGATCGGCAGAGTTCAGAAGAAATTAAAATGCAAAGGCAACATCCTGACTACAATTTTCTTTTTCAATTTGAATTCTAACCAAATACAGAAGGTATCTGAACCATTATGCTTCTGACGTATGATACTATAATCCTTGTCTACTTTGCACTGCTCCATGTATGCTTTGAAGTAGGGTGAATTGCGATCGAACAAAAGACATGACCAAACTAATTAGATGGATCTGAGCAGCCAGTAAATCTAATAGGATAAAAATAAGTACTCCTCCCCTTCTCAATATTTTTATGCCTTTCTTCACAATATTTACTTAAACTCCTAAATCCAACATATTTTGGTAAAATGATAGTAAATATTTTTTTTATGGACTTGTGATTAACAAAAATGGTAAGAACGTCGTCAAAATTATCTCAATTATTAATAGTATCAGAGCAAACCCACTCCATAATTTTTGTGGACTAGAAACTATTACAGCATGGATTTATTAGGTTGACCATGGATCGATCGTAATGTTTATGAATGAATGCATTAGTTGAGCCCTTAGCCTGGCAAGAATACCGAAGCTTAAATGGAAAAAGTATATGAGGACCCGTGCAGGTATATATTCAGTCCTACATCATTTATTTGCTAGAAAGATCTTGGATACTTATACAAGATCAATAAATTCAAATAATATCTTTTAAGTATTCTTTTTGGATGAGGTCCTGGATTATTATTAACAAAAATAAAAAGTTTTGGGTAAGGTCCTAGATTATTATTAACAAAAATAAAAAGAAATAACAAAGAAATCCTTAGGATTTTATCTATATTTATAATATGCAAAATTAAAAATTTAAATTTAAATTCAAAATTTTCAAATCATGGTTCCTTGAGGCTAAGATGAAGATACTATTAATAGAGATTATTATAGCAATAATATTTTTTTATTAATTAGGTTTATAGTGTTTATTATAGTCTAAGTCTTTTCTTTTTTTTTTTTTTTTTCCCTCAGGGCCTTTAGCTGGTTGAAGGAAATGGAATGGCTTGTTGGACAGGGACAATGAAGCCTTTGTTTTTTTTTTTAAATTTTTTGATAAGGAAAGACCCTGCCAGGGCATAGTATTAGACTAAGACATATATAGTTTACAAATGTTAGAGCTGATCCAAGAATAGCAGGTCAGGAATGTACAAAGACAGCCTAGAGTACAAAAGGAAGTATAAACAAAAGCAAACTTTAGGTGAATATAATACAATGGCTGTCGAATCCCAAGTACACAACTGAGTAATGCAAAGATAAAAAAGCAGCAGCCCTGTTGATGTAAGAAGCATATTGATGCAAGAACCCTGTAGATGTGGCAGTCCATCAACAAGCAACATTCAGCTATGGTTTGAATAGAAGTAGGAGAGACAGCTGAATTTGAAAAGGAAGAGAACGAAAAGACCCAATTCCGATGATGTAATTTGAACTTAATTCCCTGGTCGGCAGCTTGAGCAGGAACAGACCAAAGGAGAATTCCTGTGCATCCTAATTCAGAGGGGTGTGAGAGGAGCCCAGCAGCCAAATGTTGAAAGTAGTTGGAAGGAAGTTGAGTACCAAATTTAAATATGTGCAGACAGCCTTGTCCAGTGATCTGATAAAGCAGTAGCTGTGCCGGCATAGGTCTCCAGCAATGAAACTTCCGAAGCAGATAATGAAGGAAGACATTTCCTGTATCCTGGCAGCAATGAAACATTTCCTGTAACCCAGCAGCAATGAAACATTTCCTGTATCCCAGCAGCAATGAAACATTTCCTGTATCCCAATTATTGTAGTAAACAGTGCTTTGATAATATATGACAAAGTGTAGCATGTTAAGAGGGATACAGAAACCATTATGTTGGAGCAGAAGAACAGCATCAAAGGCGGCATATAAAAGAGCAGTATGATGTTCCATTAACATAGCAGGGACACATATCCAAGAGAGAATAAGGAACAGCATCAAAGGCAGCAATAAAAATATTACCATATGCACCCCAGTACTGCATTGACTAAAGCAAAAGTATAACCGGAGCAGATATTCCCAGGGCATCAGTATGACACTCTGTTGACCCCTGGAATGATTTTGATGATCACAAAATATTGGAGCATGTATTTGATACTAACTCTTCTCAAATTGTTCAAGAAGTTTTGCAGGAATTGGTTACCTTTGTTTAAAGTGATTTTCAAATTTACTTAAGGGTAATTCAATTGAGTTTGTAAAAGCCCTAACTTATGAATGCTGTAATCATGTACAATGGGCTTAAAATTGTAAAAATTTGATAAGATATGTAGATTAGCTTCTAGTTGATTCAATGTTGAAGATCTTTGGAGAAGCTTGAAGCAATTTTTTAAGAATTGCAAGAGCTGACTCATGGTGGCACGGCACGGAGAAAGACTCAAACTTTCAGAATCAAGAGCCGACTCCCAGTTCAAGAGCCGACTCTTCCAGAAATTTATTTTTTGAAGTTCTGAGAACTAGAGCCGACTCCTAGTCCAAGAGCCGGCTCCCACAGAAGTTTGTTTTTGGCCTATCTGAGATTTCGAGCCGACTCTTAGAGCTCGAGCCGACTCGTGGAACCATTGTCTGCACTTCAACGCTAGTTGCTGAAATTAAAATTTGAACTCTAATTCATCTCCAACGACCATTTCACGAATTCCAAGGTCCTGCAACGGCCATATCTCATGAAAAACTATAAAGGGGATTATTTTTGAAGGATTAAACAATTGATCAAGATTTATTGCTGAATTTTCTTGAGAAATAAAAGAGCTTTCAAGTTACTCAACTACCTACCTCAAAAAGCATTCAAGTTGGATTCAAAGCTTCACCAACTCTACTCTATCATTGAATCCACTCATTAAAGAAGGAAAGAAGCAGCATTGAAGAGCATTAAAGAGCACTCAAGGCTTGACTTCATCTTGATCTACATCGGCAACACCAAAACAAACGTTGTTTATTGTAGTTGCTTGATTACATTGTCTTTATCTTTGTTTGCTCTTTTAGAACAGCAAGGAGCTGTATCTTAAGAGAGAGTTAAAGGTTTTTAGGCGAACCTTGTAAAATCTAAGTTTGGGTTCTTGGTTTTTCCGGTTTAAAACCAAGTGTTTCGGTTTTCTTTGGTGATCCCGTATAAAACTAAAGGGAGTTAGGATTTCTTTGGTGATACCGGTAAAACCAAAGTGTATAGGTTTGGATTGTGAGCCTGGTAAAACAATCCGAATGTATTTCGGTTGGGGGATATAGTGGAAATCCCAAGTGGTCTTTGGGTAGTGGATATAGGAGCCGGTTGCTCCGAACCACTATATTTCTTAGTGTTTGTGATTGTGCTTTCATTGCTTTATTGCTTCAATTTATTTACTTCCGCTTTGCACACTTCACTTCTACACTAAAAGAATCTCAAAGTGCACATACTTGTAAAAGTTTTTAATCCCAATTCACCATCTCTTGGGAAGCCACCTGGGCAACACACTCAAAACAAGAGACAGCATTAATGGCAAGCATAGCATCACAATAGTATAATGGAACATCAGATCTTGATTAGTATAACTTGCCATAAGAAACCCAATCGTAAAGGCATTAAAACAAGTGGGAACTAGAGAAGCACAGGTCAGTTCAGCCATTCCCACAATTACAAAATCTGTAGCTTCCTGGAACAGCAGGTGGAAGAGAAGCAACCACAGCTTCATAGAACTTTGAGAGACATCAGTTCTGTGATAAGGATCGATACAGCCCCCTGTTTTCCAACAAAGAAAGCAGTAATAAAGGCAGCAGAGCTCCAGAATACGGTACATATAAAGAATTGCAAGAGGTGCATAAAGATATGGAATGTAAGTAGGAACTCTGATATAGGTAATAAGCAGCCTCAAAGTAATGCTAACAGGTAGTTCAGTGATATGTATATTCATTAATTGTTGACCCAAATTAAATGTGGTAGAACGAAACATTCCAATGGCGCAGTTAAGAAATTCCTGCAAGACCAAAACATTGTTAGAAAACCATCTTTCCCTTTTTTTGCTTTTTTCTTTGAATTTTTCCTTTTTTTTGTTATTTTTTTCCATCTGTATCGAGATTCTTTCTTTTCTATAGCACCAACAGTCAAAAATTTGTGTTCTCCTTCTCCATATTCCCATCCTTCCTTTTGTAGTATTCCAAATAGTATCATCTCTTTTAACCACAACATTAAAATCCTTTGCAATAATATAAGAATATGCGGTCCAATTCATGATTTGTATAGAAATGCTAGTATTCCAATGATTTAGTAAGGTTGAGACATGAAGAAAATAATGATGTGAGATGGAATGATGTAGCAATTCCAGAAGCCGAGGAAGTTGTGGGAAAGTAAGCCTGACAGAATTATAAGAATAAATCATAGAATCCTGTCCAGCATAAAAATTAAGCAGCAGCATTGGGGAGATATCTAAGTGGCACATTTGAGCAGGCTTCAGCATCAAGTAGATAGCATTAACAGCATTTGTATGAATTTGATTTAAACTGATCCTTTGCTTAAGATTTCTGCAACTGTTAATGTTGAGAAACAGAGGGGGTTCCATCCTCCCTTTAAGGGACAAGAGAGAATAAGCAGCAAGATGAATGAACTTCAATCATTAGTATTAGGTAGATCCTATACCCATAGTATCCCTCCATAAGACAACAGCCAACTGAATTGGGATGTCAGTGTCTTTGTAAAAGACAAAATCAGCTTTTCGAGCATGAGCAGCAAGGAAATCCGCAGCCTGATTGGCATGACGAGAGACATACTTAGCAAAAAATTTTGAAAATAACTCCTTGAACACCAATATATCCTTCAAAATTGGTTTAGTATCATAGGACTTGTGGGTGGCTCTCAAAATGTGATTTATAACAGTTTGATTATCTCCTTCAAGAATTAGATTCTGGTTGTGAATGTCATTAAGAGAGTTGTGAATACCATACTAGGCTACACTAAGCTCAGCATCAGTCACCGAAGTATGACTTATCTTCCTACCACCTGTCTTAAGCATAATACCAGCACTATCTCTTATGATGTAAGCAATGGTAGTATCCTCTATCGTGACCAAAGCATCAAAATTAAGTTTGAGAGTCCCAAAAGGGGGGGAAGCCAACAAACTGATTTTGGTCCCCTGAGGTTGATAAGACAGGGTAATGGATCTTCCCAGTTCCTTAAGGTCTTGTCAAACTCCAGTATATTCTTATTGGATGTAGCTATCATGTCATACATGTGCACTAACCTGTAGACTTGACGATGAGTTGTGAATTTGTTCTAAAACAGTCTAGCATTCCTTGCCTTCAAAACCTGCCACACAGTATAAGCAATAGTGGACTTAGTAGTTTCAGGGATTTGTGTATTCATCATTATTGTGTGAAGATCAGAGATAGAGTTTATTTGGAAATGATTAGTGAATATATCCTTTATAAGCATCCAGTAATCTTTGGCAAAAGGGCATCCTGTAAAAATATGATCTAAGTCCTCCACCTGAGATGGGCATATATCGCAATAAATGTGGTTAGCAGATAAGATGCCTTTGTGGCAAAGATAATGCTTAGAAGCTAATTTAAAATTTAGCAATTCCTACCAAAAGGTTCTAATTCTCTGAGATGTTGAAAGTTCCTAGATCCACTTTTGAGAAGTTTGACTTACCTGTCTCAGCTGTGTGATGTAGGGATACTTATCTTTGTGAGTAACTTTGTTAACGGCAGTAGGCGCCCAGGTTGTGATATCCTTCCATCCTCCCACAGGAATGAGAATAGAGAGAATGCAGTTAACTAGATCCTCAGAGAATAGTTGATTTATAATGGTTGTGTCCCAAGATTTATCAGGGGTCATGATGCTGTTGAAATTCCAATGTTGAGTATCAATATCCATATTCAGATAAGTTGGCCAACAAGAAAGGGGGATTTGGGAAATCCAGGGGTCATTAAGCAATGTGGCTGTTTCACCCGATCCAATAGCAGTTATGAATCGAGGACCCAGAATGTTGCCCATTTCCACAATTTTGGCCCACATGTGAGAACAATTGCGAGGTCTTTTATAATTACCCCAAATAGGCGAAAGATTATATTTAGCCTTAATAGTCTGAGCCTACAAAGTATTAGGATTCAGGAAAACCTGGGCCACAATTTTTGCAAGAGAAGCCCGTTGCTTATCAAGAAGAGCAATTATACCAAGGCCACCTTCATCTTTCTGGGAGCAGACCTTAGTCCAGGAAACAAGATGCAGACCTTTGCGGTCATTTGGATGATCCCAAAGAAACGCATTAATGTTACTCTCGATCTTCTTGATAACGGTACGAGGAATGTATAGCGTCGTCATAGTATAATTAAATAATGAAGCTAAGATCGAGGTAACCAAAGTCAAGCGACCGGCAAAGGATAGAGTCTTCCATTTCCAAGTTTGAATTTTGTTGTTCACTGCATCCAATAGAAAATTGAAATCAGATATTTGTAATTTATTTCCAGAAACTGGAATACCAAGATGATTCCATTTTTCTCTCTTTTCGTCAATATTGAATATGGAAATAATACGATTTTTGGTGTTCCGATTTGTGGAAGGACTAAAGGTGATGTGAGATTTGGCCACATTGATCGATTGGCCAGACAATTGATTATAAGCTTCGAGGATAGCTTTTAAACAGATGGCATCTGTCGAAGCAGTCCAACTGAAAATAAGCATATCCTTTGTATAGAGCAAATGCGATAATTTAGGACCATTGTTGCGAAGGATAATCGGTTTAAACAGATGCTGACTAGCAGCATAATTTATCATATTAGAAAAGACATCGGAGCATAAGATAAAGAGAGAGGGAGATAAAGGGCAGCCCTGACAGAACCCTTTGGTCGGCTGGATCCAAGGCGTAGGGGTTCCATTGACCAGGATAGCATATTGATAGTTAGTAACACATTGAATTATCATGTGCATAAATTACGAATAAAATCCCAAATGATGCATAGCTTTAAGGAGAAAATACCATAAAATTTTGTTAGTGCATGATAGGTGCACTTTGAAATGGATTGGCATTCTTTTGGAGTCTAGATGGAGGAAGATGTAAAGTGCGATAGATCCCCTTTCCAAACCATGTACAGGTGCGGTGGGAATACAACCATAAAATTCTGAAATTGATGTAATTTATTTATCTCTTATCTATTGTACCAATTTTCAAGTAAAATTACATAACGATGGTATTGAAAAAAAAATCTTGATTTGGCCTACTAGAACAAAATCTAGATGAGAAGACTAAGAACGGAGCACTTACAGGCATGTAGGGAGGCCTTGAGCACAAAACAAGGCTTGTAGGCATGCAGGGCCTACAAGTTTGTGCAGAGTATGGGCTAGGTAGGTGTGTGGCCCAACACGCACATGGCCGAGCGACTGTGGTGCATGGGCACAGTTCATGCAACCCATTTCAGGCATTTCTCGTAGTTCATGTAATTGAGCATGGATAGAGTGGGTGAGAGCTTACACGATCGCTTTCGGTTTGCAAGCATTGGGCTAGTTCATGATAGAAAAGCTTGCAGTGGTCCACGATGGTCCAAACACTTTTTCAAGTAGTTTAAGATTTAGATTTTGACGTAGTTTGTATTGTTGGACTCCTGATCGAACAATGATTTCACAGTTATATAAATAGAGGGCTAAGGGTCTTCAGAAGTGGTATCAAAGGGGTTTTTGATGATAAGAAAGGTCTTCAGAAAGTCCCTAGAAGGGTGCAAAAGATCCAAAGGACTTCCAGGAGAAGTTTGAGAGCTTCTATAAGAGGTATTTTTGGATTTCTTATTGAGTTTTTTTGGTACATGATAAGAGTATAAGATTTCCTTTATAATTTTTCTCATAATAAAATCATGCATGTTTTATTGATTATATTTTTTATTATATTTTTTCTTCTTCCTTCTCTTGTGGCATCTATAACAACATCGTAAGGGGGATCCATATTTTATACAAATTTTTTTTTAACAAGTAATATCAGTATAAATGGTACCATAATAATTGATATATATAAAGTTAGATTATCCATGTTGATTAAGATTGAAGAAAATAGAGAAGACAAGTATAATCAAAGTCGACATCAACCGATTTGATGAAAATAACAATTTTTCTTTCTAGTATGCAATGATAAAAGATATGCTCATCCAGTAGAGATCAATTGATGCTCTCATTTATGAGGAGAGGCCATCCACCATAGATGACAAGATTTGGAAGTGACCGTAGATATAAGTGGTGACTACAATCTACTTATATTTAGTAGATGGCAACTCGGATCCCTTTATACAAGATTATGGAAAAAAAAGATTTAGATTATAATCATCATTTTTAACTTAACCAAATCAACAAAATCAGCCATTGAGTGGCTAACGGGCACAAGATTTCCCATTTTTAAACAATTAGGCTCTGAATGTCTTTTCTCAAGAAAATGTAGCTAACTGGGATAACGTTTGAAAAGGACTAATATGCCGAATTTATTATTCTAAAATGCTTTATATACAAGATCTTTAAAAACAATACTACAAGGGTTTTTTTTTAAATAATATTTTTTTAAAAAAAAAACCAAAGTATCGATGTTTAAGAGAAGTTTACTGAAGTGCTGCATTTTGGGCCACGTGTTTCGTATTTTAAACCCATCTCTGCCACATGAAGCTACGTCTTCTTAGTGGTCTTAAGCAACCAACGACTCCAACAAGCTAAAAAAAAACTTCAGCCAGCCACTGGTCCCTCTCCAAAAAAAAAAAAAAAAAATTCAGCCACCGGTCCCTCTCCAAAAAAAAAAAAAAGAGTTGTTGTTGGTCCCCTCTCGATTTCTTTTCTATGATTCGTGGTCCCCCTATTCCTCTTTTTCTCGGATATAAGATATTTTTTATTTAAAATAATATGTATAGTATTTTTTTGTTTGAATTTTTTTGAATGTTATATGTTTGTTTTTTAAGAAATTATTAGTGGTGATCAGTGACTTGCTATTCCTGCTCTAAAAATATGTTGTTGTTACCATTTAAATTTTATTATTAAGTTTTTTTATTAATAGTTGTGCTATTTTTTTTAAGTGATATGTTAATTTTTGTAAATGAAAATGTGAGATCCCCTAAATGTTTAATTTTTAAATTTTTTTAGAAATATATTTGCGTAAATGGTTATCAAAAAATTATTAGTATTATTATAATATTAGACAATTATTTTGATGAATTTGGGATGGATTACACCTAATTTATATAAATTTTAAATATTTAAAAATATTTTATAGATGTTTGTTGATATAAATAAGTTTAGAATCATATATTCAAAATATTATAATAAACTCATAAATTAATTATAATTTAAAATTTAAAAATAAATAATGTATTTAAAAATATATTGTAATTTGTAAAAAATATATCATGATGATAATAAAAATTAGTAGTTGTAATTAGTTAAATGAAAATGATAATAAAAATATTATTTTTTTAATAAATAAAAAATTAGGTTGGATTGTTAGGAAAATATAGGTTAATGTAGTTTTAAAAATTATATGTGATATTCTTTTAAGAAATTATTAGTATTAAATTAATAAGAAGTATAATTTTTTTTGAAAAATATAATATATATTTTTAAAAATTGATATTAATTAATGATAGATTAACACATTACTTATAACTTAAACATTAATCATGGATTTTATATTTATAGATGAAAAATTAATTGTAGTTAAAAAAATGAGTAGTAAATATTAAATTTAGAAATGATATGATAATATATAAAAAGTATCGGATAATATTTTAATCAATTAATGAATACCGGTGTAGTTGTAAATTAAATATTAATCATAGATTAATAAATTATAGATCTAAAATTAATTGTATATTCAAATTAGTGAAAAATATTAATTTTTAACAATATATGATAATGTATAAAAAACTGAATAATATTTATGAAGAGTAATAGTTATGATTATTTAAAAATATTAATAATAGATGGTATTCTTTAAAAATGATTATTATTAAAGTAATAAAAAAATTATATTAAAAATTATAAGGGAAGCTATATAAAGTTAATTTTAGGTCATGATAAAGATTCTCGATCCGAGGATGAAAGCAGTGGTTTGGATGAATTTTTAATATTTATGTAATTTTAATATAGATATGCAATATTCATATTCATAATTTTTAATGTTATGATATATTGTTATTAGTGTAGTTGTAATATACAAATATATATAAATGATTAATTAATCAATTAATTTTATTTAAAAAATTTTGCATTGTATTGAACCATAGACCCGTCAATGATTGATGTGCATATTCTATGTATCCATATATTTATATAATTTTATACGGATACCTAGAATTATGTACATTGGTCAATTGATTATCCAATTTGGATAGTTTGAAAATTATAATCAATTTTATAGATCAATTGATAGTAATCAAATGATATGTAATTGGGATTGTAAGAAATTTTGGATAGCATTTTCCTTTAGTTATCCTTACACATAAATATTTATGTAGGGAGAACTAAGAAAAAATACTGCTAAAATTTCTTTCGATCTCAATTGCATATTACTTAATTACTGTTAACTGATCTATATAATTGATTGCAATTCCTGAATGGGATAGGGCCCTTACCTATTAGATGGTGATAGGATGCATGTTTTACGTATGTCATTTTTAAATCTTATTTTTGTATATATTCAAAAATATCATATAACTATTTTTTAATATTACTTGCATTTAACTTTTCGTTGTATAATTGTTATGTTGTAAATGGTTATATTATTAAAGTATATTCATAGATATATAGATTTTTTTATTTTGAATGACAACATGCTTAATATTTATATAAATTTATTGAATATAGCATGTTCCATCAAGTATTCACTTAATTTTTTTGTAGTAAGAAATGGAAGAAGTTATCACAGCATTATGTTATATTAATAGTTGTATCGTCAATGGAGAATTTGGTATTGAATATAATAAAAGACCATAAAAGATAATTAGAATTAAATATGGAATCACATATGAAGAGCTACTGAACAAGTTACATAGTGTCTTTCATATTGATTGGACAAGATATAAATTATTGATTACATATAGATATCCACAACTTGTACATCCCACATTAGTAAAGTATGAACTTGTTCCGATCACCGATGATGAGAACATAGAGATAACATTTTCTACTATTACTACATATCAATGTCTATCAAGTGCAGAGTTGTATTTAGATATATAACTTGTTGAAGATGCTCGACCCATTCATGAATCAAATGAATATGAAAAGGTTGTTCAAAATATGGCAACAAGTAGCATCAGTGAACAAGTTATTTCTGTTCGTAGTCCAAATATTTACAATAGTCCTTAAGTAAATATTGCTTTCTTATATATCAAGGATCACATTCGTACAACGAAAAGTGATGTGCCAGAGAGTGTCATCAAGCATTCTTCATAATACATAGCTGCTAGTGATACAATACATATAGATAATGAACTTTTTAATCAAAATGATGTTCCTCACGAAGATGATATGAATTGTGAAGGTCAAGAAGCGGGCCTTTCTCATGCTGCACAAAGTCCACATGACACAACAGTACTGAACTATACTGTATTTGAGGCTCCATCTACAATATTCACTCAGTTCAATTGAGAAGCTGCTAATGTCTTGATGTACCCTTCAAGAACCATCATTTAACTGGAAAAGTGGTCAAGAGTTATGCAAAGGACTTCGTTTTGTGGACAAGGCTGAATTACAAAGTATTATGAAGTAGTATTCAATTGATAGACACCATGAATTCAAGGTTGCCGAGTCAACTCTAAATTTATGGGCTATGAAATGCAAGTATAAAGATTCTGGATGTCAATGGAAGCTCAGAGTAATTAAATGAAATGATTACTTTGAGATATCATGATACTGTGGTCCTCATACATGCATATCTGAAATGATGTCTCAGGATCATTCTAGATTAGACTCTACTTTAATTGCCAATGAAATATGTGATCTAGTAAAAGAAGTACCTACAATTTCTATTGAAGGACTTAGTGCGGTCATAAAAAATAAATTCAATTATACTGCTACTTATAGAAAGTTATGGAAAGCAAAACAAAAAGCAATAACCATGGTATTTGGTTATTGAGACAAATCATATGAATTACTGTCCAAGTGGTTGCATGTAGTAGAGAGATTTAATCCTGGTTCTTGGATGAAATTCATTAGCAATCCAACTGGTCATCCAACATGTGCTCAATTTGATCGGGTCTTCTGGTCTTTTGCACCGTTCATTGAAGGGTTCAAGTACTGTCGACTGGTAATCAGTATTGATGCAAAATTTTTATATGGAAAATATAGACATAAATTATTGATTGCAACTGCTATTGATGGAAATAATCAAATTTTTTCATTATCTTTTGATATTGTTGATAAAGAGTCTACCAATACATGGGATTGGTTTCTTACTTGTCTGCAAACTTTTGTTACCCTACGATAGAAAATTCGCTTAATTTATGATCATCATGCTGGCATAGTGGCCGCAGTATAAAATGAGCACCTAGATTGGCAGCAACTGAATGCATATCATGTATACTACTTATGTCATGTAGCAAGCAACCTCTATCCCAAATTTAAGGATGCCAAATTAAGGGATATGGTAAAAAAGGCTAGAATGCAAATACAGATCAAAAAATTTTAGAGAAATATGAAAAGTATCGAAATATTGAAACCAGAAGCTATTCAATAGTTGAACAAAGTTCTATTAGATAAATGGATATGTGTATATGATGATGGCCGAAGGTATGGAACAATGACAACCAATCTGTCAGAGTGTTTTAATGGAGTGCTTAAAAATGCTTGATTCCTGCCTATAACTGTATTGGTGCAGTTGACATTCTTTCGATTTGTATCTTACTTTGATGGTCGACATGCCCAGGCAGTTGATGCACTAGATAGGAATGAAAGGTTTACTTCTTTTGTCATGGGTCATGTAATCGCCAAACAAGCTAAAGCTACATCTCACACAGTTACAAGATTTGATAGAGCCAGTAGTATATTTTAAATCCAAACTGCGATACATGTCCGTATATGAACAAAAGAAACAACACTTGGGTACAACTTTGAAGTCAATAAATTTATGCTTTTTTTGTTATATACTTTGTAATGTACCAAATATTAATTTTTATAATACAGATTGTTCGACTATTGGTTCGTACATGACATGTCAAAAATGGTAGTACTATCATTTACCGTGTTCACATGTCATGGCTGCTTGTGCACATGTTTCAATTATTTTTTATAGATATATTAATCGATGCTATAGTTTGAATAATTATCATCAGTCGTATGCACCTAATTTCAACCCATTCCTCATCAAGCATACTGGTCGCAGCTTGTTGCAGATATTACTATTATACCTAATTAAACACGGTTGCGAAACAAAGGTAGGCCACGCTCTACCAAAATTAGGAATGATATGGATTTGAGGGAAAGTAGAAACAGAGAAAGGTGCATAATATGTCGACAAGAAGGACATGATAGAAGGTCATGTCCATCTAGAAATGCAGATTATTGCTATTATCGAAAGATAATTATATCTGAAACTATTTATTGCATATAATATATTTATTGTATATTAATAATTATTAAATTTTTCATGTTCTATTTTTAATATTGAACATCGTTTGACCTGTCAGGATTGGATTAGGTAACTGCATCAGGGACTGGTAATCAGATTTCATTGCTCCATCATACTTCATTTTTCCTGGGACCGGTTGTCTATATAATTCATGATGTATTTAATTTTTATATAATTACCTGTATTGTTGCTAGTTGTACTTGGATTGTTGTTGTTATCCACATTCTGTATTTTATTAATTGATTAAATGATGACATAACGCAATCCAGTTCTATATTAATGTAGTTGTTTGTTACATGTTAGTATTATGCATTTTATTTTGCAAAAATATTGATGATTGTTAAACTTTTTTTTTTTATTATAGTTAAAGCAAACCTTTGTATATATGTGCAGTATTTTATAGATATGGATCCAGGGCCAGTAGACCGTTTAGTGTTGTATGATCAGGACACACATCGTTCCAGGTTGATATGGGATGGACAGGAGACAGATTTCTTTCAGTGTTGATATAGAGAGCTTGTTACATGCAGGTCGACACCACTTGATAGATGTATAGTAGCGTACCTACAGCAGGCCAAATTTTATAGACTGGCATGCATGGGTTACATACAGCTAGATTGGTACTTGATTACAGCACTGATAGAGCGATGGTGTCCAGAGACTCATACATTCCATCTGCCATGTGGAGAGTGCACCATCACATTATAGGACATTACCATCCAGTTGGGTTTACCTGTTGATGGATTATCCATCACTGGCAGTACACAGATCGATTGGCATCAGCTTTGCCATCAATTATTAGGAATTTTTCCATCGATGGGTCGACTTCATGGATCATGGTTGAGTCTAGTATAGCTTGCTGAGCAGTTTGACAAGTTATCCTTTGATGCAGATGAGATAGCGATATTGCGCCATGCTAGAGCTTATATATTACAGTTTATAGGTGGATGTCTATTTATGGATACGTTAGTGAAGGGGATACATCTCATGTTTTTACCCCTACTACATGATCTTGAGATGGCTAGACATTACAGTTGGGGTGGTGCAGGCTTAGCATGATTGTATAGACATATATGCAGGGCTAGTCGGAGAGATGCCCATGATATTATTGGACCTTTGATATTGCTACAGCTTTGGGCATGGGATAAATTCTCGAATATTGCACTAGTTAGATTATTCCGGCCATATGCAGACTCTATGATTGACTTAGATGATGGTGGAAATGGATTACTATAGGGTCCTTTGGGGATGAGGTAAGTATAAAAAAAATTTATTACTTTTTTTTAAAAAAATTAATATTTTATCTTAATTGTGTAATTTTTATTATCTACAAATAGAGAGATCAATTTTTGGTTAAAGATGTGCCAACACATGTGGCATCTTCATCTAGACTAAATCTTGATCACCTGAGATCAGAGCAGGTAATAAATAAAATTATTTTTTTTTAACATTATTTTTTTTTAACATCTTATTATCTTAAATTATGATTAACAGGTGATATGGCAGCCATATACTCCTGATATTCTTGCTCATCTATTTGATTATTGTTTACACGATCAGGATATATGGTGTATACGAGTACCACTATTTGTTTTTATATCATAGAGTAGCATTTTGCTGATAGAGTATTATGGCATTTTAGGATTTGCCAATCCATACCAGATCAGTGTGATATAGATGCTGCACTGCACCATATCGATCTTAGAGGACGACACGAGCAGGACTGGTCCTTTATTATTAGCATTTTATACAGCTTTGGGAGAGTCGTTGAGATCATATTTTAGATAGCCCTCCAATTGATGGCATCATGGATTATTATGATCCATACATACAGTGGTACCGTCGCATCACTAGACAGTTCATCAATCGTACTGGTGCGATGCATGATTGCCTGGTAAGTAATTAAATTATTTTATTAAACATATTTCATAGTTGATTTTTTTAATAAATTCTTAAATTACATGTATATTTCATAGCGATGGAATCGTCAGGATTCGATAGCTTGCTCAGCTAGGTTCTATATCCACGTCATCCCAGTCCATCATGGATATATGTGATACTGTCCTGCACACTGTCCATGAGTAGGCTCATGTCCAGTTACGAGGATTTACTCATGACGATGACAGAGATGATGAGATGCATCACATTTCTCTTACGCATCATCATCAGAAGCATCTCCTATACCTCGGCATACGTGATGTACTTACCGATGCAGTACCTCTCTATTTTCAATGCCTGAGTTCACTCTTTACTTACCTAAGAGCAGTTATCTACACGAGGTTGTCCGACAATTGACATCTGTGGAGGATGCTAGAGCACAGTTCGATTATATTATCGCACCGGAGTATATGATGTATCAGGGATACTCATCTCATGGAAAAGAACTTGTCGATAAGGGATCGACACATGAGGGTGTTATACAGGAGCCAGTTCATACTGAGGTAGAGCTTTCGATGGGGTATCAGGGACCGAGTGAAGTAGAATCTTCACATCGTCGGAGGCAACCTCCGCGTAGGAGGAGACAGTCGCCTTGTGGGACTGAGGATATATTTTTTTACTCTCATTTATGTATTACATTTATGTGTGGATCATATTATTAAGCAAATCTGGCATTATAATGAAATTTTATTTTAATAGTTTTTTAATTTTTGGACATACAATAAGGTACATGCAACTAAATATTCATATACTACATTACATTATTATTTATTTATAAATAATATTGAATATTTCATAATTTCATATAATTAAATTTTAAAAATAATAAATTATAAAAAAAATTTAGATCGGTCACCGGTCTAACTACCGATTCAGTCGATAGGGTCCTGCCACCGGTCAGATCGTCGGTCCGATAGTTAGGATCCTGCTACCGGTCTGGCCTGCAAGGTCATGCATCGGTCTGATCACCAGAGTCCTGCCACCGGTCCGGCCGGCAGGGTCTTGCCACCGGTCTGACTGGTAGGGTCCTGCCACCGGTCCGGTCATTAGGGTCCTGCCACCGGTCTGATCGTCGATATGGCCGACAGGGTCCTACCATAGGTCCGGCCACTAGGATCCTATCACCAATCAAACTACCAGTCCAGTCGCCAAGGTCCTACCATCGATCTAGCTGCTAAGGCCATGCCACCGGTCCGACCATTAGGATCCTCCATCGATTTGATCGTCAATCTAGCTGATAGGATCCTGTTACAGGTCCGGTCGCTAAGGTCCTATCATCGGTCAAATTGCTAGTCCAGTTGCTAAGGTCATGCCACATGTCCAGTCACTATGGTCTTGTCACCAGTCAAACCACTGGTCCATTCGCCAGGGTCCTGCCGCCTGTCCAGCTACCAGGGTCCTGCCACTAGTCTGATCGCACCGTCACATCACCAAGGTCCAACTACCAGTTCGATCGCTAGGGTCCTGTCACCGATCTAACCACCAGTCTGGCCAGTACGGTCATGCCACCGGTCCAGCCCACAAGGTCCTACCATCGATCGATCACCGGTCTGGCTGGTAGGGTTCTACACCGATCCAACTGCCAGGATCCTGTCACAGGTCCGGCCATAAGGGTCCTGCCATCGATCTGATCGCCGGTTTGGCCGGTAGGGTCCAGCCATAGTTCCGGTCGATAGGATCCTATCACCAGTCAAACTACTGGTCCGGTCGCTAGGGTCCTGCCACTGATCTAGTCGTCAGGGTCTTGCCACTAGTCTAACTGCTAGGGTCTTACCACCGATCTGATTGCCGGTCTGACCGGCAGGGTCCTACCACAGGTCTGGTCGCTAGGGTCCTGTCACCGGTCAAACCATCGGTCCTGTCACTAGGGTCCTGCCATCGATCCAGCCATTAGGATCCTACCACCGGTTCGGCTACTAGGGTCCTGCCACCGGTCAAACCACTGGTCCGGTCGCTAGGGTCCTATCATCGGTCAAACCACTGGTCCTGTCACTAGGGTCCTACCACCGATCCAGTCGCCAGGAACTTGCCACCAGTCCAGCCCTAGGGTCCTATCACCGGTCTGATTACTGGTCTGGTCGATAGGGTCCTGTCATAGGTCCGGTCGCTAGGATCATGTCATTGGTCAAACCATCGATCCAGTCGCTAGGGTCCTACTATCGATCCAGCCGTCAAGGTCCTACCACCGGTCCAGTCTCCAGGGTCCTGCCATCGGTCTGATAGCCAGTTGGCCAACAAGGTCCTGCTACAAGTTTGGCCCTAGGATTCTATCACCGGTCAAACCGCCAGTCCGGCTACCAGGATCCTATCACTGGTCCGGCCTGCAAGGTCCTGCCACCGATTTCAATTTTTTTTTGAGTTTTTATGCAAAATCCATTTTTTTATTTACCCTCGGTAACCTGCACCTTGAGGTCAATTTTTTTAAAAGTTTTATGAGAAGGCACATGTTTAACCTGCACCTTCAGCTGAATTTCTTTTTGTGTTCTATGAAAATGTGCAGGTTCAACCTGCACCTTCCATGAATTTCTTTTTTTTCATGTTTGATGAGAAGGCGCTAGTTGAACCTGTGCCTTCAGCCAAATTTTTTTTTTTACCTTTGTGAGAAGGCGCAGGTTTAACCTGCACCTTTTCATGCTGGATAGGGGTCTGGGAGATCCGGGAAGAAGGTTTCCATGTGTGCTGGGTCAGGGGATGAAGCCAAACAGGGGTCCGGTTCATCCAAGTCTTGTTAAATATGTAATGAAAATCTTTCTATGGAATGTTTAGGGGGCGAGGGAACCCTCCTTTCTATCTACTTATGGTAGGTTTCTTCAGTTGTATCATCCTCAGATGTGTGTTCTTATGGAACTAGGCTTTCTGGGCCCAGTCTGGAGCATATGAGGCTCCGTTTCCTCCGTGACTGGGGATTTTATTCCATTGAATCTCAGGATCTAGCTGGTGGCATCATTGTCACTTGGGATATGGGGGCTGTCAAAGTAAATGTGTTTCATCACTCTTCTCAGCCGATTGCCATTGTTGTTTCGGAACCGAATCAGTCAACATGGCTTTTATGTGGTGTCTATGCCAGCACGTCGTATAGGGAGCAAAGGGTGGTTTGGGAGGAGGCTTCGGCTTTGATTGATTAGGGAGTTCCTACTGTGGTTGCCGGGAATTTTAATTTTGTCGATCGGATCAAGGATAAGCAAGGTAGTAGACCTTTTTTGGAGGATATTGCATCTAGGGAGTTTGCCCACTTTATTCACAATAATGGATTGGTGGATATGGGATTTGTTGGACCTCGCTATACCTAGTATAACAACCATTCCAGTGCTACCAGAGTGTGGGAGAGACTTGATAGATTTTATGCTATCCCATCTTGGCTCAGTCTATACTCGGATCATACTGTGCGGCATCTCAGCAGCATAGCCTCAGATCATTGCCCACTTCTTTTATCTATTGATGTTTCTGCCCGGGGGCCCACTCCTTTCAGATTTGAAAAGTTCTGGCTTTCTTATCCAAAATCCAAAGATATTGTTAAAGAGGTGTGGAGGATTCCTATCCGAGGTGATACCTCTTACTGTATTTTCCGAAGATTGGAGCTTCTCAGGAGGTGATTACTTCGATGGAATAGGTTTGAGGTGGGTAATGTGTTGGCTAAATTGAAGTCTATGGAGAATTCTATTCATGCCCTGCAGGACAAGAAGAACAGGATAAGGAGTTTATCGGAGGACATGGAGGCTCTTCAGACTCACCTATCCTTGGATCATTTTCTTTTACATAATCAGGATGTTTTATGGAGACAAAAATCCAGAGTTTAGTGGCTGTAGGAGGGAAACAGGAACACCTGTTTCTTTCACCAAGCAACTATCATCCGTAGACACAAAAACATAATCAGAGCTTTACATTCTACTAATGGAAAGTGGCTTGAGGAGGATGAAGCCATAATGAGGGAGATTCTACTGTACTTTAGATCCAGATGGATAGTTTCCAACCGTGTTTCTCACTCTCTCACTTCTTATCCCCCTTTGGTTACAGTCTCTGCTTTCCATAATTCTATGCTTCTGGCTCCAATTTTTGAGGAGTCAGATTCGCCTTGTGATATCTAGGAGAGGATAAAGCTCCTGGTCTTGATGGGTTTCCTCCTTTTTTCTTTTGGAGTCATTGGGATCTTCTCTGCACTGATATTGTTGTAACTATGCAATTATTTTTTATTACAAGGAGGATGCCTAATTCTTGGAAGCAAACTTTTGTGGCTCTCATCCCCAAGCACTCTGATGCTTTTGAGCCTAGTCATTATCGACCAATCAGTTTGCACAACACCCTCTACAAAGTGTGTGCTAAACTGTTGGCCAACAGGATGAAGCTAATTCTCCTACAGTTGATCAGCCTAGAGCAGGATGCTTTTGTTGATGCCCGGAGTATTTTTGATAATGTGCTTATAGCCCATGAATTTATGTATGATCTCCGACGTGCTTCTCTTCGCCACAGTCTGATAGCTATTAAGCTTGATATGGAGAGGGCATATGATTGTGTCAATTAGGATTTTCTTTTGAAAGCTCTGGAGGACTTTAGCTTTCATCCATCTTGGATCTCCAAGATACTGGCCTACATTATCGACCTTCTTTTTATCTTCTGGTTAATGGCTCCCCCACGAAGTTTTTCTACTCAATTGTTGGCCTCTGTCGAGGTTGTCCTCTTTTTCCATCTCTCTTCATTATTTGCATTGACTTCCTTTCAAAAGCGTTATGAGCAGCAGTGCGGGATTCGGTTATTCAGCCATATATTCCTGCTCCTAGTGCTCCTCCGATCTTGTATCTTTTGTTTGTAGATGACTGCTTGTTCATCGATTGGGCTTCAGTTTATTATGCTCAAGATTTTTGAAGAGTTATGGAGGACTATTGTTCGGCTTCAGGACAGTAAGTAAATCTACAAAAATCTGGAATCTATTTTAGTTCGAAGACATCTACCAAGCTCCGTCGCAGGGTTCTTGATATTCTTGGCATTACTAAGCATCATGGTCCTCTTTGTTATTTGGGCATGCCCATATCAGGTACCAGACTTAGTATGGCGGAAGTGCCCCGATGGTTATGACAGTTTAGGAGAGGATAGATGGATGGCAGGATAGATCCCTCTCTACTATGGGCCGTATTATCCTCATTCGGTTGGTCCTCGCTTCTCTTCTAGTCTATCTTCTTTCTAATACTGTCATCCCGGAGACTGTCATTCTTAAGTTGGAGTAGATGATCCATGCTTTCCTCTAGGATTCAGCTTCAGCCCGTTGGAGGATCCATTTGATAAGGTGGCAGATTGTATGTCAGTCGACTCAGCTAGGTGGCTTGGGGATTCACTCTCTTGTTTCCAGGAGAGAAGCTTTCTTGGGGAGGCATGCCACCAGCTATTTTTTATGCCCAGATAGTATATTGTCATCTATGATGAGGTCTAGATATGGTGACTCTTCTGCTCTTATTGAGGGAAGTCATCATCCTCCTAGGCATTGCTCAGCACTATGGAGGGAGATGGTTGCTAGGGCACCGCTTATCATTCCTTATTTTTCTTGGATGGTAGGGGATGGTAGATCGATCAGATTCACGTTGGATCCCTGGATTTCTGATGTTCCTTTGATCAGATGGCCTACCTTCATTTCAGTGGAGACGCCGGATACGATTTTTATCTATGATCTTTTGGTTTCGGGGCAATCTTAGTAGGATTAGGGAATGATTGCTTTGATCTTTGGGGACATCCTTGGCCATCAGGTTTTATCTATTATTTTGCCAATCTAACCTTGCTCGGATATCAAAGTTTGGAGGCATTCTACCACTCCTCGAGTGCCGATGTCTGATTTGCTGACCATTTTTGGTCCGGAGCCTCTCATGTCTCGCACTTTGGAATGGATTTGGTCTCTACCGGTTCATCCTAGGGTTTCTCTCTTTTTGTGAAAACTGGTCTAGCACCGCCTCCCCACCAGAGACTTCTTGATGGCGAGAGGCCTCCATATGCCTTTTGGTTGCCCTGCTTGTGGGGTAGAGCGCGAGATGCAGGTTTATGCTCTGTTTCTTTGTAGCCGAGCATTGCTAGTGTGGTGGATAGCAGGATTTGAGGACCTATTCTCTCAGGCAGTGGATATAGAGGATACTTTTTTGAGCCTGTTGAGCTCTGGTACAATCTTCCCTTCTACTACTTTTCTTGCATATCTTACTTACCATATCTGGCTCACTAGGAATGAGCTAGTATTCAGCTCAATCAGATGTTCCCCCAGGATGATAGTTGAGAGAGCTCAAGCCTATGCCCAGGAGTATCGGAGATCGACTGTGAGGTCTTCGGAGATTGGGATTCCTCTTCCATTCTATGAGCATCCCACCGGGTTTTCATCTCATGGGAACCCCCTCTGCATTTCTTCATAGTCAATTTTGACATGTGTGTTCGATATAGGCAGGGGGTGCCGCCATCATCATTCGTGACTCTCATCTCGAATTTCTTGATGCAGGTGATTTTTCTCTCCATGACTCCTCGATCCTCGGGGCGAAGTTGTATGCTGCTTGGACGGGTATCAAGTATGCCCATCGGATTCTTTATCTGGATCGCCTGATTATCGAGGATGATTCAGCGACAGTAGTGTCTTGGATTCGACAGAGGCTGCGAGCACCATCGGCACACCCTATCATTCGAGATATTGGTCTTCTTTTATAGGGCCGTGCCTATATTGATATTCGTCGTATATATAGGGAGGTAAACTCAGCAGTGGATTGGGTGGCCTCCTATATAACTAATCATTTCGGTTCTATTTTATGATTTATTTGAAATCATAAATTTCAAATAAATTTATTATTCATTCTCGAATTTTGAAATGAATACGCCATTTTATCAAAAAAAGAAAAATTTATGTGCGTTCTTCATGTGGTATTAAAAAAAAAAAATTTAGTACGATGAAACTACCATAAAATGATAAATTTATTTGAAATGGCTGTACTGCAGTAATATTATTTTTTAAAAATAATATTTTTTAAAAAAATCCTGTTAGAAGTGGTTGTCTCCTTAACATAACATGTAAACAAAAAAAGAAGGCCTATCCATGAGGGTGGAACCGCAACCGACAACGCTCTGACGTGCAACACGTGTGCGCAAGAATCTCATGTAAGAACAAGTTTTCAACTCAATCAAGTATCTTGGCTGAGATATCGGTTTGGCACTCTCTGATAAGATATAATAATTATTCCAAATAATATTATTCAGTTAAAGTTGCCGTTAACATGTTAAAATACTAGCCAATAATTTTTAATTAATTAATTATTATCGCCACATGCCCACGTGTCCTCAGAACCGGCGCTTTCCCTTAATTATCGCTGCCGACACTCTCACGCAGTGGGCCAACCAAATTCAATCCTCCCGCGTGGAGACCGCGTGAAAGATACTTAATGCCCAGGGAGGAAACCCTCAAAAGTATACCGTGATAAATATCAGAATCGCGCAAAAGCTTTGCTTTGCCGCTGGTCCACTCCACCTTCCTCCCGCTTTTCCACCACCGATAGAATAGGAAGCTCGCCATGGCGGAAACCCAGGAGTCGAAGAAACCCCCGGAGCTGGCCTCCATGAACGACGTCGAGCGGATCTTCACGCGCTACGACGCCAACGGCGACGGCAAGATCTCGGCGTCGGAGCTAGCCGACGTGATGCGCGCACTCGGATCCGAGGTCTCGGACGAGGAGCTCAAAGCCATGATGGCGGAGCTCGACTCCGACGGCGACGGCTTCGTGGATCTGAAGGAGTTTGTTGCGTACCACGGCGGGCTGGGCGGCGTCGCCGGAGGCGGCGGAGGGGAGCGGGAGCTGAGGGACGCCTTCGCGATGTACGATCTGGACAAGAACGGGCTGATCTCGCCGAAGGAGCTTCATCTGGTGCTGAAGAGATTGGGCGAGAAGTGCTCCGTTCAGGACTGCTCCCGGATGATACGGTCCGTCGATTCGGACGGCGATGGAAGCGTGAACTTCGAGGAGTTCAAGAAGATGATGGCCAACGCCGGTGGAAGCCAGGCATCTGACGGTGATTCATCTCCGTTGCCGTCGCCGTCCTCTAATTGATGTAGGATAGTTCATGCTTAGACGTTCTGTCGATGGAGATGAGGGTTTAATTGGTCGATCAAATCTCTCATCTCATTTGTGATGTGTTTATACCTTGCGGCGTCTAAGAACTAACTGGTTAATTACAGGAATAAATATGCTTTTCTTTCTTTCTTTTCTTTTCTTTTGTTTTTTTTTTTTTTTCCCGAGAAGACGAGCTCGTATTCTGTTCAGACTTGTTTTATAGTTACTCTTATAACCTTTTCTTTATATTTAACAAGTCTTTAGAGCGAGTTAAGTCAGGGACTTGGGGCTTAAATTATCATTGATATTGGAATTCTCTTGACGGGATTTAAGAAGATATAGCTACGAAATTAGATTGGTCCCTGTTTGCACCCTGCACAGGCTCCGATTCCTTCCTCTGTTTTACGGGTTGAAAGTGGGATTACATCACAAGCCGTGAAAAGAGCACCGCCTAATCTCTACAACTAATGACAGGAGAAAGAAAGTTTTAAATTCTAAAAACTTCGGCAAAAATTGTAAAACAAATTACAAAAAAATATGGTTAGGAATCCCAAAAAAATCAATGGAAATTTTTATTTATAGAATAAATTATAAATTTAATCAAAAATATTGCTACATGTTTATTACTGGAGAGACCTATAAAACAAAATTCTCGATCAAAATTGGCTTCAACGAGGATCATCCGATGCTAAGTCAAAAATATATGAAATAGAAAGAAAATAATAAATTATTTTTTCAGCTAGATATTACTTATTAATTTCACTTACTTTGATTCTTGGGACTAGCTATTTATAGTGAATAGTTCAAGAACCGTATGATTCCAAGAATATCATACTATTAATTATGCTGTTATAAGTACAAGATTTTAATCCTTATCTATTCCCATGTAGGGGTGTGGCTGTTAGTTTTTATATTATTTATAGAGAGTGGGCAGTTTCTACATATTGAGAGACTAGCCGTTGGAAGTTACAAAGATGAATCACGTGACTGATTGAGTCTTGAGTTAAACAGGCAATGACTAAGTGTAGAGATACATCGGGTCGATATATGGTTCGGCAACTGGATCGGCCACTTCCAAGATAGCATCTTGATCATAGATCCGAGTCATCAAAAATATTCCTATAACACTTGTCCCTTACGTCCAAGTCTAACCTAGAAATGGGTTAAAAGAATAGAGTATTACCTCGAACTTAGGGATGCTTGCTCATGCCTTTCGGCAAAGTGCCACATCTTTCATTTAATGTAGACAGTGCTTGCACATTATTAGTTGCTAGTCGTTGAGAAGATATTAACCGATTAGCCAATCTGGACCGATGGATCTTCTACAAGTTGTAGATTAATGATGGTGCATTTTTGTCTTCTTCCTTTCTCCCTTTTAAGCTTAAACTTTCTTCTTTTTGAGTATCTGGAAAATTTCCACACCAAAGTTTCTGGCAATTTCTTTTCCGGCAACCTTAAGTTATCCATCGAGAACCTGAAAGAAGATATAAAGCTGGAGGATGCAAACGAGCCCGAAAGATTATCCAAGAAGAGGAAGCAAGCTTGTGCATCAGTTTTAAAGCAATTGCTACTCAACCGATCCCGCACCAATTGGAAGTGATGTTGCTCCATAGGAGCCAACTCCGATGGGGATGATAGAACCATTGAAGAGTCTTCCCCTGGCATCCCTGCCAATGCTTACCTCCATGCATCCACCACAGCCAATGTGCTTCATCGGCTTCGCACTAAGAAACACTAATATCGCCCTGAAGCTACTTGACAGGTTTCTCCTTCCGGCTGATAGGTGGTTGTTCATGGAGCAAGGCATCGAGAACTAGGTGAGAGATATCCTAGACTCGTACATACAGGTAGGACTTACACGCCCCTTTTTTTGTCTTCAGCTTTATTCATTTTCAATTTGGTCCTAACCAGATTTTCCTTATATAGTTAGGGCATTACTTGGCCCGATCCATCAATTTCGTCGTGGCAGTAGAGGTTTGTCCTTCAATCACTACTTTATGGGCACTTGCAAGAGAGACTCCTATGCAGTTTGCATGCCAGGAAGAAGAACAGAAGGCTTCCGAGACTACTCTGTAAGAAAAGTTTACTAAAATCCCAATATCCTATTCATGATTTCTAGAATACCTAAAAATATTATTTCCAAGAATTGATTTGAGCAAACAATAGATCTATCAACTCCATAGATCAAATATAGAAAGTTGAAATATAAAATCTTTTGAGATCTAATTGAATAACAAACAGATCTGTAATTTTTATCTCATAATCAAATCCTAAAAGATTTAGATTTAGGATACTTACCTGTATTCGTCATTAATCTCAAACCTTTATTCCGATGCTCATGTGAACATCAAAGGCAGAGTCCATCTTTCCAGCATTCTCTCTCAACAGGTGGCTTTTTGATAGGACAAGCCGTGAGATTCACGTAGAATCACAATAATATCACAAGGAATGGAGAGGGATCTAGCATATTATTTATAAGCAAATTCTAATAGGCCCTCCCATCATGATTTATGAGCCAGTTAGGCCAAGGTCTATACTGTGCCGCATCAACCAAACCAACTCATATAAATATCCAAAGTCCAAACAAAAGGATCGCATAATATTGAACTCAACGGTATCTATCAGCATGGACCATATGATCAATACAATTTTAATAAATTATAATTAATAATTAATAATACTTTAAATTAGAAGAAACTTTGATATACTCTTCTCGAGAAAGAACTCGACATGGCAAAAGAGAGGGGAAAATTCTGCCAACATCAACGAGTCAAGGAAATTGACTGCTACGAGAAAGCCCTTCAAGGGGCTTGAGAAAAGATCGATCGATCATGGGAGGAAGAAATAAGGAAGGCTGAAGAGGAAATAAAAATCTAAATGGACGGGCTGCTAAGGCCGAAAATGAGTATTCGAGGGCCTATGACCAAATAAAACATCTAAGGAAGGCCTTGGACAGCCAGAGGGAAAAGAGGCCGAGGTTCGTCCTTTGCGAGGCTTCAATGCTGGAAGGGTAGACACTTCAACAAGGGGTAGCTCCGAGGCTTCGGACGATGTCAACCGTTTTGAGAGAGTTATTCCAGAATGCCTGCATGACGCGGAAAAGGCTCCGATGCAAACTCGAGATTCAAGAGGCCTTAGCCCGGGCCGCCAAAGGGAAGTCATCTCGATTAGAAAAGAAAGGGATCGAGGCTGAAGGGAAAACCAGTATAAAGGCCTTCACTGTGGGTTTCAACAAATGCAAATTGATGATCCAATCTCGCTTCCCCGATGTAGACATCGAGTCACTGCATGCCAACCTTTCGGACAAAAGCCTGATTGCCGCAATGGGCGATGGTGCCAGGCTAATTATGGAAACATCCAAGAAGTACACCGATATCATTCCTCCAACTAACATCAACCAGGATGCCGAAGATGATGATGGTATTGAAATACTTCTGCACATCACTGACAGCCCTCCCAAGGCTAGTGCTGGTCCTTCCAGGGTCCCAAGGTTGAAATAATGTAGCTTTTTTTTTTTGTTTTTTTTTTTTTTGTTGGCAATCATGTAATTGGACCTTTCATTTAACAAAATGATTTTTTGGAATATCCATGTCTGTCATGTTATTCGAGTTATTTGCCAGCCAAACCAATCTATGGTCTGAAGTATAGGAACGAAATGATCCTATCCATAACTTAGGCAAATATTTCCAAAATACCATCTCATTCAGTTTTTGTATCAGTTTATGCTAAATTGGTGCGACTTCTACATGTTCTCTTAAATACTAAGTTGCATCTTATATTCTTTTGTGTGTGTATTCATAGATGAATCTCAACATTTTTATTTTTCACATCTTCCTTATTATTTTGCTTTGGCACTCTTGTTGCCCCTTTCTCCAAACCATGCGTTATTATAGGCTTTGATCCCTTGCTGTTTCCCTAAAATATTTCTTTATGTTGCTAAGGCATGCTTCAGACATAGCATGATGCAATGTTCTGATTTCATTTATGGTTTATAAGTATCTGAATCACTTGAATTTTGGGTTATTTTTTGTTCAAAATATGTAGATCAGAGAGTCAAGTTTAGTGGCAAAAATGAGAATACACTGTACAGCTAGGTTAATTTGTTAATGATCGAAGATAACGTTATCTCTGATTCTAGTTATTTGACCCTGTATCCCTTGGTGAATACTGAGTACATGTTTCTGCACTTTGAATTTTACATCAACAGTAATACTTCTCTTATTTGGCATTTTATTTGTTGACTTCTAGACTTGGTACCATCAAACAGAAAGCAAAGCATATTTATATCTCCAATTTGATAGATACCTTGAATCATGCGATTTTATAACGGTCAAGCAGATAACTTCTGATAAAATTAAACGTACTCCCGCATTTCAGAATTTTGGTATTTCCTGACATACATATTCTGATGGAGAAAGATGCATGGCTTCGACTCTTTGCCAAAAGATGTAATTGTTAATCGTGTACAAGCAAGCAAGAGCTCTCAGAGTTTATATTTGAGCGTAATCATTTTAAGATGAACATGTTTTCATTTGCACTAACTATTGAATGTTTCTGTAGAGAAGAATAAACTGTTCAAAGAAATTGGCAAACCACGGGCCTATTTGTCAGGTTTCTAAGTTTTTTTACTACATATTTGTGGGGTGCTTGTAAGGTTGGATTACATACAAAGAGTTTCTCGGTGATTGCATGCGGTCTTGCTGCCATCAGTTTCACATTTAATGGAACAACGAGAATACGGATTGTTAATGCTGCCTAAATAAAATAGTTTACAGACCTCATATATCAGGAAATATGTACGTAATCACTTTTTTATTGGAGCTGCCGCATCCTGTTAAAAAACTGCTCGAGCAACGAAATGGCAGTGAACTGCTAATGGATCTAAGAAGACTCGCTGATGTATATGTTTTCAATGATGATTTGCTCATGGAAGGACTGGTGGTGCGTTTGCCGAATCCTTATCAGTTTGGCTACAACCACCATTACTATTATTCTTATTATTATCGCTAGTATTATTACTATAATTACTATTTTATATAATTAATGCTACTGGTACAACTATAATTACTCCTTGTTGTTACAGTTATTGCTCTAATGCTCTTGCTATTGTACAAGGGTTCTCGATGCAAAACTTTTTTTTGCACCCTATTTTATGAAGTCTACCTAGAGGTCCTGGACCCATATATCTTTATCCAGGTATGTGAATTTTTATTTCAGAACACTCCCGAGCCAACATATTCTGAGATAACTGAGGTAATTTTGACGACGTTCTTACCATTTTTGTTAATCACAAGTCCATAAAAAAATATTTACAATATCATTTTACCAAAATGTGTTGGATTTAGAAGTAAATATTGTGAAGAAAGGCATAAAAATATTGAGAAGCGGAGTACTTATTTTTATCCCATTAGATTCACTGGCTGCTCAGATCCATCTAATTAGTTGGTCATGTCTTTTGTTCGATCGCAATTCACCATACTTCAAAGCATATACATGAGCTGTGCAAAGTAGCCAAGGGTTATACAGTATCATGCGTTAGAAGCATACTTTTATTATCGTTGCTCCAAATAACAACAGTATGGGGCTCAACAATTTTTTTCTTTGAATCAAATTCCTTCTCAGATAGAATTTGGGACGGATAAAAGAATTTTTTCCATTTGGAACTCTTCTTCAATTTGGATTTCATCTCGAAGAACTCCGACATTCTTTGATCCGGACTCTTCTTTGTTATTTTTTTTTAAAAAGGACTATAAATACTTCAATTTTGTGAAGCTTCAAAGTTCCGATTGCTCTTTGTTCGTCACAGCACTTTGATCACACTCTCTTGGTCCCCAATCTATTTATGCGCCAATTACTGAAGGCCCTTGTTAATTTGTTCTTCATCACCTAGAGAAGTATCTTTCTCTTGATTAATTATCCTGACCGAGAAGGTGTTAATCTATCTCTCAGATTAATTACTCTTAATTCATAGCCACGACCGAAAAAGGCATTGTTTGTTTAGTTTTTTGTTATGGTTTATTTATGCCTCTTTTGCAATTATTTCAGGATCCTTTTATTTGGATATTTGTATTACTTTTGTATTCAATTTTGGGATGATTATATAGTGGATTGCTCCTTTTTTACATGGATATAGATAGATTTGCCAAACTACATAAATTTTTTATCTTTCTTATGCTTGTTAATTATACCTATCATATATTCGGTAAAATGCCTTAATGAGATAGAATATTAATTAAGAAGCCTAAAGTAATCCAATCTGCTATGCATAATCCCAACAATTGATATCAAAGTGTTTGGATGGCATCCGACGAGCAACAAAATTCTTCAATAGCTTATGAGACGGTTATTTTTCATTCAACTATTACAAGACATGAAGTGGCGGTGTTTGACGGTACATGTGATTTTGTACTATAAAAAGTAAGAATGAAATATTTGTTGGTCAAAAAGGGCATGGCAATAGCCCTCCAAGATATGGATGCAATCCTAAGAGATATTGAGGCCGCCAAAAAAAAAATCAATGAAAGAGCACTAGAAACTTTTTTTCGAGTTTGAGTGACAATAAAGTTCTTCGTAATGTTGTGGATCTTGATACAACTAAAGGTATATATGATAAATTGGATAGCCTGTATATAACAAAGTCTCTCACCAATAGACTGTATTAAGAAAAAAGTTGTATACATTTCGTATGGTGGAAGAGACTTCACTCAAGGATCATTTGGATGAATATAATAAGCTCATACTTGATTTGGCAAATATTTATATTAATGTTGATGAGGAAGACAAGGCTTTGATCTTGATTTATTCTTTGCTTAAGTCCTTCGAAAATATTACTGTTGGGATATTTCGGTTCAGCTACAAACCGAACTCCGGTTCGACTGGTCGAAGTCCTCTCTCTCTCCGAACCACGGACTTCGGACCAAGCAAGGGACAAGCCAACTGCAGGCAACTCAAGGCTACACACCGGACTACGACATTCGAAGGCCAGTCCTTCAGGTAACGTCTTCGGCCTTGACCATAGACCGAACTTCTTATCGACTTCCGAAGACATGTACTTCGGTCCCCGCCGTAGACACAATCTCCGGTCCCGGGGCTAATACCAAGTCTTCGGCCCACGCAAGGGAAAACCCGAAGCTTGGACCACAATCTGGTCCAGAAAAGCAACTGTAACCAACGGTTGCAATCGATACTCATCATGCCATAATCATGGCACGCAATTCCTGCTGCCACGCCTCCGATCTGACCGGAACCGCTCAATGACAACCCACGATCGCCAATAATGGGAGAGATTGGCTTCCTATGATCATCGGAAAAAGAGCGGGCCACAAGCCAGAGGCCTTCTTTTAAATAAGAGTAAGAAGGATGGTTCGAGAGGTACGCTAACACTCACGCTCACATACACTTACAGTCTCCAAGAGCCTTTTCTCTCTCTATTCTCAACACCTTCCCCATTCTGTAGCTGGGATCCACCACTGACTTGGCATCGAAGTGTCCCCCGCCGGAACATCTCCAGCAAGGGACCTGTTTTGCAAGTGAACCAGGGAGTGGTCCTGCGATGCAGCGACTCCGACTGGCTGATCCAGGGACTCCACGCCAACAGATTGGCACGCCAGGAAGGGGGAGCTCGTTAACACTCCTTAAGCTCCCTCCCAAACAAGGGGAAGTAAAAAGTTTTCGATGATGAGAGGAAAAGCTCCAATCGCTTCTGCAAGCCGGAGTCAGCTCCATCTCAGGGGGGTGCACCCCCGCAGGAGAACGATGTTCCACCTCTCACAGTTATTGTGGGATTTCAGTAGTTTGAAGCTCTCCTGAACCAGGTCACCAACCTTACTGCCATGGTTCAGGAATTCCAAGACAGAGCCTTTCCGATGGAAAACCCACCAGCTGCCTCTAGACATAGCTCTCGATTCCGAAGAAAGAGAGCCCCACGGGAGGATTCTACGCATCCCTCCCCCCGTTCTCGGTCCTCTCCTGAAGGCCGAACTTCGAGATTGCCTAGATCCACCGATCCCCCACACAAAGGAAAAAGGCCTAGGCAAACTCCCTCACCTTCCTCCAGAGACTTCACTTCTGTGGAGAGAGCACCGAAGCAGACTCCCGATTATGACGGGAGATTCAGAGCCATCGAATCAGAGATGGAGAAGGCTTGAGAACAGAGAATGCAGGATCTGAAGGATCCCGACGACTTGATTGTGGGTGACCTACGCCCACCCTACATCGATTGCATCATGGCCGAGGTCATTCCTCGGCACTTCAGGGTTCCCTAGATGGAACCCTACGATGGCACCTCCGACCTCCTCGATCATTTGGACAGTTTCAAGGCCCATATTGTGATATTGGGCTTGGGTTGAAGTCGGCAGGCCCAGTCGACTTCAACCCAAACTCATAAAAAAAAAAAGAAACGGGATGTTGGCTGAGAACCGAAAACAGGGGAGGAATTTTCTCCCTCTTCCGGCCGAAGTTTCCGCCGGGGGTCTCGGTGGGAGAGTCGTGAGAGGTGTAGGAGGTGGTCGGCGACGGGTCCGTATGGGTTTGGGATTTGTTTGGTCGATGGTAGAGTTTCAATCGATGAGGGAACTCTCGTTGATTTCCCTTTAAAAACTCCACACCGTCATCTCATTGAGCCCTACATGCATTTTTCCCTCTTTGACGAGCGACCGGGAGCTCTCCAACGTCGGCCGGTAAGTCCTTTCCTTTTATTTTCAATTTTTGGGAGGATTTTTGGATGGTTTTCTTGGGTTTCCCGTTCGGTTTTGGGGCCGTTCATCATCGCACTGCCGTCGCCGGAGGTCGCGCTGCCGCTTGCTTTCGATCGTCGGGGTCTTCTGGTGACCTCCTTCCATTGGCCACCGCTGGCGACCATGGGAGGTCTGCTCAGTTTAGTTGGGGAAAAGTAACAGGGGGGGTTCGGGAGAAAGAAGAAAAAAAAAGGGGTTATGTACGGTCCAAGAAAAAAAATGAGAGAGAGAGAAAGAGAGGAGAGAGAAAGAAGAGAGAGAAAGTCAAGTGATTTTCTCGAGATTCGTGAAAAATTGGAAAATTCAGATTTTTAATTTAATTATTTGTTTATGTAGAGAATCAGTCTCCTGAGCAGGAAGGTGTCGCACAGATTTCGGGTACGGATTAGTTCAGGCATGGATAGTTGATTTTTGAGAGGTAAGGACTTCTAGACTTGATCACTCGTAATACAAGTATATTTTACATGACCTGATTTGATCCAAGCATATATTTAAATATTTTTTATGCATGGTTGTTTTCGGATATCATTATTTGATTTTTCGGGATACAGAATGAGTTTGTTGTTAATGTTGTTTGTGTTCTATTTAATATATCATGTTTACCAAGTGATCTTTGAATGTGTTTGATCGTGATATCGATAGTTGAAAGGTGACATGCTCTGACTATGTGAGATGAAATGATAAAGTGTTAAGTGAACCAGTATTTGGACTAGCCATGCCACGACGGTACCGTGGTTTCTCAGTATGCCCGTCACAGGCTGGAGTGTGACAACAGTGTGCCCGTCACAGGCTGGAGTGTGACAATAGTATGCCAGTCACAGGCTGGAGTGTGACCGTGGCTAGTCCAGAACCCTAAAGATAATGGTTAAATAATAGAAATTCTAAAAGAAAAATGTAAAGTTTTCAAAGTTTTTGGTCATACATGAAATTTGAATTGTTTGACTGCATCACATGATATACTGGTGTTTTACTGTTTTCATATATATATATATATTATTATTGGTGATCACATGGAAATCTTACTGGGCTATATAGCTCACTCCCTACTATTTTTTTTTTTTTTCAGAGACTCAGGATACATAGTGAGAATTGGGCTGGGCGTGAGACGGAGCTTCATAAATGTTGAGCTAGTTAGTTAGTTAGTTTTAGTTTCGATTACTGATGTTGTGAGTCAGTAGACCAATTAATGATATCGACTCAAATAATGGATTGTATAATTGTTATTTGATTGTTTATATAATATTAGTTTAATTTGATATGTTTGACTTTTGTGTACCTAGGTCTTGCATAATCTCTAAGATAAAATCAGGGTTTGTGCTACCGGTCGAATAGCCGATTTCGGTACTGGATTCGAGGCGTGATACATATGATGATCCAAGGAGCTTCGGACGCGACGTATTGCTTGGCATTTCCGGCTACCTTGAAGAAGTCCGCTCGGATGTAGTACTCGAGCCTGCGTCCAGGTACCATCGATTCCTTTTCCGAGTTAGAGAAATTGTTTGTATTGCATTTCAGGACCTGCCGCAAGACTCCTCGGAATACGGACACACTGTTCCTCCTTCACCAGAACGAAGAAGAAAGCCTGCGAGATTATATCTCCAGGTTTAATGCAGCCACGCTTGAGATCCCAGATCTCAACGAGCACGTGGCCATGTCAGCAATGAAGAAGGGGCTTCGTACCTCCAGGCTTACTTTCTCCCTGGATAAGAAGTTCCCAAAAAGCTACGCTGAGCTCCTGTCAAGGGCTCAGAAATACGCCGATGTTGAAGAGCAGGCGGCGAATCGACGACTGATTGAAGGGAAACCCCCTTCAAAAAAGAAGAATAACATGGGACAAGGTCCCCAAACTTCCAATAACAACGGTGGTAAATATATAGACCGCCGAAGAAGTCCTTCCAGGTCCAGAGCATTGGGGGGAAGATTCAACTCTTACACCCCCCTCAACCTCTCTCAAGAGAAGTTCTCATGGAGATAGAAAAAGAAAACTATCTCCAACGGCCCCGTCCCATGAAGGCCTCCTATTCCATCAGGAACAGGAATAAATACTGCCGATTCCACCGGGACCACGGCCATAACACAGAAAAGTGCATCCAACTGAAGGATGCAATTGAGGATCTCATCAAGAAGGGGTACTTGGGGCGATACATCGGTCGCCAAGGACCCCGGTCGAAAGCAACTGTTCCCCAGCCACCTCCCGAAGAGGTCGAATTGCCAAATCAAAGGCCCACCAATGGAGGTGTAGGGATGATACATCGACCCACCAATTGGAGAAGGGATGAGGACGAAGCCCCAAAGCGACTTAAGGACAACAACTCTATCCTTTTCTTCGACGATGACCTTGCAGGAGTTCGGCTCCCACATGATGATCCTCTTGTAATTTCGGCCGTAGTGACCAATTATGATGTACAGCGGATCCTTGTTGATAATGGAAGTTTGACTGATGTCTTGATGTACGATGCATTCTCTAAAATGTGTTTGCCTAAACATCAACTGCAAAGATCCCCCATACCACTCTCTAGTTTTGGGGGCAACCAAGTTTTTACCGAAGGAGAAATAGTGCTGCATGTAACCCTTGGCACCGAACCTCGATAAAAGACATTGCCGATCAACTTCACGGTAGTCCAGATCCCCTCAGCATACAACATTATTCTGGGACGGCCTGCCTTGAACAAGTTCCGGATCATGATCTCCTCTCACTACCTCTTGGTATGCTTCCCCACCAGGAATGGTGTTGGAGAAGTTAGAGGAAACCAGAGGATGTCACGGCAGTGTCTGATTATTGAAGACAGGCATTTCAAGGATTCGACGACTCCGGATCAGCTGGATACGAGGGATGCAACTACAAATCTTGGTAAGCCCATAGAGAGGACCATCCCAGTACCTTTGACAGAGGAAGATCCCTCCAGAGTTGTGCAGATCGGGAGCACACTAGATGAGGAAACCTGAACGGAGTTGATCCATTTTCTTAGGGGCAACGCCGATGTCTTTGCCTGATCGGCTTCGGATATGCTGGGGATTCTTGCCGAAGTAATTACTCATCGACTGGAAGTAGCCCCTGGGTACAAGCCGGTGCGGCAGAAGAAGAGGAGCTTCGCCCCCGAAAGATAGCAAGCTGTGGACGAAGAGGTTGGCAAGCTCTTCAAAGCAGGGTTCATCCGAGAGGCCCACAACCCCGAGTGGTTGGCCAATGTGGTGATGGTGAAGAAAGCTAGTGGCAAGTGGAGGATCTGCATCGACTATACAGACCTCAACAATACTTGCCCAAAAGATAGCTTTCCTCTCCAAAAGATTGATCAGCTGGTCGACGCTACCACCGGCCACCAGTTATTGAGTTTCATGGATGCCTTCTCCGGCTACAATCAAATTAGAATGGATCCACAAGATAAAGAGAAGACGGCTTTCATCACTGATAAAGGTCTCTACTGCTACAAGATGATGTCGTTCGGCCTCAAGAACGCCGGCGCGACATTTCAGAGGTTGATCAACAAGGTGTTCGAAAAGCAACTAGGGAGAAACATGGAGCCTATGTTGACGACATGATCGTCAAAAGCCTCCTCCGGAGAGATCACATCCGCGACTTGGAGGAATCATTCAGTACTCTCCGGCGCTACCATATGAAGCTAAACCCGGCAAAGTATGCCTTTGGGGTCACTTCGGGCAAATTCCTAGGCTTCCTTGTTACTAAACGAGGGATTGAGGCGAATCCTAAGAAGAATCAAGCCTTGAAAGATATGAGACATCCCTCCTGCAAAATGGAAGTCCAGCAGTTGACGGGGAGGATTGCCTCCCTAAGCAGATTTATCTCTCGGTCAGCCGAGAAATGCCTTCCATTCTTCAAGGTACTCCAGCAATCAAAGGGCTTTGAATGGTCCGATGACTGTCGTGCTGCCTTTGAGAAACTGAAGAAGTATCTGGAGACCCCGCCATTGCTCTCCAAGCCACAAGAAGGCAAGGTCCTCTACCTGTATCTCTCTGCTTCAGATGAAGCAGTAAGTTCGGTTCTTGTCCGGAAAGAGGAAGACAGGTCTCACAAGCCCATCTACTATATCAACAAGGTCCTGCATGATGTAGAAACGTGATATGCAAGGATGCAGAAGCTGATCTACTCTTTAGTGATTGTGGCAAAGCGACTACGGCCATACTTTCAGGCCCACGCTATCATGGTGCTAACTGATCAACCTCTCAAGGCCGTTCTCTGATCTCCGGACACCTCTGGAAGGATAGCCAAGTGGGCCATGAAGCTAAGTGAATTTGATATCAGCTTCCAACCCCGAGCGGCTATGAAGGCCCAGGTGCTCTCCAATTTTTTGGCTGAGTGCACCTGTAAGTCCGAAGATGAAGCATCTTCGATAGAAGAAGAAGCCCCGAAGGAGACGAAGTCCATTTGAATACTTCATGTAGACAGAGCTTCCAATGCTATCGGATGCGAGGCTGGACTCATGTTGGCCGAACCTGACGGCCATACCATTGAGTACGCACTCCACTTCTCCTTCCATGCCTATAATAATCAGGCTGAATATGAAGCCCTGCTCGCTGGACTTCGGATCGCTAAAGATCTAGGAGTCCAGCAACTTCGAGCCTTCTCAGACTCCCAACTGGTTGTGAATCAAGTCAACGGAGAATATGCAGCTAAAGATCCAACCATGGTGCAATACCTGGAGAAGGTACGGGCCTTATCTTCCTAACTGGAATATTTTGAGATCATCCATGTTCCACGATCAGAGAACTCCCGGGCGGATGCACTGTCTCGACTGGCAACCACAGCACCGGAGTCTCTCGGGCGCACATATATTGAGCATCTTGAAACTCCAAGCATAGCCGAAGAGGCTGCAGAGGTGTGCCAGATCAACACTGAGCCAAGCTGGATGGGTCCAATCATTAAGTTCTTGAATAAGGGAGAACTACCGGAAGCTAAGGCAGAGGCCAAGAAGATCCGCTGGATAGTGTCTCAGTACGTCATCTTAGACTGGACCCCCTAAAGAGATCTTTCTCCCAGCCACTGCTAAAATGCTTAGGACCCACTGATATAGATTATGCTTTGAGAGAGGTCCACGAGGGCATATGCGGTGATCACTTGGGAGGCAGATCTCTGGCGTACAAGATCATTCGATAGGGATATTACTAGCCCTTCATTTAGAAGGACTCAGCTGATTTCATGCGGAAGTGCGACCAATGCCAGAGGTATGCCAATGTATAGAGATAACCTGCGAGTCACCTGACTCAACTGGCAGCCCCATGGCGGGGTAGAGGAAGTTTCTCCTAGTGGCCATCGACTATTTCACGAAGTGGGTAGACGCTGAACCATTGGCCCAAATCACAAAAGGCAAGATAGAAAATTTTGTAAAAAATTCCATCATATTCAGGCTCGGCATCCCACATGTCATCATCACGGACAACAGGAGACAGTTTGACGATCCGAAGTTCAAGGACTTCTATGCTCAGTACCATATCCAGCATCGGCTGACATCCGTTGCTCATCCACAATCCAACGGAGAAGCCGAAGTCACCAACCGGACCATCCTCCATGGTCTGAAGACAAGGTTGAATGTCGCCAAAGGACTTTGAGCCGAAGAACTGACCTCCATCTCTGGGCATACCGAACTACCCCGAGAACGGCTACCGACGAATCTCCGTTCAACCTGGCTTACGGTACCGAAGCCGTACTTCCTGTTGAAGTCTCCCTACAGTCCCTAAGAATTGATAATTATGAAGAGTCTGAGAATTCCGATCGCAGAAGGATCGATCTGGACTTGCTATCAAGCACCAGGTTACAGGCCCAGATAAGGATGGCGGCATACCAGCAGAAGGTTGCCAAGTACTACAACTCAAGGATAAAAGAGCAAACTTTCCACACGGGAGACTTGGTATTGCAAAGAGCAGAAGTATCCAGGTCAACGGAACAAGGTAAACTCTCCCCCAACTGGGAAGGTCCATATCAAGTCGAGGAAATCATTTGACCGGGAACATATCGACTCAAGATCCTGGAGGGGAAGACCCTATCTCGGCCATGGAATGTACAAAACCTTCACAAATACTATCAATGAATGAGTTTCTAAAATCCCTGTGCAAAGCTACTCAACCCTACTCAACTCAGAATGGCTAGTTGCATTGACTGAACGACAATAGCCTGAGTGACCTGATCTGAAAAATTGGTCAACCGTGCAAAGGAGAGTCTGATCCACTCACCTTATCGGTATGCCCGACGAGCGCAATGGATGGTCTAACCAGGCCACCAAAAGATCAAAGATGCAGGGATGGTTTTCGTAACCTACCCTACGGTGAATCTGAATACGCGCCGAGGCGGGCCTGAACAACCTACCTTAATCACGACAGAAAGTGCACAGGGACGGTGTAAACACCTTACCCTATGGTAAATCCGAACATGTGCCTAAAAGGACCACTTTCGTTCTTTCTGTCGATAACAGACATTCTCAGAACGGTCCAACTGACCTCACTTCTTTCCTATAGACTGAAGATGGTCCGCGGAGTCTACATTACAGACAAAGCATCATACACATCACAAAGAATACATGGGAAGAGGTAACAAAAAGATTTTTCATTCCTTTCAATTTTTTACAAAAAAGAAAAAAAAAGGAAGAAGAAAGGAAAAGAAAAAGAAACTCTCATAAAGAGAGATAAAAAAAAAAGAGTAGCACCAGAAGGATGTGGAAAATTCTCAATAACTCCCCGCCGGATTTTTTTCGTACCGGCGGGGAGAGATCTGGAGGGATGACGAAGGGCCCCCAGGGTTCCCGTCCGAACCAGAATCCAACCCCTCATCGGAGTCGGAATCAAATTCATGCCCGGAAAAGGGAAAGGAGGGCTTAATGTTGTCCAAACCCTTCAAGTTATAAAACTTGGAGGCCTTCCTCCGACATTCCCGGAATCCCTAGTGGAAGGAATCCAGAGCCACCCCGGTGAGTTCGTCCTTGAAGGCGGCAGAAGCCTCGAAGTTCGAGATGACGTCCGCCGCCTCCCTCCTTGCTTCCTTCGCCACCGTGGTCGCCACCGTGACCTGGGCCCAAGCCTCCCTCAAACGGGCCTCCAACAGGTGGACCTTCTACTCAAGGTGGTCCACGAGAGGCTCCTCTTCATCGTCTCCCGGCCCAAGAGACTCTGAACTTCGCTTCCTTTTCGGATCGATGGCCCTTCTCTTTGCCGCACGGTAGAGCTCAGAAGTGCTGAACATCATTGTTATTAATGGAGGGAAGGAGTCTACAAAAATGATGGTCCTTGACAGCAGAGGGTAGGGTCCCATTTATAGAGACCCTGCACCCACGATCGACCGCGGGGAGGCATGCTCCACGTCCTTCCCGGCCAAACCAAAAAGCGTCACGTATCCTGGCAACGCTTCGAGAACCAAAAAATCGCTCGGGAGCCATCCCCGGGACAACAACTGCCATCGCTTCGAATCCGGAGAAATCCTCATCATGCGACGGCATCATTAGTGGCTCTTTTTTGGAAAAAGTAGACCCGACAGCTTACAAGACGTAGGAAATCACGACCGTACACATATCGACGTGCCACGTGGGCAATAAGGATCGCAATCAAATCTCCCAAATCACTGATTGGCAAGGAGATGACTCCCGTCTGCCCCAACGAACAAACTCAACATCCGAAGGAAGGCGACGATCTTCGGCAACGGAGTTCCGGTCCGTTCCAAAGTTCAACTTCATCGGCTGAACGGCCTTCGGCCACGACTGCTCAACCAAACAAGAAAAAGAACAGTAAAATAAGTTCTTATCGACTGAACGACCTTCGGACGCGACTATTCGACTAAGCAGAAGAAAGAACGGTAAAACCGTTTTGAGCTACACATGAAGAATAACATGGCGCATGCAAAGGAAGGATAATTCATTTCAAAATCTATAAAAGTTGTCATACAAGGTTCATTGATGGTATAAAGAAGGAAAACACGTCTAGAGCGACTCAAGTCACTTAACATCAGCAGGAGAAGACTCCACACTACAAGACTGGAGCAACTTATCAATTTGCTCTGGGAGGACATCGTCAATCTGAGCTGAGAATGGAGAACCTTCAGCTTGGACTCCTCCAGCCTGGGCTTCCTCTTGAACCAGGATCGGGGTTGGGGTCACCTCCAGATTTTCGACTAGGATAGCAGCCTCCTCCTCCGGACATGGTGCCTCCTCGGTCTCTACCATGGCTTTGGCCCCCTCCACTTCCTCATCCTCTTCTCCAGCTATATTGAAGGGAGGAATGCTGGAGAGGTCGAGATGGGGGAAGACCTCCTTTACCCTGGAGAGTCCGTTGTTGAAGCCGTGCTGGTAGTCATACAAAGTTGCTTCATTGATCTCCACCTGGAATTGTGGAGACATTTTAAAATCAGCCACGGCGTTGTCCACCCGCTTCTTTAAAGACATGGACTCCCTCTTAGTGGCTTTGGACTCCAGGATCGCCTCTTCGGCCCTCCTGGAAGCCTCCTCCACTGCCTTGGTCAGGCTTTCTATCTTCTCCTGATCCTTCCTAGCAACCTGCTCCAGGGATTCGACTTGTTTCCTGCTCCTCCTCTACCCTGCCTCTTGCCCCGTCATTGTCAGATGAGCACTTTTCAGTTCACCCTTTAGTTCGCGAACTTCATCATTCATCCGGGCAAGACGGTCCTCCCTGGTAGTCTGAAGCTCCTCCTTAAGGCCATGGATGAGGCTGTCTACATTTCCCAGGCCCTCCTCCAAGAAGGTGAAGTCATAGACCAACTACATCAAAAGAGAGGGGTCATGAATCGAACAACTCTCAAGACAAAGAGAATGGCAAGGATCATATTTGTTGCAGGGCGGTGAAGGCAGAATCAAACACCCTAGGAAGATTCTGGTTCCAAAGAACCACCAAATTATGAGGCAGTAGCGTACCCTTCAACGCCTACCTGGCTACGGCCGAGACTAATAGTCCCTCCGTAGGTGAAAGCTTCGAAGAGTTCGTCGAACGGACTTCGGCTGAGGAAGCCCCACAGGCGAACTCTCCTTCGACTTGTCGCGCTTTGCCCCTATCAATAGCAGGGAGGCAAAATGGCGGCACATCCACTCCTTGGGGCGGGCTCCCCATTGTGCAAATTGGGGAGACAGCCGCCGGTGGAGTTTCGACTGGATAGGGTCTCGACGGAGCCCCTTCTATGGCTGCTACGTCTTCCCCTGAGGTCCCCCGAGAAGATGAAGTGCTTTGGTCCCCCTTGGGACCATCCCTCCGAGCCCTCTTCCGAACCGCAGACCTGGTGAGAGGGGCCTGCGCTACCCTCTTCTCCGAAGTCTGACGGAGCCAGCTCAAATCGGGCTTCATCCCGCCACCTACAAGCAAAAGAGTTCGCTTCAATTGACTGTGCTACAATAAGACCAAGAAAGAAGAGCAGAAATTCCTATTGCTATACTTAATGAGGGGAATCTGCTAATTCCTGCCCGCTGGAGATTTCTCTCCTCCAATAGTTCCCGGATGGGGGCAACTTCGAAGTTGACCAGGAGGTCGTAGTCCGACTGATCGGCCGCCAAGACCTTCTTCCCGTCATTGGCGGTCAGGCGAGGCTTCTTCCACACCGTATCGAAGCCCCATGAATCAAGAGACAACATGAACACAAAAATGGTTTTCCACCCATGGATGGCGCTGGGCATATCCTTGATAACCCTGCGGCCTGATCTAGGGCCAATCACCCACCATCCGTTGCTGTGGAAATCACTCTTGAGGACGAAAAGGGCCATAAATAAATTGGTCCTAGGATCTATGTTGGCGATGCTGTACATAACCAGGAACCCACAGATGTTCCTGATGATGTTCGGGGTCAACTGGGTTGGTACCACTTGGTACAAGCGGAAGATCTTGACGAAGAAGGGGTGTAGGGGAAACCGAAGACCAGCTTTCAGATGATCTACGTATACGGCTAGGCACCCAGGGAGAGGTTCGTTCACCCACTCCTCAGGCACGGGGAGGATGAAGGAAAACTCCTCGGGAATATGATAGCATTCCTAAAGAAAGGTTGCCTTACCCTGAGAAACCGAGCTGGGAATCGACTCCGGACCTACTATATCTCTGGCCCCCGAGGGCCCAACCTTTTTCCCTGACTCTCTACGGTCCCTTCCATGATAAAGGAATGAAGCAAGGGAGCAGAAAGAAGATTCTACCTGTGGAATAGACTAGTAGTCCAGAACAATTTGGACGGAGGATGAGACGAGGTTGAAGAAGCTTCCTTGGCCGGACCTTCGCCCTTCCCCAAAAGAAAAGTAGGGGTCTCTGAAGCCCCGCCAGGATTGAATTGACTTAAGGTTACCCTGGGAGGTAACCCACCAGCAACTAACCGCCAGATAAGATATACCCTTCATCCAACGGACGAGAGAGAGCCACCACAACCATCCAAATCTCAACCAAAAGATTGCCTCAACCATCGTGCAACGGGAAAAGGAAAGGTGGCTCTAGGGCCACCCACTTTTTCCTTCTTCCCCAATCCAGGAGTAACGGCTGTCCACCATCTGATTCCCACATCGTGATGGACAGTCCAATTAGAGATCCCGTAATCATCCACTACACCGTCTCCCAGGAGGAAAATGACAAGGCTTTAATACTCTTACTTCTTAAATCTCCGCTTCGAAAACTGAGAGTACGGGGGCAACTGTTAGGATATCCCGGTTCAGCTACAAACCGAACTCCGATTCGACTGGTCGAAGTCCTCTCTCTCTCCGGACCACAGACTTCAGACCAAGCAAGGGACAAGCCAACTGCAGGCAACCCAAGGCTACACATCGGACTACGACATCCGAAGGCCAGTCCTTCAGGTAACGTCTTCGGCCTTGACCGGAGACCGAATTTCTCATCGACTTCTAAAGACATGTACTTCGGTCCCCGCTGTAGACACAATCTCCGGTCCTGGGGCTAATACCAAGTCTTCGGCCCACGTAAGGGGAAACCCGAAGCTTGGATCATAATCTGGTCCAGAAAGATAACTGTAATTAACGGTTAAAATATAGAACAAATAATATTATTTTAAAATAAATTAAGATATAAAAATAATTATAACTAGTTCTATATAAGTTTTAAATTATAATTTAAAGGTTCAAATAGATATAATTCTAACATTAGTATATTTGGATTGGGTCGAGTCCAAATTCAGTAAATCCAGACCTGACCCGAAAAATAGAATGGGTCTAATTTTAGAATCCAATCCGGATCTATAGATCCATAAAAATAAATTGGATTAGATCTAAATGAGTTGGATTGGATCGGACTATGAATTAATCCGATTTATTTACAGCCTTACACATGATAGCACATTTTAGGCCCTTTTCGGGATCGATGGCAGGCCCGTGGGCCAGGACAGGGCTAGAGACGTGGTAGAGACTTCCCTCATTTTGAGTGAAAGTGGGGAAGCGTTCTGGAAAGCTATCGCAAGTTATCGAGCATTCCAGAGTTATCGACCTGCCCCACCGTAGAAGAGGGGTGGGCCCGCACCGTGGAGTCTGGAGACTTCAGGACCCATCCATCCCATATCTATAAAAAGCCAAGACCGGATGCGGCCCCTCCCAATGAGGAGCAGCAGTTGCATTGAGAAAGCTTTCAAAATCTCGAGCTAATTTCCCACCGCCGACGAGCACAGTCTAAGCAAAATGTCGATCATCAGGCGGAGCAACATCTTCGACCCCTTCTCCCTCGACGTCTGGGATCCCTTCCAAGGCTTCTCCTTCGACACCTCCCGCTCCCTCTCCGAGTCCCGTCCCAGCTTTGTCAGCGAGACCTCCGCCTTCGCCAACACCCGCATCGACTGGAAGGAGACCCCGGAGGCCCACATCTTCAAAGCCGACCTCCCCGGGGTTAAGAAAGAGGAAGTGAAGGTGGAGGTAGAGGAGGACAGGGTCCTCAAGATCAGCGGCGAGCGCAGCAAGGAGAAAGAGGAGAAGAACGACAAGTGGCACCGTGTCGAGAGGAGCAGCGGCAAATTCCTCCGGCGGTTCCGGCTGCCCGAGAACGCCAAGGTGGACCAGGTGAAGGCTACCATGGAGAACGGGGTTCTGTCGGTGAGCGTGCCCAAAGAGGAGGTGAAGAAGTCCGAGGTGAAATCCATCGAGATCTCGGGTTGAATTCATACAAGAAACGGTGCATTCTAGAGGCTGTCATCGGTGATGGATGCTACAGTCTCTTACAAGGAAGTAACGAATATGTGTCGTTGTGTAAGTGTTTGTATGTGTTCGTGCGTCTTCTTGTCTCTGAACGTTTGTTTGAAGAAAATCAAATGTAGTCGTTTGCGTCCATGAAATAAATACGTTTTGTTTTATGAATTTAGGTGGATATTTATCTTCCCCTTTTAAACTGAAAACATGATTTTCTTCCCCCTTCGATCAAATGGGGACTCCGAGGTGCATCATACAGCCTCAAGATTCTGTTTTAATGATTTCATTCGATCCATACTCAAAGGTATTAAGTAATAAACTTTCAGTTTTGTGGGTGTGTGCTATTGCTCGACCAGAGCTAAAATTAATGTCCTGGAAAGAGAATTAGTTGAAGTAACTTTGAGGATGCTTCTCTGCTGGCTCCGTTTCTCATCTTGTATCGCAAGTGTTTGCTTAAAACAAAAGCGGTTCCAAAGCTTGAGGTTTCGTTATTCCTAAAAAATAATGATTCTAATTTACCCAACAAAATATTTTCTTTGTGAAACGGCTGTAGTGCTAAAATATTTCTCTGTTGGCTGTAGTTAACATCTGTCTGAAGGATTCATATAGCAACGGATGGGTAGGTACCGATGTCAATAGGCGAGTGCTGATAACTTTTGGTGGGATTGATAAAAGAATCAAGGCAATATGTGATGGTTGTAATAACATCTCTCTGAAGGATTTATATGGCAACGGATGGGTAGGTACCGATGTCTCTAAACGAGTGTTAATTTAAAGGTTGTCATATATTATTTTTTATAATTTTTTTAATTTATAATTTTGATATTTAATTTAAAATTTTAATTTTTTTTAAAAAATATTTTTTTTATTTAAGGATGAGTGCATTAATCCATATCATCATTCAACAATCATGAATTCCAAAAATAATTTTTAAATTTAATCAGATTCTGTAAATTATTTTTTGAATCCATAACTAGTTTGGTATGAAACAAAATCCTAACTAGTTGGACACCTTGGCGATAATATTTTATTTTTTCAATATTTATTTTTATATTTTTTATTTTTTTCTTAGATTAATAAAAAATAATAAAATAAAAATATTAATGATCATAAAATCTGTATGGATATAATCCGGTCATCATTATTAAAAAAATTTTAAAAAAAGTATGAAAGATAATTATGCTAGAAACGTTTGTGGGATTACGGTGCCGCATCTTCTTCTCCTTCTTCTTCTTTTTTTTATTTTTTTTTGGGAGGGGGGGGCGGGGGTAAAAAAAGGGAAGGGGGATAAATACCATCATGGCTTACCCCCCGAGACCCCTCCCCGCATATTTGATATGGTGCCACATCTATTCGCTCAGCAAAATCACGCTACTCCTTTGGATACTTTATTTCATTTCGATCTTAGAAAACATTAATTGCTTAAAGAATCTATAGTGTATACAAGTTGCCTGACAGAGCAGAAAAAGGTTTGATGCGATGTAGAAGTAGTCAGTGCTTGTACCGTGTCCTATTATATGATTGTTGGGATTCACACCCTCCTATGCTCACTGATCTTGCCATGTATCAATACATATTGATGCATGTTCCAAGCCAAAAGGCATATGAATCGAAGGGCATATGATTAAAGATTAAGTCTGCCACGCTCCAAATTCAGTTTGAAATCGGCTATGTGATCGATCATATAAAGTCTAAGTTTTACTTTAGAGATCATGCAAGATCTAGGTATACAAGAGTCACTCACTTTAAAGATCACTTCAAAAATAATAATATTATATAAATAATTAAAATATAACTAAGCAGTTCATTTATACAAATCAAAGTCACTAATTGGTCCACTGACTCGTAACAAGCATCAGTAACCAAAAATTAAAACTAACTAACTAAACTAACTCAATAATAATGATGCTCCATATGAAGAAGGCATTCCAAGAAGGAGATTACCTGAAAGCTCTAGATTGATGTTAAGGTTGGGTATTCTAAAGTTTGGACCATTATGATGTTTTTGTAAAGTTAATTAAGGATGATTAGTTGCATTAAAAGGTTAGTATTTTTAGGAAGAGGCTGGTCTGCCCATTTTAAAGGCCCTCTTCCTCGCGGCCTACTCTGCTATTCTTATGCGGTCCGGCTTCATTTTTGCTTCTATTACAAGAACAAGATTAGAGTGAGGAAAGAAAGAATGTAGTTGACAGAACAAAAAGCTCGACAGCAACGACTCCAACCCTACTTAAATGTTCATGACAGCTGACTCCGGCCAAGCGGAGGCTGTCATCCCGAAGAATAATGATTCTTATTTACCCAACAAAATATTTTCTTGAGAAACGGCTGTAGTGCTAAAATTTTTTCTCTGTTGGCTGTAATTAACATCAGTCTAAAGGATTCATATAGCAACGGATGGGTAGGTACCGATGTCAATAGGCGAGTGCTGATAACTTTTGGTGGGATTGATAAAAGAATCAAGGCAATATGTGATGGTTGTAATAACATCTCTCTGAAGGATTTATATGGCAACGGATGGGTAGGTACCGATGTCTCTAAACGAGTGTTAATTTAAAGGTTGTCATATATATTTTTTATAATTTTTTAATTTATAATTTTGATATTTAAATTTAAAATTTTAATTTTTTTAAAAAATATTTTTTTATTTAAGGATGAATGCATTAATCCATATCATCATTCAACAATCATGAATTCCAAAATAATTTTTAAATTTAATCAGATTCTGTAAATATTTTTTGAATCCAAACTAGTTTGGTATGAAACAAAATCCTAACTAGTTGGACACCTTGGCGATAATAATTTTATTTTTTCAATATTTATTTTTTATTTTTATATTTTTTTCTTAGATTAATAAAAAATAATAAAATAAAAATATTAATGATCATAAAATCTGTATGGATATAATCCGGTCATCATTATTAAAAAAAATTTAAAAAAAGTATGAAAGATAATTATGCTAGAAACGTTTGTGGGATTACGGTGCCGCACATCTTCTTCTTCTTTCTTCTTTTTTTTTTTTTTTTTTGGGAGGGGGGGGGTAAAGAACAGGGAAGGGGGATAAATACCATCATGGCTTACCCCCCGAGACCCCTCCCCGCATATTTGATACGGTGCCACATCTATTCGCTCAGCAAAATCACGCTATTCCTTTAGATACTTTATTTCATTTCGATCTTAGAAAATATTAATTGCTTAAAGAATCTATAGTGTATACAAGTTGCCTGACAGAGCAGAAAAAGGTTTGATGCGATGTAGAAGTAGTCAGTGCTTGTACCGTGTCCTATTATATGATTGTTGGGATTCACACCCTCCTATGCTCACTGATCTTCACATGTAATAGTACATATTGATGCATGTTCCAAGGTAAAAGGCATATGAATCGAAGGGCATAAGATTAAATATTAAGTTTGTCAAGCTCCGAATTCAGTATTGATATCGGTTATGTGATTGATCGTACAAACTCTAAGTTTTACTTTAGAGATCATGTAAGATCTAGGTACATAAGAGTCACTCACTTCAAAGATCACTTCAAAAATAAAAATATTATATAAATAATTGAAATATAACTAAGCAGCTCATTATACAAATTGTTGCCGCCAAGATCGTTGTGGCCTGTAGCTACTGTCGAGGTCGGATCGCCCCTCTTGAGCTCTTAGGATGTCCTGCTCCCTCGAACCTGCAAAAACGGGGTTAGTGACTCGGGCCTGGGGTTCCGGCGGGGCACTCCGACGATCAAGTCAATAACGATATAGGGGAACATATCCTCCTGGTCGAGCCTCTCTCGATGAGCTCCATGCTAGGAGGAGTGAGTAGTGTGAAAATAGGGTGCAAACGTGTCGGGAGGATGGTAGCCGAGCTTGAGGGATTCTCTACGTGGCCTTCTCCTCCGCTACCTGCTTGAGGTTTTTTTTTTGTCTTTTATAGTAGTTGCGATTGTTACCCCCCTTTTCCAAACGTGTCGAAGGTTCTTTTTAGTCGGGGCAGTCGCTGGGCGCCTACCTCGGGATCTCCCCTGTATTGTCGGGCGCATGCGACGGTGCTCCATGCTGCAGATGGGACGTCTCTCCCGATGCGTACTGTCAGGAGCGTGTGGCGGCGTTCCGTGCCATGGACGGAATGTCTATACTGGTTGGTGGTGAGGAAACTGCTATGCGTTCTGACATTCCTTCCGTTGTTCCATTCCGGAAAGCCTGGCAGTGACTTAATTAGAGGGAACTCCTCCCTCTTCTGGTGTAAGCGGCACCCACAGGCAGTTATTATGATTTGACGGGTGCTTCTTCATGGCCCTCGGGTGGCTTGCTGGTGCTCCGGGGAGATGGCTCCGCTCTCTTGGAGACCAGCAGCGCTGTCCGAGGCGTTCGCCGAGCTGGAGAGCTGGAACTTGGCTTTGGCCTGAAGGGGGCCTGACCTTGACTTCGGAGAAGCTTGGGTCGGAGGAGGAAGGCTCGACTCCTGCTCAGAGAGCGCGACTTGGGAGGGGCCCGCTCTGGTGAAGGGGGTCGTGTGGCTCCGGCCTAAGCGACCCGAGCTCGAGGGCACCGACCTGGCAGAGGATGGAGCTCGGCTCCGACGGATCAGGAGATCCCGGCTCGGCGAAGGTATCCGAGGCGAGATGTCCACTGTGGCAGTTTTCCTGGCATGGCACTTGTTGTGGATCACACGTCAGCCTTCCGTCGTATCATTTGCTCCCCACTCCCGAGTCTCGTTGACACAAAGCACTCGGGGCGAAGGGAGTAAATGTTGTGCTGGCGTGGATAGGCGAGAATCCAGCGCAATGATGGCCATGATCGCCGGTGCTTCGGGGAGCGATTTCTTCGGCCTATATGACGGAGCCACGTGGGCACGTCCAAAGAGTGGTTATTGCGGGCGCAGAATCCCGGGCGTCGTAGTTGAAATCAGATGCCAGCCCTGCCGATGGTAGACACATGGCACGGATCCAATGGTGGGGAGCCATAATGGTGCGGTCAGACGCTTGTCACTTCGAAAGGAAAAGTGACCCTTTCTGAACCGTACCTTCTTTCAAACTTCGCGTGCCCGCCTTAATGCCAGGTCTTTCCTTCGTTCTCCTGGCCACTTCTGCTTCCCCAAGTCCCGAGCAAGTCAGTCTCCTTTCTTGCACTGGTCGAATAGGGACTCCTTTAGGGTTAGGTTCCCCTTTTGGATCTTCGTCTACTTCCTCCCTCTTTCTGCTCTTTCCAGCTCTTGACTTTCATGTCCCGTTTTGGACCGAATTTCCATCCCACCACTGACCAAGGTGAGGCCGGGCCTTCGAGGCCGAGGCCGCCTTCTTCTTCTTCCGATGAGGGGGAAGATGCGGCGTGCTTCGAAGTTAGCCGAAGGCCTGCGCCTGCGGGAATAGTGATTAGGGAGCCCGCGTCTTCTCCCCCACCTTGTCCTCTTCTTTTGCCTTCCGTGCCTGCCCCGAACCTTCTCGGTCAATAGGTCCCGGGGGGATCGCTTCGATGATCACGACCGTGGACCTCGCGAACATCCAGGACACCTATGGTATCCTAGATGGCATCCGGCTCTCGGTTCCTCGACCGGGGAAGCGGGTCACCTCCAGTGGCCTGCGTCGGATAGCTTTCTACAAGGAAACCTTCGCGGGTGGCCTCCGGTTCCCGTTCCACCCTTTCTTCCTTTCCGTCATGAGCCATTATCGTCTTGTCCCTGCCTAACTTGTCCCGAATGCTATCAGGACCATCTTCTCCTTCATCCTCTTGTGCCACTTCCACGGGATTGTTGCCCATTGAAACGCCACCCCATCGAGGAGGGGTGGTGGTCTCTTTCTTCCCGCCCTAGGGGGATTAAATTTGAACTTCCCTCTTCCATAAAAGGATGGAAGAGTGGATACTTTTTTCTTCAATCGAGGGGGTCAACTGGGCCTGGAGAGACCCAGATCGGTCCCCCAACTGGGACTCCATGGTCGATGCAGCCGATTTGGAGGTGCACGACCAGCTCCGCTCTGCTGAGGTCCCTTCGCTTGAGGTCCTGCTGTCGGAGCAGAATCTCCACGATGCCAGGATTGGCCCAACACAAGAGTTGGGTGAGTTCGGTTTAGTAATCTTTTTATCCTCTTCCTTTTCCTTCTTTCTTCTCTCTCCCTTTTCTTTTTTTTAACTGACATCTTCTAACTTGGTGCAGCCATGAAATTCTCCGTAGAGGAACTCCTCTCGTTCTCCGAGGAGAGGAATCAGGCGGAGGGCACCGGCGAGCCCACTCCAAAGAGAGCTCGGGTAGATGTCGGGGCGAGCACAGTACCGGCCAAGCCCGTTCTCGAGCCGAGGAGTAGGAGGGCTGCTGAACCCGCCCCCGAGCCTCCGAGGTGGCACAGTTCGGCTCCCACGTCGGAGCCCGAGGTGGAAGTTCGGGCGAGATCTGCAGTCGCTACTGCTGCGATGGTGTCGCCTCCTCCAGAGATCATCGAGGTCGAGGAGGACAAGGAGCCGGAGGGCACGGGGCCGACCTCCGTGGTTTCATTTAAGGTGGTGCCAAGCTCTCAACCCACACAATAGCTTCCGTCGCCGATGGGGCAGGTGGTCCCGAATCGATGACGGGCAAGAAAGACAGGGACTACCGTCAGGTCCCCTTCAGACTGGGGCCCAACATCTCCCTCATGAAGGACCCAGTGCTTGCCGAGCGGATGATGGACTTTTCAGTCCAATCCTGCGACCGGCGAGAGAGGAGCGGGAAGTACCTGACCGACACCATCAACGCGTCCTTCTCCAACCTTTACATCATTAGTCCATTTCTGTGATGCCTTGTTCTCTCTCTTTTTTTTTTTTTGATCGACATCATTCTTAATGCAGCAAGGCACCGAACTCCTGCTGATCCGGGATTACTGCTGTAATTAGGTCAAGAGGGATAAGGAGCGTGAGACGGAGTTCGAGTCTTCGAAGACCGAACTGAGATGGAAATGCGACGACCTCTAGGAGGCTAACATGACGATCAAGAACCTCCGGGATGAAGTCACCAGCACCGGGCGATGCTGGAGGGAGCTCGAGGAAGAGCTCAAGTCAAAGAGTGCCCAGCTGAAAGAGCTTTAGTCTGAGTTGGAGGCAGTGAAAGGACGGGCCGCCTCCTCCGAGAAGAATGCCACGATCGCTGACTAAAAGGCCGCTGAGACGGAAAGAAGGTCCTCCACTGTCGTTAGTTTAGCCGAGGCCATGAAGAAGGAGGCTGCCAAGGCCGTCCGCAGAGCTGGGGACATGGACAGGAGGGCGGCAGAGGCGGTTGCGGATTATAAGACCTCCAAGAAGTTCAAACTGGACTTCAAGGAGGTGACGACGGACTCCTTTTTTAAGGGGTTCGCTTACTACCGATCGCAACTGTGCGGCATCCTCTCGGAAGAGAGGATGGCCGCCCTCTGACTCCCGGGCTCCAAGGGTGCGAAGGGCCCAGAACCTGCACCAGTTATAGTGGAAGAGCGTCCTACTATGGTCACGCCGGCTTCTCAGGTAACAGCGGCAGAACCGACCTCGCATGTGGCGGTGGACGAACCGGCTCCACCGACGGCATCAATCGAACCAGCACAACGGGTGGCGATGACCGAAGGAGGGGTCCCGGCTTCGGAAGTCAAGGGCAGCGGAGCTTCAGTGGTGTGCCGCCCTGGGAAGGCGCCGGTGTAGTAGAGTAGGGTCCCTCTCTCGGTCGTTGCCTTATATTGTTTTCCTCTCGAGGCTACCCGGCATGTCGGGCCCCGGAAGCATTGTAACTCTTTTTATTGAGTAATGAAAACACATTTCACCAGATTGCATTTCCTTCTTTTTCTTTCTTTTTGTGTATGTGACAAGATCAGAGGGAAGACTCCTCTTTCATTTCTGGGTGCCCAGGACTTGGTGGCTGGAAAGCTAAACTCTCAGGCTTGGGGACCCGTTGGCCAGAGAGCTGAACTTCGGGCTTGACGCCTGAAAGCTAGGCTTAGATCTTTGTGTCTTGGAGCTAGGCTCGATGATCTGTTGTCCGGAGAGCTGGGCTCTGGATTTTGATTGCCTGAGAGCTGGGCTCAGGTCTTGTTAGTCGGAGAGCTGGGCTCCGGGACTTGATTGCCTGAGAGCTGGGCTCAGGTCTTGTTGTCTTGGAGCTGGGCTCGAAGATCTGTTGTCCGGAGAGCTGGGCTCCAAGTTTTGATTGCCTGAGAGCTGGGCTCAGGTCTTATTATCTTGGAGCAGGGCTCGAAGATCTGTTGTCCGAAGAGCTGGGCTCTAGTTTTTGATTACTTGAGAGCTGGGCTCAGGTCTTGTTGTCTTGGAGCTGGGCTCGAAGACCTGTTGTCCATAGAGCTGGGCTCCGGGAGTTGATTGCTTGAGAGCTGGGATCAGGTCTTGTTGTCTTGGAGCTGGGCTTGAAGATTTGTTGTCCGGAGAGCTGGGCTCCAGGTTTTGATTGCCTGAGAGCTGGGCTCATGTCTTGTTGGCCAGAGAGCTGGGCTCCGAGACTTGATTTCCAGAGAGCTGGGCTCAGGTCTTGTTGGCCGGAGAGCTGGGCTCCGGGACTTGATTTTCTAAGAGCTGGGCTCAGGTCTTGTTGTCTTAGAGCTGGGCACGAAGACCTGTTGTCCGGAGAGCTGGGCTCCGGAAGTTGATTGCCTGAGAGCTGGGCTCAGGTCTTGTTGTCTTGGAGCTAGGCTCGAAGACCTGTTATCCGAAGAACTGGGCTCTGAGAGTTGATTGCCTGAGAGCTGGGCTCAGGTCTTGTTATCTTGGAGCTGGGCTCGAAGATCTGTTATCCAGAGAGCTGGGCTCTGGGAATTGATTACCTGAGAGCTGGGCTCAGGTCTTGTTGTCTTGGAGATGGGCTCGAAGATCTGTTGTTCGGAGAGCTGGGCTCTGGGTTTTGATTGCTTAAGAGCTGGGCTTAGGTCTTATTGGCCGGAGAGCTGGGCTCCGGGACTTGATTGCCTGAGAGTTGGGCTCAGGTCTTGTTGGCTGGAGAGCTGGGCTCCGAGACTTGATTGCCTGAGGGCTGGGCTCAGGTCTTATTGTCTTGGAGCCGGGCTCGAAGATCTGTTGTCCAGAGAGCTGGGGTCCGGGAGTTGATTGCCTGAGAGCTAGGCTCAGGTCTTGTTGTCTTGGAGCTGGGCTCGAAGATCTGCTGTCTAGAGAGCTGGGCTCCAGGTTTTGATTGCCTGAGAGCTGGGCTCAGGTCTTGTTGGCCAGAGAGCTGGGCTCCGGGACTTGATTACCTGAGAACTGGGCTCAGGCCTTGTTGTCTTAGAGCTGGGCTCTAAGACCTATTGTCCGGAGAGCTGGGCTCCGAGAGTTGATTGCCTGAGAGCTGGGCTCAAGTCTTGTTATCTTGGAGCTAGGCTCGAAGAACTGTTGTCCGGAGAGCTAGGCTCCGGGAGTTGATTGCCTGAGAGCTGGGCTTAGGTCTTGTTATCTTGGAGCTGGGCTCAGGTCTTGTACCGGGCGATGATATTTCTGTAAGGCGAGTAACCCTTTGTGCAAAAGAAAATCTTTATTATTAATGGGAGAAAGCCTTACACTACTGATAGTATCTTCTCATATTGCAGGCATTCCATGTTTGAGGGAACCTGACGCCGTCGAGATCCTCGAGGTAGTAGACCCATGTGAGAGGGCTTCGGCCACTTTGTAGGGGCCTTCCCAGTTTGGCGAGAGCTTCCTGCACTCCCGGGGTTGAGATGCTTTAGCTCGGCGCAGCACCATATCTCCGGGTCTAAAGAATTTCGGTCTTACTCATGCATTGTAGTACCGGGCCACCCGTTGCCTGTATGCCGCCATCCGGAGCCGAGCTTTGTCCCTTGTTTCTTCGTGGAGGTCTAAGTTGAGCAGAAGGTGTGCCGAGTCTGTGCTTCATCGTACTGCTGTACTCATAGCGTGGGCACGCCGAGCTCAACCGGGATAACTGCCTCGGCATTGAAGACAAGGTTGAAAGGTGTTCATCATTTGGCGTTCTGGACGTTGTGTGGTAGGCCCACAGAACACTCGGGAGTTCTTCCGCCCATCTGCCCTTGGCCAGGTCTAGTTTGGTTCTGAGTCCTTGGAGGATGGTCCGATTGGTCACCTAGGCCTCCCCGTTTATTTGGGGGTGGGCTACCGAGGTAAAGCGGTACAGGATGCCATGCTCAGTGCAGAATCCTTCGAACTCCAGGTTATCAAATTGTCGCCCGTTATCGGTGATGATGCAGTGGGGGAGCCCGAAGCGGCAGATAAATGCCTTCTAGAAGAATTGGCGGACATTGGCTTCGATGATCTGATCTTGCGATTCTGCTTCGACCCACTTGGTGAAGTAGTCAATTGCCACTAGCAGGAACCTTCATTGTCCCGGTGCAGGGGAGAATGGCCCAGGATATCCATTCCCCACCGAGCAAAGGGCCAAGGAGATGAGAGCTAGGAGATCGGCGCCTCTGGCTGGCGCTGTATTTAGGCATGGCGCTGGCACTTGTCGCACTTCTTGATGAAGTCGGTGGCGTCTTCCTCATGGTCTCCCAAAAATATCCCTAGCAAATAGCTTTGTATGCTAGTGTTCTCGCTCCCACATGGTTCCATAGAGGCCTTCGTGTATTTCCCGAAGTACGAAGGCTGCCTCCGTGGGTCTGAGCACCTCAAGAGCGAGTAGGAGTGAGATCGACGGTAGAGTTGGCCCTCCATCAAAACGAACCGGGAGGCCTTTTTCTTGATAAGGTCGGCTTCTATGTAGTCCTCTAGCAAAGTGCCATCAGTGATGTACCTGACGACCCATTCATCCAGGTCGGCTCCAGGATGACTTGTTGCACCTCCTCTGGGTCTTTGTAGCTTTGATTTTCGAGATACTCAATATAGACGTGTCCCAGTGATGAGTCTGGCAAGGTTGCAAGCTTGACAGTGCATCCGCACGTGCATTCTCCCCCTGGGGGATGTGAAAAATGCTGAAATGCCGGAAACTTGTCGTGCCTGCACGGACTCGTTCCAGGTACTTCATCATCTGGGGATCTCTGGCCTCATATTCTCCGGATACTTGCTCGGCAACCAGTTGGGAGTCGATGAAGACTTTCAAGCTCTGCATGCCCTACTCACGGGAGACTTTCAAACCCGCGAGGAGCACCTCGTACTCCACCTGGTTGTTTGTCGCGGCGAACTTGAAGCGGAGAGCGCACTCCGCCACCACCCCGTCACTATTGGTGAGGATGAGGCCTGCTCCGCTTCTGTCGAAATTGGACGCGCCATCCATGTGGAGGATCTAGGGCTCCTCCTCTGATCCGAGCTCTACTTGGGTCTCCGTCATTGTCTGCTCTGGCTCCTCGGTGAGCCCTGTGCATTCGACTACGAAGTCGGCTAGGACTTGGGCCTTCTACGAAGACCTCGGTTGATATGCTATGTCGAACTCGCTCAGGAGCAGGGACCACTTGGCCAATCTCCTGGAGGTCTCGGGGCGGCTAAGGATGGTCCTCAGAGGCCGGTCTGTCACGACCATGATAAAGTGTGCTTGAAAGTAGGGCTTGAGGTGCTTAGCAGACATTATTAGTGCAAAAATAAGCTTTTTGGAGTGAGTGTACCTAACCTCCGCATCGTGGAGGATTTTGCTGGTGTAATACACCAGCTTCTGAGACCCGTCCTTGTCTGTGCAGACGAGGACCGAGCTGACCACTCCAGGTGTGACCGCCAGATAAAGCAGGACTCCTCCCCACCCTCCGATCTGGAGAGCAGCGAAGGAGAGGCCAGGAACTCCTTCAAACCTTCAAAGGCCGATCTGCACTCCTCCATCTTGGTGAAGCCATGCATCTTGCACGGTCCTTGAAGAAAGGGAGGCAGCGATCGGCTGACCTCGAGATGAACCGGCTTAGTGCTGCGATCTGCCCCGTCAAGTGCTGGACCTGCTTCTTGGATACCGGGTGTTCCATGTCTACGATCGCCTGGACCTTCTCCGGGTTGGCTTCAATCCCCTCTAAGTGACCATAAAGCCAAGAAACTTTCCCGCCGCTACTCCAAAGGCGCATTTCGCTGGGTTCAGCTTCATCTGGTGCTTCTGAAGGTTGTGAAAGGCTTCGGTGAGGTCGGCGACATGGTCCAATCTCGGCTTGCTCATGACCAGCATGTCGTCCACGTATACCTGCATGTTCCGACCAATCTTGTCCTTGAAGACTGTTGACCAGATGCTGATATGTGGCCTCGACATTCTTCAAACCAAAGGGCATCATCCTATAGCAGTATGTTCTTTGATCAGTGATGAAGGCGGTGTGCTCCTCGTCTTCTGGGTGCATCCGGATCTGATTGTATCCAGAGAATGCATCCATGAAGGAGAGGAGCTGTGCCTTGAGGTGGCATCTACCAACTAGTCGATCTTCGATAGGGGGAAGCTGTCCTTCGGGCATGCCTTGTTAAGGTCGATGTAGTCCACACAGATCCTCCATCTGCCATTGCTCTTCTTTACCATCACAACATTCGCCAGCTAGCTCGGATATTGAAACTCCCGAATGAAACTAGCAGAGAGGAGTTTGTCTACTTCCTCGTTGATGGCCGCCTGCCTCTCCAGGGCGAAGCTTCTCTTCTTTTATCGAACTGGCTGGTGCTTTGGGTCAATGCTCAGCTTATAGATGATGATGTCAAGGAGGATGCTCGGCATGTTTGTCGCTGTCCAGGCAAACACATCTACATTCGTCCGCAAGAACTCTAAAAGGTGCACCCTCTCCAAATCCTGCAGCTGGGCCCCGATTTTCACCATCTTCGCAGGATTGTCTCTGAGTAGGATGGAGAGCAGCCGTTCAGCTAGGCCTCCCCTGGGGTCTTGGGCCCTTTGGTCGAGCTTATCCGCCCTGGGATCGTCCTCGGGGATCTTAGCCCTGGGGAGGGTTTGGAAGCAGTGCTACACCGGTTGGGGTGTTCCCCTCATCTCCCCGATGCCGTAAGGAGTTGGAAACTGTACAAGCAATCTCTTGATGGAGACGATGGCATCGAGCAGGTTGAGCCAGGGTCGGCCAAGGACCATGTTGTAGGCTGAAGGGAGCCTGACAACCGTGAATGTCATCATGACGGTGCTCAACCGAGGTAGGGTCCCGGTGATGACTAGGAGAGTAATTTCTCCCTCCACCCTTACAGAGTCACCCGTGAAACCGACAAGGGGGGTGTGCATGGGTCTGAGCTGAGTTGGGAAAAGGTTCATTCTGGAAAAAGCATCGTAAAAAAGCACATCTGTGGAGCTTCCACTATCAACCATGATGCATTTTACAGGATGCTTCGTGATCGTCATCTCAATGACCACGGCATCATTATTTATATTTTTTTTTTGATCCCCCTCTCCCTCATAAAGGGGAGTACATTTTCAGAATGCCCTACCCCCCAAGCCTTCTTGGATGCGCGCTCGGCCCCCCAGCATATCATCCCGATCGGCTTCTCGGTAGGGGTATTATTGACTGCTAGAGCTGGCGGGAGAGCAATGAGCGCCTAAGGTTCTGCCTGAGATCTGTCCCCCATAAACCTTTTGAGGTAACCCCTCCTAATGAGTTCTTCGATTTTCCATTTGAGGTTACAGCATTCCTCGGTATCATGGCCATGGTCGCGGTGGAAACGACAATACTTTGTTTTATCACAGCCAGCGGACGGCTTCATCGGAGGTGGGCGCTTCAAGTAGGGCTCACCTTCGATCTCTATTAGGATATTCATCCTTGGGACGAAGAGGGGAATGTAACTCCCCTCGGTAACGGGAGTGCTTCTCGTCCTTGTTCCCTGCCAGAAGCTCGGAGCTGGAGGCCCCGACTTTCGCATGCCGGACACCTCGGTGGGAGTTGGTTCTTTAGCGGCTTTCTGTCGAGCTCCCTCCTCATACGATCCATCTCCTTGGCGCGGATGTACTTCTGAGCTCGGGGTAGCTCTTCGGGGCTTCTTGTCAAGCGAGTAAGTCAGGCAGGAGGTCCTGAGTCCTCGCTTCAGAGCCAATATAGCGACGGGCTCCTCGAGACTGTAGATCTCCAACGTGGCAGCCTTGAAACGGGCCACTTAGTCCCGTAGAGGTTCATGGTCCTGCTGCCTGATGGAGAAGAGGCTGTCTGCCTCTCGTGGTACCTTTCGACAGGCATCAAAGTGGGCAACAAACTTCTGCCCCAACTGGGTAAAGGAGTTGATGCTCTCCGGTTCCAGATGGGTGAACCACACCCGGGCTACCATTCAGAGAGTGGTAGGAAAGGCGACGCAGAGGAGTGTCGGTAGCCCCCTGGATCCTCATAAGGGCCCTGTAGCTTTCCAGGTGGTTCAGGGGATCCGTGGTACCATCATAAGGTTCCACTTGCAGCATGCGAAACTGATCTGGGATCGACTCTTCTTGGACTTCTCGAGAGAAAGGGGGACGGGCGTCGTAGCCCGCCGGCTCGCTAATGGAGCCTGGTAGATTGGCAAACTAGCGGGATAGCTCCGCCAGCCTGTGGTCATGCTCCTCCAGGCGCTTCTCCACCGTGCGCCTGATGGCTTCGTCAGTGGATCCCTCCGTTAAAGGAGATGGAGGAGGTGGCATGGGTGCGTGATGTTCGTAGCGGGGGGTCTTGCCCTTGCTGCCTCGACAGGGTTTGGACACTACCTGCTCAAGGTTCGATGAGCGGCTGTCCCTGTCGGCAGACCCAGCTCGTTATCTTTTTATCGAAGTTTGCTGGCTACTTCGGTTGCCAATGATGGCCTGTGGCTATGAAGACCTTTCTTGGAAGGAACGCAAGCTGTCGCGGGGTGCCACGGCATGGGCCACGTGGGTCCCTGGTTGCTGGTGAGTAGCCAAGGATCGATGTTGATGCTGAAGCTAGTGCACTGCCGTGGCAAGGACCTGTACCTGCTGGGTGAGTGCAGCCAGCTGGGATTCCGCTGGAGGTGGTTGAGCTGAAGCGGGTGGTTCCACCTCTAGGTTGTGCGGGTTCCCCGGGAAGGGAAGTCTCCCACACGACTGGTGGAGACCTCTCTTGTCCGCGTCGTCACCATCCTTCCTTCGAGCTGCTTATAGGGGGCTCAAGCTAGATCAAAGATCGCTCCGTTCCCCTACCTGGCATGCCAATCTATTACCGCCAAGATCATCGTGGCCTGTAGTTGCTGTCGAGGTCGGATCGCCTCTCTTGAGCTCTTAGGATGTCCTGCTCCCTCGAACCTGCAAAAATGGGGTTACTGACCCGGGCCGGGGTTCCGACGGGGGCACTCCGATGGTCAAGTCAGTAACGATTCAGGAAAATAGATCCTCCTGGTCGAGCCCCTCTCGATGAGCTCCATGCTAGGAGGAGTGAGTAGTATGAAAATTGGGTGCAAGCATGTCGGGAGGATGGTAGCCGAGCTAGAGGGATTCTCTACGTGGCCTTCTCCTCTGCTACCTACTTGAGGTTTTTATTTTGTGTCTTTCATGATAGTTATGATTGTTACCCCCTTTTTTCAAACATGTGAAGGTTCTTTTTAGTCGGGGCAGTTGCTGGGCGCCTACCTTGGATCTCCTCTGTACCGTCATGCGCGTGTGGCGGTGCTCCATGCTACGGATGGGACGTCTCTCCCGATGCGTACTGTAAGGAGCGTGTGGCGGCGTTCCGTGCCATGGACGGAACGTCTTTCCTGGTTGGTGGTGAGGAAACTGCTATGCGTTCTGACATTCCTTCCGGTTGTTCCATTCCGGGAAGCCTGGCAGTAACTTAATTAGGGGGAACTCCTCCCTCTCCTAGTGTAAGCGGCGCCCATAGGCAGTTATTATGATTTGATGGGTGCTTCTTCATGACTCTCGGGTGGCCCGGCGGTGCCCTAGGGAGATGGCTCCGCTCTTTTGGAGACCAGAAGTGTTGTCCGAGGCGTTTGCCGAGCTAGAGAGCTAGAACTCGGCTCCAGCTCGGAGGGGGCCTGACCTCGACTTCGGAGAAGCTTGGGTCGGTGGAGGAAGGCTCAACTAGAAAGACCATCAAATGTTTCTATTATTGTTACAAAATGGGTGTTTAGGAATAAATTAGATGAAAATAGAATTGTAACTAGAAATAAAGCTAGGCTAGTTGCCAAAGGCTACAATCAGGAAGAAGAAATTGATTTTGATGAAACCTTTGCTCCTATTGCTAGACCTGAGGCAATTAGCATTTTCCTATTTTATGAATTTCAAACTTTTTCAAATGGATGTTAAAAGAGCTTTTCTGAATGGTCATATAGCAAAAGAAGTCTTTGTAGAATAGCCACCTAGTTTTGAAAATCATGCACATCTTGATTATGTTTACAAATTGCGCAAAGCACTTTATAGTTTAAAGCAAGCACCCTGAGCATGGTATGAAAGACTCAGTAAGTTTTTGATTGAAAATGAATTATCTAGAGGCCATGTTGATACTATCTTATTTCTAAAGAAGAAAAATGATGACTTATTAGTAGTACAAATCTATGTTGATGATATTATTTTCGGTGCTACTAATGAAATCTCTTGTCAAGAGTTTGCTAAGCTTATGCAGGGTGAGTTCAGAATGAGCATGATGGAAGAACTCAATTTCTTTCTCGGACTCCAAATCAAGCAAATCAAAGATGGAATCTTCATCAACCAAGCTAAGTATACAAGAAAAATCTTAAAGAAGTTTGTGATGGAGACTATTAGGTCAATAGGTACACCTATGAGCCCCTCTTGTAAACTTGATAAAGATGAGCATGGTAAATCTGTTGATCAAAAATTATATAGAGGTATGATTGGCTATTTATTATACTTGACTACCAGTAGACCAAATATAATGTTCAGTATATGCATATATGCTAGATATCAGTCTGACCCTAAAGAGTCTCATTTGTTGGCTGTTAAGCTCATTATTAGATACTTATCTAGTACAATTGATATTGGTTTGTGGTATTCTAGAGACTCAGCTGCTGATTTAATTAGATTTTTTGATGCTGATTTTGCTGGGTGTAAACTTGATAGAAAAAGTACTAGTGAAACTTGCCAATTTCTTGGAGTTAACTTAATCTTCTGGTTTAGCAAGAAACAAACTTCAATTGCACTATCCACAGCTGAGGCTGAGTATATTGCAGCAAGAAGTTGTTGTACTCAAATCTTGTAGACTAAGCAATAACTTGAAGATTTTGGAATTAAACTAGCTAAGACACCCATAAAATGTGATAATACTAGTGCAATTTGCCTAACTAAAAATTCTGTTCAGCATTCTAGAAGAAAGCATATTGAAATTAGGCATCATTTTATTATAAATTATGTTGAAAATAATGATGTTGTGCTTGAATTTATTTCTACTGAATTCTAATTAGCTGATATATTGACCAAGCCTCTCTAAGAAGATCAGTTCAGTATGAAAAAAATCCGAAATGAGATATTTTATGATCTTTTCTCTCCTAAGTCGAGTCGACACATGCTTTAACACCGTTCTATCTGCTTTTTCCTTCCAATTTTCAACTCCAACTCTCTCAAATTCCTGACTAGGATAATTTTGTTCTGTTTTTACCACACTCCCCTTCCATTTCGATTTTGGACCGTTAAAACCCTAAATTTCCTCTCCTCTTTTGCATCAATCCTTGATTTTGTGGAATGGGGCCTAGGAAGCAAGTTGTTCGTCATCCTCGGCTGTCCAATCAAGAAGAAGAAAAAAGAACAAAGGCCAGACATGAAGCCAGTGCACCGGATGCCCATGCTCGACATCTTTTTTCTATGGCTAGTCGAATAGGTACGAAGACCATCGGAGGAGGACACCATGTGGACTCGCGTTCATCGACTAGCAGCATTTTTGGATAGGCCAGTGGCTCAGGGATGCTAGTTTGGTTCCATTCTGCTCTTTAATAGAGAAATTTTACCCGGGCTTGATATGAGAGTTTTATGGATCTTTAGCCCGAGGTAGTGATGGATGGGTCACACAAGTCCGTGGCAGAGATGTCCCAGTGATAGCTGAGATTCTAAGCAAAGTATGGGACATACCCATGAGAGGATCTGTTGTTCATAGTTTAGTAGATAGGTTCAGTGGTCTACGATGTATTTTCGAGTCAGATGACTTGCATCCCGACTTTTAGCTGAGATGAGGTTGCTGCATCATATCGTAGCCCGGATCCATCTACCGAAGACCGGTCATTTTGACTTCATCATAGGAGAGAACTGCTAGTGATGGTGTCTTTGGTTCAGCACATTCCTGTTTGCCTACCAAGTACTTATGATACATCAGATGACGGAGGCATCTATGAGTCAGAGATTGTGTTTGCCCTATGGGATGGGCTTGACTTTGCTCTTCAGAGCTTACGGTGTTGTTATGGATGATGAGCCCTATCGGATGTTACTGCACACTGATGTCTATGACATCAGATCTCTTCACCGGATGGGGTATCAACTAGTCAGAGGCCAGTGGAGATGACGAGTATCAGGTCAAGCCACTGATAGAGATGAGGATACAGCAAAGGAGGAGCGCATATTTTCGAGTGAGGCAGGACCTTTAGAGACACATTGACATGCCTGAGATTCAGCCCGAGCCTTCAGCGCAGCCAGAGCTTGCATGATCAGATATTCTAGGAGCTTCTGAGAGTCTTGAGGACAGAGTCGCTCGCATTGAGACAGAGATTATGATCATTCGTCAGCGAGTCGACAGTTTTATTATGGAGACTAGTGAGAGCCATCGAGGTTTGAGAGATGGGATCTCTGCCATTCTGTCCGCTTTGAGTAGACCCTCTTATGGGAGTGTTCCCGATACTTCAGCTCTAGCTGATTCTGCTCCAGTTACACCTGCTCCGGGACCAGTCATGGATGATGATGATGATGTGACTGACTCTGATGAGTTTGACTTTCTAGATGTGATGACAGAGCCAGTGCCGGAGACAGTAGCTGACCCTCCTAGGAGTTCCGTTCATGATCCATTGAGTTCATCCTTCCAGACTCCTATTCTACCCACACTCCTTCTAGACCAGCTGATCATTCTACCATTCCTATACTCACACCTATCATTTCTTCAGTTGATACACCTATTATTGATACACTGTTGTTGTTTCTCCATCATTACATACATCTTCCCTTATCTGGGAACTAGGATTTTATACTCCTGGTTTCCATCATCTTGATTCCGGTCCTTATTTGATCATACACCACATCCTATAGTTTTCGAGATTGTCACTCCGATCAATTCTTCTCTTGCTGCTGACATAGCTTCTACCTCTTCTGCTCCAGCTAGAGAGAGGACTTATGTTAGACACAGAGGACGAGGTCGTCGTGTTCCATCCAGACCGACCAGGACTCATTTTCGTGATCTTCGATCTATGTAGCCTCGATCTCATGCTTTTACTGATACCGGACTGATCGAGATTAGATCCTCAGATGATGAGGATAATGCTTAGGATAGTACATATTTGAGATATTGTTTATATTTCTGTCACGATGTTGTATGTCCTTCTGATCTCATGCTTTTACTGATACCGGACTGATCGAGATTAGATCCTCAGATGATGAGGATAATGCTTAGGATAGTTTTTATATTAGATAGTATATTTCTGCACTTGTTGTATGTTTCTTTTGATGTCTATTTCTCTTTTATATCAATCTTGTATCAATGAAACATTTTCTTTTACTTCATGTCATGACTTTGAATGAATAAAATGCTTTATTTAATTTTAGTGATTCAATGTTCTCCTTCATGAATAAGTGAATGACTTACATTTATGTTTGAGTTTATGCTTCTTCTGTCCCTTTTAATGATAACAAAAAGGGGGAGAAATAAGTATAAATATGAAGTGAATAAGAAATAAGTATAAATAAGTAAGTAGAATGAGAGATAAGTTCTTTTTTGCAAATGCTTTGAAAAATGCTTAAAATCTGAAAAATTTCTGTTCATTATGTGAGGGGGAGTAATCCCTTCTTTAAATTGAAAAATCTATTTTGCTAAAATTCATGTCAATTCTTACTTTTAAATGCTTAAATTTCAGCTTATTATCATTAAAAGATCTTCAAAAATCAATTTACAGATCATCTCTTAGAAAAGTATTTATGCTCTTCACAGTGTTCTATTACTGAATTTATTACTCTTGAGCATATTTTCTTTAGAGTATCATGATACATGAATTTATTTCTTATATATATGTTCAAACTCTGATACTCTTAACTCAAATCAATTTCAAAAGAGAATTTTAAAATCTATAATGAACATCTCTTTCCATATTTCAATATCTATTGAAATAAGCTCTATGCACATTGAAAATTTTTTTAAAAGCTTATTAAGGAATTTATACTTATTTTGTCATCATCAAAAATGGAGAGATTGTTGACTCCATTATGATTTTGATGATAAACAAAATGCTTAAGTATAAGTTGAGTACTAACTATTTCTCTAAAGTATGTTTTTATAGAAAAAGGTACTCATCAATTCAACAAAATTGATAGATTGTCAAACAATGAAAAAGTCCAACTATGGATGAAAGATCAATTAAAGTGGACTTTGGTAGTGAAAAATGCTTGAAAGGATACAAGAGTTCAACATAATTTGGCTTATCAGAAGTTTAGTTGTTTTGAAGAAATCTCAGTCAAGTGTCGACTCATGATAGTAGAAGTGTCGACTCAAGCTAGTACGCAAAAAAAGTTTCAAATGGCACGGCTAAAGTGTCGACTCATGCCAGTCAAGTATCAACTCAAGGATTGGCTCATCGCCTGAGACTTTTTTGTCACAAAACTTGTTGAAGTTAAAGACTTGCCTGAAGTGTCGACACATGGATGTCAAGTGTCGACTCAAAGTATTAACTCACCAGTGAAAGTGTCGACTCATTAAGAATTTCAGAGAGCTTCTTTGAAGATATTTGAACTAGGTGTCAACTCATGGAATGAAATGTCAATCCTAAGTATCGACTCACAGCTTGAAGTGTCGACACTTGGAGTTCTAGGAATAGTAACGGATAGTTTTTCAAACACAGAACTCGCCCCTCTTGGCTCCAATGACTAGTTTTTCATGCCTAACGTATAAACTGACTTTAAGGCCTTGAAAAGGTATTTAAATGATTCAAATCAAACCTAAACATAAGTAGAATCAAGAGGATTAAGAGAGAAACACCAAGAGAAAGAAAAAGCAAGTGCATTCACTCCTATTCATTGAGAGCAACTATCTCAAGCAAAAAGAAGTCTCCAAGTATTCAAGAGCCTTCAAGAGCATTCAAGTTCAACCTTCTTGAGCATTATTGAAGTTTCATCAAGTTGAAGGCAGCACTACAACAAAGCTTCAAAGAGATATCCACTTTTATTAGAAAGTTTCATGTTTCTTTACTTTAAACTTATTTTGTTGTAAAGGTTTTTGTTAGCCTATTGGAAAACCAAGGAGGTTGTGGTTAGCCTTGAAAACCAATTAGGTTCTTGGTTAGCCCACAAAACCAAAGGAGGTTGTTGGTAGCCTGAAAACAATTAGGTTTTGGTAAGCCCGAAAACCAAGTAAGGTTTTGACTTGTGAGCCTTTTGAAAACAAGTCGGGTTTGATTAGTGAGCCAGAAAATAATCGGCTGTAATCGGTTGAGATTATAGTTAATTCCAAGTGGAACTTGGGAAGTGGATGTAGGTGCATTGAAAGCACCGAACGACTATACTTGCTTGGTGTGATTGCTTGTCTCTTTTATTTGCTCTTATTCTATTACTTTATATTTTGCTGCATACTCACTAAGAGCACTTTACACTTGCATTCATTATACTTAGGTTGATTATTGGATTGGTCACACATTTGCATTTCATTTAAATTTTTAGAGATCCAATTCACCCCCCCTCTTGGGTTTTTACTAGCAACAAATCCTTCAAAAATATTACTACTACCATGCTCTATGAAAGAGAGATTATAAGTCTTGAAGAGGTTGAAGCTACTTTGTTATCAAATGAGCTTAGGTTAAAAGTACAGTTTAACATCAGGCTCCGACTCCAGTACAAGTACTTATATTAGAGGCAGAGATGGGAAAAGAAAAAATGGACACAGTAGAAACAAATCAAAATAAGATCAAAGTCTAAGCCTAAAATATTTGGTGTTTGTCACTATTGCAATAAGCCAGACCACTAAAAATCTGAATGTAGAGTTCTATAGTCTAAGAAAGAGATGGAACAGAAAGATAAAGAAATAATCTCAGATTTGATATCAGTTGCGACCATATTAAGAGATCACAGCAATATTACAAATGATACGGCATTTACAACTACCTATAGTGTCAGTCAAGCTGATATCTAAATTATGAACTATGGAGTATCTTTCTATATGACATCCTATAAGGAATGTTCTCTTCTTTTAGATCATGTAAGAGAGGTACCATTCTTCTTAGAGATCATGTCATCTGTAAAAGTGGACTGTATTGGTAAAGTTTAGATCAAATCTCATGCAAATACTGTAATAACTCTGGACAATGTCATATATGTTCCTAACTAAAAAGAAACCTTTTCTCAGTGCATGTCCTTCATAGTGCAGGTTTTAAGAGCAAATAGGATAGAGGATCTATAAATATTAGTAAAAAAATATTGACTTATTGATAGGCAAATTGGTGGCACACTTTACTATTTGACGGTAATACAGTAGTTGGACAGGCTTTAGCAATACAGTCCTCTATTGAGCATTGATACATTGTAACATCAGAGACTGAGCCATATGTCAGATAAAAATTTACGGGAGCTAAGCAAATATGGTCTACTAGGTGGTCAGATGGTTGGTGCACTTAGATTCTATGAGTACTGTATATTTAAGAAATAATAAAGAGTCAGCTTTTCTATATACATGTACAGGACAACGGCTATATTAGATTATATTCATTCTGATCAATGAAGACCTACTCCAGTTATATCCAATGATGGGTCCAAATATTCTTTTCATTTATTGAGGATTACTCTTATAAGGTCGGATTTATACTATTAAAATAGAATGATGTTATACACAATCGGCCTCCCTCCAAACTAGACGGGTCCAACCAACCCGCCAGAGGTCCGACTGACCCACTTCAGCCATGCCCATATCGATCCAAAATGGCCGCTTCAAGGATGGCCTGGAAGTCCCAGAGGCCCTTCTAGCTGGTACCAGAATTCTGTTACAATGGATTCCTGACATCTTGGTGCCATTACTCTGTAGATCCCACGGTGCCATTCCTCCTTGTGCCACCTGGCCACTACTGAGATTTCTCTAAGGGCAAATCTACCATTTCCAGCCTAGCTCCTAACAGATTCTGGTAAAATTCCTCACCTATATAAGGTAAAGGGGGGACCTAGAGTAAGCAGGCTCTTCCTTTCCCACGAGCTATCTCCTTTACGATTCCTCCATTCTGTTGCTCCAAGTCTCCCACTAACTTAGCCATCGGAGTGTCCCCCACCGGAACATCACCGGCCCATGGGATCCTTTTTTGCCGGAACGGGGAGACGCGCACTCTAGCAAACCCGATCAAGAGAGCCCGGTCCGGGAGATTCAGCGGTAACAGATTGGCGCTAGAGGAAGGGCTGCCACCTTCGCCCTTGTGTTCCTTCTTCAAAAGGAGGGATCCACCGCTAGACAAGGCGATGGTGAAAAGAAGAGCTCAGAAACAAGAAAGGCCGCTCCCAGGCAACCTCGGGAGAACCTCTCAGGGAAAATGACACCGCCCAATCTACCATCACTCTGGGACAACAACAGTTCCAAACCCTTCTGAACCGCATCGACACTCTTGCTATCGCGGTTCAGAACCTCCAAGACATGACCAATGATAAACAACAGCCACTCGCGGCATCCAGAATCAGTCATCCACCTGCTGCCGAAGTAAGTCGATAGCAAGGAGCCCCTCGACTCTGCTCCCACACGACCCTGGAGCCCCAGAGGTCGCAGAGGACTCATGCCGATGGAAAGAGAGTGAGGTCTGCCTCACACTCTTCCACGGACTCGGTCTCCGACAACGACCAGCGACGCGATAAGGACCGAGGGACTACACCAGCAAGCTCCAACGCATGGAGGAGCAAATTGCCGAACTGGTCGACCAGCATTAAGGAGAAGAAGCGCTGGCGTACAACTCTCGCCCACCATTCTCCACCAAAATTATGAGAGAAGCTATCCCCCGTCACTTCAAGATCTCCCAAGTGGATGCCTACGATGGCACCACTGATCCTTTGGATCATCTGGACACTTATAAGGCCCACATGATGATACAGGGCACCTTCAACGCCCTCCACTGCATCGCCTTCCCTGCAACACTCAAGAAGGCAGCTCGGATGTAGTTTTTCGCCATCTGACCAGGTACGATCCATTCATTCTCTTAGCTGGAAAAACTCTTTTTGTCCCATTTTAGGACATATAGCGGGCACCGAGGAACACGGATTGCCTCTTTCTCGTGCAGCAGAAGGAAGGAGAAACCCTCTGGGAGTACATGGCTCGATTTAATTCGGTGACCATGGAGATCCCGGACCTCAATGAGCATAGCTATGTCATTCTTCAGGAAGGGGCTGCGATCGTCCAGGCTCAATTTCTTACTGGACAAAAAGTTTCTGACAAGCTACTCCGAACTACTGGTCTGGGCTCAAAATACGCCCTGACAGAAGAACAAGCGGCAAGCCAATGCCTTCGAAGGAAGGTCAACTCCCAAGAGGAGTGATAGGGCTACTGAAGTCCGAGCTCCCAGCGATGTTACCAACTCGGCCCGACGCCGCAGTCCTAAGTCGAAGGACTTTTCCAGGAGGTTTGAGACTTACACACCTCTTTCCCTTCCGAGGAAGAAAATCCTTATGGAGATAGAGAAGGAAACCTTCCTGTAAAGGCCTCGCCTATGAGGAGCCCCTCCATATTGAGGAGCAAGGACAAGTACTGCCGGTTCCACCGTGACCACGGGCACAGCACAGAAGATTGCCTCTAGTTGAAGGACATGATCAAGATTTGATCAGGCAGGGGTACCTGCACAAGTAAGTCCGACCCTAGAGGAGCCGGGCTGAAACTTCCATTGCCAGAACCCTCTCAAATGAAACAGAGCTCCCTCTGGATTGATCATTTTGCCAAACCAGCCAATTCTGAGCAGAGAAGGGTTGACCTCAACTTGGTCGAGGAGACCCGACTCCAAGCAGACCTGAGGATGGCAACCTATCATCAAAGAATGGCCAGATATTACAATTCTTGAGTCAAGGTTCGAATATCGGGTTAGAGACTTGGTTATGCGGAGGTCGGAGATATCCAGGCCAATTGAACAAGAAAGTCTTCCCCAACTGGGAAGGCCCCTATCGGGTAGTCAAAGTGATCCAGGCTAGAACTTACCAACTCGAGCATCTAGACGGATGGCAAGTGGCACGTCCTTGGAATGTAGATAATCTCCACAAATATTATCAATAAAGGCAACAATTTACTCTACAAAGAAGTCCAACCTCGATCGGCAAAGGCTCTAGGACAGCCTACTCAAGTCCGATCCCGATCGGCAAAGGCTTTATGCGGCCCACTCAAGTCTGATCCCGATCGACAAAGGCTCTAGTGCAGCCCACTCAAGTTCGATCCCGATCGGCAAAGGCTTTAAGGCAACCCAATCAAGTTCGATCCCGATCGGTAAAGGCTCTAGTGCAGCCCACTCAAGTTCGATCCCGATCGACAAAGGCTCTAGGACAGCCCACTCAATTCCAATCCCGATCAGCAAAGGCTCTAGTGTAGCCTACTCAAGTCTGACCCTGATTGGCAAGGCTCTAGGGCAGCCCACTCAAGTCCAATCCCGATCGGCAAAGGCTCTAGTGTATCCCATTCAATTTCGATTCCGATCGGCAAAGGTCTAGGGCAACCCATTCAAGTCCGACCTCGATCGGCAAGGGTTCTAGCACAGCCAACTCAAATTCGACCTCCGTCGAAAGTACTTTATAGGATCCTTAAACACCTAAGGTATTTCCTATAAACAGCTAGTTCGAAAATCTCTTAGGAATAATTCTAAAGGAGATGGGTTCGGACTAAGCTGACCTCTCGACACTTAGAAATATTTCTTAAAAATGGTTAAGTTAAAGGCCGATGGGTGCTCGTCAACCCCATAAGGGGCCGTTGGTCGCCACCTTCTTCAGGCAGGAATAGCCCATTCAAAAAAAAAGAAAAGAAAAAACACAACAATAACAGCAGACCAAGCAGAAGATGAACATCAAGATGTTATTTCATTGATCAAAAACTTTTGTACAAGATATAGGCAGACTTTTACAGTTGGCTCTAAGTCTTGCCAAGAATTTACAAAAGAGGAATATCTTTCCTGCTCATCGAATGAGCTTCGGCTTCGACCTCCTGCACCGCATCCGGAGCCTTAACCATGGCCTCCACCGGTCCCGCATTGGCAATGGTTTGGGCGTTGGCCCCGGTGTCGGCCAGCCCTATTCTTCTTCCGGCGGTGCATCAACTGTACTGAGGCCATATCAAGCTCCGAGAAGGCTTTGGCCACCTTCTTCAGGCAGTAGTCGAAGCCGTAGTCATAGCTCACCGCTCCAGCCTCCTCCTTTCATCATTGAAGTCAGCTGAGGCCTTATATTCTGCTACGGTGTTGCGGACCTACTCCTTTGCCAGCTTCGTCGAGGCCCTCGTCCATCATTGAGACCTCATAAAGGAGCTACAAGCAATAAACCATGTTAGTCATGTACAAGAAGTGAAAAGAAAAGGGAGAAAACAAAGAGATGATAGAAGTACCTTCAGCAGACTGAGATAGGCGCCTCTTACCACATCGTCATCTTACGCTTGCTCGTTCATTGCAGTCGACATCGATGATAGCCCTTTTTAGTAGGTCTCTGGCCTGCTGGGGGTTGTTAAGAGCACGGCACGTTGATAGGTGTCGTGGCTGACCTCTTCAGCCTCTACCCCTTCGACTCCCCTTCTTCTCACCTGCGGGGCGGACCACCTCCGTCCGCTCGGCTGATGGCGAGGCCAGGGTCGTCCCCACTTCGATCGGCTCCGAAGGGTCCGGCTCTGGTCGAACGACTGACTCCCCGATTGTAAGCAGAGGTCCTGACGCTTGGCCGCCAATCGCTCTGACAGAGGATATTGTCCTCATCGGAGCCTGATGCCACAATGATTGCAGGCTGCTTTCACTCACCGTTTCTACTGTCTGCGCGTGGTCAGCTCGCGGACTGGGTGGCCTCTTCCTCATGGCCGCTCTGTTATTCTTATGCAGTCCGGCATCATTTTCCTCCTATTACAAGAACAATAATAGAGTGAGGAAAGAAAGAATGTAGTTGACAGAACAAAAAGCCCGACGGCAACGACCCCTACCCTACCTAAATGTTCATGACAGCTGACTCCGGCCAAATGGAGGCTATCCTGCCGAAGCAGCTCCTTCACCATGGTGATACCAACTACTTCCAACTCGTTGAAGTCGGCTTGATCGGCCATCAAGACCACCCTCCCTCCGTCAGCTGTCGGCCTTGGTTTCCCCCATGACGGGTTGAAGCCCCAAGGCTGAAGACTATGAATAAAGAAGAACTTCGACTTCCACCCATGAATAGCCGACGGAAGACCCCCAATTATCTTCGCCTGGGATGGGGTCTGAACACCCACCACTCCTCGCTCCGGGAGTCCTTGAGATGAAAAAGTTTGCAAAGAGGGAAGTCCTAGGTTCTACCCTAGCCCTTGGCACAGGACCGCGAAACAGCTGATGGCCTGAATACTATTCGGGGTCAGCTACGCAAGAGTGACTCGATATAGGTTGAAGACTTGGATGAAGAAATCACACAGGGAAAATTGGAGATCGACCTTCAGGTGGTCCTTGTACACCGGGAGGGCTCCGAGCTCGGCACCTAGTCACCCTCCCTTCCCGGTCTGGGACGGTGATGTGCAGGGTGGAGGAGATGTTGAACGTAACCCTAAGAGCCTCTACCCGATCCCGTACTAGTTCAGACTGAACCTGGTTGGGACCTAGTCCCTCTACCTATAGCTAGAACTCCAGCTACCAGAGGCCATTGTTAAGGGGCTTGGAGGAGAGAGGTACTAACCTGAAGGTTATGTTTCCTAAAAGGTTGAAGGCGTTGGAGCGAGCCGAAATTTCTCTTCAAAGGCGAATGTGGCAAAGGCTTCGCCCACAATCTCAACATTACCTTATATAGCCCTTGAGGGAAGCGATTGTCACCATTCCTCGAGCGCCGCGACCCGGGCATCAGGCGACAAAAATCTCCATGCAGCGAAAGCCGATGCGATAGAAGGAAGCACAGTCTGGCCGTGATCCACATGATCGCCGAATTAGCGACGGGTGGGTCTCCCCCAGTGCAGCACCAACCGCTCAGATGTCGCCACATCATCCAAATCACCTCCGAAGCCCGACGGCCAAGCGGGCCTAGTTGGCCACTCATCATTATGTCTCTTTTGCATTAATTGCCACTCCCTTCGCTTCCAATGCGGTATCGATACCTGTCCCAGGCACGAGCTTTTATAGTGGGAAGTGACCAGACGCAGCATACATGATTAGATCAGCAATCCCCACAAGAATGATGCATTCAATGCAAGAATGATGCTCTCGTCCTTCGAAGCTACAGGCCCTCCCGAAGGCCAAGAGCAAGGGGGCAACGTTATACATAACCGACCTCCCTCCAAACTAGACCGGGTCCGACGGCTAGCCAGAGGTCTGATCGACCCGCCAGAGGTCCGACCGACCCGCTAGAGATCCGACCGACCCACTTCAGCTAGGCCCATATTGGTCCAAAACGGGCCGCTCAAGGATGGCCTAGAAGTCTCAGAGGGCCCTTCCAGCTGGTACCAGAATACTGTTACAATAAATTCCTGATATCTCAGCGCCATTACTCTGCAGATCCCACGGTGCCATTCCCTCCTGGTGCCACCTAGCCACTACCGAAATTTCTCTAAGGGCAAATCGGCCTTTTCCAATCTAGCCCCTAACAGATTCTGGTAAAGTTCCGCACCTATATAAGATAAAGGGGGGACCCCGAGGTAAGCAGGCTCTTCTTTCCCCAAGAGTTATCTCCTTTGCGATTCCTCCATTCTGTGCTCCAAGTCTCTCACTGACTTAGCCATTGGAGTGTCCCCGTCGGAACACCACCGGCCCGTGGGAACTTTTTGCAGGAACCGGAAGATGCGCACTCCAGCAAGCCGTCCGGGAGATTCAACGGCAATAAATGGTATATTTGAAACATTCAAGAAATGGAAGGCTATCATCGAGAGGCAGGTTAAAAAGAAAGTGAAAACCTTCCAAATTGATAATGGATTGAAATTTTGCTCTACAGAGTTTGATGATTTTTTGAAAATTAGAAAGCATTATTTGATATAGAACAATTATTGGTACACCTCAGCAGAAGATATGGCGGAACGCATAAATCGCATACTATTAGGTAATCATCAATAAACGAAGATTTACTATTTTTTTCATATTCCTTTTAATAGATCTTCAAATTTAAAATTTAATATAAAAATAATTTTATTTTTTTGAAATTTACTTTTTTTTTGTATTTTTGCATTTCTTTTTTTATTAATAAAAAAGTAATAAAATAGAAAAATTTGATGGCCATACAATCCGTATGGATATAAATCTAGTTATCGTTTAGGAGGAGGATGAGGAGTAAAGAAGATAATTATGCTAGAAATGCTGGGATTAAGATGTCACACCGATTCGCCCAACAAAATCATGCTACTCCTTTGGATATTTTATCACATTTTGATCTTAGAAAACATTAATTGCTCAAAAAAACTACGGTGCATTCAAGTTGCCTAACAGAGCAGAAAATGTTTGATGTAATGTAAAAGTAGTCGGTGCTTGTACCAAGTCCTATTACGTGATTATCGGGATTCACACCCTCCTATGCTCACTCATCTTGCCATCTTGATAAGCCAACGACGAATGGATGGAAGGGCCTAAGATTAAGTATTAAGACCTGGATGAAATTGACGGGCCAGCGAGAGTATCAAGGCCTAGAAATAATAAAAATTATTTATCATAAACAGAGACGCAGGGGTAGCACATTTTGGGCCCTTTTCGAGATCCATGGCAGGCCATGGGCCAGGAAGGGCTAGAGACGTGGTAGAGACTTCCGGAAAGCTCTTTTTGAGTGAAAGTAGGGAAGCCTTCTGGAAAGCTATCGCAAGTTATCGAGCATTCCAGAGTTATCGACCTGCCCCACTGTAGAAGAGGGGTGGGCCCGCACCGTGGAGTCTGGAGACTTCAGGACCCATCCATCCCATATCTATAAATAGCCAAGACCGGATGCGGCCCCTCCCAATGAGGAGCAGCAGTTGCATTGAGAAAGCTTTCAAAATCTCGAGCTAATTTCCCACCGCCGACGAGCACAGTCTAAGCAAAATGTCGATCATCAGGCGGAGCAACATCTTCGACCCCTTCTCCCTCGACGTCTGGATCCCTTCCAAGGCTTCTCCTTCGACACCTCCCGCTCCCTCTCCGAGTCCCGTCCCAGCTTTGTCAGCGAGACCTCCGCCTTCGCCAACACCCGCATCGACTGGAAGGAGACCCCGGAGGCCCACATCTTCAAAGCCGACCTCCCCGGGTTAAGAAAGAGGAAGTGAAGGTGGAGGTAGAGGAGGACAGGGTCCTCAAGATCAGCGGCGAGCGCAGCAAGGAGAAAGAGGAGAAGAACGACAAGTGGCACCGTGTCGAGAGGAGCAGCGGCAAATTCCTCCGGCGGTTCCGGCTGCCCGAGAACGCCAAGGTGGACCAGGTGAAGGCTACCATGGAGAACGGGGTTCTGTCGGTGAGCGTGCCCAAGAGGAGGTGAAGAAGTCCGAGGTGAAATCCATCGAGATCTCGGGTTGAATTCATACAAGAAACGGTGCATTCTAGAGGCTGTCATCGGTGATGGATGCTACAGTCTCTTACAAGGAAGTAACGAATATGTGTCGTTGTGTAAGTGTTTGTATGTGTTCGTGCGTCTTCTTGTCTCTGAACGTTTGTTTGAAGAAAATCAAATGTAGTCGTTTGCGTCCATGAAATAAATACGTTTTGTTTTATGAATTTAGGTGGATATTTATCTTCCCTTTTAAACTGAAAACATGATTTTCTTCCCCCTTCGATCAAATGGGGACTCCGAGGTGCATCATACAGCCTCAAGATTCTGTTTTAATGATTTCATTCGATCCATACTCAAGGTATTAAGTAATAAACTTTCAGTTTTGTGGGTGTGTGCTATTGCTCGACTAGAGCTAAAATTAATGTCCTGGAAAGAGAATTAGTTGAAGTAACTTTGAGGATGCTTCTCTGTTGGCTCTGTTTCTCGTCTTGTACCGCAAGTGTTTGCTTAAAACAAAAGCGGTTCCAAAGCTAGAGGTTTGGTTATTCCTGAAGAATAATGATTCTTATTTACCCAACAAAATATTTTCTTTGAGAAACGGCTGTAGTGCTAAAATTTTTCTCTGTTGGCTGTAATTAACATCTGTCTAAAGGATTCATATAGCAACGGATGGGTAGGTACCGATGTCAATAGGCGAGTGCTGATAACTTTTGGTGGGATTGATAAAAGAATCAAGGCAATATGTGATGGTTGTAATAACATCTCTCTGAAGGATTTATATGGCAACGGATGGGTAGGTACCGATGTCTCGAAACGAGTGCTAATTTAAAGGTTGTCATATATTTTTTTTATAATTTTTTTAATTTATAATTTTGATATTTAAATTTAAAATTTTAATTTTTTTAAAAAAATATTTTTTTTATTTAAGGATGAGTGCGTTAATCCATATCACCGATCAACAATCATGAATTCCAAAATAATTTTTAAATTTAATCAGATTCTGTAAATTATTTTTTGAATCCACAACTAGTTTGGTATGAAACAAGATCCTAACTAGTTGGACACCTTGGCGATAATAATTTTATTTTTTCAATATTTATTTTTTATATTTTATATTTTTTCTTAGATTAACAAAAAATAATAAAATAAAAATATTGATGATCATAAAATCTGTACGGATATAATCCGGTCATCATTATTAAAAATATTAAAAAAGTATGAAAGATAATTATGCTAGAAACGTTTGTGGGATTACGGTGCCGCACATCTTCTTCTTCTTCTTTTTTTTTTTTGGAGGAGGGAAAGAAAGGGAAGGGGGATAAATACCATCGTGGCTTACCCCCCCCAGACCCCTCCCCGTATATTTGATACGGTGCCACATCTATTCGCTCAGCAAAATCACGCTACTCCTTTGGATACTTTATTTCATTTCGATCTTAGAAACATTAATTGCTTAAAGAATCTATAGTGTATACAAGTTGCCTGACAGAGCAGAAAAGGTTTGATGCGATGTAGAAGTAGTCAGTGCTTGTACCGTGTCTTATTATATGATTGTTGGGATTCACACCCTCCTATGCTCACTGATCTTCCCATGTACTAGTACATATTGATGCATGTTCCAAGGTAAAAGGCATATGAATCGAAGGGCATAAGATTAAATATTAAGTTTGTCAAGCTCCGAATTCAGTATTGATATCGGTTATGTTTGATCGTACAAACTTTAAGTTTTACTTTAGAGATCATGTAAGATCTAGGTACATAAGAGTCACTCACTTCAAAGATCACTTCAAAAATAAAAATATTATATAAATAATTGAAATATAACTAAGCAGCTTATTTATACAAATTATTGCCGCCAAGATCGTTGTGGCCTATAGCTGCTGTCGAGGTCGGATCGCCCCTCTTGAGCTCTTAGGACGTCCTGCTCCATCGAATCTGCAAAAACGGGGTTAGTGACCCGGGCCTGGGTTCCGGCGGGGGCACTCCGACGATCAAGTCAATAACGATCCAGGGAAATATCCTCCTGGTCGAGCCTCTCTCGATGAGCTCCATGTTAGGAGGAGTGAGTAGTGTGAAAAGGGGTGCAAACGTGTCGGGAGGATGGTAGCCGAGCTTGAGGGATTCTCTACGTGGCCTTCTCCTCCGCTACCTGCTTGAGGTTTTTTTTTGTCTTTTATAGTAGTTGCGATTGTTACCCCCCTTTTTCGAAACGTGTCGAAGGTTCTTTTTAGACGGGGCATTCGCTGGGCGCCTACCTCGGGATCTCCACTGTATTGTCGGGCACATGCGACGGCGCTCCATGTTGCAGATGGGACGTCTCTCCCGATGCGTACTGTCAGGAGCATGTGGCGGCGTTCCGTGCCGTGGACGGAATGTCTATACTGGTTGGTGGTGAGGAAACTGCTATGCGTTCTGACATTCCTTCCCGTTGTTCCATTCCGGGAAGCCTGGCAGTGACTTAATTAGAGGGAACTCCTCCCTCTTCTGGTGTAAGCGGCACCCACAGGCAGTTATTATGATTTGACGGGTGCTTCTTCATGGCCCTCGGGTGGCTTGCTGGTGCTCCGAGGAGATGGCTCCGCTCTCTTGGAGACCAGCAGCGCTGTCCGAGGCGTTCGCCGAGCTGGAACTTGGCTTTGGCCCGAAGGGGGCCTAACCTTGACTTCGGAGAAGCTTGGGTCGGAGGAGGAAGGCTCGACTCCTGCTCAGAGAGCGCGACCTGGGAGGGGCCCGCTCTGGTGAAGGGGGCCGTGTGGCTCCGGCCTAAGCGACCCGAGCTTGAGGGCACCGACCTGGCAAAGGATGGAGCTCGGCTCCGACGGATCAGGAGATCCCGGCTCGGCGAAGGTATCCGAGGCGAGATGTCCACCGTGGCAGTTTTCCTGGCATGGCACTTGTTATGGATCACACGTCAGCCTTCCGTCATATCATTTGCTCCCCACTCCCGAGTCTCGTTGGCACAAAGCACTCGGGGCGAAGGGAGTAAATGTTGTGCTGGCGTGGATAGGCGAGAATCCAGCGCAATGATGGCCATGATCGCCGGCGCTTCGGGGAGCGATTTCTTCGACATATTGACGGAGCCACGTGGGCACGTCCAAAGAGTGGTTATTGCGGGTGCAGAATCCCGGGCGGTCGTAGTTGAAATCAGATGCCAGCCCTGCCGATGGTCGACACATGGCACGGATCCAATGGTGGGGAGCCATAATGGTGCGGTCAGATGCTTGTCACTTCGAAAGGAAAAGTGACCCTTTCTGAACCGTACCTTCTTTCAAACTTCGCATGCCCGCCATAATGCCAGGTCTTTCCTTCGTTCTCCTGGCCACTTCTGCTTCCCCAAGTCCCGAGCAAGTCAGTCTCCTTTCTTGCACTGGTCGAATAGGGACTCCTTTAGGGTTAGGTTCCCCTTTTGGATCTTCGTCTACTTCCTCCCTCTTTCTGCTCTTTCCAGCTCTCGATTTTCATGTCCCGTTTTGGACCGAATTTCCATCCCACCACTGACCAAGGTGAGGCCGGGCCTTCGAGGTCGAGGCCACCTTCTTCTTCTTTCGATGAGGGGGAAGATGCGGCGTGCTTCGAAGTTAGCCGAAGGCCTGCGCCTGCGGGAATAGTGATTAGGGAGCCCGCGTCTTCTCCCCCACCTTGTCCTCTTCTTTTGCCTTCCGTGCCTGCCCCGAACCTTCTCGGTCAATAGGTCCTGGGGGGATCGCTTCGATGATCACGACCGTGGACCTCGCAAACATCCAGGACACCTATGGTATCCCAGATGGCATTCGGCTCTCGGTTCCTCGACCGGGGAAGCAGGTCACCTCCAGTGGCCTGCGTCGGATAGCTTTCTACAAGGAAACCTTCGCTGGTGGCCTCCGGTTCCCGTTCCACCCTTTCTTCCTTTCCGTCATGAGCCATTATCGTCTTGTCCCTGCCCAACTTGTCCCGAATGCTATCAGGACCATCTTCTCCTTCATCCTCTTGTGCCACTTCCACGGGATTGTTGCCCACTTCTCCTTGTTCAGAGCTTTCTTCACCCTGAAACGCCACCCCATCGAGGAGGGGTGGTGGTCTCTTTCTTCCCGCCCTAGGGGGATTAAATTTGAACTTCCCTCTTCCATCGAAGGATGGAAGAGTGGATACTTTTTTTCTTCAATCGAGGGGTCAACTGGGCCTGGAGAGACCCAGATCGGTCCCCCAACTGGGACTCCATGGTCGATGCAGTCGATTTGGAGGTGTACGACCAGCTCCGCTCTGCTGAGGTCCCTTCGCTTGAGGTCCTGCTGTCAGAGCAGAATCTCCACGAGGCCAGGATTGGCCCAACACAAGAGTTGGGTGAGTTCGGTTTAGTAATCTTTTTATCCTCTTCCTTTTCCTTCTTTCTTCTCTCTCCCTTTTCTTTTTTTAACTGACATCTTCTAACTTGGTGCAGCCATGAAATTCTCCGTAAGGAACTCCTCTCGTCTCCGAGGAGAGGAATCAGGCGGAGGGCACCGGCGAGCCCACTCCAAAGAGAGCTAGGGTAGATGTCAGGGCGAGCACGGTACCGGCCAAGCCCGTTCTCGAGCCAAGGAGTAGGAGGGCTGCTGAACCCGCCCCCGAGCCTCCGAGGTGGCACAGTTCGGCTCCCATGTCTGAGCCCGAGGTGGAAGTTCGGGCGAGATCTGCAGTCGCTACTGCCGCGATGGTGTCACCTCCTCCAGAGATCATCGAGGTCGAGGAGGACAAGGAGCCGGAGGGCACGAGGCCGACCTCCGTGGTTTCATCTAAGGTGGTGCCAAGCTCTCAACCCGCACCAATAGCTTCCGTCGCCGATGGGGCAGGTGGTCCCGAATCGATGACGGGTAAGAAAGACAGGGACTACCGTCAGGTCCCCTTCAGACTGGGGCCCAACATCTCCCTCATGAAGGACCCGGTGCTTGCCGAGCGGATGATGGACTTTTCAGTCCAGTCCTGCGACCGGCGAGAGAGGAGCGGGAAGTACCTGACCGACACCATCAACGCGTCCTTCTCCAACCTTTACATCATTAGTCCATTTCTGTGATGCCTTGTTCTCTCTCTCTTTTTTTTTTTTGATCGACATCATTCTTAATGTAGCAAGGCACCGAACTCCTGCTGATCCGGGATTACTGCTGCAATTAGGTCAAGAGGGATAAGGAGCGTGAGTGGAGTTCGAGTCTTCGAAGACCGAACTGAGATGGAAATGCGACGACCTCTAGGAGGCTAACATGACGATCAAGAATCTCCGGGATGAAGTCACCAGCACCGGGCGATGCTGGAGGGAGCTCGAGGAAGAGCTCAAGTCAAAGAGTGCCCAGCTGAAAGAGCTTTAGTCCGAGCTGGAGGCAGTGAAAGGACGGGCCGCCTCCTCCGAGAAGAATGCCACGATCGCTGACTAGAAGGCCGCTGAGACAGAAAGAAGGTCCTCCACTGTCGTTAGTTTAGCCAAGGCCATGAAGAAAAAGGCTGCCAAGGCCGTCCGCAAAGCTGGGGACATGGACAGGAGGGCGGCAGAGGCGGTTGCGGATATAAGGCCTCCAAGAAGTTCAAACTGGACTTCAAGGAGGCGACGACGGACTCCTTTTTTAAGGGGTTCGCTTACTACCGATAGCAACTGTGCGGCATCCTCTCGGAAGAGAGGATGGCCGCCCTCTGACTCCCGGGCTCCAAGGGTGCGAAGGGCCCAAAACCTGCACCAGTTATAGTGGAAGAGCGTCCTATTATGGTCACGCCGGCTTCTCAGGTAGCAGCGGCAGAACCGACCTCGCATGTGGCGGTGGACGAACCGGCTCCACCGACGGCATCAATCGAACCAGCACAGCGGGTGGCGATGACCGAAGGAGGGGTCCCGGCTTCGGAGGTCAAGGGCAGCGGAGCTTCAGTGGTGTGCCGCCCTGGGAAGGCACCGGTGTAGTAGAGTAGGGTCCCTCTCTCGGTCGTTGCCTTATGTTGTTTTTCCTCGGGGCTACCCGACATGTCGGGCCCCGGAAGCATTGTAACTCTTTTTATTGAGTAATGAAAACACATTTCACCAGATTGCATTTCCTTCCTTTTCTTTCTTTTTGTGTATGTGACAAGATCAGAGGGAAGACTCCTCTTTCATTTCTGGGTGCCCAGGACTTGGTGGATGGAAAGCTAAACTCTCAGGCTCGGGGACCCGTTGGCCAGAGAGCTGAACTTCGGGCTTGACGCCTGAGAGCTAAGCTTAGATCTTTGTGTCTTGGAGCTAGGCTCGAAGATCTGTTGTCCGGAGAGCTGGGCTCTGGGTTTTGATTGCCTGAGAGCTGGGCTCAGGTCTTGTTAGTCGGAGAGCTGGGCTCCGGGACTTGATTGCCTGAGAGCTGGGCTCAGGTCTTGTTGTCTTGGAGCTGGGCTCGAAGATCTGTTGTCCGGAGAGCTGGGCTCCAAGTTTTGATTGCCTGAGAGCTGGGCTCAGGTCTTATTATCTTGGAGCTGGGCTCGAAGATCTGTTGTCCGGAGAGCTGGGCTCTAGTTTTTGATTGCTTGAGAGCTGGGCTCAGGTCTTGTTGTCTTGGAGCTGGGCTCGAAGACCTGTTGTCCATAGAGCTGGGCTCCGGGAGTTGATTGCCTGAGAGCTGGGATCAGGTCTTGTTGTCTTGGAGCTGGGCTCGAAGATTTGTTGTCCGGAGAGCTGGGCTCCGGTTTTGATTGCCTGAGAGCTGGGCTCATGTCTTGTTGGCCAGAGAGCTGGGCTCTGAGACTTGATTGCCTGAGAGCTGGGCTAAGGTCTTGTTGGCCGGAGAACTGGGCTCCAGGACTTGATTTCCTAAGAGCTGGGCTCAGGTCTTGTTGTCTTAGTGCTGGGCACGAAGACCTGTTGTCCGGAGAGCTGGGCTCCGGAAGTTGATTGCCTGAGAGCTGGGCTCATGTCTTATTGTCTTGGAGCTAGGCTCGAAGACCTGTTATCCGAAGAACTGGGCTCCGAGAGTTGATTGCCTGAGAGCTGGGCTCAGGTCTTGTTATCTTGGAGCTGGGCTCGAAGATCTGTTATCCGGAGAGCTGGGCTCTGGGAATTGATTACCTGAGAGCTGGGCTCAAGTCTTGTTGTCTTGGAGATGGGCTCGAAGATCTGTTGTTCGGAGAGCTGGGCTGGGTTTTGATTGCTTGAGAGCTGGGCTTAGGTCTTATTGGCCGGAGAGCTGGGCTCCGGGACTTGATTGCCTGAGAGTTGGGCTCAGGTCTTGTTGGCTGGAGAGCTGGGCTCCGAGACTTGATTGCCTGAGGGCTGGGCTCAGGTCTTATTGTCTTGGAGCCGGGCTCGAAGATCTGTTGTCCAGAGAGCTGGGGTCCGGGAGTTGATTGCCTGAGAGCTAGGCTCAGGTCTTGTTGTCTTGGAGCTGGGCTCGAAGATCTGCTGTCTGGAGAGTTAGGCTCCGGGTTTTGATTACCTGAGAGCTGGGCTCAGGTCTTGTTGGCCGGAGAGCTGGGCTCCAGGACTTGATTGCCTGAGAGCTGGGCTCAGGTCTTGTTGGCCAGAGAGCTGGGCTCCGGGACTTGATTACCTAAGAACTGGGCTCAGGCCTTGTTGTCTTAAAGCTGGGCTCTAAGACCTATTGTCCGGAGAGCTGGGCTCCGAGAGTTGATTGCCTGAGAGCTGGGCTCAGGTCTTGTTGTCTTGGAGCTAGGCTCGAAGACCTGTTGTCCGGAGAGCTGGGCTCCGGGAGTTGATTGCCTGAGAGCTGGGCTTAAGTCTTGTTATCTTGGAGCTGGGCTCAGGTCTTGTACCGGGCGATGATATTTCTGTAAGGCGAGTAACCCTTTGTGCAAAAGAAAATCTTTATTATTAATGGGAGAAAGCCTTACACTACTGATAGTATCTTCTCATATTGCAAGCATTCCATGTTTGAGGGAACCTGACGCCGTCGAGATCCTCGAGGTAGTAGGCCCCATGTGAGAGGGCTTCGGCCACTTTGTAGGGGCCTTCCCAGTTTGGCGAGAGCTTCCTGCACTCCCGGGGTTGAGATGCTTTAGCTCGGCGCAGCACCATATCTCCGGGTCTAAAGAATTTCGGTCTTACTCGTGCATTGTAGTACCGGGCCACCCGTTGCCTGTATGCCGCCATCCGGAGCCGAGCTTTGTCCCTTGTTTCTTCGTGGAGGTCTAAGTTGAGCAGAAGGTGTGCCGAGTTCTGTGCTTCATCGTACTGCTGTACTCATAGCGTGGGCACGCCGAGCTCAACCGGGATAACTGCCTCGGCATTGAAGACAAGGTTGAAAGGTGTTTCATCATTTGGCGTTCTGGACGTTGTGTGGTAGGCCCACAGAACACTCGGGAGTTCTTCCGCCCATCTGCCCTTGGCCAGGTCTAGTTTGGTTCTGAGTCCTTGGAGGATGGTCCGATTGGTCACCTAGGCCTCCCCGTTTATTTGGGGGTGGGCTACCGAGGTAAAGCGGTACAGGATGCCGTGCTCAGTGCAGAATCCTTCGAACTCCAGGTTATCAAATTGTCGCCCGTTATCGGTGATGATGCAGCGGGGAAGCCCGAAGCGGCAGATAAATGCCTTCTAGAAGAATTGGCGGACATTGGCTTCGATGATCCGATCTAGCGATTCTGCTTCGACCCACTTGGTGAAGTAGTCAATTGCCACTAGCAGGAACCTTCATTGTCCCGGTGCAGGGGAAATGGCCCCAGGATATCCAATCCCCACCGAGCAAAGGGCCAAGGAGATGAGAGCTAGGAGATCGGCGCCTCTGGCTGGCGCTGTATTTAGGTATGGTGCTGGCACTTGTCGCACTTCTTGATGAAGTCGGTGGCGTCCTTCCTCATGGTCTTCCAAAAGTATTCATAGAAAATAGCTTTGTATGCTAGTGTTCTCGCTCCCACATGGTTCCATAGAGGCCTTCATGTATTTCCCGAAGTACGAAGGCTGCCTCCGTGGGTCTGAGGCACCTCAAGAGCGAGTAGGAGTGAGATCGATGGTAGAGTTGGCCCTCCATCAAAACGAACCGGGAGGCCTTTTTCTTGATGAGGTCGGCTTCTATGCAGTCCTCTAGCAAAGTGCCATCAGTGATGTACCTGATGACCCGTCCATCCAGCTCGGCTCCAGGATGACTTGTTGCACCTCCTCTGGGTCTTTGTAGCTTTGATTTTCGAGGTACTCAATATAGACGTGTCCCAGTGATGAGTCTGGCAAGGTTGCAAGCCTTGACAGTGCATCCGCACGTGCATTCTTCCCCCGGGGGATATGAAAAATGCTGAAATGCTGGAAACTTGTCATGCCTGCACGGACTCGTTCCAGGTACTTCATCATCTGGGGATCTCTGGCCTCATATTCTCCGGATACTTGCCCGGCAACCAGTTGGGAGTCGGTGAAGACTTTCAAGCTCTGCATGCCCTACTCACGGGAGACTTTCAAACCCGCGAGGAGCACCTCGTACTCCACCTGGTTGTTTGTCGCGGCGAACTTGAAGCGAAGAGCGCACTCCGCCACCACCCCATCACTATTGGTGAGGATGAGGCCTGCTCCGCTTCTGTCGAAATTGGATGCGCCATCCATGTGGAGGATCTAGGGCTCCTCCTCTGATCCGAGCTCTACTTGGGTCTCCATCATTGTCTGCTCTGGCTCCTCGGTGAGCCCTGTGCATTTGACCACGAAGTCGGCTAGGACTTGGGCCTTCTACGAAGACCTCGGTTGATATGCTATGTCGAACTCACTCAGGAGCAGGGACCACTTGGCCAATCTCCCGGAGGTCTCGGGGCGGCTAAGGATGGTCCTCAGAGGCCGGTCTGTCACAACCATGATAAAGTGTGCTTGAAAGTAGGGCTTGAGGTGCTTAGCAGACATTATTAGTGCAAAAATAAGCTTTTTGGAGTGAGTGTACCTAACCTCCGCATCGTGGAGGATTTTGCTGGTGTAATACACCAGCTTCTGAGACCCGTCCTTGTTTGTGCGGACGAGGACTGAGCTGACCACTCCGGGTGTGATCGCCAGATAAAGCAGGACTCCTCCCCTCCCTCCGATCTGGAGAGCAGCGAAGGAGAGGCCAGGAACTCCTTCAAACCTTCAAAGGCCGATCTGCACTCCTCCATCTTGGTGAAGTCATGCATCTTGCACGGTGCCTTGAAGAAAGGGAGGCAGCGATCGGCTGACCTCGAGATGAACCGGCTTAGTGCTGCGATCTGCCCCGTCAAGCGTTGGACCTGCTTCTTGGATACCGGGTGTTCCATTTCTACGATCGCCTGGACCTTCTCCGGGTTGGCTTCAATCCCCCTCTAAGTGACCATAAAGCCAAGAAACTTTCCCGCCGCTACTCCAAAGGCACATTTCGCTGGGTTCAGCTTCATCTGGTGCTTCTGAAGGTTGTGAAAGGCTTCGGTGAGGTCGGCGACATGGTCCAATCTCGGCTTGCTCATGACCAGCATGTCGTCCACGTATACCTGCATGTTCCGACCAATCTGGTCCTTGAAGACTGTTGACCAGACGCTGATATGTGGCCTCGACATTCTTCAAACCAAAGGGCATCATCCTATAGCAGTATGTTCTTTGATCGGTGATGAAGGCGGTGTGCTCCTCGTCTTCTGGGTGCATCCGGATCTGATTGTATCCAGAGAATGCATCCATGAAGGAGAGGAGCCTGTGCCTTGAGGTGGCATCTACCAACTGGTCGATCTTCGATAGGGAGAAGCTATCCTTCGGGCATGCCTTGTTAAGGTCGGTGTAGTCCACACAGATCCTCCATCTACCATTACTCTTCTTTACCATCACTACATTCGCCAGCCAGCTCGGATATTGAAACTCCCGAATGAAACTGGTAGAGAGGAGTTTGTCTACTTCCTCGTTGATGGCCGCCTGCCTCTCCATGGCGAAGCTTCTCTTCTTTTGTCGAATTGGCTGGTGCTTTGGGTCAATGCTCAGCTTATAGATGATGATGTCAGGGAGGATGCTCGGCATGTCTATCGTTGTCCAGGCGAACACATCTACATTCATCTGCAAGAACTCTAAAAGGTGCACCCTCTCCTCATCCTGCAGCTGGGCCCCGATTTTCACCATCTTCGCAGGATTGTCTCTGAGTAGGTTGGAGAGCAGCCGTTCAGCTAGGCCTCCCCTGGGGTCTTGGACCCTTTGGTCGAGCTTATCCGCCCTGGGATCATCCTCGGGGACCTTAGCCCTGGGGAGGGTTTGGAAGCAGTGCTACACCGATTGGGGTGTTCCCCTCATCTCCCCGATGCCGTAAGGAGTTGGGAACTGTACAAGCAATCTCTTGATGGAAACGATGGCATCGAGCAGGTTGAGCCCGGGTCGGCCAAGGACCATGTTGTAGGCTAAAGGGAGCCTGACAACCGTGAATGTCATCATGACGGTGCTCAACCGAGGTAGGGTCACGGTGATGACTGGGAGAGTAATTTCTCCCTCCACCCTTACAGAGTCATCCGTGAAACCGACAAGGGGGTGTGCATGGGTCTGAGCTAAGTGGGGAAAGGTTCATTCTGGAAAAAGCATCATAAAAAAGCACATCTGCGGAGCTTCCACTATCAACCATGATGCATTTTACAGGATGCTTCGTGATCGTCATCTCGATGACCACGGCATCATTATTTATATTTTTTTTTTGATCTCCCTCTCCCTCATAAAGGGGAGTACATTTTCAGAATGCCCTACCCCCCGAGCCTTCTTGGATGCGCGCTCGACCCCCCAGCATATCATCCCGACCGGCTTCTCGGTAGGGGTATTATTGACTGCTAGAGCTGGCGGGAGAGCAATGAGCGCCTAAGGTTCTGCCTGAGATCTGCCCCCCATAAACCTTTTGAGGTAACCCCTCCTAATGAGTTCTTCGATTTTCCATTTGAGGTTACAGCATTCCTTGGTATCATGGCCATGGTCGCGATGGAAACGACAATACTTTGTTTTATCACAGCCAGCGGACGGCTTCATCGGAGGTGGGCGCTTCAGGTAGGGCTCACCTTCGATCTCTATTAGGATATTCATCCTTGGGACGAAGAGGGGAGTGTAACTCCCCTCGGTAACGGGAGTGCTTCTCGTCCTTGTTCCCTGCCAGAAGCTCAGAGCTGGAGGCCCCGACTTTCGCATGCCGGACACCTCGACGGGAGTTGGTTTCTTTAGCAGCTTTCTGTCGAGCTCCCTCCTCATACGATCCATCTCCTTGGCGCGGATGTACTTCTGAGCTCGGAGTAGCTCTTCAGGGGCTTCTTGTCAAGCGAGTAAGTCAGGCAGGAGGTCCTGAGTCCTCGCTTCAGAGCCAACATAGCGATGGGCTCCTCGAGACTGTAGATCTCCAACGCGGCAGCCTTGAAACGGGCCACGTAGTCCCGTAGAGGTTCGTGGTCCTGCTGCCTGATGGAGAATAGGCTGTCTGCCTCTCGTGGCACCTTTCGACAGGCATCAAAGTGGGCAACAAACTTCTACCCCAACTGGGTAAAGGAGTTGATGCTCTCTGGTTCCAGATGGGTGAACCACACCCGGGCTACCATTCAGAGAGTGGTAGGAAAGGCGACACAGAGGAGAGTGTCGGTAGCCCCCTGGATCCTCATAAGGGCCCTGTAGCTTTCCAGGTGGTTCAGGGGATCCGTGGTACCATCATAAGGTTTCACTTGCGGCATGCGGAACTGATCTGGGATCGGCTCTTCTTGGACTTCTCGAGAGAAAGGGGGACGGGCGTCGTAGCCCGCCGGCTCGCTAATGGAGCCTGGTAGATTGGCAAACCAGCGGGATAGCTCCGCCAGCCTGCGGTCATGCTCCTCCAGGCGCTTCTCCACCGTGCGCCTGATGGCTTCGTCAGTGGATCCCTCCGTTAAAGGAGATGGAGGAGGTGGCATGGGTGTGTGATATTCGTAGCGGGGGGTCTTGCCCTTGCTGCCTCGACAGGGTTTGGACACTACCCGCTCAAGGTTCGGTGAGCGGCTCTCCCTGTCGGCAGACCCAGCTCGTTATCTTTTCGTCGAAGTTTGCTGGCTACTTCGGTTGCCAATGATGGCCTGTGGCTGTGAAGGCCTTCCTTGGAAGGAACGCAAGCTGTCGCGGGGTGCCACGGCATGGGCCACGTGGGTCCCTGGTTGCTGGTGAGTAGCCAAGGACCGATGTTGATGCTGAAGCTAGCGCACTGCCGTGGCAAGGACCTGCACCTGCTGGGTGAGTGCAGCCAGCTGGGATTCTGCTGAAGGTGGTTGAGCTGAAGCGGGTGGTTCCACCTCTAGGTTGTGCGGGTTCCCCTGGGAAGGGGAGTCTCCCACATGACTGGTGGAGACCTCTCTTGTCCGCATCGTCACCATCCTTCCTTCGAGCTGCTTATAGGGGGCTCAAGCTAGATCAAAGATCGCTCCGTTCCCCTACCTGGCAGGTCAATCTGTTGCCGCCAAGATCATCGTGGCCTGTAGTTGCTGTCGAGGTCGGATCGCCTCTCTTGAGCTCTTAGGATGTCCTGCTCCCTCGAACCTGCAAAAATGGGGTTAGTGACCCGGGCCGGGGGTTCCGGCGGGGGCACTCCGATGGTCAAGTCAGTAACGATTCAGGAAAATAGATCTTCCTGGTCGAGCCCCTCTCGATGAGCTCCATGCTAGGAGGAGTGAGTAGTGTGAAAATGGGGTGCAAGCGTGTCGGGAGGATGGTAGCCGAGCTAGAGGGATTCTCTACGTGGCCTTCTCCTCTGCTACCTACTTGAGGTTTTTATTTTGTGTCTTTCATGATAGTTACGATTGTTACCCCCTTTTTTCAAACATGTCGAAGGTTCTTTTTAGTCGGGGCAGTTGCTGGGCGCCTACCTTGGATCTCCCTGTACCGTCATGCGCGTGTGGCGGTGCTCCATGCTACGGATGGGACGTCTCTCCCGATGCGTACTGTAAGGAGCGTGTGGCAGCGTTCCATGCCATGGACGGAACGTCTTTCCTGGTTGGTGTGAGGAAACTGCTATGCATTCTGACATTCCTTCCGTTGTTCCATTCCGGGAAGCCTGGCAGTGACTTAATTAGGGGGAACTCCTCCCTCTGTCCAAGGCGTTTGCCGAGCTAGAGAGCTAGAACTCGGCTCCAGCTCGGAGGGGGCCTGACCTCGACTTCGGAGAAGCTTGGGTCGGAGGAGGAAGGCTCAACTAGAAAGACCATCAAATGTTTCTATTATTGTTACCTTCCTTCGAGCTGCTTATAGGGGGCTCAAGCTAGATCAAAGATCGCTCCGTTCCCCTACCTGGCAGGTAAAATCTGTTGCCGCCAAGATCATCGTGGCCTGTAGTTGCTGTCGAGGTCGGATCGCCTCTCTTGAGCTCTTAGGATGTCCTGCTCCCTCGAACCTGCAAAAATGGGGTTATGACCCGGGCCGGGGGTCCGGCGGGGGCACTCCGATGGTCAAGTCAGTAACGATTCAGGAAAATAGATCTTCCTGGTCGAGCCCCTCTCGATGAGCTCCATGCTAGGAGGAGTGAGTAGTGTGAAAATGGGGTGCAAGCGTGTCGGGAGGATGGTAGCCGAGCTAGAGGGATTCTCTACGTGGCCTTCTCCTCTGCTACCTACTGAGGTTTTATTTTGTGTCTTTCATGATAGTTACGATTGTTACCCCCTTTTTTTCAAACATGTCGAAGGTTCTTTTAGTCGGGGCAGTTGCTGGGCGCCTACCTTGGATCTCCCCTGTACCGTCATGCGCGTGTGGCGGTGCTCCATGCTACGGATGGGACGTCTCTCCCGATGCGTACTGTAAGGAGTGTGTGGCAGCGTTCCATGCCATGGACGGAACGTCTTTCCTGGTGGTGGTGGAGGAAACTGCTATGCATTCTGACATTCCTTCGGTTGTTCCATTCCGGGAAGCCTGGCAGTGACTTAATTAGGGGGAACTCCTCCATCTCCTAGTGTAAGCGGCGCCCATAGGTAGTTATTATGATTTGATGGTGCTTCTTCATGACTCTCGGGTGGCCCGGCGGTGCCCTAGGGAGATGGCTCCCCTCTTTTGGAGACCAGCAGTGCTGTCCAAGGCGTTTGCCGAGCTAGAGAGCTAGAACTCGGCTCCAGCTCGGAGGGGGCCTGACCTCGACTTCGGAGAAGCTTGGGTCGGAGGAGGAAGGCTCAACTAGAAAGACCATCAAATGTTTCTATTATTGTTACAAAATGGGTGTTTAGGAATAAATTAGATGAAAATAGAATTGTAACTAGAAATAAAGCTAGGCTAGTTGCCAAATGCTACAATTAGGAAGAAGAAATTGATTTTGATGAAACCTTTGCTCCTATTGCTAGACCTGAGGCAATTAGACTACTATTAGCATTTTCCTATTTTATGAATTTCAAACTTTTTCAAATGGATGTTAAAAGTGCTTTTCTGAATGGTCATATAGTAAAAAAAGTCTTTGTAGAACAGCCACCTAGTTTTGAAAATCATGCACATCTTGATTATGTTTACAAATTGCACAAAGCACTTTATAGTTTAAAGCAAGCACCCTGAACATGGTATGAAAGACTCAGTAAGTTTTTGATTGAAAATGAATTATCTAGAGGCCATGTTGATACTATCTTATTTCTAAAGAAGAAAAATGATACTTATTAGTAGTACAAATCTATGTTGATGATATTATTTTCGGTGCTACTAATGAAATCTCTTGTCAAGAGCTTGCTAAGCTTATGCAGGGTGAGTTCAGAATGAGCATGATGGAAGAACTCAATTTCTTTCTCGAACTCCAAATCAAGCAAATCAAAGATGGAATCTTCATCAACCAAGCTAAGTATACAAGAAAAATCTTAAAGAAGTTTGGGATGGAGACTATTAGGTCAATAGGTACACCTATGAGCCCCTCTTGTAAACTTGATAAAGATGAGTATGGTAAATCTGTTGATCAAAAATTATATAGAGGTATGATTGGCTCTTTATTATACTTGACTGCCATAGACCAAATATAATGTTCAGTATATGCATGTATGCTAGATATCAGTCTGACCCTAAAGAGTCTCATTTGTTGGCTGTTAAGCGCATTATTAGATACTTATCTAGTACAATTGATATTGGTTTGTGGTATTCTAGAGACTCATCTGTTGATTTAATTGGATTTTTTGATGCTGATTTTGCTGGGTGTAAACTTGATAGAAAAAGTACTAGTGAAACTTGCCAATTTCTTGGAGTTAACTTAATCTTCTGGTTTAGCAAGAAACAAACTTCAATTGCACTATCCACAGCTGAGGCTGAGTATATTGCAGCAAGAAAGAAGTTTTTACTCAATCTTGTAGACAAGCAACAACTTCCAGATTTTGGATTAAACCTAAACTCCCTTTTGATAATCCTTGATTTGTAACTAAAAATTTGTTCAGCTTCTAGAAGAAAGCATAGTGAAATAGGCATCTTTTTTTATTATCGAATAGGTGAAAATAAGGATGTGGCTTGTTATCGACTGAATTGGATAAGTAGCTGATATTTGTTCCATTCTCTCTAAGAAGATAATTCAGTATGATTAGAAGAGAGTTGGGGTCATCATCCTTTTGCCTATTCTAATCTTGACCCATGAAGATCAATTTTGATATCATCTATTATGAATTTCACTGCAAGTCTATTGATTCTGATCATTGCTTCATTTTTTGTTTTCTTCGGTTCAGCAAGTGTGACACTTGTAAGTGTCGACATCTTGAGTCGAGATTGGCCCTATGTCGTGAGTCGACACTTACAGCGATAGACTGAGCCCTATCAAAATGAGATATTAGATCTCTTCACCGGATGGGGTATCAACTAGTCAGAGGCCAGTGGAGATGACGAGTATCAGGTCAAGCCACTGATAGAGATGGATACAGCAAAGGAGGAGCGCATAATTTCGGATGAGGCAGGACCTTTAGAGACACATTGACATGCCTGAGATTCAGCCCGAGCCTTCAGCGCAGCCAGAGCTTGCATGATCAGATATTCTAGGAGCTTCTGAGAGTCTTGAGGACAGAGTCGCTCGCATTGAGACAGAGATTATGATCATTCGTCAGCGAGTCGACAGTTTTATTATGGAGACTAGTGAGAGCCATCGAGGTTTGAGAGATGGGATCTCTACCATTCTGTCCGCTTTGAGTAGACCCTCTTATGGGAGTGTTCCCGATACTTCAGCTCTAGCTGATTCTGCTCCAGTTACACCTACTCCGGGACCAGTCATGGATGATGATGATGATGTGACTGACTCTGATGAGTTTGACTTTCTAGATGTGATGACAGAGCTAGTGCCGGAGACAGTAGCTGACCCTCCTAGGAGTTCCGTTCATGATCCATTGAGTTCATCCTTCCAGACTCCTATTCTAACCACACCTCCTTCTAGACCAGTTGATCATTCTACCATTCCTATACTCACACCTATCATTTCTTCAGTTGATACACCTATTATTGATACACCTGTTGTGTTTCTCCATCATTACATACATCTTCCCTTATCTGGGAACTATGATTTTATACTCTGGTTTCCATCATCTTGATTCCGGTCCTTTATTTGATCATACACCACATCCTATAGTTTTCGAGATTGTCACTCCGATCAATTCTTCTCTTGTTGCTGACATAGCTTCTAGCTCTTCTGCTCCAGCTAGAGGGAGGGACTTATGTTAGACACAGAGGACGAGATCGTCGTGTTCCATCCAGACCGACCAGGACTCATTTCGTGATCTTCGATCTATGTAGCCTCGATCTCATGCTTTTACTGATACCGGACTGATCGAGATTAGATCCTCAGATGATGAGGATAATGCTTAGGATAGTTTTTATATTTAGATAGTTTATATTTCTGCACTTGTTGTATGTTTCTTTTGATGTCTATTTACTCTTTTATATCAATCTTGTATCAATTGAATAAAACATTTTCTTTTACTTCATGTCATGACTTTGAATGAATAAAATGCTTTATTAAATTTAGTGATTCAATGTTCTCCTTCATGAATAAGTGAATGACTTACATTTATGTTTGAGTTTATTGCCTTCTTCTGTCCCTTTTAATGATAACAAAAAGGGGGAGAAATAAGTATAAATATGAAGTGAATAAGAAATAAGTATAAATAAGTAAGTAGAATGAGAGATAAGTTCTTTTTTGCAAAATGCTTTGAAAAATGCTTAAAATCTGAAAAATTTCTGTTCATTATGTGAGGGGGAGTAATCCCTTCTTTAAATTGAAAATTCTATTTTGCTAAAATTCATGTCCAATTCTTACTTTTAAATGCTTAAATTTCAGCTTATTATCATTAAAAGATCTTCAAAAATCAATTTTACATATCATCTCTTCAGAAAAAGTATTTATGCTCTTCACAGTGTTCTATTACTGAATTTATTACTCTTGAGCATATTTCTTTAGAGTATCATGATACATGAATTTATTTCTTATATATATGTTCAAACTCTGATACTCTTAACTCAAATCAATTTCAAAAGAGAATTTTAAAATCTATAATGAACATCTCTTTCCATATTTCAATATCTATTGAAATAAGCTCTATGCACATTGAAAAATTTTTTTAAAAGCTTATTAAGGAATTTATACTTATTTTGTCATCATCAAAAAGGAAGAGATTGTTGACTCCATTATTGATTTTGATGATAAACAAAATGCTTAAGTATAAGTTGAGTACTAACTATTTCTCTAAAGCATGTTTTTATAGAAAAATGTACTCATCAATTCAACAAAATTTGATAGATTGTCAAACAATGAAAAAGTCCCAACTATGGATGAAAGATCAATTTAAAGTGGACTTTGGTAGTTGAAAAATGCTTGAAAGGATACAAGAGTTCAACATAATTTGGCTTCATCAGAAGTTTAGTTGTTTTTGAAGAAATCTCAGTCAAGTGTCGACTCATGATAGTAGAAGTGTCGACTCAAGCTAGTACGCAAAAAAAGTTTCAGATGGTATGGCTAAAGTGTCGACTCATGCCAGTCAAGTATCAACTCAAGGATTGGCTCATCGCCTGAGACTTTTTTGTCACAAAACTTGCTGAAGTTGAAGACTTGCCTGAAGTGTCGACACATGGATGTCAAGTGTCGACTCAAAGTATTAACTCACCAGTGAAAGTGTCGACTCATTTAAGAATTTCAGAGAGCTTCTTTGAAGATATTTGAACTAGGTGTCAACTCATGGAATGCAAATGTCAATCCTAAGTATCGACTCACAGCTTGAAGTGTCGACACTTGGAGTTCTAGGAATAGTAACGGATAGTTTTTCAAACACAGAACTCGCCCCTCTTGGCTCCCAACGATTAGTTTTTCATGCCTAACGGTTATAAACTGACTTTAAGGCCTTGAAAAGGTATTTAAATGATTCAAATCAAACCTAAACATAAGTAGAATCAAGAGGATTAAGAGAGAAACACCAAGAGAAAGAAAAAGCAAGTGCATTCACTCCTATTCATTGAGAGTAACTATCTCCAAGCAAAAAGAAGTCTCCAAGTATTCAAGAGCCTTCAAGAGCATTCAAGTTCAACCTTCTTGAGCATTTATTGAAGTTTCATCAAGTTGAAGGCAGCACTACAACAAAGCTTCAAAGAGATATCCACTTTATTAGAAAGTTTCATTGTTCTTTACTTTAAACTTATTCTTGTTGTAAAGGTTTTTTGTTAGCCTATTGGAAAACCAAGGAGGTTGTTGGTTAGCCTTGAAAACCAATTAGGTTCTTGGTTAGCCCACAAAACCAAAGGAGGTTGTTGGTGAGCCTTAAAACTAATTAGGTTTTTGGTAAGCCCGGAAAACCAAGTAAGGTTTTGACTTGTGAGCCTTTGAAAACAAGTCGGGTTTGATTAGTGAGCCAGGAAAACTAATCGGCTGTAATCGGTTGAGATTATAGTTAATTTCCAAGTGGACCTTGGGAAGTGGATGTAGGTGCATTGAAAAGCACCGAACGACTATACTTGCTTTGTGTTTTGTGATGCTTGTCTCTTTTATTTGCTCTTATTCTTATTACTTTTATATTTTCGCTGCATACTCACTAAGAGCACTTTACACTTGCATTCATTATACTTAGGTTGATTATTGGATTGGTTCACACATTTGCATTTCATTTAAATTTTTAGAGATCCAATTCACCCCCCCTCTTGGGTTTTTTACTGGGCAACATAATCCTTCAAAAATATTACTACTACCATGCTCTATGAAAGAGAGACTATAAGTCTTGAAGAGGTTGAAGCTACTTTGTTATCAAATAAGCTTAGGTTAAAAGTACAGTTTAAACATCAGGCTCCGACTCCAGTACAAGTACTTATATTAGAGGCAGAGACGGGCAAAGAAAAAATGGACACAGTAGAAACAAATCCAAAATAAGATCAAAGTCTAAGCCTAAAATATTTGGTGTTTGTCACTATTGCAATAAGCCAGACCACTAAAAATCTGAATGTAGAGTTCTATAGTCTAAGAAAGAGATGGAACAGAAAGATAAAGAAATAATCTCAGATTTGATATCAGTTGCAACCATATTAAGAGATCACAGCAATATTACAAATGATACGGCATTTACAACTACCTATAGTGTCAGTCAAGCTGATATCTAAATTATGAACTATGGAGCATCTTTCTATATGACATCCTATAAGGAATGGTTCTCTTCTTTTAGATCATGTAAGAGAGGTACCATTCTTCTTAGAGATCATGCCATCTGTAAAAGTGGACTGTATTGGTAAAGTTTAGATCAAATCTCATGCAAATACTGTAATAACTCTGGACAATGTCATATATGTTCCTTAACTAAAAAGAAACCTTTTCTCAGTGCATGTCCTTCATAGTGCAGGTTTAAGAGCAAATAGGATAGAGGATCTATAAATATTAGTAAAAAAATATTGACTTTATTGAGAGGCAAATTGGGTGGCACACTTTACTATTTGACGGTAATACAGTAGTTGGACAGGCTTTAGCAATACAGTCCTCTATTGAGCAATTGATACAATTGTAACATCAGAGACTGAGCCATATGTCAGATAAAAATTTACGGGAGCTAAGCAAATATGGTCTACTAGGTGGTCAGATGGTTGGTGCACTTAGATTCTATGAGTACTGTATATTTAAGAAATAATAAAGAGTCAGCTTTTCTATATACATGTACAGGACAACGGCTATATTAGATTATATTCATTCTGATCAATGAAGACCTACTCCAGTTATATCCAATGATGGGTCCAAATATTTCTTTTCATTTATTGAGGATTACTCTTATAAGGTCCGGATTTATACTATTAAAAATAAGAATGATGTTATACACAATCGGCCTCCCTCCAAACTAGACTGGGTCCAACCAACCCGCCAGAGGCCCGACTGACCCACTTCAGCCATGCCCATATCGATCCAAAATGGGCCGCTTCAAGGATGGCCCGGAAGTCCCAGAGGCCCCTTCTAGCTGGTACCAGAATTCTGTTACAATGGATTCCTGACATCTTGGTGCCATTACTCTGTAGATCCCACGGTGCCATTCCTTCCTTGTGCCACCTGGCCACTACTGAGATTTCTCTAAGGGCAAATCTACCATTTCCAGCCTAGCTCCTAACAGATTCTGGTAAAATTCTCACCTATAAGGTAAAGGGGGGACCTAGAGGTAAGCAGGCTCTTCCTTTCCCACGAGCTATCTCCTTTACGATTCCTCCATTCTGTTGCTCCAAGTCTCCCACTAACTTAGCCATCGGAGTGTCCCCCACCGGAACATCACCGGCCCATGGGATCTTTTTGCCGGAACGGGGAGACGCGCACTCTAGCAAACCCGATCAAGAGAGCCCGGTCCGGGAGATTCAGCGGTAACAGATTGGCGCTAGAGGAAGGGCTGCCAACCTTCGCCCTTGTGTTCCTTCTTCAAAAGGAGGGATCCACCGCTAGACAAGGCGATGGTGAAAAGAAGAGCTCAGAAACAAGAAAGGCCGCTCCCAGGCAACCTCGGGAGAACCTCTCAGGGAAAATGACACCGCCCAATCTACCATCACTCTGGGACAACAACAGTTCCAAACCCTTCTGAACCGCATCGACACTCTTGCTATCGCGGTTCAGAACCTCCAAGACATGACCAATGATAAACAACAGCCACTCGCGGCATCCAGAATCAGTCATCCACCTGCTGCCGAAGTAAGTCGATAGCAAGGAGCCCCTCGACTCTGCTCCCACACGACCCTGGAGCCCCAGAGGTCGCAGAGGACTCATGCCGATGGAAAGAGAGTGAGGTCTGCCTCACACTCTTCCACGGACTCGGTCTCCGATAACGACCAGCGACGCGATAAGGACCCGAGGGACTACACCAGCAAGCTCCAACGCATGGAGGAGCAAATTGCCGAACTGGTCGACCAGCATTAAGGAGAAGAAGCGCTGGCGTACAACTCTCGCCCACCATTCTCCACCAAAATTATGAGAGAAGCTATCCCCCGTCACTTCAAGATCTCCCAAGTGGATGCCTACGATGGCACCACTGATCCTTTGGATCATCTGGACACTTATAAGGCCCACATGATGATACAGGGCACCTTCAACGCCCTCCACTGCATCGCCTTCCCTGCAACACTCAAGAAGGCAGCTCGGATGTAGTTTTTCGCCATCTGACCAGGTACGATCCATTCATTCTCTTAGCTGGAAAAACTCTTTTTGTCCCATTTTAGGACATATAGCCGGGCACCGAGGAACACGGATTGCCTCTTTCTCGTGCAGCAGAAGGAAGGAGAAACCCTCTGGGAGTACATGGCTCGATTTAATTCGGTGACCATGGAGATCCCGGACCTCAATGAGCATGTAGCTATGTCATTCTTCAGGAAGGGGCTGCGATCGTCCAGGCTCAATTTCTTACTGGACAAAAAGTTTCTGACAAGCTACTCCGAACTACTGGTCTGGGCTCAAAAATACGCCCTGACAGAAGAACAAGCGGCAAGCCAATGCCAGGTCGAAGGAAGGTCAACTCCCAAGAGGAGTGATAGGGCTACTGAAGTCCGAGCTCCCAGCGATGTTACCAACTCGGCCCGACGCCGCAGTCCTAAGTCGAAGGACTTTTCCAGGAGGTTTGAGACTTACACACCTCTTTCCCTTCCGAGGAAGAAAATCCTTATGGAGATAGAGAAGGAAACCTTCCTGTAAAGGCCTCGCCTAATGAGGAGCCCCTCCATATTGAGGAGCAAGGACAAGTACTGCCGGTTCCACCGTGACCACGGGCACAGCACAGAAGATTGCCTCTAGTTGAAGGACATGATCAAAGATTTGATCAGGCAGGGGTACCTGCACAAGTAAGTCCGACCCTAGAGGAGCCGGGCTGAAACTTCCATTGCCAGAACCCTCTCAAATGAAACAGAGCTCCCTCTGGATTGATCATTTTGCCAAACCAGCCAATTCTGAGCAGAGAAGGGTTGACCTCAACTTGGTCGAGGAGACCCGACTCCAAGCAGACCTGAGGATGGCAACCTATCATCAAAGAATGGCCAGATATTACAATTCTTGAGTCAAGGTTCGAATATTTCGGGTTAGAGACTTGGTTATGCGGAGGTCGGAGATATCCAGGCCAATTGAACAAGAAAAGGTCTTCCCCAACTGGGAAGGCCCCTATCGGGTAGTCAAAGTGATCCAGGCTAGAACTTACCAACTCGAGCATCTAGACGGATGGCAAGTGGCACGTCCTTGGAATGTAGATAATCTCCACAAATATTATCAATAAAGGCAACAATTTACTCTACAAAGAAGTCCAACCTCGATCGGCAAAGGCTCTAGGACAGCCTACTCAAGTCCGATCCCGATCGGCAAAGGCTTTAATGCGGCCCACTCAAGTCTGATCCCGATCGACAAAGGCTCTAGTGCAGCCCACTCAAGTTCGATCCCGATCGGCAAAGGCTTTAAGGCAACCCAATCAAGTTCGATCCCGATCGGTAAAGGCTCTAGTGCAGCCCACTCAAGTTCGATCCCGATCGACAAAGGCTCTAGGACAGCCCACTCAATTCCAATCCCGATCAGCAAAGGCTCTAGTGTAGCCTACTCAAGTCTGACCCTGATTGGCAAAGGCTCTAGGGCAGCCCACTCAAGTCCAATCCCGATCGGCAAAGGCTCTAGTGTATCCCATTCAATTTCGATTCCGATCGGCAAAGGCTCTAGGGCAACCCATTCAAGTCCGACCTCGATCGGCAAGGGTTCTAGCACAGCCAACTCAAATTCGACCTCCGTCGGAAAGTACTTTATAGGATCCTTAAACACCTAAGGTATTTCCCTATAAACAGCTAGTTCGAAAATCTCTTAGGAATAATTCTAAAGGAGATGGGTTCGGACTAAGCTGACCTCTCGACACTTAGAAATATTTCTTAAAAATGGTTAAGTTAAAGGCCGATGGGGTGCTCGTCAACCCCATAAGGGGCCGTTGGTCGACCACCTTCTTCAGGCAGGAATAGCCCATTCAAAAAAAAAGAAAAGAAAAAACACAACAATAACAGCAGGACCAAGCAGAAGATGAACATCAAGATGTTATTTCATTGATCAAAAACTTTTGTACAAGATATAGGCAGACTTTTACAGTTGGCTCTAAGTCTTGCCAAGAATTTACAAAAGAGGAATATCTTTCCTGCTCATCGAATGAGCTTCGGCTTCGACCTCCTGCACCGCATCCGGAGCCTTAACCATGGCCTCCACCGGTCCCGCATTGGCAATGGTTTGGGCGTTGGCCCCGGTGTCGGCCAGGCCCTATTCTTCTTCCGGCGGGTGCATCAACTGTACTGAGGACATATCAAGCTCCGAGAAGGCTTTGGCCACCTTCTTCAGGCAGTAGTCGAAGCCGTAGTCATAGCTCACCGCTCCAGCCTCCTCCATTTCATCATTGAAGTCAGCTGAGGCCTTATATTCTGCTACGGTGTTGCGGACCTACTCCTTTGCCAGCTTCGTCGAGGCCCTCGTCCATCATTGAGACCTCATAAAGGAGCTACAAGCAATAAACCATGTTAGTCATGTACAAGAAGTGAAAAGAAAAAGGGAGAAAACAAAGAGATGATAGAAGTACCTTCAGCAGACTGAGATAGGCGCCTCTTACCACATCGTTCATCTTACGCTTGCTCGTCTCATTGCAGTCGACATCGATGATAGCCCTTTTTAGTAGGTCTCTGGCCTGCTGGGGGTTGTTAAGAGCACGGCAACGTTGATAGGTGTCGTGGCTGACCTCTTCAGCCTCTACCCCTTCGACTCCCCTTTCTTCTCACCTGCGGGGCGGACCACCTCCGTCCGCTCGGCTGATGGCGAGGCCAGGGTCGTCCCCACTTCGATCGGCTCCGAAGGGTCCGGCTCTGGTCGAACGACTGACTCCCCGATTGTAAGCAGAGGTCCTGACGCTTTGGCCGCCAATCGCTCTGACAGAGGCATATTGTCCTCATCGGAGCCTGATGCCACAATGATTGCAGGCTGTTCTTTCACTCACCGTTTCTACTGTCTGCGCGTGGTCAGCTCCGCGGACTGGGTGGCCCTCTTCCTCATGGCCCGCTCTGTTATTCTTATGCAGTCCGGCATCATTTTTCCTCCTATTACAAGAACAATAATAGAGTGAGGAAAGAAAGAATGTAGTTGACAGAACAAAAAGCCCGACGGCAACGACCCCTACCCTACCTAAATGTTCATGACAGCTGACTCCGGCCAAATGGAGGCTATCCTGCCGAAGCAGCTCCTTCACCATGGTGATACCAACTACTTCCAACTCGTTGAAGTCGGCTTGATCGGCCATCAAGACCACCCTCCCTCCGTCAGCTGTCGGCCTTGGTTTCCCCCATGACGGGTTGAAGCCCCAAGGCTGAAGACTATGAATAAAGAAGAACTTCGACTTCCACCCATGAATAGCCGACGGAAGACCCCCAATTATCTTCTGCCTGGGATGGGGTCTGAACACCCACCACTCCTCGCTCCGGGAGTCCTTGAGGATGAAAAAGTTTGCAAAGAGGGAAGTCCTAGGTTCTACCCTAGCCCTTTGGCACAGGACCGCGAAACAGCTGATGGCCTGAATACTATTCGGGGTCAGCTACGCAAGAGTGACTCGATATAGGTTGAAGACTTGGATGAAGAAATCACACAGGGAAAATTGGAGATCGACCTTCAGGTGGTCCTTGTACACCGGGAGGGCTCCCGAGCTCGGCAACCTAGTCACCCTCCCTTCCCGGTCTGGGACGGTGATGTGCAGGGTGGAGGAGATGTTGAACGTAACCCTAAGAGCCTCTACCCGATCCCGTACTAGTTCAGACTGAACCTGGTTGGGACCTAGTCCCTCTACCTATAGCTAGAACTCCAGCTACCAGAGGCCATTGTTAAGGGGCTTGGAGGAGAGAGGTACTAACCTGAAGGTTATGTTTCCTAAAAGGTTGAAGGCGTTGGAGCGAGCCGAAATTTCTCTTCAAAGGCGAATGTGGCAAAGGCTTCGCCCACAATCTCAACATTACCTTATATAGCCCTTGAGGGAAGCGATTGTCACCATTCCTCGAGCGACGCGACCCGGGCATCAGGCGACAAAAATCTCCATGCAGCGAAAGCCGATGCGATAGAAGGAAGCACAGTCTGGCCGTGATCCACATGATCGCCGAATTAGCGACGGGTGGGTCTCCCCCAGTGCAGCACCAACCGCTCAGATGTCGCCACATCATCCAAATCACCTCCGAAGCCCGACGGCCAAGCGGGCCTAGTTGGCCACTCATCATTATGTCTCTTTTGCATTAATTGCCACTCCCTTCGCTTCCAATGCGGTATCGATACCTGTCCCAGGCACGAGCTTTTATAGTGGGAAGTGACCAGACGCAGCATACATGATTAGATCAGCAATCCCCACAAGAATGATGCATTCAATGCAAGAATGATGCTCTCGTCCTTCGAAGCTACAGGCCCTCCCGAAGGCCAAGAGCAAGGGGGCAACGTTATACATAACCGACCTCCCTCCAAACTAGACCGGGTCCGACCGGCTAGCCAGAGGTCTGATCGACCCGCCAGAGGTCCGACCGACCCGCTAGAGATCCGACCGACCCACTTCAGCTAGGCCCATATTGGTCCAAAACGGGCCGCTCCAAGGATGGCCTAGAAGTCTCAGAGGGCCCTTCCAGCTGGTACCAGAATACTGTTACAATAAATTCCTGATATCTCAGCGCCATTACTCTGCAGATCCCACGGTGCCATTCCCTCCTGGTGCCACCTAGCCACTACCGAAATTTCTCTAAGGGCAAATCGGCCTTTTCCAATCTAGCCCCTAACAGATTCTGGTAAAGTTCCGCACCTATATAAGATAAAGGGGGGACCCCGAGGTAAGCAGGCTCTTCTTTCCCCAAGAGTTATCTCCTTTGCGATTCCTCCATTCTGTTGCTCCAAGTCTCTCACTGACTTAGCCATTGGAGTGTCCCCGTCGGAACACCACCGGCCCGTGGGAACTTTTTTGCAGGAACCGGAAGATGCGCACTCCAGCAAGCCGTCCGGGAGATTCAACGGCAATAAATGGTATATTTGAAACATTCAAGAAATGGAAGGCTATCATCGAGAGGCAGGTTAAAAAGAAAGTGAAAACCTTCCAAATTGATAATGGATTGAAATTTTGCTCTACAGAGTTTGATGATTTTTTGAAAATTAGAAAGCATTATTTGATATAGAACAATTATTGGTACACCTCAGCAGAATGATATGGCGGAACGCATAAATCGCATACTATTAGGTAATCATCAATAAACGAAGATTTACTATTTTTTTCATATTCCTTTTAATAGATCTTCAAATTTAAAATTTATAATAAAAAATAATTTTATTTTTTTGAAATTTACTTTTTTTTTGTATTTTTGCATTTCTTTTTTTATTAATAAAAATAGTAATAAAATAGAAAAATTTGATGGCCATACAATCCGTATGGATATAAATCTAGTTATCGTTTAGGAGGAGGATGAGGAGTAAAGAAGATAATTATGCTAGAAATGCTGGGATTAAGATGTCACACCGATTCGCCCAACAAAATCATGCTACTCCTTTGGATATTTTATCACATTTTGATCTTAGAAAACATTAATTGCTCAAAAAAACTACGGTGCATTCAAGTTGCCTAACAGAGCAGAAAATGTTTGATGTAATGTAAAAGTAGTCGGTGCTTGTACCAAGTCCTATTACGTGATTATCGGGATTCACACCCTCCTATGCTCACTCATCTTGCCATCTTGATAAGCCAACGACGAATGGATGGAAGGGCCTAAGATTAAGTATTAAGACCTGGATGAAATTGACGGGCCAGCGAGAGTATCAAGGCCTAGAAATAAATAAAAAATTATTTATCATAAACAGAGACGCAGGGGTAGCACATTTTGGGCCCTTTTCGAGATCCATGGCAGGCCCATGGGCCAGGAAAGGGCTAGAGACGTGGTAGAGACTTCCGGAAAGCTCTTTTTGAGTGAAAGTAGGGAAGCCTTCTGGAAAGCTATCGCAAGTTATCGAGCATTCCAGAGTTATCGACCTGCCCCACTGTAGAAGAGGGGTGGGCCCGCACCGTGGAGTCTGGAGACTTCAGGACCCATCCATCCCATATCTATAAATAGCCAAGACCGGATGCGGCCCCTCCCAATGAGGAGCAGCAGTTGCATTGAGAAAGCTTTCAAAATCTCGAGCTAATTTCCCACCGCCGACGAGCACAGTCTAAGCAAAATGTCGATCATCAGGCGGAGCAACATCTTCGACCCCTTCTCCCTCGACGTCTGGGATCCCTTCCAAGGCTTCTCCTTCGACACCTCCCGCTCCCTCTCCGAGTCCCGTCCCAGCTTTGTCAGCGAGACCTCCGCCTTCGCCAACACCCGCATCGACTGGAAGGAGACCCCGGAGGCCCACATCTTCAAAGCCGACCTCCCCGGGGTTAAGAAAGAGGAAGTGAAGGTGGAGGTAGAGGAGGACAGGGTCCTCAAGATCAGCGGCGAGCGCAGCAAGGAGAAAGAGGAGAAGAACGACAAGTGGCACCGTGTCGAGAGGAGCAGCGGCAAATTCCTCCGGCGGTTCCGGCTGCCCGAGAACGCCAAGGTGGACCAGGTGAAGGCTACCATGGAGAACGGGGTTCTGTCGGTGAGCGTGCCCAAAGAGGAGGTGAAGAAGTCCGAGGTGAAATCCATCGAGATCTCGGGTTGAATTCATACAAGAAACGGTGCATTCTAGAGGCTGTCATCGGTGATGGATGCTACAGTCTCTTACAAGGAAGTAACGAATATGTGTCGTTGTGTAAGTGTTTGTATGTGTTCGTGCGTCTTCTTGTCTCTGAACGTTTGTTTGAAGAAAATCAAATGTAGTCGTTTGCGTCCATGAAATAAATACGTTTTGTTTTATGAATTTAGGTGGATATTTATCTTCCCTTTTAAACTGAAAACATGATTTTCTTCCCCCTTCGATCAAATGGGGACTCCGAGGTGCATCATACAGCCTCAAGATTCTGTTTTAATGATTTCATTCGATCCATACTCAAAGGTATTAAGTAATAAACTTTCAGTTTTGTGGGTGTGTGCTATTGCTCGACTAGAGCTAAAATTAATGTCCTGGAAAGAGAATTAGTTGAAGTAACTTTGAGGATGCTTCTCTGTGGCTCTGTTTCTCGTCTTGTACCGCAAGTGTTTGCTTAAAACAAAAGCGGTTCCAAAGCTAGAGGTTTGGTTATTCCTGAAGAATAATGATTCTTATTTACCCAACAAAATATTTTCTTTGAGAAACGGCTGTAGTGCTAAAATTTTTTCTCTGTTGGCTGTAATTAACATCTGTCTAAAGGATTCATATAGCAACGGATGGGTAGGTACCGATGTCAATAGGCGAGTGCTGATAACTTTTGGTGGGATTGATAAAAGAATCAAGGCAATATGTGATGGTTGTAATAACATCTCTCTGAAGGATTTATATGGCAACGGATGGGTAGGTACCGATGTCTCGAAACGAGTGCTAATTTAAAGGTTGTCATATATTATTTTTTATAATTTTTTAATTTATAATTTTGATATTTAAATTTAAAATTTTATTTTTTTTAAAAAAATATTTTTTTTATTTAAGGATGAGTGCGTTAATCCATATCACCGTTCAACAATCATGAATTCCAAAAATAATTTTTAATTTAATCAGATTCTGTAAATTATTTTTTGAATCCATAACTAGTTTGGTATGAAACAAGATCCTAACTAGTTGGACACCTTGGCGATAATAATTTTATTTTTTAATATTTATTTTTTATATTTTTATATTTTTTTCTTAGATTAACAAAAAATAATAAAATAAAAATATTAATGATCATAAAATCTGTACGGATATAATCCGGTCATCATTATTAAAAAAATATAAAAAAGTATGAAAGATAATTATGCTAGAAACGTTTGTGGGATTATGGTGCCGCACATCTTCTTTTTTTTTTTTTTTTTTTTGGGAGGAGGGGTAAAGAAAAGGGAAGGGGGATAAATACCATCGTGGCTTACCCCCCAGACCCCTCCCCGTATATTTGATACGGTGCCACATCTATTCGCTCAGCAAAATCACGCTACTCCTTTGGATACTTTATTTCATTTCGATCTTAGAAAACATTAATTGCTTAAAGAATCTATAGTGTATACAAGTTGCCTGACAGAGCAGAAAAAGGTTTGATGCGATGTAGAAGTAGTCAGTGCTTGTACCGTGTCCTATTATATGATTGTTGGGATTCACACCCTCCTATGCTCACTGATCTTGCCATGTATCAATACATATTGATGCATGTTCCAAGCCAAAAGGCATATGAATCGAAGGGCATAAGATTAAAGATTAAGTCTGCCACGCTCCAAATTCAGTTTTGAAATCGGCTATGTGATCGATCATATAAAGTCTAAGTTTTACTTTAGAGATCATGCAAGATCTAGGTATACAAGAGTCACTCACTTTAAAGATCACTTCAAAAATAATAATATTATATAAATAATTAAAATATAACTAAGCAGTTCATTTATACAAATCAAAGTCACTAATTGGTCCACTGACTCGTAACAAGCATCAGTAACCAAAAATTAAAACTAACTAACTAAACTAACTCAATAACAATGATGCTCCATATGAAGAAGGCATTCCAAGAAGGAGATTACCTGAAAGCTCTAGATTGATGTTAAGGTTGGGTATTCTAAAGTTTGGACCATTATGATGTTTTTGTAAAGTTAATTAAGGATGATTAGTTGCATTAAAAGGTTAGTATTCTTTAGGAAGAGGCTGGTCTGCCCATTTTAAAGGCCCTCTTCCTCGCGGCGTACTCTGCTATTCTTATGCGGTCCGGCTTCATTTTTGCTTATATTACAAGAACAAGATTAGAGTGAGGAAAGAAAGAATGTAGTTGACAGAACAAAAAGCTCGACAGCAACGACTCCAACCCTACTTAAATGTTCATGACAGCTGACTCCGGCCAAGCGGAGGCTGTCATCCCGAAGAATAATGATTCTTATTTACCCAACAAAATATTTTCTTTGAGAAACGGCTGTAGTGCTAAAATTTTTCTCTGTTGGCTGTAATTAACATCAGTCTAAAGGATTCATATAGCAACGGATGGGTAGGTACCGATGTCAATAGGCGAGTGCTGATAACTTTTGGTGGGATTGATAAAAGAATCAAGGCAATATGTGATGGTTGTAATAACATCTCTCTGAAGGATTTATATGGCAACGGATGGGTAGGTACCGATGTCTCTAAACGAGTGTTAATTAAAGGTTGTCATATATTATTTTTATAATTTTTTTAATTTATAATTTTGATATTTAAATTTAAAATTTTAATTTTTTAAAAAAATATTTTTTTTATTTAAGGATGAATGCATTAATCCATATCATCATTCAACAATCATGAATTCCAAAAATAATTTTTAAATTTAATCAGATTCTGTAAATTATTTTTTGAATCCATAACTAGTTTGGTATGAAACAAATCCTAACTAGTTGGACACCTTGGCGATAATAATTTTATTTTTTCAATATTTATTTTTTATATTTTTATATTTTTTCTTAGATTAATAAAAAATAATAAAATAAAAATATTAATGATCATAAAATCTGTATGGATATAATCCGGTCATCATTATTAAAAAAATTTTAAAAAAAGTATGAAAGATAATTATGCTAGAAACGTTTGTGGGATTACGGTGCCGCACATCTTCTTCTTCTTCTTTTTTTTTTTTTTTTTTGGGAGGGGGGGGGGGGGGGGTAAAGAATAGGGAAGGGGGATAAATACCATCATGGCTTACCCCCCGAGACCCCTCCCCGCATATTTGATACGGTGCCACATCTATTCGCTCAGCAAAATACGCTACTCCTTTAGATACTTTATTTCATTTCGATCTTAGAAAACATTAATTGCTTAAAGAATCTATAGTGTATACAAGTTGCCTGACAGAGCAGAAAAAGGTTTGATGCGATGTAGAAGTAGTCAGTGCTTGTACCGTGTCCTATTATATGATTGTTGGGATTCACACCCTCCTATGCTCACTGATCTTCACATGTAATAGTACATATTGATGCATGTTCCAAGGTAAAAGGCATATGAATCGAAGGGCATAAGATTAAATATTAAGTTTGTCAAGCTCCGAATTCAGTATTGATATCGGTTATGTGATTGATCGTACAAACTCTAAGTTTTACTTTAGAGATCATGTAAGATCTAGGTACATAAGAGTCACTCACTTCAAAGATCACTTCAAAAATAAAAATATTATATAAATAATTGAAATATAACTAAGCAGCTCATTTATACAAATTGTTGCCGCCAAGATCGTTGTGGCCTGTAGCTGCTGTCGAGGTCGGATCGCCCCTCTTGAGCTCTTAGGATGTCCTGCTCCCTCGAACCTGTAAAAACGGGGTTAGTGACCCGGGCCTGGGGTTCCGGCGGGGGCACTCCGACGATCAAGTCAATAACGATATAGGGGAACATATCCTCCTGGTCGAGCCTCTCTCGATGAGCTCCATGCTAGGAGGAGTGAGTAGTGTGAAAATGGGGTGCAAACGTGTCGGGAGGATGGTAGCCGAGCTTGAGGGATTCTCTACGTGGCCTTCTCCCTGCTACCTGCTTGAGGTTTTTTTTTTGTCTTTTATAGTAGTTGCGATTGTTACCCCCTTTTCCCAAACGTGTCGAAGGTTCTTTTTAGTCGGGGCAGTCGCTGGGCGCCTACCTCGGGATCTCCCCTGTATTGTCGGGCGCATGCGACGGTGCTCCATGCTGCAGATGGGACGTCTCTCCCGATGCGTACTGTCAGGAGCGTGTGGCGGCGTTCCGTGCCATGGACGGAATGTCTATACTGGTTGGTGGTGAGGAAACTGCTATGCGTTCTGACATTCCTTCCCGTTGTTCCATTCCGGAAAGCCTGGCAGTGACTTAATTAGAGGGAACTCCTCCCTCTTCTGGTGTAAGCGGCACCCACAGGCAGTTATTATGATTTGACGGGTGCTTCTTCATGGCCCTCGGGTGGCTTGCTGGTGCTCCGGGGAGATGGCTCCGCTCTCTTGGAGACCAGCAGCGCTGTCCGAGGCGTTCGCCGAGCTGGAGAGCTGGAACTTGGCTTTGGCCCGAAGGGGGCCTGACCTTGACTTCGGAGAAGCTTGGGTCGGAGGAGGAAGGCTCGACTCCTGCTCAGAGAGCGCGACTTGGGAGGGGCCCGCTCTGGTGAAGGGGGTCGTGTGGCTCCGGCCTAAGCGACCCGAGCTCGAGGGCACCGACCTGGCAGAGGATGGAGCTCGGCTCCGACGGATCAGGAGATCCCGGCTCGGCGAAGGTATCCGAGGCGAGATGTCCACTGTGGCAGTTTTCCTGGCATGGCACTTGTTGTGGATCACACGTCAGCCTTCCGTCGTATCATTTGCTCCCCACTCCCGAGTCTCGTTGACACAAAGCACTCGGGGCGAAGGGAGTAAATGTTGTGCTGGCGTGGATAGGCGAGAATCCAGCGCAATGATGGCCATGATCGCCGGTGCTTCGGGGAGCGATTTCTTCGGCCTATATGACGGAGCCACGTGGGCACGTCCAAAGAGTGGTTATTGCGGGCGCAGAATCCCGGGCGGTCGTAGTTGAAATCAGATGCCAGCCCTGCCGATGGTAGACACATGGCACGGATCCAATGGTGGGGAGCCATAATGGTGCGGTCAGACGCTTGTCACTTCGAAAGGAAAAGTGACCCTTTCTGAACCGTACCTTCTTTCAAACTTCGCGTGCCCGCCTTAATGCCAGGTCTTTCCTTCGTTCTCCTGGCCACTTCTGCTTCCCCAAGTCCCGAGCAAGTCAGTCTCCTTTCTTGCACTGGTCGAATAGGGACTCCTTTAGGGTTAGGTTCCCCTTTTGGATCTTCGTCTACTTCCTCCCTCTTTCTGCTCTTTCCAGCTCTTGACTTTCATGTCCCGTTTTGGACCGAATTTCCATCCCACCACTGACCAAGGTGAGGCCGGGCCTTCGAGGCCGAGGCCGCCTTCTTCTTCTTCCGATGAGGGGGAAGATGCGGCGTGCTTCGAAGTTAGCCGAAGGCCTGCGCCTGCGGGAATAGTGATTAGGGAGCCCGCGTCTTCTCCCCCACCTTGTCCTCTTCTTTTGCCTTCCGTGCCTGCCCCGAACCTTCTCGGTCAATAGGTCCCGGGGGGATCGCTTCGATGATCACGACCGTGGACCTCGCGAACATCCAGGACACCTATGGTATCCTAGATGGCATCCGGCTCTCGGTTCCTCGACCGGGGAAGCGGGTCACCTCCAGTGGCCTGCGTCGGATAGCTTTCTACAAGGAAACCTTCGCGGGTGGCCTCCGGTTCCCGTTCCACCCTTTCTTCCTTTCCGTCATGAGCCATTATCGTCTTGTCCCTGCCTAACTTGTCCCGAATGCTATCAGGACCATCTTCTCCTTCATCCTCTTGTGCCACTTCCACGGGATTGTTGCCCATTTCTCCTTGTTCAGAGCTTTCTTCATCCTGAAACGCCACCCCATCGAGGAGGGGTGGTGGTCTCTTTCTTCCCGCCCTAGGGGGATTAAATTTGAACTTCCCTCTTCCATAAAAGGATGGAAGAGTGGATACTTTTTTCTTCAATCGAAGGGGTCAACTGGGCCTGGAGAGACCCAGATCGGTCCCCCAACTGGGACTCCATGGTCGATGCAGTCGATTTGGAGGTGCACGACCAGCTCCGCTCTGCTGAGGTCCCTTCGCTTGAGGTCCTGCTGTCGGAGCAGAATCTCCACGATGCCAGGATTGGCCCAACACAAGAGTTGGGTGAGTTCGGTTTAGTAATCTTTTTATCCTCTTCCTTTTCCTTCTTTCTTCTCTCTCCCTTTTCTTTTTTTTAACTGACATCTTCTAACTTGGTGCAGCCATGAAATTCTCCGTAGAGGAACTCCTCTCGTTCTCCGAGGAGAGGAATCAGGCGGAGGGCACCGGCGAGCCCACTCCAAAGAGAGCTCGGGTAGATGTCGGGGCGAGCACAGTACCGGCCAAGCCCGTTCTCGAGCCGAGGAGTAGGAGGGCTGCTGAACCCGCCCCCGAGCCTCCGAGGTGGCACAGTTCGGCTCCCACGTCGGAGCCCGAGGTGGAAGTTCGGGCGAGATCTGCAGTCGCTACTGCTGCGATGGTGTCGCCTCCTCCAGAGATCATCGAGGTCGAGGAGGACAAGGAGCCGGAGGGCACAGGGCCGACCTCCGTGGTTTCATTTAAGGTGGTGCCAAGCTCTCAACCCACACAATAGCTTCCGTCGCCGATGGGGCAGGTGGTCCCGAATCGATGACGGGCAAGAAAGACAGGGACTACCGTCAGGTCCCCTTCAGACTGGGGCCCAACATCTCCCTCATGAAGGACCCAGTGCTTGCCGAGCGGATGATGGACTTTTCAGTCCAATCCTGCGACCGGCGAGAGAGGAGCGGGAAGTACCTGACCGACACCATCAACGCGTCCTTCTCCAACCTTTACATCATTAGTCCATTTCTGTGATGCCTTGTTCTCTCTCTCTTTTTTTTTTTTGATCGACATCATTCTTAATGCAGCAAGGCACCGAACTCCTGCTGATCCGGGATTACTGCTGTAATTAGGTCAAGAGGGATAAGGAGCGTGAGACGGAGTTCGAGTCTTCGAAGACCGAACTGAGATGGAAATGCGACGACCTCTAGGAGGCTAACATGACGATCAAGAACCTCCGGGATGAAGTCACCAGCACCGGGCGATGCTGGAGGGAGCTCGAGGAAGAGCTCAAGTCAAAGAGTGCCCAGCTGAAAGAGCTTTAGTCTGAGTTGGAGGCAGTGAAAGGACGGGCCGCCTCCTCCGAGAAGAATGCCACGATCGCTGACTAAAAGGCCGCTGAGACGGAAAGAAGGTCCTCCACTGTCGTTAGTTTAGCCGAGGCCATGAAGAAGGAGGCTGCCAAGGCCGTCCGCAGAGCTGGGGACATGGACAGGAGGGCGGCAGAGGCGGTTGCGGATTATAAGACCTCCAAGAAGTTCAAACTGGACTTCAAGGAGGTGACGACGGACTCCTTTTTTAAGGGGTTCGCTTACTACCGATCGCAACTGTGCGGCATCCTCTCGGAAGAGAGGATGGCCGCCCTCTGACTCCCGGGCTCCAAGGGTGCGAAGGGCCCAGAACCTGCACCAGTTATAGTGGAAGAGCGTCCTACTATGGTCACGCCGGCTTCTCAGGTAACAGCGGCAGAACCGACCTCGCATGTGGCGGTGGACGAACCGGCTCCACCGACGGCATCAATCGAACCAGCACAACGGGTGGCGATGACCGAAGGAGGGGTCCCGGCTTCGGAAGTCAAGGGCAGCGGAGCTTCAGTGGTGTGCCGCCCTGGGAAGGCGCCGGTGTAGTAGAGTAGGGTCCCTCTCTCGGTCGTTGCCTTATATTGTTTTCCTCTCGAGGCTACCCGGCATGTCGGGCCCCGGAAGCATTGTAACTCTTTTTATTGAGTAATGAAAACACATTTCACCAGATTGCATTTCCTTCTTTTTCTTTCTTTTTGTGTATGTGACAAGATCAGAGGGAAGACTCCTCTTTCATTTCTGGGTGCCCAGGACTTGGTGGCTGGAAAGCTAAACTCTCAGGCTTGGGGACCCGTTGGCCAGAGAGCTGAACTTCGGGCTTGACGCCTGAAAGCTAGGCTTAGATCTTTGTGTCTTGGAGCTAGGCTCGATGATCTGTTGTCCGGAGAGCTGGGCTCTGGATTTTGATTGCCTGAGAGCTGGGCTCAGGTCTTGTTAGTCGGAGAGCTGGGCTCCGGGACTTGATTGCCTGAGAGCTGGGCTCAGGTCTTGTTGTCTTGGAGCTGGGCTCGAAGATCTGTTGTCCGGAGAGCTGGGCTCCAAGTTTTGATTGCCTGAGAGCTGGGCTCAGGTCTTATTATCTTGGAGCAGGGCTCGAAGATCTGTTGTCCGGAGAGCTGGGCTCTAGTTTTTGATTACTTGAGAGCTGGGCTCAGGTCTTGTTGTCTTGGAGCTGGGCTCGAAGACCTGTTGTCCATAGAGCTGGGCTCCGGGAGTTGATTGCTTGAGAGCTGGGATCAGGTCTTGTTGTCTTGGAGCTGGGCTTGAAGATTTGTTGTCCGGAGAGCTGGGCTCCGGGTTTTGATTGCCTGAGAGCTGGGCTCATGTCTTGTTGGCCAGAGAGCTGGGCTCCGAGACTTGATTTCCAGAGAGCTGGGCTCAGGTCTTGTTGGCCGGAGAGCTGGGCTCCGGGACTTGATTTTCTAAGAGCTGGGCTCAGGTCTTGTTGTCTTAGAGCTGGGCACGAAGACCTGTTGTCCGGAGAGCTGGGCTCCGGAAGTTGATTGCCTGAGAGCTGGGCTCAGGTCTTGTTGTCTTGGAGCTAGGCTCGAAGACCTGTTATCCGAAGAACTGGGCTCTGAGAGTTGATTGCCTGAGAGCTGGGCTCAGGTCTTGTTATCTTGGAGCTGGGCTCGAAGATCTGTTATCCAGAGAGCTGGGCTCTGGGAATTGATTACCTGAGAGCTGGGCTCAGGTCTTGTTGTCTTGGAGATGGGCTCGAAGATCTGTTGTTCGGAGAGCTGGGCTCTGGGTTTTGATTGCTTAAGAGCTGGGCTTAGGTCTTATTGGCCGGAGAGCTGGGCTCCGGGACTTGATTGCCTGAGAGTTGGGCTCAGGTCTTGTTGGCTGGAGAGCTGGGCTCCGAGACTTGATTGCCTGAGGGCTGGGCTCAGGTCTTATTGTCTTGGAGCCGGGCTCGAAGATCTGTTGTCCAGAGAGCTGGGGTCCGGGAGTTGATTGCCTGAGAGCTAGGCTCAGGTCTTGTTGTCTTGGAGCTGGGCTCGAAGATCTGCTGTCAGAGAGCTGGGCTCCAGGTTTTGATTGCCTGAGAGCTGGGCTCAGGTCTTGTTGGCCAGAGAGCTGGGCTCCGGGACTTGATTACCTGAGAACTGGGCTCAGGCCTTGTTGTCTTAGAGCTGGGCTCTAAGACCTATTGTCCGGAGAGCTGGGCTCCGAGAGTTGATTGCCTGAGAGCTGGGCTCAAGTCTTGTTATCTTGGAGCTAGGCTCGAAGAACTGTTGTCCGGAGAGCTAGGCTCCGGGAGTTGATTGCCTGAGAGCTGGGCTTAGGTCTTGTTATCTTGGAGCTGGGCTCAGGTCTTGTACCGGGCGATGATATTTCTGTAAAGGCGAGTAACCCTTTGTGCAAAAGAAAATCTTTATTATTAATGGGAGAAAGCCTTACACTACTGATAGTATCTTCTCATATTGCAGGCATTCCATGTTTGAGGGAACCTGACGCCGTCGAGATCCTCGAGGTAGTAGACCCATGTGAGAGGGCTTCGGCCACTTTGTAGGGGCCTTCCCAGTTTGGCGAGAGCTTCCTGCACTCCCGGGGTTGAGATGCTTTAGCTCGGCGCAGCACCATATCTCCGGGTCTAAAGAATTTCGGTCTTACTCATGCATTGTAGTACCGGGCCACCCGTTGCCTGTATGCCGCCATCCGGAGCCGAGCTTTGTCCCTTGTTTCTTCGTGGAGGTCTAAGTTGAGCAGAAGGTGTGCCGAGTCTGTGCTTCATCGTACTGCTGTACTCATAGCGTGGGCACGCCGAGCTCAACCGGGATAACTGCCTCGGCATTGAAGACAAGGTTAAAAGGTGTTTCATCATTTGGCGTTCTGGACGTTGTGTGGTAGGCCCACAAAACACTCGGGAGTTCTTCCGCCCATCTGCCCTTGGCCAGGTCTAGTTTGGTTCTGAGTCCTTGGAGGATGGTCCGATTGGTCACCTAGGCCTCCCCGTTTATTTGGGGGTGGGCTACCGAGGTAAAGCGGTACAGGATGCCATGCTCAGTGCAGAATCCTTCGAACTCCAGGTTATCAAATTGTCGCCCGTTATCGGTGATGATGCAGCGGGGAAGCCCGAAGCGGCAGATAAATGCCTTCTAGAAGAATTGGCGGACATTGGCTTCGATGATCTGATCTTGCGATTCTGCTTCGACCCACTTGGTGAAGTAGTCAATTGCCACTAGCAGGAACCTTCATTGTCCCGGTGCAGGGGAGAATGGCCCCAGGATATCCATTCCCCACCGAGCAAAGGGCCAAGGAGATGAGAGCTAGGAGATCGGCGCCTCTGGCTGGCGCTGTATTTAGGCATGGCGCTGGCACTTGTCGCACTTCTTGATGAAGTCGGTGGCGTCTTCCCTCATGGTCTCCCAAAAATATCCCTAGCAAATAGCTTTGTATGCTAGTGTTCTCGCTCCCACATGGTTCCCATAGAGGCCTTCGTGTATTTCCCGAAGTACGAAGGCTGCCTCCGTGGGTCTGAGCACCTCAAGAGCGAGTAGGAGTGAGATCGACGGTAGAGTTGGCCCTCCATCAAAATGAACCGGGAGGCCTTTTTCTTGATAAGGTCGGCTTCTATGTAGTCCTCTAGCAAAGTGCCATCAGTGATGTACCTGACGACCCATTCATCCAGGTCGGCTCCAGGATGACTTGTTGCACCTCCTCTGGGTCTTTGTAGCTTTGATTTTCGAGATACTCAATATAGACGTGTCCCAGTGATGAGTCTGGCAAGGTTGCAAGCCTTGACAGTGCATCCGCACGTGCATTCTCCCCCTGGGGGATGTGAAAAATGCTGAAATGCCGGAAACTTGTCGTGCCTGCACGGACTCGTTCCAGGTACTTCATCATCTGGGGATCTCTGGCCTCATATTCTCCGGATACTTGCTCGGCAACCAGTTGGGAGTCGATGAAGACTTTCAAGCTCTGCATGCCCTACTCACGGGAGACTTTCAAACCCGCGAGGAGCACCTCGTACTCCACCTGGTTGTTTGTCGCGGCGAACTTGAAGCGGAGAGCGCACTCCGCCACCACCCCGTCACTATTGGTGAGGATGAGGCCTGCTCCGCTTCTGTCGAAATTGGACGCGCCATCCATGTGGAGGATCTAGGGCTCCTCCTCTGATCCGAGCTCTACTTGGGTCTCCGTCATTGTCTGCTCTGGCTCCTCGGTGAGCCCTGTGCATTCGACACGAAGTCGGCTAGGACTTGGGCCTTCTACGAAGACCTCGGTTGATATGCTATGTCGAACTCGCTCAGGAGCAGGGACCACTTGGCCAATCTCCGGAGGTCTCGGGGCGGCTAAGGATGGTCCTCAGAGGCCGGTCTGTCACGACCATGATAAAGTGTGCTTGAAAGTAGGGCTTGAGGTGCTTAGCAGACATTATTAGTGCAAAAATAAGCTTTTTGGAGTGAGTGTACCTAACCTCCGCATCGTGGAGGATTTTGCTGGTGTAATACACCAGCTTCTGAGACCCGTCCTTGTCTGTGCAGACGAGGACCGAGCTGACCACTCCGGGTGTGACCGCCAGATAAAGCAGGACTCCTCCCCACCCTCCGATCTGGAGAGCAGCGAAGGAGAGGCCAGGAACTCCTTCAAACCTTCAAAGGCCGATCTGCACTCCTCCATCTTGGTGAAGCCATGCATCTTGCACGGTCCCTTGAAGAAAGGGAGGCAGCGATCGGCTGACCTCGAGATGAACCGGCTTAGTGCTGCGATCTGCCCCGTCAAGTGCTGGACCTGCTTCTTGGATACCGGGTGTTCCATGTCTACGATCGCCTGGACCTTCTCCGGGTTGGCTTCAATCCCCTCTAAGTGACCATAAAGCCAAGAAACTTTCCCGCCGCTACTCCAAAGGCGCATTTCGCTGGGTTCAGCTTCATCTGGTGCTTCTGAAGGTTGTGAAAGGCTTCGTGAGGTCGGCGACATGGTCCAATCTCGGCCTGCTCATGACCAGCATGTCGTCCACGTATACCTGCATGTTCCGACCAATCTTGTCCTTGAAGACTGTTGACCAGATGCTGATATGTGGCCTCGACATTCTTCAAACCAAAGGGCATCATCCTATAGCAGTATGTTCTTTGATCAGTGATGAAGGCGGTGTGCTCCTCGTCTTCTGGGTGCATCCGGATCTGATTGTATCCAGAGAATGCATCCATGAAGGAGAGGAGCCTGTGCCTTGAGGTGGCATCTACCAACCAGTCGATCTTCGATAGGGGGAAGCTGTCCTTCGGGCATGCCTTGTTAAGGTCGATGTAGTCCACACAGATCCTCCATCTGCCATTGCTCTTCTTTACCATCACTACATTCGCCAGCTAGCTCGGATATTGAAACTCCCGAATGAAACTAGCAGAGAGGAGTTTGTCTACTTCCTCGTTGATGGCCGCCTGCCTCTCCATGGCGAAGCTTCTCTTCTTTTATCGAACTGGCTGGTGCTTTGGGTCAATGCTCAGCTTATAGATGATGATGTCAAGGAGGATGCTCGGCATGTTTGTCGCTGTCCAGGCAAACACATCTACATTCGTCCGCAAGAACTCTAAAAGGTGCACCCTCTCCAAATCCTGCAGCTGGGCCCCGATTTTCACCATCTTCGCAGGATTGTCTCTGAGTAGGATGGAGAGCAGCCGTTCAGCTAGGCCTCCCCTGGGGTCTTGGGCCCTTTGGTCGAGCTTATCCGCCCTGGGATCATCCTCGGGGATCTTAGCCCTGGGGAGGGTTTGGAAGCAGTGCTACACCGGTTGGGGTGTTCCCCTCATCTCCCCGATGCCGTAAGGAGTTGGAAACTGTACAAGCAATCTCTTGATGGAGACGATGGCATCGAGCAGGTTGAGCCAGGGTCGGCCAAGGACCATGTTGTAGGCTGAAGGGAGCCTGACAACCGTGAATGTCATCATGACGGTGCTCAACCGAGGTAGGGTCCCGGTGATGACTAGGAGAGTAATTTCTCCCTCCACCCTTACAGAGTCACCCGTGAAACCGACAAGGGGGGTGTGCATGGGTCTGAGCTGAGTTGGGAAAAGGTTCATTCTGGAAAAAGCATCGTAAAAAAGCACATCTGTGGAGCTTCCACTATCAACCATGATGCATTTTACAGGATGCTTCGTGATCGTCATCTCAATGACCACGGCATCATTATTTATATTTTTTTTTGATCCCCTCTCCCTCATAAAGGGGAGTACATTTTCAGAATGCCCTACCCCCCAAGCCTTCTTGGATGCGCGCTCGGCCCCCCAGCATATCATCCCGATCGGCTTCTCGGTAGGGGTATTATTGACTGCTAGAGCTGGCGGGAGAGCAATGAGCGCCTAAGGTTCTGCCTGAGATCTGTCCCCCATAAACCTTTTGAGGTAACCCCTCCTAATGAGTTCTTCGATTTTCCATTTGAGGTTACAGCATTCCTCGGTATCATGGCCATGGTCGCGGTGGAAACGACAATACTTTGTTTTATCACAGCCAGCGGACGGCTTCATCGGAGGTGGGCGCTTCAAGTAGGGCTCACCTTCGATCTCTATTAGGATATTCATCCTTGGGACGAAGAGGGGAATGTAACTCCCCTCGGTAACGGGAGTGCTTCTCGTCCTTGTTCCCTGCCAGAAGCTCGGAGCTGGAGGCCCCGACTTTCGCATGCCGGACACCTCGGTGGGAGTTGGTTTCTTTAGCGGCTTTCTGTCGAGCTCCCTCCTCATACGATCCATCTCCTTGGCGCGGATGTACTTCTGAGCTCGGGGTAGCTCTTCGGGGCCTTCTTGTCAAGCGAGTAAGTCAGGCAGGAGGTCCTGAGTCCTCGCTTCAGAGCCAATATAGCGACGGGCTCCTCGAGACTGTAGATCTCCAACGTGGCAGCCTTGAAACGGGCCACGTAGTCCCGTAGAGGTTCATGGTCCTGCTGCCTGATGGAGAAGAGGCTGTCTGCCTCTCGTGGTACCTTTCGACAGGCATCAAAGTGGGCAACAAACTTCTGCCCCAACTGGGTAAAGGAGTTGATGCTCTCCGGTTCCAGATGGGTGAACCACACCCGGGCTACCATTCAGAGAGTGGTAGGAAAGGCGACGCAGAGGAGAGTGTCGGTAGCCCCCTGGATCCTCATAAGGGCCCTGTAGCTTTCCAGGTGGTTCAGGGGATCCGTGGTACCATCATAAGGTTCCACTTGCAGCATGCGAAACTGATCTGGGATCGACTCTTCTTGGACTTCTCGAGAGAAAGGGGGACGGGCGTCGTAGCCCGCCGGCTCGCTAATGGAGCCTGGTAGATTGGCAAACTAGCGGGATAGCTCCGCCAGCCTGTGGTCATGCTCCTCCAGGCGCTTCTCCACCGTGCGCCTGATGGCTTCGTCAGTGGATCCCTCCGTTAAAGGAGATGGAGGAGGTGGCATGGGTGCGTGATATTCGTAGCGGGGGGTCTTGCCCTTGCTGCCTCGACAGGGTTTGGACACTACCTGCTCAAGGTTCGGTGAGCGGCTGTCCCTGTCGGCAGACCCAGCTCGTTATCTTTTCATCGAAGTTTGCTGGCTACTTCGGTTGCCAATGATGGCCTGTGGCTATGAAGACCTTTCTTGGAAGGAACGCAAGCTGTCGCGGGGTGCCACGGCATGGGCCACGTGGGTCCCTGGTTGCTGGTGAGTAGCCAAGGATCGATGTTGATGCTGAAGCTAGTGCACTGCCGTGGCAAGGACCTGTACCTGCTGGGTGAGTGCAGCCAGCTGGGATTCCGCTGGAGGTGGTTGAGCTGAAGCGGGTGGTTCCACCTCTAGGTTGTGCGGGTTCCCCCGGGAAGGGAAGTCTCCCACACGACTGGTGGAGACCTCTCTTGTCCGCGTGTCACCATCCTTCCTTCGAGCTGCTTATAGGGGGCTCAAGCTAGATCAAAGATCGCTCCGTTCCCCTACCTGGCATGCCAATCTATTACCGCCAAGATCATCGTGGCCTGTAGTTGCTGTCGAGGTCGGATCGCCTCTCTTGAGCTCTTAGGATGTCCTGCTCCCTCGAACCTGCAAAAATGGGGTTACTGACCCGGGCCGGGGGTTCCGGCGGGGGCACTCCGATGGTCAAGTCAGTAACGATTCAGGAAAATAGATCCTCCTGGTCGAGCCCCTCTCGATGAGCTCCATGCTAGGAGGAGTGAGTAGTATGAAAATTGGGTGCAAGCATGTCGGGAGGATGGTAGCCGAGCTAGAGGGATTCTCTACGTGGCCTTCTCCTCTGCTACCTACTTGAGGTTTTTATTTTGTGTCTTTCATGATAGTTACGATTGTTACCCCCTTTTTTCAAACATGTTGAAGGTTCTTTTTAGTCGGGGCAGTTGCTGGGCGCCTACCTTGGATCTCCTCTGTACCGTCATGCGCGTGTGGCGGTGCTCCATGCTACGGATGGGACGTCTCTCCCGATGCGTACTGTAAGGAGCGTGTGGCGGCGTTCCGTGCCATGGACGGAACGTCTTTCCTGGTTGGTGGTGAGGAAACTGCTATGCGTTCTGACATTCCTTCCGGTTGTTCCATTCCGGGAAGCCTGGCAGTAACTTAATTAGGGGGAACTCCTCCCTCTCCTAGTGTAAGCGGCGCCCATAGGCAGTTATTATGATTTGATGGGTGCTTCTTCATGACTCTCGGGTGGCCCGGCGGTGCCCTAGGGAGATGGCTCCGCTCTTTTGGAGACCAGAAGTGTTGTCCGAGGCGTTTGCCGAGCTAGAGAGCTAGAACTCGGCTCCAGCTCGGAGGGGGCCTGACCTCGACTTCGGAGAAGCTTGGGTCGGTGGAGGAAGGCTCAACTAGAAAGACCATCAAATGTTTCTATTATTGTTACAAAATGGGTGTTTAGGAATAAATTAGATGAAAATAGAATTGTAACTAGAAATAAAGCTAGGCTAGTTGCCAAAGGCTACAATCAGGAAGAAGAAATTGATTTTGATGAAACCTTTGCTCCTATTGCTAGACCTGAGGCAATTAGCATTTTCCTATTTTATGAATTTCAAACTTTTTCAAATGGATGTTAAAAGAGCTTTTCTGAATGGTCATATAGCAAAAGAAGTCTTTGTAGAACAGCCACCTAGTTTTGAAAATCATGCACATCTTGATTATGTTTACAAATTGCGCAAAGCACTTTATAGTTTAAAGCAAGCACCCTGAGCATGGTATGAAAGACTCAGTAAGTTTTTGATTGAAAATGAATTATCTAGAGGCCATGTTGATACTATCTTATTTCTAAAGAAGAAAAATGATGACTTATTAGTAGTACAAATCTATGTTGATGATATTATTTTCGGTGCTACTAATGAAATCTCTTGTCAAGAGTTTGCTAAGCTTATGCAGGGTGAGTTCAGAATGAGCATGATGGAAGAACTCAATTTCTTTCTCGGACTCCAAATCAAGCAAATCAAAGATGGAATCTTCATCAACCAAGCTAAGTATACAAGAAAAATCTTAAAGAAGTTTGGGATGGAGACTATTAGGTCAATAGGTACACCTATGAGCCCCTCTTGTAAACTTGATAAAGATGAGCATGGTAAATCTGTTGATCAAAAATTATATAGAGGTATGATTGGCTATTTATTATACTTGACTGCCAGTAGACCAAATATAATGTTCAGTATATGCATATATGCTAGATATCAGTCTGACCCTAAAGAGTCTCATTTGTTGGCTGTTAAGCTCATTATTAGATACTTATCTAGTACAATTGATATTGGTTTGTGGTATTCTAGAGACTCAGCTGCTGATTTAATTGGATTTTTTGATGCTGATTTTGCTGGGTGTAAACTTGATAGAAAAAGTACTAGTGAAACTTGCCAATTTCTTGGAGTTAACTTAATCTTCTGGTTTAGCAAGAAACAAACTTCAATTGCACTATCCACAGCTGAGGCTGAGTATATTGCAGCAAGAAGTTGTTGTACTCAAATCTTGTAGACTAAGCAACAACTTGAAGATTTTGGAATTAAACTAGCTAAGACACCCATAAAATGTGATAATACTAGTGCAATTTGCCTAACTAAAAATTCTGTTCAGCATTCTAGAAGAAAGCATATTGAAATTAGGCATCATTTTATTATAAATTATGTTGAAAATAATGATGTTGTGCTTGAATTTATTTCTACTGAATTCTAATTAGCTGATATATTGACCAAGCCTCTCTAAGAAGATCAGTTCAGTATGATTAGAAGAGAGCTTGGGGTCATCAATCCTTTTGATTGAGAAATTCTAATCTTTGACCCATGAAAGATCAATTTTGATATCAATCATATTTAATTTTCTTGAATTTCACTGCAAGTCTATTGATTCTGATCATTGCTTCATTTTTTGTTTTCTTCGGTTTTAAGTCGAAGTGTCGACACTTGTAAGTGTCGACATCTTGAAGTGTCGACACTTGGTCCTATGTCGTGAGTCGACACTTGAACAGCGACAGACTAAGAAAAAAATCCGAAATGAGATATTTTTATGATCTTTTCTCTCCTAAGTCGAGTCGACACATGCTTTAACACCGTTCTATCTGCTTTTTCCTTCCAATTTTCAACTCCAACTCTCTCAAATTCCTGACTAGGATAATTTTTGTTCTGTTTTTACCACACTCCCTCTTCCATTTCGATTTTGGACCGTTAAAACCCTAAATTTCCTCTCCTCTTTTGCATCAATCCTTGATTTTGTGGAATGGGGCCTAGGAAGCAAGTTGTTCGTCATCCTCGGCTGTCCAATCAAGAAGAAGAAAAAAGAACAAAGGCCAGACATGAAGCCAGTGCACCGGATGCCCATGCTCGACATCTTTTTTCTATGGCTAGTCGAATAGGTACGAAGACCATCGGAGGAGGACACCGTGTGGACTCGCGTTCATCGACTAGCAGCATTTTTGGATAGGCCAGTGGCTCAGGGATGCTAGTTTGGTTCCATTCTGCTCTTTAATAGAGAAATTTTACCCGGGCTTGATATGAGAGTTTTATGGATCTTTAGCCCGAGGTAGCTGAGATATCCCAGTGATAGCTGAGATTCTAAGCAAAGTATGGGACATACCCATGAGAGGATCTGTTGTTCATAGTTTAGTAGATAGGTTCAGTGGTCTACGATGTATTTTCGAGTCAGATGACTTGCATCCCGACTTTTAGCTGAGATGAGGTTGCTGCATCATATCGTAGCCCGGATCCATCTACCGAAGACCGGTCATTTTGACTTCATCATAGGAGAGAACTGCTAGTGATGGTGTCTTTGGTTCAGCACATTCCTGTTTGCCTACCAGTACTTATGATACATCAGATGACGGAGGCATCTATGAGTCAGAGATTGTGTTTGCCCTATGGGATGGGCTTGACTTTGCTCTTCAGAGCTTACGGTGTTGTTATGGATGATGAGCCCTATCGGATGTTACTGCACACTGATGTCTATGACATCAGATCTCTTCACCGGATGGGGTATCAACTAGTCAGAGGCCAGTGGAGATGACGAGTATCAGGTCAAGCCACTGATAGAGATGAGGATACAGCAAAGGAGGAGCGCATATTTTCGAGTGAGGCAGGACCTTTAGAGACACATTGACATGCCTGAGATTCAGCCCGAGCCTTCAGCGCAGCCAGAGCTTGCATGATCAGATATTCTAGGAGCTTCTGAGAGTCTTGAGGACAGAGTCGCTCGCATTGAGACAGAGATTATGATCATTCGTCAGCGAGTCGACAGTTTTATTATGGAGACTAGTGAGAGCCATCGAGGTTTGAGAGATGGGATCTCTGCCATTCTGTCCGCTTTGAGTAGACCCTCTTATGGGAGTGTTCCCGATACTTCAGCTCTAGCTGATTCTGCTCCAGTTACACCTGCTCCGGGACCAGTCATGGATGATGATGATGATGTGACTGACTCTGATGAGTTTGACTTTCTAGATGTGATGACAGAGCCAGTGCCGGAGACAGTAGCTGACCCTCCTAGGAGTTCCGTTCATGATCCATTGAGTTCATCCTTCCAGACTCCTATTCTACCCACACCTCCTTCTAGACCAGCTGATCATTCTACCATTCCTATACTCACACCTATCATTTCTTCAGTTGATACACCTATTATTGATACACCTGTTGTTGTTTCTCCATCATTACATACATCTTCCCTTATCTGGGAACTAGGATTTTATACTCCTGGTTTCCATCATCTTGATTCCGGTCCTTTATTTGATCATACACCACATCCTATAGTTTTCGAGATTGTCACTCCGATCAATTCTTCTCTTGCTGCTGACATAGCTTCTACCTCTTCTGCTCCAGCTAGAGAGAGGACTTATGTTAGACACAGAGGACGAGGTCGTCGTGTTCATCCAGACCGACCAGGACTCATTTTCGTGATCTTCGATCTATGTAGCCTCGATCTCATGCTTTTACTGATACCGGACTGATCGAGATTAGATCCTCAGATGATGAGGATAATGCTTAGGATAGTTTTTATATTTAGATAGTTTATATTTCTGCACTTGTTGTATGTTTCTTTTGATGTCTATTTACTCTTTTATATCAATCTTGTATCAAATGAATGAAACATTTTCTTTTACTTCATGTCATGACTTTGAATGAATAAAATGCTTTATTTAATTTTAGTGATTCAATGTTCTCCTTCATGAATAAGTGAATGACTTACATTTATGTTTGAGTTTATTGCCTTCTTCCGTCCCTTTTAATGATAACAAAAAGGGGGAGAAATAAGTATAAATATGAAGTGAATAAGAAATAAGTATAAATAAGTAAGTAGAATGAGAGATAAGTTCTTTTTTGCAAACTGCTTTGAAAAATGCTTAAAATCTGAAAAATTTCTGTTCATTATGTGAGGGGGAGTAATCCCTTCTTTAAATTGAAAAATCTATTTTGCTAAAATTTCATGTCTAATTCTTACTTTTAAATGCTTAAATTTCAGCTTATTATCATTAAAAGATCTTCAAAAATCAATTTTACAGATCATCTCTTTAGGAAAAGTATTTATGCTCTTCACAGTGTTCTATTACTGAATTTATTACTCTTGAGCATATTTTCTTTAGAGTATCATGATACATGAATTTATTTCTTATATATATGTTCAAACTCTGATACTCTTAACTCAAATCAATTTCAAAAGAGAATTTTAAAATCTATAATGAACATCTCTTTCCATATTTCAATATCTATTGAAATAAGCTCTATGCACATTGAAAATTTTTTTGAAAAGCTTATTAAGGAATTTATACTTATTTTGTCATCATCAAAAATGGAGAGATTGTTGACTCCATTATTGATTTTGATGATAAACAAAATGCTTAAGTATAAGTTGAGTACTAACTATTTCTCTAAAGTATGTTTTTATAGAAAAAGGTACTCATCAATTCAACAAAATTTGATAGATTGTCAAACAATGAAAAAGTTCCAACTATGGATGAAAGATCAATTTAAAGTGGACTTTGGTAGTTGAAAAATGCTTGAAAGGATACAAGAGTTCAACATAATTTGGCTTTATCAGAAGTTTAGTTGTTTTTGAAGAAATCTCAGTCAAGTGTCGACTCATGATAGTAGAAGTGTCGACTCAAGCTAGTACGCAAAAAAAGTTTCAAATGGCACGGCTAAAGTGTCGACTCATGCCAGTCAAGTATCAACTCAAGGATTGGCTCATCGCCTGAGACTTTTTTGTCACAAAACTTGTAGAAGTTAAAGACTTGCCTGAAGTGTCGACACATGGATGTCAAGTGTCGACTCAAAGTATTAACTCACCAGTGAAAGTGTCGACTCATCTAAGAATTTCAGAGAGCTTCTTTGAAGATATTTGAACTAGGTGTCAACTCATGGAATGCAAATGTCAATCCTAAGTATCGACTCACAGCTTGAAGTGTCGACACTTGGAGTTCTAGGAATAGTAACGGATAGTTTTTCAAACACAGAACTCGCCCCTCTTGGCTTCCAATGACTAGTTTTTCATGCCTAACGGCTATAAACTGACTTTAAGGCCTTGAAAAGGTATTTAAATGATTCAAATCAAACCTAAACATAAGTAGAATCAAGAGGATTAAGAGAGAAACACCAAGAGAAAGAAAAAGCAAGTGCATTCACTCCTATTCATTGAGAGCAACTATCTTCAAGCAAAAAGAAGTCTCCAAGTATTCAAGAGCCTTCAAGAGCATTCAAGTTCAACCTTCTTGAGCATTTATTGAAGTTTCATCAAGTTGAAGGCAGCACTACAACAAAGCTTCAAAGAGATATCCACTTTTATTAGAAAGTTTCATTGTTTCTTTACTTTAAACTTATTTTGTTGTAAAGGTTTTTGGTTAGCCTATTGGAAAACCAAGGAGGTTGTTGGTTAGCCTTGAAAACCAATTAGGTTCTTGGTTAGCCCACAAAACCAAAGGAGGTTGTTGGTTAGCCTTGAAAACAATTAGGTTCTTGGTAAGCCCGAAAAACCAAGTAAGGTTTTGACTTGTGAGCCTTTTGAAAACAAGTCGGGTTTGATTAGTGAGCCAGAAAAATTAATCGGCTGTAATCGGTTGAGATTATAGTTAATTCCCAAGTGGAACTTGGAAAGTGGATGTAGGTGCATTGGAAAGCACCGAACGACTATACTTGCTTTGTGTTTGTGATTGCTTGTCTCTTTTATTTGCTCTTATTCTTATTACTTTTATATTTTTGCTGCATACTCACTAAGAGCACTTTACACTTGCATTCATTATACTTAGGTTGATTATTGGATTGGTTCACACATTTGCATTTCATTTAAATTTTTAGAGATCCAATTCACCCCCCCTCTTGGGTTTTTTACTAGACAACAAAGTCCTTCAAAAATATTACTACTACCATGCTCTATGAAAGAGAGATTATAAGTCTTGAAGAGGTTGAAGCTACTTTGTTATCAAATGAGCTTAGGTTAAAAGTACAGTTTAAGCATCAGGCTCCGACTCCAGTACAAGTACTTATATTAGAGGCAGAGATGGGAAAAGAAAAAATGGACACAGTAGAAACAAATCTAAAATAAGATCAAAGTCTAAGCCTAAAATATTTGGTGTTTGTCACTATTGCAATAAGCCAGACCACTAAAAATCTGAATGTAGAGTTCTATAGTCTAAGAAAGAGATGGAACAGAAAGATAAAGAAATAATCTCAGATTTGATATCAGTTGCGACCATATTAAGAGATCACAGCAATATTACAAATGATACGGCATTTACAACTACCTATAGTGTCAGTCAAGCTGATATCTAAATTATGAACTATGGAGTATCTTTCTATATGACATCCTATAAGGAATGATTCTCTTCTTTTAGATCATGTAAGAGAGGTACCATTCTTCTTAGAGATCATGTCATCTGTAAAAGTGGACTGTATTGGTAAAGTTTAGATCAAATCTCATGCAAATACTGTAATAACTCTGGACAATGTCATATATGTTCCTCAACTAAAAAGAAACCTTTTCTCAGTGCATGTCCTTCATAGTGCAGGTTTTAAGAGCAAATAGGATAGAGGATCTATAAATATTAGTAAAAAAATATTGACTTTATTGATAGGCAAATTGGATGGCACACTTTACTATTTGACGGTAATACAGTAGTTGGACAGGCTTTAGCAATACAGTCCTCTATTGAGCAGTTGATACAGTTGTAACATCAGAGACTGAGCCATATGTCAGATAAAAATTTACGGGAGCTAAGCAAATATGGTCTACTAGGTGGTCAGATGGTTGGTGCACTTAGATTCTATGAGTACTGTATATTTAAGAAATAATAAAGAGTCAGCTTTTCTATATACATATACAGGACAACGGCTATATTAGATTATATTCATTCTGATCAATGAAGACCTACTCCAGTTATATCCAATGATGGGTCCAATATTTCTTTTCATTTATTGAGGATTACTCTTATAAGGTCTGGATTTATACTATTAAGAATAAGAATGATGTTATACACAATCGGCCTCCCTCCAAACTAGACCGGGTCCAACCAACCGCCAGAGGTCCGACTGACCCACTTCAGCCATGCCCATATCGATCCAAAATGGGCCGCTCCAAGGATGGCCCGGAAGTCCCAGAGGTCCCTTCTAGCTGGTACCAGAATTCTGTTACAATGGATTCCTGACATCTTGGTGCCATTACTCTGCAGATCCCACGGTGCCATTCCCTCCTTGTGCCACCTGGCCACTACTGAGATTTCTCTAAGGGCAAATCTACCATTTCCAGCCTAGCCCCTAACAGATTCTGATAAAGTTCCGCACCTATATAAGGTAAAGGGGGGACCTAGAGGTAAGCAGGCTCTTCCTTTCCTACGAGCTATCTCCGTTGCGATTCCTCCATTCTGTTGCTCCAAGTCTCCCACTAACTTAGCCATCGGAGTGTCCCCCACCGGAACATCACCGGCCCGTGGGACCTTTTTTGCAGGAACGGGGAGACGCGCACTCTAGCAAACCCTATCAAGAGAGCCCGGTCCGGGAGATTCAGCGGTAACAGATTGGCGCTAGAGGAAGGGTTGCCAACCTTCGTCCTTGTGTTCCTTCTTCAAAAGGAGGGATCCAACGCTAGACAAGGCGATGGTGAAAAGAAGAGCTTAGAAACAAGAAAGGCCGCTCCCAGGAAACCTCGGGAGAACCTCTCAGGGAAAATGACACCGCCCAATCTACCATCACTCTGGGACAACAGCAGTTCCAAACCCTTCTGAACCGCATCGACACTCTTGCTATCGCGGTTCAGAACCTCCAAGACATGACCAATGACAAACAATAGCCACTCGCGGCATCCAGAATCAGTCATCTACCTGCTGCCAAACTAAGTCGATAGCAAGGAGCCCCTCGACTCTGCTCCCACACGACCCTGGAGCCCCAGAGGTCGCAGAGGACTCATGCCGATGGAAAGAGAGTGAGGTCTGCCTCACACTCTTCCACGGACTCGGTCTCCGACAACGACCAGCGATGCGATAAGGACCTGAGGGACTACACCAGCAAGCTCCAATGCATGGAGGAGCAAATTGCCGAACTGGTCGACCAGCATTAAGGAGAAGAAGCGCTGGCGTACAACTCTCGCCCACCATTCTCCACCAAAATTATGAGAGAAGCTATCCCCCGTCACTTCAAGATCCCCCAAGTGGATGCCTACAATGGCACCACTGATCCTTTGGATCATCTGGACACTTATAAGGCCCACATGATGATACAGGGCACCTTCGACGCCCTCCACTGCATCGCCTTCCCTGCAACACTCAAGAAGGCAGCTCGGATGTAGTTTTTCACCATCCGACCAGGTACGATCCATTCATTCTCTTAGCTGGAAAAACTCTTTTTGTCCCATTTTAGGACCTGTAGCCGGGCACCGAGGAACACAGATTGTCTCTTTCTCGTGCAGCAGAAGGAAGGAGAAACCCTTCGGGAGTACATGGCTCGATTTAATTCGATGACCATGGAGATCCCGGACCTCAATGAGCATGTAGCTATGTCGTTCTTCAGGAAGGGGCTACGATCGTCCAGGATCAATTTCTTACTGGACAAAAAGCTTCCGACAAGCTACTCCGAACTACTGGTCTGGGCTCAAAAATATGCCCTGACAGAAGAACAAGCGGCAAGCCAATGCCAGGTTGAAGGAAGGTCAACTCCCAAGAGGAGTGATAGGGCTACTGAAGTCCGAGCTCCCAGCGATGTTACCAACTCGGCCCGACGCCGCAGTCCTAAGTCGAAGGACTTTTCCAGGAGGTTTGAGACTTACACACCTCTTTTCCTTCCGAGGAAGAAAATCCTTATGGAGATAGAGAAGGAAACCTTCCTGTAAAGGCCTCGCCTGATGAGGAGCCCCTCCATATTGAGGAGCAAGGACAAGTACTGCTGGTTCCACCATGACCACGGGCACAGCATAGAAGATTGCCTCTAGTTGAAGGACATGATCAAAGATTTGATCAGGCAGGGGTACCTGCACAAGTACGTCCGACCCTAGAGGAGCCGGGCTGAAACTTCCATTGCCAGAACCCTCTCAAATGAAACAGAGCTCCCTCTGGATTGATCATTTTGCCAAACTAGCCAATTCTGAGCAGAGAAGGGTTGACCTCAACTTGCTCGAGGAGACCCGACTCCAAGCAGACCTGAGGATGGCAACCTATCATCAAAGAATGGCCAGATATTACAATTCTTGAGTCAAGGTTCGAATATTTCGGGTCAGAGACTTGGTTATGCGGAGGTCGGAGATATCCAGGCCAATTGAACAAGAAAAGCTCTTCCCCAACTGGGAAGGCCCCTATCGGGTAGTCAAAGTGATCCAGGCTAGAACTTACCAACTCGAGCATCTAGACGGACGGCAAGTGGCACGTCCTTGGAATGTAGATAATCTCCACAAATATTATCAATAAAGGCAACAATTTACTCTACAAAGAAGTCCAACCTCGATCGGCAAAGGCTCTAGGACAGCCTACTTAAGTCCGATCCCGATCGGCAAAGGCTCTAGTGCGGCCCACTCAAGTCTGATCCCGATCGGCAAAGGCTCTAGTGCATCCCACTCAAGTTCGATCCCGATCGACAAAGGCTTTAAGGCAACCCAATCAAGTTCGATCCCGATCGACAAAGGCTCTAGTGCAGCCCACTCAAGTCCGATCCCGATCGACAAAGGCTCTAGGGCAGCCCACTCAATTCCAATCCCGATCAGCAAAGGCTCTAGTGTAGCCTACTCAAGTCTGACCCCGATTGGCCAAGGCTCTAGGGCAGCCCACTCAAGTCCAATCCTGATCGGCAAAGGCTCTAGTGTAGCCCATTCAATTTCGATTCTGATCGGCAAAGGGTCTAGGGCAACCCATTCAAGTCCGACCTCGATCGGCAAGGGTTCTAGCACAGCCAACTCAAATTCGACCTCCGTCAGAAAGTACTTTATAGGATCCTTAAACACCTAAGGTATTTCTCTATAAACAGCTAGTTCGAAAATCCCTTAGGAATAATTCTAAGGAGATGGGTTCAGACTAAGCCGACCTCTCGACACTTAGAAATATTTCTTAAAATGATTAAGTTAAAGGCCGATGGGGTGCTCGTAAACCCCATAAGGGGCCGTTGGTCGGCCACCTTCTTCAGGCAGGAATAGCCCATTCAAAAAAAAAAAGAAAAGAAAAAACACAACAATAACAGCAAGACCAAGCAGAAGATGAACATCAAGATGTTATTTCATTGATCAAAAACTTTTGTACAAGATATAGGCAGACTTTTACAGTTGGCTCTAAGTCTTGCCAAGAATTTACAAAAGAGGAATATCCTTCCTGCTCATCGAATGAGCTTCGGCTTCGACCTCCTGCACCGCATCCGGAGCCTTAACCATGGCCTCCACCGGTCCCGCATTGGCAATGGTTTGGGCATTGGCCCCGGTGTCGGCCAGGCCCTATTCTTCTTCCGGCGAGTGCGTCAACTGTATTGAGGACATATCAAGCTCCGATAAGGCTTTGGCCACCTTCTTCAGGCAGTAGTCGAAGCCGTAGTCGTAGCTCACCGCTCCAGCCTCCTCCATTTCATCATTGAAGTCAGCTGAGGCCTTATATTCTGCTACGGTGTTGCGGACCTACTCCTTTGCCAGCTTCTTTGCCTCCTTCAGCTCGGTCAGATACTTCCCCGCCAGTGCCTTGTGAGACCGCACGCTCCTTTCTGCGTCGGCGGATCGCTTCTCCTCTTCGAATAGCCGACGGGTCAATGACTTGACCCTTTCCTTCTTCTTCTTCAGCCGGGCCTTCCACGCGGTCAGCTGGGTTTGCAGATCCTCTGCCTGCTTCTTCAATGACTCGACTTTGGCCAAACTGGCCGAAAGTCTCTTCTCAGCGGCCTTCTGCGATGCTAGTGCCACTGCTTTAGCCGCCTTCAATCCTTCGGCCTCCCCAGATGAGGCCTCTACTGCACAGACCATCTCGTCGAGGCCCTCGTCCATCATTGAGACCTCATAAAGGAGCTACAAGCAATAGACCATGTTAGTCATGTACAAGAAGTGAAAAGAAAAAGGGAGAAAACAAAGAGATGACAGAAGTACCTTCAGCAGACTGAGATAGGCGCCTCTTACCACATCGTTCATCTTACGCTTGCTCGTCTCATTGCAGTCGACATCGATGATAGCCCTTTTTAGTAGGTCTCTGGCCTGCTGGGGGTTGTTAAGAGCACGGCAACGTTGATAGGTGTCGTGGCTGACCTCTTCAGCCTCTACCCCTTCAACTCCCCTTTCTTCTCACCTGCGGGGCGGACCACCTCCGTCCGCTCGGCTGATGGCGAGGCCAGGGTCGTCCCCACTTCGATCGGCTCCGAAGGGTCCGGCTCTGGTCGAACGACTGACTCCCCGATTGTAAGCAGAGGTCCTGACGCTTTGGCCGCCAATCGCTCTGACAGAGGCATATTGTCCTCATCGGAGCCTGATGCCACAATGATTGCAGGCTGTTCTTTCACTCACCGTTTCTACTGTCTGCGCGTGGTCAGCTCCGCGGACTGGGTGGCCCTCTTCCTCATGGCCCGCTCTGTTATTCTTATGCAGTCCGGCATCATTTTTCCTCCTATTACAAGAACAATAATAGAGTGAGGAAAGAAAGAATGTAGTTGACAGAACAAAAAGCCCGACGGCAACGACCCCTACCCTACCTAAATGTTCATGACAGCTGACTCCGGCCAAATGGAGGCTATCCTGCCGAAGCAGCTCCTTCACCATGGTGATACCAACTACTTCCAACTCGTTGAAGTCGGCTTGATCGGCCATCAAGACCACCCTCCCTCCGTCAGCTGTCGGCCTTGGTTTCCCCCATGACGGGTTGAAGCCCCAAGGCTGAAGACTATGAATAAAGAAGAACTTCGACTTCCACCCATGAATAGCCGACGGAAGACCCCCAATTATCTTCCGCCTGGGATGGGGTCTGAACACCCACCACTCCTCGCTCCGGGAGTCCTTGAGGATGAAAAAGTTTGCAAAGAGGGAAGTCCTAGGTTCTACCCTAGCCCTTTGGCACAGGACCGCGAAACAGCTGATGGCCTGAATACTATTCGGGGTCAGCTACGCAAGAGTGACTCGATATAGGTTGAAGACTTGGATGACGAAATCACACAGGAAAAATTGGAGATCGACCTTCAGGTGGTCCTTGTACACCGGGAGGGCTCCCGAGCTCGGCAGCCTAGTCACCCTCCCTTTCCGGTCTGGGACGGTGATGTGCAGGGTGGAGGAGATGTTGAACGTAACCCTAAGAGCCTCTACCCGATCCCGTACTAGTTCAGACTGAACCTGGTTGGGACCTAGTCCCTCTACCTATAGCTAGAACTCCAGCTACCAGAGGCCATTGTTAAGGGGCTTGGAGGAGAGAGGTACTAACCTGAAGGTTATGTTTCCTAAAAGGTTGAAGGCGTTGGAGCGAGCCGAAATTTCTCTTCAAAGGCGAATGTGGCAAAGGCTTCGCCCACAATCTCAACATTACCTTATATAGCCCTTGAGGGAAGCGATTGTCACCATTCCTCGAGCGCCGCGACCCGGGCATCAGGCGACAAAAATCTCCATGCAGCGAAAGCCGATGCGATAGAAGGAAGCACAGTCTGGCCGTGATCCACATGATCGCCGGATTAGCGACGGGTGGGTCTCCCCCAGTGCAGCACCAACCGCTCAGATGTCGCCACATCATCCAAATCACCTCCGAAGCCCGACGGCCAAGCGGGCCTAGTTGGCCACTCATCATTATGTCTCTTTTGCATTAATTGCCACTCCCTTCGCTTCCAATGCGGTATCGATACCTGTCCCAGGCACGAGCTTTTATAGTGGGAAGTGACCAGACGCAGCATACATGATTAGATCAGCAATCCCCACAAGAATGATGCATTCAATGCAAGAATGATGCTCTCGTCCTTCGAAGCTACAGGCCCTCCCGAAGGCCAAGAGCAAGGGGGCAACGTTATACATAACCGACCTCCCTCCAAACTAGACGGGTCCGACCGGCTAGCCAGAGGTCTGATCGACCCGCCAGAGGTCCGACCGACCCGCTAGAGATCCGACCGACCCACTTCAGCTAGGCCCATATTGGTCCAAAACGGGTCGCTCCAAGGATGGCCTAGAAGTCTCAGAGGGCCCTTCCAGCTGGTACCAGAATACTGTTACAATAAATTCCTGATATCTCAGCGCCATTACTCTGCAGATCCCACGGTGCCATTCCCTCCTGGTGCCACCTAGCCACTACCGAAATTTCTCTAAGGGCAAATCGGCCTTTTCCAATCTAGCCCCTAACAGATTCTGGTAAAGTTCCGCACCTATATAAGATAAAGGGGGGACCCCGAGGTAAGCAGGCTCTTCTTTCCCCAAGAGTTATCTCCTTTGCGATTCCTCCATTCTGTTGCTCCAAGTCTCTCACTGACTTGCCATTGGAGTGTCCCCGTCGGAACACCACCGGCCCGTGGGAACTTTTTTGCAGGAACCGGAAGATGCGCACTCCAGCAAGCCGTCCGGGAGATTCAACGGCAATAAATGGTATATTTGAAACATTCAAGAAATGGAAGGCTATCATCGAGAGGCAGGTTAAAAAGAAAGTGAAAACCTTCCAAATTGATAATGGATTGAAATTTTGCTCTACAGAGTTTGATGATTTTTTGAAAATTAGAAAGCATTATTTGATATAGAACAATTATTGGTACACTCAGCAGAATGATATGGCGGAACGCATAAATCGCGTACTATTAGGTAATCATCAATAAACGAAGATTTACTATTTTTTTCATATTCCTTTTAATAGATCTTCAAATTTAAAATTTATAATAAAAAATAATTTTATTTTTTGAAATTTACTTTTTTTTTGTATTTTTGCATTTCTTTTTTTATTAATAAAAATAGTAATAAAATAGAAAAATTTGATGGCCATACAATCCGTATGGATATAAATCTAGTTATCGTTTAGGAGGAGGATGAGGAGTAAAGAAGATAATTATGCTAGAAATGCTGGGATTAAGATGTCACACCGATTCGCCCAACAAAATCATGCTACTCCTTTGGATATTTTATCACATTTTGATCTTAGAAAACATTAATTGCTCAAAAAAACTACGGTGCATTCAAGTTGCCTAACAGAGCAGAAAATGTTTGATGTAATGTAAAAGTAGTCGGTGCTTGTACCAAGTCCTATTACGTGATTATCGGGATTCACACCCTCCTATGCTCACTCATCTTGCCATCTTGATAAGCCAACGACGAATGGATGGAAGGGCCTAAGATTAAGTATTAAGACCTGGATGAAATTGACGGGCCAGCGAGAGTATCAAGGCCTAGAAATAAATAAAAAATTATTTATCATAAACAGAGACGCAGGGGTAGCACATTTTGGGCCCTTTTCGAGATCCATGGCAGGCCCATGGGCCAGGAAAGGGCTAGAGACGTGGTAGAGACTTCCGGAAAGCTCTTTTTGAGTGAAAGTAGGGAAGCCTTCTGGAAAGCTATCGCAAGTTATCGAGCATTCCAGAGTTATCGACCTGCCCCACTGTAGAAGAGGGGTGGGCCCGCACCGTGGAGTCTGGAGACTTCAGGACCCATCCATCCCATATCTATAAATAGCCAAGACCGGATGCGGCCCTCCCAATGAGGAGCAGCAGTTGCATTGAGAAAGCTTTCAAAATCTCGAGCTAATTTCCCACCGCCGACGAGCACAGTCTAAGCAAAATGTCGATCATCAGGCGGAGCAACATCTTCGACCCTTCTCCCTCGACGTCTGGGATCCCTTCCAAGGCTTCTCCTTCGACACCTCCCGCTCCCTCTCCGAGTCCCGTCCCAGCTTTGTCAGCGAGACCTCCGCCTTCGCCAACACCCGCATCGACTGGAAGGAGACCCGGAGGCCCACATCTTCAAAGCCGACCTCCCCGGGGTTAAGAAAGAGGAAGTGAAGGTGGAGGTAGAGGAGGACAGGGTCCTCAAGATCAGCGGCGAGCGCAGCAAGGAGAAAGAGGAGAAGAACGACAAGTGGCACCGTGTCGAGAGGAGCAGCGGCAAATTCCTCCGGCGGTTCCGGCTGCCCGAGAACGCCAAGGTGGACCAGGTGAAGGCTACCATGGAGAACGGGGTTCTGTCGGTGAGCGTGCCCAAAGAGGAGGTGAAGAAGTCCGAGGTGAAATCCATCGAGATCTCGGGTTGAATTCATACAAGAAACGGTGCATTCTAGAGGCTGTCATCGGTGATGGATGCTACAGTCTCTTACAAGGAAGTAACGAATATGTGTCGTTGTGTAAGTGTTTGTATGTGTTCGTGCGTCTTCTTGTCTCTGAACGTTTGTTTGAAGAAAATCAAATGTAGTCGTTTGCGTCCATGAAATAAATACGTTTTGTTTTATGAATTTAGGTGGATATTTATCTTCCCCTTTTAAACTGAAAACATGATTTTCTTCCCCTTCGATCAAATGGGGACTCCGAGGTGCATCATACAGCCTCAAGATTCTGTTTTAATGATTTCATTCGATCCATACTCAAAGGTATTAAGTAATAAACTTTCAGTTTTGTGGGTGTGTGCTATTGCTCGACTAGAGCTAAAATTAATGTCCTGGAAAGAGAATTAGTTGAAGTAACTTTGAGGATGCTTCTCTGTTGGCTCTGTTTCTCGTCTTGTACCGCAAGTGTTTGCTTAAAACAAAAGCGGTTCCAAAGCTAGAGGTTTGGTTATTCCTGAAGAATAATGATTCTTATTTACCCAACAAAATATTTTCTTTGAGAAACGGCTGTAGTGCTAAAATTTTTTCTCTGTTGGCTGTAATTAACATCTGTCTAAAGGATTCATATAGCAACGGATGGGTAGGTACCGATGTCAATAGGCGAGTGCTGATAACTTTTGGTGGGATTGATAAAAGAATCAAGGCAATATGTGATGGTTGTAATAACATCTCTCTGAAGGATTTATATGGCAACGGATGGGTAGGTACCGATGTCTCGAAACGAGTGCTAATTTAAAGGTTGTCATATATTATTTTTTATAATTTTTTTAATTTATAATTTTGATATTTAAATTTAAAATTTTAATTTTTTTAAAAAAATATTTTTTTTATTTAAGGATGAGTGCGTTAATCCATATCACCGATCAACAATCATGAATTCCAAAAATAATTTTAAATTTAATCAGATTCTGTAAATTATTTTTTGAATCCACAACTAGTTTGGTATGAAACAAGATCCTAACTAGTTGGACACCTTGGCGATAATAATTTTATTTTTTCAATATTTATTTTTTATATTTTTATATTTTTTCTTAGATTAACAAAAAATAATAAAATAAAAATATTGATGATTGTTGGGATATCCTGGTTCAGCTACGAAACAAGCTCCGGTTCGACTTATCGAAGTCCCGGTTCTTCGGACTACGGACTTCGGACTAAGCAAAGGCCAACTGCAAGCAACTCAAGGCGTCACACCGAACTACAACATCCGAAGGCCAGTCCTTCGGGTAGCACCTTCGGTCCTGGTCGAAGTCTGAACTATTCATCGACTTCCGAAGACACGAACTTCGGTCCTCGCCGTAGACATGATCTCCGGCCTCGGGAAAATATCAAGCCTTCGACCCACGCAAGGGGAAACTCGAAGCTTGAACCACAATCTGTTCCAAAAATAAAACTATAACCAACGGTTACAATCGACACTCATCATGCCATAATCATAGCACGCAATTCCTGCAGCCACGCCTCCGATCTGGCCGGAACCGCTCATTGACACCCACGATTGCCGATCATGGAAGAGATTGGCTTCCCATGATCTCCGGGAAAAGAGCGGGCCATAGACTGGAGGCCATCTTTTAAATATGGGTAAGAAGGATGGCTCGAGAGGTACGCGTGAATAATCTCGCACATAGATACTTTCAATCTTCAAGAACTCTTTTTCTCTTCCACTCTCGACATCTTCCCCATTCTATAGCTGGAATCCGCCACTGACTTAGGCATCAGAGTGGTCTCCGCTGGAACAACTCCGACGAGGGACCTGTTTTGCAGGGAACCAGGGAGCGGTCCTGCGACGCAGCGGCTCCGACCAGCCGATCCAGGGACTCCACGCCAATAGATTGGCGCGCCAGGAAGGGGGGGCGTATTACTAACATTTGTTAAGCTCCCTCCCATACAAGGGGAAGAAACAAAGAATTTTTTGATGGCAAGAGGAAAAGCTCAAAATGCTTCTACAAGCCGGAGTCATGCTCCGTCTCAGGGGGGTGCACCCCCGGAGGAGAACGATGTTCCACCTCCCACAGTTGTTGTGGGAGCACAGCATTTCGAAGCTCTTATGAACCAGGTCGCCAACCTGACGGCCATGGTTCAAGAGTTCTAAGACAGAGCATTTCCGGTGGCAAACCCACCGGTTATTTCTAGACATAGCTCTCGATCCCGAAGAAGGAGAGCACTACGGGAGGATTCAGCGCATCCCTCCCCCCGTTCTCGGCCCTCTTCCGAAAGCCGAACTTCGAGACTGCCTAGGTAAAAGGCCTAGACAAACTTCCTCCTCCTCCTCCGAAGACTCCACTTTGGTGGAGAGAGCACCCAAGCAGACTCCTGATTATGATGGGAGGTTCAGAGCCATCGAATCAGAGATGGCAAGGGCACGAGAACAGAGAATACGGGATCAGAGAGATCCCGATGACTTGATTGTGGGTGATCTACGCCCACCCTACACCGACCGTATCATGGCTGAGGACATTCCTCAGCACTTCAGGGTTCTCCAGATGGAACCCTACGACGGCACCTCCGACCCCTTCGACCATTTGGGCAGCTTCGAAGCCCATATGATGATTCAATGAGCTTCGGACGCAATGTACTGTCTGGCATTCCCGGCTACCTTGAAGAAGTCCGCTCGGATGTGGTACTCGAGCCTGCACCCAAGTACCATCGATTCCTTTTCCGAGTTAGAAAAATTATTTGTCTTGCATTTCAGGACTTGCCGCAAGACTCCTCGGAATACGGACATACTCTTCCTCCTTCACCAGAATGAAGGAGAGAGCCTGAGAGATTACATCTCTAGGTTCAATGCGGCCATGCTTGAGATCCCCGATCTCAATGAGCACGTGGCCATGTCAGCATTGAAGAAGGGGCTTCGAACCTCCAGGCTTACTTTTTCCCTGGACAAGAAGTTCCCTAAAAGCTATGCTGAGCTCCTATCAAGGGCTCAGAAATATGCCGATGCTGAAGAGCAGGCGACGAATCGACGTTTGATTGAAGGAAAACCCCCTTCAAAGAAGAAGAATAACAGGGGGCAAGGCCCCCAAACTTCCAATAACAACGGCGACAGATATGCAGACCGCCGGAGAAGCCCTCCCAAGCCCAGAGCATTGGGAGGAAGATTCGACTCATACACCCCCCTCAACCTCCCTCGAGAAAAGATCCTCATAGAGATAGAAAAAGAAAACTATCTCCAACGGCCCCGTCCCATGAAGGCCTCCTCTTTTGCAAGGAACAGGAACAAATTCTGCCGATTCCACCGGGACCACGGCCACAACATAGAAGAATGCATCCAGTTGAGGGATGCGATCGAGGATCTCATCAAGAGAGGATACCTGGGATGGTACATCGGTAGCCAGGGACCCCGGTCGGAAGCAACTGTTCCTCAGCCACCTTCCGAAGAGGCCGAATTGCCAAATTAAAGGCCCACCAATGGAGGTGTAGGGATGATACACCGACCCGCCACTGGAGAAGGGATGAAGATGAAGCTTCAAAATGACTGAAAGATAACAACTCCATCCTCTTCTCCGACGACGACCTTGTGGGAGTCCGGCTCCCGCACGACGACCCTCTTGTAATTTCGGCCATAGTAGCCAATTATGATGTACAAAGAGTTCTTATTGATAAAGGAAGTTTCTCCTAGTGGCCATCGACTATTTCACGAAGTGGATGGAAGCCGAACCATTGGCCCAGATCACAGAGGGCAAGGTGGACAACGGGAGACAATTCGACAATCCGAAGTTTAAGGACTTCTATGCTCGGTACCATATCCAGCATCGGCTTGTTGGGAAATGTGTCCAAAGCCAATTTCTATTGTACACAGTTGTACATTTGATGTAATTGTATATGAATTATATTATTGAATAAAATGTTTATTCTGGCAGTTCATCACTATTTCATCTTTCTGAAATGAGTTCTTGGGTGATGAAGTCCTTAGGACTATTTGTATGTGATATAAAGAGGATATATCATATAGTCCTAAAATTGTTCGCGACCAAATGATACACTTATTTCAGGATGATAGTATATCAAGTATAGGTCGTTGTATGCCATAGTCGTTGGTTGTCCTCTTAACCAAGGAGTGTGGAGACACTGGTATGGCATGCAGATATTGTGTTTGACATTTTATCGAATGTGACCCGTCTGTACTTTTTCTGCCTAGAGTTTTGATATGGACGTAGTTATCTCTCAGACATGAGATCGTCATGGTAGCTTGCGAGCAACTCACTGTGCTTTGGTGCTGGACTATCTGGATTTCTAATCCAGGGATGGAAGGTTTCTGGGTACAGTTAATACTCGTGTAGCAGTGATTGGATCAAGATGGGATTGACCCCTCCAAAGTATTTGGAGCAGATATCTTACTGTGTTTCAATTTAGCAAAACCTTGGCCAGGGTAGTCTCTGTAATGTGTTATAGGACTTGTGAGATTAAGACACATTATTGATAGACTTTATGGGTCGGGCAGTTTAACCCTAAGTCTTCCTGAGCATTGAGGTCAAAGGGATTAATTACAAGGTTTCCATATCTCCTGGTTCTTGATTGTTGCTCTGTAACTTTGACCTATCCGGACGTCGGGTGTCATTGCTAGATGGCGACTTTGATTGGTATTGAAATGTTCCAGTGCTACTAGCTTAGTGTTTGAACCTATGGGATCACACACCATAGAGGTTTCTACTTGATCTAGTGATTGGAGAACGATTGGGAATCGTTCGTGGACTCACAAAGGAAAAGTATTTTTTCTTTACCCAAGTGTCGACACTTGATATTCTTGAAAGTATCGACACTTGTGTAAGTGTCGACACTTGTTAATTTCGTAAGTGTAGACACTTGATGTCACAAAAGGTTGTGACATAAAATTTTCACTAATAGTTGGTGATGCATGGAGGTGAATTAAGTAATCTGATTACTTGATAGCCCAATTTGATTGAGCTATAAAAATCTGGAACGAATCAAATAGGATTTGGTTCAAAATAGGTTTGGGTCCAATTGGGTTGAACCCAATGTATGCACACTTGATCCAATTGATTTCAGTTATAAACTGAAATTAATTGAGACATTAATCTGAATTTAAATAAGTTTAAATTCAGTTTTGGGGAGTTATGTAACTTCCCATGACCATAACTCCCCATAACTACCCATTACCACTCCATTATCACTCATAACTCCCTACTCTCCCTCTCCCTCTCCATCTACAAAATGGGCTGAAATGGGAGGATGAAAATAAGAAAGAATTCAGCAAAGAAATGCTGGAAAAATCAAAAAGGAAGAAAGGGAAGAAACTAGGAAAAGTTCTAGTTTTTGTATGGGTGTGAAGTTTTTGGAAAAGTGTGCATATTTGTACCTAGTGATCTAGGTCTTGGGATTGAGTGTTTGGGAAGGATTTCAACCACTCATTCTCCACCTCTTGAGTTTCTTCATTCATTCGAAGAGTCCGGCATCGAAAGAAGAAAAGGAGTTCCGATCAAATCGTTCCACAACAAGCTAGCACTTGGAGTGGAAGCAGATTTTGAAAGAGCCCTGGTGTGAACCACATGTAGAGGCCGGACACATGTGTGGCTAAGCAGAGTTCTTCTTCCTCCTCCTGGATCTTTCGCAGCGGAGAGTGTCTCCACTTCATACAAGGTATGGTTTTACATATATAGATATTTTGCTTTGAAATGTTCATAGCATGAGTTCATGATTTCATAGTTTATATTAATCATTCATGTAAGATCTTGGGCTAAGTAGCATAGAATAATTCTATAAGCATGCTTAGATTAAATGATTAATCCTTTCGATTATGCTTCCGCTGCATGTTATTTTGAAAAAGTTTTAAAATAGAAAGCATGCTCGCTACTAGTTTTTCTTTCACGGCTAACATCCGTTGCTCATCCATAGTCCAATGGAGAAGCCGAAGTCACCAACCGGACCATCCTCCATGGTCTAAAGATAAGGTTGAACGCCGCCAAAGGGCTTTGGACCGAAGAACTGACATCTGTTCTTTGGGCGTACCGAACTACCCCAAGAACAGCCACCGGTGAATCTCCGTTCAACTTGGCCTACGGTACCGAAGCTGTGCTACCTATCGAAGTCTCCCTACAGTCCCTGAGAATTGACAACTATGAAGAGCCTGAGAATTCTGATCGCAGAAGGATTGATCTGGATCTGCTATCAAGCACCAGGCTACAGGCCCAGATAAGAATGGCGGCATACCAGCAAAAGGTCACCAAGTACCATAACGCAAGGGTGAAGGAGCAAACTTTCCGCACGGGGGACATGGTATTGCGAAGAGCAGAGGTGTCCAAGCCAACAGAACAGGATAAACTCTCCCCCAACTGGGAAGGCCCATATCAAGTCGAAGAAGTCATTCGACCAGGGACATATCGACTCAAGACCCTGAAGGGGAAGATCCTATCCCGGCCATGGAATGTACAAAACCTTCGCAAATACTATCAATGAAAAAGTTCCAAAAAACTCCTGTGCAAAGCTCCTCAACCCTACTCAACTCAGAATGGCTAGTTGCATCGACTGAACGACAACAGCCCAAATGACCCGATTTGAAAAATCGGTCAACTGTGCAAAGGAGAGTCTGATCCACTCACCTTATCGGTATTCCCGACGAGCACAATGGATGGCCTAACCAGGCCACCAAAAAGATCAAAGGCGCAGGGATGGTTTTCGTAACCTACCCTATGGTGAATCCGAACACGCACCGAAGCGGGCCTGAACAGCCTACCTTAATCACGACAGAAAGTGCATAGGGATAGTGAAAACACCCTACCCTACGGAAAATCCGAACACGTGCCTACAAGGATCACTGTTGTCCTCTTTGTTGGTCAGCAAAGGCTCTAGGGCAGCCCACTTCTGAAAGTTCGACTCTGGTCGGCAAAGGCTCTAGGGCAGCCCACTTCCGAAAGTCTGACTCCGATCGGTAAAGGCTCTAGGGCAGCCCACTTCCGAAAGTCCAACTCCGGTCGGCAAAGGCTCTAGGGTAGCCAGCTTCCGAAAGTCCGACTCCGGTCGGCAAAGGCTTTAGGGCAGCCCGCTTCCGAAAGTCTAACTCCGGTCGGCAAAGGCTCTAGGGCAGCCCGTTTCTGAAAGTCCGACTCTAGTCGGTAAAGGCTCTAGGGCAGCCCACTTCCGAAAGTCCGACTCCGATCGGCAAAGGCTTTAGGGTAGCCTGCTTTCGAAAGTCCGACTCCGGTCGGCAGAGGCTCTACGGTAGCCCACTTGCGACTGACCGCCAGGATAAGATCTATCTTTCATCCAACGGGCGGAGAACAGCCACCACAACTATCCAAATCCCAACCAAAAGATTGCCTCAACCACTGTGCAACGGGATGATGAGAGATAGCCTCAAGGCCACCTACTTTTCCCCAATCCGGGAATGGCACCTGTCCACCATCTGATTCTCAGATTGTGATGGACAGCCCAATAGAGGTCCCGTAATCATTTACTGCACCGTCTCTCAGGAAGAAAGCGACAAGGCCATAATACTCTCACTTCTCGAGGCAGATCTTCGCTTCGATAACTAAGAGTAGGGGGCAACTATTGGGATATCCTGGTTCAGCTACAAACCAGGCTCTGGTTCGACTTATCGAAGCCCCGGTTCTTCGGACTACGAACTTCGGACTAAGCGAAGGCCAACTGCAAGCAACTCAAGGCTTCACACCGAACTACAACATCCGAAGGCCAGTCCTTCGGATAGCACCTTCGGCCCTGGCCGAAGTCTGAACTATTCATCGACTTCTGAAGATACGAACTTCTGTCCCCGCCATAGACATGATCTCCAGCCTCGAAAAAATATCAAGCCTTCGACCCACGCAAGGGAAAACCCGAAGCTTGAATCACAATCTGTTCCATAAAGGAAACTGTAACCAACGGTTACAATCGACACTCATCATGCCATGATCATGGCGTGCAATTCCTGCAGCCACGCCTCCGATCTGGTCAGAACCGTTCATTGATAACCCACGATCGCCGATCATGGGAGAGATTGGCTCCCCATGATCTCTGGTAAAAGAGCGGGCCACAGACCGGAGACCATCTTTTAAATATGAAATCCAGTCATGATCAAATATTTTAAGGTTACGATGACATCAAGTACCTAGTGCATGATAATATATATATATATATATATATCAATGCTCCACCAAAAGAACTCGGAAACTAGTTTTTTAGAATTAGGTCAGTATTCCATATTTGTGAAAAGGAATTTGACCATCCGTGACTACAAGTTTCCAGTTTCTTAGGACGAATGGAATTCACGGGCTAGAGATAGGATCGAGACCTTAATTTAAAACCAAAATAAAAATAAAAATAAAAAACCCCCTCAAAACTCATGGACGGAAACATATGGATAGCCAATTTTGGGTCCAGTTCGGGACAAACACATCGCACGCCCATGGACCAGGAAAGAGCTGGTGACGTGCTGGGGACTTCTGGAAAGCCGTGGCTGGTAGTCGAGCATTCCGGAGCTGCCGACGCGTCCCGCTTGGAAAGAGACGGGTGCGCACCATGGAGCCTGGAGACTTCAAGGCCTATCCATCTTGCACCCATAAATTACCAAGGTCGGGGGGAAGCGGTTCCATTGAGATAGTTTTCAAAATCGCAAGCATATTTCTAACCGCAGGCAAAGCACGATCCAAGCAAAATGTCGATCATCAGGGCGAGCAACATCTTCGACCCCTTCTCCCTCGACGTCTGGATCCTTTTCATGGCTGTCCCATCGACATCTTCCGCTCGGTCTCCGAGCCCCATCCGAGCGTCGTCGGCGATACCTCCGCCTTTGTCAACACCCGCATCGACGGGAAGGAGACACCAGCGGCCCACATCTTCTGTCACACCCAATTTAGATCCAGGATCATCTACGAAATTAACCTTTTAGCGAGTGACAAAATTTTTAGTGAAAATCAAAAATTTCTTGGTAAAGATTTTCATCGAGGGATTTTCATGAAAAATGCATCTCTTGGAATATATGATGTCGATGAAAGTCTTCCTCGGAAATTTCTTGGTAATTACTGAGGGATCTTTTCAGCAAGAAAATTTTTCTTGATGAAATTGTAGTCCATTTACCAAAAACCAACCTTTTTCAAGAGATTCACTAACCAAAATGCACTCAGAAATCCTTGATAATTACCAAGGGATTCATCGAGGAAATTTTCCTTACTAAAAATTGGCTAATTGAATGATTTGTAAGGAATTATCCCTCGCAGTTCCCTTGGTGATTATTTGAAGTTTGTTAAAAATTCCTTGGTAATCCCTTGGTAAAATTTTCAACCTACATTCTATTTTGCTTACAAATCATTTGGCAAAGCTTTCACCTAGAAGACAATTTTATAAATATAATAGAAGCTCTATATACATTATAATTCTCAACACATCAACAATAACTCAATTTTTATAATACGAAACAACATCATAATGTATTTAAACAAATTTTAACATGTCTATTAAATAAGTTTAACATCCATCAAGGTTTCAATCCATAAACAAATAAAACTATATCAAAACATGAAACAAAAAAACTCCAGTTAATACCCAACATCAAACATATACATAATAAGTTCATAACAAACATCAAAGAACCAGTTGAAGGGTTAGCAGACTCAGTTCCTTCTTGTGGAGGAGGTGAAGACGGCTCAGATGATGTAAAACCAAGACTAGAAATAAGAGATCACAACATTTCCTTATGTTGAGGGTTCATCAAAACTGCCATAATATGTTCCTGTATATTCTCCATAGCTCCTTAGATAACAGAGTTGATGGTAAGTACACTTCCTGAAGAACTGCCTAGTTGAGAAGTAAGCATGATGTAGAAGTCCTCACAAGTACATTAGATGAATGTGCATGTGACCCAAATCCGTACACCTTGTTTTTAGAAACACTTCCTGTGGCTTCCACCCATATAGTAGCATCAAATGAAGGTTGTGATTCAATCTTCGAGCCATACTTTTTATTAAGACCAGTCTTATATGCCTCCTACAACCATATATCAGAATAAAACAAATATAAGAATTATAAATAAACAAATATATCTATATCATGGATGATATGCATAAAAATAAAATAAACAAAAGAATAATAAATTAATCTATTAATATATATATTAACATAAAATATATTTAGATATAAAATTGAAAACATACACTAACTTTCTTGGATTTTGCATCCACAAACTCTCCTGTCCCTTTCTTCATATGGGTGCACTCAAAAAGCGATGCAATAGTAGGTTCTACACCATTCTCTTGCATCTACAACAAGTTATTGTATCATAAATATATTATGAATATAAACATCAATAGGAATTAAGAAATACTAAATAAATTACCATTCTCCTCTTATGCGTCACAAAAAGAATGGAACTCCCTGAATGCTTAGTGATTGAGTCTTCTTTTTGCTTCATTCGATTTTCCTGACCAGCTTTAGACTTATGCTGCCACTTATCTTTAAGACAATGCCTCTGACATAACTCATCCCATATTTCTTGTCTCATCCAACTTGGATGAACTTTGTCGATCGTGTCTGCAAGTGTGGCTAGTGGATCCTCTCCTTTAACTTATCAACACATTTCTTTCGTGCCTCACTCATCATGCCTGTCAGTAGAGATCTGTTGGTACTCACCCAATATTTTCTAATATTATAATCATCAACTGGAGACCATCTATACCTTGCCTGTAAAACATATCAAAGACTTATGCTATGTTATCATAATAACTTCGTTATGAACTAAGTAACAATTTAATACATCACCTCAAATCTACGTAACAACTCATCTTTGGTTGTTTGCTCCAATAAATCCCACAAAGGCCAAGCTTCTTTAAAACATTGCTTCAACCAAACACTCATCTGACGTGATACCTCAGGCTCGACGAATATATGCATTAAACATCAAGCAAATTAATCATATGAAATAAAAATAAAATAGATATCAAATAAAAATATATAATTATAAAACTTACTTATTCATTTCTACTGTGATGGAAACTTTATCTGTTTCAACTATCGGCTTAGGAGCAGGCTGGTTTGGGCCTCTTGTATGTGTAAAGCCAATCGAACCTACACTATCAGGCACATGAGATGAAGGATTGGCAGAGGGCTCCTCCATGGGCACTGATCCATGTTGCTCAACACGCGAAGGTGTGCAAAATAGCCTATGGATAGATCGTTGTGGATATCTTCCAGTATCCCTATCATGTTCATCTTGAACCTGTTGTCAGGATACATCTCTTCCTCTACCACCCTTTTCACGAAGTCTAGATGCTCCACCATGTGTCATTATCCCTGTTGATATACAAAGATTAGATGCATATATTAAATATCATGGATATAATTTAAGATCATATATATTATTTACAATAATATAATACAAACCCATAATGTAAACATAGTGCAAATAATCAAGATAAATATTTGATAAATTATGATCAAAATTATCCAAAATATATAAATTATAAATAATTCTCATTACATGGCAACTAAAATTAAATGTGAATAGCAACATTATACAAATCAATCATTATCACTATCAGACAATTCAAACTCATTTTCGTCCTCATTAGACTCATCATTGTCTTCAAATTCTTCTTCTTCCTCATCTTCTGCATCCTCTCCATCCTTTTCTTCTTCCTCTTCATCTTCTACCACTGCTTCTTCTAATCTTTGTTGCAACTTACGTATCTCATCATCATTAAGCATTTCATACTGAGAGAAATCAACTAGCAAATTAGGTATGTCAAGATCTTCATCAGCTTGAACTATAGATAGGTCTGTGATCTCATCCTCTTGATAAATATCAATATCCGGAGATACATTGATATTACTTGTATCCACGAAAGGGATATTAAAGGAATTCCTAGCTTTAGCTTTACACACAGCCCACCAACCATCTGTCTCCCTACTCTTGCATGGATAAGTGGTGTAATATACTTATTGTGCTTGTTGTGCCAATACAAAAGGCTCCTTGGTATTCAATCGTGATTTGTAGCGCATGTCCACAAGGCCATGATCACGATGCACTCTAATTCCTCTCTCAGTATCATACCAATCACATTTAAATAATACAACCTTGTTTGCAGCACCATAATAAGTTAACTCCAAAATCTCAATTAACATGCCGTAATAATCACGTTCAAAGTCATTGTAACAGCTTCCTTTACACATACACCACTATTCATTGTTTGTTTATTAATGCCATATTCAAGTGTATGAAATTTGAAACCATTGACAAAATATCCTTTGAAAGTTGTAACTCCTGCATTTGGGCCTTGTGCTATATCCACGATACGTCGATCAATTCCATGCCTCTCACTCTTCACCTATTTTCAAGAAAAAATTATTACAATCATCTAACTTAATGATCAATAATAAAAAAAACATATTACATAAAGTACATTATCAACTGACCAAATTTTTTAACCATCTTGCAAACTCTCGCTCACATAGTCTCTCAACTTCTGCATCGGTTATTTGAGGTGAACATGCTCTGACATGCAACTCATATCGACTGTATTTATGTTAGTTGCAGATAGTTAGTCCAAATAATTTAATACCTTATATATATTATAAATTAAAAATGGAACACTTACTCTATAAACGGTCCAAGCTCTTCACAGTTAAGCAATACATAAATATGTGCAGCATCATACTCTTCATCAGTCATTAACCTATAAGATGCAGTTGTTTCCATTGATCATCCAAGATGTGAAAATATAGAAAGACATCCTGAAGTCCTCACATCTCCTCCATCATCATTTCGTGGAACTCGAGTTAACATTGTTTGTACCTCAGGCTCAAAATAATATGAGCAAAAAGAGCTAATTTCTTCGGTAACATAGGCCTCACATATTGAACCCTCGACAAAGGACTTATTTCGTACCATTCTTTTCAAGTATAACATGTACCTAAACAACATAAATTTTACTTGTATAAGATAGAAATTTAATAAATTATATACTAAAAATAAAGAATGGTACCTCTCAAATAAATACATCCATCTAAATTGATTTGGTCCTCCAACCTTTGCTTCATAAGCCAAGTGAACCGGCAAGTGTTCCATGGAATCAAAGAAAGCGAGAGGAAAGATTTTCTCTAACTTACATAAGGTTTCAACAATATTTTTCTCTAAGATTTTCATATGCTTAACCTGAATGACAGTGAAGCAGATATCTCAAAAGAAATGGCATAATTCGATTATTGCATTCCATACTGAAGGTGGCACCATATCCTGAAAAGCAATAGGAAGCAATCTCTCCATAAGTATGTGGCAATCATGACTCTTTAATCCATAGAACTTACAATCATTAACATTCACACATCGAGATATATTTGAGGCATAGCCATCGGGAAGCTTTAATTCCTTTAACCAGTTACAAATATTCCTTTTCTGTTCAGTAGTCAATGCATAAGAGGCTTTAGGTTTGCAAAGCCTGTCATTATATGACTTTAAGTGCAAATGAGGCCTACTGCAATATCTTTTCAAATCTTTCCTTGCCTTTGCAATATCTTTGGTTTTATTCTTAATATCCATTACTGTATTAAAAATATTCTCAAACACATTTTTTTCTACATGGATAACATCAAGGTTATGTCTGATAAGATTTGTGTGCCAATAAGGTAACTCCCAAAACATACTTCTTTTTATCCAATTATGTTCAGCACCAAATCCAGGTAATTTTTGTTTAACATGTTGTGTGCCAAATATGAATATGGAAGCATGCACACCCTGTTTAATATTTCTTCACTAGATAATCGAGGAGGGGGTACATCTCTCTCAACTCGACCACGAGAAAAAGCATTACGTTATCTCCTGTATTGATGATCAAGAGATAAAAACTGACGATGACAGTCAAAAAATGATGTCTTGCCACCATTTTTTAGGATGAATGCCTTAGTGCGCTCCATACAATAAGGACATGATAGTCTTCCATGTGTGCTCCATCCAGATAACATGCCATATGTAAGGAAGTCACTAATTATCCATAGAAGTGCTGCTTTCATTTGAAAATTTTGCCTTCTACTCACATCATAAGTATTCACCCCCACTCTCCATAATTGCTTCAACTCCTCAATTAGAGGCCTTAGAAATACATCAATATTCTTGCCTGGACTCTTCGGACCTGGTATCACCATGTTTAAAAAAATATACTGTCGCTTAAGACACATCCATGGAGGTAAATTATATACCGCAATCAAAATAGGCCAACATGAATAAGGTGTTGATGAATGTCCAAAAGGATTGAATCCATCGGTACACAATCCCAAACACACATTTCTTGGATCGGATGCAAAGTCAGGATGAATTCTATCAAAATGCTTCCATGCCTCACTATCACATGGGTGCGCCATAAATCCATCTGCACATCTATTTGAAGCATGCCAAGTCATATATTATGTTGTTTTTGATGACATAAACAACCTTTGAAGCCTATCGATTAATGGAAGATATCGTAGTACTTTAAAAGGAATATTCTTTGCCTTTACACCATAATAACTTCTTCTAGATTTCCATCGAGCATGACCACAAATACTGCATTCTATCTTTGCCTCATCTTTTAAATAATATAACATACACATATTAGGACACACATCAATCTTTTGATAGCCATGGCCAAGCTTCCCCATCATTTTCTTTGTTTCATAGAAATTGTCTACTAGATTCTCATCTTCTGGTAACAAGCCCTTGATAATCGATAGGAGACGATCATAACAGTTTTCACTCATATTGAATTCAGACTTACAATTTAATAGTTGCGATACTGCAGATAATTTGGTGTGCTTTCGACATCCCTTTCATAATGGCTCATCCGCTGCTCTGAGTAAAGAATAGAATTTCTCAGCATGTGGATTTGGGGGTTCATGCACATCATAACCTTCTTCATTGGTGATCTCCATATTTGGTTGGAATTCTTGAAATTCTGGACCGAACCCTTCTACTACCAACCTTCTGTATAGATTAATATCATATTCTAAAGATTCTTCGACATGACTATAAGTCTCACCGTGTGAAGTCCATACAGTATAGAGCTCATCAAAACCTTTATAGTAAAGGTGCAAAAGAACTTCATCTCTATCACAAAATTTTAAGTTACGACACTTTGAACATGGACATCTAATTTTATTTCCATCTACATGATTAGGTTGCGAAAATGCAAATTGAAGGAATCTTTCCACCCCTTCCTTAAATTCATTAGTGATATATCCATTTCTCAACCGATTATACATCCAACTGCGATCTCCTGACATGTTGTATCTTTATACCTATATAAATTTAATATATAGTCATAAATTTTATCAATCTATTTATCAAAAGAAAAAAGAACATACACTTTTATAAAAAAAAGGAACTTATATAATGAATAAGAAATAGAAGAGGAAAAGGAAGTATTGGCATTTGGGCAAGATGATCCTATAGTTACTTTAAGAATGCAGCAACTCGTTCAAGCTACTTAAATTAGCAACCCTATCACTTATAATATAAGTAGTATAAGAACTAACAAAGCCATGGCATTTGAGCGAGATGATCCTATAGTTACTTTAAGTTATTCAAATGAAAGTGTTAGGTAGATGGCAATTTGTTACGCAATGGATAATCAAATAAATAATGATCAACTAAACATTCCCAAAGTTGAAGGTTACAAATAAGAATACACTAAATGCATTATTAAAACTATGCATCATTGGTAAAACTATGTGTTGCCGATCTCGCCGCGATGGCCTGTAGCTCGTGAGCTGGCACCGGTTCTCTGACTCTCTCACCTTGAGATCTCCAAACTAACGGACCTGCAAAATAAGGTCAGAGACCCAGGCCGGGGGTTCCGGCGGGGGCACTCCGACGATCAAGTCAGAGAGCGGCAAAATGGAATAGGACCTCTAAGGCGGGCTCCCGAAGGATCCCCGTGCTTAGAAGAGATGTAAAATGAAAGAAGTGTAGGGAAGAGAGGAGTTGAGGCCCGGCCTCCCGTGCTAGGGCCACCGAGCTCTCGTCTCATGACTTCCCGGGATCCTCCTGGATCGTTCTTTTGGTGTTCTCTCCTTTTTTCCACCTACCTTTCCATCCATTTTTACCGTCCCTTTTATACCACCGAACCGCCTTCAGCCCACGTCCCCTCCAGGGGGCTCCCTGAGACCTCTGGACCTTCTCCTTCCCCTTCTTCTTCGAGTCTGGGAGTTAAGTGGCCGGCCCACCTCGTCCGTAGTGTGTCATGAAAGGGGAAAGACTGGTGAGGCCTTGGGCCGAGCACGGGAGCTCTCCTTTCGGGGCGTTGACGGTGGGCTTCCAGCCGTTTCAGGCTCCTGCCCGCTAGGATTTCATTCCTCGATTGCGGGGCCCTGACTAACTGGTGTAAACGAGGTTTCGTGTATCACCACAGGATGTACCGGTGCCTTGTATGGAGCGTGGCGCGCGTTGGCTCTAGTGGCGACCTCGCGACCCGTGTCTCTGCCTCCCCGAGGCTTTGCAGAGTAGGGCTGACTACGGCCGAGGTAGACCCATCAAGGGGCGCCACCTGGCGCCACCTGGCGGTGAAGCGAGGGGCTGCCAGCTTCGACCGAGATAGACCCCTCCTAGGTGGACACCTGACGGAGTGGCAGAGAGAGGCTCGACTTTGATAGAGGTAGACCCGTCTTGAAGTGCCACCTGGTGAAGGAGCAGGAGGGCCCGGCTCGACCTCGACGGAGGTGGACCTATCTTGGGGTGCCACCTGGCGAGGGAGCGAGGGGCCACCAGCTTCGACCGAGGTGGACCCCTCCTGAGTGGACACCTGGCGGAGTGGCAAAGAGAGGCTCGACTTCGACCGAGGTGGACCCCTCTTGGGATGCCACCTAGCAAAGGAGCATGAGGGCCCGGCTTGACCTCGGCAGAGGTGGACCCATCTTGGGGTGCCACCTGGCGAGGGAACGAGGAGCCGCCAGCTATGGTCGAGATGGACCCCTCTTGGGTGGACACATGGCGGAGTGGCAGAGAAAGGCTCGACTTCGCCCGAGGTGGACCCGTCTTGGGGTGCCACCTGGCGAAGGAGCAGGAGGGCCCAGCTCGACCTCGGCAGAGGTGGACCCGTCTTGGGGTGCCACCTGGAGAGGGAGCGAGGGGCCACCAGCTTCGACCGAGGTGGACCCCTTCTGGGTGGACACCTGGCGGAGTGGCAGAGAGAGGCTCGACTTCGATCGAGGTGGACCCGTCTTGGGGTGCCACCTAGCGAAGGAGCAGGAGGGCCCGGCTCGACCTCGACAGAGGTGGACCCGTCTTAGGGTGCCACCTGGCGAGGGAGCGAAGGGCCGCCAGCTTCGACCGAGGTGGACCCCTCCTAGGTGGACACCTGGCGGAGTGGCGAAGAGAGGCTCGACTTCGACCGAGGTGGACCCGTTTAGGGTGCCACCTGGCGAAGGAGCAGGAGGGCCCGGCTCGACCTCGACAGAGGTGGACCCGTCTTGGGGTGCCACCTGGCGAGGGAGCGAGGGGCCACCAGCTTCGGCCGAGGTGGACCCCTCTTGGGTGGACACTTGGCGGAGTGGCGGAGAGGCTCGACTTCGATCGAGGTGGACCTGGCTTGGGGTCCCACCTGGCAAAGGAGCAGGAGCACTTCTTTCCAAACGGGGGATCTTTTGAAAGAAAAAATTTACGTGGTACTGACCGTGTCCAGCTGGACCTGACACGTGCTTCACGTCAGCGATGTAGCCATATCACTATGCATTAATCCTATAGTTACTTTCAGGTTTTCCACAAGATATATCTTACCAGAACGAAGAACTTAAAAACTATGCATCATTGATACAAGAAACTATGCATCATTGGTAAAACTATGCAAAGGATATATTGACACAAACTGAATCCCACAAGATATATCTTACCAGAACGAAGAACTTCAAAAGGAAATAAAATACAATATATACTCAAACTGTGACGAACAAAGTGCAACTCTAATTGGGACTATTTGTGGACATTGAATTTTTTTTTAAAAAAAAACGTAGAAAAGACCTCTTATTTATTATAAATATCATGAACAAGAGTGAAAACACAGGTTTTACAAATTGTATACTAATATCATTTAACTGATGAACAAACAGCATTCTACACAGGAAAGGGATTCAATATCCATGAATAGACAATCCAGTCAGTAGACATTAACATTCCTATTACATATACTAAAACTCATTTATTCACCAAGGAGTATAACAAAAATTACTTAAGTCTTCCACTTTCCTTCTTATAACTATTCCTTAGTTTCACCTGTATGTCAGAGAAATCTATTTTTTCCTCGTTCAAATGAAAGTGAAAGCCTCAAAAGTAATATATTTGCAACATTCACTACCAAACATAATTTTCCACCACATAATAAAATTGATTTAATATTATTTACCAATTGCCACCAACAATATCAAAAACATAATACTATGTAAACTGATCATATAGCAAATCTTATTCATGATTAAACTAGCAACAAACCTAAACTTGAGAAAACACCAAGGAGGGACTTTCTACTTAGCTTGCTTAACAGGGAGGAAAGCAGGCTAGACTCGAACCTGACCAGTATTGATCAAATAAGGACATGTTCTACCTCCAAAGTCGAGAGCTACGCACATACAAAACTTGTTCTATTTAAGCATACATCTCACAAAAAATCAACAGAACTCTGATAACACCAACGGACACAATCAAACCCAACAAAATTAATTCATAGATTAGTTATGCTCTTAAAATACATCAGGATATAAAACCAGACGTCCAACATAACGATCCCGTCTCCCTCTGATCCCCATTGTTTTCCTCTGCTTTATCCATCCCAAGGAGTCTCAATCGGACTATTTGGCTCTGGTTTTTCCATCCCAAGGAGTCTCAATCGCGTGGGAGGCTTAGAGAGGACCAAGAGCCCCTTGCTCTACTTCCCCACAGATCACCGAGAAAGAGAATGAAGCAAAACGAAAAGAAATAAAAAATATGAGGTAAGGATCTTACAATGTCTTTGATCTTTCTCTCAATCGCCCCCCTTTCCTCTATTTGTTCCATCCCAAGGAGTCTCGATTGCATGTGAGGCTTAGAGAGGTAAGACCAAACCTTGCACTACTTCCCACGGCTTTGCTTCCCCATAGTTCACCGAAAAATAGAATCAAACAAAATGAAAAGCAAAAAAAAAAAAAAAAACTAGAACAGAATGATCTTACCATGTCTTTGATCTTTCCTGTGATTTCTCCTAGTATTTTTTTCGCTATTTTCTTGGTCTTCGGAGTCCTGATCGATCCGTGGAGAAGAAGGTGAAGAGACGAGGGAGGTGAAGAGCCCTGTTTGGGTTTTTGGGTTTTAAGAGGAAAGGTGCGTTTGGGTTTTGGAGGTTTAAGAGGAAAGGGTAGGAGACGAGATGAAGCAGCGGCCCAATTCCAAGTATGAAATTTTATATATGTACAAATTTGCAACCTTAGGTCTACCATTTTCCAATTCTATATGTTTACGAATAATATAGCTAACCGTGCCATGTACAAATTGGAAACCATTTTCTTCTTTTTCCTTTTTTTTTTAAATTTTTTAAACAAGGTCCAGATGAAGGATGACCCGAACTCAAATAGATTGGATTATTCTGGAATTGATAATGTCGTGTCTGAAACTTGGCCTTAATCTGACATGAATTAGAACTGGTCAGGTGAAACTTGTCACGTGAATGACTTTAATCTATCAATAAGGCCAATTTTCCCAAAGAGATTGTCCCTATCAGCCTCTTGTGTGCAAGTGGGATGCTGGGCCCAAACAAGTGAACCGAAGTGCCCAACCAAACGTAGAGCCGGTCCATCCTTGAAGGCAAATCCAGTCTGTTAGGTCAAGTGTAGCTCTCAGATTAAGACTCAGCTCCCTAACAGATTTGACATGAAACTTACAAATTTCAACCAGTCCAATTGAATTTGATCCTATATTATATATATATATATATAATCTTGGTCCCGTCAGGTCTCCTTTCAGATCATTATTAAGTTTTGAAGTCTAGGTCCAGATTTTTTAAGATACATATATATATATAACTTGAGGCTCGTTTCACTACTCTAATTTGGATGAGAATTTGAATGTGGTCAGCGATGACCTTGACAAGCTGGCATTTGATGGTTACCTTCTATACGCTCCATGTTGCACAGCGCCTACACTTCTTTGAGCCTAAATTCATCGATGGAAGGACGGTGGTCCTCTTTGGCTTGCTTAATGGCACCTCCATTGGCTTTCTCAACCTTAGCCTTGGCTTCAACTCTATTGATTTTATCAGGCAAGTGCTCCTGTAACTACTTTTCCTTCATACCCCATGCTATCATCATCTTATAACTCTTGTCAAATGATAATGGTTGTTTCATTTCGAAATATTTCAATTTCCCTCCTATATATATATTCTAAAAAATCCATGCAATATTAATTTAATCAATATCATCTGTTGATATACTTGCAGATGACTAAAGTCGCCATCGTACCATTCACGGTGCTGCTGCAGACTGTCTTCCTAAATAAAAAATTTAGGTCATGCAAAGCACCAGTGGATATTACTCCATTTTTCATCTTAACCTTTTGGTTTCTTTTTCATCTGTCAAAAATAAGGAAAAGGATGTATGTGATGTATCCTGAAGCGTATTTGGAAAGGGCTTCAGATTTACCCTAAAAAAGAGAAAAAGAAAATAGAGGGGGGGGGCTTCAGGTCCAAACCTGATGCAATTGGTCAATAAATAAGAGCATATGATATGCTATGTACTAGTTTGACGGAGCTCATCTATGCAAGATAAGTTATTCGTAAGCTGCTCATCTCTGCTCGTTCATTAGAAGGGTGGAGAGGTGGTGTGGAGTGAAGGAAGTGGTGGAATGGTTTGTTTTTAGTTAGAGAGAGTGGTGTTTTGATAAGATTTGAACGAGTTAGAGAGAGAGGGATGAAGGATTTTTTTTGTTTAATTAATAGTATTAAAAATTAGTACATAATATTAATTTTACCTATGACTTTTATTTTTATGCCAGTGAGAGAATCTGTAAATGATATTTGCTTGGTACAAGATTTTAAAATCACTAAGGGATTTCTAAGAAAAAATCCCTCTCTGATATCATTTTTTTTGTTTTTAAAAATATCTTACCAACACCAAGGGATTTATCCCTTAGTAAATCTCCCAGGGACCGAACTTCCCTTACAAATCCCTTACTAAAAATTGTTTAAATAATCACTCATTGATCCCTTGCAAATTACCAAGGGATTTCCAAGGAATTTATCAAGGAAAATATATCCCTGGTAAATCCCTTAGAAATTCTTTATTGAAACTAAATTTTGAATGCAATTTAAAATCCCTTGAAAATCCCTTTCTAATCCCTTGGTAATTTTCCGAGGGACATATCCCTTGGTGATGTCCCTTGGTGAAAAGCTGATTTCTGGTAGTGCGTGACCGGGCACATAATCCTAGATATCATCCTAAAAATCATGCTAAGCCTAACCTTCAATTTAATATCCAAATAGTAGTAAAGAACAATCTTATCAATTATTTATTATTTCTAGAGTTTTTCATAAAGGTTAACAGATAAATAAAATATAAATAAAATATAAATAAAATATAAACTCATGATTTAATATCTAAACCTTAGTTTCTCACTGACCGGTCCCAAAGTCTAATTGATCTTCGATATCTGAAACAAAAACATAGGAAAACAGGAGATGAGCTATACAGACTCGGTAAGTTATCATCACCTCTAATATACATATACAAATATGCCAATAACAATCAGTAACAGATACAACTCATATATACAAGATGTCCATCTCAAAATAATATACCAGTAATACTATGCAAATGTGTATACTTAAATGCAACCGACACAGACACGACATGACTATGGATGGCCAACCATTTACTCTACTCTCCTAGTCCCTCTGACTATGGCCACGATCGACCCGTGGCTCGCCCCGAAAAAGACTATATCATGTCTCACATACCGTTCAACGGTCATATGCCAACTATCGCCCCAATGGAGGTCCAAAAGGAAAACTAGTTCTGAGTATCATACGAGAAAACATACATCCTCTGTATGTGCCCGCCACACATAGCTAAAATAAGGCAACTAGCTCCTGTCTTACATACTGCTCAATGGTCATGTGCCAGCGATCGCCCCGTTGGAGGTCCAAAAGAAGACTAGGTCCTCGTATAATCATAGTCGAACTAGAGAGCATCCACATCGACACAATACATCCACACCGACACAATACATCCACACCAGCACAATGCATCCATATCAACACAATGCACCCACACCAACACAATGTATCCACACTAATGCAATCAAATGCAGATATATTACATATATTTAATAATTCATAAATATATAATATATTGGCATACAATATCAGAGGTCAAGATAACTTATTGAAAAGTATCCATCAACTAAGTGCAGTTCAATCCATAGACCCGATTTTTTAGAGACAACGACGATCCTGAGTCACGAATTTTTATTTTATCATATAATTAATTTCTATAAAAAAGGAAATTAAATAGAAAACCCAATTTCCTGGAACATCCTCGTCCGACAATTCTTTTCCTCCTTTCCCCCTCCTTCCATTTATTTATTTATTATTATTTATATATATATTATTTTATTATTATTTTTAAACTATACCTTTGCTGGGCCAGCCCATCCCAGAAACAGGCCCAGCCCAACACAGACAACAAAGCCCAGCCCAACCCTGTTAACAAAGTCAACCCTTCTCTGTTAACAGGGCCGGACAAGCCTCATCCCAGGAAAGCAGAACGGCGGCGATTCTCACGATCGACCACCCGGGAAGGATCGCTGAAAGAGAAGGAAGCGATCGGTGGCGTCCCTGGCGACTATCCGGCCACCTACCGGAAACCCAAAACGAACGAATCCCCCTCCCCATCCCGGTCGATCGACCCTATACAAGCCCACGCTCGAGAGGGGATGGGCTCCCGTCGGTCGCCCCTGCTCATGCCAACACTCGCACAAAAAAAAAAGAAACAAGGGATAGGGTACGTACATACTTGGCATGGTCTGCATCCACCGGAGGAAGATTGTTCTGAAAAAAGCCAAGGCACGAAGGAGTGGGGGGTTCGTCGGCGTCCACCGGAGGAAGAAGGGTTTCGAGATGGGTTGAGACACGCGAAGAAATCTCTCTTTAAAGGAAGAAATCCTTCTCTCCCATGCTGTCGACCTCCGTTTCCGGCTTATCCACCAAATAATCCGGTCGTTCGGTGCCTAGCTTAATCCGATCTGAAGTCGACAAGGACTGCCAACTTCAGCCAAAAAATGGTCCAATAACATCGGGTCTCGCATCTTCAAAGCCAACCTATCCGGGGTTAAGAAAGAGGAGGTGAAGGTGGAGGTAGAGGAGGGCAGGGTCCTCAAGTTCAACGGGGAGCGCAGCAGGGAGAAAGAAGAGAAGAACGACAAGTGGCATCGCGTTGAGAGGAGCTGCGGCAAATTCCTCCGACGGTTCCGGCTGCTGGAGAACGCTAAGGTTGACCAGGTGAAGGCTACCATGGAGAACGGTGTTTTAACGGTGACCGTGCCCAAAGAGGAGACGAAGAAACCCGAGGTGAAATCCATCGAGATCTCTGGCTGAGGAGAATAAAAAGAAGGTTCTGAAGCGCCAAGTAGAGATGTATCATCCTTGAATAAAGCCATGGAGTATCCGGCTGGCACGTTGTCGAAAGCGTGCACTTCCTGTTTTTTTTGTTTGATTTCCGAGGGTTGGTCATCGGTGCGTAATTAGTGTGTTCAGAGTGAGCTTGTTTTGGTTTTTGTCCTGGTCCCGTACGGCTGCCTTTTCGATGTAATGGGAAATTATATGTGCCTTCTGAATATTATCCCTGATCTGAAGCCTTTTTTATGATGATTTAATACGATAACGACCATGTGTCTGTGATGGCATTGAGTGCAAATGAGTTAAGCTGCCCGTGAGGTACTCAGAAAGTTCAGTTCAATTTGATCATTTTGTTATGATATCTTTATTTTATTTTAATTAATTAATTATTTTTTATTTTATAAATTATATCAGATGATAAGAAAAGTGTTCGGCTTTATAATATTGTCTTCTCGTTATTAATTCTAAATTTTCGACTTTGTATCATTATATCGATCCGAAGATCATGCTTGATTTTCTGGGAAGCAAACTATTTATTATTTTTGATTTCATGCATCCACATTAATCCGAAGACTATGCCTAAAATATACGGTTTCGTATATATGATCCAGAATATTTTTTCTATATCTTCAGCTTCATATTATTATTTTTGTCCGGAGATCATGCTTATTGTCTTTGACCTATTATTTAAAGGATATTATATTCTAGATCTTCGGCTTCGTATTTTTATCTCAATCCGAAGACGATGTTGAATGTCTTCAGCTTCGTGCAATTGTCTTGATCCGAAGATTTGATTTCTCGGGCAAATACCTTCGACTTTATTTTTTCAACCTAAAGATTGTAAGTGTTTATTTTTATCACGTCTAAGAAAGATCCGAAGTGTGAAGCCAACATTCCCTTCAAGAGTGCTACTAAAGAGAATGTAAAGATCATTTCGGATCTATGCTTAAAGAATGAGGATTCTGGAGCACGTGGGGTTCTTGGACAAACAGTTGAAATCTGTTGCCCACGTGGTCTGAAGCCTCAGATTGAACAAACCCCGGATATAACGGCTTTTCCGACAGCCACTACTTGCAGTTAAGAAGTGGTTGCGCTTGTCAACCTCCATAACCGTAAGTAGTTACGTTGGAGCTTATAAATAATGATAAGAGGGGACACTGACGGGATCCGGACTCTTTTCTTGGACATTTTTTCTATTTCTTTCTTCCCCATCCTTGCTTCTATAAGTTTTCCATTCTGTTGTTGCTTGGATATCTTCTGACTTTAGCATCGGAGTGTCCCCGCCGGAAAACCTCCGGTCAGGGATTTGTTTTGCAGGTTCTGGTTCGCAGCGGCCCAGCGGAAGGATCACTCCATCGGTCGACAGAGATTCAGCATCAACTTTCTTTCCCATCCTTGCTTCTATAAGCTTTCCATTCTGCTGTTGTTTGGGTCTCTTCTGACTTTAGCATCGAAGTGTCCCCCGTCGAAAAATTTCTGGTCAGGGATCTGTTTTGCAGGTTTTGGTTCGCAGTGGCCCAGCAACGAAAGATCACTCCATCCGATCGACGGAGATTTAGCGTCAACAGCCATGAACAAGTCCATTTCGAGCTTTTTCAAATCGAACTCGCTGGCAAGGAAGTCGGTTTAAAACTCATTCAAATATGCTAATTTATATATTTTTCAAAATAATATAATTTTTATCTACCTTAACGTATCGGTAAGGTTTGAATTTGAGATTTTAGTAATTCGATTTGGGTCGATTTAATTGCATCAATAAGGTAGACTACAATTTCAAGTCTCGACTCACCTCCACCTCTTTATATATGTCTGGAAAAAATAATTTGTGAACACTCGAGGATTTGGTCTAATATGGCAGCAGACCATCAAGGCCCGTGTCGCTCGCCAATTTTGGAATTGGAATATTGTTTAGATGGCATCCAATCGTACGGTATGACCGATTCTAGGACTGGTTCTGAAAAAGATTTATATCCTTTTTCGAGGTTACGTTCGGCACTGTTAATCATGATCTATTCACTAAAATATGCAATTGAAATTAAATAAAAATCTTAATTTTGTTTTAAGAAAGAAAGAAAAAAATTCATCAACCGAAGAACTATAGATACAACCACAAGCACCAAAATTCATCAATCAAAGAAACATAGATACAACCAGAAGCACTAAAAATTCGTTAATTGGAAAAACATAGATACAGCCACAAGCACCAAAAGAGCTTCCTCTAAAAAACAAACGGAGGACTAAATATAAAAGTTTTTTTTTTAATTTAAGCTAATATTAATTATTAATTTTATGGTTTATTAAAATCGGGTTGATTGTATGGCCCATATTAATAGATATTTGTTGAGCCCAATGTTACATGATCATTGTGTTTGGATTTTAGATCCACCTTATGTTGGTTAGTATGGTTGAGATGGCACAGTATAGACCTTAGATCAACTGGTTCATAATGGGAGGGCCTGTTAGAGTTTACTTATAAATAATAGGCTATGTCCCCTCTCCACTCCTCATGATGATATTATTATTCTATGTGAGATTTGTTCTTATGGCTTGTCCCATCAAAAAGCCGTCTGAGAATGCTTGAGAGAAGAACTATGCTTTCGGTGTTCATGTAAGCTTATAGGTTTGGGATTAATAGCGAATACACGTAAGTATTCCAAATCTAAACTTTTTGGAGGTTTGATTATATGATAAAAATTACATATATGTTTTTATACAGCATCTAAAAGGTTTTATATTCTAACATTCCATGGGATTAATAGATCTATTGTTTGCTTAAACCAATTCTTGGAAATAATATTTTTAGATATTTTAGAAATTATGCATAAAATCTAGTGTTGCCGATCTCGCCGCCGCGCCCGTGGCCTCGGAATCGCCGATCCGACTAACCGTCCTGCTCCTGGGGCCTCCTGGCTGGACCGGACCTACAAGGCAAGGTCAGAAGACCCTGGCCGGGGATCCCGGCGAGGGAGCTCCGACGATCAAGTTAGTAGACGGCGAGAGGGAACAGACTCTCTGGGACGGGCCCCCGAAGGAGTCCCAAACTCAGAGAATTTACTAGCAAGAAAGATGCCAGAGAGACCAGAAACCCGGCTGGATTCCTTTGCCGAGCTCACGCCAAGCGATCCCCTCTCGGGACCTTGGATCTTGCTCTGGGAGCGGAGCTTCCAGCCTCTGTTTCTTACTTGTCTCACCTTCCCTGGTCGTCTCTTCTCTCCTTCCTTTTATCTCCTCCCGTTGCCTGCTCGTTTTCCGCTCCCGGGAGGCTCCCCTTGTCGCTCTCGTCGCCCTCCCTCCGTCCTTTTCTCTTTTCCCTTCTGGTTCAAAGGAACAGACGGCTTTCCGGCCTCGTTTGCCGAGCCTAGCAGGGAAAGAGTAAGGGAGGGGGGCGCTGGCCGGGCGGCCGACCAGACCTCGGGCCGAGTGTGGGCGCTCTCCTTTCCAGGTGCCGGCGCTGTCCGTTAACGGGCCCTGTTTTGTCAGAACCGCATCTCTCGACTGCGGAACCTGTCGGGCCAACGTAAGTGATGTTTCGCGTGCCGCCGCCAACCGTACGGGGCGCCTTCCTCGGGATGCGGTGCGCACGGCTCGAGGGTCAACCTCGGAGCCTGCGCCTCCGCTCTTTGGGACCTTCTCTGTACGAGCTGCCTGACCTCGGCCGAGGTGGACCCCTCCCGGGTGGACACCTGGCGGGGCGGCAGAAGGATGCTCGGCTTCGGCCGAGGTGGTCCCGTCTCCGGGGGCCACCTGGCGAAGGAGCGAAGGGGCCTGGCTCGACCTCGGCCGAGATGGGACCATCTCAGGGTGCCACCTGGCGAGGGAGCGGGGGAGCAGCCAACCTTGGCCGAGGTGGACCCCTCCTGGGTGAACACCTGGCGGGGCGGTAGAACGATGCTCGACTTCGGCCGAGGTGGTCCCGTCTCCGGGGGCCACCTGGCGAAGGAGCGAAGGGGCCCGGCTCGACCTCGGCCAAGGTGGGACCGTCTCAGGGTGCCACCTGGCGAGGGAGCGGGGGAGCAGCCGACCTTGGCCGAGGTGGACCCCTCCTGGGTGGACACCTGGCGGGACGGCAGAAGGACGCTCGCCTTCGGCCGAGGTGGTCCCGTCTCCGGGGGCCACCTGGCGAAGGAGCGAAGGGGCCCGGCTCGACCTCGGCCGAGGTGGGACCGTCTCAGGGTGCCACCTGGCGAGGGAGCGGGGGAGCCCGGGCCGAGCTCGACTTCGGACATGTGGGAGCCGCAGCTGACTCGGCAGAAAACCTCCACGTGGCTCGAATCATGCCCGACGGGATCTGAGACCGACCACGTCATCATTACGGCCGTAACAGTTGCCCCCCAATCCAACGTTCCGTTGGGGCGTCGTGGAATGGAACGTTGGGATTAAATGCAGATATAACGTGGGGAGGCGAAGATCTTGTGTCATAATTGCCACGATCCTCGTCGCCGTTTCTCGTTGCGCCCGAAGCCCTATAGGAGGCCGCCACGCGTCGCCTATTCGCCCGCAATAAATGTGTCGCTTCGAAGCAGAGGCCGTTTCCCTGCTAACGAGGCGTCGGTGTCGGGCATGCATCCACGCGGCGATCATCCAATGGCCCGGAGCGGAATGACGGGTACGGCGGCTGTCGATTGAGTTTGAAAAGGAGGGGACTTTCCGGAATGAGGCCTTTCACCTTGCTCCGTGGGCGGTTTGCTGCAGGCTAATTTCCACTGCCCCGCATTCGCACAGTGCATTTTCGGTGAGTGCCCTCATTTTCTTCTTTGTCCTCCTCTTCTCTTCCGGTGAATTTTTCTCGCTTTCTTCTTTGTCATGGCGCGCCGTCGCCATGTTTCCTCCAATCCGGACGAGGCCGGTCCGTCCCGGCCGAGTACTCCATCTTCTTCCTCCTCGGAGGAGGAAGTGATCCCGGAGGAGACCCGCAGGCGACTGCAACCTGGGGGTATCACTATTGGCATCCCCAGGGGTGTCAGGTCTCCTCCCATTGCTTCTGCTCTTCCACTTTCTTCCCTTCCTCCTCCGACTCTTCTTTCTGCCGGTCCCTCCGGTCATACTTCCACAATGACCGAAGGCGACCTTTCTTTGCTCCGGGAGGTCTATGGCATCCCGGGGTCAATCCGTCTGTTTGTTCCGCGGCCCGGGGATCGCGTCACCATGAGTGGCCCCGGTCGCATAGCCTTCTACGAGGACTTCCTTCTCGGGGGTCTTCGATTTTCTCTGCATCCCTTTTTCCTTTCCTTCCTTAGCCACTTCCGTCTCGTCCCGACCCAGTTGGCTCCCAATGCCATCCGGGTCATCTTCTCTTTCATTGTTTTTTGTCACTTCCACGGGTTTGTTGCCCGTTTCTGCCTCTTCAGGGCTCTGTTTACCCTGAAGAGGTACTCCACTGATGACGGTTGGTGGTACATCTCGCCCCGGCCCAGGTGTCTCCGGTTCGACCTCCCTTCTTCCATCAAGGGCTGGAAGAACCGGTTCTTTTTTGCCTCAATCGAGGACGTTGACTGGGCCTGGAGCGAACCGGATCGGTCTCCGAACCGGAACTCCCAGTCGAGTCGGCGGACCAAGAGGCCTACTCCCAGCTCCTGAGCGATGTGGTCCCGGCGCTCGAGGTTCTGCTCTCGGAGCAGAACTTGTTTGAGGCTGGGATCAGTCCCATCCGCAAGCCGGGTGAGACTCAGTCTTCCCCTGACCTCTGTATTCTTCCTCTTTGTTAGCCGAGCTGACTGACCTCTTTTTCCTTTGTGTTGCAGGCATGAAATTCTCGTTGGAGAACCTCCTGGAGGGCGCGGCCCAGAGGGACGTCGTCGAGGTGGATGAACCTGCGGCGAAGAGGGCTCGCACCGAGGTGAGCCAGGAGGTCGTGCCGGCGACCGTACCCAGCCCGGTGGTTGCTGCTCCCCCGCCCAGGCTGCCTCGGGGCGGGGCCGTCGATGCTCCAGCCGTCAGACTCGGCGGTGCTGCCGACGAGGGGGCCCCACCATCAGCAGTTCCGCCCCGCGCCGGCCCCATCATTGCCGCAGAGCCGACGGCGCCGCCCGCGACCTCAGCCGCCCCGTCGACGACAGTTCCTCCTGGAGGTCAGTCGCCGTCGCAGCCGACCTGATGGCTCCGCCGCCGGTGATCACCAACCGGTGCTCGGTAATCCGTGACAAGGGGCTCACGGAGAAAGTGATGGAGTACGCCTCCACCTCCCGGGACCGCCGATCTCGAGGCGGCAAGGACTACGCCGACGCCCTGCTCGGGATCCTCCCGCAGCTCTTCATGGTAAGTCCGAACTCAGAATTTTCTGTCCTTTGTGACTTCGGTTAGCCTTTCTACTGACCCGATCCTTTTTGTTGTGCAGATTGGGAACGACATGCTCCTGCTGAGGAACTTCCTCGCAGGGTATGCGAAGAATGATGCTGAGAAGGAAGAGAAGCTCGGCAAGCTCGCGGCCGACGTCAAAGACCTCATGGAGAAGGGGGTCGAGCTGCGAGCGAACAACCAGGCCCTCCAGGCAGACCTGGCGCGCGCCGAGGAGCGCGTCAAGGACCTGGAGTCCTCTCTGTCCGAGGAGAGGATCTCCCACCAACATCGTGCGGAGGAGGACGCGGCCGAGAGGGCTCGCCTCCAGGCCCATTCTCAATGGCTGGAGCGCCAGCTGGAGGAGGCCAGGCGGGAGGCGAGTGCGGCGAAGGAGCGGAGCGCCTACGTCAACGGGCTCCTGGAAGCCGCGAAGCGGGAGACACAGGAAGCCGTCCCGAGGTTCCGGGCCTCCGACGAGTACATTTCGGAGGTCCGGGAGGCCGCTGTGGACTCCTTCCTGAAGGGGTTCCAAGTGTGCCGGGAGAAGGTGGGGTCCTTCTACCCTGAGCTCGACCTCAGTGGGGTGGTGCTCGGAGGTAGGAGGCAAGGACCCGACAGCAGGGCTTCCGGCACGGCCGACGTCACAGCTGCGGCCCCGGCGAGCGACACGGTCGTAGCTCCGGAGCGGCCCCCTGAGCCAGCAGCCGCCGACGGCGAGTATGTGGAGCGCGCGACCCAGGCTGAGGACCCCGTCACCGTGCCAAACTGAACTATGTATCTTTTTTTTTTTTTTTTTTGGGGACTCCCGGCCTGTCGGGACTCCCTGTTTGTACTTCCCTTTCTTGAATCAATGAAGATCTAGTTTGGCCATGTCTCGACCTCGCCTTCCTTTTTTTTTTCTTCTTCTCTTCTTTTTTTTTTTTTTTTTTTTTTTTTTTTTTTTTTTTTGAGATGTTGATGTGGAGTGCCGAGACGAGGGTGGACCTGGTCCCATCCGGCGTTCAGATCAAAGTTCAGGGCATTCCGGACTGGATGGCAGCAGAGTAGGCCTTGAGCGGGCTCTTCTTTGGGCTTGCCTTCGTGCTCGCGTGGGCGAACTAGGTTCTGCCTCGCCTTCTAGACCGAAGTTCGGGACTTCCGGACTGAACCCCGGGGCCGCAGGCTTTCTCAAGCCTTGCACGGCTTGCCGAGCTGTTCTCCGTGCTCGCGTAGGCGAACTGGGTTCTGCCCCACCTTCCAGACCGAAGTCCGGGACTTCCGGACTGAACCCCGGGGCCGCAGGCTTTTTCAAGCCTTGCGCAGCTTGCCGAGCAGTTCTCCATGCTCGCGTGGGCGAACTGGGTTCTACCCTGCCTTCCAGACCGAAGTCCGGGACTTCCGGACTGAACCCCAAGGCCGCAGGCTTTTTCAAGCCTTGCGTGGCTTGCCGAGCTGTTCTCCGTGCTTGTGTGGGCGAACTGGGTTCTCCCCCGCCTTCCAGACCGAAGTCCGGGACTTCCGGACTGAATCCCGGGGCCGCAGGCTTTTTCAAGCCTTGCGTGGCTTGCCGAGCTGTTCTCCGTGCTCGCATGGACGAACTGGGTTCTGCCCCGCCTTCCAGATCGAAGTCCGAGACTTCTCGCTTTCTCTGGCCTTCGGCCACAGTCGTGTATGCCGAACTCAGAGCCATGCGCCGGTTTCCCTACGAGGTGAGAAAGAGCGTTTGAAGCAAAGAAACTTTATTGCAGGAGTGGAGAACCTTACATTATTGATAATACATCCTTAGATTTGAGGCGTTCCACGTCCGGGGGAACCTGGCCCCTCCCAATTCCTCCAAGTAGTAGGCACCGTGAGGGAGGGCTTCTGCTACCCAGTACGGGCCTTCCCAGTTCGGTGAGAGCTTCCCGCACTCTCGTGGCTGAGAAGCTTCAGCACGCCGGAGGACCAGATCTCCGGGATGAAAGGACTTCGGCCGCACTCGGAAGTTGTAATACCTGGCCACTCGCTGCCTATATGCCGCCATCCGAACTCGGGCCTTGTCCCTCGTCTCTTCAAGAAGGTCAAGGTTGAGCATCATTCTGGCGGGGTTCTCCGTCTCGTCATATTGCTCCACACGCAGTGTGGGTAGGCTGAGCTCAATCGGGATGACCGCTTCGGCTCCGAAGACGAGGTTGAACGGGATCTCGTCGGTTGCCGTCCTCGGGGTGGTATGGTATGCCCAAAGGACACTAGGGAGCTCCTCCGCCCACCTGCCCTTGGCCTGGTCCAGCCGCGTGCGGAGGCCCTGCAAAATGGTCCTGTTCGTGACCTCGGCTTCTCCATTGGTCTGAGGATGCGCCACCGAGGTGAAGCGATGCCGGATGCCGAGGTCACCACAGAACTCTTCAAACTCCCGGTAGTCGAACTGGCGCCCGTTATCAGTGATCACGGTGTGGGGGAGGCCGAAGCGGCAAATGATTGACTTCCAGAAGAACTTGGCGATGTTTGCTTCGGTGATCCACGCCAAGGGTTCGACCTCGACCCACTTCGTGAAGTAGTCGATGGCCACGATCAGGAATTTCTGCTGTCCAGACGCCGGTGGGAATGGGCCCAGAAGGTCCATTCCCCATTGGGCGAATGGCCACGGAGCTGAGAGCTGGGAGATTAGATTGGAGGGCTGCCGTTGCACCACGGCATGCCGCTGGCACCGATCGCACCTCTTCACGAAATCGGCGGCGTCCTCCTTCATCGTCTCCCAAAAGTAGCCCTGACGGAGGGCTTTGTAGGCTAATGCTCTGCCCTCCATGTGGTTCCCACAGATGCCCTTGTGAATCTCCTGGAGCACGAGTCTGGCTTCTGCGGGTCCAGGCATTTAAGGAGGGGGTAGGAGTAGGATCTTCGATATAGTTGCCCATCCATCAGGACGAACCGCGTGGCCTTCTTTCTGATGAGGCGGGCCGCTGCACGGTCCTTGGCAGGGTACCGCTGGTTATGTATTCAGCATACTTGTCCATCCAGCTGGGCTCACGGCTGACCTGATGGACCTCCACTGGGGTCTCGTAGCTTGGGGCCTTGAGACGCTCCACATGAGCGCAGCCCAGCATTGAGTCCGGTAGGGTCGCCAGCCGGGAAAGAGTGTCCGCACGGGCATTCTCCCTGCGGGGGATGTGGAAGATGTTGAAGCGCCGGAAACCGGCCATGCCCGCTTTGACAAGCTCCAAGTACTTCGTCATTTGAGGGTCGTGCGCGGCATATTCTCCGGAGACCTGTCCCGCCACGAGCTGGGAGTCAGTGAAGGCTTTGAGGTTAGCCACGCCCAGCTCGCGAGAGACCCTCAGCCCGGCGAGAGCGCCTCGTACTCCGTCTGATTGTTTGTCGTGGTGAACTGAAAACGGAGCGCGCATTCAGCAACGACCCCACCGCTGTTGGTGAGAATGAGTCCGGCTCCGCTCCCGCCAGAGTTCGAGGCTCCATCTACGTGGAGGATCCACGCATCCTCTCTGGGCTCCTCGGGCCCCGTTTTCAGCTGCTGGCGCGAGGGGCCCTCCTCGGGCTCCTTGCCTAAGCCTGCACACTCGACCAAGAAGTTGGCTAGCACCTGCGCTTTCATGGCCGACCTTGGCCTGTACGCGATGTCGAACTCGCTGAGCTTCAGTGCCCACTTCGCCAATCGCCCCGATGTGTCGGGTTGGCTGAGCATCGCTTTCAGCGGCTGATCCGTCAGGACGGCGATGGGATGTGCTTGGAAATAGGGCCTGAGATGCTGAGCAGACACTATTAATGCAAAAACGAGCTTCTCGGGCCGAGGATACCTGAGCTCCGCTTCACGGAGAAGTTTGCTGGTATAGTACACGGGCCGCTGGACTCCCTGGTCGTCGGTTCGAACCAGGACCGAACTGACGGCCTCCGGGGTGACCGCCAGATAGAGGATGAGCTCCTCCCCCTCCTCGGGCCGGGAAAGCAGTGGCGGCGATGCGAGCATCTTCTTCAGCTCTTCAAAGGCCTCATGGCACTCCTCGGTCCAGGCGAAGTCGTTCATCTTCCTCAGCACCTTGAAAAAGGGTCGCAGCGATCGGCCAATATGGAGATGAAACGGCTAAGGGCCGCAACCCGGCCGATGAGTTGCTGCACTTGCTTCTTGGAGGCGGGCTGCTCCATGTCTAGGATGGCATGGACCTTCTCCGGGTTGGCTTCAATTCCTCTCTGGGTCACCATGAATCCTAAGAACTTCCCGGTGGAGACGCCGAAGGCGCACTTCGCCGAGTTCAGCTTCATCTGATGATGTCGGAGGTTGCCGAATGTCTCCGCCAGGTCAGCCACGTGGTCCGAATCGGGCTTGCTCATTACCAGCATATCGTCCATGTACACCTGCATGTTGCGACCGATCTGGTCTTTGAAGATTCTGTTAACCAGACACTGGTACGTGGCCCCGGCGTTCTTGAGGCCAAACGACATCATCCTGTAGCAGAAAGTTTCGCGGTCGGTGATGAAGGCGGTGTGCTCTTCGTCCTCCGAGTTCATTCGGATCTGGTTGTATCCGGAGAAGGCATCCATGAAGGACAGGAGGCGATGCCCCGAGGTGGTGTAGACCAGCTGGTCAATCTTTGGAAGGGGGAAGCTGTCCTTCGGACAAGCTCGGTTGAGGTCGGTGTAGTCTACACAGATCCTTCACTTACCACTGCTCTTCTTTACCATGACCACATTCGCCAGCCAGCTGGAATATTGGACTTCCCGCACAAAGCCGGTGGCGAGGAGTTTCTCCACCTCCTCGTTGATGGCCCTCTGTCTCTCCATAGCGAAGCTCCTCTTCTTCTGGCGGACCGGGCAGCAGCTCGGATCCACGTTCAGCCTGTGCGTAATGACCTCGGGGGGAATGCCCGGCGTGTCGGTCGCTGACCAAGCGAACACGTCCGCGTTCGTGCGGAGGAACTCCAGCAGGCGGGTCCGTTCTTCTTCTGGGAGTTGCGCCCCGACCTGCATTGTCTTCAGCAGGTCCGAACCAAGGAGATAAGTCAACAGGCATTCTACGGGGCCTCCCCTGGATTCCTTCTCCCTTAGGTCAAGGTCGTCAACATCGGGGCCGAGCTCCGTGCCCCGGGCGCCCGGGACCGTCTGGAGGCAATGCGGGACTGGCTGGGTCGTCCCCCTCATCACCCCGAGCCCGGAAGCCGTGGGGAACTGCACCAACAACCTCTTCGTGGAAATCATGGCGTCCAGTTGGTTGAGCCCGGGATGCCCGAGAATCGCGTTGTAAGGCGAAGGGAGCTTGACGACGGTAAACGTCATCAGGACGGTCGTTTACCGAGGTGGGGATCCAGCGGTGACTGGGAGAGTGTCTCCCCTTCGACCCCCACCGAGTCCCCGGTAAAGCCTACCAGGGGGTGTGCACCGGCCTCAGCTGATCATGGAACAAATTCATTCGAGAGAAAGCATCGTAAAAAAGCACGTCAGCCGAGCTTCCACTATCTACCATAATTCGGTGTACAAGATGCTTCGCGATGGTCATCTCGACCACCACGGCATCATTGTTTACAATCTCATTTTCATTCCCCTACTCAGAAGGGGGTACATTCTCCGGGTTCCCGATCTCCCGGGCTCTCTTTGCCGCCCGCCCGACCCCAAGTGAGATCATGCCCACCGGCTTCTCCGTCGGGCGGTTGTCGATTGCAGGAACTGGGGGTAAGGCCGCGAGCGGCTGTCCCTCCGTCGGGACCTCATTCCTGACGAACTTCCTGAGGTAGCCCCTCTTGATCAGCTCCTCGATCTCCCGCTTCAGGTTGCGACACTCCTCTGTGTCGTGGCCGTGTTCGCGGTGGAACTGGCAGTACTTTGTTTTGTCCCGGGTACCTCTTGGGTTCTGAGGAGGAGGTCGGCGGAGGTAGTGCTCGCCCTCAATTTTCATGAGGATTTTTGTTCGGGGGGCGAGGAGAGGGGTAAACCTCCGTTCCGGAATGGCCTCGCACTTTGACCTCGGATTCGGGAGAGGGTCGGTAGATGGCCCGGGCTTCCAAGCTCCTGGAATATCTCTCGGGGACGGCCTCTTCAGAGTCTTCCCGTCTAGCTCTCGACGGGTGCGGTCGGCCTCCTCCGCTCGGATGTACTTGTGGGCGCGGAGGAGGAGCTCGGAGTACATCCTGGAGGGCTTTTTGTCCAGGGAGTAGGTCAGGCGGGACGTCTTGAGCCTGCGCTTCAAGGCCAGCATGGCGACGGGCTCGTCCAAACTGTAGATTTCCAGGGCTGCTGTCTTGAACCGGGTGATGTAGTCTCGGAGCAGCTCCTGGTCCTGCTGGCGGATGGAGAAGAGGCTATCCACCTCCCTCGGAACCTTCCGACAAGTGTCGAAGTGCGCCACAAACTTCCCTTCCAACTGGTGGAAGGAGCAAATATATCCGGGCTCGAGGCGGGTGAACCAAACTCGAGCGGCCTTCCGGAGGGTAGCGGGGAAGGCGATGCACAAAAGGGCGTCGGTGGCCCCCTGGACCTTCATGAGAGCCTTGTAGCTCTCCAGATGGTCCAGAGAGTCGGTGGTTCCGTCATAGGGATCCACCTGCGGCATGCGGAACCGATTCGAATCGGCTCCGCCTGGATTTCTTCAGAGAAGGGGGGACGGGAGTTGTAGCCCGCCGGGTCCGCGGATAAGTTCTGCAGGTCGGCAAATCGGCGGGCGAACTCCGCCAACTTGCGCTCGTGCTCCTCCAGGCGCCTCTCGGCCTGGCGCCTGATGGCTTCGTCGGTGGAATCGTCCACCGAGGCCGCTGGTGAAGGGGGCGCCGATCGGTCTCAGCGCAAAGTCACGCCTCGGCGTCGCTTGCTGCGATGCGCCGTCTCGGCTTCATCGACCGGGGATCGACTCTCGTGATCCGCCGAACCGGAGTAGTTTCTTTTCCCGGGAGTTTGGTGGCTCCTGCGGGGGTTGGAAACTGCCCTCGGGTGGGATGGCCTACCTTGAATGGAGCGCAGGCTCCCACGCAACCCCGCGGCCCGAGCCGCGGGGGTCCCTGGCTGCGGCTGCGTGGCCAGGGAGCGCTGCTGGTGTTGTAGCTGCCGGACCGCCGAGGTCAAGGTCTGCAGCTGTTGGATGACGGCCGCGAGGGGACCGTCCGCCGAGGTCGGCTGTGGTGGAAGAAGGGGGGGCTGGGAGCTCCCTCTCCGGGCTGTGGGCCCCTTGAGGGGAGGGAACCTCCCCCACATGGCTGGTGGATGCCTCGCGCCCACGAGTGACCACCATTGTCGGAGAGCGCTTTGTCTGCAGAAAGCTAGCTCCCATTAGGGGTGTTGTCCTGCCCCCTACCTAGCGCGCCAATCTGTTGCCGATCTCGCCGCCGCGCCCGTGGCCTCGGAATCGTCGATCCGACTAGACCGTCCTGCTCCTGGGGCCTCCTGGCTGGACCGGACCTGTAAGGCAAGGTCAGAAGACCCTGGCCGGGGATCCCGGCGAGGGAGCTCCGATGATCAAGTTAGTAGACGGCGAGATGGAACAGACTCTCTGGGATGGGCCCCCGAAGGAGTCCCAGACTCAAAGAATTTACTAGCAAGAAAGATGCCAGAGAGACCAGAAACCCGACTGGATTCCTTTACCGAGCTCACGCCAAGCGATCCCCTCTCGGGACCTTGGATCTTGCTCTGGGAGCGGAGCTTCCAGCCTCTGTTTCTTACTTGTCTCACCTTCCCTGGTCGTCTCTTCTCTCCTTCCTTTTATCTCCTCCCGCTGCCTGCTTGTTTTCCGCTCCCGGGAGGCTCCCCTTGTCGCTCTCGTCGCCCTCCCTCCATCCTTTTCTCTTTTCCCTTCTGGTTCAGAGGGCCAGATGGCATTCCGGCCTCGTTTGCCGAGCCTAGCAGGGAAAGAGTAAGGGAGGGGGGCGCTGGCCGGGCGGCCGACCAGACCTCGGGCCGAGTGTGGGCGCTCTCCTTCCCAGGTGCCGGCGTTGTCCGTTAACGGCCCTGTTTTGTCAGAACCGCGTCTCTCGACTGCGGAACCTGTCGGGCTGACGTAAGTGATGTTTCGCGTGCCGCCGCCAACCATACGAGGCGCCTTCCTCGGGGTGCGGCGCGCACGGCTCGAGGGTCAACCTCGAAGCCTGCGCCTCCGCTCTTTGGGACCTTCTCTGTACGAGCTACCTGACCTCGGCCGAGGTGGACCCCTCCCGGGTGGACACCTGGCGGGGCAGCAGAAGGACGCTCGGCTTCGACCGAGGTGGTCCCGTCTCCGGGGGCCACCTGGCGAAGGAGCGAAGGGGCCTGGCTTGACCTCGGCCGAGGTGGGACCGTCTCAGGGTGCCACCTGGCGAGGGAGCGGGCGAGCAGCCGACCTTGGCCGAGGTGGACACCTGGCGGGGCGGCAGAAGGACGCTCGGCTTCGGCCGAGGTGGTCCCGTCTCCGGGGGCCACCTGGTGAAGGAGCGAAGGGGCCTGGCTCGACCTCGGCCGAGGTGGGACCGTCTCAGGGTGCCACCTGGCGAGGGAGCGGGGGAGCAGCCGACCTTGGCCGAGGTGGATCCCTCCTGGGTGGACACCTGGCGGGGCGGCAGAAGGACGCTCGGCTTCGGCCGAGGTGGTCCCGTCTCCGGGGGCCACCTGGCGAAGGAGCGAAGGGGTCCGGCTCGACCTCGGCCGAGGTAGGACCGTCTCAGGGTGCCACCTGGCGAGAGAGCGGGGGAGCCCGGGCCGAGCTCGACTTCGGACGTGTGGGAGCCACAACTGACTCGGCCGAAAACCTCCACGTGGCTCGAATCATACCCGACGGGATCTGAGACCGACCACGTCATCATTACGGCCGTAACATCTAGGAATTTAGAAAAAAAATTTATATTTGTTATTAGAGCACCTATGTATGATCTAGAATTTTTTTATTTTTAATTTATTTTTTGATTTTATTTTTTTCGTCTTTCCTTGATGATTCGTGAAGAAATCGCTAGATTTCTTCGTGGATATATTCTTCAGATCCATTGTCAAAAATTTTTTTGATGTTGCTATCAAAATTAATAAAAAAAGTTTGAGATCTTCCTCACTTCCTTCCAAAGCCCTGGAAGCGTTGGAGTACCATCGTCCTCCGATACCGATCTGGCAAGTTTGGCAAATATTGTACCAGGATTGGCCTTATGAGGTTCGAGAGAAGTCATCTCTTTTTTTTTTTCCCCTTTTATTCGAAGGAACATGGTTTTGTTGTTTTGTTTTTTTGCTCTAAAGGGTTTCCGGCCAGATTCCGGTGGAGTTCTAGCCGAAGATGATAAGAATCGCCGAATTTTGTGAAGATAAGTTTTTCCATTGTTTGTGATCATAAGGGAGATTAAGATGGAATCTGCGAATCGCCAAGATGGTAGTCCAGCTGATTGGGATTTGTCTCACAACCAACAGATCACGAGTTTGATGAGTGACTCTACAAAATTTAGGGATTATTCCTTGAGACCCGTAATGATTGGATGAATGAGAGACCAAGATCTTTTTTCTTTCCCGTTCTAACCAGCTGTCACCTTAATTAGTGATATCGGTTAACCAGCTGTCACCTTAATTAGTGATATCCGGTTGACATACTCATCCTTGGATTAAAAAAGGCTAAAAAATTCAGCATCTTAAATTAAACATTTTATGAGGGTCTGCATAGCTACGCAGGATTTATCCCCTCTAGGTAGTCCGGCACTTTGTCACCCCCTGATTTTTGAAACTTAGAAAGATAACCAAATAGCAATCCTTGAAAAGTGCTTAGAAAAAATAATTTAGACGTATTTAGTTTAGAAAGGTCCAGGTTGTATCTTTCGTTCAAAAGAATGATTTATCTCCTTTCGCAATGTTATCCTTTGGATCACACCCCACACAGCTCTCTAAGTAATCCAAATTCTCGATCATCAGTCTGCATATTTCTTGAAGCGATGTTTGTACGATGCATCAATTGATTCGCATGAAAGATGGTGGAACATTGTTTCCTGCGCAAAAGATACAACTCTATTCATTTAGACGCTTGGAATTGTATAGCTGTTCCTCCTTACCATCAAGAACATTGAACTATTTGGGGGTATACATCCAAATTATAGTTGAGATTACATTAAAAATGCAGATCCAATTGCTTGAATTTTTCAAGCTTAGATGCTAACTAGTAGAGCGGATACATTTTTCATCTGTCTTCCTTTTTAAAGTTTAGAAGACCTGAATTATTATTCAAAAAAAAAAAAAAAACTGAAGCTTACTAATTGGATGACTAGTTAACAAAAATACATCAAGAATTTGTTGTTCTACTATCACAAAAGTTTTTTAGACTAAGCAAATTAAATTATTTGAATTTTGTCCAAGCCTTGTAAGCTTTTACTGGGCTTCCCATGCTGAATACCTAGGCTCCTTTGCGAGATAAACCCTGTATCTATTTATATCATATAGGAACATTTATGGTAGTGTTTGGATGTCCAAATTTTATTTCTATAATAGAAATACGAATTCTCAGAGCATAGCTATTTATCCTTATTATTTCAAATTTTATTTAATTAAAAATATGGTATTCTATCATCATTCGAGTACAATTAATGTAGTGTTATTCCAACTAGTATTTGGTTCACATAGAAATAACCCTCTATTCCTCATGAAATAGAAGAACATTTTTTGTAAAAACCCAAAAATGCCCCTACTAAGTTTATGGAACAATTTTGGTAAATTGGTTAAGTATGAAAACCTAGTTTTTATTTAAGTGCAGGTGGATCATTTTACATTAATAAAAGGAATCAATACAAAATCCTAGCAAACAGAAACTTATACATAGACAATAGATTGAAACATCATGTACACAGCATTTCAGAACAATGTATACAAGGCATGTGAGTGCATGGCTTGATGTCCAAGTAGTGAGGGGTTGAGAGGTACCCCGGTCACAAATAATAGTTAGTTGATACATGCTGAGCGCAAATAGGAGCTTCAACGCCATGCTAGACCCCAACCAAATCGATAAGTATCAATTATATTTTAAAATTTATTTATATTATATTTTTATCTATTTATATTTTTATCCTGTTTAAAATTTTATTTTATTTTAATTTTTATTCAAATTCAATTATTTTTATCTTATATTATTATTTTTTATCTTATATTTTTATTAATATTTTTTATTTAATATATATATTTTTTAATCTTCGTCTTGATTTTTTCTCTTCTCCTTCGCAAATCTCATAGCTTTTTTTCACCCTCTGTCCTCCATGGATTTCCCTACCCGCTCCACTCCCCCTTACCACCACTCCACGAATCCCGACCTTCGAAGCCGAACTCCTTCCTGCCTTGTCATCTCCTTTGACAACAACTACATCGAGACCCATGCTAGCCCCATTGTCATGCCTCCATCAAGAAAGGAGCCCCTTCCAGGTCTTCAGCCTCGTCAGAGCTCCTAGATTGGAACCCAAACCCTACCCTCCACCCACCCCCCATGGCCTTCATCGCCAATCCTTCCTCAACTTCTCACCCCCCCCCCCCCCCGCTCTACCCTGTCTTAACTATTTTTAGTAAATGACTGGCATTATCTTCTGATGTGGCAAGACCGCTGACGTGCAGTAGCTGTCAGGCACCATGACAATGAAAGCCGCCATGCCAGATGCTGCGTCAATCGCCCAGCTCGGAACCCGACGCCGAGCTGAGCTCCCTCGAAATAATGAAGCCAAAGCTGAGTTCCGTCCTCCTCCAGGTCGACCCCGTGAGCTCGGGATGCCTAGGCCGGAGCCGCACTCTGCCCTCCAAAGCGAGACCCTTGGAGATCGAGCCCCGTGGTCGAAGTCGAGCACAGCCCTCCTCCGCCACGTGGAGCCTCTCCGAGGCCGAGCCCTCTGGACTAGGCCCGCACTCTGCCCTCCTCCACCAAGGCGACCCCGCAAGCTCGGGGCATCTAGGTCGGAGCGAGCCCTGCCATTCCAGCTCAACCCCAACTCGGACGTGGACACCGCCACCCCAGGACACCAGCGCACCGCCCGAGGACTATGCTGAGGCGCCCACCATACCGGAATAACTATCCATCCACCCGTACTACCATGAGGATGGGCTAGTCAGAGGACACAAATCCCGGGGGAGGTGGCCCCCGGATCGATGCTCTGCTAAACTTTCCAGAATGGGACAATCAGAGAGGATGTCAGAGCGAATAGAAGTTTTCCCTCTACCACATGTCAGGAAAGACGTCCGGTCCATGGCACGGTTTCCTGCCGCACGTGCCTGCCAACCCAACGAGGATCTCGAGGCAAGCGTCCAACGGTCACTTTTCAACTACAAAGAACGACCGACACCCCTAGAAGGGAGGGAGGTAACATGAACAACCAGAACACGAGTGCAAGCCCAATAAGGAGGGCAGAGCACCGTCACCACCACCACTGAAGAGGAACCAGGGAAACAAGGAGAGGCGGCCGAACAGAGAACCCCTCTGTTCCTGCCATTGCTCTCCCCCTGCTACGTTTTCGTCTTCATCCTCACACCATCCACTCCTCCTAGCACGGAGTCCATCAAGAGGGGCCCAACGAGGAGGATCTGTTTCCCTGGATTGTCACTGACTTGACTGTCGGAGTGCCCCCGCCGGAAATCCCGGCCGGGATCACTAATCCCTGTTTTGCAGGTCCAGGACCACCGGATGGCGAGGCAACGAAGGGAGCGCACTCCGGCGCCGGCAGCAGCTACAAGCCACGGTGATCTTGGCGGCAACACCTTTGGTGGTAGGAAAATAAAAGACCCTAGAATAAGGGTATTCCATGGTTTAATACTAATTCTAAAATTAGCTTCGTTGATTGGAATACGAATTCCACCCCTTCCCACCTTGATATTTGGAACTGTTTGGGGGAACAAGTGGATATAAGGCCTTATTCTGGGTGGAATACGAGAACCAAATACCACCTATAAGTTTTTCGGGCAATGTTGCATACCCCTTGGTTGGATAATTTCTTTTGGATCACAATAATATATTTTAATATTAGTTTTCTTTTCCAAAAATGGGTTGACTTTATTTTTTATTTTATTTTTTTCTTGGGGGGTGTTTGGTATGCGATAATGATCCAAAATCGAGGATGATCCATGTAAAGGTGAGAGAATTACGTTATTTTGTTACATCCTAGTAATCTTATATGGCAATTGTTGGGATATGTCGATTCAGGCATAAATCAGCCACTGGTTCGACCGTTCGTATACTCCCTCCCGAACCGGGTGCATCGAACCAAAGTGCCCGGAGAAAGTCGAAGGATTAACGGGCGAGGCGATGATGTAACCCTCAGCCTCAGCCGAAGACATAACCCTCAGCCCCGGTTGAAGACATGGTCTTCGGTCTCAGCCGAAGACACGATCTTCGGCTCAACCATAGGTGTCGATCCGAAGACGTCTCAAGACAAAGACATCTCAGAACGAAGGCATCCCTCCGATCCAGCAACAGTCACTCTTGGAGAAGAGGCCCGAAGGCAGATCTCCGACCAAACCTCAAACCCACACGAACGTGGGGGGTAACGGTTACAATCGGCTGCTTAACTATCACCTTCCAAGTACAACTACGTCGAAGCGGCCACGTGGCCACTAACTCCAACGGTAACGTCTCCGGCCTGATTGGAACCGTTCAATAACCGCCCATGGTTACAGTCAGAGGGGAATCAATTAGCCCTCATCGTAACCATAGGAGAAAGGATGAAGCCACAGGCCGGGCCAGCCGATATAAATACTAGTAAGAGGGGACACTCGAAGTAGGCACAACAAAATCTTGAAAAAATCAGAGTTCCTTTCCTCGCCATCTCCCTCCTCAGAATCTTCCCCATTCTGTTGCTAGAGCCCGCTCTGACTTAGGCATCGGAGTGTCCCCTGCCAGAGAACATCCGGCCAGGGTCTGTTTTACAGGTGAACCCGGGGAGCGAACCTATGATCCGGCAACTTCGACCGGTCGAAAAGGAGATTCTACGCCAACAGCAGTGATCTTTGATCATCCCATTTTTTAAATCACCATCTAACACGGTGATCAAAATCTACTCTTGAGGATAGATTTCTAATATTACCATATCGCAGTGATTCTATATTAAATTACATTAACCAAATTATCCTTCGCACTCGCAAAACCGAGAAAATTTTTCATGATAATTTTTTATGTTGTGATATTTGATTGGGATCTTAAATCAATGTACTATGACTGACCAAATACAGTGATCTTAGATCACCAAAAATCGGATCATTCCAAGATTTGGATCACCAATAATTCTCGATCATAATGGTGATCATATCCAGGTCACTAAATGCCCCCTTAAGAGAAAGGGTAGGAGGACCACCCACTAGAATTATTCAAATCAAGCACTAATTGGCAGCTACTATCCAAGGTTCAAAAATCAAGGACTTCTCCCAAAAAGAGGGTGCAATCAGTTATGGACCCTCACCGAGGGGTTGCTCTACATTTAGCCTCTTGGAATGTTTTTGGTTCCATGGAGAGAACAGACTTTCAAGAATATGCATGCTTTTTGTCCATTCCATCATCGAGAGAAAGAAAATTTAATATGTGCACTAAAAAACAAACAATTTTGAGGCTTCGCCTTTGTATGCAATAACTCCCGTTGCTATTAGCAAATTCAAAGCCTAGTCCTTTACATCAGACAGAAAGTAAATAGCTGTAAACTTTTCTTATCAAAAAAATAAAATGCCAAATTGTTTCTGTTAGATCTTAAACTAGGAACTCCTTTGAACAATTCAGCGTATTCTTGATTGCTTATATCTGTTTCCCAAACTCAGCGAGATGCATGAATTCTCAGGTGAAGAATCTACTAGCCACTTGTACAGAATAATTTTATGAGCTATTTGTACAGAATTATTTTGACAGATGGCATTGCTATGACCATTGTGCCACTAGGATTTCTAGGCCATGTCAAAGAGTGGAGCTAACATGTCCCATTTGGAAGTTTTCATCATAAGATGGCACTGGTGATTGATTATGCGAGGCTCTTCATTCCATTTAGTTAACCGAGCATAGATGATCATCACTTAATGAGAAAAAAAAAAAAAAAAAGGTCTTGCTTGTCTAGCAGTGCCAGCAAGGTAAAAGATCAATTATAGAGACATTTTGACAGTCATGATACCCAGCTGGCAATAAATGTTCTCCTTTTTTTTTATATTAAAATAGGCTAATTCCCACCTTTTTCTACCCTAAACACTCCCCCACACTTGATGCACCTTTGGGATTCGACTCCAACTAGAATCGAATTCACATCCCGATGCCTGCAAGGATGATGCCATCACGCAAGCATTCAATGGCTGAGGAAACGCAGCATTCAATGGATGACCATTTCGGTCCAACATTTTGCTCAGGAACTTCCATATCAGTGTCTCTTCACAGACTATTTTATTTTGTATGATAACTTCTTCTCCTTTTTGTTGAATAGATAATAATATTCAGAACTTTTGGCCATATATGGTTGCTGCTTTTTTTCAGTCTTTTTTCGTGCTTGAAGTACAAGTTTTACTCTTAAAATATGAATTAGAGTCATGACCACGGCCGAGAAGCGCTTCCCAGAGGTTGCGGATATCTCACATGCTAGGTCAAATGAAAGATGCATCATCTCATGATAGCCTTTCTTGCCTTTATATAATTTAATTAGCCAGCATGACTGGACATTTGCATGTTAGATTATGAGGTCATCCATGTAAACATGTACCCTAGACAGCACACCACCCCCGATAACACGTAATATTTTAAGGAGAAAACAAGGGTACATGCAAAAATTGTAACTACATTTATCAATTTACAAATAAATTAATAATCTTGCCCTGGTCAGCAGCTCACCAGATCACATTCATCCATTAAAATACCCTTTTCACTTGAATCAGTAATGTGCACACGTCCACTGCTAGCCCCTATCAATGAAAACATCCTTCGAGCCAACAGATTTGGTGTAGTAGACTCTCTCTTTTGATCATGACAGAATACAACACTCAGAATATGTTCAAGCTAACATATTAAGTTACATGGATAGAGAATTTTGATGCCGGTTCAGAAGAGCCTTCTGTAACTGCAGGCTGAAGCTCTCGAGCTATGATACTTTAGTTTACGCAGCACAGTGGTCATCACCATAACAAGCCTTTCCCTTTCTTCCTGTCAACACTCATCCGTGATTTCTCGGGCTGATCCATGTTCTTTGATTTTCCAATCTGACTATCCAAACTCTTCCTTGAGAGCTCAGAACAGTCATGGGAATCGTGTATATCTTCTGATGTTCCGCTTTCGATCTGCTTGCTTTGATCATCATTGTCTGGTTTTGTACTCGCTGAACTGTTCTTTGTAGCATTATTCTTTGCAACTGTTGATACAAATCTTTTCAGATGTCTAATGTAATCAGGGAAAAGCTCTAAATTGCAATGACCACCACCTTCTAGCCAAAGTGGCTCATACTTCTCTTTACTAAGCTCCCAGAGCTGCTTTCCATGGGAACAGTCAACAACCTCGTCCGATGTACCCTGGGGAAGAGAGGGAGGATGGAGGGAGGAGGACAGAGAGCTTGCATATCAATATTAAACAACTTAGCAAAATTTAAAGAACAAATTAAAAATCATTATATCCTCTATCTTCAAGTAGTTCCTAAATGATTTCTTGAACATTAACTAATTCATGTTTCACATGAGACCTTGCTGCTGATTAAAAAAAAAAATTGACTTGAGAATTTTGCCACAGCATTGAAGAAATTTCCGCGCAATCTCTCTTAGAAGCTCATATAACCATTCTGCTGAAACTTGAATGCTTCATAATTACAGCATTCGTGAAAGTTAATTTTGCATCAATTTACATTGTTTTTCCTTCTTTATCTACTCAAACAAAAAGAACCAACCAAAAGATTGACATTAACCTGTCTGAAATGGTCGAGCAGAACTCTGACCCAAATTCCACAATAATGTACATATGTACCAAAACTAAGAATAATGATGGTATGTGGATATGGAGCTATCAATGTAGAGATAAATATTTCAAGCTATCTAAATTACCAGCATTTGTAACATATGGCGTTAAAACTTAGTTTTGGAGCAAGCTGTCACCTTAAGAAATTGACTTTGGACTGGCACAATTAGCACCTGTATTAATTCCTTGCATTGACTGTTGACTAGCACACATCCCCCCCTTGGGGCCCTCCTTTAGAAACAAATGCAAGGATTTAAGGAGGATGGTCAGTGCACCCATTAGGAACAAGGTACAGGTCTGACAGTCATGGGAAATTTGGGGTGCTGCACTTAATATTTGTTCTTTCTATTGCCTGCGAGTCCTAGCTCTTTATCTCTACCATAACATAACCCAAACACCCCCAACATGCAATCAGATCCCTAAAAATCTATAACATTTGAAATCCATCTGAGTTATTAACTAATTTTGTGTTACAATACCCAAGGGCTTTCCTATCTGGTTCATTCACTTTTCTTGCTTCTTACGCCTCCATTTCTACCTTGGGCTCTTTTCCAGTTGCCCTGTTTGTAAGAGTTCAAGATAGCTAACCTGACCAAGTTTGTTGATACCAATCTGTTTAGATTCCCTTCTTTATTCCAGCAAGCTAAGTAACATTCACCTCATTCTTGTTCTTTTCCAAATTAGGTTCTCTTGACTGTACTTTTGCACTTCTCCTTGCAGGACTCAAGTTCGCTCTAAATGCAAACAGAAAAAAAGAGAGGATGAATAAGAGAGGATAAGATAACTTCAAGAGTATTCAGTCTCCAAGAATTTGTATATCACCTCAATCAAACGAAAAAATGGTCCATTGACATCAAACTTCATAGACTCCATAACACTAAAAAGAATGAGAAAACTAAAACAGGAAACATGACTCAGTAACTACCGTTCTTACCAGAAAGGAAAGAAGAAAAAATAGAAAATACAAGACAATAAATAGTCCGAGGAATTGACTCTTTGCAAAACTATACTAAAGCCTGTATTAAGAAACTAAGACCCCAACAACTTATCATAATCATAGAGGTGTAAACAAGACCAACTTAGTCCTAGAAATAAAGTCTCTAACTTCCGCGCCCGCCACCCCCTCCCCCCCTGCCCCAAAAAAAAAAAAAAAAAAAAAAAACACACACACACACAAATCCTCCTGTAAAGCAAACATGACTTAGCCAAATTTCTCTTGGCAATATATGATGAATACCTTGATCACATCCATCTCACCTTGACAAAGGCTCAATAAACAAATAGTTTTTCTCGTTTGCAACATCATTCTTTTAGCAACTTTTAACTGCCATTCCTGCCGTTCCCCATTTTTTCCTTAAGCTATCATATAAGCCATCTAATATGATATTACTAACTGTTTATTCGAACAAGCTTTATTGCAATGCTTCAAATTGCTCATCATTGCCTCTTGTATGAACAACTATCCAAAATGGTTAATAGATTTTGTGCACCACCATCAACATTCTCACACTTGAAGAGGTGCACTAGGAAATCTTCAGCAAAAACCCTCAAATGTGGGTTCCCAAGCCCAAGTTATGGCTCAAAGCAATCAAAACACCTGATGACATCACCCTTGAGGTTAGTGGAAACCACTTCAGTGATCAATATTTCTCCTATACAATTAAAGCTTTATTTAATTTTTTTTAAAAAAAAAGATTACCTAGGAAATCAATCCAAATGCAACACCTCCTTCTCACAAGGAAACTTCACCTCCATGCAAGGAGACCAACATCTTAATTGCCGTATAGTCCGCTACAGCTCTATTCAAGCTAGCAATTCTTTGATGATTACCAGCTTTAGCAATGGTTATCCCAAAGACAGGTCATGTTATCATAACAGAGTTCCTTAAAAACCTGAGCAACTGTCACCAGCAGGTTTCCATGAGGGAGATCCTGAGTAATGCAATTTATTTTTTTAATTAAATTGTGCTTCTAGATTTGTTTCAAGGCTAGCCTCAAGTTGTAACTCCTTGGTTTTTAGATGATTTACCAAGCCATGCATTACGGCTCTCAACAGGGGTGGACCACACCGATTTTTCTAAGAGGACCAAAAAATTATAAAAATAAAAAATATTAATAAATCATTAAAATTAATTTAAATATTTTTTATATTATTTAAATTATACTTATCTTATTTCATAAGATTAAATTCATTAGTAATAAAATCTACCGTAAAATTTTCAGCTATCTTCTTATCGATATAAGTGACTAAATAATCGATAAAAAAATCGTCTTCCATCTTGTTGCATAATCTGGTCTTGACAATCTTCATTTTTGAAAATATTTTCTCTATAGTAGTAGTTGAAATCGGAAGAGTAATAAGCGTTACGGACTCATAGAAGATGTGCACGCACCGGCCACAGTTATGGTAGCGTCGCGCCGAGTACTGTTAGTGCTGCACAACGGGATGTGACATCCATCGAGCGACGGTGCCAAAGATAATGAAATGTGAGTGCAGTAGTATTGGTAGGAGCCTGAGGCATGACGGGCACCCATCCGTCCGTACCCTCCAAGATTCGATTATGCTATGCGATAGATCCGGTCGCTAAAGCAGTGCGCGGCTTCACCGCACACAGTGTTCGTCGGTGCGACGAGGCTGACGAAGGCTACCAAGATGATAGTCATAGGCCAACGCATCAGTTGTATCCGGCCTTATGTATACACAACCGCCTGATCTCGTCGTGGGAGTGTTTTCGTCGATCGTATCACATGACAAGTCCAGCCACCATTTTATCCATCGGTGTGGTAAATGGAATGATGCTGATTGCGTGCAGTGACTTCGACCACGACGAATTTTGGAGACGGGTGATGGTCGAGTAATAAAAAGAAGATTCTATCTTCTTCTAAAAAATTATAAAAAAAAATTAATGAAAATAAATATAAAATTGGTAGTGATCCAACTTTCAAATAAAGAAAGCTGATTTATATTTTTTGTTTCATTTTAAATTTTTTTTAAAGATTCTTCAAGTTATATTTTATATTTCCAAGTTTAGAAGGGCCAAATATATAAATATATATATTTAAAAGTTTACATAAAACCTTAATTTATAAAAAAAAAATAAAAAAATTTAGGGGGGCCAAGAGGCCTCCTTGCCCTCCCAGCGGTTCATCCTTGTATATATTTAAAAATTTACAAAAAAAATCTTAACTTATAAAAAAAAAAATTAAAAAAATTAGGGGGGGCCAAGCCAACCCCCACCGCCCCCCCCCCCCCCCCCCCCGGCCTGCCACTGGCTCTCAATCTAAAATGCCAAGCATTTGCTTTTGAATACATGTAAAAGCAATGCACCAAATAACCATTTTGTTACCAGCATGATAAGACCCAGATTCATTATCAACAGCAATTAGAACAAAACAGGGGAAGCAAGAGAGAGATCAGGGGAAGATATGAACACAAGGGGATTGAATCTCCAGAAGTCTTAGATTATTGCATCAAGGCATTATAATTTATATACTCTATTACTCCTTGATTTCCAAGGATAGGAAACAAAAATAGGAAACATGACTCAACAAGTCTAAACCTTACAAGTATTAATAAACAAACATGCACAAGAACACAAATATATACACGCACATGAGTGAAAAGTTTGCATAATAAACTAGAGATAAACAAAAGAGAAATTAAAGGAATAAGGATATAGAATGCTTACATGAATGACCAAGACTGGGCAATTCACATGACCAATTTTGTCAATATTCTGCAGAACAGAAGATGTTATTCACAATATTAAATGAGGATGAGATGCTGAATTATTTCAATTCTTACCTTGAAAATGTCAAACCAATATGTTCTTTTCACTGGATAGAGCACCCTTAGTCCAGAAAGGATAGGACTATGCAGAACCACAGCTCTCAGGTTTGGAAGACGGGATGCCAGATCAAGGGTAGGACCACTACCAACAGACTGACCATAGAGAATTAGATCCTCATCTGCTACTCCATATTGTTCCCTGAGGCAATCATGTGCTGCCTCAATGTCTGCATATGTGTTATACTCAGTGGGCTGTTTCATGAACAAATGAACAGTGTCATATCAAAGAAATTGCCAAAGCAGTAGCAGTAGTGATATATTCTTTATATGACCCAAATAGCATGTAAGTTTTAACCAAAATATCGAACAGTATCCAACCTTCCCTGTCGATTGCCCATAACCAGAGTAATCATACCTGTAACACACATAATCAAGAAATCAAAATGAAAAAAATTATAGAGCAAAATATGTGAGAATAACTCAAGTTCTAATAAATTGTGAGTTTTTAGTGAACAAATTATAAAAGCAATGACAGAAAGAGAGAGATGAGAGGAGAACATTAAGTTATAACAAACACTGAATGCAAAAAGAATGGTAACTTTGCATAGGAATTTGCTTCCTACCACATTTACATAAACAGATGCACTGGAACACTGGTGATAAATGGTAAGCTTTAAGACAATTAACCAATTAAATAAATAGCGGCACAGAGATTCATTTGACTGAAATCATTAAAGAGGTATTAGTGGAATACTGATACAGGTAATGAGGATAGCTTTCCATATTTTTTTGATCTATGATTGGAATCCATTACAGGAGTATAACAGCTACAGGCATGAAGGCATTATTTACCATGTAAAGATAATTTTGTTGTTAAGTAAAAATGGAAGCCCAAATTTACTGAGATAATCAAGGCATATACCATGTAGTTATATACACAAAAAGATACAAGCAAATGACATGTGATCCCTTTACATGGACTCGTGAACAAAGCACTATCTATAGTCAATTAAAGGTAAGCATAAAGATTTAACAGAAAGGCCATAGTGCTTTTTAATGTTGAATATATTGTCCTGCACTAGTTTTATCTTAAAATGATGAATTATGAAAACTGGGACTCATTTAAACCGGGCAGAATTAATCTTAACACTGAACTCCCCTCCAACCCCCATTCTGACCACGGGGCTCCCTCCCTCTTTCTCGCACACCCCTTGTCCCCTTCAACCTAAAATTTTGAAATAAAATTTAGCACGCCCTTCCTTCTTCTAGCTTCTATGCTCCAGGACAATGTCTTCTAATATCAAAGGGCCCAAAATAACTTAACTTACTACGACTCCCTAACAATATTTTAACTCAAAAGTAGAACCTTAATAGAAAATTCCTTTGTATTGCTAATATGAGTCAGTATGCATCAGATTTAGGCCACATGGTATCATAAAAACCATGTACATATTGCCATGTACATCTTGAAAAAAACCATTCCAAATTTAAACATTTAATATTGGGATAACTAGTATACCAATTAACATGCAGTGATGCATTATGACATTATTTTTGTATCTTCACAATTATGCAAAACAAGCATTACTTTTGGCCTATTAATTCATCATCAAATTCTCCCTTTCAACCACAGTTCTCTTTACACCATCCCCTCTATTAAACTTATGCTTAAACAGACACCCTTTAGAAGTGCTAGTAAATGACAACAACAACAACAACATTAATTAGTGCTTTTGGCCAATGAGAACCATTTTTCAGTAGTGTCTTTTTCTTAAAAGGAGTCAATTACGTGGAGGTGGTTTGACAGAACATCAGCATCTCAACAACAAAATTTCATCACAAGTACTTATTCTTCAGTACAATACTTGCTAAAGATACCCAGTAAACTTACATTAGCAACCAAACTCCTTAGCAATAAAACATTGTTTGAATCAGACGGAGTCCGTCAGAAAGAATCCTTCTTTGCCAACATATGTTATTAAGGCTACATCTAATGCCATGACAAGCCTTTTCAAATATTTTTTCTGAATTTTGATAAATATTACATTAGTCTCTCCTCCCCTTTCGAGCACCTCTCCTTGCCAAGACCTCCTTAGGTTTTTGTTATGAATGCCTATGCCATTCCAGACAATAGTCCATCACTTCAACTGAAATGGTGAAACTCTTATAGTCGAAGTGATGAAACTCTTATGCTTCCTTTAACATACTGAACCTTCAACTTATCCTTGTCAGTTATACATATTAACATCCCCATCCAATCCATATTCACATTAAGTGCTTAGATCCACATTTCGACATAGCATTCACTTCCTTAAAACATTGAAATCCTTACAAGCATGATACAAAATTTTCCTTTAAATTGTAAAGATGCATTGATGACATCACCTCAGAAGGAATTCACTGCATCCACCTGATTTTAATTTTATCAGATATCTATTCATCTATCCATTTTTCATCTAATAGATCTAATAGAAAGAAACTAAACCTTTTATTTCCTATTAATGTTGATTGGGGGCTCATTTCCATTTCCCCTTCTACAAATGTAGCATTACACAATTTGTATTGTTTTATTACGGTAGCAACCTACTTGCCATATTGTTGTGATTTCATTTTGATTCATACATCTGGAAATTTGATCAGTAATATACGTAACATTACATTACTGATGGGACAATAGAAAAGGATAAATGATAAAATATTTGTTAGGAGCATAAAAGAATGTTGTTGGATATTGGATGCTGGAATGAGAACTTTTTACTTTTTCAGAAGCTTCAAGCAAGCAGGACTGAGAACTATATTTTGGGTCAGCATACAGACATCCTTTAGAGCTCAAAAGCACCACAATATGCTGTTGAGGCCACAAGACACAATTGATCAAGGGACCAAAAAAGAGAGGTTGCCATAAAAAATATGAAATTTCACTTTTTTCTTCTTTAAGGGGAAAAGAGGGACCCACCAAATTTTGATTAGAAAATCAAAGAATGCACCAGAACAAGCACATCTCCCAGAAAAGGAAGAAGAGGGGTCACAAAAATAATATAAGCTCAAGGAGGTAACATAAGCCCTCTCCCCACCTTCTAACAAGTATTGGCTTTCTTAATACAGAAGAATCCCTTCCAATCTTCCAGTAGCAAGTAATAATTCTGAATTTTAGTCATCTGTGGAGCATTCTTGTTGAGAAAATATCAGTTGTTCACACTTCAATTAAGGAGTGGCATCCATCCAAAGCATGCAAAATCTCTATCATCTATGCATTCTAAAGTTCACCATACAAGATCCCAGATGACAGTCACAGGGTTTAAATTTGAATGAAGAATCCAATTCAAATAAATCAGGTACGAAGTCTTTCAGGAAGTTCTTTTATGATTTTATTCCAAGAAACCTGAAGATCCAATCAGGTTTGATTGAGCAGAAGCATCAGTCATCTCTTAGGAAGGTTCTCACAAAAGGCGGTTTCCTGTAAAAATATTTTCATAAAGTTAACATACTTGTTTTTCAAAGTTTTATCTATATATTTATGTTTTCCTTGAGTCGTATGAAATGCAAAGATGTTTTAGTTGTTCCATTGTTTCATTTCTTGGTGACAGATGATCCACTTTGCAAAATACAATAAATAAAGAAAGGAAAAATATATATGAATTTTTAAAGTTGCATAACTTTTTTTGTAGTAATTCGGTGCACGTTTAGAAAATTTTCTCTAAGCTTGAATTTTTCTACCAAGATTGACCATTAGGTTTTGGGTGGCACTTTCAGGTTCTTGCTTGGCACAATGCTAATTCGGCTGTACAATCCTACAGGTGACCTGTTTTGTCTTACAGTTATGAGATTGGAGTTTGTATTTATTCCTTTTTCCGTTTGTATTGATCATCAGGTTTCTGTATTTTATTTTTTGAATAAACGAAAGGTGGCTGCTTTCTCAGCCTCCTATATCGTCAAAATTAAAAAAAGATTGACCATTTACAAGACCGAATGATTTCCAAACAAGAAATCAAAGAGATCAAACATCAAATATAAAATATAATTGATCCCAAACGAAGAATGACCGAAGAGAAGCATTCGGGCACGGACGACCGACCCCATGAGATTGACGCGGAGGCGGGCGCTGAGCTCGACGAAGAGATCGAACATCTGGCCGACGTCGGCGGCGTTGCCGTGGGAGTACAGCAGGGTGGCGGTCGCCCGGGGGTTCCTGACGTGGACGGCGATGATCTCGTTCCCGCGCTTTGTTCGGAGGCGGAGGATGTCGATGTCGCTGCGGCGGCCGGAGGCGAGCTCGGGGATGGCGAGGCAGCCGCCAGGCTCGTCGGCGGTCACGGTGTAGGATGGGGGGTTTGGAGGAAAGAAAGCGAGCCTGGCGGCGATCGACGACGTGACTCCGCCCATCTCCGCCGCCGTGGACTCATAAAGCCCGGCCGAGATCCCTTCCGCACGCGACTTTCGATCGAAGTAACGTCATTAGAGAGAGGCGGAGGAGGTTGGGAACATGGAACCGGGGGTGGAAGGGGGTGGGGGGCCCGCCACGAGCGGCGAAGGGACCGGAAGACAGGATCCACCTCGGCGGCGAGGAAGGGGTGGGAATGTGGGTGCTAAAAGTTGACCGGAATCGACCCTTTATTAGGATTTGGTTCGCGGCGAGCCTGATCCAAAAATCCACGCCCTGGTTCCGACCGGATGGTGCGACGGCACGGCTCGGCTGTCTACCGCTAAACTGGCTGCACCGTTATCAAAAAAATAATAATAATAATAATAATAATAAAATAATTTTGAGTTTTTGAAGATCAGTAGCGGTAAAAAAATTAAAAATATATATAATAAATCTTGTTCATTCGGCTGATACTAATAATAGTCAGGTTGACATACTCATCTTCGATGAAAAATAGCTGTGAAAAAATTAATATGTGCCGTGTATCGAACATTTTCTGGTTGGGATTGGAAGACCGTCTGAAAATGATCATGCCCAAAACCTAACTCCCCCTCTATTCATCAAAAAAATAAAATAAAAAAACTGGCTGCACCATGGGTACACCGATCTTGTGCTGTTATATGTTATCTGGTTGGCCCACAACTACAAGTGGTTCCTCCTCTGTCCGATAAGGAATTTGGAGATATTTTTGCTAGCACAAAAATTTTGAGGAAAAAAGATTACAACTGACATACAATCTTGTTGGATAAAAATGATTAGGGTTCAATATTGTTCACCTTCTCATTATTTTCTACTTTTTCCTGCTCAAATTGCCTTTAAACCATACATTCGACACAAAAGACCGCATCCATGCAAAAAGGCATACCATGTTTACATTACATAGAAATGATAGCATGTGGCTCCAATTTAATTTGGTGTGAGCGTAAGACCGTACGGTTGCCTTTGGAAGTCTTGCATGTGACAAACCAAGGCCTACTTGGCTGCCGTGTAAGGTTCAAGTACCACCATGACGGAGTAAAAGGCTAATTAGGAGAAAACAAAGGCAGCGATCAAAGCGAGTACTTGTTAACAAAGTAATTGACCGATTAGGAGAAAGCAAAGCAGCGATCAAAGGGAGTGCTTGTTAACAAAGTAATTGACCGATTAGGAGAATTATAAAGGATGTAGGAGTTCAATGGACGCGATGATTGTAATAATTTTGGATTTTGTATGTCACCTTTTACAAGAATTTGGATATTTGTGACGTGGCAGGATCGCTAACATGGAGTCCCTATCAGATCCAGTTTGAGGTCACGATGGCAGATGTTGCCACGTCTTCCCCTTCCTTCGAGCTTCTCCGCCGGGTGGCTATCCTGAGGTCGAGCCCGCCTTGACCGAAATCGAGCTCCCTCTCTTCGAGCTCCTCTGCCGGGCGGCTCTCCCGAGATAAATGCTGCCTTGGCCAAAGTCGAGCTCCCTTTTCTCGAGCTTCTTCACCGAGCGGCTCCTCCGAGGTCGAGCCCGCCTCGGTCGAAGTCGAGCTCCCTCTTCTTGAGCTCCTCCGCCGGGCGACTCCCTCAAGGTCGAGCCCGCCTCGACCGAAGTTGAGCTCCCTCTCCTCGAGCTCCTCGACCGGACGGCTCCTCCATCGGATGGCTCCCCCGAGATCAAGCCCACCTCGACCGAAGTCGAGCTCCCTCTCCTCGAGCCGAGTGCCCTTCGGTGGAAAAGTTTGCTAGTTCGATACTGTCCCAATGGCCAAGGACAACTGTGCCTCAAAAGCCCGCAGGGCGAAGAGAAGGTGGCGCCGCTACACCCATTGGATGGCGGCACGCCGCCCAAGGCATATGAAGGGGGAGTGAGCCGACTTATAGAGGGGCATCCCTCCAAAGCACCGGGATCTCTTCCGCCGTTGTTTATACCGGTTAGGAAAGAGTGCTCTAATCAAGATGCTGCATTCCCTAGTTGACCGTTTTCACCACCCGGAAGAACAAAGCCGTGCCAGGGAATTCGAACCTGGGAGTGGCTACCTCCGGATCGAGGCTCTGCCAAATTTCTCCAAGTGTGGCAACCTTCCGGGATGACAGAATCCGCGACATAACTCCCTGCCAGGAAGGCAGGGGGTGCCGGAGCACGACCCACGGGGCGCTGCCAGTCGTTGATTTTCGAGCATCCCTAGAAGGGGGAACCCACGGTGGGTAGCAGATAAAACCATGATCTAAAAAGGACGTCCTAAGGGCCTTCGAATAAGGTAAGGAAAATAGCCAGAGGGGGAGCGAGTGAGTCGGGCTCTCTGAGGCTATCGGAGAACTCGTCGGAAGAGTCTCAACGAACACAGCCACCACCACTCTAGCCCTCCTTCTCTGCTACAACTCCCACTTTTCTTTTTACTTTAAAACTCCTCCGAACGTGGAGACCTCGCAGGGATCCACAGAAAATGATCTGTTCCCCTAGATCGCCCACTGACTTGACCGTCGGAGTGCCCCCACCGAGATCCCCAGCCTGGGTCTCCTCTCTTTTGCAGGTTCGGGTACGCGTGCTGGATTTCGGGTAACGAGGCCAACGTCCAAAGCTATGCTAGAGCTATAAGCCACGACGGTATAGGCGGTAACAGATTGGCGTACCAGGAAGGGGGGCAGGACACAATCCGATCCAAGCAAATCCCCCTACAAACAGCTCCACCCGAAGCATGGTGGTGACACGTGCATGGGAGGTCTCCACCAATCATGCAAGAGATCCTCCTTCTCACCAAGGCCCATACAGCCTAGAAAGGGAACTCCCTGCTCCACCACAATCGCCCCCGGCAGACGTCCAGCTTACCGCGCTTGCCCAACAGATGCAGGTTCTAACTGTAGTAGTGCGGCAGTTGCAGCACCAGCACCGATCCCTGGCCACCCAGCAGCAGCCAGGGACCCTTGCAGTCCAAGCCACCGTATCCCACGATAGCCTGTGCTCCTTCCAAGGAAGGTTGTCGCTACCGCGGGTTGTGACTGATCCCCGGGAAGCCACCAAACCCCGGAAAAAAGATAGTGGACCGGGTCAGTTGACTGAGAGAGCCGGTCTCCGACCTTCGAGCGCGCTGCTGTTAAGCACCGTCGAAGCTGTCGAGGCAATGCTCCCCGTCATGACCCTCCTCAGCTATCATCTTCATCTCCTCCAACGGCCTTGGTGGAAGGTTCTACCGACGAGGCCATCAGGCGCATGGCTGAAAAGCACTTGGAAGAGCAAGAGCATAAGCTAGCGGAATTGTCCCGCCAGCTTGCATACCTGCAGGGCTCCTCCCGTGAGCCAACGGGCCATGATGCCCGTCCCCCCTTTTCCCGAGAAATTTAAGAGGCGCCGATCCCAGGTCGATTCCGTATGCCTTATGTGGATCTCTACGATGGGACCACCGACCCCCTGGACCACCTGGAGAACTACAAGGCTCTCATGAGAGTCCAAGGGACGACTGACGCCCTTCTCTGCATCACCGTCCCAGCCACCTTTCGAAAGGCCGCTCGAGTCTGGTTCACCCACCTCGAGCCTGAAAGCATCAACTCCTTTGCACAACTGGAAAGGAGGTTTGTGGCCCACTTCAACGCTTGTCAGAAGGTGCTACGAGAGGTAGACAGTCTTTTCTCCATCATGCAACAGGATCATGAGTCTTTGCGGGACTACGTGACCTGGTTCAAGGTTGCCGCACTGGAGATATACAACCTGGATGAGCCCGTCGCCATGCTGGCATTGAAGAGGGCTAAGACCTCCCGCCTGACCTACTTCTTGGACAAGAAGCTGTCGAAGACGTACTCCGACCTCCTCCTCCGCATCCACAAGTACATCCATGCCGGGGAGGTGGACCGCACTGGAAGAGAGTTGGATAGGAAGCCACTAAAGAAGCAACCTCCGGGAGAGGCATCCAGGACACGGAGGTCCGGACCGACCCCAACTTCTGACCAGGGTGGAAGCCGAAGACTGACCCCAACTTCTGACCAGGGTGGAAGCCGAAGACCGACCCCATCCTAGAAGAAAGATACACTCCTCTCCTCACCCTAAGGGCAAAAATCCTCATAGATATTGAGGGCGAGCTCTACTTACGCCACCCTCCACCGCTGAGGCCACCCAACAGTCATGATAAGACAAAGTACTGCTAGTTTCATCGCGATCACGACCATTACACCGAGGAATGCCGCCACCTCAAAAAAGAAATTGAATATCTGATAAGAAGGGGCTATCTCGAAAAGTTCATGGGGGGCAAGACCCCGACAGAACCTCAAGCTCTTGCAGTTCTTCCTCCTATCCCTCTAGTCAACAACTGACCCACCGAGAAGCCTGTGGGTATAATATGCTGGGAAATAAAGCGCGCTCCTAAGAGAGCCCGGGAGGGGAGAGGTCAGAGAATGTACTCCCCTTTATGAGAGAGGAGGGAATTGGGAATGGAAATATAAATAATAATGCCATGGTGGTCAAAATGACGATTGCCAGACATCTTATAAAACGAAGTATGGTTGATAGTGGAAGTTTGACTAATGTCCTTTTTTACGATGCCTTCTCCAGGATGAATTTATCCTCTGCTTGACTAAAGCCAGTGCATACCCCCCTTGTCAATTTTACTAGAGACTCTGTGGGGGTTGAAGGAGAGATCACTCTCCCTGTCACTACCGGGTCACCACCTCGACAGAGCACAGTCATGGTGACCTTCATGATTGTTAGGCTTCTTTCAGTCTACAACGTGATCCTCGGTCATCTCGAGCTTAATTTGCTCGACACGGTCATTTTCATAAAGCGGATGCTTGTACAGTTTCCCACTCCTTATAGTGTAAGGGAGATGAGGGAGGCACTTCAACCGATCCAACACTATTTACAAGCTATCCCAGGGGCCAGAAATGCTGAAAAGGATTCCAACGTCGACGACCTCGACCAAAGGGCACAGGATGCCAGTGGTGGCCCAGTTGAGCATCTGTTAACATATTCTCTTGATGCAGGCACATCGAAGATGATGCAGATCAGGGCTTAGTTGCAAGAAGAAGAGCGGGCCCGCCTGTTGAGTTTCCTCCGGGCGAATGTGGATATGTTCACCTGGACTGCAGTAGACATGCCGGGGATCCTCTGACATTATTACTCATAGGTTGAACATCGACCCGAAGTGCCGTCCAATCCGATAGAAGAAGAGATGCTTTGCCCCGGAGAGGCAACGGGTAGTCAACGAGGAGGTGGAGAAGCTCCTCGTGGCCGGTTTTGTTCGTGAAGTGCAGTATCCTAGTTAGCTGGCGAAATGATCATGGTCAGGAAAAACAACGAGAAATGGAGGATCTACTAGATTACACCGATTTCAACCGAGCCTGCTCGAAGGACAGTTTCTCCCTTTCGAAGATCGACTAACTGGTTGACGCCATCTCAGGGCATCATTTGCTCTCCTTTAAGGATGCATTCTTCAGGTACAATCAAATCCAGATGCACCCAGAGGATGAGGAGAACACTACCTTCATCTTGGATCAGGGAATGTACTGCTATCGGATGATGCCAGTCAGCCTGAAGAACGCTGGCACCACATACCAACGGCTGGTCAACAAAGTCTTCAAGGACCAGATCAATCGCAACATGCAAGTTTACATGGATGACATGCTCGTCATGAGCAAGCCGAGGTCGAACCACGTCGCGAACTTAGTGGAGGCCTTCCAGAACCTTCGCCTACATCAGATGAAGCTGAACCCGGCGAAGTGCACTTTCGGCATGGCAGCTGGGAAGTTCCTAGGTTTCATGGTCACCCAGAGGGGGATCGAAGCCAACCCTGAAAAGGTCCAAGCAATTGTTGACATAGAGCATCCCATCTCGAAGAAGCAAGTCTAGCACCTCATGGACCAGATCGCAGTCCCGAGTGGTTCATCTCATGATCTGCTAACCGTTGCCTATCTTTCTTCAAGATGCTGTGCAAGGTACATGACTTCACCTGGACAAAGGAGTGTCGGGAAGCTTTCGAGGAGCTGAAAAAGTTCCTGGCATCACTACCGCTGCTTTTCAGGTCGGAGGATGGAGAGGAGCTCCTATTGTACCTGGCAGTTACCCCAGGGGCCATCAGTTCGACCCTTGTCTGCATAGACAGAGATGGAGCTTAGAGACTAGTAAACTATGCCAGCAAGCTCCTCTGAGATGCGGAGGTCAGGTATACCCGCTCCGAGAAGCTAATCTTTGCACTCATAATGTCTGCTTAGCGCCTCATACCGTATTTTCAAGCATACATGATCATGGTCCTAACGGACCAACCATTGAGGGCCATACTCAGCCGCCCTGATACATCCGAGCATCTGGTCAAGTGGGCTCGAAGCTCAATGAGTTTGACATCGCCTATCGATCGAGGTCATCCCAGAAGGTATAGGTGTTGGCCGATTTCCTGGTCGAGTGCACAGGCATGGGTAAGGAGCCAGAGGAGACCTCCTAGAGCACCGAACGCAGCTCGAAGTCAAGGAGGAGGTCTGGGTCCTCCACGTGGATGGCGCATCCAACTTCGAAGGGAGCGGAGCAGGCCTCCTTCTCGCCAATGGCGACGAGGTTGTAGTCGAGTATGCACTCCGCTTCTAGTTTGCGGCCACCAACAATTAGGCGGAGTATGAGGCACTCCTTACGGGACTAAGAGTCTCTCGTGAACTAGGTATACCCAACCTGAAGTCTTCACCAACTCTCAGCTAGTGGCTGGACAGGTCTCAGAATAATTCAAAGCCCGAGACCCTCAAATGTCAAAGTACATGGAGCAGGTACATTCGAACACGGCGAGCTTCCGGCGCTTCAGCATCTCCCACATTCCTCGTGGGGAGAATGCTCGCATCGATGTCCTCTCCAGACTCATGACCCTACCGAACTCATTGCTGGGGTGTGCCTACGTCGAGTACGTCCAGGCTCCAGGTTACGAGGCATCCGAGAAAGTCCAGCAAGTTACCCCGGAACCCAGTTGGATGGACCGATACATTAGAAACATCATCGACGGTACCCTGCCCGAAGACCGTGCAGAGGCTAGCCTTGTCAAAAAGAAGGCTACACGCTTTGTGCTGATGGATGGGCAACTCTATCGTAGGTCCTACTCTTATCCACTTCTGAAGTGCCTAAGACCCTCGGAGGTGGCCTTTGTACTCCAAATGATACACGAAGGCCTCTGCGGAAATCATATGGGGGGCAGGATATTAGCATACAAAGCCCTCTACCAAGGGTACTACTGGGAGACTATGAGGGAGGATGCAGCCAACTTCGTGAAGAAGTACGACTGCTGCCAGCACCACGCCTGCATACAGTGTCAGCCGACCGTGCTACTCTCCCAACTCTCCGCCCCCTGGCCATTTGCCCAGTGGGGAATTGACATCCTTGGTCCCTTTCCTCCTATATCAGGGCAGCGTAGGTTCTTGATAGTAGCCATCGACTACTTTACAAGTGGGTCGAGACCGAACCGCTAGCATGGATCACCGAAGCCAAGGTCAGCTAGTTCTTCTAGAAGTCGATCATCTGCCGCTTCGGGCTTCCTCACACTATCATCCTGACAACGGACGATAGTTCGATAACTGAAAGTTCAAGGAGTTCTGCGCCGACTTCAATATCCTTCATCGCTTAACTTCGGTGGCTCACCCTCAGACCAACGGAGAAGTCGATGTGACCAACCTGACCATCCTCTAAGGGCTCTGAGCTAGGCTAGATCATGCCAAAGGCAGGTGGGCCGAAGAACTCCTTAGTGTTCTTTGGGCCTACCACACAACACCCCGAACGGCCATGGATGAGACACCCTTCAACCTCGTCTTTGGCGTCGAAGCCGTAGTCTCGGTGGAACTTGGTTTGCTCACGTTGTAGGTGGAACAATATGATGAAGCTGAAAACCCAGCTCGCCTTCTACTCAACTTGGATCTCCTTGAAGAGATAAGGGACAAGGCTCGACTCCGGATGACGCCCTACCGACAGCAGGTGGCCCGGTACTACAACTCTTGGGTAAGGCCAAAAGACCTTCCGCCCAGGTGATTTGGTACTGTGACGAACCGAAGCCTCTCAACCTTGGAATGCAGCAAGCTCTCTCCGAACTGGGAAGGCCCTTACAGAGTAATCGAAGCCCTTCCCCATGGAGCCTACACCTTGCCGAACTTGATGGTGCCTGATTTCCACAAACTTAGAATGCCAACAACTTGAGGATGTACTACCAATGATGTATGGCTTCCTCTCATTAATAAAATAACTCCTTTCGATGCAAAATTATCTTCGCCTTGCAGGAATATTACTTCTCGACCCCAGGTCTGGCAATCAAAGCTGGAAAACTCCAGAAGTCTCGCACCTCAAAGTCGGGAAACTCTATAAGCCTCGCACCTCGAAGCCGAGAAATTTTAGAAGCCCCGCACCTCGAAGCCGGGAAACTCCAGAAGCCCCATACCTCGAAATTGAGAAACTCCAGAAGTCCCACACCTCGAAGCCGAGAAACTTCAGAAGCCCCATACCTCAAAGCCGAGAAACTCCTGAAGCCTCGTACCTCGAAGCCGGGAAACTTCTAAAGCCCCATACCTCGAAGTCGGGAAACTCCAGAAGCCCTGCACCTCAAAGTTGGGAAACTCCAGAAGCCCCGCACTTAATCTGCTCAAGTCTCGGTTCGATGGAGACATCTTCAGGACTTCTCAAGCTCAGCACCCCAGCTCGGTGGCTCCCGGGCACCTGGAGATGGTCTCTCTCGGGGCCACTCGGGCCTCCTCGAGCCATTCACCAGCTCTCGACCTGGCCAGAAAGAATCCAGAATATACAACCAGCTCTGAGAAAGTGCACGAAGTCCTGCAACCAGGCTTCCGGCATAGTGAAGGTAACTTGTGAAGTCCCTGACTTCTCTTCATGGCTACCTACTGCACCCGAAACTCTGCCAAGAAGGACTAAAAGCCTGGTATCTTGAGATAAAACACCACAGCAAGAATATGTGCATGGGTGATTGCAAAAGAGAAACTGAGAAAACTAAAAGTATGGGAATGCAAGGTCCGACGAAAAGAAATGAAGTTTCATTAAAACTGGATCGGAGAACTACATCATCAGAGGACCCCCGACAGGTTAAGTGGTCCTGAAAAAAAAAAAAATACAAGCTGCCAGCTCCTTCCTGGGATGATGGTGGGACGCGCCGGCATCTTCTCGGACCCCCGCCGAAGGGGCTGCTTCCAAGCCGACCGCAAGCTCTGCCTTTTCCGCTTCAATCGTGGCCTCCTCTAAACCCCTGCCTGGAGCTTCTGGAAGAGCAAGCTCGTCCAGCTTTAGCTTCGAGAGGAGTTGGGCCACCAAGGACTAGCAGAACCCGTAGCCCTTGATGAATGAGTCCGTGGCCGCCTCCCGGGCTTCATCAGTATATTCCATCGAGGCCTTGAACTTGGGCACCACCTCGGTGGCCTTCATCAAGGCCACCACCCCAGTAGCCTTCTCCTCAGCCACTGACGCCCATGCCTGCACCGCCTCTAGCTAGGCTCGGAAGGTCTGAGACCGCTCCTCTACTCGGGCCGCCTCGGCTTTGAGCCGCTCCACTCGACGATTGGCCCATTCCTTTTCTGGGACAAGGATGCTTCAAGGTCCTTGATCCATCTCTCGACATCGGCCACCTCAGCCTGGAGGGCCTTGTTCTTCTCTTCTGAGGCTTGGGCCCTATCGGTCTTCTCCTTAGCCTCGGCCGCCAGCATCGGAGCTCCTACTCATTCAGATCCTCCCTCTTAGCCCACTGGGTGCAGTAGTCGTGGATGAGGAGGAGGTCTGTCCCGACCTGCACCAATGAAGATGTTGATCATGGCAATTCAAAAAAAATTAATAAAAAAAATTATTACCATGAAGAGGTGGGGAAAAGTACCAAGGATGGCATCCGATAGCTACTTGCCTCCCCTTTCATGCCGGTCGCATGACTAGACTGCGAAGTCCATCATGCGCTCGACCATTGCCCGATCCTGTGTGACCGAGGAGTTTGGCATCACCTTAATTGACGCCCTTCGAATGACGGTCCTTGATGGAGCTGGGGCCACCACCGCGTCCGGGGGGGAGTCGCTGAAGGAGTCTCAACCGGTTGGGTGGAGCTTGCCACCGTGGTCAATAATGTCGTCTGTGGTCGCTCCCTCACCTCCTCTTTCCCCGCATCCACCTCGATGACTTATGAGGGGTGAACCATGATGGCAGCGACGAGCTTGGTCCGCGTGCTGGTGCCAGATTCCCGGGTCGAGGGCCGAGCTTGCTACCTTGAAGAATCACGGGCCAGTTATACCGCCCTTCCCTCTGGGTCAGAGACTACGGTAGGCCCAGGTCCTCTGCTGGGCTTAGTCCGGGCCCTCTTCGACGAGGTCTCCCTGGGCCCTGCTGACGCGCTTCTCTTCTGAGTAGACTCCAGGAGCTGTTCCATGGAAAACTTCATGCATGTAAGAAGAAAGAAATAAAGGTCAGCCTCGGACCAAAAAAGACCCACGGAAGGAGAAAAAGATTTATTCCGAACTCGCCCAACTCCCAGATTGGGCTGATCCCAGCTTCGAATAGGTTATGCTCTAATAGCAGAACCTTAAGGGAGGGGATCTGGTCGAAAATGAGCTAGTCGTATACTTCCCGATCAACAGCCTTGACCTGGGAGTTCCGGTCGGAGTTCGGTTCGGATCACTCCAGACTCAGTCAACTCTTTCAACAGAAGCAAAAAAATATTTGATCTTCCATCCTTTGATGGAAGAGGAGAGTTCAAACTTTATGTCCTTCGGGCGAGGAGACACAAACCACCACTCATCCTCGATCGGATGGCGCTTCAAGATGAAGAAGATCCTGAACAAGGAGAAACGGGCAACGATTATGTGAAAGTGATAGAAGACAATGAAAAAGTTAATGGCCCTAACTGCATTCGGGGCAAACTGAGCACGGACAAGACGATAATGACTGAGTACAGAAAGGAAGAAATGATGGAAAGGTAGGCGAAGGCCCCCTACGAAGAATTCCTCGTAGAGAGCGATCCAACCTAGGCCACCAAAGGTGACCCATTCTCCTGGTCCCAGGACCGAGAGCCGGATGAAGTCCAGAATCCCGTAAATATCCGGGATCATAGAGAGGTCATCTCCAGTCATCGTCGAAGCTACGCCGAAGGGCCCAGTTGGACAGGAAGGTATGGAAGGGACCGCAGGAGTAGAAGGAATGGGAAGGGGAGCCCTAGGTTCTCCTATGACTATGCAGGTCGGACGAGGACCCCTACGGATGCAGAGAGGAACCTCCTCCTCATCCTCATCGAAGGATGGAGTCCTTGGTCGAGAAGGCCTTGCCTCATTTGGATAGCTAGAGGGACGATGGTTCCGACCCGAGGGAGCCATCTAAGACAGAACGAGGAAGAAAAGACAGGAAGGATAGAGCCTAAGAAAGTTCTAAGGGAGGACTCGACCTAGCTAGAGAAGAAGAACAAGACAAAAGGGAACTGACCTGAATGCCTTCGGGGTAAAGGATAGCCGGGGGAAGGAAGAGACTCTGGTCCATTGGCGAGTGCGAAGAATTCAAAAGAGCTGATTTGAGAAAAGTTCTTTCTTTTCAAAATGGCTCGATAGTGACCATGCATCCTTTCGGTACCTTCTCCATTGGATGGGCGCCGCGTATCGAGATTAGCCGGAAACAATGCTTTGGTTCACTGAAAATCGGCTCGGGTCGTGCAATGGTCATTATGCTTCCTCGGACTCGCTGATGTGGCATCCCCATATTAGCCTCAAAGCTTGATTCGTAAGGTGATGGTAATCGTGGTATTAATGGTACCAGATTTTCATCTTTCCACGTCAACTTCGCATTTACTCCCTTCGTCCTGAACATGATGCTCCATCAGGACTTGGAAGTGGAGGGAAAATGACATGGCAGGATCACTGACGTGGAGCCCCTTTCTTCGACTCCTCTACCGGGCAGCTCCCCCGAGACGAGCCCATCTTGGTCGAAGTCAAGCTTCCTTTTCTCGAACTCCTTCGCTGGGCGGCTCCCCTGAGGTCGAGCTCCCTATCATCGAGCTCCTTCACCGGGTAGCTCCCCGAGGTCGAACCCACCTCGACCGAAGTCGAGCTCCTCCGCCGGGCGGCTTCCCCAAGGTCGAGCTCCCTCTTCTCGAGCTCCTCCACCGAGCGACTCTCCCGAAGTCGAGCCCACCTCGATCGAAGTCAAGCTCCCTCTTGTCAAGCAAAGTGCCCTTCGGTGAAAAAGTTTGCTAGTTCGATACTGTCCCGATGGCCAAGGGCGACCGCACCTCAAAAGCCCCCAGGGCAGAGAGAAGATGGCGCCGCTGCACCCATTGGGCGATGGCATGCTGCCCAAGGCCTACGAAGTGGGAGTGCACCGACCTACAGAGGAGTGTCCCCCCAAAGCCCAGGATCTCTTCCGTCGTTATTTACATCGGTTAGGAAAGAGTGCTCTAATCAAGATGCTACATTCCCCAACCGACCGTTTGCACCACCCCACTTGGAAGAAGAAAGCCATGCCAGGAAATTCAAACCTGGGAGCGGCTATCCCCGGATCGAGGCTTTGCCAAATTTTTTCAAGTGTGGCAACCTTCCGGGATGACAGAATCCATAGCGTAACTCCCTACCAGGAAGGGAGGGGGCACCGAAGCACAACCAACGGGGCACTGCCAGTCGTTGACCTTCAAGCATCCCCAGAAGGGGAGGAACCCAAGGTGGGTAACGAATAAAATTCGTGATCTAAAAAGGATGTTCTAAGGGTCTTTGAATAAGATAAGGAAAAATAGCCAGAGAGGGAGCGAGCGAGTCAAGGCTCTCTGAGGCTACCGGAGAACTAGTCGAAAGAGTCTCAATGGACACAGCCACCATCGCTCCAGCCCTCCTTCTCTGGTACAACTCCCACTTTTCTCTTTACTTTAAAACTTCTCCAAACGTGGAGATCTCGCAGGGATCCACAGAGAAGGATCTGTCCTCCTTGATCGTCCACTGACTTGACCGTAGGAGTACCCCCGCCGGGATCCCCGGCTCGGGTCTCCTCTCTTTTGCAGGTCCGGGTACGTATGCTGGATTCCGGGTAACGAGGCCAATGTCCAGAGCCATGCCAGAGCTGCAGACCACAGTGGTGTAGGCAGCAATAATTTGTAATGAGATTGGAGTGTCTAGTAAGTGATAATTGCATTAGCGGATTAAATGATCTAAAAGCTGGAAAAGGTAAACTTTCTTTAGACAAGGAAATAGCTGATTAACTTAAGACGGCAGAGAATGATTAAACAAGTGGGGGAGAAGCACAGGTGCAAGAGACCTTTTCTAACACTTGTACAGGACATCAATCCACCCCACCTATCTTTACAGAAAACTTCAAATCCAAGCCCCAAAAAAAAAAAAACAGAAATGAAAAGAAAGAAGAAGAAAAAGCGCCTCTTGTTGCTTGCTTAGATTGCTCTCGTTGTATGCAGGCAATCAGGGCAGCTGACACGATCCTAATTTCATCTTCTTATATCCTTCGTAATGTACATCAAAACTACTAATCTGAAAGACTCTTTGTAGCTTAGCTGCCAGTTTAGAAACGTTAAAGAACAGCTCATGTCGGTTTCGATCGAACAATCAACCCGACATGTACACATGATGATTCCATGCAATTGAAGGCATCAAGCATGTTGGATTTTGGGCAGGACTGCTGAATGCAATTTGTAAATTGTTTGGAGGAGCTCCAGCCTCATCAAAATCCTCCATTGGATATTCTAATGCAATATCCCTGTTCACGGGACACCAAGGCAATGATTCCAACCCACCTTGATGCACTGTTTCATCTATCAAAACAACATCAGTTTTAGAATCACCAGGACTCGAAGAAATATGAGGACAACATTACCAAAGATAATTGAATTTATTAATGGTTTACTAACTTTGAAGCAGAGGAACGTTAATATTGGGCAATCCATCAAATTCTTGCAGCTCGCTCCTGTTTTGGTATGCCTCTCGGACCAGCTGCTGTACAAAAGTCTGGGAAAAAATTTCAGGTGTACAAATGTTAAAACTTTTGTCGACCCGGCAAGACTTTATTACTCAAAAAACAGAGGACAAGAATTTGTGATGATTTGAATGCTCACTTTCTGGGATCTATTAAGATCATTAAGTATCACAACCGGCATGCCATCGGTCATAATTTCAACAGGTTCCCATATGGAGTTCAAGAGAAGGGTGTAATTGCGCACAAGGCACAAGTAAATCTTTTTACCCACTTCGCAGGTTCTTGCATGATTAACTATTCCCTCCCACGTCCGGTCTGACATATTAACTCCCAATGTCTGATGCATAGGAAAAGAAGAACAAATTAGATAATATGGAAATCTAAATAGAATTGTCTCGTTGGGTCTATCAAGTTGTGGCTCTACCTTGCGGAGTTGATCAGGGTCGATAACCAAGCGCGTCAAGAAGTCCTGGACCGTGTTAATATGCTCGGCTTGTAGCTTCTTGTGGAATGCCCCATCCTTTCCTATCTTCTCCAGTCGCCATACCTCGTCGTTGAGAGATGGTGGATAATGCTTCTTGTATACTGTATAGGAATGTGATGATGTTAGTTCAGCTATTCAATTTCTCAGTTTGTAGATGTGTTGAAGCATGAGAATTAAATTAATATTGAGGTTTTTTTGGTTAGAAAAATATGGGCCATGAAAATCTTTGTCGTTGGCATGTTAATTTCAAATTTGAAGACCAAGCATCTTTGTTGTTCACATGTTATTTTCAAATTGGGGGTCCAAGAATTTCTTTCTATAGACTAGCAATAACTAGTGGATGGTGGACCATGGCCGAAGGAAGTTGATTGAAGGCTGCGGGCATCTTGTAGGCTTTGAGTCTTCCCTGAGCTTTAATCATGGAATTATCGAAGGAGCTTTAATCATGGAATTATTGAAGGAAGTCGACAAGACTCTGAACAAGACCCACTTTGATGATGGCCCTTTAAGAAGGCCCACAAACTCACCTTTTTACATAACATGGTGATTATGATCACGACGGGATTCTGTTTCCTCCTCTTACAACTTACCTCCTAATTGGAACTCAAGTATGCCTTAGAGTTTAAAACTCGTGTATAAGAAAATTTAATCAATGAAATGGCATGGATGAGATACTAAAAAGAAGTATTAGCAAAGATAGCATGCTTACGTTCCCCTCGGTGATCTTTAACCATGAAAGGTAGGGTCATGGCTTCTTTGATTCTTGGTCCATTGTAGTTCCCTGGCACAACTCTTGCACCTATCCTGAAGTGCCTGCTCCTTATCCAGCTAGAATTATCCGTAAATGTGAGCTCCGAGATGGAAGCAGTTCCATCTCTTAGTGCGAGGTTGATTTCTCCTGTAATCAATGGCCTCTTTCCTGTCCTTTCTTTTACTATGTTCTTCTGGAACTCGGTGCTTGTCCAGTCTTCGAGATCATCAGAAGGAAAATCGCCATCAAGGACCACCACTTCCACTTTGAGAGGTGATGGTATCGAGGACAGAGGTATTTCTCTGTTATGGTTATCTACGAGGAGGACCTGGAGAGGATTGTTATCCTCGTCTTCGATCCTGGTTCCGGTGAAGACCGGGAGTAATGGTTGCCTTTTGAAGATTAGTTTGATGCTTGGTGGCTCAGCTGCTTCAATGTGCATTTGGGAAGGCGAGGGCCTGTAAAGAATTTCATAGCAACATGTTTAATCAATTTTCTTAACGAAAAAAAAAAAAAAAAAAGTTAAGAACTCGTCATTAGGATTGGGTTTGATCATGTTTTCTTTTTTAAGAATTGTTATAATTAACTTTAGGTGAATAAAGAAAGAGACTAGAAGATACATGAACTACTCTACCATTATACTCTCAACAAAGAAAATACAAAAATATATAGAGAGAGGAGTTGCATGCTTTACCTGTGAAGTAGACGCGTGCTATGAAGTAGTCCGCGTTCCACCTCCTCTTGCACCTAATCGAATATAGTAAACAAGCTTAAAATAAAGTTCTTTGAAGAAAATAAACATTGATGCAACTATATCCTCTGCTTCTTTATCAAACTAATGGTTGTTCTAATTCTTGCTCAAGCTAAAGGGTATGCCATGTAAAACATACAGACGTTGAATATGTGAACAATTTTGATAACAATCGATGGGCAAATGGATCCCGCACTCTTTTTTTTTTTTCCCCCCGGGAAGATGTTAGATGGAAGAAAAGTAAATCTGAAGTTCCAACTAATTTTAAAAGCAACAAACGCAACTCTTTTTTTTTTTTTTTAGCAAAACAACAAACAAAGCTCATTAATTAATGCAAAATCTTTTGATGATCTAAGCATGCCTTGTAAGAGATTTCGTCATACCACTTTGCGAAGCAGTGGTTCCAAGGCCATATACAAGTTTTGCAATGACTTCGCCATCATAGCCTCTCTGATTACCCTGTGCAGACGACAAGGATAAAGCGTTAGCTTAAACCCTGTACACTGATGTTGCCATCTATCTTTTCAAAATCTCATAAGATACCACGCATAGAAACAATACTGCAAAAAAGTACAAGCGCTCGCCGAAAGGACTTCACAAAATTGCGAATTATTTTAGGTTTATTATGATACAATCGGAAACATAACAACATGCCTGAAGCCTGGGTTATGATGCAAAGTACTCCATATATATAACTGGCTCAGCAACCTTATGGTCTAGTAGAAAAGCTAGATGCCTCAACTAAATGATCTTCACTGGATGACCTTAATTATTAAATTTATCCGTGTGCAACAATGAAATTATAAGAGAGAACGCATCAAAAAAAATTTCTTCCTACGAGAAAATACAGAATACGCAAAAGAATGATGCAGAAAACTGTTTATATTTATATATTTCAATTCAAAACCTCATTATGGTACGATTTTTCAGATTCTAAAAACATGCTCTTTTCCTGCAGCACAAGAAGAAAACTTCTAGCAAACATATAAAAGAAAAAAAAAAAAAAAAGGTTGAGCTGAAGAAGGCTAGCTATTAGGATTACGAACGTCGAGAAAGAAGGCAGGCGCCGCATCCGTTTGCCCTCCGACGGATCCTTGTCATGATCAGAGTCATCCAGAAGCCTTTTAGCTGCCATATTTTTTGTTTCTAATCAAGGACTGGAAAAGCTGGGAGATTTTGGCAGGCAGAGCCAAAAGGAGGAGGTTGGAAGAGTCGAGGCTTGGAAGCTCGTTAGGACAAGAAGGACTACGGAAGCAGTAGGGGATGGCCGAGGTCTTCTTATACACAAACTGGCGTGGGACCGTTTTGTTTAACCTTGCTGAGAAGGCGCCAGGAAGGTGGTAGGAAGGTGAAGGGAAAGATGGTTTAGCTCCAACGGGAGACCGACCCATGGTTGGATGATGCAATAAATCCTTCGGATCTCACGACCTTTAATGGTCAACTACCACAACCCCGTCCTTAGTCGATATCCTTTTCTTTTTTTTCCCTTTAATTTCCGCGACATTGTCGGTACCGGATGTGCTCTATTTTCGTGATAAATATTAGCACAAAAGTGGCAGTCCCATAAGAGAAAGGATAGATAATTACTATTCAAGCAGTAGTCCAAGTGCTTAGTTCCAGTACTTTCATATTTTAGATTTGAGACATGGTACGGTGATTGGCTTGAATAAATTCTAGATTTAATTCTGAAACCTGGATATAAGGTATAAGGTGTGCTAGGATATTTTTGGATACAAACTTTATTTCTGGTGCCTGGATGAGACTGGGATGACGTATTCATCTTCGAATGGAAAGGAACCGAGCATGTAGCCGTAATGTCTAGGTGAAATGGAAAGTTCTCGTGATCATGTCTAGAGAGATAGCTATGCGGTCACCCCTCCTCTCCTTTTCGCTTCTGAAAAAATAAATAATAATTATATCCATCCATCTGACTAAAATTTTTTTAAACTTTTTTTTTCTTTCTAAATATTTTTTTTATCCATCCATCTAACTAATTTTTTTTTAAAACTTTTATTTCTTTCTAAATATTTTTTTAAAGAACTTTCTTCCATGCAACTGTAGATAAGATCGCTGAACATCATTAGCAGCAATCTGCTAGAATTTGTTTCCTATAATAACGATGTGATAGCATATTACAAATTTAACTTGAACATTTGAGTCCATGACCATGTTATTTGAGCTCTTATTAATATAAATAGCGATATATGTGTTTTCATGATCTTAAGACCTTCCAATTAGTCATTAACTGGTATGGAAATAATTCTTAAATTTAATTATAATATATTAGTTAAAGTTTGTTTATAATGCAACAATCAACTGTATCTAACGTTAGCTTTCCTTTTTGATATTTGCAATTTATTTGTTAAGGTGTTTATAGTGTATTGCATATAAAAAAAATTTAATCATATGTGGAAACCGTACGAGCCACGTAAGTTAGAATTTAGGGGAGATGAGCACAAATCATCATGCTCTAAAAGTTTAGGACTAAATAATATAGATAAATCTATCTCATTTATTTAAAGTTGCTATCCAGTGTGAAATTCTAGAGGAGCGTGTATATTTTTTTCTTTTACATCGAGAGAACAAGCGTATTAATGGCATACATTTAGAATTAATTTTCTTATTTTGTATAAGAAATCATAAGAAAATTCATAAATACAAATAATTATCCCTTTTATCCGAGATGCTAAGTAAATTCTTTTAGATTTGAAATATTTGCTAAAAGTTTTGCTTCTTTATTTTCTTTTTCTTTTTTTTTTATAACAAAACTATGGTTGAAAATTATATTTTTTAGAGATAAATGCAGGTAATTTTTAAAAAATAAAAACTTTTTATTTACCATCTCTAAGCACAACCATTAACATCAGGCTCAAAGTCAACGACCCCTCCAATATACAAAGGCCAAACAAACAGCGTTACCCGTGGATTATGTATCTTAAAAAATCATTTATAATGCAAGAATGCATAAATTAACTCGATAAAAGAAATACCAATTACTTGATCAATGAAATTGGAGGTTATTTTCTCCCGGTCGGGGAGTGCATAATCCATTTGTTTTCCCTAAGCGGGCGGTTACCAGAATCACAAGTCCCTTTGCCTTCTACGAGGATCCTAAAGGTCATGACAACATAACGAGGATTCTCTGGGTATCTAAACGACTATTCTTTGGGTACCACCTACACCATCCAAGCAAGCATGTAGGAACGCCCAGTAGTAACTTCTCTACCAACCCAACATAAAAAAATTCTAATAAAACAGAAGGGCGAACAAATAGCGGTCCCAGGTGGGCCCAGAGCTCGCTGACAGTGACCAAATTAATAAACGATCGGTCTCTATCTTTCGGTAGAAAATGACGGGCCTTTTTTTATAGTCTGCGGACAGACGAGTTGGGGATGCCCGGGGACACGGTTTGCGTCGCAATCCTCCCCGCGTCGAGGGCGCGTGACACGTAGGTGGTGACTTGACTCCAGATTTTAGAAGGATATTTCGAGTTCACCACACCTTCTAAATGCGAAGGATTCAATCATTTACGCGTCCCACGCTCTGTTTTCTACGTAAATGGTAGACAAATCGTTATCAGTAATGGGTGGTTATAAGATTTCATTGTCGAAAACCTACCAAATATAGATCTTATAGTAGTACTCCCTTTCCGCGTGTGGACTTGGGAGGAGCAGCATCAGCTTTAATATAAACACGAGCAACAAAGTAATATGCTAATTATGTAGATTTGATTCCTATGAATCATGCCTGCTCCTTGGTTTCTACGGGATTGGAGCATTGAATATAAGTCAAGAGCAGACTCGATTTTAAGCCGTCAATAATAGAATAAGTAACGCCGTTACTTTGGGCCATCATTGTACACATTACACGTGTTGAGTTAGTCTGGCTAATCGGGGATGTATATCTAATGGACCTTACCTTCATTAGCAGCAGCAAGTGATAGAATGGTTATTTAAAGAATTTGGGCATGACTCACATCTGGTTGGTTGTATACGGACTTTTTATGTGCATGCTATTGGATACTAATATTGTGGTGCTGACTTCACAAATTAACCTTCTCAAAACATGAACGCCTAGATTTGCTATATTGTTTGCAACAACAATGCGAGCTTTCCACATTGCAGGCTATTTACAGAAAGTCTGCAAAAAGTTGGTTGGCGTTGGTATGAGGTTTGGAAAACGAGGAAAACTAGTATTTGTTAAGTAATGGCATATTTTATCTTTTTTTTTTTTTTTTTTTGGTAAATTTTCGTATTCAAATTAGAGATCTAACATGAATACAACTAAAAAAACTTGAAAGAACAAGATTATGGAACGACATCAGGGTATGCCCGAGATCGGTTCATAAAACAGGATCAGAATGATGAGCAACATAGGAGGCAATCCAGTCTACTGCAGAGTTAGCTTCCGATAAACATGTAGAATAAGACACGAAGTGCATCCCTGAAAGAGAAGCGCAATATCACTGAGAAGAGAATGCACCGCCTAATTCTTCTGGCCTTCTAGATCCAAGCAATGACGGTAGCAGAGTCGCCCTCCACAATAAGTGATCAACATGTAGAATCATCCGAGCATATACAATACCAGCCCAGGCACCCGCAATTCCGCAGCCGGGACAGTTGGCTCGAAGAGATAATGCCCCTCGCAGCGAGAATCCCGAGACCCGGGCCATGGATGACAAAGCTGGCTCCTTCATGAGCGCCCATGACACTCCCATCGAAGTTAACCGTAACATAGTTCGACATCAAATACTCATCCACATGAGTCCGAGCTATCTCGACAACATGTCTAGTAGGAGTAGCAAAGTTGAGATTATGTCATTCCTGTATAGCCAAATGTGGTAAGCTATATAGGCCATAAAGATGGATGGTGGGAAGGGACGCACACCCCTCTAGAGGAGAGAAATGCTCTAGTAGGGAGGCGGCTCCAAGCTACTTTCCAAAAAATATACTCATCATAGGATGTGCCCGAATCCTCCAAATCCAATCAAGATCAAGACTCCACTAAGGTACCTGGCTGAACAGGGGAAGCAATTCAGAGCTGGATGTTTTGAGAATAGCGGAGGTCCCTGAACCCTGACATCATTACAAGCATGAACAGGCAATGCAATCGATAATACTCGAGCTCCTATAATATGACCGAACACACAGGTAACCAGTGCTGAATTCCATTGCGAGCCATCGGGAAGTAATAAGTCAGGAATGAATAGGGAATCACTGATGTCCAAACAATGAAAGTCAGCCAGCAAGATAGAGAGACATCCATAATCCAAGGATCGGACATAAAGCTGATAGATGTACCATTTCCTAGTACCCATATGATATGGGGAGGACAACAGGGACAGTGGTCATCATCGCTCTCCAAATGGCAGAACATCTCTGGGTAGGTCGATGATCCGCATCAGGGTACAAGGGACTACACCTTTGTCTCATCATTCCTGTCCATAGGCTATCCGGGCATAGCAAAAACTTGGTGACATGTCTCGTGAACAGGACTTCTTGCATGGAGAGCAGGGAGTGGAAACCCAGATCCCCATCTCGATGGGGATGGAAAACTACGTGCTAGCTAATAGATGGATGGACCTCCGAGCAGAAGTCGATCCCCAAAGGAAGGCTCGGAGACATTGGTCCAATCTGAGAACCAAAATTTCAGGAGGACAGCATGAGAGAGCAAATAAACCGGTAAAGAAGTAAGCACAGCCCTGATCAAGGTAATCCGCCCTATAAGGGAGAGAGTCCTGCACTGCCATCTCTACACTCTATCCTAGACCTCCTTAATCAGATTATTGCAATCAGCCTTCCTCAATCTGCCCCGACTCCAAGGTAATGCAATGCACCATCATGATCAACAATGCCAACGATGTCTCGAATCGATTGTTGCAAAATGATTGGGGTCTTCGGATTGAAGTGGATCTCTGATTTTTGGCAATTTACTCTCTGCTCGAAGCAAGACAGTAGTCCATCAAAATCTTTCTGAAGGCCAAAGCGCAGCGGATAGAAGCCCGATTTAGAAGCAAACAGCCATATGCAAACAGAAGATGCAAAATGGGATTAACCTAAGGGGCAGGGATCAATACTTTATTCAAAAAAAATAAACAAAGAGTGTTGCGTGCTAGCATTTTCTCATTCAATGATTCTAATCTCGTTTACTGCCTTCCTGCTCTGACATGCCCATGCTTTCAATTGTCAGAATACTTTTAACTGCATATATGATTAAAATTTTCTCTGTTCTAACAAGAAGATACGCATCAACATTGGATAAAGAACCACTCGTTATAATTGAACTTTCATGTAGACTCCAGGAAATCTCTTCTTGTTTTTTTTTTACTTCAAAAATAACATCATTTTAACGATCAAAAACTTTTAACTGCATATATGGTTAAAATTTTCTCTGTTATATCAAAAAGATATGCATCAACATTGGATAAAGAACCCCTTGTTATAATTGAACTTTCATTTAGACTCTAGGAAATCTCTTATAATTTTCTCTTTTTTTGTACTTCGAAAATAACATCATTTTAAAAATCAAAAGCCTTCTAAAGAAACTTTAAATTCCAGATTTTATAAATTTTAAATCCAAATAAAACAAGATCATCACTTTCTCATGTAATCCCATTTGTTACGAAATGGGGTTAAGAAATAACAAATTATGATACCCCATTTGTTAATCAATGTAAGATATTGATTAACTTTATTTTGTAAGAACCTCTTGATGATTTATTTCTTTTTACAAAAATGAGTAAAGAAATAATAAATTATGATAACTTAATATTATCATAAATAAATGATTATATTTGATGTGGCTAGATCGCTGACGTGGCATGGATGGACTGACGTGGAGCCCACACCGGGCACCATAATGGATTCCCACCATGAGCCCTTCGTCGGGCTGAGCTCCCCTGGAACAACGGAGCCACCCCCGAAGCCGAGCTCCGTCCTCCGCCAGGTCGATCCCCGCCAAGTCGGGATGCCTAAGCCGGAGCCGAGCACAAGCCACGTTTGAGGCAGACCCCTCGAGGTCGGGTCCCGTGGTCAGAATCGAGCTCAAGTCTCTTCCGCCACAAGGAGCCCCTCCGAGGTCAGATCCCCCGGGCTGGTCGGCACCCCGTTTACCTCATCAGGTCGAGCTCGTCCGAAGCCAAGCTCCGCTGGTCCAGAGTTGAGCTCGGCCCTCCACCACACAGCCGAGCCACTTTGAAGCGAGCCTGCTGAAGGCGGGCCCCATCTCTCCATCTCGATCCCCGATCCAGACAGAGACACCAGCCGCCAAGAGAGCAGCGCCTCCCCTCCGAGGACAATGGCGGTCCTCCCAAGGGCCGTACAGCAGCATCAGCCACACCGCCATTAATGCCCACGGCCGTCACTCATACCGGAAAGAAAAGAAGCTCACATCAAGGCACCATTCCCTCCACCGACCTGCCGTACGACCGAAGGAAAAGACCCGACTGGAGGGCATGGGTCCCGAGAATGGTGGCCCGCCAATCGAGGCCCTGCCAGGTTTCCAGCAGAAGGAATGTCAGAAGCAGAAGCTTCCCCAACTATCTGACAGAAAAGATGTCCCGTTTACGGCACGATACCTCATTGCACACGCCTGATAGCATGGGGAGATCCCAAGGCAAACCAAAATAGAAGATCCAGCCAGGGTAAGCCAAAGGGAGGTAACACAACAAACCAAAATAAAAACAACAAGAGCAAGCACAGGAAAAAAGTGAGAGAGGCCAGACAGGAGGGCAAGACCACCTCGGCCATCACCTCTCCCAGCTCACTTATACTATTATTTTCCATACACTCTACACTCACTCCTCCTAGCATGGAGCTCATCCAGAGGGGCTCGACCAGGAGGATTTGTTCCCTGAATCGTCACTGACTTGACCGTCGGAGCGCCCTCGTCGGAATCCCTGGCCCGGGTCACTGACACTGTTCCTTGCAGGTCCCGAGGCACTGGAGGCGTCCCCAGCAGGCGAGTGCGCGACTCCCGACATCACCAGCAGCTACGGGCCACGGCGATCCGGGCGGCAACAGATTGGCGCGCCAGGTAGGGGCCGCACTAAACGACTTCTGATCCAGTTCAAGCCCTGTTCAGACAGTATGAAGCGAGGATGGTGACCACTCGGGCAAAGGGAGCCTCTCCCAGCCGTGTGGAAGTGTCCCCTTCCCACAGGAACCCACACGGTCCGGAGACGGAGCCACCTGCTCCGGTTCAACCTCCCCCGCTAAAGATCCAGCTGACTGTACTTGCTCAGCAGATGCACACTCTTACTGCAGTGGTGCGCCAGCTCCAGCATCAGCATCGATCCCTGGCTACTCACCAGTAGCCGGAGACCCCCGCGGCCCATGTCGCAGCTCCCCGCGATAGCCTGTGTTCCTTCCACGGGGGGCCTTCGCAGCCACGGGCCGTTACGGACCCTCGGGATAGTCGCCAAGCCCCGATGAAGCGACAACGGGCTGGGTCCACCGATGAAGAGAGATGCTCACCGCACCTTGACCCGGGGGCATCTAAACCCCGCCAAGGCAGGAAGGTCAAAGTCCCTCGCTGTGGGCACTATGCACCCGCGTCACCTTCCCCGCCTCCCTTAGTAGAGGAGTCGATGGATAAAGCCACCAAGCACATGGTGGAGAAGCGCCTGGAGGAGCATGACCACAAGCTGGCGAAGCTTTCCTACCGGTTTGACAACTTTCCTGGCTCCGCTAGCGAGCGGTGGGCTATGACGTCCACCCTCCATTCTTCCAGGAGATCCAAGCGGAGCCGATTCCCCGTCGGTTCCGCATGCCGCAAGTAGATCCTTATGATGGGACCACCGACCGCCTGGACCACCTGGAAAGTTATCGGGCCCTCATGAGGGTCCAGGGGGCTACTAACGCTCTTCTGTGCATTGCCTTTCCTGCTACTCTCCGAAAGGTGGCTCGGGTGTGGTTCGCCCGCCTCGAACCGGAAAGCATCAACTCCTTTGCCTAGCTGGGATAGAAGTTCGTGGCTCGTTTTGACGCATGTCGGAAGATGCCACGTGAGGCAAACAATCTCTTCTCCATCAGGCAGCAAGACCGCGAGCTACTATGAGACTGCGCGGCTCGCTTCAAGGCTGCTGCACTGGAGATCTACAGCCTGGAGGAGCCGGTCGCAATGCTGGCCCTGAAGCGAGGGCTCAGGACTTCTCGCCTGACATACTCGTTTGACAAGAAGCCTCTGAAGACTTACACCGAGTTGCTCTCCCGAGCTCAGAAGTACATCCATCCGAGGAAGCGGATCGTACAAGGCGGGAGCTCGATGGGTAGCCGCTGAAAGGATCTGCACATGCCGAGGCATCTGGAGCACGGAGGCCAGGACCGCCAGCTCAGAGCTCCCGACCTGGATCAAGGCCAAGGAACACTCCCGTCTCTGAGGGAAATTTCACCCCCCATCCTCGCCCCAAGAACAAAGATTCTCATGGAGATCGAGGGCGAGACCTATCTGAGGCGCCCACCACCGTTGAAGTTGTATGCCAGCTGTGACAAGACGAAATACTGTCGTTTCCACTGCGACCATGGTCATGACACCGAGGAATGCCGCAACCTCAAATGGGAGATCGAAGAGCTCATCAAGAGGGGCTACCTCGGAAGATATGTGGGGGGCAGATCTCAACCAGAATCTCAGACGCTCGTCGCCCTCCCACCAATCCTGGCGATCGACAATCGTCCTACCGAGAAGCCAGTGGGGATGATATTGGGGAGCTGAGCACGCCTCAAAGAGAGCCCGGGGGGCAGGGAATCCTGAGGTTGTACTCCCCTTTATGAGGGAAGGGAAAATGGATAAGGAATGTAAATAATGATGCTGTGGTCGTCGAGATGACGATCACAAAGCATCCTGTAAAACGCATCATGATAGATAGTGGAAGCTCCATAGATATGCTTTTCTATGATGCATTCTCCAGGATGAATCTTTCCTTGCTCAGCTCAAGCCTGTGCATACCCCCTTGTTGGTTTCACAGGAGATTCCATAAGGGTGGAGGGAGAAATCACTCTCCCAGTTACTACCAGGATCCCATCTCGGTAGAGTACCATCATGATGACGTTTACGGTTGTGAGGCTTTCCTCGCCATACAACGTGATTTTGGGCCGACCTGGGCTCAACCTCCTTGATGCGGTCGTCTCTACCAAGAGATTTACTTGTACAGTTCCCGACCCCTTGTGGCATGGAGAAAATGAGGGGTACACCCCAGCTGGTGCAGCACTGCTTTCAAACCCTCCCCGGGGCCCGGGGCCGAGGAGGGCCCCAAGCCGGACGAGCTCGACCAGAGGGCTCGGGACCCCAGGGGAGGCCCAGCCGAACGTCTGCTTCCTTACCAGCTCGGGGCTGACCAGACGAAGACTGTGCAGATCGGAGCCCAGCTGCCCGAGGAGGAGAAGGCTCCACTGTTGGAATTCTTGCGAGCGAATGCAGATGTGTTCGCCTGGACGGCCACGGACATGCCAGGTATTCCCTGTGAAGTCATCACCCACAAGCTCAACGTCGATCCGAAGCACAGACCAGTTCGATAGAAGAAGAGAAGCTTTGTCCCAGAAAGGCAGGCAGCCATCAACGAAGAAGTTGAGAAACTTTTAGCCGCCGGCTTCATCCGAGAGGTGCAGTACCCGAACTAGCTGCGAACGTGATGATGGTGAAGAAGAACAATGGCAAGTGGAGGATCTGTGTAGATTACACTGATCTCAATAAGGCATGCCTAAAGGACAGCTTCCCTTTGCGGAGGATAGATCAGTTGGTGGACGCCACCTCAGGGCACCGGCTGCTCTCCTTCTTGGATGCATTCTCGGGTGCAATCAAATCAGGATGCACCCAGGGACGAGGAGCACACTGCCTTTATTACCGACCGAGGGACATACTGCTACAGGATGATGCCCTTTGGCCTGAAGAATGCTGGAGCCACGTACCAACATTTGGACAACAAGGTCTTCAAAGATCAATCGGCCAAAATGTACAAGTGTACATGGATGACATGCTCATCATGAGCAAGCCGAGCTCGAACCACATCGCTGACCTCGCCGAAGCCTTTCACAGCCTTCGGAAGCACCAAATGAAGCTTAATCCAGCAAAATGTGCTTTCAGGGTGGCGGTCGGGAAGTTTCTCGGCTTCATGATCACCCAGAGAGGCATCGAAGCGAACCCGGAGAAGGTCCAAGCGATCCTTGACATGGAGCACCCAACCTCCAAGAAGCAAGTCCAGTGTCTGACGGGGAGGGTTGCAGCCTTAAGCCAGTTCATCTCGAGGTCGGCTGATCGCTGCCTACCCTTCTTCAAGGCATTGCGCAAGATGCATGACTTCACCTGGACCGAAGAGTGCAAGGCGGCCATCGAGGAGCTAAAGGAGTTCCTAGCCTCCCCACCTCTGCTGTCCAGACCGGAGGAAGGGGAAGAGCTCCTACCCTACTTGGCTGTCACACCCAGGGCCGTCAGCTCGGTCCTCGTCCGTATAGATCAGGACGGGTCTCAGAAGCCGGTGTACTATACCAGCAAAATCCTCCGTGATGCGGAGGTCAGGTATACTCGCTCTGAGAAACTCATTTTTGCACTAATTGTGTCTGCTAAGCGCCTCAAGCTCTATTTCCAAGCGCATCCCATCGTGGTTGTGACCGATCAGCCACTAAGGACCATGCTAGGCCACCCCGAGACTTCCGGGAGACTGGCCAAATGGTCCCTGATGCTAAGCGAGTTCGACATCGCATATCGGCCGAGATCGTCGCAGAAGGCCCAGGTCCTAGCCGACTTTGTGGTCGAATGTACAGGGCCCCCCGAGGAACCAAAACAGACGGTCCCGGAGAGCCAAGCCGAGTCCGAGCCGCTGGAGGACCTTTGGGTCCTCCACGTGGACGGTGCCTCCAATTCCTGCGGGAGCGGAGCGGGCCTCATCCTCACCAATGCCGATGGAGTGGTGACGGAGTGCGCCCTTCGCTTCAAGTTCATAGCTACAAACAACCAGGCAGAGTACGAAGCGCTCCTCGCCGGTCTAAAAGTGTCCCGCGAGCTAGGAGTACAAAGCCTGAAGGTTTTCACCGACTCCCGACTGGTTGCCGGACAAGTCTCCAAGGAATACGAAGCCCGAGATCCCCAGATGGTGAAGTACTTGGAGAAGGTCCGTTCGAGCATGGCAGGCTTCTGTTACTTCCGTATTTTTCACATCCCTCGTGGAGAAAATGCTCGGGCGGATGCACTGTCGAGACTCGCAACCCTACCGGACTCATCCCTGGGGCGTGCTTACGTCGAGTATCTCAAAAGTCCAAGCTACGAGAGCCCAGAGGATGTGCAACAAGTAGCCCATGAGCCGAGCTGGATGGACAAGTATGTCAGGTACATCCAAGATGCCTTCTACCAGAAGACCACAAGGAAGCCGACCTCATCAAAAGGAAGGCCACCCACTTTGTCTTAATAGACAGCCACCTCTATCGCCGATCTTATTCCTATCCACTCCTGAAATGCCTCAGACCCACGGAGGCAGCCTTCGTGCTCCAAGAGATACACGAGGGCTTCTATGGAAATCATGTAGGAGGGAGGACTCTGGCATACAAGGACCTTCACCAGGGGTACTTCTGGAAGATGATGAGGGAGGACACCGCCGACTTCGTCAAGAAGTGTGATAAATGTCAATGCCATCCCCACATACAGCGTCTACCGGCTGCGCCAATCTCGCAGTTGTCATCCCCTTGGCCTTTTGCACAATGGGGGATAGGCATTCTGGGACCATTCCCCACCACGCCAGGGCAACGGAAGTTCCTGCTAGTGGCGATCGACTACTTCACCAAATGGGTCGAAGTGGAGCCGCTAGCTCGGATCACAAAAGCCAATGTCTGACAATTCTTTTGGAAGTATGTCATCTGCCATTTCGGACTCCCAAACTGTGTCATCATCGACAACGGGTGGTAATTCGACAATCGAGAGTTCGAAGGATTCTGTGCCGAGCACGACATTCAACACCGGTTCACCTCAGTCGCTCATCCCCAAGCAAATGGGGAAGCCGAGGTAACTAACCGAGCCATCCTCCAAGGACTTTGCACCAGGCTGGACCAGGCTAAGGGCAGATGGGCAGAAGAACTCCCAAGCATCCTGTGGGCCTACCACACAACGCCCAGAATGGCAACGGGTGAAACGCCCTTCAACCTCGTCTTCGGAGCTGAAGTAGTGATCCCAGTCAAGCTCGGCGTGCCCACACTCCGGGTGCAGCGGTACAACGAGACACAAAACTCGGCATACCTCCTGCTCAACCTAGACCTCCTCGAAGAAACAAGGGACAAAGCCCGGCTTCGAATGGCAACATACCGATAGCGGGTCGCCCGATATTACAATGCGTAGGTGAAGCTGAAGACTTTCCAACTTGCCGACCTGGTACTGTACCGGGCCAAGGCGTCTCAACCCCGTGAGTGCGGCAAGCTCTCACCGAACTGGGAAGGCCCCTATAAAGTGGCCGAGACCCTCTCACATGGGGCCTACTATCTCGAGGACCTGGATGGTGCCAGATTTCCCCAAACATGGAATGCTTGTAATTTGAGGAGATACTATCAGTAATATAAGTTTTTCCTCCACTAGAAATAAAGACTTTCTTCTGCACAACGATTTATTTGCCTTGCAGGAATGTCAAGCCTCGAGCTTAGCTCCTCGGCATCCAAGCCCGAAAAGTAGTCCTCCGGCACAAAGACCTGGGAAGCCCCAAGGCACTCAAGCCTCGAGCCTAGCTCCTCGACATCCAAGTCCGGAGAAAAGTCCTCCGGCACAAAGACCTGGGAAGCCCCCAGGCACTCAAGCCTCGAGCCTAGCTCCTCGGCGTCCAAGCCCGGAGAAAAGTCCTCCGGCACAAAGACCTAGGAAGCCCCTAAGCACTCAAGCCTCGAGCCTAGCTCCTCGGCATTCAAACCCGGAGCTCAGATCTCCGGCCAGCATGTCTCCGAGCCCAGCTCCAAGGCATCCAAGCTCCTGAGCCTTGATCTCAGGCAGTCAAGATCCAAGATCCAGCTCGCCGAATAGCAGATCTCTGATTCCGACTCCGAAATAACAAGGCCCGGAACCCAGACTTCTGGCGCAGCTCTCATTCAGCAACGTTCCCGAGCCAAGCTCCAGGATGCCAGCCCAAGACCGGAGCTCAGATCTCCGGCAAAAGGATCTTCAAACATGCAGCTCTCATCCAGCAATGTCCCCGAGCCCAGCTCCAGGATGCCAGCCTAAGCCCGGAGAAAAGTCCTCCGACACAAAGACCTGGGAAGCCCCCAGGCACTCATGCCTCGAGCCCAGCTCCTTGGCATTCAAGCCCGGAGAAAAGTCCTCCGGCACAAAGACCTGGAAAGCCCCCAGGCACTCATGCCTCAAGCCCAGCTCCTCGGCATTCAAGCCCGAGAAAAGTCCTCCGGCACAAAGACCTGGGAAGCCCCCAGGCACTCAAGCCTCGAGCCTAGCTTCTCGGCGTCCAAGCCCGGAGAAAAGTCCTTCGGCACAAAGACCTGGGAAGCCCCCAGGCACTCTAGCCTCGAGCCTAGCTCCTCGGCGTCCAAGCCCGAGAAAAGTCCTCCGGCACAAAGACCTGGGAGCCCCCAGGCACTCAAGCCTCGAGCCTAGCTCCTCGGCGTCCAAGCCCAGAGAAAAGTCCTCCGGCACAAAGACCTAGGAAGCCCCCAGGCACTCAAGCCTCGAGCCTAGCTCCTCGGCATTCAAGCTCGGAGCTCAGATCTCCGGCCAGCACGTCTCCGAGCCCAACTCCCAGGCGTCCCAGCTCCTGGGCCATGTCCTCAGGCTAACGCGTCTTCGAGCCTAGCTCCAGGATGTCCGAGTTCCTAAGCCTGACCTCCGAAGATCAAACCCCGAGCCTAGCTCCGAGGCATTCAAGGTCTGAGAGACCCTCAGGCACTCCAACCCGAAGCCAATCTTCTCCGGCACCAGAGTCTCAAGCCCCGCACCGAGACAGTAAAGCTTAAGCCCATACAGAGCTCAACTCTCCTCCCCGACCTCCCTGCACTGAAAGAGAATAAAAAGAGGAGAGGGAGAGAGAGGACATTTACATCACAATGAGAAGAAAGAGCCGTGTCGGCTAAATGATTTTTCATTAATCAAGAAGAAACATATTACATTACCTTCCGGGCCCTAACAGGCCAGGCAACCGGCTCGAAAAGCAAGCAAAAAAGATAGAAAAAAAGTAAGAAATTATAACAGAAGTCCTATCCTATGGGGTCGGCTCCTTCCCTGGACGGTGTTCGGCCGGGACTTCCCCCTCCTCCACCTCCGTCGTGGAGGCACCTTCCTGAGCAGCCTCCGCAGAGGGACGGGTTCAGTCATCATTGCCGGTGGACACGACTCAGCCATCTACGCATTCGGCACCGGCTCGGCCGCCGCCGCCATCAATGTCGGCTCAACAGGTCCAGACACCCCCGAGGTCACCTCGGGACGAACTCCGATTGGCGCAGCCCCCTACCCTGCTGCAGTTGCCGCCAGAGCTGGAGCCTTCTTCCCTAGGGCCTGGAGTGCAAGCCAGCCACTCCTCGGAGAGGATCCCCCGCAGTTACTGGCGGCAGTAGACGAACCCCTTAGCGAAGGAGTCTGTTGCCGTCTCCTTGAAGTCCTTGATATACTCGGGGGAGGCCTTGAATGCGGCCACCACATCGGCAGCCCTCCCCCTCGTGAGCTCCGCCCGGCGCTTCACTTCCTCCAGCTGCTTTCTGGAGTGTTCCATCTGACGGACCACCATCGCCATCCCCTTCTCGGCGGTCTTCGTGGAGCGATCGACAGCGATGGCCCTCTCTTCCGCCTCTACGGCCCTCTTCTCCACGGTCGCCACCTTCTTCTCGGCAGAGGTGGCCCGCTCCTTCGACACCTCTACCTCAGCCCGGAGCTCTTTTAGCCAAGTCCTCTTTGACTCAAGCTCCTTCTTGGCCCGGGTGGCATCGACGATCTTGGTTTGGAGGCTCTTAACCCTCAGGTTAGCCTCCCGGGTCTCCTCATCCTGCCGACCCGCTTCAGCCTTCAGGGATGCGAACTCCGCCTGCCGCTCCTTGTCCCTCTTCGTCCAATTGCGGCGGTAATCCCTAATGAGGATTAGCTCTCTACCTTGCTGCATCAAAAAAAGAAGCGTGTTGGCTACAGTACTAAGAGAGGTTGGAAGACATGGAGACAAAGGAAGGACTTACGGCGTACAAGTTGGCGAAGGACGAGCTGATTATCGCCCGTCGCCCTGCTCCCTTCTCGCCTGTCGCAGGACTGGACCTAGAAGTCCATCATCCGCTCAGCGAGACTTGGGTCCTTCATTAGCGAAACATTGGGTCCCAGTCGGAAGGGGACTCAGTGGTAGTCCCGATCCTGCTTTCCCACCGGCTCAGATCCCTCGGCGGCGGGAGGCGCCTTCAGTGCCAGCTGCGAGCTCGGCACTGCCTTGGACTACACTTGGGGTGCCGGCCCTACTTCTTTCGACCCCCCGTCCTCCTCGACATCGACGACCTCCGGAGGGGGCTTCTACTCTAGCGGCAGCGGAGACCGACCTGGCACGGACGACCACCTCGGGCTCGGGCACCGGGGCGGACCATGCTGCCCTAAAGGCTCGTGGACGGACTCAGCCACCCTCTTCCGCCTTCGCTCTGGAATCGGTGCGTCCGACCCGACCTACACCAGCTTTACACCTTCATCGGCCCGAGCCCTCTTCGGAGCGGGCTCGCCAGTCTCGGTTGCCTGCTCTCGCTCCTCGAAAAATGAGAACAGCTCGTCCATGGAGAACTTCATCTCTGCACCAGAGGAGATAGGGTCAATCTCAAAAAAAGAAGAAGAAGAAGAGAGAGAAAAGAAAAGAGAAAGGAAAGAAAAAGAAGAAGAGAGAGAAAAGAAAAGAGAAAGGAAAGAAAAAGAAGAGAAAACAAGAAGAGGGTGGCCAAGTCGAACTTACCCAACTCCCGCGCCGAGCCGACCCCGGCCTCGCAGAGATTCTGCTCTGACAGCAAGACCTCAAGTGAAGGGATCTCAGCCGATCTGAGCAGCTCGTACAAGTCAAGGTCGACCGCTTCGACGGAGGAGTTCCTGTTCAAGGACCGATCTGGATCGGTCCAAACCCAGTCGATCCCCTCGACCGAGACAAAGAGGTATCTACTCTTCCATCCCTTGATGGAAGAGGGGAGCTCGAATCTGATGCCCCGAGGATGAGAAAAAAGGGACCACCACCCTTCCTCGGTAGGGTGGCATTTCAGGATGAAAAAAGCCCTGAATAAGGAGAAACGGGCAACAATCCCATGAAAGTGGCACAGAACGATGAAGTAAAATATTGTTCTGATAGCATTAGGGACCAACTGGACTGGAACAAGTCGATAATTGGCCAAGAAAGAAAGAAAGAAGGGATGTACAGGAAAGCGAAGGCCTCCTCATAGAAGGTGATCCGCCGAGGGGCACTGGATGACCCGCTCCCCGGGACAAGGGACAGAGAGCTGGACGGACTCAGGGATGTCATAAGCACCCCGGATGGCCACAAGATCCTCGACGGTGATCACTGAAGCAATCCCACTAGGACCTGTCGACCGAGAAGGTTCAGGTTCGGGGTGGGAGCAGGAGGAGCGGGAAGAAGAGCCAAGCGAGGTGGAGGAGAAGACCCGGGTTCCCTAATAGCTACCGGGCCGTGGAAAGGTCTCCTACTGAACTCATACATTGCCGCCTCCATCTTCTCGTCGGAGGAAGGAGTCCTCGACCGGGAAGGTCCGGCCTCGGCTTGGCAGGAAGGGCGGAAGTTTGGACCAAAACGATCCATCGAAGAAGAGGGGAAGGACAACGGAAGACCTACGATGGCTCCTAGTTGACGAGAAGAGAGAGGAAGAAAGAGATAACCTGCTAAAGTTCTAGGAGGACATTGACGGCCGGAGGAGAAGAAGGAGGCTCCTGTACGATGCCGGACGTGAAAGGATTCGAAGGAGGTAAGTTTCGAAATGACTTACCCCTCTCTTCGAGGCAGCCTATGCCCGACCGTACCATTACGGCTTCCCCAAGAGACTGGCCACGTGTCGCTGATCAACGGGGCCAGCGCTCCAATCCGATCGCGGTCGCTCTGACTTTCGTGCCCACCATAACTGCTCCTCAGACATAGCCACGTGGCACCCCGCACAGGCCCGAAGGACCTCCAAGCGAGGCATCACCGATTTTGGTCATTATTGCACCGGATTTCTTCACCTTTCTATGTCAGCATCGTAATTACTCCCTTCGTCCCGAGCACCGTGCGCCAACAGACCTCGGGAGTGGGGGGCAAATGATGTGGCTAGATCGCTGACGTGGCACGGATGGACTAACGTGGAGCCCACACCGGGTGCCATAATGGATTCCCACCATGAGCCCCTTCGCCGGGCTGAGCTCCCGTGGAGCAACGGAGCCGCCCGCCGAAGCCGAGCTCCGTCCTCCGCCAGGTCGGTTCCTGCCAAGTCGGGACGCCTAGGCCAGAGTCGAGCACAAGCCACCATTCGAGGTGGACCCCTCGAGGTCTGGCCCCATGGTCAGGAATCGAGCTCAAGTCTCTTTTGCCATGAGGAGCCCCTCCAAGGTCAGATCCCGGGCTGGTCGGCACCCCGTCTACCTCAGTCAGGTCGAGCTCGTCCGAAGCCGAGCTCCGCTGGTCCGGAGTTGAGCTCGGCCCTCCACCACACAGCCGAGCCACTTTGAAGCGTGCCCGCCGAAGGCGGGCCCCATCTCTCCAGCTCGGTCCCCGATCCAGACAGAGACACCAGCCGCCAAGAGAGCAACGCCTCCCCTTCGAGGACAATGGCGGTCCTCCCAAGGCCGTGCAGCAGCACCAACTACACCACCATTAATGCCCACGGCCGTCACTCATACCGGAAAGAAAAGAAGCTCACATCAAGCACCATTCCCTCCACCGACCTACCGTACGACCGAGGAAAGACCCGACTGGGGCGTGGGTCCCGAGAACGGTGGCCCGCCAATCGAGGCCCTGCCAGGTTTCCAGCAAAAGGAATGTTAGAAGCAGAAGTTTCCCTAACTATCTGACAGAAAAGGCATCCCGTCTACGGCACGATACCTCGTCGCACATGCCTGACAGCATGGGGAGATCCCAAGGTAAGCCAAAGTAGAAGACCCAGCCAGGGTAAGCCAAAGAGAGGTAACACAACAAACCAAAAAAAATAAGTGCAAGCACAGGAAAAAAGTGAGAGAGGCCAGACAGGAGGGCAAGACCACCTCGGCCATCACCTCTCCCAACTCACTTATACTCTTATTTTCCATACACTCTACACTCACTCCTCCTAGCGTGGAGCTCATTCAGAGGAGCTCGACCAGGAGGATCTGTTTTCCTGGATCGTCACTGACTTGACCATCGGAGCACCCCAGCCGAAATCCCCGATCCAGATACTTAAATGTTCCTTGCAAGTCCTGAGGCACCGGAGGCATCCTCAGCAGGCGAGCGCGTGACTTCCGACATCACCAACAACTACGGACCACGACGATCCTGGCAGCAACAATATTCATTTAGAATGTTATAAAATTTAAGCAACTAAATTTCTGCACATAGGGTTGACAATTTGACCCGATCCATCGAGTACCCAACCAAACCCGAATAGAATGGGTTTTACCCTATCCAATTAAAATGTAGAGCAGATATAGGTTATATAAAAAAAAAAAATTGAAACAGGTTCATGTCGGATAACAGTAATACCATGCCTCATCCCGAATCTAACTCGATTAATCTTTATATAAAAGTCTAATACATCCCTAGCCATTGTCTAAGCTTTCTTCTTTGCCACTCTCCCTCTTTTCTAGCTTCTCTCTTTGCCACTCTCCCTCTTTTCTCTAAGCTTTCCTTTTCACCGCTCTCTCAAAGTCCTAGCCACCGTCTAAGTTTCTCATTCGGCTCTCCAACCTAATTAAGAATCCTATGAATGGAAAAATAAAAAAAAGAGAAAAAAATCAAACAAAGAAATAATTAGAAAGCAAGGTTTTTTTTCATCATTTTTTCTTTTTTTTTTGCTTTCTTTTCTTTTCTTCCATTCTATGGATATGGATTGGAGAGATTCTTAGATTCTAGTAAATTTTTTTTAACAATTTTTGGATTCCTAGTGAATTGAGCCAAAGCAATTAGATATGCCCAATCCGACCCGACCTATCCAAGCTTTTTATTTTATTTACTTCGATCCGAGATGAGATGGATATCAAATCAGTATGAGTATGATAATTTTTTTAATAAAATAGATATGAATTTTAAATAAATCCAAATTTGGTCCATTGCCGTCTGTTTCAACATACAGCAGAGGTGAATGTATCACAACCTCGCTAGAGCGTTTGAGCTCTTATTAAAATAGTTTCCAAAAATCAAAAGAGATCAAGGCATTAAATTACCTAGAAGTCAGCTGGCAGAGAGAATTTGACAAAAGCATGTGAATGTCACAACCTCGCTAGTGCGTTTGAGCTCTTATTAAAATAGTTTCCAAAAATCAAAAGAGATCAAGGCATTAAATTACCTAGAAGTCAGCTGGCAGAGAGAATTTGACAAAAGCATGACCACCGATAGGAATTATTAAAAACAAGACAAGACTTGTAGGTACAGAAATAGCTAAAGATATTGCTATGTAACTTCACAGCTAGGAGCAGGCCAGCTTTCCCAAAATTCTCTCCCAACGACGGAATTTTCGGAGCCTATGTGGCCAACCGAAGTGCCAGCGCCATATTATATTGAAGTTGCAGCGAATTGCTGGGAGAGAGATGGGAAGCTAGCGACAAACTTCTATGGGAAATCGATGTTTAAAGTAGTCACAATCACCTTCATCAGCCACTGGGGCCTAGCCACTTGACCATCCATGGCAGTAGCCTCAGGTGAAGCAACCAATCTGAGATGGCCGGTCTGATTTATCTGCTAAAAAGCAGCCACACATTAAACTAGGCTCTAAAAATAATGATACAAACTAGGCTCTAAAAATAATGATATCAAAAGAAAAACTCTTTTTGTCAAATTAAAGAAAGCCAAATCCGGTCCCCTTGTACTAGTCTTGATGGTTCTTCGAGAATCCGACGTGACTCAATTTTGACGGGTCCCGCTTGCAGCCCACACACGGCAATTTCCCAAGCAGGCAACTGATAGCCTACCATTCTACGGCAGAATCCAAGCGAACGAAACATCCATGCAATCCATTGTTGCCGATTAAAACTGTACAAGAGGATAGTCTTCCAAGTGCCGAACACCTTCACCTAAGAAAAGCTCTACTGCTGGTTCGACTGCTAGTTCCTGGACAGATACTTATCTGCATACTACAAACTCTTATCAGTTGAGAGTAGGAGATCACAAAAAAAAAACACACAGCAACCACACGATAGCCACATCATCTATATACCCAAAAAAAAAAAATGCAGCCGATAAAAAAATGGTGCATCCTTGGTCTGCCGTTCATCCATAAACTCATTCAAGTTTTCACAACAGTATGCACTTCCAACGATCTTTTCACAGCAAGTTAAAAGGGTTCCTGAGTAAATTATACAGCAACTAAGGATGCATCATATCATAAAAGAGACTCAGACCATTAGACATGAGGACTTAGCAGGTCCGCCTGCCCTGTCTGCATTACTCCGCCTTCTTGGGTTCTTCCTCAGGGTCCCGGAGACTTCCGAACATCCAGTCCATCCATATAGTGTAATGACCATAGTTGTGGCGGTAGGTGGTGTGGTGGATTGTGTGATAACCAGCACCCATGACAGGCCACATCTTGCCATTGATGCAGTCATGAATGTTGGCCGTCCACAAAGCCTCACAAAACAGGAGAAGTACATGAGTAGTAAACTGGGTTGGGATAAGGAAGAGGGCTATCACATGTGGCAACGCCTGCAGTATCCCATCCAATGGATTGAATGCCAGTCCTATGAAAAAGAAATTTTCATTGCAACTTTCTTTTTTAGATCTTTAACAATTGAAGAAAGTACAGTTATACTATGCCTAATGATATTATTGAATGAAATATAGCTCTAAGTTCATTATTAATCAGCGATAAGGGATGTCACATGGACATTCTCAACCATTCAAATACAATAAAGTGGGCAACACAAATCAACTAGTACTGTTAACCATGCTAAACTTCACATTGATTGACCTATAAGCTGGTATTCTTTTGCTTAAACTGTTTAAAAAATTTTATCTAATAATCAATAGGCATGCTTCTACTGATGAGAAAACTGTAAAAGATGAAGATACTGCCAAACTATATTAGTGCACCATGACAATCTATCAAACCATTTTTGAGTAGGTTTTTCCATAGGACAATTGCCAAAACAGTTAGAGAAATGGTTCATTTATCATATGGACATCCCTTGCTCAAACTTTAACCAGGGCATGCATACAATCAGCACGCCAATCTTGTAGGAGGCAAACATTCCAACACCTTATTCAATTATATTTAGCTTCAATGTTCGGTAAGATTGTTGGTCCCTCAGCTTGCTAGCTGCATGAGTAAGAATGGCCTAATTTCGAGGTATGCCAAAAAATTATATTTACACATGTTTATCATTATTAAGCATGTCCATTAGCCAGTAGATAAAAAAAATGGTACAAAGAACTAAGACAATATATCTGCAATTGAATTCACTTTCACAAAACCTTTTACTTCCAAGTACAATGCATGCAAGCACATGAATGTGCTAAACTTTATGATACAGTATTACAGTCTGTGACATTTGGGACCATGAGAGCATCATTAAGGTTAGCTTTCATTTCCACGTTAGTTTATTTAGCTCATTATCCCAAGCAATGCCATAATGTACATTCATTCAACTAAACACTGATTTCTTATAATTAAGCCTCAAAATAACCGTTCTTTTTGAGAAAATCCTCAAAATAACAGTTAATATTCAAGGAGAAATTCTTTCTTGAATTGAATCATGTAGATTCTTATAATGTTATAGTGTATGCTGATTCAACTACACATTAATTTGATTTCTTATAACTGAGCCTCGAAATACAAGTTTTTTGAGAAAATGTCAACATAACAGTTAATATTCAAGGAGAAACTGTTCTATGAATACAGTCACGAAGGTTCTTACATGATTTGATAATTTGTAATTATTTTCTATTGAATAGATAGTAAGCAATATGATATGCTTTAATCTTAAACACAATAAACCAAGGATCGCTGAACCGGTACCGGAATCCATACCGGTCAGCGACTGGTACGGTACGGCACGGCCGTGCCGTACCATACCTAACTGTGTACCGGGCTTAAAAAATTGAAAAAAAACTCTTCCTCCCTCCTCTCAAACAAGAATCTTGAACCAAACTTGAACCAGACCCGAACCGAGCCAAACCAAGCCCGAGCTGGGCGGTACGCACCGATACGGTACCGTACCATACTGGTACGGAAAATATTTGTTTTATTTTTTTCAACGGTCCGGAGACCGGACCGTTTTTTGGAGGCGAACCGTACCGGCTCTTAGTCGGTACGGTATGGTACGTCCCGTACCGGACAATACGGTATGGTACGTCCCGTACCAGATGGTACGAGACAGTACCGCAAACCCTGCAATAAATAATTATAACACTATTAAATAATGACCACTATAGCATATGTAAGCATTTCATTTTTTTTTTTTAACATTCATTTGTCTCTTATTTATCCAAATCTTCGAACTACAGTGTTTTTTAATTTTTTTGTCAATCAGATAAACCACAGCTTTGAAGTAATAAATATCACAAATATCACGATATACTGTCTCCTGATCTTCACCGATATGATGGGAATACACAGCTTTAAATATTTAAAAACAGTTAATTTAGTTATCACTTAATTTAACTCCTCGTAAATTTTCTATACCAGCAAAAGGAAGATGTATCATCACGCCCATCCATTAATAACTACTGATGTCTTCACATAGCCAAAACAGTTGAGTCACGAATCTGTCAATTCTCCATGCATCTTTTCAAACTATAACGCATCTAACCTCACCTCACCTCCTAGAAGATTGTTAAGGGCTTGAAATATGCCCAAATAGAGACACGTAAATTGTGCAAACAAATGTATTATAAATACTTGTGATTGCTCTTTTCCCAAAAATTAAGTCATAAAGGCTTGACAAGAAAAAACCCACTGGCCTAAAAGAGGATAAGGCTTACAACCTCTTAGCACCAGACCCATCCAAGAAACTTCACAGGAATCCACAGTTCTCACGTTACAATCCTCTATACTCGCTAAACAGTTCAAATGAAACCTTTTATTACTATTGATGTAATCTACTCAATCTTACAGAATAACTTTTATTGGAAAGCATATTTCTTTTCAGCTTTGGAAACAACATCCATGCATGCTACTCAGAAATTTAAATCCACATATTGTCATAGAAAAGACAATACTACTAGATTCCAGCATGATAGTCACTCGGTTCTGCTAGTAATAACCAACAGAGTGCTAATAAGAATCCACGGAAATTCAGGAATATGAAAGGACAACATAAAGGCTGTTGGGCTTTAATCACCATCACATTTAAGTTCCAATTTAGATATCTTTGATAAATAAGGTCTAGAGTTTTTCTTTTTCACCTACAAAGTAAGATAAAAGGGAAACTCTCAGACGTATACCTTTGCAATTAGGTAATGCAACATCTGGTAAGACTACCTGCCCATCTACTCTAGATATAGCTTCAGAAAAACTAATACATCCATCTCACATCCAGAGATGCACTTGAATATCAAACAAGATAATGTGCACGCCCTTCTGGATGCTCTGCAAAGCTGTGTGTATCCATTGTTTCCAGCTTCCTGCTGCTAGATATATGCCTAGTTGAGTGCTCAAGGCTTTGCTGATGGTTGTCATTAATTGATAAGTCACCTCTACCTTTTACCTTTACATTGGTACAGGTTCATTCTGAATTACTTAATTTTGCAAGGAATTATCCTGCTACTTTGTCTTAGTGTGAATACTGATTATTTTAAAGGAGTCAAAAGGTATTTAGACATCCTATATCCTGGTATGTGTGTGTGCATGTGTGTACATGCAAGAGCGAATTAATCAATTTGCTTATTCCAGCATAGCCTGCATGTTTCAGAGAATATAGCTATATGCAGAATATACTTATTCTTTTAACTAGTCATACCCAACAGTTAAGCTGCAAATCTAATGGAAAACCAAAATGCAGCTTAACAGGTTTTGTATAGGTCACATTAAGCTGCACAATGACAACATTGTTTTGTGTGGGTTGCATTATCTTTAATATCGATTCTGTTGGCAATGATAATGTGAACCACACAAAACAAAAAGTTTGAAATACAGATAATCACATAATCCTTACTTTCCGGGAAATTGTTTAAGATAATTCAAGTCTACAGAGAATATGAACTTACCAGCAAAAGGTGACAGTGTATTCTGCTTGTTGTAGATATGATGTGTTGCATGAAGATATTTGTATAATGGCTTTATGTCATGCAACTCTCTATGCATCCAGTAAATTCCAAATTCCACAAAGACCAAATATATTGTCAGATAAGCAATGTAGGTTGGCCAACCAACTTCAGTTATACTAGAGAAACATCTGGTCCATCCTCTTTCAACCATGTATTCTGAAAGTGTTGGAAGAGCAACATACCAAGGCATAGCCTTCATTGCAACTATTATTTGCAAAAGCATGGCTTTGTTTGAAGGTATAGCATCTGCACCAAGAAAAAATTTTAATATGGTCCCAGAAATTGTTGTAATGCATCACGGGATACCAAAACTTATTACTTCGCTATGTTTAAAATTGTATTAAGAATAAGTTGAAATCCCAAAAAGGAATGACCATTACAAGCAAAACCACAAAATATCACCCACATACTGGCATTAGGAAGTAGAAGCATTTATCAGAAAGGAAGGATAAAAAATTATCATTTCAGATTATTTTCGATATTCAGGTAAAAGCAAGGTCACATAAATGACAACTCTAATGAAAATCTTAAAAGCAAACTTCGACATCAGATAAAGAATAATACCAAGGATTTAAATTATTAAAGTTACAAAGTCACTAGATTAAAAACTGTGGTTCACTCAGTGGTTTTCCAATGTGTTGCATCAATGAGTATTACTTCATAAAGATAAAAGATTTGGTCAAAATCCTGGTTAAAACACATAAGTGTGGCGACCATGATTTCATTAGTCATATATCCAAATGGTAGGCCAAAGATAAGAATAAGCAGCATTTTTTGTTAGTACAAAAAACATTCAGCTTATCATAGCATGGTGTGATATATTATTTTTTCGGTTCTTATTGAATAAGTTGGGAATGACAAAAATATTCAAATGACAGAACGATATAAGGCTTCAACAGTTAACAAAGGGGAAAGAAAAAGCAACAAAGACACATCCAAGTTGGTTGTATCATTCTTCCCAAGAAATCCCAGGCAGTACTTAACTAAAGATTGGAGGTAAGTCTGGGTAAGCAGATTCCTTTTTTATTTTTTAAAAGGCATATGCCCCTGAACTGATTTAAATGGATCAGATACGTCAGATCATCAAGCAGGGTAACTGCAGACTGAAGATGCATCAAAAGTAATACAAACTACAACTAGTAGACCTCAATCCTCTTCAATCAAAGGTACTCATCATTTGGTCATGTCCAACCTTTGAGAATGTAAAAAAGAAATGGGTCAGATATCACGTAGTACAAGCCACATGAAAGTGGCATGTTCAAAATCTTGTGGATATAGAATTCAAAGGCATCCTGAATAAGTTAACAGATTGGATTAGTTCTTCTAATACCTCTTCTAACAGAATATTGTGAAGGATTTCAAAAAGGCTTGGCCTAACATCAGATTGATGTAGACACTAGGGGCATGCTTCCATGATGAAAAGTTTACAATGAATGAGAGTGAAGGAACGCATTCTTCATGACCACATGGGAAGTCATGAACAGATACACTCAATAAACATGAACAGATACACTCAATAAAGGGTTTCACAGATATTACATAATAAATCACAAATTATAATAAAATAAGCTACAACCAAAAAAACTGCATGAAACATTAAATGGTGCCAAAAATTTTAGTTATAGGATGTACTAAATGATCAGTTCCAGTTAGTTGCATAGTACAGCCCTGGTGAATTTTAGGCTTCACCTCTCATATAAAGTAAACCCAGCAATGTTACAAAATTTTTATCAAAGGTGAAGATACAATTTGCTTAGACTCATTATGGAGAAATATGGATAATAATGAGCACTATAAATATTGCAGGAAAAATCACTACATATACATTGTCCCGAAAGCAGTCTAACCATAGACTAGCAAATATGACAGATAAAGCATATCATGTCACAAGAGCAGGAATTCTACAAAAAGCTAGATTTTCATCCATGCAAGCAGTGACCATAAACTTTAAATGTTTTAATTCCATTAGGACTTCTTATTACCCTAGCAAGAAATCATGTAAGAAGTCTAAGTTTGGCTGGGGGCATAAGAACAATTTGGCTCGGCACAAGAATTAGAATGCAAAAGGAATGCTGAGAATTTGCCAAGAGTTCAGGAAAATTTTGGATTAAAACTAGGGAAAACAGAATGTATAATCTTTCGATATACTTACCTATTTATTGATTTAAAAAATATAAAAGAATAATAAAAATAGCAAAAAAGACACAATCACCAACAACAGATTTCATTATCGATTTGTAATCCATGAGACTCTAAGAAACAGTCTTGGATATGAATAAACTGTAAAATCCTTTGGTCATTGAATTATTCTCAAGTAGTTCATTGCAATAAGAATTTGAAGAATCATTTGCAAAAGATGAAATCAAGAAAATCTCAAAAGTTTAAAATCTCATAAAATAATTCAGATAATTGACAATAACTTAATAAACTATAGGTGGCTCCAGTGATAATTGAGAAGCTAAAGTTGCCAACTGGAAAGTGTCTTTATAACTTGGCACTGGACAATGTTTCTCAAATTGATGCACTGGCTTGGGCATGCTAAGCTGAAACAGGCATAGCAGTTTCTCCATTAAAGATATAACTCATTTCCAAAGAATTTTTTTTATTTTCTTAAATTTTATGATATGACCCACTAAAGCCAAAAATGGTCACATTCTTTTGGTTACAAATGCAGCAAATCAAAGTCAATATAGTGCAAAATGATAATGAACGTATAACCATCATGTTGAAGTTCTAAAGCATATAAGCTTGTCATTACACAGATCAACACATCAATAAAGGAGGTGGAAAGAGCTAGCAAACCAGAATTGTTAAATTAGACCAAAAAAAGGGATAGTTCAAGATAATCAGATTACTCTTGCATCCAAAAATAAGATGAAGTAAATGAAGAATGTATGATGATGGTACATGAGATCCCATAACAAGAGGCACTGGAGTGGTAGATAGCGCCCCCCCCCCCCCCCCCCACCCAACAAAAAAAACAAAGAGTATCAAGGCAGTTTTTTGATGTCTCCATGTGCTATGACAGATTTTGACCTGCTTGCAAGCTTAAGTTGAGCCAACCTTTGGTTTGATAAATAAGTATGCATGAATAATCTGATATAATAGCTAGTAATCAACTAGCATATGTTCAGCATTTTAAAGTAGCAAGTTTTATTTATTTTTGTTTGTTTATGTTGGAACTCTCCTTTTTCTTCAGAGTATATTCAACCTAACATGGGATATGGTGTGAGCAGATTATCCTATTCAATGGCCAAGATTCTATTTACATGTGTTTAATCAAAGAAGTCCTAAAAAGAGCTTGTAGTTTCGAATATCAACATGTTTGTGAAAATTTAATGAAATTTAACTTTCAAATAACAATTCTACAAATGTCTGATTCTTCCTTTTTGTGTTGCCCCTGTGCTTGAAAAACCCATCTACATTCATGCCTTCATTCAAAGTTCAAGACACTCTTTAGTAACCATGGAGAAGTTCAGCAACTAATGCAAGTCAAAAATACAGAACCAACTAGTTGAAACATGAAATGCAGTAGTTCTTTGGTATACCACATAGATATGCTTGAAGCCACAGATAAATATGCTAATGTGTACATGAATTTGATGAGTTTATTCTCCCAATGGCAACAAATTAGTTTTTCTAGACGAGAAAATAATTTTGCAAAGAGGATAAAAAGTTGCCAATTTTTTTGAAATATGAAAAATGTCATGTTTGCTTAGCCAAATAGTTCATTATATCACAAATTATGCATGATGGCCTTAAGAGTGTTGAATTTGCTCGTATGAACTTTGGTAATAGGACACAACCCAAATAATGGTCTTATTTAGGATTCAAGTATAGGACTCAGCTGTCTCTAAATTCTAAGATGCTGCTAATTACACAGCAATCCCATGCAACAAATTGATGCACTTATCTATAATAAAGATCCTAGAAATCTTGAATTCAAATCAATAATTATACATGTCTACAAGTCTTGTATCTATCAAGCAAAAAATACTAAGTCAATGTTTGAGTTTTCTTGGAAAATACAGAGCTCATAGGGAAGGATGTGGCTAAAAGTATTTCAAACTTCAAGAAGCAGCTTTATGTTTAAGCATCTCTGACATGGATACGTTATGTTCACATAAAACACATCAGCATATACAAAAAATAGGAGCATAACATGGTCAATAAGGTTTCAAACTAAAATAAATAGAAGTATATCCACTTGTAATGGACATGAAGCAAACAAAATGTATTTGGTGAAAATTGACAGGATGAGGTGCATGAGCAGAAATTAATTTGCCTCTTGGTAATATGTCGATCCCATCACTAGGGGAGCAGGGCGAGGAAGAATTCTCTCAATCCACTCAACTCAAATCTCTCAAAAGAAAACTAGAAAAAGGTAAAAAAGTTATGAAGTTAGGGTTTACATCCTCTTTTCTTTCATTGATGATCCCTACCTCTTAAATTGAAGTTCATAGCCCCTACTTATAATGATGAGATCTACCCCCATACACAATTTGGGTCAGACTCATCTTCTCGTTTTAATAAAACTCACTTTTCTAAAATAAACATAACTAGTAGAAATAAACTTTAAAAAAATAAAATTCTATAAAAGGTAGATCTCAATTTCTATATCAACTTTACCTTCTATGGCTTGCCTAATTCCTCTCGGATTAAAACGATACGTCCAATAAAAATCTTTTCCTAAAAGGAAATTTTCAATTTGACCAACCCATTTTGGAACACAAACAACGAAATTTCAATCCATTTTAACCCCTATGAGGTTGGATCTAAGTTGTAGATCTTGCAAAATTACTCGATTTAAGAAAAAAATATTATCTTAGTCAAGCATTGTATGACCAAGTTATGGTATCTAAAAGTTTGGCTTCTGACTCGGCTTCCTAATATAACAAACTTACTCCTAGACCCTATCCAGTCCTATCCATAGTAGCTAAAGTGATCCACATCAAGTCTGGTGATCCTCCTGAATCACATGTCTATGGATACAACTAAATGGAAAGGTTTCAAAATTTGTCAGAGCAACATGAGATCCTTAAAAGATCTAGAACATGCCTCCTAAACCATTATAACCAATGAATTATATCCTAAATATGTAATGATATGGGTTGGCAAAATATCACCAAGATGCTTTCTAGATTGCATAAAATAAAGGAAAATAACCTTTAGTTAGCCTTTCAGTTACGAATCCATGGAGTCCCAATTTATGCACACTTATGAAGGAGTGAAATAAAGACCTCTGTCAAGATTCCAAGTAAACCCATGGCCTAGCTTGTGTCTATCACAAATCGAATGCTTAGGCCTATAACAGGTTTTTATTGTTTCACAGGCAAGACTCCTCCTCATTTAATATCCTATAATCAGATACAAAGTGTCTACAATGACAAGATTAGCCCTTTCCCTACATGTTGCATGCAGGGGTTGTTTGCTATTTGACCATGATAATAAGACCATTATCTAAGTTGAAAACTAATTTTGTTCACCAAAAACTAGTGGGATCAGTGTAATAAAAAGAATAGGTGTAAGATGTGGTATAAGAATCTCAAGGACGTGACACGATATAAGCAATCTTGTTTATTTGGAAAATTAATTAGTAAGGATCTTACATTGAATAGCCCACATGTGCTAAGATCTTAAAGCAACTATATTGAAAAGGAAATTGTTTTGTTTCACACTTTCACTACTGTCTTATTCTTATGCCTCTGAAAATCTTGAGTGTACAACAACTAGATTGGAATATGTAATTTAAGTCCATAAAAAAGACTGCAAAATTGACTAGATCACCCATTTGCTGTGGAAATAACCAAAATCCAACTTTGCATGCCTTTTTGTAAAAGGTGTCATATAAAGCACAGACATGCTTCAAGCATCACATTATAAGCATCAATGCATTGTTTTAAGAGCCTACCTTGAGGTGTGAGATGAAGCAAGCATCAAAATAAGCCTTTCTAATTAATTCATATAGTCCAATTATTTTCTCTCAACAGAAACAAGAACAAAAGTTACAAATAATTTTTCCTACACCACATTTTAAAATGTTTCCTTGTTTAAGAAGCTTTTACATCAGATGTAACAAAATTACTCTTTAAATAGTATGGCATAAAAGGAAATACACAAATTTTGGCACAAGGAATGAAAAGAGGGCACCTGCCTACCATTTGGAAAAGCAAATGCAAGAGAGAGAGAGAGAGAGAGAGAGAGAGAGAGAGGAGGAGGAGGAGGAGATGAAGAGAAAGCAATAAGTGGCACATGATATTAGTTTCTTTATTGGAACCCATCTCTGCGGACCTTTAAAAGATATCATGTCAAACACATAAAAATCTCTTTGTAGATAATAGGGACTTCAGCAAAATCCTAGAAATGTGGAGAGCATTGCCAGGTTCACAAATTGAGCCTCCAAAATCTGTTACAACTCAACACATGACAGACCATTCAAGGTGTTGCTGGTTCCTTATCAAGATTTAGAAAGAGACTCATATAACTCACACATATAACTATGAACCTTTGGGTAATTAGACAACAGCTTGCATAATGCTAAAATTTGGTATACTGACATGATGCATGGAATTTCAACCTCTGTCAGCATACACCTGCGAGTGCTGAAAGGTTGTAAAATGAGCTGGAAAAAAATGAAAATGAGAATAGATAATACAAAATGAATTCTATTCAGGATCAAAAAGACTGTTGCAGTGAATATGAGGTTAAGAACATATTCAGAGGATGCATAATGAATAAGAAACTTAATTGAGGGAAATAATTGAAAAATTAACTCTTATCTGATTGTGACAAAGAGATATGAACACACACACCATACATGCACAAGCAACCATATGTTTACAGGCACACGTGCATGAAACAAAAAGCTGTGTTACCTGGACACTCGCTTCCAACTCCAAGATCCATGTTGAACATTTGGATACTTAAAAAGGTTTATTAATTCCAGTTTCTAGAAATGGTTGAGTTGACTCCAACAATTAGTTTGATCCACCATACAAATGCTGAAAGTGAGTTTTTGTACTTTTTCAGAGTTTGGTTAAGAGTGTACATTTTAAAATAATTTTACAAAGTATCATTTTTTCCAAGATCCTTGAGCTAACTTGGAAGTTTGGACAAGAATCATCTATATTTGGAAAAAGTTAACAAATAATATCTTATACTACTTTGTTTTATATGATATTTGAATATATGTTTTAGCTAAAATTATTTTTTCTGTGCATCCCTGTATCTATTTTTTTCTCCATCTGCCGAGTCAAACACTTGGACATGAGTTTGAGGTCAATTCTTGTGGGCATGTCCATGCAATACTGACAAAAAGACATACATACAGAGACTAAAGTTTTATGATCTAAAAGAACCAACATGAAAACAAAACTGAAATGCAGAATAGCATGTCTCCACTTATTGTGGATGCCCATATTGTACTTTTGCTATAATACATAACTCATACACATGGGGCAAATTTTCCGAAGTGACCAAGGTTGTGTTTGGTTGCCGGTTATCTACTGGTTAAGGGCAGGTTATCAATCTAACTAGCCAAACACACTAAAAGTAACGTTTAAAGATATTCAGTCAACTCATCCAAGAGCCACTTAATCCGGTTAACATTATTTCATTGGAGAAGGTGTAATAAAGTTTACCACCAAAGTTTTCTCTTCCCTCTCTTTACATTTTCACTTTCTTTGTAACTTGTCCCATTAACCATGGGAATGTTAGCCAAACATCACATGACTTTAACAGGTGATTAGTAGATTCAAGGGCACTTACCAATGGTTAAATAATCTATCTAAAATCCAGCTAGCTATTTGAAGTCCAAACACAGCCTCAAGATCTATGGTCAAGAAAGAAAAGAGAGGAGCTAAACAATTCTCCAACTATTTTGGATCCCCATGTCTGTACTTGTCTACGCTACCTTATAATGGGAACCTTGGGATGCATCTCCACCTTAGAGTTCCACTCCACTCTTATTTGGACTTCCCTGGTTCCATATTCTTTTTTTTTTTTTTTTTTTCTATGCAAGATTTTCACTAAAGAAACCAAAGATTTTGCATTGCTATTGGACTCACATGTTTCATCTTAGTCGAACTCCGAAGGCTATGACTTCACAACTTCCTAGCTCAGCTGTGTCTTTCTTTTTTCTAAACACCTTTTTTTGGAAAGTGACATGAGTTTTCCTTCTTTGAACACCTTTGTCTAGAGAGCAAACTCTCAACCCTAGCGTAGGGGCTTTAACGGTTTGCTGTAAATTAGTTCTACTCTTTCTCTTGACTAGACTCTTCTCAAGGCACATTCCTAGCACATGCTAAATACTAGTATTGCATAATTTACAAACACGGGGAAATTTGCCTCATGCAAACACTTGGACAGATGCACTCAATACAAATAACCATTTTCTTGAAGATAAGCATTATAAGGGGTTCAAAAGTAAAGAATATATTAAGACATCAATCACCAGAAAAGAAATCTGCCCCATGCCACCACCCAAATTTACCTATTTACTAATAAAGGTTCCAGCAAGGTGTTAAGTCAAGTTATATACAAATTGGAGAATGGTATTAAGATTATACTAAGCTTCCATATTACCCATTTATCCCAAGAAGATCACAGAAGGGTGCGTAATCAAAAAACATAACATATATTTAACATATTGACAGATCAATGACACAGAAAAATGTGACCGTATGTTGAAAAGTTAACCCGCTCATTGATGAATGCCACATCAATATTGTTCTATAATGCAAATTAATAAATGGGTGATGAGTAACCATCAAAAACAATTAACTAAATGAAGTTAAGAAATATCTAATAGAACATGATTATGGCAAACTCAAACTTCTACTTGGTCATAGCCAGCAATCTATACAATGATCAATCTCCATGTTCGACAATAAACACTTCTCACATCATATTATCAATGATGTCCACAATAACAGTAAAGGATTCAAGTCTCAGGATGTTCCACAGGATAACAAAATGAGGTACCATCCCATATGTTGGGATAAGACCATCCCGCCATTGTCCCAACATTCCGATTAGGATGTTGGGAATGCCTTGAGAGATTCTTGGTCCCAAGTTGATGGGATAGCAGCATATCTCATTCCATGGAGAAATCGAGATAGTCCCATCCCACAAGATTTAAAATCTTAAATTAATAGCAACAACAATAGTTTGTAATCATATAGTGCAAGAGGTGAAGGAGAAAGGGCAAAAATACTTCAAACAAAACATTGATCGCATAATTCAAACCTTTGTGCCCATCGAAAATAAATATATATAATGGTGACATATTAGAAATGAAAGTTTTCTTCTCCTTCAAAGTAAGAAACAAAATAATACAATCAACAATGGACGCATATCTGTTTCCCTGCACCAATAACAATTCAAAAACTTCAACTCATCTATATTTTAGAAAATTGAACTAATGCAATAATCCTGAGTGAAGGCCTTAATTTTTCTACCATCATCAGCAGCGGCTGAAATCAGACATGCTCTTTTGAATAATAAAGGGACAGAAGATCAAGCACATGCCTTCTATAACTAGAGAAATTTATCAAAAAAGAAGTGGGAAAGACAAAATGAAAAACTAAAGGTGAATTCTCCTACAGATCAGGATCACCCACAGTAAATTATTGCCCTTATAGTACTTCCATGCAGACACAACCAACAGAGGGCATTGGTGACTGTTCCAGAATTCTAAGAGAGCAAACAACTCCGGTGTCTCTCATAAGGAAATATTGAGTTTCTGAGTTTTTGGGTCAGTTTATACTTTACTGGACCAAATTTGCATACCAACTTTGAAAGCATCAGTCCTCTTGGAAATTACTAAAATTCCCATGAATGTGCGTGATTAATTGTCTGTTAACAGTTACAAGCAGTAAGCCAACCATTACATAAGAAGGTAATGATTTGGCTTCTAGCGAAATCATCAATGCTAAAGTTCTTCACAATCTTAACTTCCTAATTGCGAGCAAGAATTCAATAATCATGATGTTCTCACATCCATCCTGCCCTATCAACGATATCGGGAGAAACATTCAATAGATTGACATAGCAAAAGCATGATGGTGAAATCCAGGCCCCATGGGTGCCTATTGGCGGATTCATAAAGTGTCTCATTTCAATACAGGAGACCTGGGTTTGACATCTACTTATAAATCAAATAAATCTATCAACATAACACTGTTACCAACAGCCCCTGATTTGTTCTAAAACCCATACACAGACATATGAGATCAGCACGATTATTTATCCAAAATCAAGGTATAGATAACACATCAACGCCGATTTCGCTGCATCATATCCTTCAACGGCCATCCATACAGCAATTTCAGTAGCGTGGATAGAAATTTTGGCCAATCAAAGTATTCATTCCGTATCTAAGTCCACATCAAGCCAAAATCAGGTATAGCCAATGCCATTCCCAACATTAGAAACATAAATGGGCGTGAAGATAGCGCATGGGAAGATTAGGGACCGACAGAAAGGCAAGAAAACTCAATATCATCAAATAAATAAATAAACAGCACTATTAAAATGTGTGATGATACATCTAGTACTCCAAGCCACCCGTTCCCATTTCAAAAAAAAACAGAAGGAATAATCAAGAAAAGGAATAACATGGACAGAAATTTTCGCGTTTCTTTCTAATGAAAAAGAAGATCACCGTTCCGATCCACTCCCGACATGTTCCAAGAACAAAAGAAGGCACCGATCTAAAGCAAACTACGGAAAGAATCTTCACCAAAGATCTCACACGAAACATCAAGAAAACGATAGGGAAAAAATTAGAAAAAGGGAAGACGATGGAGGGAAGAGAGAGAAAGAAGACCTTTGGGAAGGTAGACATTGCGCTTCCAGTGGTAGATATAGAAGCACCAGAGGAAGCCGGAAATGAGGTAGAGGAGGGTGCCGCCGATGTAGTTGCGGAGCCACGACCGGAGAGGGCGGGGGAGGCGCTTCCAGGCGCCGCCCGGTATGAATACGTCGAGAACGATGTCGTTGTACCAGTCAGTCTCCTCCACGAACTGGTGCTGGTAATCAGCGCCCTCCATGCCGGTAACCACCTCCACCAGTGGCGGTGTCAGGATCTCGATCCTGGATGTATAGAAGGGACTGGCGTCCGGAGAGCGGCTTAGTGGACCGAGGGGGCCGAACGCGTCCGACGCGGACCTCGGAAGAGTGAAGACCGCTCTTTGGTCAGGGTTGAGCTGTCAAAATGGGTCATGGTCCACGAGCCAGCCCACTTAGTCTTATAAATGAATTAAATCGAGTTAATAAATTCTTAGCTTCTTTAATAATCTAGCTTTTTAACATGTAGCTCGTCGGTTGAGCCAAGTTAGAATCGGGTCAACCCGTGAACTAAGAAATAAAATTATTATTTTTAAAAAAAATTAAAAGAGCTATAGAATTATCTAATATAGTGTTCCATTGGATGCCATCTCGTCCCTGTTCTTCTTCTTCGACTCTAGACATTTAAGATTAGGCAACCATGATTGATAATTAGCTTCCAAGCGATAGAGGAGAGAAGCAGCAGCATCGATATCGAGACAATATCGACGATGATAAGTGATGGGCTTATGGACTCACGATAATCGATGACTTGATGATAGCAAGCTTCAAAGTTTGTAAGTCCTCGATCTTTTTTTAAAAAAAAATTCTCTCAATGAAGATGACGTCGAGAGGGTGCTGGGCAGGCTGGGTCTTCTTCCCCCTTCGTCACTATATCCGAGATCCTCATTTTCTCGTGATCTTGAATGTCAGATGTCTGGCTCTCTCCTATGAATACAATAGAGGCCCATCTTGGCTTCCATGACTCTAGCTTCCTCCGTGCCCTCGGCCCCCCCCCCCTCACCAATCTTGCCTTCTCCACACCTCACCCCTCCCCCTTGCTGATCTTGCCTTCTTCAGACCTCCGCACTGCACCAAGGGTCCGAGGGTATGCTGGAACCATGAAGGGGCTACTACAATCAACATCCAGCCCTCCATTGCTCTGATACTCTCTAGTCTCTCCTCGATCCTCCCACAAGCCACAATCCATGATCCCACGGTCCATGGAGTCCCCCTCCTCTCTATGACTCGTCCACGATCATAAAGTCCCATAGTCCCACTTTTTTATCTTTGACACATGTTTTAAGGACCATGTTATTTTTTTTTAAGCCTCTATATTTTTAATCTTTTGATGTGCATTATTGTATTAAGTTTTAAATAAGGTACATACCATATTAATTTATTTGAACTATTAGATTATAGAAAAATAATGGAATTTGTGGATACCACTATTAATAATTTGGATGATGTTGCTGCCCGACCATCGTGGCATGTAGCTGGAGACGATCTCGGACTCCATCCTTATCGCTCGGGAACCTGCTCGCGCTCCCAGACCTGCAAAACAGAGGAGACCCGGGCCGGGGATCCCAACGGGGGTACTCCGACGGTCAAATCAGTGGCGATCCAAGAGAACAGATCCTTCTGATCAAGCTCCGTGGATGGACTCCACTCTAAGAGGAGAAGATTATGTGCTTAGAGAGTGTGAATGGGTTGAGAGTAGAGCGGGGGTAGTGGCAGTGGAGGAGTGTTTGAGCTGGATGGTTGTGTCCGTCGAGACCCTTACGGTGTGTAAGATTTGGGCCTGGGATGAAGTCGGCAGACCCAGCCGACTTCAACCCAGATTGAGAAAAAAAAAATTTGGGACGAAGGCCGGAACAAAGGAAGAAGAGGCGGAGTCGAACGGGACTTTTCCAACCGGGGTTTTCGCCGGAGAAGTCGGGGAAGGAGTTGGGGAGGAGAGGGAGATTGGACGGTGCCGTGCTTGGGTTGGATTGGGACTCCGGCCGACGCAGTCTTCTTTCCCCAAACGATGAGATGTCGTCGGAGGTTTCCTCTTTAAATCCCCCACACCGCCGCCCATCAAGCCATCTCACCGCGGTGTCCCCTCCTCTCCGGCGAGCATCCAGAAATCGTCGAAGCCCGATGAGTCCCTTCCAATTATTTCAGTTTTTTTTGGGAAATTTTGTTGTTTTTCTTGGATTTTCCGGTTCGGTTGTGGCCGTTTGCCGTCGCCGCTGTAGTCGCCGCCGTCGCCGTGGCCGTCGCCGCCGTCGCCGTGGCTGTCGCCACCACCTGCCATCGCCGGTCCGAGAAGCTTGTGGCAACCACCGTGGTTGCCGGCAATGGGAGAAGGGAAGAAGACGGGTTCGGCCGGCTGAGGAGGAGAAACAGGGGTGGTTCGGGAGAAAGAAAAGAAAAGAGAAAGAAAGAAGAAGGAAAAAAAAAGAAGGAAAGAAAAGAAAAGAAAAAAAAGAAAAAAAAAAGGATTCTGTACGGCCATAAAAAATATAATATAAAAATAATATATATATATATATATATATATATATATATGATAGGAGGAGAGAGAAAGAGGAGAGAGAAGGAGGAGAGAGAAGGAGGAGAGAGAAAGAGGAGAGAGAAGGAAGGGAGAGAAGGAAGAGAGAGAAAATCAGGGATTTTTTTCAAGATTTGAGAAAAAAATTGAGAATTTAGTTTTAATTAATATTATTTATCTATGTAGTGAATCAGTCCTGAGCGAGAAGGCGCCGCACCGATTTCGGGTACGGATTAGTACAGGCATGGATAGTTGATTGTAAGGACTTCTAAACTTGATCACCCGTATTATTAATATATTTTACATGACCTGATTTGATTCGAGCATAAATTAAATATTTTTCATGCATGGTAGTTTTCGGATAACATGATTTGATTTCCGGGTTACGGAACGAGTTTGTTGTTAATGTTGTTTGCATTTGCCAAGTGATCTTGAAAATGTGTTTGATCGTGATATCGATCGTTGGAAAGTGACATGATCTGACTATGTAAGAAGAAATGATAAAGTATTAAATGAACTGGTGTTTGGACTAGCCACGCCACGGCGGTACCGTGGTTTCTCAGTGTGCCAGTCACAGGCTTGAGTGTGACAATTTGTGTGCCCGTCACAGGCTGGAGTGTGACAACAGTGTGCCCGTCACAGGCTGGAGTGTGACAATAGTGTGCCAGTCACAGGCTGGAGTGTGACCGTGGCTAGTCCAGAACCCTAAAGATAATGGTTAAATAATTGAAAATTCTAAAGGAAACAAATGTAAAAATTCTAAAGTTTTTGGTTAAACATGAAATCTGAATTATTTGATTTCGTCACATGTTATGCTAATGTTTTGCTGTTTTCATATACATGTATATTATTATTGGTGATCATTTGGAACCCTTACTGGGCTATGTAGCTCACTCCCTGTTGCCGTCCTTGTCGCCGCGCCCGTGCCGAGGATCAGCCGATCCTCCCTGACCGCCTGGCAAGGGAGCCCCTCCTTCCTGCGAGAAACCTGCAACAAAGGGGTTAGAGGACCCTGGCCGGGGATTCCGGCGAGGGGGCTCCGACGGTCAAGTCAGTAGACGACGATGAGGAACAGACTCTCCCTCCCAGGCCCTCTAAAGGGTCCCAGATTTGGAGAGTTAACTAGTGAAGGGAAAGCGCCGGGGACCGGAATCTCGGCTGGGCCTGCCTGCCGAGCTCGCGTCCAGTATTCCCCTCTCGGGATCTCTGGTTTCTTTCTCGGAGCGAGGCCTTGTGCCGGTGCTTCCTCCTTGTCCCCAGGCTAGTTGGCTTACCTTGCAGTCTCCGGATTCTTCCCTCTTTATTTCCCTCCGTCGTGTGCCTGTCCTTTTCCTCCTCGAAAACTCCTCCCCCCTGTCTTCCTTTCTTTTCCCTTTTTGGTGAAGGAGGCCAGGCGGCTTTCCGACCTCGTCCGCCAGGCCCAGCAGGGAGAAGGCAAGGACAGAAGAGAAAAGGAGGCAGGGCGGCGCTGGCAGAGCGGCCAGTCGTCAGGCCTCGGCTTCGTGAGAGTGCTCTTTTCCCCGAGCGTGGGCACCATCCGTTTACGGGGCCTGTTCCGTCAGGATCGGATCTCTCGACTGCGGGACCTGTCGGCCAGTGTAAGTCACGTTCCGCGTGCCGCCGCCCTCCGTACGGGACGTCGTCTGGGGTCGGTACGGCCCGAGGGATGGCCTCGGGACCCATCGCTTTCCCCGGGGCCTCTCCGTACGAGCGGTCTGACTTCGGCTGAGTTGGACCTGTCTCCGGGGGCCGACTGGCGAGAGGCGAGAGGTCGGCCGACCTCGGCTTAGGTGGACCCCTCCGAGGCGGACACCTGGCGAGGTGGCAGAAGATCGCCTGGCTTCGGCCGAGGTGGACCCGTCTCCGGGTGGCCACCTGGCGCAAGGCGGGGGGTCAGCCGGCCTCGGCCTAGGTGGACCCCTCCTGGGTGGACACCTGGCGAGGTGGCAGAAGATCGCCTAGCTTCGGCCGAGGTGGACCCGTCTCCGGGTGGCCACCTGGCGCAAGGCAGGGGGTCAGCCGACCTCGGCCTAGGTGGACCCCTCCTGGGTGGACACCTGGCAAGGTGGCAGAAGATCGCCTGGCTTCGGCCGAGGTGGACCCGTCTCCGGGTGGCCACCTGGCGCAAGGCGGAGGGTCAGCCGACCTCGGCCGACCTCACCCGGGGCGGACTCCTCTGAGCCCGGGCGCAGATGAGTCGGTGGGGGAACTTCGCGCCGAACTCGACCTCGGCGGGAGCTATTTGCTCCAGACAGTATCGGGCGGTGCGGTCTTGCCGACCCCAGCCTTGAGGACGTGGCGCTGATTCTGGCAGGAAAACTCACACGTGGCTCGCTCGCATTCGGCGATACCTGAGCCGGGCCACGTCACTGTCACGGCTGTAACAGTTGCCCCCCAGCCCGCCGTTCCGTCGGGGCATCGTAGAACGGAACGTCGGGATTAATTGCTGACATGACGTGGAGAGGCGAAGATCTTGCATCATAATTGGCACGATCTCCATTCGTCGTGGCTCGATGCGGCTGAAGACCTATGGGGAGTCGCCACGCGTCGTCCACTTGCCCGCAATCAATGCGTCGCTTCGGGGCAGAGGCCGTTACTCTGCTAACGAGGCGTCGGTGTCGGGCGTGTGCCCACGTGGCGACCATCCAGTGGCCTGAGGCGGAAAGATGGGTACGGCTGCTGTCGGCTGAGTTTGAAAGGGAGGGGACTTTCCAGAACGAGGCCTTTTCCGTTGCTTCGTGGGTGGTTCGCTGCAGGCTAACAACTTCTGCTGCTCGCGCCCGTCTGTGTATTTTTGGGTAAGTGTCTTCTTCTCCTTCTCTCTCGTTTCTTATTCAGCCCCCTTCTCCTTTCCTTCTCCATGGCGCGCCGTCGCCATGTTTCTTCTAACCCGGACGAGGCCGGTCCATCCCGGCCGAGGACTCCATCTTCTTCCTCCTCGGATGAGGAGGTAATTCTGGAGGAGGTCCGCCGGCGCTTGCAACCCGGGGGTATCACCATTGGCATCCCCAGGGGGTCCGGTCCCCTCCGGTTGCGCCTGCCGTGCCCCTCCGTTCACTCCCCGCCTTGGCTTCTCTTCCGGGCTCTGCCACTTCCTCCCGCCGGTCCCTCCGGTCATGCCTCTACCATGACCGAAGGTGATCTTTCTCTGCTCCGGGATGCCTATGGCATCCCGGGATCTGTCCGTCTGTTTGCTCCGCGGTCCGGGGAGCGTGTCACCATGAGTGGCCCCGGCCGCATTGCCTTCTACGAAGATTTCCTCCTCGGGGGTCTTCGTTTTCCTCTGCATCCTTTCTTCCTTTCCTTCCTCAGCCATTTTCGGCTCGTCCCGGCCCAGCTGGCTCCTAACGCCATCCGGGTCATCTTCTCTTTCATCGTCTTCTGCCATTTCACGGGTTTGTTGCCCGTTTTTCTCTCTTCAGGGCCCTGTTCACCCTGAAGAAGTGCTCCACCGATGATGGCTGGTGGTACATTTCGCCCCGGCCTAGGTGTCTCCGGTTCGACCTCCCTTCTTCGGTCAAGGGATGGAAGAGCCGGTTTTTCTTTGCCTCGGTCGACGACGTCGACTGGGCCTGGAGCGAACCAGACCGGTCGCCGAACCGGAATTCCCGAGTTGAGCCTGCGGACCAGGAGTCTTACACCCAGCTCCTGAGTGACGTGGTCCCGATGCTCGAGGTTCTGCTCTCTGAGCAGAATCTTTTTGAAGCCGGCATCAGTCCCATCCGGGAGACCGGTGAGGTTTGGCCCCGCATTAACTTCTGCCCCCCCCCCCTCTCTTTTTAAGATTGAACCGTCTAACCTTTTGATTTCTTCACTTTGCAGGGATGAAGTTTTCCTTGGAGAACCTTCTGGAGGGAGTGGCCCAGAGGGAGGTCGTCGACGTGGACGAGCCCGTGGCGAAGAGGGCTCGCACAGAGACGAGCCAGGAGGTCGCAGCGGCGACCGTGCCCGGCCTAGCTGCTGCTGTTTCTCCGCCCAGACCTCCTCAGGGCGTCGCCCCTGGCATCTCGGCCCCACGGCCTGGCGGCGCTGCCGAGAGAGCTCCGGCTCCCGCCGCTCTGCCCACCGCCGGGCCCATTCCTGTCAGCAGCCCAACGGCACCGCCAGTGGCGACCGCCGGTCTGTCGGCTGCAGCTCCAGCAGAGGGGGCAGCTGTCACGGGGATCGGCCCGAAGGGCCCAGCGCCGGTGATCTCGCACCGGGACTCGGTCATCCTCGACCGAGGACTGGCGGAGAGGGTGATGGAGTACGCTTCCACCGCCCGGGACCGCCGAGCTCGGGGCAGCCGAGATTATGCGGATGCGCTGCTCGGCATCCTGCCCCAACTCTTCGCGGTAAGTCTGAACTTTGACTCTTCTTTTCTCTTCCAATCCGAGGCCTTCTGCCTCGGTACTGACATGTGTTATTTTTGCCCTTGCAGATCGGGAACGACGTCCTCCTACTGAGGAACTACCTCGTAGGGAATGCCAAGCGGGACTCCGATCGGGAGCAGAAACTTGGAAAGCTCGCGGCCGACGTGAAGGACTTGATGGACAAGGGGACCGAGCTGCGAGCTGAGAAGCAGGCCCTCCAGTCCGACCTGGCGCGTTCCGAGGAGCGGAACAAAGAGCTGGAGGCCTCCTTGGCGGAGGAGCGGACCTCCAACCAGCGCCGCACTGAGGGGGACGCGGCGGAGAAGGCCCGCCTGCAGGCCCACTCTCTGTTCTTGGAGCGTCAACTGGACGAGGCCCGGCGAGAGGCGGCCGTGGCGAAGGACCGGAGCTCTTACATCAACGGGCTCCTGGAGGCGGCGAAGCGAGAGGCGCTGGAGGCCGTCCCCAAGTTCCGGGCCTCCGACGAGTTCACGTCGGAAGTCCGGGAGGCCGCCGTGGACTCCTTCCTGAAGGGGTTCCGGATGTGCCGGGAAAAGGTGGGGGCCTTCTTCCCCCAGCTGGACCTGAGTGGGGTCGTCGGCGGCGGCAGGAAGCCGGGGAGCGAGGGCAGGGTCTCCGGCACGACCCAGGCGGCATCTCAGGCGACACCTGCAGCACCCCCGGCCGATGACGCCGCGGCCCAGACATAGCCCCAGGAGCCGGTTGTCGTGGAGGTTGAAGAGGTGGCGCCCGCACCTCCGGCGGACGGCGCCGATCCTGCGCTCCAGTGACCGTCACCTTGTACTTTTGCTTTCTTTGTCCTTCTTTTTGGGAGTCCCGGCCTGTCGGGGCTCCCAGTTTGTACTGAGTACCTGTTTTAATGAAGACTTACTTTCTACAACAACTTGTCTATCATCTTTGGTTCTTTTTTTCTTCTTCTTTGTTTGTTCCTGAGATGTCGGTCTGGGATACCTGAGGCAACTGCGGGCCTGGTCCTTCCACACTAAACCGAAGGACGAGGTTTGCAGAGCCGTGTCGCGGCAAGGTAAGAATCTTGAGCAGGTCCGACTTTGGGCTGCCTCCGTGCCTGCGCGGACAACACAGTTCCTGCACCATCTTCCGGGCCGAAACTCGGGATCTTCCGGACTGAGCTCGATGCCGCAGGCTTTCTCAAACCTTGCACGGCTCACTGAGCTAAGCTCCGGGCTTGCGCGGGCGAAGCGGATTCGGCGCCACCTTCCAGGCCGAAGCCCAGGATCTTCCGGACTGAACTCGATGCCGCAGGCTTTCTCAAACCTTGCGCGGCTTGCTGAGCTGTGCTCCGGGCTTGCGTGGGCGAACTGGGTTCGACGCCACCTTCCAGGCCGAAGCCCAGGATCTTCCGGACTGAGCTCGATGCCGCAGGCTTTCTCAAACCTTGCGCGGCTGCTGAGCTGTGCTCCGGGCTTGCGTGGGCGAACTGGGTTCGACGCCACCATCCAGGCCGAAGCCCAGGATCTTCCAGACTGAGCTCGATGCCGCAGGCTTTCTCAAACCTTGCGCGGCTTGCTGAGCTGTGCTCCGGGCTTGCGTGGGCGAACTGGGTTCGACGCCACCTTCCAGGCCGAAGCCCAGGATCTTCCGGACTGAGCTCGATGCCGCAGGCTTTCTCAAACCTTGCGCGGCTTGCTGAGCTGTGCTCCGGGCTTGCGTGGACGAACTGGGTTCGACGCCACCTTCCAGGCCGAAGCCCAGGATCTTCCGGACTGAGCTCGATGCCGCAGGCCTTCTTGTTCAAGTTAGAGAAGAATGTTTGAAGTGAAGAAGCTTTGTTAGAGAAACTGGGAGCCTTACATTACTGGTAGTACATTCTCAGGTTCGAGGGGTTCCATGTCCGGGGGAACCTGGCACCTCCCAATTCTTCCAAGTAACATGCTCCGTGAGGGAGGGCTTCTGCTACCCGATAAGGGCCTTCCCAGTTGGGTGAAAGCTTGCCGCACTCTCGTGGCTGGGAGGCTTCTGCACGCCGGAGGACCAAGTCCCCGGGACGAAAAACCTTCGGCCGTACTCGGGAGTTATAATATCTGGCTACACGTTGCCGGTATGCCGCCATTCGAATTCGGGCCTTGTCCCTTGTTTCTTCGAGGAGGTCTAGGTTGAGCATCATCCTGGCCGGGTTTTCTGTCTCGTCGTATTGTTCCACGCGCAGCGTGGGTATGCTGAGCTCGATCGGGATGACTGCCTCGGCCCCGAAGACGAGGTTGAATGGGGTTTCGTCAGTAGCCGTCCTTGGGGTGGTGTGGTATGCCCAAAGAACGCTGGGAAGCTCGTCGGCCCACCTGCCCTTGGCTTGGTCCAGCCGCGTGCGGAGGCCCTGAAGAATGGTCCTGTTCGTGACCTCAGCCTCCCCGTTGGTCTGGGGGTGCACCACCGAAGTGAAGCGATGCTTGATGCCGAGGTCGTTGCAGAAATTTTCGAACTCTTGACAGTCGAACTGGCGTCCGTTGTCGGTGACCACGGTGTGGGGGAGGCCGAAGCGGCAGATGATGGACTTCCAGAAGAACTTGGTCGACGTTTGCTTCGGTGATTCTTGCCAAGGGTTCAGCTTCGACCCACTTTGTGAAGTAGTCGATAGCCACTATCAGGAACTTCCGCTGGCCGGATGCCGGCGGGAATGGGCCCAGGAGGTCCATCCCCCACTGGGCGAACGGCCAGGGGGCTGAGAGCTGAGAGATCGGGTTGGAGGGTTGCCGTTGTACCGTGGCGTGACACTGGCACCGGTCGCACTTCTTCACGAAGTCGGCGGCGTCCTCCTTCATCGTCTCCCAGAAGTAGCCTTGACGAAGGGCCTTGTATGCCAATGCCCTGCCCCCCACGTGGTTCCCACAGATGCCTTCGTGAATCTCCTGGAGCACAAGCTGGGCTTCTGTGGGTCTAATGCACTTGAGGAGGGGATAAGAGTAGGACCTTCGATACAGCTGCCCGTCCATCAGGACAAACCGTACGGCCTTCTTCCTGATGAGGCGAGCCGCGTCTCGGTCTTCCGGCAGAATGCCGCTGGTGATGTACGCAGCGTACTTGTCCATCCAGCCGGGCTCCTGGCTGACCTGATGGACCTCCGCCGGTACTTCGAGGCTTGGGACTTCGAGTCGCTCCACATGAGCGCATCCCAGCATCGTGTCCGGCAGGGTCGCCAGCCGAGAGAGGGCATCCGCGCGGGCGTTCTCCCTGCGGGGGATATGGAAGATGTTGAAGCGCCGGAACTTGGACGCGCCCGCCTTGACGAGCTCCAAATACCTTGCCATCTGGGGGTCGTGAGCGACGTACTCCCCGGACACCTGCCCCGCCACGAGCTGGGAGTCAGTGAAAGCTCTGAGGTTGGTCACGCCCAGCTCGCGGGAGACCCTCAGTCCGGCGAGAAGTGCCTCGTACTCTGCTTGGTTATTTGTCGCGGGGAACTGGAAACGGAGCGCGCGCTCGGCGACGACTCCGTCGCCGTTGGCAAGGATGAGCCCAGCTCCGCTCCCGCCGGAGTTTGAGGCTCCGTCTACATGGAGGATCCAGGCGTCCTCTCCGGGCTCGTTGGTGCCGACCTCTATCGGCTGGGCCGAGGAGTCCTCCTCGGGCTCCTTGCCCAAACCTGCGCATTCGACCAAGAAATCGGCCAGCACCTGTGCCTTCATTGCCGACCTCGGTCGGTATGTAATGTCGAACTCGCTGAGTTTCAGTGCCCATTTGGCCAATCGCCCCAAGGTGTCGGGTCGGCTGAGCACCGCTTTCAGCGATTGATCCGTCAAGACGGCGATGGGATGCGCTTGGAAATAGGGCCTGAGACGCTGGGCAGACACTATTAGCGCAAAAACAAGTTTCTCGGGCCGGGAATACCTGAGCTCCGCATCCCGGAGGAGTTTGCTGGTATAGTACACCGGTCGCTGGATCCCGTGGTCGTCGGTTCGGACCAGGACAGAGCTGATGGCCTCCGGGGTAACGGCCAAGTAGAGGGTAAGCTCCTCCCCTTCCTCGGGCCTGGACAGCAGAGGTGGTGATGCGAGCGTCTTCTTCAACTCCTCGAAGGCCTGCTGGCATTCCTCGGTCCAGGCGAAACCATTCATCTTCCTCAGCACCTTGAAGAAGGGACGGCAGCGGTCCGCCGACCTGGAAATAAAATGGCTAAGGGCCGCAACCCGGCCGGTCAGCTGCTGCACTTGTTTCTTGGAGGCTGGCTGCTCCATGTCCAGGATGGCCTGGACCTTCTCCGGGTTGGCCTCGATTCCTCTCTGGGTCACCATGAACCCTAGGAACTTACCGGCGGAGACCCCGAAGGCGCACTTCGCCGGATTCAGCTTCATCTGGTGGCGCCGGAGGTTGCCGAACGTCTCCGCCAGGTCGGCTACGTGGTCCGAGTCAAGTTTGCTCATTACCAGCATGTCGTCCACGTACACCTGCATGTTGCGGCCTATCTGGTCTTTGAAGACTTTATTGACCAGACGTTGGTACGTCGCCCCCGCGTTCTTGAGGCCGAAGGGCATCATCCTGTAACAGAAAGTCCCGCGGTCAGTTATGAAGGTAGTGCGCTCTTCGTCCTCCGGATTCATCCGGATCTGGTTATATCCGGAAAAAGCGTCCATGAATGACAGGAGACGGTGCCCCGAGGTGGTGTCGACCAGCTGGTCGATCTTCGGCAGAGGGAAGCTATCCTTCGGGCAAGCTTGATTGAGGTCGGTGTAGTCCACGCAGATCCTCCACTTACCGCTGCTCTTCTTTACCATGACCACGTTTGCTAACCAGCTGGGGTATTGGACTTCTCGGACGAAACCGGCGGCGAGAAGTTTTTCTACCTCCTCGTCGATCGCCTTCTGCCTCTCCATGGCAAAGCTTCTCTTCTTCTGGCAGACCGGGCGGCTGCCTGGGTCCACGTTCAGGCTGTGCATGATAATCTCGGGCGGAATACCCGGCATGTCGGCCGCCGACCAGGCGAACACATCGGCGTTGGCACGGAGGAACTCCAGCAGGCGGGTTCGCTCCTCTTCGGGGAGCTGGGCCCCGACTTGCACCGTCTTCAGGGGGTCCGAACCAAGGGGAAAGGAGAGCAGGCGCTCTACGGGCCCTCCCCTGGGTTCTCTTTCCCTCAGGTCGAGGTCCTCGACGTCGTGGGCGAGCTCTAAGCCCCTGGTGCCTGGGATTGTCTGTAGGCAGAGCGGGACTGGCTGAATCGTCCCCTTCACTTCCCCGAACCCGAAAGGCGTGGGGAACTGCACCACAGTCTCCTTGTGGAGACGGTGGCGTCTAGTTGGTTGAGCCCGGGACGCCCAAGAATGGCGTTGTAAGGCGAAGGGAGCTTGACGACCGTGAAAGTTACCATGATGGTCGCCTGCCGAGGTGGGGATCCGGCGGTAACTGGGAGAGTGATTTCCCCTTCGACCCCCACGGAGTCCCCTGTAAAACCTACCAGTGGGATGTGCACTGGCTTTAGCTGGTCGGGAGACAAATTCATCCGAGAGAAAGCATCGTAAAAGAGTACGTCGGCCGAGCTTCCACTATCCACCATGATTCGATGTACAGGATGCTTTGCGATGGTCATCTCGACCACCACGGCATCATTGTTTACATTGTCATTAGACTCCCCTCCCTTGGGAGGGATTACATTCTCCGGACTTCCCGGGCTCTCTTCTCTGCTCGGCCGGACCCGCGCGAGATCATGCCCACGGGCTTCTCTGTTGGTCGGTTGTCGATCGCAGGGACAGGTGGTAGGGCCGCGAGCGGCTGCTTCTCGGAGGGGGCCTCGTTCTTGACAAACTTCCTGAGGTATCCCCTCCCGATCAGCTCCTCGATCTCCCGCTTCAAATGGCGGCACTCCTCCGTGTCATGCCCGTGCTCGCGGTGGAATTGGCAGTACTTTGATTTGTCTCGGGCGGCCCTCGGGTTCTGAGGTGGAGGTCGGCGGAGGTAGCGCTCGCCCTCGATTTCCATGAGGATTTTGGCTCGAGGTGCGAGGAGAGGGGTGTACCTTCGCTCGGGGGCAGACTCGGCCCTCGGCCTTGGGTTCGGGCGAGGGTCGGCTGATGGCCCGGGCCTCCAAGCTCCCGGGGCGTCCTTGGGGGTTGACTTCTTCAGAATCTTCCGTCCAGCTCTCGACGGGTGCGGTCAGCCTCCTCCGCCCGGATGTACTTGTGGGCGCGGAGGAGGAGCTCGGAATACGTCCTGGGCGGCTTCTTGTCCAGGGAATAGGTCAGGCGGGACGTCTTGAGCCCGCGCTTTAAAGCCAGCATAGCGACGGGCTCGTCCAAGCTGTAGATCTCCAGGGCTGAGGTCTTAAACCGGGCGATGTAGTCTCGGAGCAGCTCCTGGTCCTGCTGGCGGATGGAGAAGAGACTGTCCACCTCCCTTGGCACCTTTCGATAAGCGTCGAAATGCGCCACAAACTTTCCTTCCAATTGCTGGAAGGAGCAAATGGATCCGGGCTCGAGACGGGCGAACCAGACTCGAGCGGCCTTTCGAAGGGTTGCAGGGAAGGCGATGCACAGAAGGGCGTCGGTGGCACCCTGGACCCTCATGAGAGCTTTATAACTCTCCAAATGGTCCAGGGGGTCGGTGGTCCCGTCGTAAGGGTCCACCTGCGGCATGCGGAACCGTTTCGGGATCGGTTCCGCCTGGATTTCTTCGGAGAAAGGGGATGGGAGTCGTAGCCCGCCGGGTCAGCTGACGAGTTCTGCAGGTCGGCGAACCGTCGGGCGAACTCCGCCAACTTGCGCTCGTGCTCTTCTAGGTGCCTCTCGGCCTGGCACCTGATGGCTTCGTCGGTGGAGTCTTCCACCGAGACCGCAGGTGAGGGGGGCACCGATCGGTCTCGGCGCAAGGTCTGGCCCCGGCGTCGCTTGCTGCGATGCGCCGTTTCGGCCCCATCGGCCGGGGATCGACTCTCGTGATCCTCCGAGCCGGAATAGTTTCTCTTCGGGGGAGCTTGGCGGCTCCCTCGGGGGTTGGAGATGGCTTGCGGATGGGACGGCCTGCCCTGGATTGAGCGCAGGCTCCCGTGCTCTCCCGCGACTCGGGCCGCGGGGGTCCCTGGCTGCGGCTGAGTGGCCAGGGACCGTTGCTGATGCTGAAGCTGTCGGACCGCTGAGGTCAAGGTCTGCAGCTGCTGGACGATGGCCGCAAGGGATCCGTCCGCCGGGGTAGGCTGCTGCAGAAGAGGAGGGGGGGCCGGAAGCTCCCGTTCGGGGGTGTGGCCCCCGGAGGGGAGTGGGCTTCTCCCACACGGCTGGTGGACGCCTCGCGACCACGAGTGACCACCATTGCTGGAGAGGGTGACACCTGCAAAAAGCTAGTTCCCTCTGGGGTTAGTGTCCTGCCCCCCTACCTGGTGCGCCAATCTGTTGCCATCCTTGTCGCCGCGCCCGTGCCGAGGATCAGCCGATCCTCCCTGACCGCCTGGCAAGGGAGCCCCCCCTTCCTGCGAGAAACCTGCAACAAAGGGGTTAGAGGACCCTGGCCGGGGATTCCGATGAGGGGGCTCCGACGGTCAAGTCAGTAGACGACGAGGAGGAACAGACTCTCCCTCCCAGGCCCTCTAAAGGGTCCCAGATTTGGAGAGTTAACTAGTGAAGGGAAAGCACCGGGGACCGGAATCTCGGCTGGGCCTGCCTGCCGAGCTCGCGTCCAGTATTCCCCTCTCGGGATCTCTGTTTTCTTTCTCGGAGCGAGGCCTTGTGCCGGTGCTTCCTCCTTGTCCCCAGGCTAGTTGGCTTACCTTGCAGTCTCCGGATTCTTCCCTCTTTATTTCCCTCCGTCGTGTGCCTGTCCTTTTCCTCCTCGAAAACTCCTCCCCCCTGTCTTCCTTTCTTTTCCCTTTTTGGTGAAGGAGGCCAGGCGGCTTTCCGACCTCGTCCGCCGGGCCCAGCAGGGAGAAGGCAAGGACAGAAGAGAAAAGGAGGCAGGGCGGCGCTGGCAGAGCGGCCAGTCGTCAGGCCTCGGGCTTCGTGAGAGTGCTCTTTTCCCCGAGCGTGGGCGCCATCCGTTTACGGGGCCTGTTCCGTCAGGATCGGATCTCTCGACTGCGGGACCTGTCGGGCCAGTGTAAGTCACGTTCCGCATGCCGCCGCCCTCCGTACGGGACACCGTCTGGGGTCGGTACGGCCCGAGGGATGGCCTCGGGACCCATCGCTTTCCCCGGGGGCCTCTCCGTACGAGCGGTCTGACTTCGGCTGAGTTGGACCTGTCTCCGGGGGCCGACTGGCGAGAGGCGAGAGGTCGGCCAACCTCGGCTTAGGTGGACCCCTCCGGGCGGACACCTGGCGAGGTGGCAGAAGATCTCCTGGCTTCGGCCGAGGTGGACCCGTCTCCGGGTGGCCACCTGGCGCAAGGCGGGGGGTCAGCCGACCTCGGCCTAGGTGGACCCCTCCTGGGTGGACACCTGGCGAGGTGGCAGAAGATCGCCTAGCTTCGGCCGAGGTGGACCCGTCTCCGGGTGGCCACCTGGCGCAAGGCGGGGGTCAGCCGACCTCGGCCTAGGTGGACCCCTCCTGGGTGGACACCTGGAAAGGTGGCAGAAGATCGCCTGGCTTCGGCCGAGGTGGACCCGTCTCCGGGTGGCCACCTGGCGCAAGGCGGAGGGTCAGCCGACCTCGGCCGACCTCACCCGGGGCGGACTCCTCTGAGCCCGGGCGCAGATGAGTCGGTGGGGGAACTTCGTGCCGAACTCGACCTCGGCGGGAGCTGTTTGCTCCAGACAGTATCGGGCGGTGCGGTCTTGCCGACCCCTGCCTTGAGGACATGGTGCTGATTCTGGCAGGAAAACTCACACGTGGCTCGCTCGCATTCGGCGATACCTGAGCCGGGCCACGTCACTGTCCCTATCATCATTTTTCTTTCAGAGAACCAGGATACTTAAAGAGGATCTGGGCTGGGCGTGAGACGGAGCTTCTTAATTGTTGAGCTAGTTAGTTAGTTAGTTTCGGTTACTGATATTGTGATTCAGTAAACCATTTAATGACATCAATTTAAATACTGAATTGTACATTTGTTATTGATTTGTTTATATAATATTAATTCAACACGGATATGTTTGAATTGTCGTGTACCTAGGCCTTGCATAATCTCTAGGGTAAAACCTATGGTTTGTGCGGCCAGTCACGTAGCCGATTCCGGTACTGGATTCGGGGCATGACAGAGTAGTATCAGAGCAAACCAGGTTTCTAGGATCTTAGGATATAAGCTCAACGAGAGAGAGTGTGGGTTGATCCATATGTGGGGTAGATATTATGTCATGATTGTTTTGACCATTTGAGTGTTAGTTGTATACTAACAACGATTGGTGCAGGTTTTCCATGGCACGTGGTAGTGGACGTGGATGTGTTAGGAGGCCCACAAGATTTGCGGATGGAGCAAATACTTGGGATCCTATTGAGCAGCATGAGAATGCTAGAGCCTTATCTGATAATGAGGAACATCCACAGGACCCAATGCCGAATCTGATGGACAACACTAGTAATGAGGAGCATCCCCATGAACCAGTGCCCAATCTTTTGAATAACACCCCGGAGACTGGAATTGCTGAAACAGGAACACCGGGTGGATCTGGAGTTCAGCCTGGGGACCAGATGGGTCTTCCTCAGCTATTACAAATTTTAGTGCAGCAGCAAGCTACTGCAAGAGCTGATACATAAGATTAGTGGAAGCCCAACAGTAACAGCAGCAATTTTTGCAACAGTTATTATTACAACGACAACAACCAGAAGTCAGAATTCCTCAACAACGACCAATTACACTAATAGAATTCAAGAAGTATGAGCCACCGATATTCAAGGGAACTTCTGATCCCATAGAGGCAGAGGGATGGCTTAAAGCTGTTGAGAAAGTTTTCCAAGCCTTGCGGTGTCCAAAAGAGGAGAAGGTTACATTCGTTACCTTTTTATTGCAAGATGAGGTAGCTGCTTGGTGGGAGCTGGAGCTTGGAAAACAAGGACCAAATGATACACCTTTTACCTGGACAGATTTTAGAAAGGTTTTCTATGAGAGATATTTTCCTCAAAGTGTTCGGGTACAAAAATTTCGTAAATTTGATCGCTTGGAGCAAGGTACTTTAACTGTTTCTCAGTATGCCTCAAAGTTTGAGGAATTGTCGAGATATGCTCCATCACTCTTAGCTGATGAAGGGATCCGGGCCAGGAAATTTGAACATGGACTTAGAAGTCGGATCCAGCATCAAGTGATTGCTTTTGAGCTACCAACTTATAAAGAGGTTGTTAATAAAGCATTAATTATAGAAAGGGGATTGGATGTGGCTCAAGCTAAAAGAGAAAAAGCATTAAAGAAGAAATCTGGAACAAGAGTGAATCAAGGCCAATCCTATAAAGGTACCAATGCAAAAATAAGGAAGCTTGACAATGTTACTTCAAATGACAAGACTCAACCAAAGAGTAACGTCAAGTGCTTTAAGTGTGGTGGTTCCCATTATAAGCGGGATTGTACGTGGCCAGATGAGTGGAAGTGCCATAACTGTGGTAAACCGGGACATAAGGCAGTTGTGTGTCCCTCTGGTCAGGGATCACAGCATCAATTACCTCGTGGAAAATAGCAACTTGAAGGACAACAGAAATCAGTAACTCAGGGACGGGTTTATGCACTCACCCAGCAAGATGCTAACGCATCAAATTCTGTAGTGACAGGTATGATCAAATTATTTTCCAGTAATGTTTATGTTCTTTTTGATACTGGCGCTACACACTCTTTCATATCTGTTAGATTGGTTAGTGAAAATAATGAGTTAACACCGACATCTTTAGAATTTGAACTCTGTATTTCCACTCCTAGTGGGGATGTTTTTGTGGTTAATCAAATATGCAAGAAATGTAGATTGAATATCGAAGGTAGGACAATGGAAGCCGATTTGATAGTCATGGATATGAAAGATTTCGATATAATCCTTGGAATGGATTGGCTGGCAGCAAACCATGCTTCCATCAACTGTTTTGAAAAAATTATGAAATTTCAAATTCCTGATCAGTCAGAGTTCTATTTTAAGGGTAACAAGTTAACCCTTATGAGGAGGGTAATTTCGGCTTTTATTACCAAGCGACTGCTCAGACAAGGTTGTGAAGGATTTCTAGCAACGGTGATAGATACTCGACAGCAGGAGCTTAAGCTGGAAGACATACCCGTTGTGAAAGAATTTTTGGAGGTCTTTCCCGATGATCTGCCAGGATTACCTCCTGATAGAGAGATTGAGTTCTCTATCGATCTTATACCAGGTATAGGTGCCATCTCCAAAGCTTCTTATAGAATGACTCCGGCAGAATTAAAAGAACTTAAGGAGCAATTGCAAGAACTGTTGGATAAAAGATTTATCAGACCTAGTGTGTCTCCCTGGGGTGCTCCAGTCTTATTTGTAAAGAAGAAGGATGGAAGTTTTCGGCTTTGCATTGATTATCGAGAATTGAACAAAGTGACTATAAGGAACAAATATCCCTTACCAAGGATTGATGATCTATTTGATCAATTACAGGGAGCACAGGTATTCTCAAAAATTGATCTTCATTCTGGTTATCATCAATTGAAGATAAAGACAGAGGATGTACCAAAGACAGCTTTTAGAACCAGATATGGACACTATGAATTTTTGGTTCTACCTTTTGGTCTAACAAATGCACCTGCAGTTTTCATGGATCTCATGAACCGAGTGTTTAGACCATATCTGGATCAATTTGTAGTAGTATTTATTGATGATATACTGATATATTCAAAAAGTCTACAAGCACATGAGGAGCACTTAAAGATAGTATTACAAATACTCAAGGAAGAGAAATTATTTGCCAAGCTAAAAAAATGTGACTTTTGGTTGGACAGAATTTCCTTCCTTGGCCATGTTATTTCTAAGGATGGTATTTCTGTGGATCCAAAGAAAGTGGAAGCAGTGGTAGAGTGGGAGAGACCCACTAATGTGTCCGAAGTTCGTAGTTTCCTGGGAATGGCAGGATATTATCGAAGGTTTGTTGAAGGATTTTCTCTTATTGCTATACTCTTAACTCGCCTGACCCACAAACGAACAAAATTTGAATGGATAGATGATTGTGAGCAGAGTTTTCAAGAATTGAAGAAATGGTTAATCACTGCCCCAGTATTGACTGTTCCTGCGGAGACAGGGGAGTTTTGCATATATAGTGATGCATCCTGAAAGGGTCTCGGTTGTGTGCTAATGCAAAATGGAAAGGTGATAGCCTATGCTTCTAGACAGCTGAAATCATATGAGTCAAATTATCCTACTCATGACTTGGAGTTAGCAGCTATAGTTTTTGCCTTAAAAATATGGAGGCATTACATGTATGGTAGTCGTTGTGAAATCTTTACAGATCATAAAAGTTTAAAATATATATTTACTCAGAAGGAATTGAACTTGAGACAGAGAAGATGGTTGGAACTATTAAAGGATTATGATCTGACTATCAACTACCATCTAGGAAAGGCAAATGTTGTAGCTGATGCCCTGAGTAGGAAAATCCCGAGTAAGTTGGCAGCTTTAATTACTAATCAAAAGCACATCATAATGGATCTGGAAAGGTCAGAGATCGAGGTACGAATTCATAATTCTGGGATGCAATTAGCAAATATTATGGTTCAACCTATCCTGATTGACAAAATTAAATCAGCTCAGAAGGAAGATTTAGAGCTTCAGAAAATTAGAGAGAAGTTGAGTCTGGTGTGCAATCTGAATTTACTATATATGAAGATGGTACCTTGAGATTTGGTAATAGATTATGTGTTCCTAAACTTCCTGAATTAAAGAATGAAATTATGGAAGAAGCACATAGTTCAGTATATACGATGCATCCGGGTAGTACAAAAATGTATCGAGATCTACGTGAAAACTTTTGGTGATCTGGTATGAAGAAAGATATAGCTCAGTATGTGGCTCAATGTTTGGTGTGTCAACAGGTAAAAGCTGAACATCAAAGACCTGCTGGACCATTACAGTCTCTTGCGATTCCTTAATGGAAATGGGAGCACATTACCATGGACTTTGTGACAGGTTTATCCAAAACCCCTAAGGGAAATAATGCGATGTGGGTGATTGTGGATCGACTAACGAAGTCAGCTCATTTCTTATCTTTTCGTATCGGACTCTCTCTGGAAAAATTAGCAAACTTGTACATAGAACAAATTGTGAGACTACATGGGATTCCAATTTCTATAGTATCGGATCAAGACAGTAGGTTTGTTTCACAATTTTGGAAGAGTCTTCATAAAAAATTGGGGACTAAATTAAGTTTTAGTACAGCTTTTCATCCCCAAACCGATGGACAGTCTGAGCGAACCATCCAGATTCTGGAAGACATGTTGAGAGCTTGTGTTATGGACTTGGGTGGTGCTTGGGACTGTCATCTATCGTTAATAGAATTTGCCTACAATAATAGTTATCAAGCCAGCATTCAGATGGCGCCTTTTGAGGCTTTATATGGTAGAAAGTGTAGATCTCCTGTCTGCTGGGATGATGTAGGAGAAAGAAAATTGTTAGGACCAGAAATAGTGCAACAAACAGTGGAGAAGGTACAAATGATCAGAGAACGTTTGCATACTGCTCAAAGCCGACAGAAAAGTTATGCTGATAAAAGGCGAAGAGAGCTGGAATTCAATGTTGGTGATCATGTTTTTTTGAAAGTATCTCCCACAAAGGGTGTGATGAGATTTGGTGTACGAGGCAAGTTGAGCCCAAGATTTGTGGGACCATTTGAAATTTTGGATAAGGTTGGTAAGGTGGCTTACCGATTAGCGCTACCACCAGTTAGATTTGGGACGAAGGCCGGAACAGAGGAAGAAGAGGCAGAGTCGAACGGGGCTTTTCCGATCGGGGTTTTCGTCGGAGAAGTCGGGGAAGGAGTCGGGGAGGAGAGGGAGATTGGACGGTGCCGTGCTTGGGTTGGATCGGGACTCCGGCCGATGCAGTATTCTTTCCCCAAACGATGAGATGTCGTCGGAGGTTTCCTCTTTAAATCCCCCGCACCACCGCCCATCGAGCCATCTCACCGCGATGTCCCCTCCTCTCCGGCGAGCATCCAGAAATCGTCGAAGCCCGGTGAGTCCCTTCCAATTATTTTAGTTTTTTTTGGAAAATCTTGTTGTTTTTCTTGGATTTTCCAGTTCGGTTGTGGCCATTCGCCGTCGCTGCTGCAGTCGCCGTGGCCGTCGCCACCACCTGCCATCGCCGGTCCGAGAAGCTTGCGACAACCACCGTGGTTGCCGGCAATGGGGGAAGGGCAGAAGACGGGTTCGGTCGGCCGAGGAGGAGAAACAGGGGTGGTTCAGGAGAAAGAAAAGAAAAGAGAAAGAAAGAAGAAGGAAAAAAAAAGAAAGAAAGAAAAGAAAAGAAAAAAAAAAGGGGTTCTATACGGCCAGAAAAAAAATATAATAAAAAAAAATATAAAAAATATATATATATATATATATATGATAGGAGGAGAGAGAAAGAGGAGAGAGAAAGAGGAGAGAGAAGGAGGAGAGAGAAAGAGGAGAGAAAAGGAAGAGAGAGAATCAGGGATTTTTTCAAGATTTGAGAAAAAAATTAAGAATTTAGTTTTAATTAAAATTATTTATCTATGTAGAGAATCAGTCCTGAGCGAGAAGGTGTCGCACCGATTTCGGGTACGGATTAGTACAGGCATGGATAGTTGATTGTAAGGACTTCTAAACTTGATCACCCGTATTATTAATATATTTTACATGACCTGATTTGATCCGAGCATAAATTAAATATTTTTCATGCATGGTAGTTTTCGGATAACATGATTTGATTTCCGGGTTACGGAACGAGTTTGTTGTTAATGTTGTTTGCATTTGCCAAGTGATCTTGAAAATGTGTTTGATCGTGATATCGATCGTTGGAAAGTGACATGATATGACTATGTGAGAAGAAATGATAAAGTGTTAAGTGAACTGGTATTTGGACTAGCCATGCCACGGCGGTACCGTGGTTTCTCAGTGTGCCAGTCACAGGCTGGAGTGTGACAATTTGTGTGCCCGTCACAGGCTGGAGTGTGACAATAGTATGCCCGTCACAGGCTGGAGTGTGACAATAGTGTGCCCGTCACAGGCTGGAGTGTGACAATAGTGTGCCAGTCACAGGCTGGAGTGTGACCGTGGCTAGTCCAGAACCCTAAAGATAATGGTTAAATAATTGGAAATTCTAAAGGAAACAAATGTAAAAATTCCAAAGTTTTTGGTTAAACATGAAATCTGAATTGTTTGATTTCGTCACATGTTATGCTAATGTTTTGCTGTTTTCATATACATGTATATTATTATTGGTGATCATTTGGAACCCTTACTAGGCTATGTAGCTCACTCCCTATCATCTGTTTTCTTTCAGAGAACCAGGATACTTAAAGAGGATCTGGGCTGGGCGTGAGACGGAGCTTCTTAATTGTTGAGCTAGTTAGTTAGTTAGTTTCGGTTACTGATGTTGTGATTCAGTAGACCATTTAATGACATCAATTTAAATACTGAATTGTACATTTGTTATTGATTTGTTTATATAATATTAATTCAACACGGATATGTTTGAATTGTCGTGTACCTAGGTCTTGCATAATCTCTAGGGTAAAACCTAGGGTTTGTGCGGCCGGTCACGCAGCCGATTCTGGTACTGGATTCGGCGCGTGACACGATGAGTCTCCGGTAGCCTAGAGCACTTGACTTCTCAGTCGCTCTCATGTATTCCGCCCCCTTCCCCGTTTGTTTGTTACTTACCTTCTTGGAACCTTGGAGAACTCTTTTAAGCCAGGATGGCTGCACGCCGCCTACCTCGGGATCCTCCCCTCCTTTGCAGGTGCTGGAAGGTCAACGTGCAGTAGTTCTTCGTGCCGTGCACGATGTGCCTTTCCCCATTCGTGATAGGGAACTACACCATGCGCTCTGGCCCTCCCTCTCCTCGCTCCACTTAGGAAAACCTGGCAGAGCCTCGATCGAGGAGTAGCCGCCCCCTGGATTTGAATCTCCCGGGATGATGTCCTCTTTTGGGTGGTACAAACGGTCGGTTGGGAGCGGGGTGCCTTGATCGAGGGACCCCTTCCTTTTCGGTGTAAGTGGTAGCAGGGACAATTATTGCTGCCCGACAGGCGCCCCTCCGTGGTACTTGGGCGGCTCACCATTGCTCAAGGAAGGCGGCGATGTCCCCCAGCTGCTGGTCCCCTCGCCCGAAGTGGAATCGGTTTAGGGAGGAGGAGCTCGACTTCGACCGGGGTGGACTCGCCTCGAGGGAGCCACCTGGCAAAGGAGTCCGAAGAGGGCAGGAGCTCGACTTCGGCCAGGGTGTATCGATCTCGAGGGAGCCGCCTGGCGAAGGAGTCCGAAGAGGGTAGGAGCTCGACTTTGACCAGGGCATCTCGATCTCGAGGAGCCACCTGGCGAAGGAGTCCGAAGAGAGCAGGAGCTCGACTTTGGCCAGGGCGTCTCGACCTCGAGAGAACCCCTGGCGAAGGAGTTCGCAGAGAGCAGGAGCTCGACTTTGGCCAGGGCGTCTCGATCTCGAGGGAGCCACCTGGCGAAGGAGCCCGAAGATAGCAGGAGCTTGACTTCGGCCAGGGCATCTCGATCTCGAGGGAGCTACCTGGTGAAAGAGCCCGAAGAAGGACGTCCGACATGGCAGCTTCCTCCAACATGGTATCTGACTGGGTCTAACATGGGCTCCACGTCAGCGATCCCGCCACATCAGATGATAATAAAGTTACTGAAACTCTTTCCATTAAAAATACTAGAAGAGAAACATCAACTATTTGAAAATATTTTTCAAAAATTAATAAAGATAAAGAGGGGTTAAAAGGATAGCTTGCAACCATTATAAAAAAAATATGCTGTTGGTACTAATCCTAAAACTTGCATAAATTATGGGACTTTATATTTAACTCATCATATTTTAAGTTATAAACAAATTGCATATCAAGACATGAGTCAAATGCTCATCGATCAAGATAGAAAAATGAGGTCAAAAGAGATAATATAAATCTAAAAGTTCATTGTCAAATGCTAGCAGAAGCTATAATTCAGCACGATTTGTCTTTTAATTTTTTTTGTTAAATATGAGAAGATTAGAGCTTGGACAAATTACTTAAATCCAAACGTAATGATGCATTCTATGAATATTACTATGTTTGATATCAAAAAATTTCAGATCAAAAGAAAAGCTTAAGCAAATCATGGCTAAGATTCCTAATAGAGTATATTTTTTCCAAAGTATGGATAGCATCTATTATAAAAGGTTATATTTATTTAACTATTTACTTTGTTGATAAGAATTAAAAATTATATAGTAAAAATCTCAACTTTTGTTATATGAAACCTTTATACTGGAGCTAAATTGGAAGTAACTATATTTGATTATTTGAAACAATAGAAAATAGATAAAAAGTTTTTTGATCTTACCTTAGATAATGTTGTTGCTAATGATAATATGCAAGATATCATGAAAATCTATCTCCATTTGCAAAATAACTTATTGTGTGATGTTACATTCTTTCATATATAGTGTTTTGCTCATATGTTAAATCTTATTATTCAAGAGGGCTTAAAAGTAGCTAGTGAAGAATTATTTAAAACTAGAGAGAGTATCAAGTATATGAAAAGGATCAGATGGGAGGATGATTAAATTTTAAGAATATTAGTAAGCTAGCATTGATATAGAAATTAGTCTAAATTTAGATATGTCAAGCTGATGGAATTCAACATACTTGATACTTGAAAATGTAATCAAATATCAAAAAGCCTTTGATATTCTCTAGGTAATTTATAGAAATTATAAATATTGTCCAACAGATGATGAGTGGAGGAGAGGAGATAATTGTTGCCACCTAGATCATCGTGGCCTACAGCTCTAACGTGGTCTGAATGAGCTGGACTCCCCAGGAGCATCGGGTTTTTCGTCCTCGCACCTTCGTGGTCGATCGATCCTGTACAAAAGAAAGACCTGGGCTAGGGATCCCGGTGGGAACATTCTGATGGTCAAATCAGTAAGGCAACCAAGAAAAATAGATCCTTTGTGTTGGAGGCTTGGGATGCCACCACGTAGAGAGAAATAGAATAGAATGGAATAGAAAAATTAAAGTTTTTGAGAAGCTAGGGGGTTGCTCGCTGTTCAGCCCTTTGCCTTTGCTCTCTTACCATCTCTCTCTTGGTTCGCCCCCCGTGCTGAAGGTCCCTCTTACTATTATATAAGAATTGATTCAGCTAGACTAGGTATGGAGCCTTGGTTGGGTGCCTCTCCTAGAGTGTCCCCTGTGGAAGGGGTATAAGCTCTTCACAACCCCATTGGATAAGGTCCGAGGTTCCCGAGAGAAGGCCTTCTTGCAGGGGGTGTAGCTAGCATGCTACAGAGCCTGCCCCCTTGGTGGGACGATCCATTATGGAAGGTTCAGATGGTGTGCCACATATCTAAGATCACAACCGAGGGCTCCCACTTACAAGGGGTGCAGATGGTGTAGTACAGGGGCTGGATACCTGGCAGAGCATTTCTTTTACGAGAGGTGCAGACGGCGTGCTACGGGACCTAAAAGAGCACCCTTCTTGCAGGTTACACAGGCGGCGTGCTACAGGGCCTAGAGCCCCGATGGAGCATTCGCCTTGCAGGAGATGTAGGCGACATGCTACAAGGCCTGTACCCCTGATGGAGCACAGCCTTGCAGGAGATGTGCTACAGGGCCTGGACCTCTAGTGGAGCACTCGCCTTGCAAGAGATGCATGCGACGTGCTACAGGGCCTGGAGCCTTGGTGGAGCACTTGCCTTGCAAGAGAATTATGGCTAGTCCGGCAGAGACATCGATGTTGTGCTCAGGTATCACCATCTAGGCCTTCCTCATGCCTATTCTTCGGGAGTCACATTTTGCCTGCCACAGTCGGGGGAATGTCTTCCTACCTCCAGAAATTTGGTCCAACCGGGAGCTCGATTGGCCCGAAGCTCTCTTTAGCCATGAGCTTATCCTGGACGGGAGCTCAGCCTTAGCTAGGAGCTCACCTCGGATGAGGGATCGACATTGGCCAGGAGCTCGACTTTGGACAGGAGCTCGACCTTGATTGGGAGCTCATCTCAAATGGGAGCTAAATCTCAGTCGGGAGCTCGACCTCGGACGGGAGCTCGACCTCGACGGGGAGCTCACCTCAGATGGGAGCTCGATCTCAACTTGGAGCTCACCTCGGGCAGGAGCTCGACCTCGACCGAGAACTCAACTTCGGATGAGAGCTCGATCTCAACTAGGAGCTCAACCTCGGATGGGAGCACGACCTTGGCTGGGAGCTCGACTTCAAATTGGAGCTCAACCTCGATTGGGAGCTCACCTTGGACAGGAGCTCGACGTCGACCAGGAGCTCACCTCGAATGGGAGCTCGACCTCAACTGGAAGCTCACCTCGGCCAGGAGCTCATCTCAAACGGACCAGGTGGCACTCCCTGCCACCTCGTCGACCAGCTATTTATGACATGGATGCCATGTCAGCGGCTTGCCATATCAAATGCCCCCACTCCCGAGCCTCAAGCGCACCTTGGCTTCTTGGATTCGGGGCAAAGGGAGTAATGACACCGCTAACATGGAGGGGCCACCACGCCCATGCCATTAAATACCATGACCCCTAAGGATTCATGGATTGCGCTCGCACCAATCAGGGGGTGCCATGTCAATAGAAGCGGTGATCCAGAGCGACACCTTTATGTTTCTCGGTGTGGTGTTTCGTGAATCAAAGCACCCCAGCTAGCAGGGGTCGCTACACATCCAAACCCCATGGGCCAATGGAGCAAAGGGCCGCATCGATCGACTGATTCAGTTTAAAAGGAGATTTTGCCATCTCTTTCAGATAAGTGGCTCGTCCTCATTTCTTTTCAAGGACGTTTAAGCAGAGAGGGAGGAACAGAGAAGAAAAAGGGGAGCTCCATGCCCAATTCGAAACCCTCGACCCAGAGTCCTTTGCAGGTTTGTCTTCCTCTTCCGTTTCCTTCCCTTCCAGTTTGCACCGAGGGAGCATTCCTTGTCCCTAGATTTTTCTTTTTTCCTTTGCTTCTTCTTTTCTTCCTCCATGAGTTCTTTTGGAAGCGGTTGGCATCCCCAATGGCATCCCCTGGCCCACCTCGATGCGGTGGCTCGTCCCCCAGGGTCCCTGTCAGATAGTGGACCCCAACACCTTGTACTTATCTCCCCCTCCGTCTTCAAGCTTGGACATGGCCGGTCTATCTGGGTTCACCTCAACGATGACGAAGATGGAAGCCCTCCATCTTCGAGGTGTTTACATTATTCCAAATTCTATCTGGATCTCAACCCGGACCCGGGAGAGCATGTCATCTCAGGTAGGCTAGGCCGGGTTGCCCTATACGAAGATTTTTCTCTCGCTGGCTTTCGACTCCATCTTCATCTCTTTATCTTGTCTTTCTTAGACCACTATATGTTAGTTCCAGCCCAGCTTATCCCAAACTCCTTTAGGGACATTTCTTCCTTCATTGTATTATGTCACTTCCATGGTATAGTTGCTAGGCTCTTCCTTTTTAGAGTCCTTTGTACTTTGAAACGCCACCTCGCGGATAAGGGGTGGTAGTTTGTGGCCCCTTGCCCCGGGATCCTTAAGTGACCTGCCCACTTCCATCAAGGGATGAAAAAGCAGGTTCCTCTTCGCTTCAATTGAGGGATAAATTGGATTTGGAGCGACCTAGACCAATCTCCTAACCAGAATGCTATGGTGAAACCTACTGATCAGGAGGTGTATGATCAACTCATCACCTCGGAGGTTCCACGCGGGCGGGACCTCTTCTTCGAGTAGAACTTATTCGATGTCGGTATTAGCCCGATCCTGTCCCTAGGTAAGATTTGAAATCTACTTCTTCCCGCGATTTCTAACGACTAAATGAATTTTCTTTATTGATGCAGACATGAAATTTTTCATCGATCGGCTCAAGCAGATGATCCACAAGTGATCGTCGTCGATGAGGTCCTGGGAGGAGCCGACGAAGAGGCCCCGTAAGGAGTCGAAGTAGAGGCCTTGCATGGAGCCTTCGACCCACCCCCGGGAGGAGAGGGCATAGGGCTTCCCGACACCGGTTATAGAGGCAGCCAGGGGTGCGACCCCGGGGCCCAGGGAGAGCGCTAAGCCGAGGGAGGGAGCACCTCGGGCCCCTCCCCCGGAGGTTCCTGAAGTTATGGAGATCCCACCATCCCCCAAGGCCACCACCGTGCCCGAGCAGGAAGGTGACCCGACTCCGCCCGTGACCGGTGCAGCGACGAGTCCCATCCGATAGGCCCGAAGTCGACAGGACCTTCTTCACCTGCGACTCCGACCCCTAAGGTGGCTAGGGCCCGCACTGGTGCCACCTGATGCATCAGTCACTCTCGATGCAGGCCTGGTGGAGAGGCTATTGGGGTTCATCCTGCAGCCTCGGGACTGGTGGTAGAGGGCCGGCCGCACACTGGGGATACTATCATCGAGATCTTTCTCCAGCTCCTTATAGTAAGTCTTCACTTCTCCTCCTTTCCTCCTTTTTTTTTATGCTCATGGTCTCCCCTTGCTTCGTGCCTCGGGTCATCCTAGACGCGTTCTTAGTTAAGGATGCATGACGGGCACTACTTCAGTGGGATGCAAAGTCTCGCAGCAGGGTCGATGCCACCGTAGCGAAGGCCAAGGTCTTGGCCGAGCAACTGCCGGACTTGGAGGCCCAAGTGAGGAGCTTGGAGGCCAAGCTCGGGTAGACTCGGGACACCGTCGCAGACCTTGAGCTATGCGTGGAGGACCGTGAGGCCATACTAGCAAAAAAAGGGGATTACATCGCCCAGTTGGAGGAGAAGCTCGCCAGGTCCACCTCCACATCACTCCGCTTGGAAGAGCAACTACAAGGCCTTCAGGTGCAGCTAAACCTAGTGGAGCAGCGAGCCATGACGGTCGAAAAGAAGGCCACCACTACCATGATGGTGATGGAGGTCACGAAGAAGGAGGAGACCGAGTCTATCCGGTGGTACAAGGCCTTGACGGAGTTCGAGGATGAAGTATGGGAGGTCGTTTGCGACCCGTTCGTCAAAGACTTCGAGAAGTGCAAGAGGAAGATGGTATAGCTCTTCCACCTCCCTGACCTGCATGACATTGCCCCCGTTGAGCCCAAGGGTGATGCAGATGATGTGAACTCACCTGCTAAAGCCACCCCAGCAAGGCCCACCGGTCCGGAATAGGTAGAATCTGTCAAGAGGCCTCGGTAGCTCTGCCCCAAGTGTCATAAGTAGTCATGACCACCATAGCGATGGCTCGATGGAATTCGGTGAGGGAGGTCGTCGAGTAGACAATGGCTGAGACGAGGGCACTGATAGAAGCCACCGTGAGGACCATCAAATCCGACGATGCATCAACCTCTGGGCTGCGGCCGACATAATGCTCCTCTGCCATTTCCCTTTTCCTCTTTCTCTTTTTTTGTACTTGAAACATTTCGCTGAACTTCCGGCCTATCGGGAAGTTCTCCAGCTCCCTCCAGCTCCTTCGCCAGGTGGCTCCCCGAGGGTCGAGCCCATCCCGGCCGAAGTCGAGCTCCCTCCAGCTCCTTCGCCAGGTGGCTCCCCGAGAGTCGAGCCCATCTCGGTCGAAGTCGAACTCGTTCCTTAGTAGCGTCGCTAAAGGAGAAAGAACGTCAGCACCAACTTTGTAATCAAAGCCGGCGCGCGCAGTACGACGCGTCCAGTGCGATGCCCCAAAGCTAGAAAGATGCACCCACCGTCATTTGCACCATTCGGGGATGAAAGCCCCGATCGAGGCACTTAGTCCTGCGGCCGGCCACATGCACCACCCATAAAGAGAATGCCGCATTAGGGATGTCAGACCCAAGGGCGGCTGTCCCCGATGAAGGCTCTGCTAAACTTCCCCAACCGTGATAACCCACTGGAAAAATAATTGTTGCCACGTAACTCCCTACTGTGAGGGGAAATGACCTCGGGAGCGCGGCCACAGATGCTGTTGACCCTCGAGCACTCCAAGAGGGGAAAGACCAAGGCAAGAAGGGGGGAGAACCGGCGATCTAAAAGGAGGGCCCAGTGGGCAAGAACAAGGTAAGCATGAGAAAGGACGGAGAAGGAGAGACAAGTGACGAGAAGGCACGAAGGCCTCCCGAAAGATTCCCAAAGAGAGTCCTGATGGGAACAATCATTCCAGCTCGAGTCTTGCTCCTCTCCATCCACTCCTACTCTATTTTTTACTGAAAACTCTCCTCCAAGCTTGGGGATGAAACAGGAATCCGCCTTTCATCTTTACCATCCGCCGACTTGATCGTCGGAGTGCCCCCACCGGAATTCCCGGCCCGAGTCTCTAACTTTGTCTTGCAGGATCGGGAATCGCTGGACTCTGAAAGACGGGCTGAGGTCCGGCACTATATCAGAGCTGCAGGCCACGATGATGAGGACGACAACAACTCCCATCCTTCTTAAAAGAGAGAGAGGGAGAGGGAGAGGGAGATTAAATCACGATCCGTGACAGCTATAATATACTAGAATTGTTTCTCTAGTCATCACTCCTTATCATTAAGACGATGCCAATTTTCTAAAGAAATTTTCATTATCATGCATGATATTATATACTTGACAATTTTATTTTTTTTAGATAAGCACACACATATATTTTGTTATTATTTGTTTAGACATTATTTAAAACAAAAAAAATATTAAGTTTTTAAAATAAAAATCTCCGTTTTTGGTTTATGTCCAAGTCATGCTATTAACTTTTCATTGTTTTTAATTATTTTATATGATAACAACTAATAAAGTTGTTATGATGGCTTATCCGTATTAGTTTACCCAATGAAGCATGGTTATCTATTATATTAATAAATGGTGTTAAGTATGAAATATATTGTTATTATTAAAAAGGAGAAATCTAAGTACATGGAGATTGAAACTGAAGATAGCATTTGAACAAAAGTTGAGCTATTAGTTTCTTTTGCTATTATTATTTCCAAAAAACAATATTTTTTACTGTGAACAGAAGGGTTTTATGGATGATTCAGAAAAAAGAAAATTTCATCATACATATTATTTATTCTAACCTATTTATAATAGAAAAAGAACACAAAAGCAATAACAAACAAGCCTAGCCTCAAGTTTCCAGCTCCAAACTTTAAACTCAATAATCAAGGAACTGGGCTTAGCCAATCACTGACTTGTTACATGAACAGAATATTTACTATCAACTTTTAAGCACAGGAACTACCATTTTTCAAATCCCATTTAATTTCTGACAAACAAGCCCAAGCCATCTCTTTTGTTTTTGCAAACCCAACGAAGTTCATGGTCCAGTCTCAAGGGGCATTTGAGCTTTGGCAAGAGAGTGTTTATCATGCGGTCAAAATGGACCTCTCATAACTCATAAGCTGCTGCCCTCGCACCACAACCAGGTGACCATAATAGAGGGCGGCAAGTGGACCGTCGGGTGCTCTCCAACCTTCCCCCTGTAGCATTCCCGCGGCCAAGGGCATCCGAGATTTTAGTGCAGCCAAATGCCAGGATCCAATTATTTATGAGATTGAGGTAGTGCGGTTATTTGCTTTCACGAACTTCTATCATTTCATGATATGCTGACTGGCGGTATCCGGACTCGCACGTGGGGGCGTAATAGTACATCGACCTTGGACCGTCGATTTTCCCGTGCGCGACTCTCAATGCAGGAAGCAAAAACCACACGCCTGCGCCTGGGAGTAATTGTGATTCTGGACAAGCCCAGAGTAATACAGGCACGGCAGGACATGTGATTGTGGGGGGCTTCTTTTATTTTTTAATCAAATTTTTTTTTAAATTAATAAATTTATTATTTTTATAATTATATATATATATAATATATTTATATATTTTATCAATATTATATGATAATATGATATATATTAAATTAATTAATTATCAAACAAGTCAATATATATATATATATATGTATAATATATACATTTAAATAAATTAATATATAATTTTTTAAAATATAATATTTATCGGCATATGATATATGGTCCAATGATATCTACTTAATTGCTCACTTTGATAAATAAACCATAAAAACCCAACAAAATTTTGGTATCGAGGAGAACTACCTAAATGCAAGATCTTCGGATGCGGTGGCGGTCTGGTCAAGGAGGAAGAGAACCCAACTATCCCAGCTTACCCAGCACATCCCAATCCCTGTCTCTGTTAAGAGAAAATTAAAAAAAAAAAATTTAGGACTCACCCATCCACTTCCTTGTCATTTTCCTTGTTGTCATGTCCCTCGATGCCATCCTCGCTACCACCAAATCCCTAAACCCCCATATGAGATTGCCAAGCAAATTTTCGACTCCGACCCGATCCTATCTTTCATCATTCGCCACTTTAGTCAGAAAACTCCCCCTGCAATCACGATTTCTCCATTGTCCTCCTCAAGGACCACCGAATTGCTAGCGAGTGCCTGCATCTACTGCACGATCGAGGAATTGACAGCGATGGAGCCCAATCTCAAGTGTCGAAGGGAGCCGGTGAGCTAGGGTGACACGGTGACACTTTTGTACTCCTCCGAGACCACCGGTGCCAGCAAAGGTGTGGTGGTGACCCATTAAAATCTGACCTTGATGGTCCAAATCTTGTGGGGTGCCATGGAAGAAGGTAATTGAGGGATTCCAGGAAAAGTATCCCACAATGGAGACATTGAGGGGTACGGGCTAACAGAGAGCACAGGGATCAGTACGTTCGCACGCTTGATAGAGGAAAGCTAGCGATGTGGGATGGCTGGGCTGTTGTTGCCCAACGTAGAGGCCAAAAAAACTAGTATCTCATTATCGGGCTCTTTAATTTTTAAATTTTATTTTTTTAAAAATTATAATTTTTTTTGATCCACATGTTAGCATGATCATAACCCGATCTAATCCATGGATTATAGGAGCCGGGCCAAAAAGCCCAATTACATAAATAAACCATAATTTCTTAGCTTGATCCAGTCTACTTATAGGACCAAATAAATCATAACTAATTTTAATAGCTCTGTTTATTAATATATGCTATAAATTTTTTGTTACATATTTAATATTAACTCGATATACATTTATATGGTCGGTTGATGCACATTTAAAAAAACATTCATTCAATATTTAATACATACTATAGTTAAATAAATATTGTGATTACCAATACACGATAATAACCAAATAATACATACTTGATAGCTTACCAATATATATTATATATTTTTTAAAAATATATTTAGTAGCAACTCAATACATATCTAGAGATAAATTGATACATAATTTTTTAAATATAATATTTTTTTATATACAGTAAATAATCAATTGATATATATTAAATAAAATATTTAATATCCTAAAATATATTTTTAGATAAATTAATATATAATTTATAGAATATGATATTCATCAATATATAATATATAATTAAATGAGATAACTTATTATTATATATTATATACTGTTAAAAAAGTTTGTATAAAAAATTAATTATATAATTAATAATTTTATTAATAAAAATGTATATGACTTTTAGTACGATATCCTACGGTGCTCGTCCATATGACTTTCGTTTATTCTGGAAGTAGGCAACGGTCTGATCTTATAGCAAATCAGATGCCGATAGCCAAGGACGATAAAATGGTAGTGCCCTCTCACTGCATGCCACTCGTGGTTGCCATGGGTGGGCCCATTTAAGTTCATACATGATTAGCATGGGGTAGGCAATACTGAAACATAATATAGATGTGTTAGTAATATTATTTATAGGTAATATAAATTATTATATTTGATACATATAAATATTATATATATAATATAAAATTAATTTTTAAAAATATTTTTAAATTAAATTTATATTTTATTTATTTATTAAAAATATATATTTATTTTTTTATATTAAAAATATAAAAATAAAAATATTATTATATTAAATAAATTTAATATAAAAATCTTATATTATATATATATATGTGTGATATATTTAATATATTATTTATATATATATTAAATAACATATCAAATTTATATATATTATATTTTAAATATAATATAATATATATTATATTTATAAAAATTAATTATATTATATTATATTATATTATATTATATGGAAAAGAAAGGAAAAAGTAGAGGATAATTTGATAATCTAGATTATCTCTGGAAAGATAATTTAAATTATTTAAAAAAATAATTTAAATTATCAAATATAATAAATATTATTTTTTAAAAAAAATATTAAATATAATATAATAAAATTTTTAAATTATCAATAATTTAGTTGAACTATCTAATGATAACAACCAGCAGCTACATCCTGGGCAAGGAGACTGCAAGCAACATGGAAAAATATGCATGGAAATCGGATCACACCGTTTCCTGTTCCCCATCCCATGAGACCCCGTTTGCACGCGAGTAACAGCAGCCACATCCTGGAGGCTACGAGCAACGCAAAAAAATACATGGAAATCGGATCACATCGTTTCCTGTTCCCCCATCCCACGAGACCCCGTTTCCGCCTATACTCGCGCCAATCACGCGAGGCAGGCCACAAAACAAGCAGGATACTGCTTACATACAGAATGGCAATTTATAACTCGATTCATCAATTTGATTCATATTTGATCAGTCATAAATAGATTTGGATTCGAAATAAACGGGTCCGGATCATAAACGAGTTGATCCATTTAACTCATTTAATAAACGAATTGGGTTCAAGTTTTTCAAGTCCAATCTATTTAACCCCATCCCACGAGGTCCCGTTTCCACGCGAGTAATAGCAGCCACATCATGGAGGCTACAAGCAATGCGGAAAAATACATGGAAATCGGATCACATCGTTTCCCGTTCCCCCATCCCACGAGACCCCATTTCAATGCCCATACTCGTGCCAGTCACGCAAGGCAGGCCACAAAACAAGCACGATACTGCTTGCATGCAGGGTGGTAATTTATGACCCGATCCATCAATTTGATTCGTATTTGATTCGTCATAAACAAGTTTGGATTTGGGATAAATGGGTTCGAATCATAAACGGGTTGACCCATTTAACCTATTTAATAAACATGTCAGGTTCAGGTTTTTCAGGCCCAATCTATTTAACCCGTTTAACCCATTTAATATACGGGTTGGATCGGGTTAGGTAAACATGTTATCTATTTATTAAACATGTTGAATTGGATAAACAGGTTATTCAATTATTAAATTGGTTAAACAGGTTAGGTTGAGTCGGGTTAGCTGGTTACCTATTTAATAAACTGATTAAACGGATCGAGTCGGGTTACTTATTTATTAAATGGGTCAGGTTCGGGTTTTAAATTATAATCCGTTTAATAAACAAGCCGGCTTCAGGTTAAAACTTTTCTGATCCGATCAGTATATATCCAATCCGACCCGATTGTCATCCCTATTTGCATACTCAAATGCTAGCAATGACTTGATGCGGCAGCAAGTTGGTCGTGTGTCATCTTAGAATCTGATTTGTTACTTTAGTTATAGATTTCACAAACTCGGACACCATGTAATCCAAGTTGAATAGATAATATTTGATCTATAAAAGTTAGTTTGAGAAATTCAAAATCTAAATTCAGAAAATTAAAAGCAGTACACCATCCAATGGAAAGTTATTAAAAAAATAATAATTTGGACCTAGATCTAAATCTTAAATAAAAAACACAATAAAAACAGCCCCACAATGGTTGCAACTCGCTAACTTAATTTTTTTTTTTAAAAAAAGAAAAAAGAAAAATATTAGCATATATATTGCATGTATATTTACAATAAAAAGCAAGATTTTAAGTCATATGGATATCCTAATCTTTCTATAGAATAAGATGCTATTATTAATTACCACGTATGAAAAATAAATAAATATTTTTATATATAATTATTTTAATATTTGAAATATATTTTTTGGTATGTATGTGATAGAATAATTTTGATGTAACAAATATTTTTAAATGCAACATAACAAGATTAAAAAATTTAGTCTAGGAGGCGGATAAAATCATTATCCTAAAGGAGATTTGGCTTCTTTCTTGTGCGAAGAATAATTAGATCATATGCTCTCCTTCAAGATATAACCTGAAAGCCAACACCTCAATATCCATCGGTGGTACGATCTCGAATGAACACCAATCAACTTGTCTTCAGTCCAAAAAATATAGTAGAGAGAGAATTTTAAAAATTTTTAGAAGAAGGGAATATAGGAGCGGGAAAGCTTGAAATTTTGAATGCCTTATAGGGCTAGGATAGAGACCTATTTGTAGGTTTAAAATCCTAGAAAAAATTTCAAAAATGCCCTTGAACTACCCGTTATGGCATTAAATAAAAAATGATCATTAAAAAAATTTGAAATTAATTAAATAATTAAAATAAAAATAGTAAAAAAAGAAAAAAATTAGAAAATGCATGGGTGTGCAATTTACGCGTGCCTGTTGCATGCTCGAGGGGGGAGGTGTTTTTATTTTATTTTTTATTTTATTTTAATGTACATAACGTCAACAATCCCCACAGAAATAAAATAAAAATTAAATATTAAATATTATTAAACTCAGTAAATAATTTAAGATTTTTAAACTTTTACCGTGCTTAATACAATTACTTTCTAGGTTTGAATTGCATTGACTATAAAATATATACAGTTTGAAGATGAACCGATCATAATACAGGGTAATGCTATATAGGTCATGTGCTTGTCTTAATTTTCACGAGAGTTATTAGGGATTTGTCATAATCTCATAGTCACGATCTCACGACTACTCTCATTAAGATAGATTTTCGAAGGATACGTACAATGAAATCGTACATAGCTGAATTTACAGTCTTGGATCTATTAAGAGCTATGCTCAACCTAACCATTATAATAGAGCACCATATCATAGGGATGGATGGAGACAATCTCCAAATCGGTGCTCCCAGATATTGTCTCAGAGATTGTTTTTCTTTAAACCTTAACCATGAGGTTGCCATGATGGTAGGGGTCCACTTTAGTGACTAATATATGAATTTAAGTCCCATCCCTCTTAATATCTCAGATACCATAGCCTTCAAAAGGTCTTTGGTCAAAATATCTATCGAATTATTTTTTGATCTTATAAATTGTAGTGATATCACTTTTTTTTTCATTTTTTTCTTATAATTTTATATCTGATCAGGATATGATTATTCATCTTTTTCTTAGTTGTTTGTTAATTTAATAGATCAATTAGAGCTCTACAATCACAATTTTAATTTTTTTTTTGAGATTTGGTAAAAAAATTGCTATATCATTTATTAAATTTTTTAGCCATTATGCTTCAATATACGCAATGTTAAGAGTAGTTAATTCAAATTTTAATATATTTCTTGTAATTATTATTTGTTTACAAGAGATCCACAATACTGCAGCTTATTTTAATAAAAAGAGATATCTAGCAGTGGACTAACATCTAAGTTATCTATTACCGAATTGGCATCACTATATCTCTCAAGTACTTCTGGATAATCAGAATATACGAGAGATTAATCTAAGGTTTCCTTAAGATACCTAAAGATTCCTTATAGAACTTTTTTATATTTTTACCAGGATTGCTAGTATACCTACGTAGTCAAAGCTATATCTAGACGGGTTTTATTTGAAATATATAATAGGGATCCTATCCTTTGAGAATATTCTAACTGATTAATAGGCTCTCCTAAATTCTTAATTAAATAAGAGCTATGATTATAAGGGGTGGAGATAGAATTTAAATCAAAATATTCAAATTTTTTAAATATTTTCTCTATTGAGTGTGCTAGACTTGTTGCTATTCAACTATCTACTCTTTTAAACTTCATTCCTAAGATTACATCAGCTTCTCTTAAGTCTTTCATATTAAAATTATTTAATAAATAATTTTTAGTTTCTTGAATTATTTTCATTGATATTTCAAATAATAATATATTATCTACATATAAGCATAGTATTATATAATTAGTATCCTGTCTTTTATAGTATATACATTTATCATATTCATTTATTTTAAAGTTATTTTTTAAGATAATTTCATCAAATTTAAAGTGCTATTGTCTACACGCTTGTTTTAAACCATAAAGTGATTTAATTAGTCTACAAACTTTATGTTCTTATCCTTTTACTTCAAATATTTGAGGTTGATTTATGTAGATTTCTTCTTCTAATTCTCTATTTAATAATATAGTTTTCACATCTATTTGATGAATTATTAATTTATAAATTAAAGCTAAAGCTATTAAAGTTCTTAGGATAGTTATTCTTGCTATAGGAATATAGGTATCAAAGTAATCTATGTCTTTCTTTTGGTTAAATCCTTTTACTACTAGTCTAGCTTTATATCTTTCTATTATTCCATCCGGTCTTAATTTTTTTAGAAATCCATTTTGTTCCTATATATTTGTTTCATGGAAGTAAATCAGTTAAAATCCAAGTTTTATTTTCTAGATTTGATCGAATTTTACTATCTATGGCTTCCTTCTAATATGATGATTCTGATAACGACATCGCCTCATTATACGTAGAAGGTTCATCCTCTACTAAGAATGTGAAGAAATCTTCTCTAAAATCTTTTTTAATTTTATTTCTTTTACTTCTTCTTAATAGAGGTTCAGTTTCTAGTTCTGGTTCTATAGCTCTAGAAGAAGTTAGTTTATATTCTAGGAGTTTAGAAATTCTAGTCTTAAAAAAAATATATCCTCGAAGAAAGAGCATCTCTAGCTTCTAAGATTGAGTTATCAGCTATATCACTAATCTTTGATTTTATTACTAATAATCTATAGATATTGTTATTTTCGGCATAGCCTATAAATATAGTATCTATAGTCTTAGATCATAGTTTTTTTCTTTTTGGGTTCAGGAATATCAATCTTAGCTAGACATCGCCATACTTTGAGAAAATTTAACTTAGAAGTCATCTCTTTCTAAAGTTCATAAAGAATCTTGCCACTATCTTTAATAGGTATCCTATTTAGGATGAAGTAAGAAGATAGAAGAGCTTCCTTCCACAAGTTCTCAAGTAAATCGGAATTGATAAGCATAGCATTTACCATATCCATAAGAATACGATTTTTATGCTCAACTATACCATTGGACTGTGGAGAGTAAGGAATAGTCACTTGATAAATTATACCATATTTTTGATAGAACTGGAAGAATTCATTCGAGGTATACTTCCCTTCTCTATCAGATCTAAAAATTTTAATTTTCTTTTCTTATTAATTTTCTACTTCACTCTTATAGATTTTAAACTTATTAAAGGTTTATTTTTAGATTTAATTAGGTAATAGTAGTAATATTTAAAAAAGTCATCTATAAAGGTCACTATATACCTATTGCTATTACGGGTTACAATCTTGGTGGAGTCATATACACCACTATGTATTAACTCCAAAATTGAGGAGTTTATTTTAACTAATTTGAATGGTTTTCTTGGTTGTTTAGATTCAGGACATATTTCGTACTTAGATGAATCTAAGTTTGATTTAGAAATTAGTTTTAATTCTATCATATATTTGATCTTTTCTAAGTGTACATGACCCAACCTGTCATGCTACAGATTTTGTTTAGACTTATTTACAAAATGAGTTTGATTCTCAGCTTTATTAATGAAAATATTTATTGTATTTAGTTTGAATAAGCCTTCGCTTTCATATCCTTTTCCCTATGAATGCATTATTCTTAGTTATTACAACTTTATTATAATCAAGGATAATTTTATATCCCCTCTGAACTAGTTGAGATCCACTAACAAGATTCTTCCTAAAATTTGAAATGTATAGCATATCCATCAGGATGAGAACTTTTTTGCTATCATCTTCAGGTTGACTCAATCTTGTTCCATGATCCTGGTGGCTGTGTTATTCCTTAGGGTACACCTTCTCCACTTGAGTCCTGAAAAGTAGTGAATCAGGAGCGATCAAAATAAATATGAATATTAGCTCCTCAATCCAACTACCAACTAAGGTTAAAAGAAGTAACATTAATTTCAGGGTTTAAGTTTACTGGTCTAAAGATGAAGTCTTCTGGACCTTCAATTATATAAGCTTGGAGTCTGAGGAAACAGAAGGTTTGTGAAGAGGCTCCATCTTTTGATAAAAACAGTCTCTTATAAGATAATCTGTTCTCCTATACATGAAATAGAATCTTTTACTTAAACCTTGGGCATGCTTCTTAGATCTAGTATTATTGGCTTTAAAGATTTTATCCTTGGATTTGAACTTGTTTGGGTTAGGCCGGTTAGGTTGGTTTGACTGGTATTAGTGGTTTGGTTGAAATATAGGCTTTGATTTTGGATTAATATTGTTATTGTCTGGTATTGTTGGGTTAAGTTAGATTGGATACTTGAAAATCTAGTTTGTTGGATTTTAGACCTATATTGGTCTTCTATCCTAATTGAGTTTAGAAGTTAGACTAGGGTTAGCTTTCATTGCTTTTGGAGCTGACTTTCGACAAAGCCATTTCAAGAAGGAATTATTTTATCTAAAAGGTTGGAGGTCTTAAATCTTTCAGAGAATTTGTCTTCATTGGCTTGAGTTTTTTTAGGTACTCTTGGAATTGGTGAAGCTAGTCATTGATTGGTGTGTTTCTATCATATTAAATCTTAGGAATGATATAATGTTGAATCATTTAATTCCAGTATTATCACGACCATACTCAGACTCTAGGGTATCTCATAATTTATTTGTACTCTTGGCAGATAGGTAAATATCATAGAGTGAGTCGAAGAGGGTACTAAGGATTCTACCTTTATATGGGTAATCCTCTTTTGGGGTAGTTGATGTGATTGAACTAGAGGAACAGGTAGATTGGTCAATCACAGACCAAAGTTCTAAGATAGTTAAAATTTCATTTGGCTTTACCATCTTCTAAAATGGTATTTATCAAATTTTTTGGGTTTCAGATTAACGATGTCATCCTTAAGGGTTGCCATTGGATCAAAGTCAGGTTCAGAGAGAAAGATCTAGAAAATAAAAATAATTTTATTAAGAATTTGTTTAAATAATTCAAGTATTTTTTATTTTTAATTATTTTAATTAATTATTTTATTTTTTTGTATATGTTTTTGAAGATGTTTCCTAAATTTTTTGGGAATTAAGATATTATTAAAATGATCACCAATGTGATCGGACTTGTGGTTTATTAAAATTTTTAATTGAGTTATTTGTCTCTAAATCTTAAAGGTTTTAATTAATTTGTTTGTGTAGTCTTTTAAAAATTAATTTATATGTTGCAATACAGGTTTAGTAAAAATCTTCAATTAATTTTGCATAATATAAAAAATAGATATTATACTATCAATAACCAAAAAATATAATTAATTTCTTTAATAAAATATGCAGGGTAAGTAAACTATAATTAAGTATAAATAATTATATTTATATACATGTACTACAAACTATACAACAAATCTCCTTTAGACCGTTAATTGTCATGTATGAAAAATAAATATATATTTATATATAACTTTTTTTAATATTTAAAAAATATTTTTGGTGCATGTGGTAGAATAATTTTGGTGTAGCAAAATAATTTTAAATGTAATAGAATAAGGTTAGGAAGTTTAACCTAGGAGGTGATAGAACCACTATCCTAAAGGAGATTTAGCATCCTTCTCGTGCGAAGAAAAATTAGGCTATACGCTCTCCTCCAAGATATAATTCAAAAGACAACACTCTAATATCCGTCGATGGCATGATCTTGAATAGATGCCGATCAGCTTATTTTTAGTCTAAAAAATATAATAGAGAAAAAGAATTTTAAGAATTTGTAGAAAAGAGAAATATAGTAGAGGAAGAGCTTGAAATTTTGGAAATCTTGTAGGACTGTGATAGAGGCTTATTTATAGACTCAAAATCATATAAAAAACATCAAAATTGCTCTCAAACTAGTCATTATGATATTAAATAAAACATTATCATAAAAAAAATTAATTTTAGAATTAATTAAATAATTAAAAAATAGTAAAAGAAGGAAAAAAAAAAAAAAAAGGAGAAAATACAATGGCACGCGACCGTGCTCACCCGTTGCATGCTCGAGTTGGGGTGGTGTTTTTATTTTATTTTTTATTTTGTTTTAACATACGTAATATCAACAGCTATGATGTACTATCTTGTCCCGGTATCATACCCTATATCTCTCTCTTTCTTTCTTTCTTTCTTTTTTTTTTATTTCTTGATTTCTTTCTTTTTCTTATTTCACCTTTCTCTCTTCTCCCTTTCATTCCTTTAATTATATTTCTTCTTCAATTCTTCCCTTCCATTATCTTCTCTTTTATTCAATTATTTCAATTTTTTCTTTCATTTTATTTTATTTTTTTCTTTCTTTTTCCTTTCTTCATGTGAATAGGTTTTAGAGTTTCACCTCATATACCTATCCTATTTTCTTATAGAAATGAAACGAGACGGTTGGGATGCCTTTTATTCCACCAAAATTTAAAAGCTTGATAAAAAACATTTAATAGATATTGATGATTAATCACCTATTATAGGTTTTCAATATACTTGGCATATTCATTCCAGGAATGAGGCTTTTCACCTCTTTTTTCCTTTAAAAAATTTGTCTTTCTAATTTATATGTCTTTTGATTTTTATCTAATGAAAAATAAGATCATCGAATTTGTTGAATCCAAAACCTATCTTGTTTGTCACGGGTTGCTACACCGATATTCAGAAATTGTTCGGATACAATATATTAGACCTTTGCTGGCCGATACTTTAATGAGAAAAATAAGTATAATATAATTAATAGCTATGCTAGAGCAACATATTGTTTTTTTTATAAGAGTTATACAAGCATCAAATCAATTTCAAGATGGATATTTAGCATGAAAATGAAATGGATCTACTCTTATAAATAAAATTTTCCATCACCTTGATTTAAATCTGTTATGATGGCAAAGTGGAATAACCGTTATGGCAAGTTTTGCATGCTCTCTCATGCTCCTATCTTATTTAAAGTCATGGATGTGATCATGAATTTTTATAAATAATTGCAAGTCTCATATAATGTTGCCTCCAAAAAACAAATATTCGATCTTATATAGTACTATACCATAAATCTAAAAAACCAAAGCATAAATCTAATATTATGATGCTTTTCACCATGATTCCATCATTTAATTATTATGATGGAGGAAATTCAATCCAATTTATTTAATTAATTTGCATTACAGATGTTAATTTACTGGCTTCTTTCTTATTTAATTAATTTTACGAGTAAATGGTTAGATACTAAGTCGTATCAAGAGGAAAAGTTAACTCAATCTAAGATTAAGGAACAGGAGAAGCACATCAGGTGTATTAGACACTAATTATATGCAGTGATCAGTAGTCAAGTTATAAACAAACTTAAAAATTCATTTAAAAATATTATCTAGTAACCATCTTTTGAAAGATCCAAGTTATTTTTTTTAATGTAGAATACAAGCTTTATCCATTAAAACCGTCTCCTTTGTTAATCAAATGCAAATTAAAGATTTTGGAGTATGAAATGCTAAACAAATGAGTTCTCCGAGGATCGATTTGTCATAGGTTTAAATTATTATAAAGAACATTAAACAAATTATATTACATACAGAGTTGTATATTTTCTCCAAATTATCTTAAAACAAATTATGAATGTATAAATAATGTTGGGATATCCCGGTCCAGCTACGAACCGAACTCCGGTTCAACTAGCCAAAGCTCTTTTCTCCGGACCACGGACTTCGGACCAGAGAAAGGCAAGGCCAATTGCGGGCAACCCAAGGTTTCTCACCGGACTACAACATCTGAAGGCCAGTACTTCGGATAACGTCTCCGGCCTTAACCGAAGACCAAGTTTCTCATCGACTTCCGAAGACACGCTCTTCGGTCCCTGCCATAGACACGATCTCCGGCTCTGGGAAAAATACCAAGTCTTCGGCCCACGCAAGGGGAAATCCGAAGATTGGACCACAATTTGGTCCAAATAGGCAACTATAACCAACGGTTACAATCGACACTCTCCATGCCGCGATCATAGCACGCAACTCTAGCTGCCACGCCTCCGATCTGGCCAGAACTGCTCAATAACAACCCACGATCGCCAATCATGGAAGAAATTAACTTTCCATAATCACCGGAAAAAGAGCGGACCACAGGCCGGAGGCCCTCTTTTAAATAATGGTAAGAAGGATGGCTCGGGAGGTACGCAAACGCTCACAGACACTCACACATACTCGAAGAGCTTTTTCTCTCCACTCTCGACATCCTTTCCCATTCTGTGGCTAGGATCTGCCACTGATTTAGGCATCGGAGTGTTCGTCACCGGAACAACTCCGGCAAAGGACCTATTTTGCAGGTGACCCAGGGAGCGGTCCTGCGGTGCAGCAGCTCCGATCGGCCGATTCAGGGACTCCACGCCAACAGATTGGCGTGCCAGGTAGGGGGGACAGCACTCTTTAGGCTCCCTCCTAGACCAAGGGGAAGTAAGAAGTTCTTGATGGCGAGAGGAAAGGCTCAAGTAGCTTCTACAAGTCGAAGTCGTGCTCCGTCCCAAGGGGGCGCACCCCTGGGGGAGAACGATGTCCCACCTCCCACCGTTGTCGTGGGACTACAGCAATTTGAAGCCCTCGTGAACCAGGTCACCACCTCATGGCCATGGTTCAAGACTTCTAGAGCAGAGCCTTTCCGGTGGGAAATCCACCGGCCGCCTCCAGACATAGCTCTTGGTCCCGAAGGAAGGGAGCCCCACGAGAGGATTCTACGCATCCCTCCCCCCATTCTCGGCCCTCTCTCGAAGGCCGAACTTCGAGATTGCCTAGGTCCGTCAATTCCTTGCAAAAAGGAAAAAGGCCTAGGCAAACTCCCTCACCTTCCTCCGAAGACTCCACTTCTGTGGAGAGAGCACCGAAGCAGACTCCCGATTATGACTGGAGATTCAGAGCCATCGAATCAGAGATGGCGAAGGCACGGGAACAGAGAATACGGGATTTGAATGATCCCGATGACTTGATTATAAGTGATCTACGCCCACCATACACCGACCTATCATGGCCGAGGTTATCCCTCGGCATTTCAGGGTTCCCCAGATGGAATCCTACGATGGCACCTCCGACCTCCTTGACTATTTAGGCAACTTCAAGGCCCATATGATGATCCAAGGAGCTTCGGACGTGATGTACTGCCTAGCATTCCCGGCTACCTTGAAGAAGTTCGCTCGGATGTGGTACTCGAGCCTGCGCCTAGATACCATCGATTCTTTTTTCGAGTTAGAAAAATTGTTTGTCTTGCATTTCAAGACCTGCCGCAAGACTCCACGGAATATGGACACATTGTTCCTCCTTCACCAGAACGAAGGAGAAAGCCTGCAAAATTATATCTCCAAGTTTAATACGGCCACACTTGAGATCCCCGATCTCAACGAGCACGTGGCCATGTCTGCACTGAAGAAGGGGCTTCGTACCTCCAGGCTTACCTTTTTCCTGGATAAGATGTTCCCTAAAAGCTACGCTGAGCTCTTGTCAAGGGCTCAGAAATATGCCGATGCTGAAGAGCAGGCGGCAAATCGATGACTGATCGAAGGGAAACCCCCTTCAAAAAAGAAGAATAACAGGGGACAAGGTCCCCAAACTTCCAATAACAATAGCAGCAAATATACAGACTGCCGAAGAAGTCTTCCCAGGCCTAGAGCATCGGGGGGAAGATTCGACTCCTACACCCCCCTCAACCTCCCTCGAGAAAAGATCCTCATGGAGATAGAGAAAAAAAACTATCTCCAGCGGTCCCGTCCCATGAAGGCCTCCTCTTCCATGAGGAATAAAAGCAAATACTGCTGATTCCACCGGGACCATGGCCACAACACTGAAGAGTGCATCCAATTGAAGGATGCAATTGAGGATCTCATCAAGAGAGGGTACTTGGGGCGGTACATTGGTCGCCAAGGACCTCGGTCGGAAGCAACTGTTCCCCAGCCACCTCCTGAAGAGGTCGAATTGCCAAATTAAAGGCCCACCAACGAAGGTGTAGGGATGATACACCGACCCACCGACTAGAGAAGGGATGAGGACGAAGCTCCAAAGCGACTTAAATACAACAACTCTATCCTCTTCTCCGACGATGACCTTGCGGGAGTTCGGCTCCCATATGATGATCCCCTTGTAATCTCGGCCGTAGTGGCCAATTATGATGTACAACGAATCCTTGTTGATAATGAAAGATCGACTGATGTCTTGATTTACGATGCATTCTCTAAGATGTGCTTGCCTAGACATCAACTGCAAAGATCCCCCATACCACTCTCCGATTTCGGGGGCAACCAAGTTTATGCCGAGAGGGAAATAGTGTTGCCTGTAACCCTTGGCACTGAACTTCGACAAAAGACACTGCCGATCAACTTCACGGTGGTCCGGATCCCCTCAGCATACAACATTATTCTGGGGCGGCCTGCCTTGAACAAGTTCCGAACCGTGATCTCCTCTCACTACCTCTTGGTGTGCTTCCCCACCAGGAACGGTGTCAGAGAAGTTAGAGGAAACCAGAAGACAGCATGGCAGTGCCTGATGATCGAAGATAGGCATTTCAATGATTCAACAACTCTGGATCAGCTGGATCCAAGGGATGCAACCACAAACCTTGGTGAGCCCATGGAGAGGATTGTCCCAGTACCTTTAACAGAGGAAGACCCCTCCAAAGTCATGTAGATCAGGAGCACACTTGATGAGGAAACCAGAATGGAGTTGATCCGTTTCCTTAGAAACAACGCCGACTTCTTTGCCTGGTCAGCTTCGGATATGCCGGGGATTCCTGCCGAAGTAATCACTCATCGGCTGGAAGTAACTCCTGGGTACAAGCCGGTGCGGCAGAAGAAAGGAGCTTCGCTCCTGAAAGACAGCAAGCTGTGGACGAAGAAGTTGGCAAGCTCCTTAAAGCAGGGTTCATCCGAGAGGCCCACTACCCTGAGTGGTTGGCCAATGTGGTAATGGTGAAGAAAGCCAGCGGCAAGTGGAGGATCTGCATTGATTATACAGACCTCAACAAGGCTTGCCCAAAAGATAGCTTCCCTCTCCTGAAGATTGATCAGTTGGTCGACGCTACTGCCGGCCACCAATTATTGAGCTTCATGGATGCTTTCTCTAGCTACAATCAAATTAGAATGAATCCGCAAGATGAGGAGAAGATGGCTTTCATCACTGATAAAGGTCTCTACTGCTACAAGATGATGTCGTTCGACCTCAAGAACGCCGGAGCAACGTTTCAAAGGCTGATCAACAAGGTATTTAAAAAGCAACTGGGAAGAAACATGGAGGCCTATGTTGATGACATGATCGTCAAAAGCCTTCTCTGGAAAGACCAGATCCGTGACTTGGAAGAGTCATTCAGTGCTCTACGGCGCTACCGCATGAAGCTAAACCCGGTAAAGTATGCCTTTAGGGTCACTTCGAGTAAATTCTTGGGCTTCCTTGTCACCAAATGGGGGATTGAGGCGAACCCTGAGAAGATTCAAGCCCTGAAGGATATGAGACATCCCTCCTGCAAAAAGGAAGTCCAGCAGTTGATAGGGATAATTGCCTCCCTAACCAGATTCATTTCTTGGTCAGCCAAGAAATGCCTTCCATTCTTCAAGGTACTTCGGCAGTCAAAGGGCTTTGAATGGTCCGAAGACTGCCGCACTACCTTTGAGGAGCTGAAAAAGTACCTGGAGACCTCGCCATTGCTCTCCAAGCCATAAGAAGGCGAGGTCCTCTACTTATACCTCTCTACTTTAGATGAAGCAATCAATTCATTTCTTGTCCGGAGAGGTGAAGATGGATCTCACAAGCCGATCTACTATATTAGCAAGGTCCTGCATGATACCGAAATGCGATATGCAAGGATGCAGAAGCTGATATACTCTTTGGTGATTGCGGCAAAGCGACTACGGCCATATTTCTATGCCCACGCTATTGTGGTGCTAACCGATCAATCTTTTAAGGCCGTTCTTCGATCTCCGGACACCTCTGAAAGGATAGCCAAGTGGGCGGTGAAGCTAAGTGAATTTGACATCAGCTTCCAGCCTCGAGTGGCTATGAAGGCCCAGGTGCTCTTCGATTTTTTGGCTGAGTGCACCTGGAAGTCCGAAGACGAAGCATCTTCGATAGAAGAAGAAGTCCCGAAGGAGACGAAGTCCGTTTGGGTGCTTCATGTGGACGGAGCTTCCAATGCTACTGGATGCGGGGCTGGACTCATGTTGGCCAAACTTGATGGCCATACCATTGAGTATGCACTCCGGTTCTCCTTCCATGCCTCTAATAACCAGGCCGAATACGAAGCCTTGCTCACCGGACTTCGGATCGCTAAGGATCTAGGAGTCCAACAACTTTGAACCTTTTCAGACTCCCTAGTTGGTTATAAACCAAGTTAACGGAGAGTATGCAGCCAAGGATCCAACATGGTGCAGTACCTGGAGAAGGTACGGGCTTTATCCTCCCAATTGGGATATTTTGAGATCATCCACGTTCCACAATCAGAGAACTCCCGGGCGGATGCATTGTCTCGACTGGCAACCACGGTACCGGAATCTCTCGGGCGCATCTTTGTTGAACATCTTGAAATTCCAAGCATAGTCGAAGAGACTGCAGAGGTACGCCAGATCGACGCTGAACCAAGTTGGATGGATCCCATCATCAAGTTCCTGAATAAGGGAGAGCTACCAGAAGATAAGGTAGAGGCCAAGAAGATCTGCTGGATGGCATCTCAGTACGTCATCTTAGACAGAACCCTCTATAAGAGATCGTTCTCTCAGCCACTGCTAAAATGCTTAGGACCCACGGCTGCGGATTATGCTCTAAGAGAGGTCTACGAGGGCATATGCGGTGATCACTTGGGAGGTAGATCTCTGATGTACAAGATCATTCGACAGGGATATTACTGGCCCTCCATCCAGAAGGACTCGATTGATTTCGTGTGAAAGTACGACCAGTGCCAGAGGTACGCCAATGTACAGAGACAGCCTGCGAAGTCACTTGACTCAACTGGCAGTCCCATGGCCTTTTGCCCAGTGGAGAATGGACATTCTTGGCCCATTCCCGCCAGCATCAGGGCAAAGGAAGTTTCTCCTAGTGGCCATCGATTACTTTTCAAAGTGGATAGAAGCCGAACCACTGGCCCAGATCACAGAAAGCAAGGTAGAAATTTTTGTAAAAAATTCCATCATATTCAGGTTCGGCATCCCACATGTCATTATCACGGACAACGGGAGACAGTTCGACAATTTGAAGTTCAAGGACTTCTGTGCTCGATACCATATCCAACATTGGCTATCATCCGTTGCTCATCCACAGTCCAACAGAGAAACCGAAGTCACTAACCGGACTATTCTCCATGGTCTGAAGATGAGGTTGAACGCCGCCAAAGGGCTTTGGGCCGAAGAACTGACCTCTATTCTCTGGGCATACTAAACTATCCCGAGAACGGCCACCGGCGAGTCTCCGTTCAACCTGGCATACGGTACTGAAGCTGTGCTACCTATTGAAGTCTCTCTACAGTCCCTGAGAATTGACAATTATGAAGAGCCTGGGAACTCCGATCGTAGAAGGATTGATCTGGACTTGCTATCAAGCACCAGGCTCCAGGCCCAGATAAGGATGGCGGCGTACTAGCAAAAGGTCGCCAAGTACTACAACTCAAGGATGCAAGAGCAAACTTTCCGTATGGGGGACATGGTATTGCAAAGGGCAGAAGTATCCAGGCCAATGGAACAGGATAAACTCTCCCCTAACTAGGAAGGCCCATATCAAGTCGAAGAAGTCATTCGACCAAGAACATATCGACTCAAGACCCTGGAGGGGAAAACCCTATCCCGGCCATGGAATGTACAAAATCTTTGCAAATACTATCAATAAATGGGTTCCTGAAATTTCTGTGCAAAGTTACTCAACCCTACTCAACTCAGAATGGCTAGTTGCATCGACTGAACGACAACAGCCTGAGTGACCTGATTTGAAAAATTGGTCAACTGCGCAAAGGAGAGTCTGATCCACTCACCTTATCGGTATGCCCGACGAGCGCAATGGATGGCCTAACCAGGCCACCAAGAAGATCAAAGGCGCAGGGATGGATTTCGTAACCTACTCTACGGTGAATCTGAAAACGTGCCGGGATGGGCCTGAACAGCCTACCTTAATCACGACAGAAGTGCATAGGGACGGTGTAAACACCCTACCCTACGGTAAATCCGAAAACGTGCCTAAAAGGATTATTGTCATCCTTTCTGTCGACAACAGACATTCCAAGATGGTCCAACCGACCTCATTTCTTCCCTATAGACAGAAAATGGTCCGTGGAGTCTACATTTCAGACAAAGCAATGATACAACATATCACAAGAAATGCATGGGAAGAAGTAACAGAAAGACACTTCATTTCTTTTTCGATTTTTTACAAAAAAAAAGAAAGAAAAAAGAAAGAAGAAACTCTCATAAAGAGAGAACAAAAAAAGAAAAAAGAAAAAGAAACTCTCAAAAAGAGAGGCAAAAAAAAAAAAAAAACAGAGAGAGTAGCATCGGAAAGATGTGAAAAATTTTCAATAACCTCCCACCGGGTTTTTCTTATACCGACGGGGAGAGATCTGGAGGGACGACGAAGGGCCCCCGGGATTCCTGTCCGAACTAGAATCCGACCCCTCATCGGAGTCGGAATCAAATTCATGTCCGGAAAAGAGAACGGAGGGCTTTATGTTGTCCAGGCCCTTCAAGTTGTAAAACTTGAAGGCCTTCCTCCTACATTCCCGGAACCCCTGATGGAAGGAGTCCAAAGCCGCCTCGATGACTTCTTCCTTGAAGGCAGCAGACGTCCTGAAGTCCGAGACGGCATTCGCCGCCTCCCTCCTGACTTCCTCCACCTCCATGGTTGCCACCGTGACTTGGGCACGAGCCTCCCTCAGTTGGGACTCCAACAGGAGGACCCTCTTTTTAAGACGGTCCACGAGAGGCTCCTCATCGTCATCCCCCGGCCCAAAGAACTCCAGACTTCTCTTCCTCTTTGGATCAACGGCCCTTCTTTTTGCGGCTTGGCGGAGTTCAGAAGTGCTGAACCTCATTTTTAATGGAAGGGAGGAGTCTACAAAAATGATGGCCCTTGACAGTAGAAGGCAGGATCCTATTGATAAAGATCCTGCACCCACGACCGACTGCGGGGAGGCGTGCTCCATGTCCTTTCCCAGCCACATCAGAAGGCGCCACGTGTCCAGGCGACACTTCGAGAACCAGAAGGTCGCTCGGGGGCCATCCCCAGGATAACAACCATCATCGCTTTGAATCCGGAGAAATCCTCATCATGCGACGGCAACATTAATGGCTTCTTTTTAGAAAAAGGAGACCTGGCGGCTCACAAGGTGCAAGAAATCGTGACTGTACGAATAGACGTGCCACGTGGACAACAAAGATTACAATCAGACTTCTCTAATCACTGGTTGATGAAGAGTTGATGCTTGTCCGCCCCAATGGATAAATTTAATATCAAAAGGAAGGTGACACCGGCCTGACCAATCATAGACAGTCTTCGGCAACGGAGTTCTGGTCCATTCCAGAGTTTGTCTTCGTCAACTATCAATTAAACGGCCTTCAGCCATGACTGTTCGACCAAACAGAAGAAAGAACGGTAAAACCAGTTCAAGCTACATATGAAGCATAACATTGCATATGCAAAGAAGGAAGAAGTCATTTCAAAATCCGAAGAAATTATCATACAAAATCCATTGATAATACAAAGGAGAAAGAAAGAAAATACATCTAAAATGACTCGAATCACTCAACATCAACAGGAGGAGACTCCACACCACAGGACTGAAGCAACTTATCGACTTGTGCTGAGAGGACCTCATCAATCTGTGCCGGGACCAGAGAACCTTCGGCTTGGACTCCTCTAGCCAGAGCTTCCTCCTGAACCGAAATCGGAATTGGGGTCACCTCCGGATTTTTGACTAAGGTAGTGGCCTCCTCATCCGGACATGGTGCCTCCTCGGCCTCTACTACGGCTTCGGCCTCCTCCACTTCCTCTTCTTCTTCTCCAGCTATATCGAAGGGAGGAATGCCGGAAAGGTCGAGGTGAGGGAAGGCCTCCTTTACCTTGGAGAGTCCGTCGTTAAAGCCATGCTGGTAGCCGTACAAAGACGCTTCATCTATTTTCACTTGGAATTGTGAAGACATTTTAAAGTCTGCCACGGTATCGTCTACCCGCTTCCTCAAAGACACGGACTCTCTCTTGGCGGCTTCGGACTCCAGGATCGCCTCTTCAGCCCTCCTGGAAGCCTCCTCCATCACCTTGGTCAGGCTCTCTATCCTTTCCTGATCCTCCCTGGCAGCCTGCTCTAGGGAGTCGACTTGTCTCCTGCTCTTTCTCTACCATGCCTCTTGCCCCGCCATTGTCAGATGGGCACTTTTCAGTTCACCCTTCAGTTCACGAACTTCGTCGTTCACCCGGACAAGGCGGTCCTCCATAGACTGCCTCAGCTCTTCGGCTACTTCCTTTGCAGCTCTGGCAGTTTGAAGCTCCTCCTTGAGGCTATGGATAAGATTGTCAATGTTCCCTAGGCCCTCCTCCATGAAGGTGAGGTCGTAGACCAACTGCATCAAAAACGAAGGGTCATCGATCAGACAATTCTCAAGACAAAGGGAACGGCAAGGATCATATCTGTTACAGGGCGGAGAAGGCAGAATTGGACACCCTGGAAAGGTTCCGATTCCGAAGAACTGCCAAGTCATGAGGCAGCAGCGTACCCTTCAACGCTTGCCTGGCTACGGCCGGGACCAGCAATCCCCCAATAGGTGAAAGCTCTGAAGAGTTCGTCGAACGGCTTCCAGCTGAGGAAGCCCCACAGGCGAACTCTCCCTCGACTTGCCGTGCTTTGCCCCTACCAACTGCAGGGGGGCAAAACGGTGGCACATCCACTCCCTGAGGCAGACTCCTCGCTGTGTGAACCGGGGAGACAGCCACCGGTGGAGTTTCGACTGGACAGGATCTCGATGGAGCTCCTTCTGCGGCTGCTGCGTCTTTCCCTGAGGTGCCCCGAGAAGACGAAGTGCTTTGGTCCCCCTCGGGATCGTCCCTTCGAGCCCTCTTCCGAACTGCAGACCTGGTGAGAGGGGCCTGTGCTACCCTCTTCTCCGAAGTCTGACAGAGCCAGCTCACACCGGGCTTCATCCCGCCGCCTACAAGCAAAAGAATTCATTTCAATTGACTGAGCTATAATAAAACCGGGAAAGAGGAGCAGAAATTCCCATCGCTATACCTAATGAGGGGAACCTGCTAATTCCCGCCCGATGAAGATTTCTCTCCTCCAATAGTTCCCGGATGGGGAAAACTTCGGAGTTGACCAAGGGATCGTAGTCCGACTGATCATCCGTCAAGACCTTCTTCCCATCGTTGGCGGTTAGACGAGGCTTCTTCCACACAGTGTCGAAGCCCCATGGATCAAAAGATAACACAAACACAAAAATGGGTTTCCACCCGTGGATGGCGCTGGGCATGTCCTTGATGACCTTGCGGCCTGATCTAGGGCCAATCACCCACCATCCATTGATGTGGAAATCTCTCTTGAGAACGAAAAGGGCCGTGAACAAATTGGTCCTAGGTTCTACGTTTGCGATGCTGCACATAACAAGGAACCCGCAGATGTTCCGGATACTGTTCGGGGTCAACTGCGCCGGCACCACTTGGTACAAGCGGAAGATCTTGATGAAGAAGGGGTGCAGGGAAAATCGAAAACCAGCTTTTAGATGATCTTCATACACGGCTAGGCACCGAGGGGGAGGTTCGTTCACTCGTTCCCCGAGTGCGGGGAGAACGAAGGAAAACTCCTCGGGAATGCGATAGTGTTCCCAAAGAAGGGCTGCCTTATCCTGAGAAACAGAGCTGGAAATCGACTCCGGACCTACTACGTCACCGGCCCCCGAGGGCCCAACCTGTTTTCCTTGACTTTCTACGGTTTCTTCTATGACAAAAGAATGAAGCAAGGGAGTAGAAGGAATATTCTACCTGCGGAATAAACTGGTAGTCCAGAACAAGTTGGACGAAGGATGAGACGAGGTTGAAAAAGCTTCCTTAGCCAGAACTTCACCCTTCCCCAAAAGAAAAGCAAGGGTCTTTGAAGCCCTACCAGGCTGATTTGACCCAAGGTTACCCAGGGAGGTAACCCACCTTCAACCAACCGCTAGGATGAGGCGCACCCATCATCCAACAGACGGGGGAAAGCCACCACAACCATCCAAATCTCAACCAACAGATTGGCTTAACCATCGTGCAACAGAAAAAAAAAAGACGATCCCAGGGCCGCCCACTTTTTCTTTTTTTCCCAGCCTGAGAGTGATAGCTGTCCACCATCTAATTCTCAGATCATGACGGACAGTCCAATCAGAGATCCCGTAATCATCCACTACACTGTCTCCCGGGAGGAAAACGGCAAAGCATTAATACTCTCACTTCTCGAGGCAAATCTCCGCTTCGAAAACTGATAGTAAGGGAGCAACTATTGGGATATCCCGGTCCAGCTACGAACCGAACTCCGATTCAACTAGCCGAAGCCCTTTTCTCCGGACCACGGACTTCGGACCAGAGAAAGGCCAGGCCAATTGCGGGGAACCCAAGGCTTCTTACCGGACTACAACATCCGAAGGCCAGTCCTTCGGATAACGTCTTCGATCTTAATCGAAGACCAAGTTTCTCATCGACTTTCGAAGACACGCTCTTCGGTCCCTGCCGTAGAGACAATCTTCGACTCCGTGGGAAATACCAAGTCTTCGGCCCATGCAAGGGGAAACTCGAAGATTAGACCACAATCTGGTCCAAATAGGCAACTGTAACCAACAGTTACAATCGACACTCTCCATGCCGCGATCATGGCGCGCAACTCCAGCTACCACGCTTCCGATCTGATCGGAATCGCTCAATGATAACTCACGATCGCCAATCATGGAAGAAATTAACTCTCCATAATCACCGGAAAAAGAGCGGACCACAGGCCGGAGGCCCTTTTTTAAATAATGGTAAGAAGGATGGCTCGGGAGGTACGCAAACGCTCACAGACACTCACACATACTCGAAGAGCTTTTTCTCTCCACTCTCGACACCCTTCCCCATTCTGTGGCTGGGATCCGTCACTGACTTAGGCATCGGAGTGTCTCCCGCCGTAACAACTCCGGCAAGGGACCTGTTTTGCAGGTGAACCAAGGAGCGGTCCTGCGGTGCAGCAGCTCCGACCAACCGATTCAGGGACTCCACGTCAAAAAATAATATATACATAATTATTCCTAAACTATGGATGTTTTAAAAACTAGGGTTCATCGTACACCACAACAAAATTTTATACACAACTTCGACAAAATGAGAAAGAATTCAATCTTTAATAATTTGATGAGACTAAATTGATGAACATTATATAGTCCTAATCTCACTTCAGATTAGTCTTTACCAGGTTCAACCCGGCTCAATGGAGCTCAATCGTACAGGCCCAGTGGAATCATCCACAGAGAACTGGATAATGAATAAGCTCAGCCCAAGTTCACTCCAACTCCGCTGAGAAGAGTAGCCATTCTCGTAGTAGACTTCGACCAAGATTGGGCATGGGCCAAGTCAACCAAAAGAGGCCTTTGGAGTCGAATCGTTCTCGAAAGGGGCCTAGCCCAAGCTAGAAACTGGGTTGGGTTTGAGGCTGGTAGGGAATTTCTCAAGCTCGGTCTAGCATTAATTTAACCAAGCAAAGAGCATGCTACTCAACGCTTAGAGTTCACTTTTGAACGAGCTCGGATCAGCCTGGCCAAATTGGAATTAAATAAATAAACTAAAACAATTGATAGTGTAGTAAAATAAATTTTGTTATAAAGAAAGAAAAAATTAGAGAGAGAGAGAGAGAGACATCCCGCTACCTTTTGCCACCGTATACTACCTGCTTCTACTCACCACTTAAAAATCTAAATCATAGACATTTTCAAGGCAAAGGGAAAAACCTTAAGGAGGAAACATTTCTATACTAAAAATTCTCCTCTGGGATCTTCAGAAAACTACTTCGCTATACTTCATGAAATCAGCGAGAACTACTTAATAAAAAAGGCATCTCAATGACTTCCTACGGTACTTTCTTCATATTTACATGTATTTCTTCTTCTTCTTCTTCTTCTTTTTTTTCAAGGAAAGACTTTTGTTTCCTGCATGTAATGATTATCTCAATCTTCCTGTTTTCGGATTATTCATCAAGTGATTTCCTTTAATGGCCATTATATGTGTCTGATAAGTTAGAGTCGATCATCTGCAGAACAGGGCTTCAGCCTTGTGGTTCTACTCATTTTATTTGGGAAGTTATGTTTTAAAGAAATATAACCGGTGACACCTCCCTAATTTACTTTTCTCAAGACAAACGGTAAGACATGAAATCTTTCTTGTCTCAAAATCACTAGTAATTAGACCGGCTTTTTCGAGCAAAGTAAGAATCGGCCTTCGGTCCTGCAAGAGCAAATTGCATCGATCTCCCGGCGCAAACCAAGGCCTACTGTCGGCTATGCTCAATAAAAAGAGCAAACAAATAAGAAGAATACTGAAGAAGAACCGAAACAAGATTTGCTAGCGAGCAGGAGATTCGACTCTCTCAATTTCAAAAAAAAAAACAAAGAAAAGAAAAACACATCCACAGAAGCAATAGGAAAGCTGTTCAGTTAACAGAAGCCCTTGCTCCTTCCATCCCCTACACTAAAAGATTATTGCACATGTTTCATCCCTTGGTGTTTAGATCAGCTGCCAGCCTCCTCTCATTATGATAACCTCCCTTCCTTTCTCTTCGGGAGAGAAGCATTGGAAAGGGCTCCGGAGGAACATGACGCACGTTTAAAGCTGGCAATCAGGCATCCCGGAGCCTTTCTCCAGTTGATATAAAGAACAACGAAAAAAGCCAGCTCTGTGCATTAACTTATTGGTAAGAGCGAGAGTACAGGGCTAGCTTCTCAGGAACAGGGTGGTTCATGTGCATTGGAATAACTTTGCTGGTATTAGTTTGTAGTTTAATGGAAGCTTTTACTTTTCCACTGCTTTCTCGTGAAGTTAGGCTAAGGATGGCTCGGTTGTCTCATTCAGAAAGAGTCTTTTTTTTTTTTTTGTTTTTGGTCAGCTTTCTTTATTTATGCAACTGTTCGAAGAAATTAATAATTCATAGGTTACTCTGGTAATATCAATGAATGAAATGTTACCTAGCTAACAGGTCAGATCGAAGTAATTAGAATCCCATGGATGGCTGTAATGCCGTCTTCTATCAAGAGGTCTTTTCCCATGTTTTTCTTTAACGTTTTGACAATAAATACTTGAATAGATAGAGCAATTAACAAACGTTTAAGGTCCCATGGACCGACAATTGTGGCATGGCATGCAGGTTACTACTCATCACATGCTTAAGAGGAAGGAAAGATCGAGAAATGCTAATCTATGATCTGATAGTTATTTAGTTCTGCTCAGCACCTTAGCAATCCATGCTCGCCAAGCAAGTAAAAAACCTTACACCGACGAACTGTCTCTGTTGGTGGGATTGAAACGTCTAAAGTAATCCCCAAGTCGTAAGGGAGGGCAAGGTTCATCTTGCTACTTCCTCGATGACCACTCTTGGAGTTTTCCTAAAATAATTAAAAAACAGAACCATGGATTCTAGATTGCAACATTACCTGGCAGTAGCACGATATATACACAAAGTACAAATAAGAACATGATATGTTACAGCGTGATCTTAGAAGTTAGAACTACTTTAGAAACACGGAATTATGCAACTCATGGATTAGTTCTTGCAAGTGGGTCTGATAGGTAGGCATAGGTGTATGGAATGCTAGCAATTCGACTGGAGCATGCATAGTCTATTTCTACCTATCATCCTTTTGTAGTGTATGTCTTCATTAAGCAAAATAATGCATATTTCATCATGCACATTGCACATTCCTTGGCTACTTTAGGTTAGAAAAACATTTTCCCTTTTTCACTGCTAACAATTGGAGGCTAGATAAATAGAACGTTGAACGAGTAGCTAGAAAAAAGGTTAATGTGGATATAGAGTCTGATAGCCCACAACTCATACCTCTGCGCTCGGTGCTGATCGGTTCTTGCATTTAGCAGAAGTCAACTTCAAACACCTTCTCCAAATCCTGAAAGCTTTAATTCTATCCTCTTACAAAGTGAGGGTTACTCTTTTTGTGGCATTGTAAGATCGTTAACAGTATACTCATGAATACAACGAGCCCTGCTATATGGTAGTTCTTCATAGCTGTTCGAAAAAGAAAGAGAATGACTTTTTTGGTCCATGCAAAGTGCATGCTATTACAGATAAACTGGAGAATTTACGTGCAGTAAGACAATCTTCGGAATGCGAATATATATATATATATATATATATATATATATATATATATATAATTCTGCTTTAAGAGGTTGTTTGATAATTTTACTCATAATTTTTTGATAAATTTCAAAAAAAAACTACGGTTTGATGATGATATCGTGGTCACTTCATTGGGTGCATCAAATGATTGTCAATGGCCCTCAACGTACACTTGAAAATTCATCATATGGACCCATTTATCATTCTTTTCTGAGAGGTCCCTCATATTACCCACTTTGTCATGTTTGCATCAGTGGAGAAGATTAACGAGCTGGTAGAATTTAGTATAAACTTGAATTTTACTAAAAAAATATTAAGAATAATTTTTAATTAATTTTTAAAAATGTCATGAAATATCAGATAATATCAAAAAAAATTTGCAATCGATATATCATATTAGAGAATATTAAAAAATAATAAAGAATGTCAAGAAAGATTTTCTGAATCTTTGTACTCTACTGTATATATATATGCTATTGTGATGAATACAAGATTACAACTAACTTTTTTCTGTTCAATTTTAAAACATATATAATACTAATTAGAACACTTTGCCCATGTTATCACTAAATTAATGCCAAAAACTTCTCTTTATTCTTAAGCAAGGGACCTCACAAGTAATGCCACTTGAAATACTTTTTTAAGTATGATACTAGTGAATTTATGCAGGCACCTTCTTCAACTCTAGACACTACTACGGAACTTATAGCTAAAGACATGGTTGATGTTTCCATCCAATGGGCCCAGATATTATACGGAATATGACCCTAATCCTAATGGATCGAGTGGATGGGAAAGCCTTTATTATATCTCTCCACATGTGCAGGAACAGGAGTCATCAACTATAGCTACCACTGAAGTAAAGTAGAGGGTCCCCCATGCGCCCCATCATGGCATTACATATGCAGGCTCGTAGTAATTAATGTTTTGAACGACCATGGAAAAGTTCCCCACAAGAGAACCCAGCACTGTTAATGCTATGGCCCCTGCCCACCATAACTTCTTCCCCATTATAACTTCTCATCCCTTCCAGCTGGTGTTCCATGGGCTTCGATGGGTGGATTTGTCCGGCGATGCTCTGTATCAGGAGTCGAGACCAGGCGTTTCTATATGGCTTCCTGTTGGACCTCACAAACCACTTGCCCATTATTTAACATTTATTTGTTACTACTGGTCCCAGCTATTCTTCTTTTCCGTATTTTCTTTTTAATTTTTTTTCTGATAAAGGCACTGTTATAATTCATTGCGCAGTAAATTGGTTCGGACAGGCGAAATCAATCAAATAAATAAAAAGTTAGCAGGATTATTACATAATAATTTAGTAGCAATGCAGGTTAACGATGGATAGTTCTAAAATGCTCCCTTTGCGGCCCTGGCCGTTTTCTAAATCCCTGTCTGTCGGTCATTAATTGGAGTAATCTCTCTCTTTCTTTTTTTTTTTTTTTTTATAGAAAAAAAAAGATGTACGTCAACTTAATTGCTACCGATGACAACAGGTGGATGAACGACATTTACATATATATCTCTTATTTTTTTCATAACCCTGACAAGAATTTCAAAATTATTTTATTAATTTCTTTTTATTTTCGAACTATTCTTCCATCTGCATCAATACGGATTCGAACTCCGCCCTCCCGCTTATCAGCAAAACCCACTGTCACCCGCGCAGCAGTAATCCCCCATTTTACCAAAGCCCAAGAAACCGACATCGGTGTTTGGTCCCGCTCATGGACTTTACACCAGTCGGCCTTGATGAGGTCCGTTTGCCACTGCATCTTCTTTCTGTACCAGCTACAGAGCACCAACGGCTACCCTAGCTCACCAAAAAAACCAAACAGCTACATGTACCCAAACACACACACACACACATACACACACACACACACAAAAAAAAAAAAAAAAAACCTACCATGAGGTCCACCGAGTCTAGAATTCAAGGGCCCTTTATAGCTCAGTAACGAATGGCCAGGGATGTACCGTTTCACTGATTACAGGATCAATTGGCACCAGACCGCAAAAGGCAGATCTATGTATTCCCATCCCTCTTTCTCTCTCCGATGGAGACCACTCCACACGTCGAGACAAGACCACTGACTGACTCGTAATTACCCACACGCACGTAACATCGTTATCCAAACTCCATGGTATTAACCACTTTGTGTGTTATGCAAGCCCGTTCATTTAGATTGTCCACCAAAACAAACAACACTGACGAGTACAACCAAAAAGCAAAAGTTAACACCCTTTACACCCTCCATCTCAAATCCAACGGCTCACAGAAATCTATCGTTTTTTCTACATAAAAAAGAAAATTACGCCTCCAACGGTCGGCTCTCTACTGGCTGGCAACGCCGGCGGTGGTGGCGCTGGCGTCCTCCGAGGCGGAGGGCGAGTCGGACACCGAGTCGAAGGATTCGAGCGAGGGCGAGACTTCTCCACGGATCTCCTCGATCATCTTGACCACGTGCCCGATTCTGGGCCGCTGATCGGGCGACGTCGCCGTGCACCCCATCGCGATCTGGAGCATCCCCACCAGCTCCTCCTCGATTCCCTTGTACCGCATCAGCTCCAGGTCGAACACCTCTGCAGTCCACTCCTCCCTCACCACCGACTGCACCCACCGCGGCAGGTCTATTACTCCGCCGCCACCGTCGGCCGCCGGCTTCCCGGTGAGGAGCTCAAGCAACACCACGCCGAAGGCGTACACGTCCGCCCGCTGCGACGACCAGGGCCGGCGCCCGTCCGCCGGCGCCTCCGGGGCGCGGTACCCGCCGTACCGCGCTGCCGCCGCGGGGCCTAAGAGAGCCAGCCCGAAGTCGGCGAGCCGCGCGTTGCCAGTCTTGTCGATGAGGATGTTGGTAGACTTGATGTTCCCGTGGGCCAGCTTTGGCGCCTTGCTCGCGTGGTGGATGAATGCCAGACCCCTCGCCGCCCCTGCAGCAATCCTCATCCTAGTCGTCCAATCCAACGGCGTCCGCCCCGGTCCTCGATTTCCTTAAAATATTTCCCCCACCCCCAAAAAAAGCATCCAATGCATGAGATGCGGTTATTTAACGAAATGCCACTGCGAGGGGTGACAGGATCCGACAGGGATGGGGTTACCGCTCACTTACCGTGGAGGAGAGAGTAGAGGCTGCCGTTGGGCATGTACTCATAGACGAGGAGCTTCTCGTCGCGGGCGGAGTAGTAGGCTTTGAGAGGGACGAGGTTGGGGTGGCGCAGCTGCCCGAGGGCCTCCATGTGGTGCTCGAACTCGCGCTTTCCGGCGACCTGGACGTCGCGGAGGCGCTTGACGGCGACGACGCTGCCGTCGTCAAGGACAGCCTTGTAGGCAGTCCCGTAACCGCCCTTCCCCAGCATCTCCGCCGAAGCCCGGAGCAAGTCCTCCAGCTCGAACCGCTTGGCGTCGTCCAGGAACACCATTCTTCCCCGCTCGAACCCGCCGCCAGCGGCGCCGGTGGCGCCGCCTCCCTGGGACGCGTAGGGACTGGAGGAGTAAACAATCTTTTCCCCCTCATGAAGCCGGGACGGGTTCTTCCGAGCGAACTTTCGCCAGAAGTAACAAAACAAAAGGCCGGAGACGATGACGAGCACGGCGAAGTCCCCGACCACGATGGCAACCACGGCGACCCGGCTCATGCGGCCGGGGGTTGGGTGGCGGCGCTCACCTGGAGGATAGACCTCCGGCTTGGAGGAGGGGGAGGAGGCGACGACGGCGGCGGCGGGGGGGACGGGGGCGGCAGCGGAGCCATTGTCGGTGGGGCGGCTGGGGTCGCTGACGGCGTCACGACAGCTGGCAAGCGGGTTACCGCAGAGGGCCGGGTTCCCGGCAAATGCGGCGGCGGGGAAGGCGGCCAGAGAAGGAGGGATGGCGCCGGACAGCATATTAGAGGAGACATTTAAGTCCTGGAGGTTGGGGAGGGAGAGACCGGAGATGGAGCCGGAGAGCCGGTTGGAGTCGAGGCGGAGGGTGAGGAGACGGGAGAGCCGGTTCAGCGAGGCCGGCACGGAGCCGGAGAGGTTGTTGTGAGAGAGATCGAGGCGATAGAGGCGGGAGAGAGACGATATGGAGGGTGGTATGGGGCCGGAGAGGTTGTTGTGGGAGAGGAAGAGGAGTTTGAGGGCGGGGAGCGAGGAGAGGTCGGGGATGGCGCCGGAGAGGCGGTTGGATTTAAGGCTGAGAACGCGGAGCTGGTCGAGGCGGGTGAGGGCTTGGAGGGCGTCGGGGCTGGAGAGGGAGAGCCCCTCGAGAACGAGGCGGGTGACGCGGCCCTGGGCGCAGGAGACCCCCAACCACGTCGAGCACGGGGCCCATTCCGACCGGTTCCAGCTCGCCAGCTTCTGAGCCTGGTCCGACAGCGAGCGGAAGGCCAGCAGCGTGCTCAGGTCCCCGTCCAGCATCGACGAAGAGGCTTCCACCCCTAGAGAGTGTTCAAAGAAAAATAGAAAAAGGAGAGGTGGGAGCAAGTGTTGGAAGAACTGGATGTTCCTGTAGTCCCCCATTTTCTTCTTTCGCTCTTCCGGAAGAGAAAAGAGAGTGGGAAGAGAAGAGAGAGGAGAACTACGCTTTTGTAGTGGTGCTGCTAGGGTTTGGGATATCTCTTTCGCCATCACTTACTTTGTATCGGTCCCTAGAGGAGGGGCGTGGATGTAATTTGTGGTGGAAGGGGTGAGGCTTTGCTGTGCGTTGGATTAGGTAGGGAAGCGAGAGAAATGGAGCTACGGTTACTTTGGGAAGCGATGATGGTGAGATGATGGGATGGAGAGGAGAGGCCGTTGCCTCGGCTTTGCGCTACCGACCGCGTCCCCAGCTTTCGGGTCAGGGGATTGTGGATTTTGAGGTCAAAATATAAAAATACAAAGCGGTGGCCATTTATATTTAATGGAAACATTGCGTTTGGATCCCGCCCTTTTACAACGACAGAGGAGTCGATGGACCGCTATGGCTTCATCGTGGTAGTGACCTAGGGGTGACGTGGAGCCTAAAGCTCGAATCTGTTCTGGAACGCGCCAGCTGCCTGCTGGCTTAATACATGCGGGTTGGGTTTCCCTTGGGCAGTGGGGGCACATGGTGCGTTCCGGACGCGGTTGGCACTTTTGCTTACTAAATCAAAGCGTGATCATGGCCGCAAAGCTAAGTCAGCTTAACGACAAAGGTTAAAAGCATATAAGTGATGAACGAACAAAAAGAAGCAACGGGTCGTAGAAGACAAAATGCCCCAAATAATTTACGTTATATGGGTGTCAAGATGTTGCCGGATATCTATAAGTGAAATTGATGACTTAGATATGGTATAAACATGTTAAGCAAACAACCAAACAAGATCAAATATATGAATTTTGTGACAATAAGCTGCATAATAAACATATCATAGATTAATTTTATTATTACAGTACTTAGGAGATTTTTTTTTTTTTTTAAAAAAAAAGATTATAAGCATATCCATTGCATTATATGTCATAATTATCAAATAGCTTAGGCAAAAAGACGGTACGCTCTCCTGCAACCTGTGAAATAGCCCAACTTATCAGGGGACCATGTAGCCGTCGAGCACCGGTTCATCCAAATTTGCATTTATGAGAATCTTATGCATAAAATATAACCCAGTTTCATACGCTAACTTGCTCGCCTTGACATTGAGGCTTGCGGGAGGGCTATAAAGGTGCGAGATCGCAAAGTAGCTTATACGAGACAGATCACTTGCGATTTATCATGTTGGATTTATTATTTCTTTTATGATCTAAAATTTAAAATTACTTATAATTTAATGAATATTTTATTTATTTTATTATTATATTAATTTAAATCATTAATATTTTGCTCTATTAAATTGGTCCATATTATTGCCGATCTCACCGTCGCGGCCTGTAGCTTCAAAGCTGGTACCGGTTTCAGACCGTCTCACCTCGATGTCTCCGAGCTTCCGGTCCTGTAAAACAAGGTCAGAAACTCTGACCTGGGGTCCCGACGAGGGAGCTCCGAGGTCAAGTTAGAGAACGGTGAGATGGAACAGAATCCCTAAGGTGGGTCTCCAAATGAGCCCCAGACTTAGAGATGATCTTAACAAAAGAGGTCTTAGGAAGAGTGGAAATTGGGCCCAGCTCCTTCACCGAGCTCACACCGAAGGACTCACCTCGGGTCCTTGGATCCTTCTCTCGATGCCTTCTTTTTCCTTGCCCTTTTTCCACTTACCTGACTATCCGCTCTTCCCATCCTTTTATCCCATCACATTGCCTCCGGCTTCCGCCCCCGGGAGGCTCCCTCTCAGCCTTCACTTTTTCCTCTCTCTCTCTCTCTTTTTTCCTTTCCCCTTCGGGTCCGGGAACCCGGTGGCCTCCTTGTCTTGCTTACCGAGCCTAGCGAGAAAAAGGGAAGAGGGAAGATACTGGCCAGGCCTTGGGCCGAGCGCGGGTGCTCTCCTTCCCAGGCATTGACGATGTTCGTTGCTGGCCCTTGCCTGCCAGGACTCCGCTTCTCGGTTGCGGAACTCGTCGGGCCGATGTAAACGAGGTTTCGCGCGTCACTGCGGACCGTACCGGCGCTCCTCGCGAGGCACGGCACGCGCTGCCCGAGTGGCGATTTTGAAACTCACGCCCTCACTTCCTGGAGGCCTTACTACACAGGGCCAGCTTCGGCAGAGGTGGACTCCTCATGGACGGACACCTGGCGGAGCGGCAGAGGAGTGCTCGACTTCGGCCGAGGTAGACCCGTATCTGGGCGCCATCTGACGAAGGAGCAGGAGCACCCGGCTTGACCTCGATCGGGGTGGAACCATCTCCGGGCGCCACCTGACGAGGGAGCAAGGGGCCGCCAGCTTCGATCGAGGTGGACCCCTCCTGGGCGGACACCTGGTGGAGCGGCAGAGGAGTGCTCGACTTCGGCTGAGGTGGACCCGTATCCGGGCACCATCTGGCGAAGGAACAGGAGGGCCCGGCTCGACCTCGGCCGGGGTGGAACCATCTCCGGGCGCCACCCGGCGAGGGAGCAAGGGGCCGCCAGCTTCGGCCGAGGTGGACCCCTCCTGGGCGGACACCTGGCGGAGTGGCAGAGGGGTGCTCGACTTCGACCGAGGTGGACCCGTATCCGGGCGCCATCTGGCGAAGGAGCAGGAGGGCCCGGCTCGACCTCGGCCGAGGTGGAACCGTCTCCGGGCGCCACCCGGCGAGGGAGCAAGGGACCGCCAGCTTCAGCCGAGGTGGACCCCTCCTGGGCGGACACCTGGCGGAGCGGCAGAGGAGTGCTCGACTTCGGCCGAGGTGGACCCGTATCCGGGCGCCATATGGCGAAGGAGCAGGAGGGCCCGGCTCGATCTCGGCCGTGGTGGAATCGTCTCCGGGCGCCACCCAGCGAGGGAGCAGGGGGCCGCCAGCTTCGTCCGAGGTGGACCCCTCCTTGGCGGACACCTGGCGGAGCGGCAAAGGAGTGCTCGACTTCGGTCGAGGTGGACCCGTATCCGAGCGCCATCTGGCGAAGGAGCAGGAGGGCCCGGCTCGACCTCGGCCGAGGTGGAACCATCTCCGGGCGCCACCCGGCGAGGGAGCAAGGGGCCACCAGCTTCGGCCGAGGTAGACCTGTATCCGGGCACCATCTGGCGAAGGAGCAGGAGGGCCCGGCTCGACCTCGGCCGGGGTGGAACCGTCTCCGGGCGCCACCCGGCGAGGGAGCAAGGGACCGCCAGCTTCGGCCGAGGTGGACCCCTCCTGGACGGACACCTCTCTCATCATAAAGGGGAGTACAATCTCAGGATGCCCTGCCCCCCGGGTCCTCTTGGAGGCACGCTCGGCTCCCCAGTGCATCATCCGTACCGACTTCTCGGTAAGGCGATTGTCGACCGCCAGAATTGGTGGAAGGGCGACGAGCACCCGAGACTCTGGTTGAAATCTGCCCCCCACATATTTTCTGAGGTAGCCCCTCTTGATGAGCTCTTCGATCTCTCACTTGAGGCTGCGGCATTCCTCGGTATCATGGTCGTGGTCGTGGTCGTGGTCGTGGTGGAAATGATAGTACTTCATCTTGTCACGGCTGGAGGATGGCCTCAATGGCGGTGGGTGCCTCAGATAGGTCTCGCCCTCGATCTTCATGAGGATCTTCGTTCTCGGGGCGAGGAGGGGAGTGAAATTCCCCTCAGGGACAGGAGTGCTTCTTGGCCTTGGTCCAGGTCGGGAGCTCTAAGCTGGCGATCCCAGCCTCCGTGCCCCAGGTGTCTCGGTGGGTGCCGATCTTTTCAGCGGCTGCCCATCGAGCTCCCACCTTGTACGATCCGCCTCCTCGGCACAGATGTAGTTCTGAGCTCGGCGTAAGTCTTTGGGGGCTTCTTGTCAAGTGAGTAGGTCAGGCGAGAAATCCTGAGCTCTCACTTCAGAGCTAGCATCGCGACCGGCTCCTCCAAATTGTAGATCTCCAGTGCGGCAGCCTTTAAGCGAGCCACATAGTCCTACAGCAGCTCACGATCTTGTTGCCTGATGGAAAAGAGGCTGTCCGCCTGTCGTGGCATCTTTCGACATGCGTCAAAATGAGCCATGAACTTCTGTCATAGCTGGGCAAATGAGTTGATGCTCTCGGGTTCAAGATGGGCAAACCATACTCGAGCCACCTTCCGAAGAGTAGCAGGAAAGGCGACGCACAGAAGAGCGTCAATGGCCCCCTGGATCCTCATGAAGGCCCGGTAACTTTCTAGGTGGTCCAGGGGATCGGTGGCCCATCGTAAGGATCCACCTGTGGCATGCAGAACCGGCGAGGGATCGGCTCCGCTTGGATCTCCTGGGAGAATGGAGGGTGGGCGTCATAGCCCGCTGGCTCGCTAGCGAAGCCGGGCAAGTTAGCAAACCGGTGGGATAACTCTACCAGCTTGCGGTCATGCTCTTCCAGGCGCTTCTCCGCCATGCGCCTGATGGCTTCATCCGTCGACCCCTCTGCTGAGAGGGGTGGGGAAGGCGATGCGGGTGTATGGTTCCCACGACGAGGGGCCTTGCCCTTTCTGCCTTGGTGGGGCTTAGATGCCCCTCGGTCAAGGTGCGGTGAGCAGCTTTCTTCGTCAGTGGACCCGGCCTGCCATCGCTTCATTGGGGCTTGATAAGTACCCCCGGGGTCTGTAACAGCCCGTGGCTGCGAAGGCCTCCCATGGAAGGAACGCAGGCTGTTATGGGGTGCTGTGGCATGGCCCGCGGGGGTCTCCGGCTGCTGATGAGTAGCCAGGGACCAATGCTGATGCTGGAGTTGGCGCACTGCTGCAGTAAGAGTGTGCATCTGTTGAGCAAGTGCGGTCAGCTGGATCTCCAGCGGGGGCGGTTGAACTGGGGCAGGTGGCTCTGTCTCTGGACCGTGTGGGTTCCCGTGGGAAGGGGACACTTTTGCACGGCTGGGAGAGTCTCCCCTCGCCTGAGTGGTCACCATCCTCCCGACGAACTGTCTGAGCAGGGCCTGAACTGGATCAAGTGTCGTTCAGCCCCCCTTCCTGGCATGCCAATCTGTTGCCGCCCGGATCGTCGTGGCCCGAAGTTGCTGATGGCGTCGAGGATCGCGCGTCCGCCTGCTTGGGATGGTCTCGGTGCCTCAAGACCTGCAGCAAACAACGTCAGTGACCCGGGCCGGGGATTCCTGCGAGGGCACTCTGACGGTCAAGTCAGTGACGATCCATGGGAACAGATCCTCCTGGTCGAGCCTCTCTGGATGAGCTCCATGCTAGGAGGAGTGAGAGTAGCGTGTATGGAAAATGAGAGTGAAGTGGGAGAGGTGGTGGCCGAGGTGGTCATCCCTCCTCCCTCTTTTTTTTTTCGTGTTTGCTTTGGTTACCTCCTTTTGGCTTACTCTGGCGGGGTCTTTTACTTTGGCTTGCTTTGGGACCTTCCCATGCTGTCAGACGTGTGCAACAAGGTATCGTCCCGTAGACGGGATGCCTCTTCTGTCAGGTAGCTGGGGAAGCTTCTATACGCCTCTGACATTCTTTCTGTATGCCCATCTCCCGAGGGCCTGGCGAAGCCTCGGTTGGCGGGCTGCCACTCTCAGGACCCGTGCTCTCCGGTGGGGTCTTTTCTCCGGTCGTATGGCAGGTCGGTGGAGGGCATGGTGCTTTGATGTGAGTTTCCTTTCTTTCTGGTGTCAATGACGGCCGTGGGTATTAATGGCAGCATGGCGGGTGCTGTCGTACGGTCCTCGGGAGGCCCGCCACCATCCTCGGAGGGGAGGTGCTGCTCCCTTGGTGGCTGGTGCCTCGATTTGAGTTGGAGACCGAGCTGGAAAGGTGGGGCTTGCCTCCAGTGGACCCGCCTCGAGGCGGCTCGGTTGGGCGGAGGAGGGCCGAGCTCGACTCCGGGCCAATGGGGCCCAGCTTCGAGCGAGCTCGAGTTGGCAGAGGTGGGCGAGGTGCCGCCCAGCCCAGGGGACCCAACCTCGAAGGGCTCCTCGTGGCGGAGGAGGCTTGAGCTCGACTCCTGACCACGGGGCCTGACCTCGAGGGGTCCACCTCTGGTGGGGCTTGTGCTCGGCTCCGGCCTAGGCGTCCCGACCTGGTGGAGGACAGAGCCTAGCTTCGACAGGCGGCCCTGTTGTTCTCGGGGAGTTCAGCCCGACGAAAGGGCTCAAGATGGGAATCCATTGTGGCGTCCAATGAGGACTCCACGTCTGTCACCCCGCCCCACGTCAGCGATCCAGCCACATCAAAAATAATTTTAAACCTATGTTTATGCTAAAAATATGATCTATAAAAGTCTTAAATCATAGTTTAAAGATTCAAATAAGTTTGGATCATAACAGCATTACCAAGTTTGGGTTGGGTTAGTATTATCAAGTTTGGGTTAGGTTATTGCCTTGCTATCAACAAGTCGCGGTTCGAGACATGATCTTTTAGGTAGGGCTGGAAATGGGCCGGTCCAAAGCCCATTGGGCCGGCCCAAAGACTATATTTTAAAAAATTTTGGACCGAATCCGGACATTCCTTTGGTCCAAAAATTAAATGGACTCTATTTTACAGCCCTAGGACTAGTCCAATATGCTTAAAATTTTGTCCAAAGCTTGAACCAATTTCAAACCGGCCCGACGTTTATTGAGCTGGCCCAGCCCAGTTCCAAACAATGGGCTTTTGGGCCGGCCCATTTCCAGCCCTACTCTCAGGTGATACCTAAGGTTGTGCAGCCGGTCGCGTTGTCGATCCCAGTACTGGATTCGGGACGTGACAGTTAGGTTGGATCGAATCGCGTTTGAATTCAGTAAACCTAGATCCAATCCAGATAAAGGAATGAGTCCAATTTTAAGACTCGACCCAGATCAAAGTCTTTAAAAATGGATCGAATCAAATCTAAATAGATTGAGTCAGATCAGATCATGGATCAACCCAACACCTTTTTATAGCCTTAGATCCATATAAGATAAGACCTACTACCCAAAAAGATTGAGAATGATTTATTAATCGGAGCTTGTTCGTTTATGTCCTTCTATTCGGTTGGTCATTACAGAGCTTCCTTCTGTCCATCCTTCTTTTTTAATTATTCTTTCCATATTATAACTAGCCTATATATTTGTTAGAATAGAAAAAAAAAGTGATTATGTTGCATTGTTTTTTACTTCTCCGTTGTTCTCCTATTTTAAATACTTTTTTGGTTTGCGCATATAGCCTTCTTGAAATCATGCCAACGGAGAGAAACGGGTGGTCATCCACCAGGTCGTTTGTACCTTTGGGAGTAGCCGCTAGTAACTTAGCTTGTGTGAAGAAGCGATATTGCTTCTAGGACCACGCTTTTAGGTATGTCTCGATTTTAGGTCACTCTCTATTTTTCTTTTTTTTCTTCTTATTCTCTTATTTTTTTTAGGTCACTCTCTAATCTCTTTAATTTAATATTTTATTACTTAGAAAAGAATCATGTGTATTTTTACTTTATGTATCTTTCATCTCTTGTTAATTTTTCAATGATAAACCCCACGTGCAAGGCTACTATCCAATGGATAACCACTCGTTCTTCACCATATGCATGGATTTAATAAGGCTAGATGCAAACCAAGACAGCTTCCAAGGTCCAATAAAATAGAAGAGCAAGAGAGTAACGGAACGCAATCACTTTTCTTTCCCTATTCTAGCCAATACATAGACTAGCTATAATGGAGAGAGAATCCAAAGTGAAAGATGGCATATAAAATAAAGTTTCTCTTAATAGAAAGAGCTAAATGAGGAAGCTCGACGAATAGATCATTTTCGAGCATTTTAGATAAGTTTATTTGATCTTGCCATATATGGACCAATCAAATAAAGCAAGATTTGAATGATTAAAATTAACATAATAATAAAATAAACAAAAATATTCATAAGAACATCATTTATTTCAAATTTTATATCATTAAAAATTAATAAATGAAACATATTGCACATCCATGGAAGCTACAAAAGTTAGGGTTTGGTTTTTTTTTTTCATAACGGATGGTAAAGAATGCATGTGCGTTCTGATATATCTCGATTTAATTATAAATAATGCATGTACCTTTTAATATATCTAGATTTGATTGGTCTAGCATGGCGCCAGAGCTCTAATCTACACTAGACACATGTCAACTAACTTGGATGATCGGGCCATCTTTTAATATCTTGCCACCTGGATATCAAGTAGCGGGCTCACCTACCCTCTGCTTGGATGTCGATTGTTGCCGAATCCATCCCTCATCCATCCATTCATGAGAGATCCAGGAGTAGTGGCTATTAATGCTCGTCACCTAAGGATGCCTCGTCATAGGGATGTGCTAGCCTTCACTCCCTATTTCACCAACCATGAATGGCCCTTGGTATGAGCGTGCTTGCCATTGCTAGGATATACGCACCACTCTCCTACAATATGCACCATACTGCTCTCATTATCAATCGATCATGGATTCGAGACATGATGCTATAGATGACTTGAATTAAATATCCATCCGCAACAGTTAGTATGATATGAGTAAGAGATCAGGATCTTTCTTCTTTCTTTTTATCCCCGTTCTACTAACCGGCATCTTCGAAAATCTGAATGTCTTGAATCAAACATTACCTGATGGGGAGCTTACAGAAATAGCTACACCGAAATTGATCCCCTATCCCTTTTGCTTACATAAAAAATAAAAAATAAAATAAAAAAATAAAAAAAAGTGCTTAATTTTTATTAAGGTAGAGGCGGTGGCCATTAGGTAAACAAAGTTCGTTATATATTTATTTGCTTGGAGCAAGAGATCAACTTTTGGATGAGAGGACCATTGTATTCAAAACGGACGAAAGCAGCAGGAACCTCTTGACATAATATTACACTATAATGCTTAACTTTTCAAACCAGGGAATTAGGTCCTTTTTTGTAAAACTTTTTGCTTCCTCCTCCATAGCTATTGCTTTCCTTCCATTGTATTTGAAGGAAATCGTCAGCTTGGTTGATGTATATATCACCTTTACAGTGGCAAAACATTCTCTCCCGTTAATTAAACTTAAATATATCCTATACTGCCCACAAATTTGTTGGTCCAAAGGCTCCTCGTGGATCAAAAATGAATCAAGAAAGGACAACTCACCAAATTACTACCTGTGCCTACCATAAGAGTTATCAATCAATTGTCATCTCAATGATAGAATAAAATTGTCAGAGTCATAGATTTGCTAAAGTTATTTTTTTATACCTTTTCTTATCAAGTGAACGTAGGTTTTTTGTATGGTGCCTCCAAATCTTAGAAAAATTTGGAAGGTCATGACAAGGATGCTGGAGATGATCCTGGAGCTTAGGGATGTGTCCTAAGCTGTCCTGAAGGTGTTTTAGAGGATTTCTGGAATTTTCTCCAGGGCTCTTAGTCAATTTGGATCACGATTTGTTGGGTCAGAAAGTTTGATCCAAAAGGATTAGTATTTTCATATTGGCTTAAAAGGGGAGTTTTTTGAGAGATTGTAACATAACCCGATTTATGGGTTATTAGGTTGGGTCCATATTTGTTAAGTTGGTTAAGATGTTAGCTAGTTGGTTGGTTATAACCAATCAGGAAGCCCAACCATGTAAAGTGTTCTAACCAGTTTGTTATTGGACCATCCAAGTCCTAACCGTCCATGTGATTAAGTTCTAACAGATTCAAGAAGTTGTTAGCCCAAGAAATCCAAGAAACCAAGAAGTGGTTGACGTCCAATATGAAAAGACCGCACACCCCATGTGTTATTTAAGAGGAGGCGTGCATGAGAATTGGGATCTCTCTCCGATTTTGAGAGGTGTCCATGGGAGAGCGCCCCTTTGGGGTGTCCACGATCTTGAGAGGACCGTGAGGCTTGGCTCATGGTCCTAAGTGGCGTCTTCTTGTGTGGAGGGAGGCCGCGTGGAGGGAGTTCACGTGGGGACTTGTCTGTGGGAACCTGCGTGAGGGAGTTCGCAGGTGGAGACCTCCTGGATTTCAAGAAGGCCATGGTGGAGGGCTTTAGAGAGGCACACGTGAGGGAGATATCACGTTGAGAGCTTGGTCCATGAAGGTACATTATGGGGCTTTGGAGAAGGGATCCTGCGTGAGATATTATCTGCAGGGTAGAGCTTTTTCTTGGGTTTCAGAGAGGAAGGGACGCACGTTGAGGTATTGTATGTGCGTGGCCATACGTGGGTTCTTGAGACGTGAGGCTTGCAAGAAAGAAGACATGCGGGATGGCGAGAAGCTTCTGAGATTTCAGAAGAAGTGCCATGTGGGTCTTATTGTCTTATAATAAGGTTCTTCTTCAAAGGATTAATAAAGCAATCTCTCTTTTTCACCTATATCTCTCTTTCGTTTTCTTGTGTGAATCTTGAATCTAAGAACATGTTGCTTCTACTACGTATAGGTACTGATCCGGATCTCCTAACAAGTAGGATCAGTGTCTAAAAATCTCAACATTGAATTTAATTCAAAAGGAATATGTAATCACGCACCTTTTTTATTTATCCAATATGCTTATTTTGATGAATATCGCACCGTTTGTATCGCAAAATAGCTACTTTTGGCACCTCAATATGCAATTACTTCGAAAATTCTGTTGTTTCCTTTTGTACCTTCATTTTATTCATGGACTTAATTTTTCTTTAATTTGTTCACACATCTATGAAACAAGAAAAGAAAATTCAATAAAATAATATCTAACTTAAGTTGACATCTTCCAATCCAACTCATAAACTTCACCCTTTTAAAGCTTAACTTTTTAATTTTCAAATTGACAAGAGTCATTTCAAAATACTCAAGAATTGTTAGGTGTGCTGGACCAGCTGGTCAGTCCCTCTCACCTAATTTCTTACCCTTGAAGGAGGTCTGGGATCAAATACATTATTAACACATTATTGTTGTTAAAGCAACTTAAAATCAACTTTTAAGTACTTTTCTATAAAGAAGGTGACCGAAGTCACCACCATTTCGTTTACGTAACGCAGCGCCACGGAAGGGTAGAACAGAAAAGAAAGAGGGAAGATCCCAAATAGACACAAATGAGCCCACCAAATTCCCAAGGAGGCAACCCAAAGTTCAAATTGGCTCTCAAAAACATTACTGACTTGAAACATATGCTCAACTAATTAGTGTACAACCTTACCCAATAATAATAATAATAATAATAATAATAATAATAATAATTACTCTACAGCATAGAACCAGCTGGTACAATGCCAATCCCACGCAGTCTAATATTGGGAGCAACTGCACCGCATTGTCTTCTCGTTTAGTTCAGATGACGAAAGAAGACGACGTCTTTGCTTCATCCTCAACCTTCACCAAAAAACTCGATTGTCCCCTTTGCCAAGGCCAGTTGCAAACTCGTAGCCAAGTGCATCTTAGAGGTGGGTAGCTTCAAAAACAAGCATCATCGTGCTTCTCCCTTGATAACAACACCAATACGCCCTCTGTCCCTTCAACCACTAACCATGACAACGTAACAACTTCTCCAACATCAAGCTCGATGCAGTCTAGCTACAATAATCTTGTTAGTCCCCATTTCAAGGTTAATTCCGTTGTTAGTCTCCATGTCAAGTTTGTTGGAGTCTTTGCTTTTAACAATGGGACCTGGCTGCAACTAATTCCAAATTGAACGGATAAACCAAACTGAAAAGACCGGTGGCTGCTGGATATTGCTCCAAATGTTGGATCTCTAGCAAGATCCAGAGAAGGTTTCGGTGAAACAGCATGTAATTTTTTGTTGGATCATGTCTACAAACTGAGGTGATGGACCACGCATGAAATTACATGCACATGCACAGAGGCGCGTGTATCACATAGCTTTCCTTTTTTGCACAATGTTTTTGCACGTTACTTTATGGTTGGATCAGTCCACCAATTGACCAGTGAATATGGTCCAATCAATAACCACTCCTGAAACAAATGATTGATAAAAGTGCAGCATCATCCATTGTCCTGTTCCCTGCTTTGTCATGTGCTGCCTGTAAACAAGAGGTTGGAGAGGACCATGATTTAGGCTGTAGAGATCATTGACCTATCCATCCTCCTCTGATTTGATCTTAGCAATTTAGGACGTTTGGGCCTCCCCTCATGCTCGTGGATGCCTCGCCGCCAAGTTTTCATCACCTGGAGGAGTTCCAACCCAAGAATTATTTCAAAGTCAACTTCGATGCCAATAGTGGCAAAACCGGATTTGTGATTTGTTGGGATATCCTGGTTCAGCTACGAACCAGGCTTCGATTCGACTTATCGAAATCCCGGTTCTCCGGACTACGGATTTCGGACTAAGCGATGGTCAACTGCAAGCAATTCAAAGCCTCACACCGAACTACAACATCCGAAGACCAGTCCTTCGGGTAGCACCTTCGGTCCCGGTCGAAGTCTGAACTACTCATCGACTTCCGAAGACACGAACTTCAGTCCCAGCCGTAAACATGATCTCCGGTCTCGGGGAAATATCAAGCCTTCGATCCATGCAAGGGAAAATCCGAAGCTTGAACCACAATCTGTTCCAAAAAGGAAACTGTAACCAACGGTTACAATCGACACTCATCATGCCATGATCATGGCGCGCAATTCCTACAGCCACGCCTTCGATCTGGTCGGAATCGCTAATTGACAACCCACGATCGCCAATCATGGGAGAGATTGTCTCCCCATGATCTCCGGGAAAAGAGCGGGCCACAGATCGGAGACCATCTTTTAAATATGGGTAAGAAGGATGGCTCGAGAGGTACGCGTGAATAATCTCGCACATATATACTTTCAATCTCCAAGAACTCTTTTTCTCTTCCATTCTCGATATCTTTCCCATTCTGTGGCTGGAATCCGTCACTGACTTATGCATCGGAGTGTCCTCCACCGGAACAATTCCAGCAAGGAACCTGTTTTGCAGGTGAACCAAGGAGCGGTCCTGCAATGCAGCGGCTCCGACTGGCTGATTCAGGAACTCCACGCCAACATGATTTGTGGTTTAGACTTCGACTTTATTGCAGCTAGCAGGACCCACCTCTATGTGACCACCATTCTTGGGACAGACCTACGGTTGGCTTGGGAGGGTAACATGCATGCTAAGCGGATCCTGAGAACTAACTAACTAGTTATTGAGGAAAATTCTACTATTGCAGTGGGCTAGATGCGGAGGCAAGGCAGATTTACTTGTTAACCATAGGTTTATTTGTGATATGATCCATAGAATTTTGGGGGCTTATGTTTTTATGGTTATCATATATATATATATACTATAGACAAATACCATTATAGATTGGATAACTAGCTATATTGCCCGACACTTAGAAAGAGCTATTTAGATTGATATCGTTGCCTTGCCTCGAGCTTTTTGGCATACTCTTATTTTTGACTTCTTTGATTGTATTTATACCTGTCTTGTATAAGTACTATAGCTTATCAAAAAGGAGGAGGAGGAGGGGACGTAGAAATCCTCTACAGCCAAGGCTGTAGAGGGCCCATAAACTGAAAAATCAATAACAAACCTAGCACTTTCTAAGAACGCTATCTTTATTGATTCAAATAAAAAAAGAAAAATGAAAGAAAAGAACACCATCTTTTGAGAACGACCTTAATTAAGGTTTCTTTATTACACAATTGCAAAAAAATGCGGTTTAAAAAAACTTTTGGCTGTGCAAGCTACTTGTCCTTAAAAAGAATCGTTGCGGGCATCCATGGCCATCTTTGATGGACCTCCTAAGTTTGAAAGCCCATAACCTTCGGGGCAAATCTCATCAACCTAGTCAAGGAGTTTGGTAGGAACTTCCTAGCAAATAAGAAGCAAACGTTAGCAGTCCTGCCATCATAGTTGCATGTATTCCCATATCTCATCCTCTCCAATAACTCAATTGTCACGTCCAATCTTCCAAACCTGGCCGGGTGCGGCCCCCCTTTTGACCAATCAACCCAAGTCAAGCTCCTGTTTGCATTTCTCCACCAAAATCTCATGCTCACAAATGTTGACAAATAATGTTCGTCTGCGTAGCATGAGCGCCTGCAGTATTTCTTAAAGACTGGGAAATACTTTTCATCAGAAATTATCTCGCTTGCGAGGTCCCGGTCCACCTCAAACCACTGAGAGCCTTTGCGCCATTCTTGCAACTTCACACGCGGTTTCATTCTAATGTTGTATCGACCACGGCCATTAGGACCCGGATCATCGTAGGAACTGACAAAGGTTCTGGAAGAGTTAACGAGGTAGGAGTAAATGGTGGAGAAGTTGAAGAGAGGAATGCATGATTCGGAAAGGAGGATGAAGCGCTGGTTTGAGAAGTCGAGTAGGGCATTAGCTAACAGGCGGCGTTCAGCTTCCATCATGCTTAATTGCCCCCACTTCACCACCTGCATCGGTTACAAAAGTAATATCTTAATTACTGAAAAGAATTAACGAAATTAACTCTAAATGAATGTTTTTTCATAATAATATTTTTTTAGCCAGAGTAGTAACTCAAAACTTGTCCGATAATCATTTGAATTATAGCAGCGGTGATGAGTGACACGGGTAGGCGAGCCGTGATGGTGGTGGCTGATGGGGTGGGGGGGGTGGTGCTGGTTGGTGGCAGGTGTAGTTATGGATTTTTATTCAAGTCAAAAAAAAAAAAAAAAAAAAAAAAAAAAAAAGACAACAAATTAAAGGTACTTTAGAAAACTTTCACTGATTCTTTTCAGAAAATTTATTTTAAAAAATATAAAAGGATAAGCAAACGAGGATGGAATTTAGACACCGGAAATGGACGCTGAAAGATCCTTGATTATCGAACACGCTATAGTACATGGGATATGGTCTTGAGCTGCGACTGCCTGCGAGGACTGGTAAATAATTTACTGATGGTTGATGGGAAGCAGTAGTGATGAGATTCGACATTTCCGTGAGATACACTTTTCTAATCCCGTATACGGGGAAAGAGCCAAAGGAGAGGAGTCTCCCTCCGTGCCCGCCATTCGCCATCCTGCGAAAACGAAGTGTTTTTGGTACACATTCTGCTGATCCACCACCCCCACCACCCACCACCCAGACAGCAACAACGTCATCGCCTACTTTATTGTCCAACTGAACCATGTACTACCTTTCCATCCGCCAGAACCCACTAGCCTACAATCCGGCAGTGATGGCCACTTATGTTTACGAACGCACCGACCTCAACCTACACTACAGCATTGGTCTCTCGGTACCGGACAGCTCTGTGGCAGTGATCACCTACTCAGCACCAGGGGACGTGAATGAAGCAGACTAGAGCATGATCATCACGGCTTGGCAAGCTTCGGAACGGTCACAACTTATGATATTAAGGAAAAAAAAAAAAAAACAGCTTGCATTAACATTCAAAATTTATTTGGGTGCATGTATAGCTAATATGATAATAAATGCACGTTCCTATAAATTTTTACATTTTTTTTTTTTTTTTAAATTTCGATATCCCCGTCATGCTGAAAGACTAAATTCATTTAAATTTATGCATAAGCAACATAATTAGTCTATAATCAATTCTAATAAATCAGTACCATAATATACTCTAATCCATATAGAATATAAACCGGATAATACGATTTGTTATAATCTAAGATTTCATCCAAAAAAAAAAATATTAATCGAAAGATATTATTTGGATATCTTAACCTTGTATAAAATATTCAACATCTATCCGGTGCATAATCATGCATGGATCCCTGTAAAAGAATATAGATTTTTGGTGGTGGTAGTAAGCAATACAATCTTTCCTAAGTCCTATAGATTCTACTAACCAGGTTTTAGTCCTAATATTATGTATCGGTATGTCCAGAGCCGTTGTTGAGAAAAAGAACAGGGGAGGTTCTCTTCCGCTCGGGTTCGTCTGCCTTCACGCTGCTCTCTTGAGCAGAACTGTCGTGTAGGTCTATGTTCGAACAAATATATGGTGGAATTTGGATGAGATCTTTCTGTGTATTATAAGAAATCTCGGAAAGAAATTTTGTTCTTTGGACAGTCCTGCTACTGCTATGGCCATGCAGTGTGGAAATCTGTGTGAAAGATGGATACCAAGCGGTCCCTATAACAGGGGAGCCCCATTGGTGTAATGTGAGATGGAAGTGACTAACGTGATTTGTTGAAGCTGTCAAGGAAAAGTAGGACGTGGGATTTGAAGATGGCCTGCTACAGCTCTTTGTTAAAGGAGAAAACCTTTCCTGCTTGATGCGATCTCACGATGTCATGTAGATTAATTTATTGTCAATGCCTCTCTGCTATCAATTTCTCTATCGTAGTAAATTTTTGTTACCTAAGGCAGAACAAAAGGCTACAAATGCCACTTTAAAATGTTGCCACGCGGATAGTACTTCTAGTCTTTTACCGAACCCTTTTCTTTTGGAATCTTTTTTGAAGGTGCAAGAATATAGGCAAAATTTGTAGAAGAAAAGAATTTATAGAAGCTGGGAGATGAAGAAAAAAAGCAATTCGTAGATGCTCCCTCCATATGATTAAGATCGATTAACTTAAAAATAAAAAAAGAAAAGAAAATTAGAACCAAGGTCAAGTCATTTCCTATCCAAGAGGCTAATGCCACAAATCAGATGTTTTTGCATTTCTCAAGCTTTCTTTTTTTTTGAAAAAACGAATATGGTGGTTTCAATGATTTGGCAGGCTCAAGCCTGGCCCGGCCCAACTTCAGCCGGTCCGGTGTAGTTTCCACCGTGCCAGGCGGATCCAAGCCTGACCAGCTTGCCCGGGATGAACGAAACCACCTAGGCCTGCCTGGCCGGCTAGTGTGGGATGCAGGGAGGAGAGAGAGAGAGAGAGAGAGAGAGAGAGAGAGAGAGAGAGAGAGAGAGAGAGAGAGAGAGAGAGAGAGAGGTGGTGGAAGAGGTGGCGGCATTCGGTTCGAGGGAGGATGCAAATAGATAGATAGACAAGATCACGCATGCCCCAAAATGATCCTATCCATTCGGTTGACATGCTTGATAGCATGGATGCATGCTCAAATAGAGAGGCAAATGAGAAAACTAGTGATAAGCAAATGTGAAATGCATAGACAAGTTAATAAAGAGGATTTTCTTTTCCTTATTTATATATTAATTTTTGAGAAAGAGTAAAAAAAAAAAAAAGGATATCCCTTTCTTTTTACATTTATTCCATTAAACTAGTTTTTTAATTTCCTTAATTTGAAAGAATTTGAAGGGAAAAGGATATGATTCTCTTAAAATTTTAAAATATATGTCTTTCTAAAAATTACTATATATATATTTTCTTTTTTCTATTCTTTACTTAAAGCATTCCAACTATCTAAGATATATATATATATATATATATATTCGCGAAGCATTTGAAGTAAAAACTTCCAGTCCTAACATTCTTTTATACGTAAACGATGGCAAGTTAATAAGATTCACCAAAAAAAAGGGGAGGGAAGGGTCATAGAGGATATTGAAAGATCGATCCCCCGTTGCTTTTCCCCCAAGCTTCCAAGCAACTCTGACTAGATCCTCCTCCTAACATTTATTCGTTAGATATAAATATATTCACGGGTAATGCTATCGGATACCCGTCCGATCGATGCACACTAGAAATTCCTCTTGTCATGTAGAACGAGGGGATGCGTGTGGCTCGCTAGATTGGATGAGTTCTAGAACCAGCATGACAGGGTTCTAACGGTTTGAATGCCATGTTGCCAAGCCAACATAAGGTGCGTCCAATGAACTTTTCTTCTGCAAGATGGGTGCCCAAGAACACCTCATTCCTCGATTTGGAATCGATTTTTAACAAGGGCTAGAATAACGGGAGAATGGTTTCCCTGCAACAACAAAAAAAGGCTAGCATGTAATTAATCATGTTTTCGTTTGACCTCTTTCATTTATAGGCTCTTCGAAGATGGAGGCTACCGTATAAAAACTAAGGCACGGTAGCTGACGTGCCAACCGTCATGTCAGACCCCGGAAGCGGACGGCTTGGCTGTTGCCCTGGTCTGGTTTGCTTAGGCCAGGTCCAATATAAAAGCGGTGGATTCCGTGGCTGGTCAAGTCCTGCGCGGCTCTTACACAAAAATAACAAAAAAAATCCTGGGCGGCTGGATCTGGTTTGACCGACGCCATTGTTGAAATTACCATACCCAGAAGGAAGGCTAGCCGGTTCTATCCATGCTTGGCTTTCGATATATATATATATATATATAATATCGTCATCCTTGTCCAACCAAAAAATGACATGCTAGTCCACTTAGCGTCGGCCATATGCGGATCCTTTGTGACCACTAGCATGTAATAAGGATCACATAGGGTATCGATAATGAAGTAAAGAAATGAAAGGCTTGAAAGAAGCTAATCATGAAGGGTGATTGATAGGAACTGACCTTGCTAGGGACTCTCCGGCCATGGAACACCGAACCCTCCGGTGCCGACTCGTTGAAGGAAGGATCGGCGTGCACGTAGATTGAATATAACCCTTCGTGTCCTTTGAAGAACTTCTCCCATAGTGGAGAGAAGGCAAGCGGTCCTCTGGTGAGAAACAAGAAAGCAACCTTAGGAACTCGGTGGTATGGATGGTTCTTGATCCTCGGCACCATCGACGCCCTCCATAGCAACTCATTATCGGTCATGTCATGCATGACCTTGATTGGCTCCACATATCCCTTCAGTCCCACGCGCTCTTTAGCAACGAAGGTCAGATTTTGGACTGGTTGTGGCGACGGTGGCGGTGGAGATGGAGGAGAAGGGAGGAAGGAGATTTTGGATGTTTGGAGAGAGAAGGGGATGGTTTTGATGTAAAAGCTGGAGATGAACCCGAGGGCCAGGCTGAGGCCAATGAGAAGGAAGTTTGAGAGAAATCGGAAGAGCAGGGAACTGGAAGGGTAGAGCATGGCATGTCGTGGAGGCTGTTTTTGCTCCTGGTTCGTCATCGATAACTTTCACTATTGCTTAAATCACTAGAATGAGAGAGACTTAATAGAGAGAGCATGCAGGTTACGATAGGTTGGTGGGAGACGAAGAGTGGGAGAATGAGGAAAGCATTTGAGAAATGCGAATGGAAAGAATGCCTCATGTTGTTATCTAATATGTGTTACACGCGGAAAGGTAAAGGTCAAGAAGATTCCGACGGCCACTTGTATGGACCAGGAATGCAGGGACGACTTGGGCTCTCAGATTTCTGGTCGATTCCAAGTTTTCTTTGACTTCGTATCCAAGTATAACATATCAGCTTCTACCATATGTGGAAGAAAGGTATAATTGTCAGTGCATAATGAAGCGAGGGATAAGTGAATAAAGCTAGAGATGCTTCAAATTTTAACCTAGACCGCGTGCACCAATATTGTTCTACAGCATGCCAATCCTCTCGTCTCCTTCCACCGAGCCAATTATCACCATACAGGTGCATAGTAAATGAGACCAGTAGGAAGAAGATGAGCCGATTGGCATGGAGCATAGCAACAAGATTAATGCATGCAGTGTGGGGCATACTTTCTTTAGAGACATGCATCATTAGATAGATGATACCGATATCCAGTAAAATATATGTGTTGTAAAACTGAACTTGAAAGACAAGGAGCTAGCAGATCCGTGTTCCGTGCACAGGCTTTTCTAGTGATCGCTGTTGATTTGGGATGAGATGAATCGTTCTATAAGGCACCAATTCTCCAGATCAGCATGTATCCGATCGAACAGGCTTTTTATAAACCCAAGCATGTTTTCAGTCAGTCCAACAAATAGCTAGAGAACAAGAATACAGCAAAATAAATGAATAGATGGTTTTACCAATATATATATATATATATATATATGGAGGGTCAAAAGAGCGAACTTTGATGTACCAGGAACAAAAATGGTAGCAAAGAAAGAAACCTAGCTACGTCCAAGTCATTAGATAACGAACAGAATATTGGTCAGTTTGCTTACAATCCCACCTTGTTTTCCCATTTTTTTGTAATTTTTCGGGGGACGCAGATTTTGGGATTCAAGTTCGGCGTCTAGAAATGCACTAAAAAAAAAAGTTCGGACCAGTCAACAATTTCTTGACGAAGCATCGTGCCGAGTCTCAGTCAACCGGCCCGTAGTGGCAATAAAACATTGACTCGGGTTGCATTTTTTTTGTATCTCTTTACGGTATGAGTTTCATAATTGGAGCAGTAGATAGACGGAAAAGATCCATCTAGCTTTAAAAGATGTGTAAAATATGATTCAATAGTTTAGATCGTGAAAAATTAAAGATCAATTATTCTTCCGTGTGGATAACCCAAATCTATAAAACATTTTCGTGCCCAAACGCCGGACAGAGACCAATTCTTTTAATATTATATTTGGTAGTAGGCAATCTGTCATGTCCCAAATTTAGTACCTGGGTCAGCCACACGATCGGCTACATGAATCCTAGAAAATATTCTAGAAATCATGCAAGATCTTTAAAAAAATATATTACAACTTTAATTTCTAAAAATATTATTGATCACAGTTCATAAGAAAATACATAATGTAAAAAAAATAATACGACTTATATATTTATAATTTCAATCATTAGTCATCTAGTTGGTATTAATAACTCTCTATCTACTCATCATTTTATCATGAATCCAATCCACCATCAAGCTCAAATATCTTGCATAAATTCGAGAAGAAAGGAAAGAAGGGACTGTGAGCTTTATAGCCCAATAAAAATTCTATACACTCACATCAATAATAATATGATTTAAAAATAATAAAAAAATAATAGTAGAACACGGAATCATAAAATATCATATCATGCAATCAAAACAACTCAACCATCACATGTGACAAAACTATGTTTCATTTTTATATTTTGGTTTAATCATCAGTCTTCTTTAATATTTTGGACTAATAACGATCATGTTTCATTCCATATCTGGCAATTTCAATATCATCTTCAGCTTGTAACTGGTAATCTCATGCCATACTTTAGCTTGTGACGGATAATCTCATTACCATACTTTAGCCTGATTGGCAATCTCATTGTTATGCTTCAGCATGTGACTGGCAATCTCAGTATTATGCTTCAGTTCGTGACTAGCAATCTCAATAACCACGATCATGCCTGTCGCATGGCTAGTCCAAACACCTCTTCTTCTTGATTATCACTTTATCAAATCTTAAACATGTTGTCAAATCCTGTTCTTTTCAACATTTATAATAACCAGTATCATAATCCAAAACATCCTAAAATAATCATATTTCATATGATATTACATACAAAATCAAAATATATAATATATAAACAATCATGCATGCCAATATTCATGTCTAAGGATCAAGATCATGTCATGTAAAATATATTTATAAACTAGTGATCGTGTCTAGAAATCCTTACATTTACTGGGAATAAATTTAGCACATTCGATATCAATCTGTATTCAAATCCTCGACCTAAGTGCTACAGAACTTGCTCAACGCCCTCTTGTCCAAAAAATTATCCTTCTATAATAATAATCTTATTTTAATAAAAAATTTCATGAAATGATAATTATAGATCTAAAACCCTCTATCTTGGTCCCATCAATTGTCCACCTACTAATCACTGATCCAATATTGGTTGTGATTAATCTAAGATTGCATTTAGTAACAGGCAATCTATCACGTCCCAAACCTAGTACCCGAGTCAGCCACACGATCGACTGCGTGAATCATAGAATATGCCCTAAAAATCATGCAAGGTCTTTAAAAAATATATTATAATTAAAATTTCCAAAAATATTATTGATCACTGTTGCCGCTCTCGTCGCCGCGCCCGTGCCTCGGATCCGTGGATCCTTCCTGACCGCCTGGCGAGGGAGCCTCCCCGGCTGCGGCGAACCTGCAAGAAGGGGTTAGAAGACCCTGGCCGGGGATCCCGGCGAGGGAGCTCCGACGGTCAAGTCAGTAGACGACGAGAAGGAACAGACTCTCCAAGACGGACCCCCGAAAGGGTTCCAGACTTAGAGAATTTACTAGAAAGAAAGGTGCACTGGGGACCAGAAATTCGGCCGGGCCTCCTTGCCGAGCTCACGCCGAGCGATCCCCTCTCGGGATCTTGGATCTCATTCTCGGAGCGAGGCCTTTTGCCGCTGCTTCTTCCTTGTCCCCAGGCTTGTTCGCTTACCTTGTCGTCCCCAGATTCCTTCCTTTTATCTCTTCCCGTCGTTCGCCTGTCTTCTCCTCCTGGGAGGCTCCCCTCCCCCGTCCCTTTCTCTTTCCCTTTTCGGTGAGGAGGGCCAGGCGGCTTTCCGACCTCGTCCGTCGAGCCCAACAGGGAAAAGGCAAAGACAGAAAAGGGGGGGGGGGGGGGGCGGCGCTGGTAAGGCGGCCGGTCAGACCTTGGGCCCAGTGAGAGCGCTCTCTTTTCCAAGTGTGGGCGCCATCCATCTATGGGGCCTGCTTTGTCAGAATCGCACCTCTCGACTGCGAGACCTGTCGGGCCGATGCAAATGGTGTTTTGCGTGCCGCCGCCATCCGTACGGGGCGCCGTCTGTGATGCGTACGGCCCGAGGGATGACCTCGGGCCTGCGCCCCCTTCCCTGGGACCTTCTCCGTACGGGCGGCCTGGCTTCGACCGAGGTGGGCCCGTTTCCGGGGGCCACCTGGCGAAGGAGCGAAGGATCCGCCGACCTCGGCCTAGGTGGACCCCTCCTGGGTGGACACCTGGCGAGGTGGCAGGGGGTCGCCTGGCTTCGGCCGAGGTGGGCCCGTCTCCGGGGGCCACCTGGCGAAGGAGCGAAGGATCGGCCGACCTCGGCCTAGGTGGACCCCTCCTGGGTGGACACCTGGCGAGGTGGCAAGAGGTCGCCTGGCTTTGGCCGAGGTGGGCCCGTCTCCGGGGGCCACTTGGCGAAGGAGCGAAGGATTGGCCGACCTCGGTCTAGGTGGACCCCTCCTGGGTGAGCGCCAGGCGAGGTGGTAGAGGATCCCCGAACCGAGATCGACTTCGGCGAGAGCAGTTCGTCTTAGGAAGTCGTCTGGCGGAGTAGTCTTGCCGAGCTCGGCCTTGGCGATGTGGCGCTGACTCAGCCGGAGAAACCTCCACGTGGCTCGATCATATTCGGCGGTATCTGAGCCCGGCCACGTCACCGTTACGGCCATAACATTTGCCCCCCAGCCCGCCGTTCCGTTGGGGCGTCGTAGAACGGAACGTCGGGATTAAATGCAGATATGACATGGGGAGGCGAAGATCTTGCATCATAATTGCCACGATCCTCGTCGCCGCGGCTCGATGTGCCTGAAACCCTATAGGAAGCCGCCACGCGTCGCCTACTTGCCCGCAATAAATGCGTCGCTTCGAGGCAGAGGCCGTTACTCTGCTAACGAGGCGTCGGTGTCGGGCGTGCATCCACGTGGCGATCGCTCAGTGGCTCGAGGCGAAATGACGGGTACGACCGATGTCGACTGAGTTTGAAAGGGAGGGGACTTTCCAGAACGAGGCCTTTCCCCTTGCTCCGTGGGCGGTTTGCTGCAGGCTAACTTCTGTTGCCCCGCGCTCGCTTGACGTATTTTCGGTAAGTGCCTCCATCTTTCTCCAGTTCCCCTCTCTCTTTTCTTCTCTGAATCTTTGTCCTCCTCTTTGTCATGGCACGCCGTCGCCATGTCTCTTCCTATCCGGACGAGGCCGGTCCATCCCGGCCGAGGACTCCATCTTCTTCCTCCTCAGAGGAGGAAACGATCCCGGAGGAGATCCGCCGGTGTCTGCAACCCGGGGGTGTCACCATTGGCATCCCTAGGGGGGTCCGGTCTCCTCCGGTTGCTCCCGCTGTCCCCCTTCGTTCTCTTCCTGCTCCGCCTCTCCTTCCAGCCGGTCCCTCCGGTCATGCTTCCACCATGACCGAAGGCGATCTTTCTCTGCTCCGGGAGGCCTATGGTATCCCGGGGTCAATTCATCTATCTGTTCCGCGGTCCGGGGAGCGCGTCACCATGAGTGGCCCCGGCCGCATAGCCTTCTATGAAGACTTCCTCCTTGGGGGTCTTCGATTTCCTCTGCACCCCTTCTTCCTCTCTTTTCTCAGCCATTTCCGGCTTGTTCCGGCCCAGTTGGCTCCCAATGCCATCCGGGTCATCTTCTCCTTTATAGTCTTCTGTCACTTTCACGGGTTCGTTGCCCGTTTCTCCCTCTTCAGGGCCTTGTTTATCCTGAAGAAGTGCTCCACCGATGACGGCTGGTGGTATATTTCGCCCAGGCCCAGGTGTCTCCGGTTCGACCTCCCTTCCTCGGTCAAGGGCTGGAAGAGCTGGTTTTTCTTCGCCTCGGTCGAAGATGTCGACTGGGCCTGGAGTGAACCGGACCGGTCTCCGAATCGGAACTCCCGGGTTGAGTTGGCGGACAAGGAGGCCTACTCCCAACTCCTGAGTGACGTGGTCCCGGCGCTCGAGGTTCTGCTTTTGGAGCAGAATCTTTTTGAGACCGGGATCAGTCCCATCCATGAGATGGGTGAGATTCGGCCCTCCTTTGACTTCTTCACTCTTTTTCTTCATGACCGAGTCGGTTAACTTTCTGTTCTTTTGCATTGCAAGAATGAAGTTCTCACTAGAGAGCCTTCTGGAGGGCGCGGCCCAGAGAGACGTCCCGGAGGTAGACGAGCCTGCGGCCAAGAGGGCCCGTACTGAGGCGGGCCGGGAGATCGCGCCGGCGACCGCGCCCAGCCCAGTGGCCACCGCTCCCCCGCCCAGGTTGCCTCAGGGCAGGGCCGTTGATGCCTTGGCTGCCAGACCTGGTGGCGCTGCCGTCGAGGGGGCTCCACCGCCCGAGGCTCCGTTCAGTGCCAGTCCCATCGTCGTCGCTGCTCCGACGGTGCAGCCCGTGGCCTCTGCCGGCCCGTCGATCGCGACCCCAGCTGAAGGGGCAGCCGCTGCAGGAGCGACCTGACAGCTCCGCCATCGGTGATCACCCACCGGTGTTCAGTCATCCGCGACAAGGGGCTCGCGGAGAAGGTCATGGAGTACGCCTCCACAGCCCGGGACCGCCGAGCTCGGGGCGGCCGGGACTATGCGGACGCCTTGCTCGGGATTCTCCCGCAGCTCTTCACGGTAAACCCGAGCTCCTTCTTCTCTGTCTTTCATGATTTTAGTGGCCTTTTCTCCTAACCTGGTTGCTCTGTTTGTGCAGATTGGAAATGACATTCTCCTACTGAGGAACTTCCTCGTAGGGAACGTGAAGAGGGACGCCGAGAAGGAGAAGAAGCTCGGCAAGCTCGCAGCCGACGTCAAGGATCTCATGGAAAAGGGGGTCGAGCTGCAAGCCAGCAACCAAACCCTCCAGATCGACCTGGCGCGCTCCGAGGGTCGGAACAAGGAGCTGGAGGCTTCTTTGTCGGAGGAGAGGCTCTCCCACTAGCGTCGCACGGAGGAGGACGCGGCGGAGAGGGCTCGTCTTCAGGCCCACTCCCAGTGGCTGGAGCGCCAGCTGGAGGAGGCTCGGTGAGACGCGAACGCGGTGAAGGACCGGAGTGTGTACATCAACGAACTCCTGGAGGCCGCGAAGCGGGAGGCGCAGGAGGCTATCCCGAAGTTCTGGGCTTCCGACGAATACACGTCGGAGGTCTGGGAGGCTATCGTGGACTCCTTCCTGAAGGGGTTCCGGATGTGCCGGGAGAAAGTAGGGGCCTTCTTCCCCGAGCTCGACCTCAGCGGGGTGGTGCTCGGAGGTAGGAGGCAAGGAGCCGAGAGCAGAGCCTCCGGTGCAGCCGACGCCACTCCTGCAGCCCCATCGACCAGCGAAGCCGTGGCTCCGAAGCAGCCTCAAGAGCCGGCCGCCGCAGAAGGCGAGGATGCAGAGCTCGCGACCCCGACGGAGGGCTCCGACCCTGCACCAAACTGAGCCACCGTCTTCTTGCCCTGCTCCGTTGTCGCAGTTGTATTTCTTTTTCTTTTTCTTCTTTCTTTTTTTTTTGGGGACTCCCGGCCTGTCGGGATTCCCGGCTTGTACTGTCGCTCAGATTAATGAAGACACTGTTTGACCAAGCCTCGAGTTCATCTTCTTCTCCATTCCCCCATCTCCCTTCTCTTTTCTTTTTTCTGAGATGTTGATGTGGAATGCTGAAACGATCGTAGGCCTGGTCCCTTCCATTGCTCGAATCGAAGGTTGGGACATCCCGGACCGCGCGGCGTCAGAGTAGGCCTTGAGCGGGTCCGTCTTTGGGATTGCCTTCACACTCGCGTGGGCGACATGGTTTCTGCACCGCCTTCCAGGCCGAAGCCCGGGACCTCCGGATGGAACCCCGGGGCTGCAGGCTTTCTCAAGCCTTGCGCGGCTTGCCGAGCTGTTCTCCGGGCTTGCGTGGGTGAACTGGGTTCTGCGCCACCTTCCAGGCCGAAGCCCGGGACCTCCGGACCGAACCCCGGGGTCGCAGGTTTTCTCAAGCCTTGCGCGGCTTGCCGAGCTGTTCTCCGGGCTTGCATGGGCGAACTGGGTTCTGCACCACCTTCCAGGCCGAAGCCCAGGATCTCCGGACTGAAACCCGATGCCACAGGCTTTCTCAAGCCTTGCGCGGCTTGCCGAGCTGTTCTCCGGGCTTGCATGGGCGAACTGGGTTCTGCGCCACCTTCCAGGCCGAAGCCCAGGATCTCCGGACTGAAACCCGATGCCGCAGGCTTTCTCAAGCCTTGCACGGCTTGCCGAGCTGTTCTCCGAGCTTGTGTGGGCGAACTGGGTCTGCGCCACCTTCCAGGCTGAAGCCCAGGATCTCCGGACTGAAACCCGATGCCGCAGGCTTTCTTAAGCCTTGCGCGGCTTGCCGAGCTGTTCTCCGGGCTTGCATGGGCGAACTGGGTTCTGCGCCACCTTCCAGGCCGAAGCCCAGGATCTCCCGATTCCTTCGGCCGCCGGCCATGGTTGGTCATGCCGAGCCCAGGGCCATGCGTCGGTTTTCCTTCAAAGCGAGAAGAGAGCGTTTGAAGCGGGGGAACTTTATTACAGGAGTAGGGAACCTTACATCACTGATAATACATCCTTAGATTCGAGGCGTTCCACGTCCGGGGGAACCTGGCACCTCCCAACTCCTCCAGGTAGTATGCACCATGAGGGAGGGCTTCTGCCACCCGGTATGGGCCTTCCCAGTTGGACGAGAGCTTGCCGCATTCCCATGGCTGGGAAGCTTCAGCGCGCCGGAGGACAAAATCTCCGGGACGAAAAACCTTCGGCCGCACTCGGGAGTTGTAATACCTGGCCACACGCTGCCTATACGCCGCCATTCGAACTCGGGCCTTGTCCCTCGTTTCCTCGAGAAGGTCAAGGTTGAGCATCATCCTGGCTGGGTTTTCTGTCTCGTCATATTGCTCCACATGCAGCGTGGGTAGGCTGAGCTCGATCGGGATGACCGCCTCAGCTCCGAAGACGAGGTTGAACGGGGTCTCGTCGGTAGCCGTCCTCGGGGTGGTGTGGTATGCCCAGAGGATGCTGGGGAGCTCTTCGGCCCACCTGCCCTTGGCCTGGTCCAGCCGCGTGCGGAGGCCCTGAAGAATGGTCATGTTCGTGACTTCGGCCTCCCCATTGGTCTGGGGATGCGCCACCGAGGTGAAGCGATGCCTGATGCCGAGGTCGCTGCAGAACTCTTCGAACTCCCGGCAGTCGAACTGGCGCCCGTTGTCAGTAACCACGGTGTGGGGGAGGCCGAAGCGGCAAACGATTGACTTCCAAAAGAACTTGGAGACGTTTGCTTCGGTGATCCTCGCCAAGGGCTCGGCCTCGACCCACTTCGTGAAGTAGTCGATGGCCACTATCAAGAACTTCCGCTGTTCGGACGCCGGTGGGAATGGGCCCAGGAGGTCCATTCCCCACTGGGCGAACGGCCAGGGAGCTGAGAGCTGGGAGATTGGGTTGGAGGGCCGCCGTTGCACCGTGGCGTGATGCTGGCACCGGTCGCACTTCTTCACGAAGTCAGCGGCGTCCTCCTTCATTGTCTCCCAGAAGTAGCCCTGACGGAGGGCCTTGTACGCCAATGCCCTGCCCCCCACGTGGTTCCCGCAGACGCCTTCGTGAATCTCCTAGAGCACAAGCTTGGCTTCCGCGGGTCCTATGCACTTGAGGAGGGGGTAGGAGTAGGATCTTCGATACAACTGCCCGTCCATCAGGACGAACTGCACGGCTTTCTTTCTGATAAGGCGAGCCGCCTCGCGGTCCTCCGGCAGGGTGCCACTGGTGATGTATTCAGCGTACTTGTCCATCCAGCTGGGTTCATGGCTGACCTGATGGACCTCCACCGGTGCCTCGAGGCTTGGGATCTCGAGGCGCTCCACATTAGCGCATCCCAGCATCGAGTCCGGCAGGGTCGCCAGGCGAGAGAGAGTGTCCGCGCGGGCGTTCTCCCTGCGGGGGATGTGGAAGATGTTGAAGCACCGGAATCTGGACGCACCCGCCTTGACGAGCTCTAAGTATTTCGCCATTTGGGGGTCATGTGCGACATACTCCCCGGAGACCTGTCCCGCCACGAGCTGGGAATCAGTGAAAGCTTTGAGGTTGGTTACGCCCAGCTCGCGGGAGACTTTCAGTCCGGCAAGAAGTGCTTCGTACTCCGCCTGGTTATTTGTCGCGGGGAATTGGAAACGGAGTGCGCATTCGGTGATGACCCCATCGCTGTTGGCAAGGATGAGCCCAGCCCCGCTCCCACCGGAGTTTGAGGCTCCGTCCACATGGAGGATCCAAGCGTCCTCTCCGGGCTCATCGGTGCCTATTTCCATCGGCTGGCCTGAGGGGCCTTCCTCGGGCTCCTTGCCCAAGCTTGCACATTCGACCAAGAAGTCGGCCAGCACCTGTGCCTTCATGGCCGACCTTGGCCTGTACGTAATGTCGAACTCGCTGAGCTTCAGTGCCCACTTTGCCAATCGTCCCGAGGTATCGGGTCGGCTAAGCACTGCTTTCAGCGGTTGATCCATCAGGACAGCGATGGGGTGCGCTTGGAAATAGGGCCTGAGACGCTGGGCAGACACTATTAGCACAAAAACGAGTTTCTCGGGCCGAGAATACCTGAGCTCTGCGTCACGGAGAAGCTTGCTGGTATAGTATACCGGCCGCTGGACCCCCTGGCCATCGGTCCGAACCAAGACCGAGCTGACAGCTTCCGGGGTGACCGCTAGGTAGAGGATAAGCTCCTCCCCCTCCTCGGGCCTGGACAGCAACGGTGGCGACGCAAGCATCTTCTTCAGCTCCTCGAAGGCCTTCTGGCATTCCTCGGTCCAAGCAAAGTCGTTCATCTTTCTCATCACCTTGAAGAAGGGACGGCAGCGATCTGCCGACCTGGAGATAAAGCGGCTGAGGGCCGCAACTCGACCGGTGAGTTGCTGCACTTGCTTCTTGGAGGCGGGCTGCTCCATGTCCAGGATGGCCTGGACCTTCTCCGGGTTGGCCTCAATTCCTCTTTGGGTCACCATAAATCCTAGGAATTTCCCGGCGGAGATGCCAAAGGCGCACTTCGCCAGGTTCAGCTACATCTGATGGCATCGGAGGTTGCCGAACGTCTCCGCTAAGTCGGCCACGTGGTCCGAATCGGGTTTGCTCATTACCAGCATGTCGTCCACGTACACCTGCATGTTGCGACCGATCTGGTCTTTGAAAATTCTATTGACCAGGCGCTGGTACGTTGCCCTCATGTTCTTGAGGCCGAATGGCATCATCCTGTAGCAAAAGTTCCACGGTCAGTTATGAAGGCGGTATGCTCTTCGTCCTCTGGGCTCATTCGGATCTGGTTGTATCCGGAGAAGGCGTCCATGAACGACAGGAGGCGATGTCCCGAGGTGGTGTCGACCAGCTGGTCGATCTTTGGAAGAGGGAAGCTGTCCTTTGGGCAAGCTCGGTTGAGGTCGGTGTAGTCCACACAGATCCTTCACTTACCACTACTCTTTCTCACCATGACCACGTTTGCCAGCCAGCTGGGATACTGGACCTCCCGCACAAAACCGGCGGCGAGGAGCTTCTCCACTTCCTCGTTGATCGCCTTCTGCCTTTCCATGGCGAAGCTCCTCTTCTTCTGGCGGACCGGGCGACAACTTGGGTCCACGTTTAGCCTGTGCGTGATGACCTCGGGCGGGATGCCCGGCATGTCGGCTGCTGACCAGGCGAACACGTCAGCGTTCGCGCGGAGGAACTCCAGTAGGCAGGTCCGTTCTTCTTCAGGGAGCTGGGCCCCGACCTGCACCATCTTCAGCGGATCCGAACCGAGGGAAAAAGTCAGCAGGCGCTCTACAGGCCCTCCCCTGGGTTCCATCTCTCTAAGGTCGAGGTCGTCGATATCGGGGGCGAGCTCCGCGCCCTGGGCGCTCGGGACCGTCTGGAGGCAGAGCGGGACTGGCTGGGTCGTCCCCTTCATCTTCCCGAGCCCGGAAGGCGTGGGGAACTGTACCAACAACCTTCTCGTGGAGATCGTGGCGTCCAATTGGTTGAGCTCGGGATGCCCGAGAATGGCGTTGTAAGGCGAAGGGAGTCTGACGACGGTAAATGTTATTAGGACGGTCGTCTGCCGGGGTGGGGATCCGGCGGTGATCGGGAGAGTGATTTCCCCTTCGACCCCCACGGTCCATTGAGGTAGGCTGTGGTGGAAGAGGAGGGGGAGCTGGAAGCTCCCTCTCCGGGCTGTGGGCCCCTGGAGGGGAGTGAACCTCCCCCACACGGCTGGTGGACGCCTCGCGGCCACGAGTGACCACCATTATCAGAGAGCGCGACACCTGCAGAAAGCTGGCTCCCGCTTGGGTTTGGTGTCCTGCCCCCCTACCTGGTGCACTAATCTGTTGCCGCTCTCGTCGCCGCGCCCGTGCCTCGGATCCGTGGATCCTTCCTGACCGCCTGGCCAGGGAGCCTCCCCGGCTGCGGCGAACCTGCAAGAAGGGGTTAGAAGACCCTGGTCGGGGATCCCGGCGAGGGAGCTCCGATGGTCAAGTCAGTAGACGACGAGAAGGAACAGACTCTCCAAGACGGACCCCCGAAAGGGTTCCAGACTTAGAGAATTTACTAGAAAGAAAGGTGCACTGGGGACCAGAAATTCGGCCGGGCCTCCTTGCCGAGCTCACGCCGAGCGATCCCCTCTCGGGATCTTGGATCTCACTCTCGGAGCGAGGCCTTTTGCCGCTGCTTCTTCCTTGTCCCCAGGCTTGTTCGCTTACCTTGTCGTCCCCAGATTCCTTCCTTTTATCTCTTCCCGTCGTTCGCCTGTCTTCTCCTCCTGGGAGGCTCCCCTCCCCCGTCCCTTTCTCTTTCCCCTTTTCAGTGAGGAGGGCCAGGCGGCTTTCCGACCTCGTCCGTCGAGCCCAACAGGGAAAAGGGAAAGACAGAAAAGGGGGGGGGGGGGGCGCTGGTAAGGTGGCCAGTCAGACCTCGGGCCCAGTGAGAGCGCTCTCTTTCCCAAGTATGGGCGCCATCCATCTATGGGGCCTGCTTTGTCAGAATCGCGCCTCTCGACTGCGGGACCTGTCGGGCCGATGCAAATGGTGTTTCGCGTGCCGCCGCCATCCGTACGGGGCACCGTCTGTGATGCATACGGCCCAAGGGATGACCTCGGGGCCTGCGCCTCCTTCTCTGGGACCTTCTCCGTATGGGCGGCCTGGCTTCGGCCGAGGTGGGCCCGTCTCCGGGGGCCACCTGGCGAAGGAGCGAAGGATCCGCCGACCTCGGCCTAGGTGGACCCCTCCTGGGTGGACACCTGGCGAGGTGGCAGGGGGTCGCCTGGCTTCGGCCGAGGTAGGCCCGTCTCTGGGGGCCACCTGGCGAAGGAGCAAAGGATCGGCCGACCTCGGCCTAGGTGGACCCCTCCTGGGTGGACACCTGGCGAGCTGGCAGGAGGTCGCCTGGCTTCGGCCGTGGTGGGCCCATCTCCGGGGGCCACCTGGCGAAGGAGCGAAGGATCGGCTGACCTCGGCCTAGGTGGACCCCTCCTGGGTGGACACCTAGCAAGGTGGCAGGAGGTCGCCTGGCTTCGGCCGAGGTGGGCCCGTCTCCGGGGGGGGCCACCTGGCGAAGGAGCGAAGGATCCGCCGACCTCGGCCTAGGTGGACCCCTCCTGGGTGGACACCTGGCGAGGTGGCAGGGTGTCGCCTGGCTTCGGCCGAGGTGGGCCCGTCTCCGGGGGCCACCTGGCGAAGGAGCGAAGGATCGGCCGACCTCGGCCTAGGTGGATCCCTCCTGGGTGGACACCTGGCGAGGTGGCAGGAGGTCGCCTGGCTTCGACCGAGGTGGGCCCGTCTCTGGGGGCCACCTGGCGAAGGAGCGGCCGACCTCGGCCTAGGTGGACCCCTCCTGGGTGGACACCTGGCGAGGTGGCAGGAGGTCGCCTGGCTTCGGCCGAGGTGGGCCCGTCTCCGGGGGGGCCACATGGCGAAGGAGCGAAGGATCGGCCGACCTCGACCTAGGTGGACCCCTCCTGGGTGGACACCTGGCGAGGTGGCAGGAGGTCGCCTTACTTCGACCGAGGTGGGCCCGTCTCCGGGGGGGCCACCTGGCGAAGGAGCGAAGGATCGGCCGACCTCGGCCTAGGTGGACCCCTCTTGGGTGGACACCTGGCGAGGTGGCAGGAGGTCGCCTGGCTTCGACCGAGGTGGGCTCGTCTCCGGGGGGGCCACCTGGCGAAGGAGCGAAGGATCGGCCGACCTCGGCCTAGGTGGACCCCTCCTGGCTGGGCGCCAGGCGAGGTGGTAAAGGAGCCCCGAACCGAGCTCGACTTCGGCGAGAGCAGTTCATCTTAGGAAGTCGTCTGGCGGAGTAGTCTTGCCGAGCTCGGCCTTGACGATGTGGCGCTGACTCGGCCGGAGAAACCTCCACGTGGCTCGATCATATTCGGCGGTATCTGAGCCCGGCCACATCACCGTTACGGCCGTAACAATCACAATTTGTAAGACAATATATAATGTAAAAAAATAATACAACTTATATATTTATAATTTCAGTCATTAGTCATCTGGTTAGTATTAATGACTCTTTATTTATTTATTATTTTAACATAAATCCAATCTATCGCCAAGCTCGAATATCTTGCATAAATCCGAGAAAAAAAAAGTAGGAAGTGTGAGCTTTATTTCCCAGTAAGAATTCAATACACTCACATCAATAATGATATGATTTGCAAATAATAAAAAAATAATAGTAGAACAAGAAATCATAAAATATCATGTCTTGCAATCAAAATAATTCAACCGTCACTTGTAATAAAACTATTTTTCATTTTTATGTTTCAGTTTAATCATCAGTCTTCTTTAAAATTCTGGATTAATTACGGTCATGTTTCAATCCATAACTAGCAATTTCAATATCACACTTCGGCCTATGATTGGCAATCTCATTACCATACTTCAGCCTGTAACTGATAATCTCAATATCATACTTCAGCCTGTGATTGGCAATCTCATTGTTAAATTCAGCCCGTGACTGGCAATCTCAGTATCATGCTTCAACTCGTGACTAGCAATCTCAATAACCACGATCATACCCATGGCATGACTAGTCCAAACACCCCTTCTTTTTTATTATCACTTTATCAAATGTTAAATATGTTGTCAAATTCTATTCTTTTCAAGATTTATAATAACCAGTATCACAATCCAAAACATCCTTAAATAATTATGTTTCATAGAAACATATCATACAAAAAATATAAATAGTATACTGGCAATCACAAATATTTATCATGAAAAATCAAAATATATAATGTATAAATAATCATGCGTGCCAATATTCATGTCCAAGGATCAAGATCATGCCATATAAAATATATTTATAAACTAGTGATCGTGTCTAGAAATCCTTACATTTACTGGGAATAAATTTAGCACATCCGATATCAATCTAAATTCGAATCCTCGATCTAAGTGCTATGGAACTTGTTCAACGCCCTCTTGTCCAAAAAATTATCCTTCTATAATAATAATCTTATTTTCAATAAAAAATTTCATGGAATAATAGTTATAGATCTAAAACCCTCTATCTAGGTCTCATCAACTATTCACCTACTGATCCCCGATCCAAACTTCATAACCTTTTTAATTCCTAGGATAGAGTTTTAGAGAGAGAAAATTATAAAGAGAGAAAATAAAGAGAGAAGCTAGAGAGAGTGAAAAAATAAACTAGAAAGAGAAGGGAGAGGAGAGAATTTATTTTTTCTTTTTTCCTTTTTCTTTTCTTCTTTTCTCTTTTTCTTCTTCCCTTCTTTTTATTTTCTTTTCTTTTTCCCTCTTCTTCTTCTTTCTCTCAGGCCGAAGACCCTATCCCCTCCCCCACCCTTTTCCTCCCTTCACTCAACCAAGTGATGAAGATCCATGGACCGACCACTTGTGGCGACCTCAACGATGGTGGAGCAACCTAATGGTGGCCCCATCACCGATGATCAACATATCCAAAACAAAAATAGGGAAAGCCCTATTAGCCATAGATCTGGTGCCCCACCAGTCCAATTCACGATGACGACCCATCCCAAAAAAAGGAAAGAAGGAGAAGCTGGCTTACTTCAATTTCGATGAGGTTTCCATGTCGATCGTTAGAGAAATCTCGAATCTTATCACCGAAATCAATAAAAATCAAAGCTCTTCCTTGCCAGCACGGATGATTTTAGGATGGGTGGCTCAAGGAAGGAAAGGTCCTCTTATAGAGCTTGGAGCTTCCCTTTTCTTGGTGGAGTCGGAGGCGAGGACTTCCATTCCATGTTAAAATCGTAGAAGAGGGAGGAAGACTCCCAATCAAAGTCTTCCTTACTTTCTTTTTTCTTCCAATCGGAGAAGAGGGAGGTCCTCTTTGAATGATCGGGTATTACACAATCCATCTAAATTACCAGTAATTTAATGGGCCCCGCCACATTGCTATGTTTGGTATATTTTTTGGATGGTAAACTATCGTGTCTGGTAATCTGGATTGCCTTCCAAGAGATAATCTAGATTACCTAGTTATCATCCCTTTCTTCCTTTCCCTTCCATTCCATATAATATAATATAATATAATATGATAAATATATTATATTATATTATATATGATATGGCTACATCGCTAATGTGGAGCGCGTGTCAGGTCCAGTTAGACACGGTCAGTACCACATGGATTTTTTCTTTCAAAAGATCATCCGTTCGGGAACAAGTGCTCCTGCTCCTTCGCTAGGTGGCATCCCAAGACGGGTCCACCTCGGTCGAAGTCGAGCCTCTCCGCCACTCTGCCGGGTGTCCACCCAGGAGGGGTCCACCTTAGTCGAAGCTAGTGGCCCCTCACTCCCTCGCCAGGTGGCACCCCCAAGACGGGTCCACCTCTACCGAGATCGAGCCGGGCCCTCCTGCTCCTTCTCCAGGTGGCACCCCAAGACGGGTCCACCTCCGCCGAAGTCGAGCCTCTCTCTACCACTCCGCCAGGTGTCTACCCATGAGGGGTCCATCAGGGTAAGGCCCCCCGCTGAGACCGATCGACACCCCCTTCTCCAGCGGCCTCGATGGAAGATTCCACCGACGAGGCCATCAGGTGCCAGGCCGAGAGGCGCCTGGAGGAGCACGAGCGCAAGTTGGCAGAGTTCGCCCGCCACTTTGCCGACATGCAGAGCTCTCCAACTGATCCAGCGGGCTACAATGCCCAACCACCCTTCTCCCGGAAAATCCAAGAGGAATCGATCTCGAATCAGTTCCGCATGTCTCAGATGGATCCCTACGATGGGACCATCGATCCCTTGGACCATTTAGAGAGCTATAAGGCTCTCACGAGGGTCCAGGGAGTGATGGACGCTCTTCTATGCATTGCCTTCCCAGCCACCCTCTGGAAGGTTGCTCGAGTTTGGTTCACCCACCTCGAGCCAGAATCCATCAGCTCCTTCCATCAGTTGGAAGGAAAGTTTGTGGCATACTTCGACGCTTGCCGAAAGGTGCCAAGAGAGGTGGATAGCCTCTTCTCTATCCATCAGCAGGACCAGGAGCTGCTGCAGGACTACATCACCCACTTCAAGACTGTCACCCTGGAAATCTATAGTCTGGACGAGCCTGTCGCCATGCTGGCATTGAAGCGCGGGCTCAAGACCTCCCGTCTGATATATTCCCTGGACAAGAAGCCCCCCAAGACGTACTCTGAGCTCCTCCTCCGTGTCCACAAGTACATCAGAGCGGAGGAGGCCGATCGCACCAAGCGAGAGCTGGACGGGAAGCCTTCTAAAAAGCCTGCCCCAAGGGATGTTTCCGGGATCCAGAGGCCTAGACCATCTGCAGATTTTCATCCAGGCCCGAAGCCGAAGAACGGTGCTGCCCCGGAGAGAACGTTCACCCCGCTTTTCTCTCCCAGAATGAAGATCCTCATGGAGATTGAGGGTGAGCACTACCTCCACCGACTTCCTCCTCAAAACCCAAGGAACATTCGTGACAAAACAAAATATTATCAATTTCACTGCGAGCACGGCCACAACACGGAGGAGTGCCACAATCTGAAGTGGGAGATTGAGGAGCTGATCAAGAGGGGCATCCTCAGGAAGTTCATGAGGAACGAAGGGCGGAGGGTCAGCCGCTCGCAGCCCTTCCCTCCATCCCTACAATTGACAACCGCCCAACGGAGAAGCCGGGGGGCATGATCTCTTAGGGGATTGGGCGTGCGACGAAGAGAGCCTGGGAGGCGGGAGACCCAGAGAATGTACTCCCCTTTGAAAAGGAGAACAAAAATGAAAATGTAAACAATGATGCAGTGGTGGTCGAGATGACCATCGTGAAGCATCCTGTACATCGCATTATGGTGGATAGTGGGAGCTATACTGACGTGCTTTTTTACGATGCTTTCTCCTGAATGAATCTGTCTCATGATCAATTAAAGCCGGTGCACACCCCTCTCATGGGCTTCACCGGAGATTCGGTGGGGGTCGAAGGAGAGATCACTCTCCCTGTCACTGCCGGATCCCCACCTCGGTAGAGTACGGTCATGATAACATTTACCGTCGTCAAGCTTCCATCACCTTATAATGAAAATCCTCGGCCGTCCAGGGCTCAACTAGCTGGACACTGTCATTTCCACTAAGAGGTTGCTGGTGCAGTTCCCTACCGCCTCTGGGACGGGAGTAATGAGAGGGGCGGCCCAGCCCATCCAGCATTGTCTGCAGATGGTCCCGGGGACCCAGAGCACTGAGCTCGGCTCCGATGTCGACGACCTCGACCTAAGAGAGCAAGACCCCAGGGGAGGGCCCGGGGAGCGCTTGCTGGCGTACCCCCTCGGCTCGGACCCTAATAAGACAGTGCAGATAGGAGCCCAGCTCCCGGAAGAAGAGCGGGCTCGTTTGCTAGACTTCCTCCGGGCGAACGCTGATATGTTCGCCTGGTCCGCTGCTGACATGCCAGGTATCCCCTCGGAAGTCATCACCCACCGGTTGAACATTGATCCAAGGTGCTGCCCTGTCTGCCAGAAGAAGAGGAGTTTTGCTGTGAAGAGGCAGAAGGCCATCAATGAAGATGTGGAGAAGCTTCTCACCGCCGACTTTGTACGGGAGGTATAGTATCCCAGTTGGCTGGCGAACGTGGTCATGGTGAAGAAGAGCAATGGCAAGTGAAGGATCTGCATGGACTACACCGACCTCAATCGAGCTTGCCCAAAGGACAGTTTCTCTCTTCCAAAGATCGACCAGCTCGTGGACACTACTTCAGGGCATCGCCTTCTCTCTTTCATGGATGCCTTCTCCGGGTACAACCAGATCCGAATGCACCCAGAGGATGAGGAGCACACTGCTTTCATCACCGATCACGGAACCTACTGTTATAAGATGATGACATTCGGCCTCAAGAACGTCGGGGCCACGTACCAACGGCTGGTCAACAAGATCTTCAAAGACCAGATTGGCCGCAACATGCAGGTGTACGTGGATGACATGCTGGTGATGAGCAAGCCCACTTTGAACCACGTCGGCGATCTGGCGGAGACCTTCGGTAACCTCCGGCTTCACCAGATGAAATTGAACCCGGCGATGCGCACTTTCGGCGTGTCTGCCAGGAAGTTCCTGGGGTTCATGGTAACCCAAAAGAGGATAGAAGCCAACCCGGAGAAGGTCCATGCTATCCTGGACATGGCGCAACCCACCTCCAAGAAGCAAGTGCAGCGACTCACCGGCCGGATAGCTGCCCTGAGTCGATTTATCTCAAGGTCCGCTAACCACTGCCAGCCCTTTTTCAAGGCGCTGAGGAAGATGAACGACTTTACCTAGACGGAGGAGTGCCAGGAGGCGTTCGACGAGCTGAAGAGGACACTGGAATCTCCGCCGCTACTTTCCAGGCCCGAAGAAGGAGAGGAGCTTCTCCTGTACCTAGCGGTCACCCCGGAGGGCGTCAGTTCGGTCCTGGTTCGGACCGACGACAAGGGAATGCAAAGGCCGGTGTATTACTCAAGCAAACTCCTCCGCGATGCGGAGCTCAGGTATTCCTGGTCAGAGAAACTGATTTTTGCACTAATCGTGTCCGCTCTGTGTCTCAGGCCTTATTTTCAAGCATACCCCATTGCTGTCCTGACGGATCAGTCGCTGAAAGTGGTGCTCAGCCAACCTGACACGTCTAGGCGCTTGGCGAAGTGGGCGCTCAAGCTCAGCGAGTTCGACATCACCTACAAGCCGAGGTCGGCCATGAAGGCACAGGTACTCGCTGATTTCTTGGTCGAGTGTGCAGGCCTGGACGAGAGGGCAGAAGAAAGGCCCCAAGACCGACAGCCGGAGCCAGGACCAGAGGAAGACATCTGGATCCTTCATGTAGATGGAGCCTCGAACTCCAGTGGGAGTGGAGCTGGACTCATCCTCGCCAACGGCGAAGGAGTTGTCGTCGAATGTGCGCGCCGTTTCTAGTTCGCCGCCACTAATAATCAAGCGGAGTATGAAGCGCTCCTCGCAGGGCTTAGAGTGTCCCGCGAACTGGGCGTGGCCAACCTCAAGGTCTTCACCGACTCATAACTGGTAGCCGGGTAGATCTCGGGGGAGTACGAGGTGCGGGACCCCCAAATGGCGAAGTACCTGGAGCTTGTACGAACGAGCGCAGCAGGATTTCGACGTTTCTGCATCTCCCATATACCTCGCGGGGAAAACGCTCTCACGGATGCACTCTCCTGCCTTGCAACCCTGTCGGACTCATCATTGGGCCACGCTTACATCGAGCACATCAAGGCCCCGAGCTACGAGACACCCATGGAGGTCTAGTAGGTCAACCAAGAGCCCAGCTGGATGGATAAGTACATTGAATACATCATCAATGGCACCTCGCCGGTGGACCGCGTTGTGGCTGGCCTCATTAAAAGGAAGGCCGCACGGTTCGTCTTATTGGATGGGCTACTGTATCGGAGGTCCTACTCCTACCCGCTCCTCAGGTGTCTGAGACCCGTAGAAGCCGCACTCGTGCTCTAAGAGATCCACGAGGGCATCTATGGGAACCACGTGGAGGGCAGGACACTGGCGTACAAGGCCCTCCGTCAAGGTTATTTATGGGAGACAATGAAAGAAGACGCAGCTGACTTCGTGAAGAGGTGCGACCGGTATCAGCGGCACGCCATGGTGCAACGTCAGCTTGCTGCTCCACTCTCCCAGCTCTCCACCCCATGGCCGTTCGCTCAATGGGGCATGGATCTCCTAGGACCTTTTTTCCCGGTGTCCGTGCAACGAAAATTCTTGATCGTGGCCATCGACTACTTCATGAAGTGGGTCGAGGCCGAACCCTTGGCCCGGATCATGGAGTAAACGTCACCAAGGTCCTTTGGAAGTTGATTATTTGTCACTTCGGCTTACCGCACACCATTATCACCGACAACGGACATCAGTTCAATTGTCGGGAGTTCGATGAGTTTTGCAGCGATCTCGGCATCCACCATCGTTTCACTTCGATGGCACATCAAGAACAATTTATGCACGAATCCTCTATGATATACTGCATGGTGTAGTGCATCATAAGCACCGTTCATCGCATGATGAATAGCCGTGCATGGATGCAGACCGTTTGATGTATGCCCTGCACGTTTATGTACAGCGGTCCACCATGCAATAAATGGTATAGTGTGGTGCACCACGGCTACCACAGAAAACCAGCGCCCGGATAATTTAGGGAGACAAGGGTGGTCGGTGGATCCTACCCGTAAACTTTGCAGAGTTGTGCGAATAGTGATTCATCTCTCATGGACTGTCCATTTGCGTAGCCAAATATGGAACTCTATTTTCTACTGCTTTGATCTAGATGGCCGGCCGACCGGCTGCTGTTCTATTACTTCGAACAAATGGAGGAAATGGTGCACAGGAATGTCCACTAAACCAGCATGGGATCAAATTGTTCTTGCAGTTTGCTGGCAGATCTCGGAGTAGCGCAACTGCAAAATACCTTAATTTGGACACACAGAAATAGAACATGATGTCTCCGCATCTAAACTCTCTTATTTTTTCTCGATTTTCTTGCTTCTCTTCCTTTTTTTCTCCTACTAATTTTCTTTAGTTTTTTAATAGATCGGAGGGGGGGGGGGGGGGAGGATTTCTATTCCCCTCGCTTATTTCTTTTTCTTTTTTTCTTTTTTTTTTTTTTTTTGAAAAAAAAAGTCTACATATATATGGTTTTTGAACGATAAAACATACTTATTCATCGAATCATTCAATAGACTTCGTACCATTCCTCTCATGCATGCATCATGTTTTTATTTATGTAGCCAGAAAAACAATTATATATAAGCCTTTAGCATGGGTCTCACAAGACGTATACACAAACCTTCATGGCTTTATTATAACAGCTTAGAAATTTGGCATTACTAGAATTGGTTCCCCATGAGCTACTCTTCCACTTTAAACAGTCAATATAATGAACGTACCCATATTCCATCCTTCATGATGTATACCTTCAACCAAAGCCCATGATTTTTGGAGCCAGCATCAACAACCGATCCAGTGAATTTGGTGAGAACTTCCTAGCAAATAAGAAGCACACCCTAGTGGTCCCGTTATTGTAACTGCATGTAGTTCCATTCCTCATCCTTTCTAATAGCTCAATTGTTACATGCGATCCTTGATATAACTTTGGGTGTGACTGATGCGGTGACCATTCAGTCCAAGTCACGCTCCTGTTTGCATTCTTCCATCCAAATTTCACACTCACAAATGTCGGTAAATAGTGTTCATCTGTCATGCATTGTGGCCAGCAGTGTTTCAAAAAGAGTGGAAAGTATGTTTCATCGGAAATTATTTCGATTGCCAGGTTTCGATCCACCTCAACCCACTGAGAACCCTTGCGCCATTGTTCTAGCTTCAATTGCGGACTCATTGCTATTTTGTATCGACCACGACCACCAGGTCCCGGAGCATCGAAGGAGTCGATATAAGTTTCGGTAGAATTGATGAGATAGGAGTAAACAGTGGAAAAGTTGAAGATGGGAATGCATGATTCAGAAAGGAGGACGAAGCGTTGGTTTGAGTAGTCTAACAAGGCATTTGCCAAGAGGCGGCGTTCAGCTTCCACCATGTCTGGCTTTCCCCACTGCACCACCTGCAGCAAATGGAGAAGTAACATCTATCATATGATCTCGATGTTTTTAATGGCAACCTCGTAACGGGCCCCTAGAACCTCAAGTATAGATGCCTCGGGTTCTGTCACCATGCATCCTGACTATAAACTGATGAGGAAAAAAAGAAGCATGTTTTAATAATTTATTCTATGCTCATGAAGACTTATTTTGTCAAATTCTATGTCGTCCAAAAATTTATAATAGCAAGTAGTCTCTCTCTTTTCGAAGTCTTTATGTAGATCTCACCATTAATTCCTCTCCAACTTTTGGCACGACGATTGCAAGCTAGTCAAGTTGGATCCAGTTTCCACTTAATCTGTCCTTCTCCATGTTTGCATTAGGTCAGAGGGAAGTAAAAAAAAAAGACTAGACAAACATCCATCTGGGTTCAGGCAGACTGGGTCTAATTTATTTTGCTAATAGACTTATCAATACCGGTTCCAAAATAACTTGGCATAAACCATGATAAACATATATATATAGGCTGGACTAATAATTGCACGAGAACAGCAATAACGATAACAAAGTTTAGGTAGAACAGACAATTGATTCTCAATAAGATTTATGAAGAACGTACTGCATTCATGATTAACAACAAACGTGCAACAGCAATAACGATAACAAAATTTAGGTAGAACAGACAATTGATTCTCAATAAGATATATGAAGAACGTACTGCATTCATGATTAACAACAAATATTGAAGATTTCATTTGTATTAATTATAGAAAATGCTTGGGATAAGAAGATTAAAAATAAGAATAATAATAAGGTGCATTTAATTAAGAAGTAAATTTTGAGAAATGTCCATAGTCAAGGTCCTCTCCCGTTACCAATTGAACAGAAGAGATCCAGTTATCTATTGCAGGCTGTTCTGTGCACGTATTGCTGATGTTCAGTGATTGACCAGAGCCCAAGATGTCCAAAGATGCATCATGAAAACATTAAACATCTAGTTAGTGCTTCGATTTTGTCCCACATCCCATATCCTATGCATCACAAAGGAAAATTTTATAGTCCTACGGTTTGCTTTCTAGATAACATTATAATACCTTTCGTGATACCGTGTAAAAACGGATCACTTTATTCTCCATCCTCTATTCAAGCATTTTGGTGTTTTCCCAACCAACACAAAAATTCCAGTCTCTTAAATGGTGTTATGTAGGGATGGCAACGGATCAAGTTTGGGTCGGGTCACTCAAAATCCATATCCATCATGCTAAAAAATTATCCATCCTATATCTGTCTCATACCCGTGGCGGGTCGGGTATAAAAAAATCATGTTTGAATCGGGTCGGATCGGGTATACACGGACTCATTAAACCTATTTTATTTTAAGCCTAAACGGGTCAGATCAGATCGGGTAGGGTCGGGTATATCCGTCCCATATCCAATTTATTTAAATATTTTATAAACATAGTCTTTTTTTATATATAAACGGGTCAGGTTCAGGACGGGGCGTACTACTACTCGTACCCGACCCGAACTCGAGTCGGGTTTTTTTATATGATCCATATCCATTTATAAATTAGACGGGCCGGATTTTACCCGTCCCATTAGGATCGGGTTGGGTCGGATATCCATCGGATCGATAAAAATTACCATCCCTAGTGTCAATGGCCAGGATATCATGAAACTGGTTTCTCTGCAACAATGACAACAATGGCCAGCAAGCTCCCTTCTACTCCAAGGGGGGGGGGAAAAAAAATGGTCAGCAAGGCCGGCAAGGAGGCTAACAAAAAATGCGAAAACTTGGATGCAAAGACCCCAACTTTGATCCTGATTGGGACTAGTCAGGTCCAATATATGTAGCGGATGAATTTATTATTTCGATCGAAGTTAATTAAGATTAGGTAAGGGACTCGTCAATTCTGTCCCTAGTTTGCCCACTACATTTAGTACAGGCCTATACGAAGAATGACCAAATTATTCTCCTCTACATGCAGAAAGGCGGTCAAGACCCCATTTTGCCCAGCCCATTAACTACTACCTTATATGGAGACTGACCAAACTATTCTCCTTTACGTGAAGGAAGTTAATTTAGGTAGGTCAAGGGAAGACCCTGTTTTGCCCAACCTATTTACTGCAACCCTGTAAAAAGGCTGACGAATTTATTCTCCTCTGCATGCAAAAAGTAAATTCAAGGCTAGGCAATATATGAAGTACAACCAAGTTATGCTTCCCTACGTTCAGAAAAGTTAATTCAATCTTAGGCAAGATCTTATTTTGCCCAATGCATTTACGGTGTGCAGACGGACCAAATTATTCTCCTCAGACTGCGGACTCCTTAAGCAATTGAAGTCAAATTTGGATTCTCCATGCTATCAATATCTAGATATCCCTTCTATATCAAATCTTCAAATTTTACGTTTTTTTTTTTTTTTTTTTTTTTTTGAGAAATAAAAAGAAGAAAACATTTTTTTTTCTCGAGAAAAATGATACACTCACCACCATATCGTTTACAGGATTAATCATTTAATGTTTAATCTTTTACATTCATTTAGAACTATTGTTACACACACAACTAATTGTCATGCGTAAACAAACAGGCTATGGATTGCACACATATAAGATGGATAGTGAAATCAGAAGTAAAATACCAGCTCAACAGGACTAGATATAAAATGACTGTCAACTTAGGAGCTAGGCAGATGCAGATCGAGATCTCTCTCTCTCTCTCTCTCTCTCTCTCTCTCTCTCTCTCTCTCTCTCTCTCTATATATATATATATATATATATATATATATAGAGAGAGAGAGAGAGAGAGAGAACCGTGCCTTATTCACCCGAATCAAATTTTAGGACACTTGAATAGTATCCTTCGTGTTCAGGATCAGCAATATGAATCCTCCAAGAGGCTCCTAGCTAGTTTCCACGAGAGATTTATGATGACTACTGAAATGCATATGATCATATAAACAATTAACCAACAATTGAATAAAAAAAGCAATTAAATGAAAAACCAAGGCATGAAGCAACGCAAGCTAGGAAATATCTGACCTTACTAGGGACTCGGCGGCCATGGAACACCGAATCCTCAGGCACGGGCTCCTTGTAGGAAGGATGTGGGTGCACGTAGATGGAATACAGCCCTTCGTTCCCCTTGAAGAACTTTTCCCACAGCGGTGCCATGGGAAGAGCACCCTTGGTGAGAAACAGGAATGCAACCTTAGGGATGCGGTCGTAGGGGAAAACTTCGATCTTCGGGACCATCGACGCCCTCCACAGCAACTCCTCGTCGCTCATGTCATGCATGACCTTGCTTAGTTCTATATAACCTTTTAGTCCCACACGCTCCGTGGCGACGACTGCGTTATTTAAGGATGGCGGGGCTGGCGGTGCCGATGATAATGGCGGCGACGGCGGTGCTGGTGAAGGTGGAAAGGAAGGCGAGAAAGAGATTCCGGGAATTTGGCCTGAGGATGGGATGGTTTTGAGGTAGAAACTGGAAATAATGCCCAAGGCGAAGCCGAAGCCGAAGAGAAGGACACGTGAGAGAAGCTTGATCATATGAGAGCTGGGAGCGGAAGGCTTGGAATGTGGTGATGGAAGTTGTTTTGGCTGCTGAGTTGCCATTTGAAGGCTTCCGTAGGCTCGAGAGAGCCCGGGCCGGGAGGGAGGGGGCCTTTTCACTTCTATGCTATACCCGGAGTGTCCTTTGGCGAAGTCGTCTTCAATTATACTCTTTATCGGCTTCCATGATATTTACACCAAATCCAAAGGAGAGTCTAGATAAAGAATAAATGAGATACACAAAAATCCAGGAGCATTTGATGTGCGGTTGTGATTTCATCAACATCTGCACCCCGTTTACTCCTATCCTTCCCCAACCTACGAACTGGACCCTTTAACCATGGTGGGGATGGAACGAATCTTGACCAAGGCTTTTTTCATGTGCCGTTGAGATGGAAAGAATAGACTACGTTGACTTTCACATCATCTCGTATGCCTGCAAAGGATGGGAGGACCATGGGGAAAGGGCGATGATCGCGGCGCCAACTTTTTGCTAACCTTAACACTTTTCTGTAGCTAAAGCCCAGACTGACTACCCGTGTTACACCGGGTCAAATTAGAACAAATTGTAAAATGAAATTTCTTGGGAAGTAGTTCGGCAACTTTACGTAAGAAGAACGCAACGAATTAATTTCAGAGGCAATGAATAACACTTACAAGATTTTTTAATACTATAGTCCAAACTTTCGGTAAGAGAAGCATAACGTATCAATCGCAGAAGTACGTACAACGGTTGACGAGATTTTATAATACCATGGTCCTGAAATGTCGACCCCGTCACGTGCCAATGTACATCGGTTGCCCTTGTTTCATTGCATGTAAAGTCTAATTTTGCTTCAAAAAATAAAATAAAGTAAACCAAAACTTGGATGGGTTGTGCAACAAGGAAGAGCATAACAAGAAAGCATAAGATTATTACTGGAAGCCAAAATTGTACATAGGTAAATTACTAAACGAGTTTGTTGTCGATGAACAGCTCGAAAACAGCACGCTCGGGCTCCAATGATTTCTTTGTTACCTTTACAAGCCCGTACGTCATGGCTCATCCTGCGGATGACTTGACCCAAAAAACGGCCAGCTTGAAGAACGAAGCAATCGACCAGTTTGTTATCATAAATCAGCTCATTTAATTAGCGATGACTCAAACATGTACAAATTTATGAGTTTAACTTGAGCATAAACTGAAATAGAAATATTTTTACGGTGAGGAAGATATTTTTCCCCGAGGAACCTTCACCTGACCAACATCGGCTGGAATCAAGCCCTGCATGTCGACCCATCCTCAACGTTTCCAATGCAATAATGTAAAAGAAAGTTCTAAAAATTTGAAAACCTGAAAAGTCTCCAATATTGGGTTGCCAAATTCTCAAAGACAAAGGGCTGCTTGAATAGCACTTGTTGACGCTAAATCCTCGCGGACTGGTTGAAATGATCTGCTTGTCGGTTCGTCTTTGATGAAATCTTGACAAAATCCTGCAAAACAAATTTCTTGATCGGAATTTCTTCGGTCGGGGACACTCCGATACCGAAGTGATTTTGGCTACAAAATGGAGAACTTTGAAAATAGAATTGACCGGGATAGGAAAGAAAGGAGTAAGTTTAGATGGCGTTGAGTGGCTCTAACTTGCCAGAAAAACCTCTCCTCGGGTATCCCCTCTTACCAGTATTTATAGACGTAAGTGTAACAGATTACGATTATGGGAGTTGGTTAGCATAACTTCCTCATAACCATAAGTAGTGGTTGTCGGAAATTTTGTTGTCGAAGCCAAGGCTATTGACCATGTGGATGGTTATAACGATCAAAATGGCTTTTAACTGCTTCTGGTCGAGGGACCATTTATATGCTCCGGATGCATTCTTCTTAGAGAAAATCCAAAATGAATTTAACTATTGTCTTCGGATTATTCTCTTCGGAGTAGGTCGAAGAGGCGTCAGCTTACATGCTTCAAAATTATTTCCTTCAGAATGGGCCAGGAGGTAAAGAACCGTTTATCATGAAATCGAAGTGGACAAACTTTGTACTTCAAAAATATTCTCTTCGGACCAAGCTGAAGACTGATTTATGAAATGTAGTTGTCAGGAAGGTGGAGTTAGAATATTGCTTCATAAGGATAGGTTGTAACCCTTGTTAAACTTTAGAGATATTATCTTCGGGCACACTGACTTGGTTGACGGGTCCAGATAAGATCGATTAGATCGATGAACCGGCAATTATTTTGTATCAAATTGAATTATCACAACAGTTGCCCCCCACTTCCAATTTCGAAATAACTTTATTCCGAAAAATGGGAGTAGTTATAGTTTATCGTCTATGGATGAAAAGAAGATAATCAATGATGGAGAATCGCTGACTCTGCCTCTCGCAATAACTGATTTGTGATTCGAAGATAGTGCAAAGGACAGGTGTCAGCCTCTTATTGATGCTTCAAAAAGATAGTGCAGATTTGAAAGCTTGGCCGATCCTCTTATTAAAATGACTTTTATGGGACTCTTGGTCGATCGAAAATATATACTTGGCGATATCTTGAGCCCTAGTCATTATGTTGAAAACTCATCTGGCCATCTATGATATTTCTCATGGATCATAGCTGACAATCCATCAATCGACGTCCCTTAGTAATTCGTACCTACAATCGGCGCCGCCGATACGTCGTGCGATTGAGAAGATCATCAGTTTTTTGAGAAAACCCTACCGTCCTGCATATATGTATAAAAAAGGGGGGTCATCCTACGAAATTAACTTCCGTGCTTCCTATTGGAACTTCCTTCTTCTTTCACTAGAGACCATTGTACTTCTCTTACAAGTTATTATGTTTTTATCCGGAGGTAGGGATCCTTCTCTTCACTTTTTTCATAATGTCCAAGTTATTAGATAGCTCGGGCACTAGTAAAGGTTCAGTGGGTGATGAACCTTCTGGGAGAGGAGGTCCTGTTAGAAGAAAAAATTTCAAATTTTCTCCATAAATGGTTGCCAGTTCTTTGTCTTTTACCAGGGTAGAAAGTCTTCAAGAATGTTACCACATTCATAGGACCTATAAAATATTACTTCCAAGACCCGATGAGAGGATCATTCATCCTCCTCCTGGGGCTATCATTGTATACGAGGATCATTTAAAGGCTGGCTTGAGGTTTCCTCTTCATCCTTTTTTGGTGAAGATATTCATCCTTTATCAATTAGTTCCAGCTCAATTGATACCAAACAGCTTTAGAAATATCTGTGGATTCTTAGTTCTTTGCAAACTCCGTAAGGTAGTGCCCAAAACCTCATTATTTACTTCTCTCTTTGTACTTAAGAAAGACTTTCATGGTCAAGGATATGGGATAATCAGCCCCCGTCCAGGTCTAAGACTAATTAAAGGGATGCCTAGTGCCATACATGGGTGGAAACCCTATTTCTTCTTTATTTATTATCAATCATGGGGCTTTAACCCCGAATGGAAGACTTCACACTTTGATGCAAATGTCGGAAAAAAAATTTTGAAAGCCGATCAAAAGGATTTCGAGACATTATCCAATTCAGAGATTCCTTTGGTCAAAGAACTACTAAGGGAACAAAACCTCCATCTTGCTTATATCAACGAGCTTCTAATATTAGGTATAGTAAATAGCTAGCTTTAATTCCTTTTAGAATCTATTTTGCATTTCAAATGACTGATCTGAGAAACCTTCTCTCTGGTTGCAGGTGAAAAAATGAAGCCTAATCTTGAAAAACTTTGACAAGCATCCAGGAAAAAATAGTACCGATTCATCAAAAGGAAACAGAAGTTCGAAAGAAAATCAGGGCTGAAGGAACCTCAAGGACAAGCCCAACAAGGGTCATGCCAGATAGAGACGATGCTTCTATGATAGAATCTCCGTCAAGGATTTCCACTCTCTTACCTTCTCCGGAGCAACCTATCCCAGATCCAATCATCAAGGAGCCGATTCGTCCTTCTCCAAAGGATAAAGGAAAAGCTCCTCAACTTGAAGAAGATACAGGGAGAAATGCTCTGATAGATAGAGAAAGTAATTTAGATTTTGTAGTTTTTTCTGATGCATGGGGCTTGGTGCACCCCTAATTAGCTAAGAAGATATTGAAGTTCACCCTCCTCCCTCGAGACTGGGAAGTCAGCAAAACCCGAAATATTGAGGAAATACCTGATTCGGCATTCTCATCTATGCTGAAGGTAAGTACCATTTCCTTTCTTTTTTCCTTTTGATATAGCATTTAACTTGGTTAACTTTACATTCTACATGGTCAATGCAGCTGATTCATGATATTACTCTTATGAAAGCGAGTATAATTGATTTTAGAGATTATCATAAAAGAATTCAAGAAAAACTTCAAATGGCAGAGTCGAGAAGGAAGTAGCTGAAGAGTTAAAGAAGGCCATAGAGGAGAAACTTTCTTAGAGTGATGCCGCAGTCCAAAACTTAAAAGCCGAATTAGAAAAGGCTCAATCGAGGGCTTCTGAACAAGAAGCAAAGCTCAAGAAGAGAAAAAAGAAGATTCGATCCTTGGAACATTCAGCCAAGGAATCTTAAAAGAAGACCGAAGAAGCGATCGAAAAAGTTGATGAAGCGGTTAGAAAAGCTGAAGCAGCGGCTAAAGAAATAGAAGCTTTGAAGAATCAAGTAAATAGGACGATCGAGGACTATAAAAAGTCTTCGGCATTCGATGATGAAATGACTGAATTAGGAGCGTTTAGCTACCGCACAGGTTACAATGATGGGGTGAATGAAGTGCAAAAACATTATCCAAACCTTGATATCTCGAACATTCAGCTATACAAAATCGAAGGAATGGAAGAGCCCGAATCTCCAGTAGTTACTAAAGAAATATCGGGTCACACTGAAGAGGCTTGTGCCACAACCGAAGAGGCTACTGAAGAAGAAGTATTAGTAGCTACAGACCCAATCAACCCGACTCAAGTTGAAGAGATTCTGGCTGAAGCTAACCCATCATAAGTAGCTGATGCAAAAGTCGCATAATTTTTGTAGCTCTTTTTCTTTTTGATCATGTTATGAGAAAGATAAAATACATGTACTACTTTTTCATGAATAGAATATCTTTTTTTCTAGATAAATTATGCCACGATGAGAAATTTACCAAGCATAGATTCATCGAAGGTAAGATGCTGAATGATAATCTCTATAATCATATAGAGTCTATGAGTAAGCAATATTCCTAACAAACACATCAACCATCAACTCCAAAATTTTGAATGAAAATCCATTTAAGGATAAAGTCTTCGGACTTAGTCACAATGTAAACATGGACTTCGAAGAATCCGAACAATTTAGCTTATCATATAAGTGATCTTTCTATTTCTAAATTCAGATTCTTCAAATCACATTAAACAGAATTGACCAAATAGAAAACCAAGCTTTAGATACTTCTGCCATTAATATATCGAATGAAGGAGCTTGATATATGAAATTATTTTCTTCTTCCAAGAAGATATGATAAAATAATCATGTAAATGAAATATCGATATCTTGCTTCTTTTTCTTTAGTGAATAAAAAGATCCAAAGTAATTAAATTTGTCATTTCATCAACTTTTTCACTAGGATTGACTGCTTAGATTATTGCTAATTGAAAATAATATATATTGATTGGATATACTTCGATGTGTCGCTGGATTTACTCTGCACTTCATCGGATTTACCGTAGGATAGATCGCGTAGGTCATCCCTGTGCCTTTGATAGAGAATAAGACAAGCTAGTTAAGCCCACCTCGGCACTTCATTGGATTTACCATAGGGTAGACCGCATAGGTTATCCATGTGCCTTTAATAGAAAATAAGACAGGCTGGTTAGGCCTACTTTGGTACTTCATCAGATTTACCGTAGGGTAGACCGCGTAGGTCATCCCTGTGCCTTTGATAGAGAATAAGATAGCTGGTTAGGCCCATCTCGATACTTCATCGAATTTACCGTTGGGTAGATCACATAGATCATCCCCATGCCTTTGAGAGAGAATAAGATAGGCTGGTTAGACCCACCTCGGCATTTCATCTGATTTACCATAGGGTAGATCATATAGATCATCCTTGTGCCTTTGATAAAGAATAAGACAGGCTGATTAGGCCAACCTCGATCTGAACATTTCAATATAATTTCATAAATAAAAACTTTTATTGATAATATTTGTGAAGGTTCTCCACATTCCAAGGTCGAGGCAACAAAGTGCCTTCCAAAGTTTCAAGTCGATAAGCTCCTGGGCAGATGACTTCTCTGATTCGATAAGGACCTTTCCAGTTAGGAGAAAGCTTGCCTTGTTCAGTCGGCTTGGATACTTCGGACCTTCGCAGGACTAAGTCTTCGGGGTGAAAAATTCGCTCTTTTATACGAGAGTTGTAGTATTTGGCAATCTTCTGGTGATATGCCGCCATCTTCAGTTGAGCATGGAGTCGGGTGCCTTGCACTAAGTCCAAATCAATCCTTCAGCACTCTAAATTTTTAGTTTCTTTATAATGGTTAATTCGTAAAGATTGTAAAGAGACCTCTATAGGGAGGACTGCTTCAGTGCCATAAGCTAAGTGAAATATAGATTCATCGATGGCTGTTCTAGGAGTGGTTCGGTATGCCCAAAGAATCGAATTCAGTTCTTCGACCCATGATGGTGTGGACACCAGAAGCAGAAGCAGAATAAAACCCCGCTCAAATAAGGTTAACCTGATTCCACTTTGGATCGAAGATCACTAGGTTAACCTGATTCTTTTTCCCTAGCAAAGAATCTTCCAAGCTCACGTGAAGGCATTGGAGGTCCTTCGAAGTCTTTGAGTTGTGAACCGGGTTCACCTTGACAAAGAACCAACAAGCTGAAGCCCCAAGTCTAGGGTTCTGATCTCTATTATCCAAGTTCTTCAGTTCTGAGCGTTGGTAGTTTCAAGGTATGAATCAAAAGAAGGTTGGAAAGCTCATCAAGGTAAGTCCATAATCATTAGCCCCTATTGTCTAGATCTTCTTCCTTCTTCATTAGCCCCTATTGTCTAGATCTTCTTCCTTCTTAGTTTAGGATTGTGTCTAATCAAGTAAAAGTCCCATTTCTTATAATCCTTAAGTCTTATTATGATGAGTACAATGCTAGTGTAATTAGGTTTCATTGCTCTACAAACCATATTCAAAACATTAATCATATGCTTGCCGCATCACATGATCCCTTAGCATCGTTCAACTTGGTCTTGAGACCGTAAAGAATAGTTCTGTTAGTCACTTCAGCTTCTCCATTAGATTGAGAGTGACCAACTGAAGTCAACTTATGAAGTATATGATACTGGGTACAGAAGCCTTTGAACTTCGGATTGTCGAATTATCTTTCATTATCAGTAACAATGGCGTAAGGAATCCCAAAATGGAAGATAATAATGTTTTTACAAAATTCTCCACTTTTGCCTCAGTAATTTGTGCCAAGGGTTCGGCCTCAACCTACTTAGTGAAATAGTCGATAGCCACTATAAGGAATTTTCATTGTCTAGAGGCTGGAGGGAATGGGCCAAGAATATCCATTCCCCATTGAGCAAAAGGCCAAGGAGCTATCAACGGAGTCAGCTGATTTGCGGGTCATCTTTGTATATTAGAATACTTCTGACACTGATCACATCTTCGGACAAAATCTGCAGAATCCTTCTAAATAGTTGGCCAATAGTAGCCTTGACGAATTATTTTGAAGCCAAGGATCAGCACCCTAGGTGATTCCCACATATATATTCATGTACTTCTCTGAGAGCATAATCGGCATCTGATGGCCCCAGATATTTTAACAGAGATTGTGTAAAGGATCTTTTACACAAAGTCCCATCTAAAACCACATAATGGGAAGCCATCCAATGAAGCTGTTTAGTTTCAAGCTTATTTTCAGGCAATGTTCCTTTATTCAAGAATTTAAGGATGGGATTCATCCAAGAGGGCTCATGTTCGATTGGATATACCTCCACTGTAGATTCAGATATGCTGGGGCCTTCAAGATATTCTATGTATATCCGACCAAGGAAATCTGGGGTGGTGGTCGCGAGGCGTGAAAGAGCATCAGCCCGAGAATTTTCTGTCCGATGCACATGAGCAATTTTAAAATATTTCAGCTTTCACTTGATTCACCATCAACTAAGAATCTGAAAAGATTTTAACCTTTCGAATCTCTAGTTTTCGAGCAATTTTGAGTCCGGCAATAAGGGCTTTATACTTTGCATGATTATTCAAAGCTTCAAAAGAAAAATGAAGAGCATACTCTATAATTTGACCATTCGAACTAGCTAGAATAAGACCAACTCCATAGCCATTGGCGTTGGAGGCACCATCCACGTGGAGCATCCAAATAGATTCTGGAACTTCTTTGGTTGTTTCTTCCTCTTCGGTCCTTTGTTGATCATCATCCTGTCCCCAAGTGCATTCAGCTATGAAATCAACCAGGACTTGCACTTTCATCGCCGATCTAGGCTGAAAGTCAATGTCAAATTCTTTTAACTTGATGGCCCATTTAGCTATCCTTCCTGAAGTTTCGGGGCAGTGCAAGATGGCCTTTAGGAGTTGATCCATCATAACCATAATAGTGTAGGCTTGGAAATAGGGTCGTAAACATTTTGCGGCAACCATTAATGAAAAAATAAGTTTTTGTATTCTAGGATATCGTACTTCCATCTCGTGTAATACCTTGTTGGTGTAGTAGATCGGCTTCTGTAAGTGGTCGGCATCTTTTCGAACAAGTACCGAACTAACCGCTTCATTCAAGGTAGAAAGATACAAATAAAGTATTTCCCCTTCACGAGGTTTGGAAAGTAAAGGAGGGTTCTCCAGGTATTCTTTCAACTTATCAAAGGTAGACCTGCAATCGTCTGACCATTCAAAACTTTGAGTTTGATGGAGGACTTTGAAAAATGGAAGACATCTTTCTGCTGATCGAAAAATAAATTGACTTAGAGAGGTAATTCTCCCTGTCAGTCGCTGTACTTCTTTCTTGTAGGAGGGATGTCTCATGCTTCGAATGGCTTAAATTTTTTCTAGATTAACTTCAATTCCCTGCTTAGTAACTAAGAATCCCAAAAACTTCTCTGAGGTCACACCAAAAGTGCACTTGGTCGGATTCAGCTTCATTTGGTGGCGTCTAAGGGCGTCAAAGAATTCTTTTAAATCTTTAATGTGGTCGGACTTATGAAGACTCTTCACAATCATATCATGAACAAAAGCTTCCATATTTCTCCCTATTTGATTCTTAAATACTTTGTTGATTAATCTTTGGAAGGTTGTTTCGGCATTTTTCAACCCAAATGGCATCACTTTGTAACAGTAAAGTCCTTTTTCTGTAATGAAAGCGATCTTTTCTTTGTCTTCAGGATCCATTCGTATCTGGTTATATCCTGAGAATGTATCCATGAAGCTCAATAGCTGATGACCAGCGATGGCATCGACCAACTGATTTATCTTTGACAAAGAGAAGCTGTCTTTTGGGCAAGCCTTATTAAGATCCATATAGTCAATGCAGATCCTTCACTTGCCATTAAAATTCTTCACCATCACGACATTGGCCAACCAATCCAGATACTGTACTTTCCTTATAAATTTGGCTTCGAGGAGTTTGCTAACTTCTTCATCAATAACCCTTTGTCTCTCCGGAGCAAAGTTCCTTTTCTGCCGAACGGGCTTATGATTAAGAGTTACTTTCAATCAGTGTGTAATTATTTCGGTTGAAATTCCAGGCATGTCCGAAGCTGTCTAAGCAAAGATATCAGCATTATTTCAAAGAAAGTGAATTAGTCTTGTCTTTGTCTATTCGTCTAACAGACTACCAATCTGCACAAATTTTATTGAGTCGTCTTCGGACAAAGGCATAGAAATGGTCCTTTCTACAGGTTCTCCACGGTCTTCAGTTCTGTCTCTTAGATCTAACTGATCAAGTGTTAAAGGATTTGTCGATTGTTTATCCTGGATTATTAGACATTGGCGAGCAACCTTCTGATCCCCTTTCATTTCTCCAATGCCATTTCTAGTGGAAAATCATACCAAAAGGTAATAGGTCGATACTATGACCCGGAATTTATTTAAAGTAGGTCATCCCAAGATTGCATTATAAGCTGAGTGTGTTTGTACTACTATGAAGTTAATGGAGAGCATCTTTTGACATGGCTCGATGCCAAGAAACTGGTAAAACTATTTCCCCTTCAACCCTAACTTGATTTCCTCCGAACCCGGTCAAAGAAATAAGAGACCTCTGCATCTTACTTTTAGATAAACCCATTCTAAAAAATGCATCATACAATAAAACTTCGATAGAACTTTCATTGTCTATCAGAATTCTTCTTATATCATATCTTGCTATTACAGCTGAAACCACAACATTATCATCATATGGGAGTTGAACTCCTTGGAGATCTTCATCCAAAAAATAAATGGAATTATTGCCTCTAAGTCTCTTGGGATTATCCTCTTCAGTTTCAATTCTCCAACCAATTGACCAATGGAGCATGCCTACCCTCCCATCGGTTGGTCTTTGGTGAGGCAGTTCGGTTTCATCGATAGTTCTTTGAGGGAAGGTTGCTTCGACTTGAGGTTCTGGATGACTAACATATTTTTCCAGATACCCTCTTTTGATTAGGTCTTCTATAGCATCTCGGAGCTAAAAGCATTCCTCAGCATTATGGCTATGGTCCTGATGGAATTAGCAATATTTATTATTGTTCTTCACATTAGCGAAGGTCTTCATGGGACGTGGCCTTTGCAAGTAATTTTCCTTCTCTATTTTCAGTAAAATCTTTTCTCTTGGAAGGTTGAGGGGAGTGTAGGAGTTGAATCACGTGCCTAATAGCTTGGGTTTAGGACTGCGGTGCAGAACCAACGCGTCATTGGAAGATGTGGGCACATTTGATCCTCTGCCATTCTTTTTCTTGGAAGAGGATCTCCCATCAATGAGTCACCGACTCGTCGCCTGCTCCTCAGTAGCAGCATACTTCCGAGCCCTTGCCAGTAATTCGGCATAATTCATAGGAAATCTTTTGTCTAGGAAAAAAGTGAACCTGGATGATCTAAGACCTTTCTTCAGAGCCGACATAGCCATATGCTCATTGAGATCAGGGATCTCAAGAGTGGCCGAATTGAATCGAATGATAAAATTTTTAAGGCTTTCTCCTTCGTTCTGCTGAAGGAGGAACAAACTATTTGTATTCCGTAGCATATTTCGATGGGTTCGGAAATGTGAAATAAACAACTACTCCAGTTCAGTAAAAGAAAGATCGGTGCCTGGATGTATGCTCGAATACCACATTCGAGTAGCTTTTCTTAATGTGGCAGGGAAAACGAGGCAATGCAACGCATCAGATGCCCCTTATATCATCATATGAGCTTTGAAGCTTCCTAAGTGATTAAGGGGATCGGTAGTTCCATCGTAAGCCTACAATTGAGAAATCTTGAAATGCCGAGGAATGACTTCTTCCATAATTCGATCGGAGAAAGGAGGTCGTGAATTAAAAGTCATAATTTCATCACCTCTTCTCTGATCAGTGAGCCTGGCTATTTGTGACTCCAACAACTTGAACTTCTCCTTATAATTGAGGTTCATTTCTGTTCGCCTGACTCCTCCAGAAGAAATAGAGAGAGCGCCTGGTTCTTTTCTTGTCAGATCGACCCTCCATTGGCCCACCAAGCGAAGAATTGTAGCACTCATGAGAAAACCAAGCTCATGAAGAACATGGGGTAGGTTCTTGGCATCGGCCTGCCCTTCCTCTAGTTCGATGGCTGTGTTGAGAAGTGGCCGGTGGGCATTGTTTTTGAATAGCAATTTCTTGAAAGGTTTGAACTAAGGTTGTCAAGGCTTCAACTTGATTCAGGAGGGCCTCAAATTGCTGTTGCCCTATAGCCAACATTGTGGGTGGTATATCATTTTCCACCAGAGGATTATTCATCTGAGGAGCATGGTGTTCCCTACTTACAGAAGCATTCTGGACTTTTCCTTTAACCATTCTTGCTTTTCAAGGTTCTCCTTAACAGAGAAAATTTTTTTTCCTACCTGGCATGTCAATCTATTGATGCTAAATCCTCGCGGACTGGTTGAAATGATCTACTTGCCGGTTCGGCTTTGATGAAATCCTGACAAAATCCTGCAAAACAAATTTCTTGATCGGAATTTCTCCGGTGGGGGACACTTCGATACCAAAGTCAGTAAGGGTTTAGGCCACAGAATGGAAAACTTTGAACATAGAATGGATAGGGATAGGAAAGAAAGGAGTAAGTTTAGATGGTGTTGAGAGAGCTAGTTATGGACTGGCTCTAACTTGCCAGAAAAACCGTCCCCCGAGTGTCCCCTCTTATCAATATTTATAGGTGTGGGTGTAACTGATTACGATTATGGGAGTTAGTTACCATAACTTCCTCATAACGTAAGTAGTGGCTGTCAGAAATTTTATTATCAAAGCCGAGGCTATCGACCATGTGGGTGGTTATAATGATCAGAATGGCTTCTAATTACTTCTGGTCGAGGAACCATTTATATGCTTCGGATGCATTCTCCTTAAAGAAAACCTAAAATAAATTTAACAATTATCTTCAGATTATCCTCTTCGGAGTAGGCCGAAGAGGCGTCAACTTATATGCTTTGAAATTATTTCCTTCGGAATGGGCCAGGAGGTAAAGAACCGTTTATCATGAAACCGAAGTGGACAAACTTTGTGCTTCAAAAGTATTCTCGGATAGATTGTACTCTTGTTAGACTTTAGAGATATCATCTTCGGATGCACTGACTTGGTTGACGGGTCCAGATAAGATCGACTAGATCGATGAACCAGCAATTATTTTGTATCAAACCGAATTATCACAGCAACACTTGTCATCGAATTTTGGAAAAAGGATTTAGAGCCTGAAATGAGAATGGGTGACTCTCATTCCAACAGTTTGGTTGGGAAGAGATCCATTCCTATTCCAATTCTAGAACACATGCTGCCAAGATTGGGAGGTGGGGGGTATATTTAGTTAAAAGAATTTAAAGTCTGAAATGGAAATGGATGACTCTCGTTCCAACCGTTTGGTTGGGGGAGTTCCATTCTTATTTTCAAAATTCAATTCCAATTCTTTTTTAAAGATTCAAATTTTCATTTAAATAAGGATCTCGATTTTGATTCAGTCATGAATCAAATATTTTGGAGGATATGACTATTCCAATTTCCATTCTAATCCATTCCGATTATAATTCCTATCATAAACCAAACATTCCCTGGATGTTAGATACTTTAATACCAAACTTCCTGCATGGGTCCTTCAACATGTAGAACTGCTACTCGCCATTCAAGATTTCTCTTTTTTTTTATACAAAAAATGAAGTGAGGGGGGGCGACCAACATAGCTATCCCCTCTAAACATGACCATGAGGGCTCCCACTTCAATAGAGAATGTCTAATTCTGGGTGATAACAAAGACAGCTCAACTCCTTCCCATCACATTGGGTGTGATTCTATGCCCCATACCATATGGATAAGTACGTCATCCCAGTCTCACCAAAATAGCAGGTAAACCTCAACCAAAGGATATGACCAACCCATGTACCTATGTCCAAGCTCCAGGACTAATCCTAGAATTATTTGAGTCAACTACATCATCATTCCTCAAACTTAAGACACATTGGTTGTGACTCTAGGCACCACACCATATGGATAAGTACACACTCTAGCCCCACCAAAATAGTACGTAGATCTCAGTCAAAGAGCTTGACCAATCCACACACCCATGTCCAGGTCCTAAGACTGATCTGGGAATTATTCGAGTCGGCCGTGACGTCATTACTTAAATCTAAGACATGTAGAATGTGAGACTAAGCCTGTTCCACCTATACTATCATCGTGGTGGGATCTTTTTTTAGAGGGCATAAGAAAAAGGGATAGGGGATAAACCTGGTATAGCTACTTTTGAATGCCTCCATCCTGTCGAAAAATATTCAATACGAGGTACTAAATTTTCGTAGCCTCTTCCCACCGTGATCTCTTTCAATCTCTGATTTTACCATGTAAAAGATGCAAGCACTCTCAAGTTAGTAATTTTGGAGTTAGCTTTGCCCTGGATAATTCATGCACCAAACTTCCCTCTCGTGTTAGGGGTCATGACTAAACCTCCAACCCTAATAATTCCCAGCACTTTCAAAACACTCCTCTTCAGAGAAGTCCACATCCATGGAGACATAAGATGCACTCCACCAGTTTCTTGGACCTTTTTCAGTTCTAGAAATAGAAAAGGAAGAGAAGAGGAGCAACGGGTGTAGGCATAACTTTTCGCAACAAAAATCATGTTATTAACATTGAGTCATTATATCACACCCCGAATTCAATACCGGGATTGGCTACATGACCGGCCGCACAACCCTAGGTAACACCTTAGAGATCATGCCAGGCTTAAGTACATAAGATTCTCATTATTTCTAGAATTAAATTTATGTAACCAAGCACCATTAAATACTTCAATAATAACTGAGTAATCGACTTGTTCAATTCACGATCACTAAATGATCAACTTGTTCATTACATGAGTATCAGAAGTAGAACTGACTAAATAATTTAAAATTGTGGTACTCGATCTCATGCCCGACTCGACCCTTGCTATGCATCCTGCAACTTTGGAAGAAAAAAGTAAAGAGTGAGCTTTACAGTCCAATAAGGATTCTATACAGTCACACCAATAATAATATAGTTTAAAAATAATAGAAAAATAAAAATATATCATGTCATGCAACTAAATAACTCAAATGCCGTATATAATAAAGCTTTTGAAAAAATCATGTTTTCTTTTTAAGTTTCAATTTAGTCATCCTTTTTTTTAGGATTCTGGACTAACCATGGTCATGTTCCAGTCCATGACTGGTAATCTCGGTATCACACTTCAGCTTGTGACTGGCAAGCTCATTGTCACACTCCAGCCTGTGATAAGCAATTTCATTATCACACTCCAGCTTGTAATTGGCAATCTCATTATCATATTTCAGTCTATGACTGGCAATCTCGGAGTCACATTCTATTAGCTTGTGACTGGCAATCTCATTATCACATTTCAGCCTGTAATTGGCAATCTCATTCTCACACTCTAGCCTGTGACTGGCAATCTCAAGAACCACGGTCCTGCCCATGGCGTGGCTAGTCCAAATACTTTATTTTCTTGATTTCCACTATCAATTCACTTCGTGTTGTCAAACATCAGGTTGTCAAGTCATATCATTTCAAGACTTCCAATAGCTGGCATCATAACCCAAATCATGCAAAAATACTCTTGTTTGTTTGAACATAACATACAGAAAATATAAATAATAAACTGGTAATTACAAATGTCCATCATGAGAAATCAAAATATACAATGCATAATTAATCCGCATGCCAATGCTTATGTCTAAGGATCAAACTCATGATATGTAAAATATTTTTATAAATCGGTGATCGTGTCCAAAAATTCTTACCTTTACTAATGACAAACTCAATACATCCGATACCAATCTGCACTCGGACCCCGATCTAAGTGCTAGAAAATTTGTTCGATATTCTCTGTATGGAAAGTTGTCATTCTACAGTAATATTATTAATATCAATAAATAATTTCATAGCAATTATAAATCTAAAACCTTCCATCCGAATTTCTTCTGCGATCCACTCGCAATACCCTAACTTCACAAATTTCTTGGAAGAGAAACTTTTATATCTCATCTTTAAGTATTTAGTTATTTAACTTATCCTTTCTTTTCTCTCTCTTTCCTTTTCTCCCTCTTCTCTCTCTCCTTTTATCTCTCTCGCCTTCTCTCTCCTCTTTCTCTTCCTTCTTCTCTCTCCTCTTTCTCTCTCTTTTTTCTCTCTTCTTCTCTCTCCTTTTCTTCTTCTCTCTTCTCCCACTGGCTCTGCAAGTGTGTTGGAGATCATGTGGAAGATAGATAGGGAGGAAGCGCACGAGGAGATCGAGGCTCCGGTCATCATTGTCCTCCTTCTAGGGCTCTTTTTATAGCTAGAAATCTTTGAATCCGATCTTGATTTGGATTCTATTAGAAGAAGGAGAAGACTTTCATCGGAAATAACCAACCCTCGTGTCATTCTCAAAATTAGCTTGATTGAGATTTTAAACTTTGAAAGTAATCAACCTTCGTGTCATTCTCAAACTTTCAATTAGTCTGCCTTTTAGGATACTTGTTTCCAGAGTCTTAACGTAATGAAATTATATAATACTCAAAACTTAATTCTTTTTTTTATAATATACAACGAATTCTCTTAAGCTTTTCCAAAGGAATAATAATCTTTCGATATCAATACAATTAATTATCCTTGATTAATTCTACAAAAAATTCATGATGGCCTAGACTTTAGAAATATCCAACCCTAATATCATCCTTGAGCTTCCAGATAGTTTTTTTCTTGGAATACTTTTTTCATAAGACCTTAATATAACGAAATTATATGATACTTCCATTTTGATCCTTATCATCCATAATACCTAGTGAATTCCTTTAATTTCTTTCAATCAAACATGAACTTTGCAACTTTGAATTAAAATATATAATTCTTCGTCCCTAAAATTTATTTCTCTTGATTAACTCCATATCATAATTGATCAAGTTCTATGATATTAATACTAACAAAAGAAACTTTAAGCATTAAGCACTCTCTAGAATCTAAAGCCTTCGTTCTCTTAATCTTCCATATGATTCTACAATTATATTTTTATTTTAGGAAAAACATTAAGCCATTTTCAAATAATAGGATCACAATATCAAAACTAAAAGGAACTTTGTGTTAGAGTATTCCAGATCCAAGCTCGATATCGCGTGCTTTTCCTAAAGTTAGAGATGTCCAAGTTTTTTCTAAGTCCACTATGCTAGGGGACTATTGATGAAAATTGCATGGCAACACCTATAGACTAGTCTAAGAATTGATAACATTATCCTTTCATTTATAACTAAAAGTCATATTACTAAAATTTAATTTAATTCTCCCATGATAATACTTCTGAATCTAGAGTTAATATTCTTAATTAATTTCATAATACTCAAACTACTACGCTTCCACTGCGCACTCTACTATAATTTACCAAATGGGCTAGGTTTACTAAATGAATTTCTCCAAAAATTTATCTTATGTTGGTACCAAAAAGATCCAAAGTTACTAAAGCAAAGTTTTTTTTTAGTCTCTTTATCTTGTCCATATTCCAAGCATATCATATCAAGATTCACTCTGACCCAGTTTTCATATTGAAAGTCCTTGTATAAATTTCATCATTCTTTTAAGACACCAATAATTCTAGTCCAAGTCCAAATTAATTATGCTTTCCTTAATAATTTAATTAAATCATTTAAATCAACTTTTCTCTTAAAAGATTAACTTTAGCTCTAATAAAGTAAATAGCTCTAAGTCAATGTTCTTAGGAGTAGGATGGATCATGTTATTACTCATAAAGTTATTTTATATTTTTTAATATTAGTTGGCAACTACTTGAAATCTTGTCCCTCATAAGCTTAACTCATATAAGTTTTCCAAAATCAATTTCTTTGCTTAATATAATTTCAATAGCATGATAACCTAGATCTTCTTATAGATCTTAATTTGATTTGGTATTTAACATATCCAATAATTCCCAACAAATATAAGGTAGATCCAGTAATCTAATCTAAAACTGTTAATATAGGCTATCAAGATTCTATCAAAATATGTATACTATGTCAACATAATATAATCTAATCCATCAATAAAGAGTTACAAAGCTATACATCATCCCAAATATATTTTTCTTACAATTTTTCAATCATAATCTACATACAAATTTATCAAAAAGTTATCCTTTCTAATATCATTAAACTCTTTCATAACCTATATTATAAACATCTTCTTATAATAGTTCCAAAATTTACAATCCAATAATTAACAACAAAATTGGCATGTTATCATGATCTGCATCCATATCAAGTTTAGGATTTCAAAATCATTCAATTAATAATTAAACATACATATTCAACATATCCCATTTACATAACATACTATATTTTAGGCCAGTATTTTGATGCTTGGTCAAACTCACTTATCAAAGGCAAAGATATATCCTATCCATCTCTTCAATATCCATCATATACCTACTTATCATGATTAAATAGTATAAATCATTCAGCTCTTTACACTCATCTTAGGTCAATCTTGCTACTTATATTAGAGATAAAAATCATGTTCCTTCTTTGCACTAATCAAATATCAGATCCTATGTATAACCTAAAGATTAGAAATCCAACTTCAAATCTATTCTTGTAATTTTTATCATGTCCCGACTGATCATAATACCAAGTTCAAATACCTCTTAAGTCATAGTTTATAGTGATCATAACCTAAATTTCGATATCACTCAAATCATATCCTTAATCACTTATATCATAGTCTAAAGTAATCATTACCTATGTTTCGATATCATTCCGTCATGTCCTAATAGACATCATATTATTTTTTTAAACATTTATGTCACAGTCTCGAGTGATCATAATCTGAGCTTGACACTATTCTATCACATCCTAGTAACCATCATGTTATTTTCTAATCACTTATGTCACAGTTTCGAACAATTATGACCTGAATTTCAATGTTACTCATATCTATCCTAATCACTTATATTACAGTCTCAAGTGATCATAATCTAAGCTTCGATATTACTCATGTCATGCCCAAATTACTTATGTCAAAGTTCCAAGTAATCAAACTCTAAGCTCTAATACCACTCTGTCACGTCCCGAATCCAGCACCAGGATCGGCTACGTGACCGGTCTAACAACCTTTGGTAACACCCTAGAGATCATGCCAGGCCTAAGTACATAAGATTCTCATTATTTTCATAATTAAATTTATGTAACCAATCACCATTAAAATACTTCAATAATAACTAAATAATCAACTTGTTCAATTCATGGTCACTAAATGATCAACTTGTTCATTACATGAGTATTAGAAATAGAACTAACTAAATAATCTAAATTTTTGGTACTTGATCTCATGCTTGATCCGATCCTTGCTATGCATCATGCGACTCTAGAAAAAAAATAAAAAAATGAAGAGTGAACTTTACAATCCAGTAAGGACTCCATACAGTCACACTAATAATAATATAGTTTGAAAATAACAGGAAAATAAGAATATATCATGTTATGCAACTAAACAACTCAAATGCTATATATAATAAAGCCTTTGAAAAAATCATGTATTTTTTATATTTCAATTTAGTCATCCTTCTTCTTTAGGATTCTGGACTAATCACGGTCATGCTCCAATCCATGATTGGTAATCTCGGTATCACATTTTAGCCTGTGACTGGCAAGTTCATTGTCACACTCCAACCTATGACGGGCAATCTCATTGTCGCATTCTAGCTTATGATTGGCAATCTCATTGTCACACTTCAACCTGTAACTGATGATCTCGGTATCACACTCTAACCTGTGATTGGCAATTTCATTATCACACTTCAGTTTGTGACTCATAATCTCATTGTCACACTCCAGCCTATGACTGGCAATCTCAGTAACCACGGTCCTGCCCATGGCATGGCTAGTCCAAACACCTCATTTTCTTAATTACCACTTTATTAATTCACTTCATGTTGTCAAATATCAGGTTATTAAGTCATGTCATTTCAAGACTTCCAATAGCCAGCATCATAACCTAAATCCTGCAAAAATATTCTTGTTTGTTTGAACATAACATACAGAAAATATAAATAATAATACCGATAATCATAAATACCATCGTGAGAAATCAAAATATACAATGCATAAATAATCATGCATGCCAATGCTCATGTCCAAAATCAGACTCATGCTATATAAATATATTTATAAACTGATGATTGCATCTATAAATTCTTATCTTTACTGGTGACAGATTCAACATATCTAATACCAATCTACACTCGGATCCTGATCTAGGTGCTAAAAAATTTACTCGATATCCTATATCTGGAAAGTTATCCTCCATAGTAATATTTTTAATATCAATAAATAATTTCATAGTAATTATGAATCCAAAACTTTTTATCCAAATTTCTTATGCATCCACTTGCGATACCTAACTTCATAAATTTCTTGAAGGAGAAACTTTTAGATCTCCCATTTTAAAATTTATTTAACTTATCCTTTTTTTCTCTCTATCCTTTTCTCTCTCTTCTCTCTCCTCTTATCTCTCTCTTCTTTCTCTCTCCTCTTATCTCTCTCTTCTTCTCTTCTCTTTTTCTCACTTCTTTCTCTCTCCTCTTCCTCTCACTTCTTCTCTCTCCTCTTACTATTCCTTCTTCTCTCTCCTCTTCCTCTCTCTTCTTTATCTCTCCTCTTCCTCTCTCCTCTTCTCTCTCCTTTTCTTTTTCTCTCTTCTCTTGCACGATCTTGCAAGCATGTCGCGAGATCCTATGGAAGATATTATGGAGGAAGTGCATAAGGAAATCAAGGCTCCGGATATTGTTGTCCTCCACCTAAGACTCTTTTTATAGCTATAAGTTTTTGAATCCAATCTTGATTTGGATTCCATTTAGGAGAAGGAGAAGGAAAAGACTCCCATCGGGAGTCTTCATCCTCCAATTTTTTCTCTTTCTTTTCCTGGGTAATACACATTATGAAGTAGTAATTTAATTATAGCTGATGGTGACAAATACTTCCTTTACGATACATATGCTAATGCGCATTTAGACATGGCCCCAACACTAATTGACTTCGAGCATAATGATACTATTACGAGATTATTGAATTTTCACTGACAATGATAAAGACTTTTTTTTATAATGCATCAAGGTGATGAACATTTAGTGTAATAGCCGACCAAAAAAAAAGGAAAGGGGGTGATGGGGGAGGAAGACTCCCACTTGGAGTCTTCCTCTCCTTCGATCCCATCAAGAAAAAGGAGGAAAGAAGAGGCCTAAGAAGGGTGGGAGTCTTCCTCTCCTTCGATCCCATCAAGAAAAAGGAGGAAAGAAGAGGCCTAAGAACCCTACCCAACTAATGCTATAAAAAGACCCCTCTTCCTCCCTATTCGGCACAACCCACACCACCTACTGTCGGCGAAGATAGATCCATGGGAGTCTCCAACGATCAGCCAAGGGGACTTCACTGAAACCAAGGTAAGCTCGTCATCTTCATTCCTGTTATCCAGGGGGGCTGCCATGGGGTGTTGGCTGGCGAAGCATCAAGATGAGGTCTAGATAGGACCTTCATGGGTTTTGCCATTTTTTTCCTTTCGATATGTCACCCATCGATGGTGGGGTAGCCACCAAAGTAGTTTCCCTGTCGTTGGAGCTACCATCAGTGGCTTACCTGAGAGCCTCCCCACCACTATGAGCGAGAGGGAAGAGGAACGGCGAAGCCCCTATTCAGCTCAATGGAAGAAAAAGAGAGAGAAGAGGAGGGAGAGAAGATGAGAAGAAGAAAAGAAAAAAAAAGGGGGGAGACCCCCTGTTCGGCGAAGAAGGAGAGGAGAGGGGAAGAAAAAAAAAGAAGAAGAAAAAAAAGGGAAAAAAGGGAAAAAAAGAAAGAAAGGAAAAGAAAAGGAAAAGAAAAAAAAAAGAGAAGAAAGAGAAGAGGAGGAAGAGGAGAGAGAAAGAAGATTGAGAAAAAAAAAGAAAAGAAAAAAGTAATAAATATTGAAAGGGGAGACCGAAAGTTTTTATTTCTCAAAAATTATGAAGTAAGGGTATCAGCAGGTGGACCACTGATAAGATTCGGATAAAAATTTTAGATTTATAATTTCTATAAGATTATTTATTTATATTAAAAATTATTATTGTAGGAAAATAGCCTTATGAGTAGAAGGGCATTGAGCGAGCTTTGGGTATGGACTGATTTGGATATGTTGTCACCAGGATCGTCGTGGCCCGTAGCTACTGGTGGCGTCGATGATCGCCCGTCCGTCTCTTCGGGATGCCTCCTGTGCTCATGACCTGCAAGAAACAGCGTCAGTGACCCGGGCCGGGGATTCTGGCGAGGGTGCTCCGACGGTCAAGTCAGTGACGATCCAGGAGAACATATCCTCCTGGTCGAGCCCCTCGGGATGAGCTCCATGCTAGGAGTGAGTGTGGTGTGAATGGAAGTGAGAGTGGGCTGGGAGAGGTGATGGCCGAGGTGGAAGAGTCCTCCTGTGTGGCCCTTCTTCCTTTTTTCTGTCGCCCGTCCCAGTAGTCTCCCTTCTTCTTTTTAGCTTGGCTTACTTACTTTTGGCTTACCCTGGCTGGGTTTTTACTCTGGCTTGCCTCGGGATCCCCCTGTGTCGTCAGACGCGCGCAACGAGGTATCATGCCGTAGACGGGATGCCTTTTCTGATAGTCCATGCGCTCTGACATTCTCTCTGTTTGCTCCATTCCAGGAAGCCTGGCAGGATCCTGATCGACGAGCCTCCGCCCTCGAGACTCGCACTCTCTGGCTGGGTCCTTCCCCTGGCGGTACGGCAGGTTGGTGGAGAGCATGGCACCTTGATCAGGAGGTTTCCTTCCTTCTGGTGTGAGTGACGGCTGTGGGTATTAATTGCGACATGGCAGGCACTGCCGCACAACCCTCGGGAGGCCCGCCATCATCCTTGGAGGGGAGGTGCCGCTTCCTTGGCGGTTGGTGCCTCTGCCCGAGCTGGAGAGATGGGGCCCAACTCCGAGGGGCTTGGCCTCGAGGTGGCTCAGCTGGGCGGAGGAGGGTCGAGCCGACTCCGGACTAGCTGAACTCGGCTTCGGGCAAGCTCGACCTGACGAAGGTGGGTGGGGCGTAGCCCAGCCCATGGGACTTGACCTCGAAGGGGCTCCACGTGGTGGAGGAGACTTGGGCTCGACTCTCGACCATGGGGCCCGATCCTAAGGGGCCCACCTTGGGGGGACTTACGCTCGACTCCGGCCTAGGCGTCCCACCCCTGTGGGGACCGACCTGGTGAAGGACGGAGCTCGACTTCGGCAGGCAACACCACTGTTCTGGGGGAGCTCAGCCCGGCGAAGGGGCCCATGTTGAAAATCCAGCATGGCGTCTGATAGGGACTCCACGTCAATCTGCCCATCCCACGACAGCGATCCAGCCACATCATTTGCCCCTCACTTCCGAGGCCCGTTAGCACGCGGCACTCAGGGCGAAGGGAGTAACTACGGTGCTGACATAGCAAGGCAAAAGATCTGGTGCAATAATGATCGATATCGGCGGTGCTTCGCGTGATGGTCCTTCGAGCCAATGCGGGGGTGTCACGCGGCCACGTCCGAGGAGCAGTTACTACAGGCACGGAATTCAGAGTAGCTACAATCGGATTGAGGCACTGGCTCCATCGATCGGCGACACGTGGCGAGCATCTCTCGGCGGGGGAGCCATAACGGTACGGTCGGGCGTAGGTTGCTTTGAAAAGAAAGGTAAATTTTTCAGGACTTACCTTCTTTCAAATCTTTCGCACCCGACGTCATACAGAGGTTCTCCCTTCCTTCTTCTCCGGTCATTTTTGTCTTCCTGGACTCTTAGCAGGTCAGTTCCCTCTTCTTCTCCCGCCTTGTTGACTAGGGGTCATCTTAGGTCTCCCTTCAACTTTTTCTTCTTCTTCTATGGATCACTTCGGCCTAAACTTTCATCCTTCTTGCCAAGCCGAGGCTGGGTCTTCCCAGCCGAAAACTCCTTCTTCCTCCGACGAGGAAAGGGAGGCGGCTTGCTACGAGTTTAGTAGGAGGCCTACCTACGGTCCCGTAGCCATTAGGGAACCCGGGTTCGCTCCCCCACCTCGCTTGCCTCTTCTTCCTGCTCATGCTCCCAAATCTCCTCGATCAACAGGTCCCAGGGGGATTGCTTCGGTGATCACTGTCGAGGAGCTCGCGACCATCCGGGGTGATTACGACATCCCCGAGTCCATCCATCTTTCTATTCCTCGTCCGGGAGAGCGAGTCACTTTTAGTGGCCTTCGTCGGATCACCTTCTATGAGGAGACCTTCGTCGGGGCCTCCGATTTCCTGTTCATCCATTTTTCCTCTCTTTTCTGACCAACTATCGCCTTGTTCCCGTCCAGTTGGTTCCAAATGCCATCACAATGATTTTCTGTTTCATCGTTCTGTGTTACTTCCACAGGATCGTTGCCCGTTTCTCTCTGTTCAAGGACTTCTTCACCCTGAAACGCTACCCTACCGAGGAGGGGTGGTGGTCTCTTTCTTCCCACCCTCGGGGCATTAGGTTTGAGCTCCCCTCTTCCATCAAGGGATGGAAGAGTAGGTATTTTTTTGCCTCGGTTGAAGGGATAGACTGGGTTTAGAGTGACCCAGATCGGTCTTCCAACCGAAACTCCTCCGTTGAAGCAGCTGACCTCGAACTGTACGAGCAGCTCAGATCGACCGAGATCCCTTCGCTCAAGGTCATGCTGTCGGAGTGGAATCTCCACAAGGTAGGGGTCGACTCGACGCTGGAGTCGAGTGAGTTCAGCTTGGCCACCCCTTCCCTTTCTTCCTTTCTCTTTCTTTCTTTTTCTTTTTTCTTTTTCTTTTTTTTTGAACTTGGGGTTGACTGTGTCTCCCTTGGTGCAGACATGAAATTCTCTATGGATGAGCTACTTTCTTTCTCCGAGGAGCGAGAACAAGCGACTAAGGCCGGCGAGCCCGCTCCGAAGAGGGCTCGTGCAGATGACGATGCAAGGTTGGTGCAAGCCGAGCCAGACACTCCGGTTTCCAAACGAAGGTGGAAGAGGGCAGCTGAGCCCATCCCGGAGCCTCCAAGGCAGCGCGACCCGGCCCTGGCACCTGAGACCGAGGTGGTTGTCCAGGCCAGGTCGACTGCTGTTGCTGCAAGGGTGGCAGCCCCCCCTCCGGAGATCGTCGAGGTTGAGGAGGATGGGGAGCCGAGAGACGCGAGGCCGGCACCCACGGTGCAGTCTAAAGTGGCGCCGAGCCAGACACGCCGATTTCCAAACGAAGGTGGAAGAGGGCAGCTGAGCCCATCCCGGAGCCTCCAAGGCAGCGCGACCCGGCCCCGACGCCTGAGCCCGAGGTGGTTGTCCAGGCCAGGTCGACTGCTGCTGCTGCAAGGGTGGCAGCCCCCCCTCCGGAGATCATCGAGGTTGAGGAGGATGGGGAGCCGAGAGACGCGAGGCCGGCACCCACGGTGCAGTCTAAAGTGGTGCCGAGCTCACAATCGGCATCGAAGGCGTCTTCCACTGCTGAGGGGTCCGAGTCGGCGGAGAAGAGGGATAAAGACTATCGCCGGGTCCCTTTCAGGTTGGGGCCCAACATCTCCCTTATAAAGGACCCAAGCCTCGCCAAGCGGATGATGGACTTCTCAGTCCAGTCCTGCGATCGACGAGAAGGGAGTGGGAGACTCCTCGATGACATCATCAGCTCATCCTTCGCTAACCTCTATGCCGTAAGTTTCTTCTCGTCCATCTCTATTCCTCCTAACCTTCTTTGGCATCGTAGCTGACGTGCTTTCTTTGATGCAGCAAGGTAGGGAACTGGTCCTCATCCGGGACTTCTGCCGTAATTGGGCCAAGAGGGACAAGGAATGGCAGGCGAAACTCGAGTCCCTGAGGACTGAGGCGAGTCAGAAGGATGAGGAGACCCGGGAGGCTAACCTAAAGGTTAAGAGCCTCACGTGCGAGGTTGCCGATGCCGCAGGGATCAGGAAGGAGCTCGAGGCGAAGAGGACCCGGTTGAAGGAGCTATGGGTCGAGTCGGAGGCGGCAAGGGAACGAGCTGTCTCCACTGAGAAGAAGGCAGCGGCCGCTGAGAAGAGGGTCGTGGAGGTGGAGAAGAAGGCTGCCACCGCCACCCATTCTGCTGAGATAGCCAAGAAGGGGATGGAGGTGGCAATTCACCAGGCCGAGCGCGCAGGAGAGAAGTCGGCCGAGGCAATGCACCGGGCGGAGGCCACAAGGAAGGAGGTTGCCGATGCGATGGCCAATTTCAAGGCCTCTCCCGAGTACATAAAGAACTTCAAGGAGGCGACGACGGACTCCTTTGCCAAGGGGTTCGTCTACTGTCGCTCCCAGCTGCGAGGGATCCTTTCTGAGAAGCGGTTGGCCGCGCTCCGGGCCCCTGGCAAGAAAGCTCCATCTTTGGCACCGGCTGTAGTGGGGCCGGGAGCCGCTCTAGTCGGGCCTCTCCCGGAGGCGGCCTCAGCGACACCGGGCCGTGTCGAGCCGACCTCGACAATGACGATGGCTGAACTAGCACCACGGACAAAGGCAGCTGAGTTGGCTCAGACAGTGACAGCAGCTGAACAAGTCCCCGCAGTGATGGCCGCCGAGGAGGGTGCCCCCGCAGCGGAGGTGGAAGAGGGGGAAGTCCTAGTTGGGTGCCGTCCAGGGAAGGAGCCGGCCCAATAGAGTAGAACCTCTTGTAAATTTTTATTTTTCTTTTTGTTGGACTAGGCTACCTGGCTTGTCAGGGCCCGAAAAATAGTGTAACACTTTTTAAGTAATAAAGAGTGTTTTGATCAGCATAACTTTTCCTTTTTTGTTGTAGTGTGAATGCTTTATCCCCTCTCCTCCTCTTCTCTCTTTTTTCTTCTTCTTCTTTTTTTTTTTTTTTGGTGTGGGGAGGTTAGAGAGGAGAGCTCCATCTTGTATGAGCTCGAGTCTCGCAGTCTTGGAGATGGGCTCGAGGACATGTTGGCCGAAGAGCTGGGCTCCAGGTCTTGGTCGCCCAAGAACATGGCTCAAGAGTTGTCTTGGAGCTGGGCTTGAAGACGTGATGGCCAGAGAGCTAGGCTTCGGGCCTTGAATGCCTTGGAGCTAGGCTCGAGGCTTTGGTACTGGAGAACAGTGGCTTCGGATTCACTGTCTTGGAGCTGGGCTCGAAGACGTGCTGGCCGGAGAGCTGGGCTCCGGGTCTTGGTCGCCTGAGAATAAGGCTCAGGAGTTGTTGTCTTGGAGCTGGGCTTGAAGACGTGCTAGCCAAAGAGCTGGGCTTCGGGTCTTGGTCGCCTGAGAACAAGGCTCAGGAGTTGTTGCCTTGGAGCTGGGCTCGAAGACGTGCTGGCTGGAGAGCTGGGCTCGAAGACATGCTAGTTGGAGAGCTGGGCTCCGGGTCTTGGTCACCTGAGAACGAGGCTCAGGAGTTGTTGTCTTGGAGCTGGGCTCGAAGACGTGCTGGTCGGAGAGCTGGGCTCGAGGCTTTGGTGCCGGAGAACAGTGGCTTCGAAATCACTGTCTTGGAGCTGGGCTCGAAGATGTGCTGGCCAGAGAGCTCGGCTCCAGGTCTTGAATGCCTTGGAGCTAAGCTCGAGGCTTTGGTACTGAAGAACAGTGGCTCTAGAATCACTGTCTTGGAGCTGGGCTCGATGATGTGCTGGCCAGAGAGCTTGGCTCCGGGTCTTGAATGCCTTGGAGCTGGGCTCGAGGCTTTGGTGCCAGAGAACAGTGGCTCCAGGCTTGAGTGCCTGACAACAGTGGCTCCGGGCTTGAGTGCCTGAGAACAGTGGCTCAGGGCTTTTTCTTCTGAAGAGCGGACTGCTTGGCACCTTGGAGCTAGGCTCGAGGCAGGCCTTTCAGAGAGCTGGGCCCCGGATAGCGACATTCCTACAAGGCAAGTAACCTGTTGTGCAAAGGAAAGTCTTTATTTTTAATGGAGGAAAAACTTACACTATTGATAGTATCTCCTCAAATTACAGGCATTCCATGTTCGGGGGAACCTGGCACCATCCAGGTCCTCGAGATAGTAGGCCCCGTGTGAGAGGGCCTTCCCAGTTTGGTGAGAGCTTGCCGCACTCCTAGGGTTGAGACACTTCGGCCGGTGCAGTACCAGGTCGCCAGGTCAGAAAGTCTTCAGCTTCACCTGTGTGTTGTAATATCAAGCAACTTGTTGCCGATATGCAACCATCCAAAGTTCGGCTTTGTCCCTTGTTTCTTCTAGGAGGTCTAAATTGAGCAGGAGGTGCACCGAATTCTGCGTCTCATCATACTGCTGCACCCGCAGTATGGGCACACCGAGCTTGATCGGAATTACTGCTTCAGCACCGAAGACAAGGTTGAAGGGTGTTTCGCCCGTTGCCGTTCTGGGCATTGAGTGGTAGGCTCATAGGATGCTTGGAAGCTCCTCTACCCATCTGCCCTTGGCTTGGTCCAACCTGGTATGAAGTCCTTGAAGGATAGTCCGATTAGTCACCTCGACTTCCCCATTTGTCTGGGGGTGAGCTACCGAGGTGAACCTGTGTTGGATGTCATGCTCGGCGTAGAACCCTTCGAACTCCCGATTGTCGAACTGTCGCCCATTATCAGTGATGATGCAATTGGGGAGTCCGAAGCAGCAGATGACAGACTTCCAGAAGAATTGTCGAACATTGGCTTCTGTAATTCAAGCCAGCGGCTCCGCTTCGACCCACTTGGTGAAGTACTCGATCGCCACTAGCAAAAACTTCCGTTGCCCTGGCGCGGTGGGAAACGGTCCCAGGATGTCCATCCCCCACTGTGCAAAAGGCCAGGGGGATGACAATTGAGAGATCGGTGCCATCGGCAGGTGCTGTATGTAGGAATGGCGTTGGCATTTGTCACACTTCTTGACGAAGTCGACAGCGTCTTCCCTCATCGTCTCCCAGAAATATCCCTGGAGAAGAGCCTTGTACGCCAAAATCCTCCCCCCCACATGGTTCCCACAGAGGCCCTCGTGTATCTCCCGGAGCACGAAGGCTGCCTCCGTGGGTCTGAGGCACTTCAGGAGTGGGTAGGAGTAAGATCAGCGGTAGAGCTGACCATCCATTAGAACAAAACGAGGGCCTTCCTTCTGATGAGGCCAACTTCTCTACTATCCTCTAGTAGGAGGCCGTCCTGGATGTACTTGATGTACCTATCCATCCAGCTGGGCTCGTGGGCTACTTGTTGCACCTCTTCTGGGCTTTCATAGCTTGGATTCTCAAGGTACTCGATGTAGGCGCGCCCCAGCGATGAGTCTGGCAGGGTTGCGAGCCTCGACAGTGTATCTGCACGAGCATTTTCTTCGTGGGGGATATGGAAAATGTGAAAGCAACGGAAGCCTACCATGCTCGAACGGACCCTCTCCAGGCACTTCACCATCTGGGGATCTCGGGCCTCGACTCTCCGAAAACTTGTCTGGCAACCAGATGGGAGTCGGTGAAAACCTTCAGGCTTTGCATGCCCAGCTCACGGGATACCTTTATGCCCACGAGGAGTGCTTCATACTCTGCCTGGTTGTTTGTGACGGCGGACTTGAAGTGAAGGGCACATTCCATCACCACTCCATCATAATTGGCGAGGATGAGGCCTGCTCCGCTCTCGCCAGAATTGGAGGAGCCGTCCATATGGAGGATCCAAGGATCGTCCCGTGGTCCGAGCTAAGCTTGGCACTCCGGGGTCGTCCGCTCTGGCTCCTCGACGAGTCCTATACATTCGACCACGAAGTCGGCTAGGACTTGGACCTTCTGCGATGACCTTGGCTGGTATGCGATGTCGAACTCGCTTAGCATTGGGGACCATTTAGCCAGTCTCTCGAAAGTTTCGGGGTAGCCTAGTATGGTCCTTAGCGGCTGATCAGTCACAACCGCGATTGGGTGCACTTGGAAATAGGGTCCGAGGCGCTTAGCAGACATGATTAGTACAAAAATGAGTTTCTCAGAGCGAGTATACCTAATCTCCGCGTCACAGAGGATTTTGCTGGTGTAGACACCGGCTTTTGGGATCCGTCTTGATCCGTGCGAATGACAATCGAGCTGACGGCCCCAGGCGTGACCGCCAGGTAGAGTAGGAGCTCTTCCCCTTCTTCCGGTCTGGATAGCAGAGGTTGAGAGGCCAGGAACTCCTTCAGTTCTTCAAAGGCCGTCTTGCACTCTTCAGTCCAAGTGAAGTCGTGCATTTGCGCAATGCCTTGAAGAGGGGGAGGCAGCAGTCGGTCGACCTTGAGATGAACCAGCTTAAGGCTGCAACCCACCCCGTCAGGCATTGGACTTGCTTCTTGGATGTTGGATGCTCCATATCAATGATCGCCTGGACCTTCTCCGGGTTTGCTTCGATGCCTCTCTGGGTGACCATGAAGCCGAGGACCTTCCTGGCCGCCATCTCGAAAGCGCATTTTGCCGAATTGAGCTTCATTTGGAGCTTCCGGAGATTGTGAAAGGCTTCGGCGAGGTCAGCGATGTAGTCTGAGCTCGGCTTGCTCATAACGAGCATGTCGTCCATGTACACTTGCATGTTCCGACAAATCTAGTCCTTGAAGACCTTGTTAACCAAACGCTGGTACGTGGCCCCAGCATTCTTCAGGCCAAAGGGCATCATCCGGTAGCAATATGTCCCTCGATCAGTGATAAAGGTAGTGTGCTCCTCGTTCCCCGGGTGCATCCGGATCTGATTGTACCCAGAGAATGCATCCATGAAGGAGAGCAGCCTGTGCCCTGAGGTGGCATCCACTAACTGATCTATCTTTGGTAGAGGAAAGCTATCCTTTGGACACGCCTTGTTGAGGTCGGTGTAGTCTACATAGATCCTCTACTTGCCATTGTTCTTCTTCACCATCACCACGTTCGCCAGCCAGCTCGGGTATTGTACTTCTCAGATGAAGCTGGCGGCCAAAAGTTTCTCCACTTCTTCGTTGATGGCCGCCTTTCTCTCTGGGGCAAAGCCTCTCTTCTTCTGTCGAACCGGCCTGTGCTTTGGATCGATGCTGAGCTTGTGGGTGATGATTTCAGGAGGAATACCTGGCATGTCTGTCGCTGTCTAGGCAAACACATCTGCATTCGCCCGCAAAAACTCCACCAGTGAAGCCTTCTCCTTCTCGAGTAGCTGGGCTCCGATTTGCACTATCTTCATCTGGTCAGCCCCGAGCTAGTAAGGAAGTAGACGCTCGACCGGGCCTCCTCTGGGATCCTGAATCCTCTGGTCGAGCTCGTCTGCCTTAGAGTCCTCCTCGGGGGCCTGGGCCCCGAGGAGAGTTTGGAAGCAGTGCTGCACCAGCTGGGGTGCACCCCTCATCTCCCCAATACCACAAGGGGTTGAGAATTGTACAAGTAATCTCTTGGTAGAGACAACAATGTCGAGGAGGTTGAGCCCAGGTCGACCCAAAATTGCGTTGTAGATCCCGAAACCTGACAACAATGAACGTCATCATGACGGTACTCTACCGAGCCGGGGTCCCGGCAGTGACTGGGAGAGTAATTTCTCCCTCCACCCCTACAGAGTCTCCTATGAAACCAACAAGGGGGTTGTATACATGCTTGAGCTGAACATAAGAAAGGTTCATCCTGGAGAAAGCATCATAGAAAAGCACATCTGTGGAGCTTCCACTATCTACCATGATGCATTTTATAGGATGCTTCGTGATCGTCATCTCAACGACCACAGCATCATTATTTATATTTTTCCCCCGTCTTTCCCTTCCCTCATAAAGGGGAGTACAACCTCAGGATGCCCTGCCCCCCGAGCCCTCTTGGGTGCGCGCTCGGCTCCCCAATGTATCATCCCCACCGGTTTCTTAGTAGGATAATTATCGATCACCGGGACTGGTGGGAGGGCGATGAGCACCTGAGATTCTGCTTGAGGTCTGCCCCCCACATATCTTCCGAGGTAGCCCCTCTAATGAGCTCTTCGATCTCCCACTTGAGATTGAGACATTCCTCGGTGTCATGGTCGTGGTCACGATGGAAATGGTAGTACTTCATCTTGTCACAGTCAGAGGATGGCTTCAATGGTGGTGGGCATCTCAGGTAGGCCTCACCTTCGATCTCCATGAGGATCTTCGTTCTCGGGACAAGGAAGGGAGTGAAACTCCCCTCAAAGATGGGAGTGCCTCTTGGCCTTGGTCCCGGCCGGGAGCTCTGAGCTGGCGGTCCTGGCCTCTGTATCCCAGGCACCTCGACGGGTGTCGGCTTCTTCAACGGCTTCCCGTCGAGCTCCCGCCTCATACGATCTGTCTCCTCGGCATGGATGTACTTTTGAGCTCAGAAGATGAGCTCGAAGTAAGTCTTCGGGGGCTTTTTATCGAGCGAGTAGGTCAAGCGAGAAGTCCTGCGCCCTCGCTTCAGAGCCAGCATTGCGACCGGCTCCTCCAGGTTGTAGATCTTCAGCGCGGCAGCCTTGAAGCGAGCCACATAGTCCCGCAGTGGCTCGCGATCCTGCTGGCTGATGGAGAAGAGGATGTCTGCCTCTCATGGAATCTTCTGACATGCATCAAAGTGAGCCCTGAACCTCTGCCCCAGCTGGGTAAAGGAGTTGATGCTTCCGGCTCAAGGCGAGCGAACCATACTCGAGCCGCCTTCCAGAGAGTAGAAGGAAAGGTGATGCATAGAAGAGCATCAGTGGCCCCTGGACCCTCATGAGGGCCCGGTAACTTTCCAGATGGTCCAGGGGATCGGTGGTCCCATCGTAAGGATCCACCTGCGGCATGTGGAACCGACGGGGAATCGGCTTTGCTTGGATCTCCTGGGAGAACGGAGGACGAGTGTCGTAGTCCATTGGCTCGCTAGCGGAGCCAGGTAAGTTAGCAAACAGGTGGGATAACTCCACTAGCTTGCGGTCATGTTCCTCTAGGCGCTTCTTCACCATGCACCTGATGGCTTCATCCGTCGACCCCTCCGCTGAGAGAGGCGGAGAAGGTGACGTGGGTGCGCGGTGCCCGTGACGAGGGATTTTGCCCTTTCTGCCTTGGCAGGGTTTAGATGTCCCCCAGTCAAGGTGTGGTGAGCAGCTTTCTCCATCGACGGACCCAGCCCGTTGTCTCTTCGTCGGGATTTGACGACTACCCCGGGGGTCAATAACAGCCCGCGACTGCGAAGGCCTTCAATGGAAGGAACGCAGGCTATCGCGGGGTGCTACGGCATGGGCCACGGGGGTCTTTGGCTGCTAGTGAGTAGCCAAGGACCGATGCTAGTGCTGGAGCTAACGCACTGCTGCAGTGAGAGTGTGCATTTGCTGGACGAGCACGGTCAGCTAGACTTCTAGTGGAGGCGGTTGAACCGGAGCGGGTGGTTCCGTTCCCGGACTGTGCGGGTTCCCGTGAGAAGGGGATTCTCCCGCATGGCTGGTGAAGGCTCCCCTCGCTCGAGTGGTCACCATCCTCCCGGTGAGCTACTCGAGTGGGGCTTGAGCTGGATCAAAAATCATTCTGCTTCGCGGCCCCCCTTCCTATCACACCAATATGTTGTCGCTAGGATCATCATAGCCCGTAGCTGCTGGTGGCATCGATGATCACCCGTCCGTCTCTTCGGGATGCCTCCTGTGCCTCGGGACCTGCAAGAAACAGCATCAGTGACCCGGGCCAGGGATTCGGTGGGGGCGCTCAGATGGTCAAGTCAGTGACGATCCAGTAAAATATATCCTCCTGGTCGAGCCCCTCGGGATGAGCTCCATGCTAGGAGGAGTGAGTGTGGTGTGAATGGAAGTAAGAGCGGGCTGGGAGAGGTGATGGCCGAGGTGGAAGAGTCCTCCTATGTGGCCCTTCTCCCTTTTTTCTATCACACATCCCAATGATCTCCCTTCTTCTTTTTTGCTTTGCTTACTTACTTTGGCTTACCCTGGCTGGGTTTTTACTCTAGCTTGCCTCAGGATCCCTCGGTGTCGTCAGACGCACGCGATGAGGTATCGTGCCGTAGACGGGATGCCTTTTCTGATAGATGGCTGGGAAAGCTTCCATGCACTTTGACATTCCCTCTGTTTGCTCCATTCTGGGAAGCCTGGCAGGACCTCGATCGGTGGGCCACCGCCCTCCAGACTCGCGCCCTCTGGCTGGGTCCTTCCCCTGGCGGTGCGGCAGGTTGGTGGAGAGCATGGCGCCTTGATCAGGGGCTTTCCTTCCCTTCTGGTGCGAGTGATGGCTGTGGGTATTAATTGCAGCATGGCAGGTGCTGTCGCACGGTCCTCGGGAGGCCCGCCATCATCCTTGGAGGTGAGGCGCCGCTTCCTTGGAGGGGAACCGCCTGCCCGAGTTGGGGACCGAGCTAGAGAGATGGGGCCCAACTCCGAGGGGCTTGGCCTCAAGGTGGCTCAACTGGGCGGAGGAGGGCTGAGCTCGACTCCGGACCAGCTGAACTCGATTTCGGGCGAGCTCGACTTGACGGAGGTGGGTGGGGCGCAGCCCAACCCAGGGGACTTGACCTCGGAGGGGCTCCACGTGGCGAAGGAGACTTGGGCTCAACTCCTGACCACGGGGCCTGATCCTAAGGGGCCCACCTTGGGGGGACTTACGCTCGGCTCCGGCCTAGGCATCCCGCCCCGGCGAGGACCGACCTGGCGGAGGACGGAGCTCGACTTCAGCAAGCAACTCCGCTGTTCTTGGGGAGCTCAGCCCGACAAAGGGGCCCATGTTGAAAATCCAGCGTGGCGTCTGATAGGGACTCCATGTCAATCTACCCCCTCCACGTCAGCGATCCAGCCACATTAGGATATATTTAGATTGTTTCTAGAACCGGTTTGAAAAATCTTGAATTAAATATGATTTGACAATAATGTAGAATTTGGTTAAATTAATAATTAAGAAAATAATGTTTTGGACAGCCATGCTATACCAAGAATAGCCGAGCCATGGGTTGATAATATATGGGATAGCTGAGTCTCGGATGGATAATACATAGAATAGCTGGTCATAGATGGATAGTACATGGATAGCCAAGCCATGGCTGATAATACATGGAATAGCCAAGCAACAAACAGACAGTACATGGAATATCTAAGCCATGGACAAATAGTGCATGGGTTAGCCTGGCCACGGGTAGATAGTACATGGTCGATTCGAGATATACCATCATGGGCTGAGCGTGATTGTGGTTAGTCCAAATCCTAAAGAAGATTATTGATCAAACTGAATATGAAATGATTTATGATAGTTGAGATATCTTGGATGCATGACATGATATTTATGATGCATAGCTTATGATTATTATTTTTCTTATTATTTTTTATTGATATAATTATGAATAAAATTGTATGAAAATCCTTACTGGACTATAAAACTCACTCCCCATTTTTATTTTTCAGAGTTGCAGGATGCAAGGATGGGATGGGGATGAGCATGAAACTAAGTACCAAGATCTTTATTTATTTAGTTAGTCCTCTTTCTGATACCCATGTAACGAATAAGTTGATCATTTAATAATCAAGAATTGAACGAGTTGATTATTTAGATATTATCAAATTATTTTAATAGTATTTTGTTGATTAAATTAAATTTTAATTTTAGTAAATAATAAAAGTTTTGTGTACTTAGGCCTAGCATGACCTCTAGGATGATACCTAGGATTTTTGTAGTCGATCGTGTAGCCGATCTCGATACTTGGTTCAAGGCATAACAAAGTGGTATCAAAGCTTAAGTTGTAGGATACTAGGATGCAAATTCATAGAGAGAGAGTGGGTCAATCAATAGGTCAAGATAGGATAAAGTAATATATTCACATATACTTAGGTTAATATGAACGTTAACAATGATTGGTATAGAATCCTATGGCATGTGAAGGCAGACATGGACATGCTAGGATGATGGGGGACTAATATGCATGCCATTTTTTTTTGTATGTTTTACATGTTGAGTTAGGTGATTAATTTCCAAATTTCAGATCAAAATTATTTGTAGGGAATTTTGTATGAATTTTTGAAGATCAGCATGCAGATTAGAACCTAGAAAAGTAGCAAAGAAGGACCGCCGGGGCTGAGAAGCCTTGGTTAGGGCAAGTTCTCCTACAATAAAACTACTGGAGGTAGAGGGGTGTACCTGACAATGTCTATGAAGATCGCAGCGAAGGGGTCTCTCATTCCTCGATGGATGCGGCCTGGAAAATCTAGCCAAAGACCCGCGGATATCTGGCTTTCTGCTCGGTGATCCGATTGAGGCTTGGCTGGAGTCGTTGGATTCGTAAGAACTCAGGGACCTGCAAACGACATGTCAGGGGTTAGAAAATTCACAAAGAAACTAGAAAACAAAGGAAAAATAGCAAGGAAAGGCTTCTTTTGGAGTGGGCGTTCAGGGATCTGGAGGGTTTGTTAGAAGTAGGAAGATGATTGCAAACACCGGGAAGAAGAACTCTCACAAACCCCTTTATGCACACAGCAGGGTATCACACAACTCAATAGAAGAACTCAAGGTTTTAATTCATATCAAAAATTAGATTTCATACAAGAGGCTAGGGTCCCTTAAATAGACCCTTAACCTTGGGCTCCAAGTAAGGGTACATAAGTCTTTACATAAGAATCCTCTTCCCTCTCAAACCCTAGCTAAAAAATAAGGAAGCATTAGGTAGAAAAAATCCCTAAAAATTCTCTTGACTTGGCCAACACTCCAAGGATGCCTAGGGGGGCATGTTGGGCTTCTAGGAGCAGCAAAAGGTCGGCCCAAAGGGGCTCGAGTGCATGGATTTGGGCCTCTGGAAGCTGGGATGGCCTGGTAGCCAGGTAGCAGGAATATTCCCTGGTATCTTGCTTCTTAGGGGCTTGGGCTTGGCACCTGGGCTTGATTTCTTTGGGCTAGGATGCAGATGGACCTCTGGAATCATGGATGCCCTTATCTATGAATATACTTTGGCATCTGGAAGGGAATCTTGGCATCTGGAGGGCATCTGCAAGAAATCAGGGTTTTCCTGAATTTTCCTCCTGGGGTCTTCAAATCTTCAAGCTGGGTTGGACTTGGGCTATACTTCCATGTCTTCAATCTAGATGGACTTGGTCTTCACTTGTATGATATAGTCTTGAGTCTTCAGTATGCTTGGACAGGACTCAAAAAAATAAAATTAGCTCAACATGAGCTGACTAGCATTGGACTGAACTAGCTTAACATAAGCTGACTAGTACAGAACTGAAATAACAACTCAAAAGACTCAAACAACAACTAAAAAAAGGACTCAGATGGGCTAAGCCCTTATTACAGATGGACTCATAAATTATTGATCAATTCACAGAGGGTTGAAAAGCCTCTGTCTTATTCTGGTACCTCCGGTGTCCCCACCAATTCTCCCGGGTAGGAGGAACTCGACCCTGTCGAGTGAAGATCAGACTGGCTCACATATCTCTCGAGAAGGTCTGGGTTGAGGCGTTGCAAGTCCTCTCGAGAAATCCACGAATCGTCCGACTCTGGCTGGCCTTGCCATCAGACCAGGAAGCATTGATAGTCACGGCCCCGGGTCGTGATGGCTTGATTGTCCAGGATACGCTCGATCTGTTCTCCTCTCTCAGGCCAATTTGTTAGTAGACACTCTGGGTTAGGGTCACTCACAATGAAAAGGAATAGGTTCAAAAGCCTCACTAGGTATCGCTGCCGGTTCCCTGTACTCAACCAGGTCTATAATATTGAAGGTAGAACTAATGTCCAAATTCGAAGGCATGTCTAACACCTAGGCATTTGATCCAACCTTCTCTATCACTTTAAAAGGTCCGGCTCTGCGAGCATGAAGCTTCTTTTAGGCCTAAGCCTAACCAAGATAGAATCCACTACATCAAATTCTTTGATCTATCTTCGGGAATTAGCCAGTTTGTTTAAAATTAGTATAGGTGGTGAACATGCTGGGCACATGCAGACTCCTAACAAATGATTCAAAAGACTCATACTAACACCTAACAGACTTGACTATGCATTCCTATAGAAGGAAATTTTATTGAACTCTTTGGATCTAAACCTAAGAGATTATAGGTTCCCTATGTTTGATCCTAGCTTGACATGCATATGAAAATTTACAGTGAACTCCTAGCAAATTCCAAAGAGTATGCCAGAAGTAAGATGCAAACCTAACATGCGTGATGAATGCATGCAGTATGCTAATCTCAGTTAAATGCAATCTAATAATCCTAGAAATGCTGGAGGTGTCAGGAAAGGGCAGAAAATAGGAAGTGGGTTCAGAATTAGTTTGGTAGGGTAGGGAAAAAGGTTCAAGGTTAGTTGGATAAAGTTCGATATAAGAAGGCATGTCAGGGACTAATCCTAGACTAATGAGGCTAACCTTACGAGGTTGCGATATATCTATGGGGTTTGCATAATGGAAGGATGGGTTACTAATCTCAGGAAAGAGGTCCTTAATGGGAACTATAAGAGGAGGCTCATCCTGAGGGTACTGATTCAAAGAGATCAAGTCCTTAACAAATTCTTCTAGTTCTTGTATTTTAGGACTAGACTCTATAATTTGGCTCTCCTCTATGGTTTCCTCAGGTAAGGCTCTAGTAGCCGTACCTAGGTTCTCTTCCTCTATTTGTTCTTCCACTATAGCTTTAGGTTGGATGTGGTCAAGGTCAACTACCTCTAGGTTGGCTTCTACCTGGGTATCTATTGGGTCAGCTAATTCTAGGTCATCTAAAGGTGTCTCCTCTTCTCCCTCATACTCATCCACTAAGTTTGCATCAGCTTCATACACTTCCGCGTTAATGTAAGCCTTGTCAATCTCAGGAATGGTTGGAGAAGGTCGGCTAGAAAAAAAATTGGCTAGGTCCTGGTTTCTGATTATGGACACTAATCCTAGTAGGTTCAGGTTGCCTAAAGGGTAGTGGCTCACTACTGGGCTCATATTTAGGGGTACTAATCCTATGGGGTTCAAGTTGACTAGGGGAAGCATGACTAGTACTAGATTGATACTTAGAGGTTATGGGTTCTCTGGGCTCATAGGACAAGGGTGCAGATCTATGGGTCATGGGATTATAGGATCTGGGGTCATAGGATTTTGGGTCAGCTCTATGGTCAGGTTCTAAGGATGGATCATGGTATGGGGTCCTCCTAAGGTTGGGCTATCTATATGGGTCAGGATATTGGGTCCTCCTAGGGTTGGACTCCCTATATGGGTTAGAATACTGGGTTCTCCTAGGGTTGGACTCCCTATATGGGTCAGAATATTGGGTTCTCCTAGGGTTGAACTCCCTATATGGGTCAGAATATTGGATGTTGGGTCTACCAGGCTCATAGGGTGTGGGTGCATAGGATCTATGATCATGGGATCTAGAGTCATAGGATCTAGGTTCATAGGTTATGGATTCATAGGTTCTAGGTTCATAGGATTTGGAGTCATAAGATCTATAGGTTGTGGGTATACTAGGCTTATAGGGAGAGGGTAAATACCTAGTCTATAAAATCCTGATTGGGTCTTCTAGGACTAACTTTAGGGATTGGGTCATGACGATGGGCTCTCCTAGGTTCAGCCTCAAGGTATGGATCAGGGTTTGGGGTCCTCCTAGGTTGAGGATTGTAGTACGGGTCAAGATAAGGGGCTCTCCTAGGTTCGACCTCATGGTATAGATCAGGGTTTGGGGTTCTCCTAGGTTGAGGGGAATCAAGATCTGGCTCAGACTGTGACCCATGGGTTTTTCTTGGGGTCCCTACCCAGACTTTTAACTGATCAAACCTATTGGCAAGATGGTCAATTTTATCATTGGTTTGAATACGAGACTGAGTTAACTGGGTCATCTAGGTAGCCATCTGGGCCATTTGATCAGCTAAGGCTTTCATTTGGGCTTGCAAATTTTCCATGGGTTCAGACATTTGTGAAGGAGGTGGGTGATATGAAACTCCTGATCTAGTGCTCATGCAAGACTTGATCAGACCGACTACAGGTAACTAGACCTAGAGTCTAAACTAGATGCTCAATCAGGGTGGCAAACTAGCCTATAGTAATCCTGTACTTAGCCAGGCAGGTGTAAGGGGAGTGTTAGGTCCCTGATTGCCAATCCTAGACACCAATCAGAGATTGGCCAGGTAGGCAGACCAGTACACAAGCCCTTCGGGATTGAATCCCTAAACCACCATTCTAGACACTGAGCACAAGGCACACATAGGTTATCTTGACACAATGATCTGACATGTAGCCCGGACCCGACCAGTTGGTGTCCCTAGCCCACTAGGAAAAATTAAGTATAGTTAATTTTAGGTTAAGGCTTGGGACCGAATGTAAGGGATGTGGTTTTGGGCTAAGGAGAGGTGATCAAATCCTCCCCCCATCTGATATAGCAAGAGTGCCCTTAAAAGTAAATTATGCAATGATGGCAGGCAGATGAGGATGCAAATTAGGGTTTAAATATTTTTGGTATTTTTGGAGAATATATATTTTTTTTTTGGGTGTTTTTTTAAATAGAAGAAAACTTGCAAATCATGGCCTAATATGCTGGAAATATACTAAAATTAAAAGATATGTAAAAGATGCTAAACAAAATCCTAAAACTTCCAAACTTGCCTTGCTGAAAAAAAACAGAGCTGAAAATTTACAGTTTGTATTTCGGCTTGCAGAAGATTCACAGGCTATAATAAAATCTGAAAAAATTCTTAAAATTACTGTGAATTATGTTGAATCCATAAAAATAAATTTCAGAATTTTTTGAATTTTTATCAGGAAAAATAATTAAAATAACAGAGCATATACGGACTAAAAATTACAGAAAACAAGCCCTAATCTAAGCTCTGATACCAAATGATGGGGGGCTAATATGCATGCCATTTTTTTTGTATGTTTTACATGTTGAGTTAGGTGATTAATTCCCGAATTTCAGATCAAAATTAATTGTAAAGGATTTTGTATGAATTTTTGAAGATCAGCATGCAGATTAGGACCTAGAAAAGTAGCAAAGAAGGACCGCCGGGGCTGAGAAGCCTCGGTTAGGGCAAGTTCTCCTACAATAAAACTACTGGAGGTAGAGGGGTGTACCTGACAATGTCTGTGAAGATCGTAGCGAAGGGGTCTCTCGTTCCTCGATGGATGCGGCCTGGAAAATCGAGCCAAAGACCCGCGGATACCCGGCTTTCTGCTCGGTGATCCGATTGAGGCTTGGCTGAAGTTATTGGATTCGTAGGAACTCAGGGACCTGCAAACGACATGTCAGGGGTTAGAAAATTCACAAAGGAACAAGAAAACAAAGAAAAAATAGCAAGGGAAGGCTTCTTTGGGAGTGGGCGTCCAGGGATCTGGAGGGTTTGTTGGCAACAGGAAGATGATTGCAAATACCGAGAAGAAGAACTCTCACAAACCCCTTTATGCACACAGCAGGGTATCACACAACTCAATAGAAGAACTCAAGGTTTTAATTCATATCAAAAATTAGGTTTCATACAAGAGGCTAGGGTCCCTTAAATAGACCCTTAACCTTGGGCTCCAAGTAAGGGTACATAAGTTTTTACATAAGAATCATCTTCCCTCTCAAACCCTAGCTAGAAAATAAGGAAACATTAGGTAGAAAAAATCCCTAAAAATTCTCTTGACTTGGCCAACACTCCAAGGACGCCTAGGGGGCGTGTTGGGCTTCTAGGAGCAGCAAAAGGCCGGCCCAAAGGGGCTCGGGTGCATGAGTTTGGGCCTCTGGAAGCTGGGGTGGCCTGGTAGCCAGGTAGTAGGAATATTTCCTGGTATCTTGCTTCTTAGGGGCTTGGGCTTGGCACCTGGGCTTGATTTCTTTGGGCTAGGATGCAGATGGATCTCTGGAATCATGAATGCCCTTATCTATGAATATACTTTGGAATCTGGAAGAGAATCTATGCAGATGGACCTCTGGAATCATGTTGTGTGTCGGAGTGGTCAAGAGCCAAAGTACCAAGCACCTTAAACTTCTCAAGGAACCCTTACTAACTGAGTACCTCAAGAAGGATAGCAACAAGGAGGAGGATAGCAGAAGTCAAGAATTCAAGGATGGGTGTATGCACTCACACAACAGGATGCCAACGCTTCTAATTCGATGATGACAAGAATGATTAGGTTATTTTCTAGTAGTGTTTATGTTCTGTTTGATGCTGGTGTTACATACTCTTTTATATCAGCTAGACTGGTTAAAGAAAAAATAAGTTGACTCCAATATCTCTAGAAACCAATCTCTGTGTTTTTACACTGAGTGGAGATGTCATTCTAGTTAACCAAATCTATGAGGATTACAAATTGAATATCGAAGGTAGGGAGATGGAAGTAGATTTGATAATCCTAGAGATAAAAGACTTTGATATAATTCTTGGGATGGATTGGTTAGCAGCATATCATACTTCTATCAATTACTTTGAGAAGATAGTAAAATTTTGGATCCCTAGCCAGCTGAAGTTTGACTTTGTGGATAGCAAGTTAACCTCTCAGTGGAGGGTGATCTTAGCTTTTAATGCCAAATGACTCCTTAGGAAAGGTTATGAAGGGTTCCTAGCAGCAGTGATGGATATGCAATAAGAAGAGCTCAAATTAAAAGACATTCTTATTGTAAAAGAGTTTCCAGAGGTCTTTCTAGATGACCTGCTAAGATTGTCTCTTGATAGAGAAATCGAGTTCTCCATTATCTAATACTTGGTACTGGAGCCATCTTCAAAGCTTCATATAGGATGGCTCTGGCTGAATTGAAAGAGCTTAAGGAGCAATTGCAAGAGTTGCTAGATAAAGGATTGATCAGACCTGGTGTGTCTCTTGAGGATGCTCCGGTATTATTTGTGAAGAAGAAGGATGATAGTTTTCGACTTTATATAGACTATCGAGAGTTAAATAAGATGACAGTATGGAATAAATATCATTTATTGAGGATTGATGATCTGTTCGATCAATTACAAGGGGTACAAGTATTTTTAAAAATTAATCTTCATTCCGGTTACCATCAATTAAGGATAAGGGTTGAGGATGTACCTAAGATAGCCTTTTGAACCAAATATGGACATTATGAATTCCCAATCATGCCCTTCGATCTAACAAATGCACCTGCAGCTTTCATGGACCTTATGAATTGGGCATTCAGGCCCTACTTAGATCAGTTTGTAGTGGTATTCATTGATGACATATTAATTTATTCAAAAAACTGACAAATACATGAAGAACACCTAAAAATAGTATTGCAAACACTCAAGGATGAGAAGTTGTATGCCAAGTTATAAAAGTATGAACTTTGGTTGGATAGAGTCTCTTTTCTTGGATATGTTATCTCCAAGAAAGGTGTTTCTGTGGACCCAAGAAAAGTGGAGGCAGTAGTAAACTAGAAAAGATCCGCTAATATATCTGAAGTTCATAGTTTCTTGGGAATGGCAGGTTATTATCGAAGATTTGTAGAAGGATTCTCTCTTACTGCCATGCTTCTAACCCGCCTGACCCAAAAATGAATAAAACTTAAATGGACATATAAATGTGAGCAAAGTTTCCAATAGTTGAAAAGATGATTGATGACAGCTCTAACGCTAACTGTTCCTACTGAAACAGGAGATTTTACCATATACAATGATACATCTCGCAAGGGTCTAGGCTATATACTAATATAAAATAGGAAGGTAATAGCTTATTGCCTATAAACAGTTGAAGCCGTATGAGTCTAACTATCCTATACATGACTTGGAACTAGCAAATGTGATTTTTGCTCTAAAAATATGGAAGCATTATTTGTATGGTGGCCATTGCAAGATTTTCATAGGTTATAAAAGTTTAAAATATATCTTCACTAAGAAGGAGTTGAACTTAAGACAAAGAAGATGGTTGGAGTTGCTAAAGGATTATGACATGACCATCAATTATCTCCAAAAAAGGCAAATGTTATAGCAGATGCTTTAAGTAGGAAATTCTTGAATAAATTGGCAGCTTTACTTACTAATCAAAAATATATCATATTAGATTTGGAGAGATCTAAGATTGAAGTACGATTACATGATCCTGAAATTCAACTAGCTAATCTTATGGTACAACCTATCCTGATTGAAAGAATTAAATCAGCTCAAAAGGAGGATCTAGAGCTATAGATGATTAGGAAGATAGTGGAGTATGGTGCCCAGTCTGAATTATGTATATATGCAGATGATATCTTGAGGTTGGGTAGCAGATTATGTGTTTCTAAGGTTCTAGGATTAAAAAATGAGATCCTGGAAGAGGCGCACAGTTCAGCTTATACAATGTGCTTGAGAGGTACAAAGATGTACCGAAATTTTAAAAACAACTTTTGGTGGCCTAGTATGAAGAATGATATAGCACAGTATATGGCTCAATGCCTGATATATCAACAGATAAAAGCCAAGCATCAGAGACCCGCCAGACCGCTACAATCCCTCATGATCTCTTAGTGGAAATGGGAACATATTGCCATGGACTTTGTGACAAGCTTGCCCAAAACCCCCAAGGGTAATAATGCAGTGCAGGTGATTGTGGATCAATTGACAAAATTAGCTCATTTCTTATCCTTTCGGGTCGGTCTCTCTTTGGAAAGATTAGCAAGCTTGTACATAGAACAGATCGTGAGATTACATGGAATTCTGACTAATATAGGATTGGATCGAGATAGCAGATTTATTTCATAATTTTAGAAGAGCCTTCACAAAGCCCTTGGATCCAAATTAAATTTCAGTATAGCATTTCATCCCCAAACTAATGGACAATCAGAACGAACCATCCAAATTTGAAAGATATGCTAAAGGCTTGTATCATGGACTTGGGTGGTGCTTGGGACAGTCACTTATCATTTATAGAATTTGCTTATAATAATAGTTATCAAGCCAGCATTCAAATGGCACTTTTTGAAGTATTGTCTGGCGGGAAGTGTAGATCTCTCATTTGCTGAGACGATGTAAAAGAAAGAAAGTTATTGGGTCCGAAAATAGTGCAGTAGATGATGGATAAAGTTCAAGTGATCAAAGAACAGCTATATACAACTCAGAGCAGGTAGAAAAGCTATGTTGACAAGAGGAGGGAGCTAGAATTTCAGATAGGTCATCACGTTTTTCTAAGAATTACTCCCACTAAAGGCGTGATGAGATTAGGAGTGCGAGGCAAGTTAAGCTCAAGATATGTAGGTCCATTTGAGATTTTGGATAAGGTCGAGAAGGTGGCCTACCGACTAGTACTACCACTAGCCTTATCAGGTATGCATAATGTATTTCATGTATCAATGCTACGAAGGTATATTCCAAATCCCGACCATGCAATAGAGTATAAGCCATTGTAGCTTCGTTAGGATCTGACCTATGAGGGGTTTCCACACGGATCATTGATAAGAAGGACCAAGTGTTACGATACCGGACCATACCGTATATGAAGGTACAATGAAGTAATCACAACGAAAGAGAGGCTACGTGGGAGCTTGAGATAGAAATGAAAGACAGGTATCCACAACTCTTCAAACTTTAGGTTTACTAAAATTATTTTAAGAGAGAAGAATATAATACCCGATAAAAAAAAGGAAAGGGAGTGATGGGGGAGGAAGACTCCCACCTAGAGTCTTCCTCTCCTCCAATCCCGTCGAGAAAAAGGAAGAAGGAAGAGGCCCAAGAACCGTACCCTCCTAATGCTATAAAATGATCTCTCTTTTTCCCTGTCCGGCACAACCCACACCACCTACTGCTGGCAATGATAAATCCATGGAAGTCTCCAATGATCGGCCAAGGAGACTTCACCGGAACTAAAGTAAGCTCACCATCTTCATTCCTATTGTCCGGGGGGGCTGTCATGGGGTGTTGGCCGGCGAAGCATCAGGATGAGGTCTGGATAGAACCTTCATGAGTTTGGCCCTTTTTTTCCTTCCTATCCGTCGACCATCGATGGTGGGGCAACCGCCGGAGTGGTCTCCTTATCCGTCCCCACCATCATGAGCGGGAGGGAAGAGGAAAGGTGGAGCCCCTATTCGGCCCAATGGAAGAAGAGGAGGGAGAGAAGAAGAAAAGAAAAAATGGATACGGGATACCCCCTATTCAATGGAGAAGGAGAGGAGATGGGAAGGAAAAAAAGAAGAGGAGAGAAGAAAAGAAAAGGAAAGGAAAAAAAGAAAAAAAGGAAAAAGCGAAGGAAAGAAAAGAAAAGAAAAGAAAAAAAAAAAAAAAAAGAGGAGAGAGAGAGAGGAGAGAGAAAGAAGAGAGAGAAAAGAAAAAAAAGTAATTAATATTGAAAGGAGAAACCGAAAGTTTCTTTACCTGAAAAATTGTGAAGGGTATCAACGGATAGACCACTAATAAGATTCGGATAAAAGGTTTTGGATTCATAATTTCTATAAAATTATTTATTTATATTAAAAATTATTATTATAGGAAAATAGTATTATGAGCAGAAGGGTGTTGAGCGAGCTCCGGGTGCGAACTTATATCGGATGTATTTGAATTGTCTCCAGGTAGGTAAGGATTTTTGTATATAATCATCAATATATACACTTTACACTGCATAGTTTTATTCATGAGCATGTATCAGTATTTGTACATTGTTTATATTTTAATAATGGATAATTATATTTACTGGCTTGATACTACCATATTTCTTATATTATATTTGGATGTTTTGGAAAATGATACTGGTTTGAAAATTCTTGAATTAAATATGATTTGACAATCATGTAAAGATTTAGTTTAATTGATAATTAAAAAAAGAATATTTTGGACTAGCCACGCCACACCAAGAATAGCCAAGCCATAGATTGATAATACATGTAATAGCCAAATCATAAATGGATAATACATGGAATAGTCGACCACGAATGGATAGTATATGAAATAGCCGAGCCATGAATGAATAGTACGTAGAATAGCTGAGTCACGAACAGATAGTACATTGATTAACCTGACCACGGATGGATAGTGCATAATCGATTTAAGATATGCCATCATGGACTGAACGTGATTGTGGTTAGTCCAAATCCTAAAAAAGATTATTGATCAAACTGAATATGAAATGATTTATGATAGTTGAGATATCTTGGATGTATAATATGATATTTATTATGTATAGTTTAGAATTATTATTTTTTTAGTATTTTTTATTTATATAATTATAGATGAAATTGTATGAAAATACTTATTGGACTTTAAAACTCACTCTCCATTTCTTTATTTTTTAGAGCCGCATGATGCATAACATGAGATGAGAACGAATGTAAGACTACGTATCAGAATCTTTATTTATTTAGTCCTCTTTCTGATACCCATGTAACAAATAAATTGACCATTTAATGATCGTGAATTAACGAGTTGATTATTTAATTATTATTAAATTATTTCAATGATATTTAGTTAATTAAATTAAGTTTTAATTTTAGTAAATGATAAAAATCTTTTGTACTCGAACCTAACATGGCCTCTATGATGATACCTAGGATTTGTGCGACCGGACGCGTAACCGATCCCGGTACTAAATTCGAGACATAACATTTAAACATGTCATCAGACACTAATTGGCTGTAACCAAAATGATACTATTAAGACATTCTAAAAATTATTTTTCACATAAGTGATAAAAAGTTTTTTTTTTTTTTTTTTTTTTTTTTTGAGAGAGAGAGAGAGAGAGAGAGAGAGAGAGAGAGAGAGAGAGAGAGGTGATGTGTGACATGCTCATAAAAACATCAACCTGCCCATGCTCTCATGCTGCTTTCATCTAAGGACCCAAGCATTTCTCGGTTTCTACCATCAATACAGACTACAAAAAAAGCATGACCTCCTTTTCACCCGATTAATGATGAAAAAAAAAAAAACACAGCTAGAACCTGGTTGCATATAGACCACCAAGAGAAGGGGAAAAAAAAAGCTAGCTTCACAAAGTTCTTTTCTTCCATGTCTCTGATGCCTAACTTGGCAAGGATGCATCATAACTTTGATTAAACTCCTCTAGTGAGAAGCCCTGCATACTCCAAAACAAGTTGATTTATATGAAGACAGCAAAAATAACATGGTTAAACATTGGAATTCAACATTGATTACCTAGATGTAACAGCAACAACATACATAATTGAAGCATCAAATATTTAGAAAAATAATGTTGCCTTTTCCATCAAAAATTATATCGTTCTAGAAGATATGATGACACAGGTGCTCTTCGAATGTTATTGCTGACAGCATTTCCAGTACCATACTTCACATAACACAAATTACATGCCTCTGTATATTTAACAACAACGTAGTACTTTTTCGTTAAAAAAACTATATCACAATAAATGATAAATGCTTAAAAAAATAAAAAATATACAATGTTGTCAAAACACAAAAGAAGAACCAAAAGAAAATGCTCATCCTTTTCATGTTCTGGTTTCATAAAAAATGTGCAGGTTCGATTATAAAACTCGATAAGCAATAAAATGACAGCTCTACTTTTGTAACATGCCAGCAGGTTTTTCTCTTTGGCAGCATCTGTGAATTGCTACTCAAGTTTACTAAGATTTTGAGTTTCTAAAATTAGGCCTCTCAAATGCATGGAAATTCACTGATGAAGAACCGCCATGCGATGATGCATTTTGACCATTCCATGCTTGGACCAATGAACTGACAAACTTAATTGAGGCCTTTGCAGCTCAGAGGTCAGGTATCTATATCCATCAAGCCAGCAAGAGCAGATGCAGATCATCATGCATTAGAAGTACATACAGATGCAATTATGATATTACATAGACCAATTTACTTTGAAAAAAGTAATTTCTATTTAAGCTTTGCTTTCTGACAACGTTATTTGATGCTAATTTGTGCTTTACGGTTGCTAGTATGATGACTGTATGTGTTTCAACTTTCAAGTGATCTTATAATAAGAGTGCATATTCAAGAGTTAAGCTGGCACATGACAACCAAAGATGAAGCTTAGAAGGCTTAACATGCCAGATCATCAGAACATAAACTACTAATATACAAAACAATCTAGATTCTAAGAAAAAAAAATTCTTGCAGAAATTTGTGTATCTTTTTGGTGTCCAATAAGAAAGCTGTGTCATCTACTTTCTGATGTCAATCAATGCATCTCAATACTTTATATGGTACAGCATGGTGCATTACCATAAACTAAAATTTAAAAAAAAAAGAAACCTAATAGATGCAGGCATGATATGCTGTAAGTCAAACCTCGTAGCTGTTAAACTTCAAGCATTCAAATATGCAGAGCAGGATCGATTAAAAATTGATATCTTAATATCTTTCACAAATCACAACAAAAATAATGACTAAAGAAATTTTAATATAACTATTTCACCAGTAATGCATGCTTATGTTTCAGAGCCTACAGATAACATGCTATTTGTGAAGAAAAGGTCAGCATAAACACTAATACTATTTTACATTTGGTAGCTTCATCTGCATGAAGTTACACATTCGATGAAGCAGAAAGCCACACTTACAATGCCATGTGACAATTGTTGGATTAAGCAATTTTAATATAGGTACACCTACACTACTTAGCAAAGATACTTATCAGAACATAGATGGCATAAGATGTCAGCATCTTGTTTCCAAAACTGAGTGCCCCAAAATATTTTGGAGTGCTGTATGTATAAAAGAAAAAAAAAATTCATTCAGTGTCTACGAGTACATAGCTAGAGGTCATGGCTTCAAAACCTAATCCACATTCATATGTTCTTTTATGCTCATTTATCTTAGGAAACTTGGAGTTGAACATTCAAGCAATTGTTCTTGGACTTGCCAATTAATGAGCTTCAGCATAATAAATAGAACTGGACATGACTAATTATTAAGCCAACATAGACCTGGGCCCAACTCAAGAAAACCCAACTTAGATTTGGCCAGGACAACAACCCAACTGATCTCTTCCTCTAACAAGGCAGCTGGGTGAGGCAGCAGGGCAAAGACTCTCTATCTGGCTTGCTTTACAAACAGGCCAATGGACCATGACAATAAAGTTGCAACAGGGTCCATATTAATTTATCTTATGAACTGTACTGTAAAATGGATCTCCACCAGCCCCATAAAACATTTAATAAATTGTTGCTACAGAATTACAATCAAATAAGAACATATCAATGTCTATCTTAAAAGCTCAACCAACATTTAAGGGAAATGCTGTTGCCATCACACAAGATTGTAGGATATCATATCTAAGCATGCTAACCTTGTAAAATTTCCTCCTTGGATTCCAATCTCCCTAGTATAAAGTAGCGCCCTTTTATTCACACCAGAGTTTCCAGACCAAAATCAGCTTCTTCTACATACTTCAACAATTGGCATCTTCCACCAATTGCATTTACCAAACCCACTTACCACAGAACACATAAAGTTGTTGTATGAAGGCAATGTCAGTGAAAAATAACACAAGAATAACCGTTATGTTGCAGTGGGCTAGTTGTTTCCTTAAGTTCTTAGTCATTTGCTGAACCAAACTGACAAGACACAACCTAAAATTTATATCTTTCAACATTTTCTCTTTTTTTTTTTTTTTGATAATCTGGTGTATTCATTGCACAGAACGAGGATGAAAAGAACCAAAAAAATCAGCCATAATAAGTTCCTAAGCTGTATAGGGGCAGTATGCCAATCAGACCAGAGCACAAAACCCGAATGATTAGCCATATAGGAGGCCACCCAGTCAACGGCAGAGCTGGCCTCCCTATAAACATGCCTAATCGAAGTACAGACGCAGCCCTGCAGCAGAAAGCGGATATCATGGATGATAGGATGAGCCGACGGAGCTGAAGTTGTCCGAGTGATCCAAGAGATAACAATGGCTGAGTCCCCCTCAATAATCAATCAGTCAAGATGAAAGACCTGACGAGCATACCTAATCCCGGCCCACGCAGCATACAACTCTGTAGCAGGGATGGAGGAATCCAATAAGGAGAAACCTTCGGCAGCCAGAAATCCAAGGCGGGAGTCCCGTATAACAAAACCCGCACCTCCCAACCTTCGACGAAAACTCCCGTCGAAGCTGACAGTGAAGAAAAGCGGAGGAGGGGGTTCCCAAGAGATAAAAACCCTACAGAATGCTCAAAGAGTGGATAGAGAACCCCAGATCTCCGAAGACCTCGCTGTCGACCTCCAATACTCAATAGCAGAACATTTGGCTCTCTCCACCACCATCCTGGAAGAGCATCTAGCAAATGTAAAAATCCGCTCATTCCTGGATATCCAGGTGTGGTATGCCAGATAAGCAATGAATGAGACCTGAATAGTAGAGCCCATCCTCAGAAGAGACAAGGAGTCGACTGTGTGATCTGCATGGGAGGATAAGTCGTCAATCCCAGCCATCCGCCAAATCAGCATAGCACAACTACATAGAAAGATGGCATGAGGCAACGACTCGCCCGGAATCCCACAAAAAGGACAATCAGAATTTATGGGGATGCCTCTAGAGATAAGGAACTCACGAGTAGGAAGTTGAAGCCAGGCGAGTTTCTAAATAAAAAGAGAGACCCTAAGATGAACCGGTAATGTCCAGATCTAGCAATAGCTCCGAGGCATAATAGGCTCCGGGGAGGATAGAACCATGAGGTCAGAAATCGGTGCACGAGAGGAGGTCGTATGCCTCCAAACTCTGGTGTCCAAGCAAGGGTGAACTAGCAGGATGATGGAAAGAACCCGAAGGCCAAGGATATTCCCAAAGATGGAAAACACAGCATTTTGATCCCATCTGGCCTGACCATGAATCAATATATCGGAAATGGAAATGGTCGGGGGCGTGTGGACCAAAATGAATGTAGGTCACCTTATCAAAGGAGTATCAAATATCCAAGGATCAAGCATGAATCTAATCGAAGAGCCATCCCCAATCACCCAGGACAAGTGAGGGATAATAAGCGGCGCCCTGGACACCATCTCTCTTCAGATAGCTTAAGAATTCCTAGGAGGTCTGCGAGAGACATCAGGATCCATAGGAATATCACCATACTTGGCTCTCATAAAAGAAGACCACATGATGTCCGGACATAAAAAGAATTTGGCAATATGTCTCGAGAGAAAAGCCTCCCGCCTAACAATGAGAGAGGGAATACTCAGGCCTCCCGTATGAGTCGGCTAGCAAACAATCTCCTACCTCATCAAGTGAATCCTCCTGCGAGCAGAAGAGGAATCCCAGAGGAAAGAACGTATCGTCTGCTCCACCTTGAGAATAACACACTTAGGGATAATAGCATTTGAAAGCATATAAATAGGGAGAGAAGCAAGGACCGAACGAATAAGGGTAAGCCTGCCCATAGAAGAAAGAGATCTATCTTGCCATCCGTCGATCCTCTCCCTCGCAGCCGCCAAAAACGGAGCACACTCATTCCTGGATAGTCTGGTACCAGAAATGGGAACACCCAAGTAATAAAGAGGTCCCTGGCGCTCCTGAATACCAAGAATATCAAGAACCCTGTAGCGAAGTCTAGAGGAAGCTTTCGGACTGAAATATATACCAGATTTTTGTAGATTGACCCTCTGGCAAGAAGCATAGCAATAATTCTCCATTACTCTCCGAAATTCCTAGGCATTGATTACTGACGCCCGACCGAGAAGCAGACAATCATCAGCAAATAAAAGATGAGAAATCAGAAAGGCACCTGGCACGGGAATATAAGGTTGGATAACCGAGTCCCGCACAACCGCAGACAATGATCTGGAAAGGAAGTCAGCGCAAATAATGAATAAAGAAGGGGACAGAGGATAACCTTATCGAAGACCATGGTCGAGTAATGCATGACATGATTTTAGAAATCCAAATGGGATGAAAACCAAAATCCGCCAAGGTCATGATGAGAAAGGTCCAATTGACACAATCATAAGCTCTCTCCATATCCAGCTTGATTGCCATCAGGCTGCAATGCTGAGAAGCAAGACGGAGATCATGCATGAATTCCTAGGCAATAAGAATATTATCGGAGATATTATGACTTCTAATAAAAGCGCCCTGCTCCGGGCTAATCAACTGAGGGAGAATGATCTTCATTATATTGGCCAATAGCTTGACGCAGACTTTATAGAGAGTGTTGCATAAGCTAATAGGCCGAAAGTGAGAAGGTACAGAAGCATCGGCTCGCTTAGGGACGAGGGCAATGAAAGTTTGCTTCCAATAAGAGGGCATACTTCCGGAATCAAAGAATAGTTGAATAGCAGCAACCATATCGATACAGAGAATATCCCAGAAAGTCCGAAAGAAAAATGGAGGGAAGCCGTCAGGATCCAGAGCTTTATCTTCTTCTAGAGACCAAAGTGCAGATTTTACTTCCTCCTCTAGGACCAGAGTCAAAAGCATAGAATTTTGGAAGGCAGAAACTGAAACCAAAGGAGGATAAGAAGAGATAGAATGAGAGATAATGGTGGGGACCGTCCACCTGGAAGTGAAATATGGAGCAATTCCCTTCTTATGTCAGCTTCGTCCTCTATCCAGCCAGCCTGATCAGAATGTAGAGCTTGGATCCTGTTAGTATGTCTCCTGATGATAATAGCATGGTGGAAAAACCGGATGTTTTTGTCACCCTCCTGCAGCTATTGAATCCTGGATTTTTGTCTCTAGAGCACCTCTTGTTTCTGTAGGAGAGAATGATGAAGAGCGAGAAAGCTCCGCAAAACCTCCAAGTCTTCATCAGATAAGATCCCATTGGTGTCCTCCTTCACCTGCAAAGAATCAATAGAGGCTTCGACAGACTTAAGTTGATTCATAAGATTACCCACCTCCATCCTGTTCCACCAGAGCATGCGTCTCTTAAGAAGGTCCAACCTCTTGGAGATCCTATAAGCAGCATCACCCCGAATCGGCGTTCTCCAAACATCCTGCACAATCTTTTTGGACTTAGGATAGGAAAGCCATAATTTCTCATATCTGAAAGGCATGGGCCTCCGAGCAGAAAGATTCATAGATAAGAGAATAGAAGAGTGATCAGATGCAATACGATATGATCCGGATAGAGAGTAAGTCAAGACGGAGTAGCATAGTATCTATCCAATCTCTCCCAAACCTTAGCAAGGCCAGATCGATTACTACACCAGGTATGGCGAGGTTCCAGGGATCCCAAATCCATCAGACCATTACTGTGGATGAAATTGGAGAATTCCCTAGAGCCCACATCCTGGATAAAAGGTTTACCACCACGCTTATCCTCCAACCGGTCAATTGAGTTAAAGTCCCCAGCAACCACAGTTGGAATCCCCTGATCAATCAATACCGATGCCTCCTCCCAGACCGTTCTCTCTCTGTATACAACATACTTGCATAGACGCCGCATAGAAGCCAAGAAGGCTAGTTCGGCTTCGAGACTACAATTACCACAAGCTGAGAGGATTGGTGAAAAACGTCGACTCTGACAGAACCCATGTCCTAGGTGACAATAATACCTCCTGCCAAACCTTGTGAAGGCATAGAATAAAATCCTAATCACATGGAACACGACGCCTCAGGCCATCGAGACTAGGACCAGAAATCCTAGTCTCTAAAAGAACACATATTTGTGAGTTATACAACTGAAGATACCTGTGATAAGTAGATAAAAAGGAGGGCTTTTTGGCTTCCTAACATTCCATACAAAAGTTTTCATAGCAAAAAGTCAAACCTTTGGACCGGACCCCTGCCCGGCCTCAACCCTTACCACAACAACCATGGACTTCTTGATCCCAGGGCCCGACCCCCCTTCCTCCACTGAGACATTCGCCTCACCCTTCTGGAGATTCCTCCAACAGATTCTAGCGCCAACTTCACCTTGTTATAGACCAGCTGATGGCCCCCTGAGTCCCAACCACCAAGCCAGAAGAACCCTCTGGACCCCCCTTAGCTCCTAAGACCTTTGTTGGGCTGGTGCTCGTCTCAGGAATAGAAGAAGACTCTGCTGGCAGTGAACTAGCCTTCCCAGATCCCACCTGAGGCCCTGCAGGGTTCTACGGAAGAACCTTCCCAACTCCCCCCTGAACGACTGGCCCAGTCAACCCAGAAACTCCACTTGTCTGGGCCTGAGACGAAGCCCCTGCAACCACCAGGTCATGAACAAGCCCCGCAAGCCCCACATCCCCAAGGAATCAGAATCCCCTGCAGACACTGTCTCCCCTCGAACACCACCAGCCCTCGAAGCCACCCCAAAGGACCCAGCACCACCTGGGAGCTGGTCACCCCTCACAGACCCTACATCCCCTGAACTCCTTGCCACAGACTTCACAGAAGAGACCACGGCCACGACCTTACCCTCCATCACACCGTCAACCCTCCCAACCCCAGAGGAAAGCTCCGACCCAGGAGCATCCACCAGCCCTCCAACCCTAGAGGAAAGCACCAACCCCACCCCCTTCTTGGCCACCACCTCCCTGCCATCCCTAGACTTCCCCTCCACCCTCCTCCATTCCTTTTTCAAATCCCTTTTCCTACCCTCAGGGGACCCGGGAAGACGAGCCATGGCCAAGTTTCCCTGACCCACAGATTTTCCACCATCATCCACATTCAGAGAGGGTTTGGGGGGGCTAACCTGGTCCGGTAGAGTGGAGTTGGACTTGAGTGAGGAAGGGAAAGTAGACCTTGATGGACTCATGCTACGCTTCAGGGAGATAGCCCCATATTCGATCATTTGTTAATCCTTTTGGCCCACCTCGGCTGGAATGACTTCCATGCAGTCAGCTATAGCAACAAAGAACCCCCCCGCTCCCTTCAGTGCTCCTCCACCATCGGACAGATCGGAAGCAAATGCTTCAAGGGACCGCCTCAGCGCCATTTTTGAAGGCTTTTGCCATCCCTCTGAATCGGGTGGCGAACTGGGGGTTGAAGATAACCGAGTGGGAGAAGAGCGAGAGGGGGAGGAAGACGAGGGATCATACGAGGACACCGGGGCCTTACCTCTATCGGAACCCACTCTGCCCTTCCATGGGACACCTTCTAGACGAGGTTGGCGCACCCTCGTAGCGACAAGCCATGGTCCAAAGGTGTGTTTCCCCCACACCTAATAGCTTGGACCCTGGTTCGTTGGAGTCCCGTTTCAGGCCACTTGCCTCCCCTTGTTCCATAACGAAGTTCTCCGGGCACATGCCGGAGTTCCTTGAATCATTCCTCAGGTTCTCTTCCAGGAAGTTGCAGACATCCACCAAGTGACCCATCCTACCGCAATGGAAGCAAACCGAAGGGAGATTTTCGTACACAAATTGCTGCCAAAATACAGTAGTTATCCCTTGAATAAGGACTCCAGGTAACAGCGGCTTGGATGCGTCGAGCTCCATACAGACCCGAGCAAATCCTGCTTTCCTCATCAAATCCGTAAAGTTATCCAGAAATAGAGGAGTACCTGCCTCTCCTGCCACAGCAATAATCGTCGAAATGTTTCCAATACTCTAGTGGAAGCTCCGGCAAGTGCATCAAGACTACGGTTCTGTTGACCGGGCTTCTACCTGGGAGAAAATCTGACTGCCATGGAGCCAACGCCATCAGCTGGCCTCCCACATACCAGGGCCCAGACTGCAGAACCCTGGCACAATCTTCCTTCGTTCCCACGCGGATAACGATGTGATCCTCGCCAACTGAGAAGACCTCCGGTTCGATGGGTAGTTGCAGCTTCAACCGAACCTCCTTCGCCATCGAAGATGATGAAACTCGACAACCAGGCTCCGAAAAATGATGGCCAGTCCCTCCCACTTTCGGCGAGACTCGTCAAGCAGAGAATCCGGCATCACCGGAACCTTGGAGAAGCTCTGCTGGAGGCGTTCAATTTCATCCTCCGAGAGCTTGTACGATGACCAAATCGGCACTCGAGGCAGGCCATGCACAACCTCCGCCCATGAACACTCTTCCACTCCCTTTCCATCGGAGTCGGAAGCTCCAGTCTTTCGATTGGCTACCTATTCAGCCATCCCCTGGCCCAAAACCCTAGCCATCACGAAACCCTAACCACCACATTTTCCCTTTTATCATAGAAAATCAAGTAAAGTTGTAAGAGAAGATATAAGAAAGAAATATCAGAGGTAAGGTTTTATCATTGAAACATCAGTTATTTAAGCCCCTTTAGATTAGTAGGAAAATCCAAAAAAAGGAATGTGCTTGCCCCATCTGAGAAGGTAAATATAAATAAAACCTTCATCAAACTACAACACTAAATGCTAACGGAGAATTTTTAAGTTCTTGAGGAATGCACCATATCTACAGTATATGCAACCTAACAAATCAGCACGAGGAATTAGAATTCCACGGACATTCCAAAGAACAGGTAATTATTAAATGGATAAAATGTCATGGTTGGTCTCGTTTTCTAGATTTGCCCAACATGAGGCAAAGTTCCATAAAATATTTTAATTACGTCGGCTTTACGTGTGACATATCCATGCATTCTTGTAAGTTATTTGATGAGTAGCACATAAAGCAACTGAAATGATGAACTTTCTTTAATTTAATTCGGGAAAAAAAAAATTTAAAACACCAGAAAAAGAAAAGCAGAGGAAGCCAATACAGTTACGGCATAACAAATGATAAATATCCCAAGAGCGCATCCAAGAAGAGAATGTTGACGAAAGATACTGAATCAACACACTGTTGAATCACAAATGCTAATTCCTAGTGCTCACCGGATGCTTTAGCTGAAAGCTTTTCCAAGAAAGAACCGACATTAATCTTACGGGACAAGAAAAGAAGAGCCTAATTAGGCGTAAAATATTTCGAGTTAATATCTTGTAGTGAAATCATAATCCAGAACAATTCTTGAAGCAAGAGAAAAGAGAGGAAGAGCATCAAAAAGCGTCGAAGAATTCGCATACCCTCAATTTTCAACCTTCTTGTGTCGTACCAACAAGGTCGGTGTCACGGAGAGAACAAATGAAAGCACGATTTTCAAAAACCCCAGCACACAGAAGCGAATCACCTCATCTAAGGGAGAATCGACATTGAATCGCTTCAAATTGAGCTAATCCGAGAGATAATGGGCGCCTTTCATGACCGGCTGGAACTCGGAGCTCTCCCCAAGATACTTGAGCGGGGCCGAAGGCAAGTCGCAGATATTAGAGTCCACGTATTTCCCCGATCTTCCTCCGGCAACGGCGGCGGCGGAGCCTGCCGCCATGGGAGCAAAAAGGAAAGCGGAGGAGAGACGGAGTACGAGGAACGGTACGTGACTGGTAGGCAGTGTCCAAGAAATACGAACCTCGCCGGGTCACGGCTTGCCGTGCCCAGAAAAACGTTACCGTCACCGATCCCGTTTCCGTTGAGAAACGGTTCTTGATATTAATGAGATAAAAAAAAAAAAGAAGAAGAAAGAAAGAAAAAGAAAACGAGGGAGAAAAAACGGTTTCTCGATGCTACGTAGACTCAGCTGGCCTTTTAGGCAGGACAGAGGGGACAGTAACAAGTTTCACCGGTTCACCATTTACATATGCGGCGAGTTGAGGAGTTTGGTTGCACCATCATTAATTAAAAATAAAAAAATAGATATTTTGCACTTGGATTGGTGACCACTCAAGACTGCATTTTATATAATCTTTATTGCCGCTAAGATTTATGCTGAAGAGACCGGACGAACTTCGAGCTGAAAAAATAAGGTGGCCTTCGGCCTGAAAAGATTGGATGAGCTAGTCCATGACAAATGTTCGGTTAATGGCTATGCATGGACGACGAGATTCTGCTAAGAGTTTGACCTAAAAGCAAGAGGAAGAGGACCAAAGCGTACCGGATTTTGTCCAATAGATAACTCTTTGATGCCTAATTTAGAGAAGAATTTTGAAAAGTAAATGAAGATTTAAAAATAATAAAAGCCAATATATCGGCGTGAGAAAGGTATGCTATGTTTGAAGATATCTTGGGCATCGATTATATAGAGTGAGGGCTAGTATTGGTTATCATTAAAAATAAAAAATAAGAAGGAGGAGGAGAAGAAGAAGAAGAAGAAGAAGAAAAAGGGATATGCACTTTAACAGCTCAACGACTAGTAATTGCCCGCACATGTCGTGGGGTTTCATTATGCAAGTTGTGCGGTAACTACTTGATTATGCAGGATGAGCTATTACCATTTGGCATCGTGCCTCATAAATGTATGGGTTCAGAACTACCTTTTAAATAAGCTTTAATATACGAAACACGATTTGTTGCTGCTACTTGTCCACTCATGTTGGCAATTGGATCAACTACTTATGTTGGCAATTGGATCAACTACTTATGTTAGACTACTTAGATTAATAGCTTGTGTTATACCCAATTAATTTTTCTCTGCGCTGGATCGGACTCGACGATTCCACGGTCAGGGCGGACCAAAGATCCGATAGACCCGCTTGAGGTCCGACCGATCCACTAGAGGTCCTGCCGACCAACTCGAGATCCGACCAACCCATTTAAGGTCCAACCGACCTATTTCAGCCAGGCCCATACTAATCTGAAGGCTCCAGAAATCCCTTCTGGCTGACACCAGAATTCTGTTACAACAGATCCCACGACGCAGCCACGTCCCGGTGCCACCTAACCACCATCCTGATTCTCCTAGGGATAGATCGGATATTTCCAGCCTAGCCCCTAACAGATTCTGGTAGTGTTCCATGCCTATATAAGGTAAATGGGGGACTCCGAACAATAAGGGTACTTTTCCTTCTCCACGAGCGATCTCCTTTTGATTCCTTCATTATGTTGCTCTAAGGCTCCTACTAACTTAGCCATCAGAGTGTCCCCGACCGGAATACCTCCGGCCCGTGGGACTTCTTTGCAGGAACCGGGAGAGGCGCGCTCCAGCCAGGCCGAGAGAACCCGGTCCGGGAGATTCAGCAGCAACAGATTGGTGCTAGAGAAAGGGGCCTGAACCTTCATTCTCGTTTCCCTTCTCTAAAAGGAGGAATCCGCCGCTAAGACGATGGCGAAGGGAAGAGCTCGGAACACCTTCAATAGGAGAGGCTACTCCCAGTCAACATCGGAAGAACCTCCCAGGGAGAATGACGCCGCCGAGCCTACCATCACTCTAGGATAGCAGCAGTTCCAGACCCTTCTGAACCGCATTGACACTCTTGCCACTGCGATTCAGAACCTCCAAGATGCGGCCAATGACAGACAACAACCGCTCGCGACGTCCCAAACTGGCCATCAACCTGCTACCGAGGGAAGTCGACAACAAGGAATCCCTCAACTCCGCTCCCACGCAACCCCGGAGCCCCATAGATCACAAAGGGCTCAAGCAGATGGAAAGAGAGTGAGGTCCGCCTCACACTCCTTCGCAGACTCGGTCCCTGACGACGATCAGCGTCGCGGCGAGGACCCAAGGGACTACACCAGCAAGCTCCAGCGCATGGAGGAGCAGATTGCTGAGTTGGTCGACCAGCATAAGGGAGAAGGGGCGCAGGCGTACGACTCTCGCCCACCTTTCTCCACCAGAATCATGGGGGAAGCTATCTCCCATCACTTCAAGATACCTCAGGTGGATGCCTACGATGGCACCACCAACCCACTGGATCGTTTGGGCATTTACAAGGCCCACGTGATGGTACAGGACGCTTTTGATGCCCTCTACTGCATCGCCTTCCCTGCGACACTCAAGAAGGCAGCTCGGATGTGGTTCTCTGCTATTTGATCAGGTACGATCCATTTCTTCTCCCAGCTGGAAAAACTCTTTTTGTCCCATTTCAGGACCTACAGCCGGACGCCAAGGAACACGGACTGCCTCTTCCTCGTGCAGCAGAAGGAAGGAGAAACCCTCCGGGATTACATGGCCCAATTTAATTCGACGACCATGGAGGTCCCGGATCTCAACGAACATGTAGCTATGTCGACCTTCAAGAGGAGGCTGCGATCGTCCAGGCTCACCTTCTAGCTGGACAAAAAGTTTCCGACAAGCTACTCCGAATTACTGGCCCGGGCACAGAAATACGCCCTAAAAAAAGAACAAGTGACTGACGCCAGGCTGAAGGAAGGTCGGCTCCCAAGAAGAGGAGCGACAAGGCTTCCAAAGTCCGACCTCCCAGCGATGGCACTAACTCGACCCAACGCTGCAACCCTAAGCCGAATGACTTCCCTAGGAGGTTCAAGACTTACACACCTCTCTCCCTCCCGAGGAAGAAAATCCTTATGGAGATAGAGGAAACCTTCCTGCAGAGGTCTCACCCAATGAGGAGCCCCTCTACATCAAGAAGGGGGGACAAGTACTACCGATTCCATCATGACCATGGGCACAGCACAGAAGACTGCCTCCAGTTGAAGGACGCGATCGAAGATCTAATCTGGCGGGAGTACCTGCACAAGTACATCCGATCCCAAAGGAATCGGGCTGAAACTTCTACTGCTAGAGACCCTTCGAATGAAATAGAGCTGCTCAACCAGCGCCCCACCGACGGAAATGTTGGCATGCTCCACCGTCGGTCCAACTGGATGTATGAAGAAAGTCAGGACATCCCGAAGAGGCCCCGGAGTTCTAACGTAATCAGCTTCTCTGACGAAGACCTCCTAGAGGCCCAGATCTCTAGGAATGATCTTGTTGTTGTATCAGTAGTAATTGCCAATTATGATGTAATAAGGATCCTCATTAATAATGGAAGCTCCACTGAACTTTTATTGTATGATGCTTTCATCATAATGAACCTGCCTAGAACAAGGCTACAAGAATCTTCAATGCCGTTGACAGGGTTTGGGAGGAACTTTATCGACGTAGAAGAAGAAATAACTCTGGCCATGACAATCGGGTCAAAGCCTTATCAAAAGACCCTCCCCATCAATTTTGTGGTCGTACGTATGACATCGACTTACAACGCCATATTGAGACGACCGGTCCTTAACAAATTCCAAGCCATTGTGTCTACTTACCACTTACTGGCGAAATTTCTGACTCAGAATGGGGTCAGAGTGATGAGGGAGGATCGTAGGATGGCCAAGCAGTGTTTAACCATTCAAGATAGGCAATCAGAAGACCGTTCCATCATGGAACAGCTTGATCCCAGGGTCGAAGCCGACTACTGCAGACAACCGATCGAGAAGATCCTATTTGTACCCCTCCGGAAGGACGATCCCACTAGGGTCCTGCAGATTGGAAGCACACTCGGCGAAGAAGCCAAGTTAAAGTTGGTCAGTTTTTTACGAGACAATGCCGACGTCTTCGCCTGGTTGGCATTGGATATGCCAGACATCCCGTTGGAGGTCATAACCCACTAGCTCAAGGTGGACCCAGCTTACAAACCTGTCCAACAGAAGAAGAGGACTTTCGCCCCCGAGAGACAAAGAGCAATTGATGAGGAGGTCAAGAAGCTCCTTGAAGCTGGCATTATCAGAGAAACCCACTACCCCGACTGGCTGGCGAATGTCGTGATGGTGAAGAAGACCAACGGGAAGTAGAGGATATGTGTGGACTACACTGACCTCAACAAAGCCTACCCAAATGACAGCTTTTCCCTATCAAAGATCGACCAGCTGGTGGACACCACTGCTGGTCACCAGCTCCTGAGCTTCATGGATGCCTTCTCCGGGTATAACCAAATCAGCATGCACCCGAAGGATGATGAGAAGACAGCCTTTATCACTGACAAAGGACTGTACTGCTACAAAATGATACCCTTCGGCCTGAAGAACGTTGAAGCCACCTTTCAGAGACTGATCAACAAGGTCTTTAAAAAGTAGCTGAGAAAGAACATGGAGGCATACGTTGACGATATGATAGTCAAGAGCCTCCGAGTGGACGACCATATCAAAGATCTAAAAGAATCTTTCAGCATCCTGAGGCGCCACCGCATGAAATTGAACCCAGCCAAATGCACCTTTGGGGTGACCTCCGAAAAATTCCTTAGCTTTCTGGTTACACAGCAAGGAATTGAGGTCAACCCTGACAAAATTAAAGCCATCATCGACATGGGGCATCCAACCAGCAAGAAGCAGGTGCAGGAACTCACAGGCCGGATAGCCTCTCTCAGCCGCTTTATTTCTAGATCGGCCGAAAAGTGTCTCCCTTTCTTTAAAACTCTAAGGCAGTCGTATCGCTTCTAGTGGACCGATGAGTGTCGGTCGGCCTTCGAAGCACTGAAGGCGTATCTGAATACTCCTCCCTTACTTGCTAAGCCCGTGGAAGGAGAGCCCCTGTACCTGTATCTATCGGCGTCGAATGAGGCAATGAGCTCCATCCTCATCCGGATAGGAGAACAATCAGCAAAGGCCTGTCTACTATATCAGCAAAGTACTCCATGATGCCGAAACAAGGTATCCCAAGATTCAAAGGCTTGTTTACTCCCTGATCATGAAGCCAAGCGACTGCGGCCTTACTTTCAAGCACATCTGATTATAGTCCTGACTGATCAACCTCTTAAGGCGATCCTCAGAAGTCCCGATACTTCGAGACGACTTGCCAGGTGGGCCGTCAAGCTTGGCAAATTCGACATTTCCTTCCAGCCTCGATCGATCATGAAGGCTCAGGTGATCGCTGACTTCATAGCAGAGTGTACCTAGAGACAGAAAACACCTCCGCAAATAGCCGACACACCTGAAGATGACATTGTTGAAGAATCAGAACCCGCCTGGACACTCCATGTGGACGGGGCATCTAACCTTGCTGGTTGCGGAGCAGGCTTAATCCTGGCCGACCCCAACGGACAGAGCCTGGAATATGCCCTGCATTTTGTAATCCATGTATCAAACAACCAGGCAAAAAATGAAGCCTTCCTTGCAGGACTGAAGATAGCCGACAAGCTGGGCATCAGTCGAATCAAGGCCTTCTCCGATTCCCAACTGGTGGTGAACCAAGTGAAGGGCGTATTCGAGACGAGAGATCTGACCCTGGCCAAATACTTGAGCAAGGTACAAAGCCTTGTGACTCGACTTAAATCTTTTGAGATTTTTTATATACCTCGAATGCAGAATTCTCAGGCGGATGCCTTGTCACGGTTGGCCACTGCCATCACCAACTCCTCCAATTGGACCTTCGTGGAGTACCTGCAATGCCCAAGCATTGCTGAAGAGACAGCTGGAATCCATCAAGTAAAGCGAGAAGCCTCTTGGATGAACCCCATCCTTGCATTTCTCATCGAAGGAACCTTACTGGAAGATAAGACCGAAGCCAAGCGTGTATGCTGGACTGCCTCAAAGTATGTCATCCTCGACGGAACTCTCTACAAATGGTTATTCACGCAACCATTGCTGAAGTGCCTGGGGCCGTCAGACGCTAATTACACACTCAGAGAGGTGCATGAGGGCATATGTGGCGACCACCTAGGAGGTAGGTCCTTGGCCTACAAGATCATCCAACAGGGCTACTACTGGCTGACCATCCAGAAGGACGCATCGGACTTTGTCAAAAAGTGCAATACATGCCAAAGATACTCTAACATTCAAAGATGACCAGCTAGTCAGCTAACCCCGCTGACTACTCCCTGGCCATTCGCACAATGGAGAATGGACATCCTTGGGCTGTTCCCGCCAGCATCCGGACAACGGAAGTTCTTGATCGTAGCCATCAACTATTTTACCAAATGGGTGGAAACTAAGTCGCTGGCACAAATCACAGAAACTAAGGTGGAAAACTTCGTCCAGAACTACATTATCTTTCGGTTCGGCATACCACAGAAAATCATCACCGACAATGGAAGACAGTTCGACAACCCAAAATTTCGGGACTTCTGCCAGCAGTACCATATTTCTCACTGGCTAACTTTAGTCGGACATGCCCAATCCAACAGGGAAGCCAAAATTACCAATCGAACGATCCTGCATGGGTTGAAGACCCGACTGAACAATGCAAAGGGACTCTGGGCAGAAGAACTTCATTCAGTGCTCTGGACCTATTGGACTACCTCCCGGATGGCGACTGGAGAAAGTCCATTCAATTTCACTTACGGGAGTGAGGCAATCATACCGGTGGAAGTCTCCCTGCAAACTTTCTTTTTGGATCGATCATTTTGTCGAACCAACCAACTCAGAGCGAAGAAAGATTGACCTCGACTTGCTCGAAGAAACCCGACTCCAAGCTGACCTAAAGATGGTGACATATCGCCAAAGGATAGCCAAATATTACAACTCTCGAGTTAAGGCCCAAAGCTTCCGAGTTGAAGACTTGGTTCTGCGGAGGACAAAGATATCTAGGCCGACCGAACAAGGAAAGCTCTCCCCCAACTAGAAGGGCCCCTATCGGGTAGTTGAAGGTGATCCGAGCCGGAACTTACTGACTTGAACATCTAGATGGATGACAAGTGGCGCATCCTTGGAATGTAGATAACCTCCGCAAATATTATCAATAAAGGCTCTAGGACAGCCCACTCAAAGTCCGGCCTTGCTCGGCAAAGGCTTTAGGGCAACCCACTCAAAATCCGGCCCCGCTCGGCAAAGGCTTTAGGGCAGCCCGCTCAAAGTCCGACCCTGCTCGGCAAAGACTCTAAGATAGCCCACTCAAAGTCCGGCCCCGCTCGGCAAAGGCTCTAGGGCAGCCCACTCAAAGTCTAACCCCGTTCGACAAAGGCTCTAGGGCAGCCCACTCAAAGTCCAGCCCCGCTCGGCAAAGGCTCTAGTGTAGCCCACTAAAAGTCCGACCTGGATCGGAAAATGCTACTTGAAGTCCCTAAATACTTGAGGAATTTTCCTACAAACGGCTAAGTTCAAAATTTCCTTAGATATATTTTTAAAAGAAATGAATTCGGACCAGGCCAACCGCTCCATATTCAGAAAAATAAACATTGAGGACACATCAAAAGAACAAGTCATTTTATTCCTTGACAAAAGATTTTTACAAAAGCGGGCAAACTTTTACAAATATTCTTAAGTCTGGCCCTGTGGGTGCATAGGGGGACTGACTGGAGGAACTTTGGCATCAGTCTCCTGCGCCGCATCCGAAGTCCCGACCGAAGCATCCGTCAGTCCCACGTCAGCAGCAGCTTGGACGTCGGCTCCAATGTCGGTCGGGACCCCTGCCTCTCCTACGACGGCAGCAGCTTGGGCATCGACCTTGATGTCGATCGGGCCTGCTTCTTCTTCCACTGGGTGTGTCAATTGTAGGGCGGACAGGTCAAGCTCCAGGAAGGCCTCGGTTACCTTCTTCAGGTAGTCGTCGTAACCGTAGTTGTAGCTTGCCGCTCTGGCCTCCTCCATCTCCTCCTTGAAGCTGGCGGACGCCTTGTACTCCACCACGGCATTACTGACCTGCTCCACCGCCAGCTCTTTGGCCTCCTTCAATAGGGCCATGTATTTTGCCAACACAGCTTGGTGGGCTCGAGAATTCCTCTCGGCGTCAATAGACTGCTCCTCCTCCTCGCTCAGCCGACGGATTAAGGAGCTCACATTCGCCTTCTTCTTCTTCAATCTGGCCTCCCGGTCGGCCAGTTGGACCTGCAGGTCTTCTGCCTGCTTCTTCAAGGATTCAGCTTCGGCCTGACTAGCCGACAGCCTTTCCTCCACGGCCTTTTGCGACACTTCCACCGTCGCTCTGGCCGTCTCCAACCCCTCGACCTTCTTGACTGAGGTCTTTGCCGCAAAAAGCATCTCGCCTAGACCCTCGTCCATTAACGAGATCTCTTGGAGAAGCTGCAAACAACAAAATAGTGTTAGTCACATACAAGAAACGAGGAGAAGATGATAGAAGTTGGAGGGCTAATGACTTACCCTCATCAAATTGAGGTAGCTCTTTGCTACCTCATTCAGATTCCGCCGACTCGACTCTTCCTAGTCGGCTTCCGTGATCGCCCCCTTGAGCAAGCCCTTGGCCTGCCCGGAGTCGTGGAGAGCGTGCCAGCATTGGAATGTTTCATAGCTGACTTTGCCAGCCTCCGCTCCTTCGGCCGCTCCCTTCCCCTTGTCTGCTGGGCGAACCGCCTTTATCAGCTAAGCTGATAACAGGGCTAAGGCTATCGTCACTTCAGCCGGCTCGAACGGCACTTGCTTCGGTCGGGCGGCTAACTCCTTAGTGATGGGCGAAGGTCCTGGCCCTTTTGCCGCCAACCTCTCTGATAGAGACACGTTATCCTCTTCAAAGTCTAACGCCACTATGATTGCGAGCCGTTCATCCACCCGCTGTTTCTTTGCCTTCTCCGCGTCGACTCAGCGGATTGGGCGGCCCTCTTCCTTGCCGTCCGCTTTGCTACCTTTACTCTGTCAGGTTTCATCTTTTTTCCTATTACAAGGACAAAACCAAAGTAAAGAAAGCCCATGGAACAAAAAGAAGATCGATGGCAGTGGCTTCTATCCTACCTAAACATCCGTGGCGGCTGATTCTGGCCAGCTGGAGGCTGTCCTCCCAAAGCAACTCATATATCATGGTGACACCGGCCGCCTCCATCCTATTGAAATATGTCTGATCGGCAATCAGCGCTACCCTCCCTTCATTGGTGTCAGCCTTGGTTCCCCCCATGTCAGAGCAAAACCCCAAGGCTGAAGACTATCCACGAAAAAGAATCTGGATTTCCATCCATGGATGGCCAACGGAAGACCCCCCAGTATCTTCCATCCAGGGCGAGGGCTAAACATCTACCATTCTTGGCTCCTAAAGTCTTTCTTCAAGATGAAGAAGTTGGTGAAGAGGGAAGTCCTAGGCTCAGCTCCGGCTCTCCAGCACAGAACCATGAAGCAGCTAATCACCCGAATGCTATTCGGGGTCAGCTGCACGGGAGAGATCCTATACAGGTTAAAGATCTCTACAAAGAAATCACACAGGGGGAACCTAAGTCCTGCCTTGATCCTCATATATCAGAAGGGCTCCTGAACTCAATGGCCCGATCACCCTTCTTTCCCGATTCGGGACAGAGAGGTGCAAGGTAAAAGGAATGTTATACCTAACCCTAAGAGCCTCTATCCTCTCCCATGTCATCTCAGACCGGACTTCGCTAGGGCCTAACTCCTCCCTACGGCTGGAACCCTGGCTACCGAAGGCTATTACTATGGAGTTTGAAGAAGAGGGAACTAACCTGAGAGTTGGTTTCCTAAGGGGACGGTGACAATGAAAGGAGGCGCTCTATCTCTTCGAATGCGAATGCAACAGGGAACTCCGCCCAGAACCTCAGCACCTCCTTTTATAGCCCTTGAGAGATTGGTTCCTACCGTCCCTCGACCCTCACGACCCAAGCGCCAGGCGGTACGACTATCCACGTGACGAAAGCCAATGCGATGCAAGGAAGCACATTCAAGCCACGATCCGCATAATCGCCAGATCAGTGGCGAAGAGTTCGCCTCCAGTACGGAGCCAACCGTCCAGATGTCGTCACGTCACTCAACTCACTTCCGAAGTTCGACAATCGAGGGGGCCAGGCTGGCCTTTCATCATTGCACCCCTTTCGCATTAACTGCCGCTCCCCCGCCTCCAATGCGGGGTCGACACCTATCGCGGGCGCAAATCTTTGAAGATTGAAAATGACCAAATGCAGCACGCCTAATCATATCCGCAATCATTTCAAGGACGAATGCACTCAATGCAAGGATGGTGCTCTCGCCCTTCGAAGCCACAAGCTCTCCCGAAGGCCAAGAGCAAGAGGGGCAACTGTTATACCCAATCAGCTTTTTTTTTTAACCGGACCAGACCCGACGATCCTTCGACCGGGGCGAACCAAAGATCCGATCGACCCACTTGAGGTCCGACCGACCCACTAGAAGTCCTGCCAACCCGCTTGAGATCCGACCGACCCACTAGAGGTCCTGCCAACCCACTCAAGATCCGACCGACCCATTTGAGGTTCGACTGACCTGCTTTAGCCGGGCCCATACTAATTTGAAGGTTCCAGAAATCCCTTCCAGCTGGTACCAGAATTCTGTTACAACAGATCCCATAACGCAGCCACGTCCCGATGCCACCTGGCCAACACCCTGATTCTCCTAGAGGCAGATCGAATATTTCCAGCCTAGTCCTTAACAAATTCTAGTAGTGTTCCGCGTCTATATAAAATAAATGAGGGACTTCGAACGATAACGGCACTTTTCCTTCTTCACGAACAATCTCCTTTTGATTCCTCCATTTTGTTGCTCTAAGCTCCCACTAATTTAACCATCGAATGTCCCCAACCGGAACACCACCAGCTTATAGAACTTCTTTGCAGGAACCGAAAGAGGCGCGCTACAGCCAAACCGAAAGAACCCGGTTCGGAAGATTCAGCAATAACAGCTTGGTTGACTATTTCCATTTGTTATGGTATATAACATGCTTGGTTTGCAATGATTCATTATCTGGCGCATAGTGGAAAAAGTATATTTTGATTTTTGTAATTCCCGTGGACAGAATCTATTTCAATTAGTACAATATACACAGTCATTTTCTGGTACAGAGTTTTATTTTCTGATACAAAATTTTATTTTCTAGTACAGAATTTGTATATATTTTCTGGTATAAAGAGTTCAACCTTCCGGTGCAAAGTTTTATTTTCTGGTACATGATTTCATTCTCCAGTATAAAGTTAATTTTCTGGTATAGATTTTCATTTTTTGGTGCAGAATTTTATTTTCTAGTACAGAGCTTGCATACATTTTTTGTATTACACCATATTATTTTTAGGCTATACAAACATGGCACTCATTTTTCTTTGCACAAGTTTTTACTTGGGATGTGTTCTTCACTGCTGTCTACATATACAAAGATGTTCAGTATATTATTTCAACCTATATCTACTTATTCAGAGGTATTCTTCAATGACATGTCTACATATACAAAGGTGTTCAGCCTATGACTACTTGGAATGTGTCTCTACTACTGCCTCTACCTATCAAAGATATTCTTTACTGCTATGTCTATTTATGCCTACTTATACAAAGGTGTTCAATATATTATTTCAGCCTATGTCTACTTATACAAAGATGTTCTTCACTGCCATGTCTATATATTCAAAGGTATTCAGAATGTTACTTAAAGTATCTTCAGTATGTTATTTAAAGTATCTTCATCTATTTACCTCAGCCTATGTCTGCTTATACAATGATGTAGAGCAATCTTCCCGTATCCATAAAATTTTGATCTTTTTTTCAAAAAGAAAAAAAGTTTTCCCACCAAATCTCCAATGCTTTAGTTAATTGTTCTTTTCAAACATAAGCACGTAAAAGCTCGATCTTTACAAAGGTCCAAACAAATGCTACGAGCATAGAAAACATTAGAACATTTTATTCCAAAACAAGCTATACACAACAGCACACCAAGATGATTTTGGCAATAGCAGACCATAGCGTGAACTAACCAATTACAGGGGCACGTATGCTTGGATCCATCAATAAGTCACAGGTTCCACTTCCATCAGGCAAGGTTAAAAAATGGAGACCAGATTCTTTACTTAGCGTGCATATAAGATTTGATCAGAGGCATTCACATAAGATGCAGTTAATCATGTAAAATAACAGCTCCAATATTAAAGACCTCAGCTCCCACATGCCATGCACTCTTCTCGGTTATTCAAGGAACAAACAACCTGTGCCATTTTTGCCTCTGCATCCTCATCTTCCACTGGCTTGTCCTGTATTTCCAAAAAAAAAAAAAAGCATAATACTGAAGGTAATAACTAGCAAAATATGTATGATAATAGTAGAAATAGAAGAATAAAGCACAAACCTTGATAAGGGAAGTATCCACGGTAAACTTGATTGCATCTGCAGCAGCACGTGTACGCAAATAATACATCCCAGTTTTGAGGCCCTTTTATTAAAAAAAAAATTCAAAAAATCACAATTTGCATTTTCTAAAAAGAAAGGCAGGCAAGCAGTAAAACAGAAGATGGCTGGTTAAAGTAAAAGACTAATGCAAGAGAACCTTGGACCAAGCATAGAAGTGCAGGGAAGTTAATTTTCCAAAGTTGGGCTGGTCCATGTGAATATTTAGGCTCTGGCTCTGATCAATATAACACCCACGATCAATAGACATGTCAACCAGTGTCCTTTGCTTAATCTCCCACACAGTTCTGAAACATTACCACGATGCTAACATTAGGTATATATTCGAGAAAATGAAATAAAGGGCTCACAGAATTAGACAGCACAGAGACAAATACATACTTGTAAATTGCTTTCAGATGATCTGGAATTTCAGGAATCTTGAGGATCGAACCATTCTCATAAATGATCTTGTTTTTAAGGGCTGGAGACCAGAGACCCATCTCCGTCAAATCATGCAGTAGGTGTTTGTTCACCACAACAAATTCTCCGCTGGATTTGAGGAAACAATAAACTATGATAACTAAAATGCTTGTCTGAATGCTTAGTGACATTACTGGAAGTGTATAAGAACAGACCTTAGAACCCTGCGGCTGTAGATATTTGACGTGTAGGGCTCAAAACACTCATTGTTGCCAAGAATCTGACTAGTGGAAGCAGTTGGCATGGGAGCTATAAGGAGGGAGTTTCTCGCCCCATGCTTAGAAATCATTTCCCTTAGAACAGCCCAATCCCATCGGTCAGACGGGGTTACATTCCACATGTCAGGTTGAAGTATTCCCTGCACATCAAAAGGGCAGACAATATGCCGTTATCACAGCTTTTACTTCATACTAGTGCTTGAGCATGGCAAAAAAAATGCAAAATCACATATTACACAAGCAAACAATATCACATATTTCATAAGTAATGGCATATCTATATCTTTGCATCAGTTTGACCACATGCTCAACTAAACACAAGTCTGTGTTGCCTTATGCATACCATTATTGAGTTTACTACAGGTACCACATGGATCACTCATCCAGTGGTCTCAATATTTCAGTAGGCGGACACTCAAAAGGCTCAAAACAATGAGTAGGTATTTTCAAAAAACTATCATTTTTTTTGTCAATCTAGTCCAACTCTTTGTATGAACAACTAATCCAACAATTTTAATTCATGCCAATAGGCAATTTAATGCCCTATTTGAAGAATTAGTAGCTAAAGCATTATAAAGAATGAAAGAAGAAAGAAATCTTCTTCTCATATCCTTAGCCCTTAGGCCATGTAGAGATGCTTTTCTTCGTTCTCAGTAACTATTGAGGAAAATTAAATTTAGCAGCATTTGCAGGAGGTGAACCCCAAGTAAGCTCTCATAAGATAAAATAAAGTTCATATGCACAAAAAGCAAAAGCACAATACACAAATATTTCAAAAATCCACAAGGATACACAAACCTTACTGACAGGACTCCCTTGATATGTCTCATAAGTTCCTTCTTTTGCAGCAGTCTCAGAAGAAGCCTTCAATGCATGGTAATATATAGTCTCAAATATGTCCTTATTTAGCTGTTGAGCCTGCAAAAACAATTAAATTAGTTAGATAGGTAAATCAAACTTTTCAAAAGATGGTACCGTAAAGAATCTCTTATGCCTTGGACACACCTCTGGAGAATCAAATGGCATGCCAAGTATGATGAAAGTATCTGCCAAGCCCTGGACTCCTATGCCAATTGGTCTGTGTAGTAGATTGGACCTCTTTGCAGTTTCAACAGGGTAATAGTTAACATCTATTATTTTGTTGAGGTTTGCTGTAACGGTCTTGGTAACCTGTTAAATTAAGAACAGAAAAATAAGATAACAGTAACAACTAAATAGTGTAAAGTAATCCATCCTATGACAATCAAACAATTAAAGCACCTCAGCTAGCTTGTCAAAGTCAAAATATCTGTTCTTTGATCCAGTGCTGCCAACCAACTTAGATGGATGTGACTCTAGAGGAACCCCCTAAAGGAGTCAAAAGCCAATAATGTCAGCATATCTTTTGCAATGGAAACATATTAATTGAAGTTACAAGTTATGATCTACAGGATATACCTTCTCTCTTACAAACCGTGGTAAAGCAATCGATGCCAAATTGCACACAGCAGTTTCAGTAGGACTAGTGAACTCTATTATCTCAGTACATAAGTTTGAGGATTTGATAGTCCCCAAATTTTGTTGATTACTTTTTCTATTGCAAGTATCCTGTGGACATATAAGAAGTTCATATGCACAGCATAGAAAACTAAATGATATAATAGAAACTGATATTCTTATTATAATACCTTGAAAAGCATATATGGTGTTCCAGTTTCAATCTGGGCCTTCAGAATTTCAAACCAAAGGTTCTGAGCCGCAACAACTTTCTTTGCCTTGCCCTAGAGTTTTAAAGTAGAAATCAGTGAATGCCCCAGGTAAATTTAAAGTAATATTCTAATTTAAAATTTGAAAACAAGGATTACCTCTCTTTCATATCTTGTGTACAGCTTTTCAAAATCTTCACCCCAGCAATCAGCCAAACCTGGAGCTTCATTGGGGCAAAACAGTGACCACTGTCCATAACTTTGGACCCTCTCCATGAAGAGATCAGGAATCCAGAGTGCATAAAAAAGATCTCGCGCCCTGTGCTCTTCCTGTGAACGCTTAGAGACTAAGTAGTCATATTTATCATTAATAGGAGCATATGATTCACTATTGGAAATAATTGCCTAAGAATGATGTTAGATCATAAGGATCAAGTCTTGGCATTACCTATCATGGATATTTATTGTATTAGCATATTTCATTCATTAAAGCTGCCTAGGATGCTTATCACAGCATACTCGAGAAGATGACATGAAGTGCATGTCCACTTAAAGAATAAAAGCTACAAATCTTCTAAGAAAAGTATGGTGGCACATAAAAGTCAGGCATTGACTAATCCCCACTTGATTGTGTATTAACCTTATAGTTCTGATTTTATAAAGTCATATCACTACTAACATGGTTCAAGAGGGAGTTCAACAAAATTAAGTAACATCAAGTAAGAATTATATGTAACAATCTACCATATGTCAGCCTAGCATCGACTGAAATTTCATTGACTGAAAATCTAGTATGCTGAAGAAACCATTAGTGATTTGGTAAAGTAGCTAAATCAGTTTGTTACTCCCACTAGAACTAAAAGGTATACCAGACACAATACATCTCTAACAACTAAGAAAAAGATGTAATTGAACCACACCCTTCAGAACCTGCAAAACTACAGATAATACCTTTCCATGGTTCTTTCGAAGGTCAAGGAACTCAAAAATATCAGCATGCCAAGGCTCCAAATATACAGCAAATGCACCTAAAAAAAATATCGCAATCAACAACCGTATGCCTTACTGATATTAAAGAAAGGAAAAGAAGTTAACATGATTAGCTTACCCTTTCTCTTGCCTCCTCCTTGATCAACATAACGAGCAGTATCATTAAACACCCGCAGCATCGGCACAATGCCATTTGAAGTTCCATTTGTCCCACGAATATAGCTACCTGTGGCTCGTATATTATGAACTGAAACACCAATTCCTCCAGCAGACTTGCTTATGACAGCACATTCCTTCAGAGTGTCATAGATTCCCTCAATACTATCATCTTTCATGCAGACAAGGAAACAGCTGCTTAACTGGCAAAATATCATTAAAATAAACAAGTAAGCAAATAAGATTTTCCAAATAATTTTGAGAGTTTTGAAAAAGTTCATGAGATAGTACTTGAGGCCTTGGAGTGCCTGCATTAAATAATGTAGGGGAAGCATGAGTGAACCAGCGTTGAGACATCAAATGGTATGTTCTGAGAACAGAATCAATATCATCCTTGTGGATTCCAACAGCAACTCTCATCAACATGTGTTGTGGCCTCTCTACTACTTTTCCAGAAACTTTCAAGAGATAAGATCTCTCAAGAGTCTTAAAACCAAAATAATCATAATCAAAGTCCCTGTCATAAATTATCTCACTGTCCAAGCAAGCAGCATTCTGAAATACATACAATTAGAACAGATTACACAAGGATCAACAGTTATAACAAAATATTACAAACTTAGATCCCATGCAAACATATGTTAATTTATGACAAACACAAAATCTGAGGAGAAGTCATGGAGTGAATTCCCCTTTTTTTAGGGAAACAAGACATGTCGATACAATAGTACTTGTTTTATGTTATCATTGTGAATCAAAACTTGGACAATGACAAATTTCATCATAGAGTGTGGAGGTAATTGAGATATCACACGTAGACTTCATAAAACCTCATGGACAAGAAAGTGGAGATGCAAACTGAACAAAAAGAGTCAAAATTTCTTTTGATGGTCTACTGATGACGAACATTTAAGAATACGTGGTGACGTGTAAAACAAGTTTTTAGAATCAATACTGTTAGAAAGCAATCAGACAGAACAGAAATGAGTTGTAAAGACCTTGAATTATCTCATATACATTTCAAACAGAGGAACGCAAAATCAGATCACCTTCATGATTATCTCATAGACGTCATCAGCAATCAAAGGGGCCTTCTGCCCAGATCTCTCGTTAAAATGGTTATACATATCCTTAATCCTGCAACCATAACCATCAATTCATAAGCCAACAGCCAGAGATCTAAAATTATGAATGCAAATTACCAAATCCAAAGGACAAAAGAAGAAGCATCCAAATTAAAGGTAAAACAAGCCTCTTACGTCTCTGAAAACGACTTCTTCGTGTTCTTATGCAAATTCGAGACTACAATCCTGGCAGCAAGCTATCATATGAAAGAGAACAGTAAGATCACCCACAAAAAAAAAAAAAAAAAAAAAAAAAAAAAAAAAAAAAAAAAAAAATCAAATGAGAGATCATGATCAGAAGGAAAAGGGAGAGAGGAGGGACCGAGGCATAGTCGGGATGGTTGGTAGTCATGGCAGCGGCGGTCTCAGCAGCGAGCTCATCGAGCTGGCTAGTGGTGACGCCCTTGTAGACCCCGGCGCAGACCTTCTGGGCCACGAGAACCGGGTCGCAGTGCTCCTGGCTCAGCCCGTAGCTCAGCTTCTTCAGCCTGGCCGTGATCTTGTCGAAGTGTACCGACTCCTGCCGGCCATCTCTCTTCACGACATACATCTTGGACTTGGAGGCGAGGAGAAGAACGATAGTTCCTCTGGGTGGGGAATTTCTTCGAACGGACGGAGGGAGCGATGGAACGAAGGAGGCGATGGGACGAGAAGAAGAGGGGGTGCGGGGATTTTAAAGGGATTGGGTTGGGAGTCTAGGGTTTGGAGTTAAATGCTTACCAACTCGGGGTTTCGAAATTTTTTGGCGCGAGCGCGGGGATGCGCTGGCCTTTGTTGCGAGTGGGTGAGAGCTGAAGGAATCGCCTCAAACTTTTCCCGCGCGTTTTGAGGGTGACGGTGGAAAAGCATGTCGGCCAAGCACATAGTTTTCAAAATGACGGATTCGGATGGGATATTCTTAAACGGCCAGGATGAAATGGTAATGACAGTGGAAGCTTCTCTGTTTATAACTATTTATAATTAGAGTGTACGAGTGACTACCCGAAGTAGGTGGTAAGAATTTCTTAGCGACGGCCGACGCCTCGTCCCACAAAAATGAAAATAAAGAAAGAATGGGCCCGAAGAATAGTACATGTACCCGTCTGCGTTCGATGAGTAGCTCTTTCGGATGCGGAAGTGAGATGGCAACTTTGTTTTTCTAAGTGGCAGCAGCAGGGAGAAGAATAAAATATGATTAATTATTTTTAAAAATTAAATTATTTAAAAATTTTGAATTTTATTTTGAATTTTAATTTAATATAATCAGATTATTAATTTTTTTAAAAAAAAAGTTTAATTCGAATTTTAATTATTAATCCTGCCTTAAATGTCGTTAGAAAAGATTAACATGAGTGGCCTGAGAGTCACATGCAAGAAAAAATATAGTTGATATGACCATACTGTTTTTCTCAATTGCGGGCATGAGCTCGCTCCGCGGCTCTCTCTCTCTAGAAACTTCCTCACCGGCCATCTTGTTCCCGTCCTTGGCTCCCTTCCTCCCCCCAATGCTTGGACCTTTCCGGCAACCAGTCCTACAGCCCGATCCCTGGCCGCATCGCCAAGCTCTAGATCCTTGCACGACAATTTCTTGTTCCCCGATTCCATGAGAAGCCCTCCATAGAATTCATTGCCACTCAAATCCAGGTACTCCCCACATTCCTCGTCTCGGAAAGAACGGAGCCAATGTGACCCCTCAGGCCATTGGATCTCAAGTCCAGCTCCTTGAGCCCCGGTAGATTCTGAAACCAAGCAGGGAAATCCCTAGAAAAGTCATTGCAAGAGAGGATCAGATGTACCAGGTTCCAGAGCTTGGTGATGAGGTCGGGGATCGTGCCGTAGAACCAGTTGCTGGAAAGGTCCAAGAACTGGAGGGAGGCAAGGGAGACGAGGGCAGGGACGAGGTGGCCGATGAGGAAGTTTCCGGAGAGGGAGAGTGCGCAGAGCAAGCGCATGCCTGCGATTGGGAAAAAAAAAAAGTGTTGCCACATCAGCCATATTTTCCTAAATTAGTAATCAAGATCCGAAATAACTTTTTTAAAAACTTAATAATCTAATTATAGTAAATTAAAATTTAGAATGGAACTAAAAAATTTTAAATAGTTTAAATTTTTTTTACTTAAAATATTAAAAAAATATGAAGTAAAAAATAATATACCGTGAAATATAGGATTTTGACCGTCAATCAATTAAACTTAAAAATTATCTTCCGAGACCCGCGAGGGGGGTGTGGGGGGTAGTATGGAGTCAGAAATTATATCACGCATATACGACATACGCATCTTGCCTCACCTAATTCACCGTTGGAGCAAACGAGGACCCGCCACATGACGCGCCCATTTGGATGGCCGACCATGCCATGTCTTTAGTTGTTTGTCCCTTTTCAGTATTCCCTCCATTCGCCACCTCCAAATGTCCAAATTAACAGTTATTTTTCCATGTCGCAATGAGCACTCCTTAGATAGATACCTCAATGCGTTTCTGATTTGTCTCTAGCACGAGTAAAAACCGTCACGGCTTAATCGGTGTTCAGAAAAGTGATGGAGTATCTATTAGCAATACATTAGTTGCTCTGTCAGATTCGAATCCATGGAACCGACCCTATACATGGATGTAGCAGGTTTGGGGGGTAAATAACAATTCGGATCTATCCACCGATCAGCAGGAGAAGATGGCAGACCATGAAAGATCGGTACTGAATTTTTTCCATCTCTCTACAAAGACTTGGCATATCACGTGCGAACGTGGGGATATACCAAAAACGTGAGCTTAGATACGACTGCTAGTTGCAGCTGGAAAGGTGTCGAAGTGCCCGGCCATTTTGGTTTTGAAAATTTTCTGTGATGGTTCTGCATCCTCACGCCATACTCGTAAGGATATTCGCATATTGGGCCTGGTTTTGAAGAATAGAAATAAGTGATAGCCTATAGGAGATGTTTGGTATGGGATGATGTTCCTAAAATTAAGGATAAATATTAATGGAAGTGGCAAGATCAATTCATTTAGTTATATCATGTTGATTCTACATAGTAAAGATTCCAAATCATTTCTGATGTTGCGGGATCGCTGACGTGTGATTCGTGTCGGGTGCCACGTCGGAGAAAGTCGCCACGTCGGACATCTCATCTCAAACTTCTCCGCCAAGCCGGCTCCCGCGAGGTCGAATCGCCTAGGTCGGAGTCGAGCTCCGCCCTCCTCCGCTAGGCTGGCTCCCGCAGGGTCGAACCGACTAGGCTGGAGTCGAGCTCCGCCCTCCTCTGCCAGGTTGGCTCCCGCGAGGTCGGACCGCCTAGGCCGGAGTCGAGCTTCGCCCTCCTTTGCCAGGCCGGCTCCGGCGAGGTCGGATCGCCTAGGCCAGAGTCGAGTTTCGCCCTCCTTTGCCAGGCCGGCTCCACGAGGTCGAGCCGCCTAGGCCGGAGTCAAGCTCCGCCCTCCTTCGCCAGGCCAGCTCCCGCGAGGTCGAGATGCCTGGGCTGGAGTCGAGCTCCGCCCTCCTCCGCCATGCCGGCTCCCGCAAGGTCGAGCCGCCTAGGCCGGAGTCGAGCTCCGCCCTCCTCCGCCAGGATGACCCCCGCGAGGTCGAGACGCATGGGCCGGAGTCGAGCTCCGCCCTCTTCCGCTAGGCTGACCCCCGCGAGGTCGAGACGCCTGGGCCGGAGTCGAGCTCCGCCTCTCCAAGTCGGTCCCCACCTCGGACGAAGGCGCCGGTGATCGAAGGACGTTGCCACCTCCCCCGAACGGCGACAAGCCGCTCGAGCACCATAAAGGGGCTCCCGCCAGTCCGCAATAAATGTCCCAGCTGCCACTTACACCGAAAAGAAAGAGGCTCCCCGATAGAGATACCGCACTCTCCACCGATCGTCTGCACCACCCGGAAAAGGAAGTCAACCAGGAGATTCGAATCCCCGGGGCAACGGCTCCCTAACCGAGGCCCTGCCAAATTTTTCATAATGGAGCGACCGGAAGGAATGTCAACGCGCGTGGTAGGTTCTCTATCACGAACCGGAAAAGACATCCAGCTCACGGCACGAAACACCGCCGCACGCGCCCATTAGCGAGGGGAAGATCCCGAGACAAGCGTCTGTCAACTACCATGGCTTAGAAAGAGCCATCCACAGTCTCAAGAAAGGTAAGCCAATCCGAGAGGGAGGAAGAGGAGGGCACATGAGAGAGAAAAAGAGAAAGAGAGGACCGAGGACTCCAGGCTACCGGAGATCCGCGGGAAGGATCACACGGACATAGCCACCCAGCTCCAATCCTCTTAAGCCATTACCTCTCCCACTTCACTCTCGGCTTACTCTCACTCATTAGTACATTACTCACTCCTCCTAGCATGGAGTCCATCTTAGGGCTCGACCAGGAGGATCTATTCCCCTGGATCATTACTGACTTGAGCGTCGGAGTGCCCCCACCGGGATCACTGGCCTGGGTCTCCTCTATTTTGCAGGTCCCGACGAGTAGGTTGATTCTGAAGCGACGATGGTGCGATCCGAAGCCGACTCCAGCTACAGGCCACAGCGATCCGGGCGGCAACAGATTGGCGCGCCAGGTAGGGGGGAGGGCAGGATGCATTTTGATCCAACCCAGTCCCCCTGCAAGTAGCCCACCGGGAGGATGGTGACGATGCGAGCGAGAGAAGCCTCCACCAACCATGTTGGAGATCCCCCTTCCTGTGGGGACCCATATAGTCTAGAAGGGGGGCCCCCCACTCCAACTCAACCACCTCCGGCGAACACTCAGCTGGCCACACTGGCCCATCAGATGTTGATTTTCATTACAGCGATGCGCCAGCTTCAGCACCAGCACCGGTCCTTGGCTACCTACTAGCAGCCTAGGACTCCCGCGACCCATGCCATAATACCCCGCAATAGCCTGCATTTCTTCCAAGGAAGGCCTTCACAGCCGTGGGCTACCACTGACCACCAGGGTAGTCACCGGATCCTGGCGAAGAGGCAACGGGCCGGATCTACCGATCTGGAGAGCAGGTCCCCAAACCTCGAGCGGGTAATAGCTAGACACCACTGAGGTCGAAAAGGCAAGATTCCACATCACACACCTCACATGTCACCTTCTCCGGCTCCATCAGCCTCTGTAGAAGGTTCAACTAATGAGGCTATCAAGTGCATGGCCGAGAAGCGCTTGGAAGAAAAGGAGTGCAAGCTGGCGAAGTTATCCCGCCGATTTGCAAACCTGCAGGGCTCCATCGACGAGCCAGTGGGCTATAACGCCCGTCCCCCCTTCTCCCAAGAAGTCCAAGAGGAGCCGGTTCCGCATGCCACAGGTGGATCCTTATGACGGGACCACCGACCCCCTGGATCATCTCGAGAGCTACAAGGCCCTCATGAGAGTCCACGGGGCAACCGATATCTTCTCTGCGTCGCCTTTCCTGCTACTCTCTAGAAGGTAGCTCGGGTATGGTTTACCCGCCTAGAGTTGGAGAGCATCAATTGTTTCGCTTAGATGGAGCGAAAGTTCATGGCTCACTTCGATGCCTGCCAGAAGGTACCACGAGAGGCGGACAACCTCTTCTCCATCAGACAGTAGGACCACGAGTTCTTACGGGACTACGTGGCTCGTTTCAAGATTGCCATGCTAGAGATCTACAACCTTGATGAGCCAGTCGCTATGCTGGTGCTAAAGAGATGGCTCAGGACTTCTCGCCTGACCTACTCTCTCGATAAGAAACCCTCCAAAACTTACTCCGAGCTCCTCCTCCGAGTCAAGAAGTACATTCGCGCCGAGGAGGTGGATCGCACGAGGAGGGAGCTGGATGGAAGGCCTCTGAAGAAGCCGGCCTCTGGGGAGACCTCCGGGGCGTGGAAGCTCAGACCAGCCGCACCGAACTTCGCCAAAAGCCGAAGCCGAGAAGAGACCCCGTCCCGAAAGAGAGTTATACTCCTTTCCTCACCCCAAGGGCGAAGATCTTTATGAAGATCGAGGGTGCCCACCTCCATTGAGGCCATCCACCAATCACGATAGGATGAAGTACTACCAATTCCATCGTGACCATGGCCACGACACCAAGGACTACCGGCACCTCAAGATGGAGATCGAAGAACTCATCCAGAGGGGCTACCTCAGAAGGTTCGTGAGGGGTAGACCCCATACAGAATCTCAGGCACCCGGTGCTCTACCTCCAGTCCCTGCAATCGACAACTGTCCTACCGAGAAGTCGGTGAGGATGATATGCTGGAGAGTCGAGCACGCTTCCAAGAAGGCCCGAGGTGGGGAAAGTTTTGAGAATGTACTTCCATTTGCGAAGGAAAGGGGGTTGAAAATAAAAATGTAAACAATGATGCCGTGGTCGTCGAGATGACGATCGTGAAGCATCCTATAAAATGCATCATGGTTGATAGTGAAAGCTCCACTGATGTACTTTTTTACGATGCTTTCTCTAGGATGAACCATCCTTTACTCAGCTCAGACCCATGCACACACCCATCATCGGTTTCACAGATGACTCTATAGGGGTCGAGGCAGAGATCACTCTCCCTGATATTGCCGGGATGCCACCTTAGCAGAGTACCGTAATGATGAACTTAATGGTTGTAAGGCTTCCCTCTGCCTACAATGTGATCCTTGGTCAACCCGGGCTCAACCTGCTCGACACGGTCATTTCCACAAAGTGGCTGTTGGTGCAATTTCCAACTCCCTATGGTGTCGGGGGGATGAGGGGGGCACCTCAGCCAATTCAACATTGCCTTCAAACCGTCCGGAGCCAAGGCTGTCGAGGATGACCCCAATGCCAACGACCTAGACCAAAGGGTGCAGGACCCTAAAGGTAGCCCAGTCAAGTGCCTGCTATCGTATTGTTAACTCTGATCTTGATTTTGATGATTGATAAAATGTTTAAGTATATACGAGTATTAATTATATTTTAAGTGTATTTTTCATATCTTAGTACTCAACCATGTTAAATGAAGAAATGCTTGTATTTCAATTGAAAAGTCCTTAAATTAATGGAAAATCAAGTTGTTACGGCCGTTAAGATGACGTGGCATATCTCAGATTTCATTGGACGTGATTCGAGCCACGTGGAGTTTTTCGGCAAAGTCAGACGTGGATTCGCCTCGGCCGAGGTCGAGGTCGGTCCAGGCCTTCCCGTCGCTCCGCCAGGTGTCCACCCAGGAGGGGTCCACCTCGGCCGAAGCTGGCGGCCCCACCCTGCTCCCTCGCCAGGTGGCACCCTGAGACGGTCCCACCTCGGTCGAGGTCGAGCCGGGCTCCTTCGCTCCTTCGCCAGGTGGCACCCGGAGACGGGACCACCTTGGCCGAAGTCGGGCGCCCCTCTGCCGCTCCGCCAGGTGTCCACCCATGAGGGGTCCACCTCGGCCGAAGCCGGCGGCCCCCCTGCTCCCTCGCCAGGTGGCACCCTGAGACGGTCCCACCTCGGCCGAGGTCGAGCCGAGCCCCTTCGCACCTTCGCCAGGTGGCACCCGGAGACGGGACCACCTCGGTCGAAGTCGAGCGACCTTCTGCCGCTCCGCCAGGTGTCCACCCAGGAGGGGTCCACCTCGGCCGAAGCCGGCGGCCCCCCTACTCCCTCGCCAGGTGGCACCCTGAGACGGTCCCACCTCGGTCGAGGTCGAGCCGGGCCCCTTCGCTCCTTCGCCAGGTGGCACCCGGAGACGGGACCACCTCGGTCGAAGTCGAGGGACCTTCTGCCGCTCCGCCAGGTGTCCACCCAGGAGGGGTCCACCTCGGCCGAAGCCGGCGGCCCCCCTGCTTCCTCGCCAGGTGGCACCCTGAGATGGTCCCACCTCAGCCGAGGTCGAGCCGGGCTCCTTCGCTCCTTCGCCAGGTGGCACTCGGAGACGGGACCACCTCGGCCGAAGTCGAGGGACCTTCTGCCGCTCCGCCAGGTGTCCACCCAGGAGGGGACCACCTCGGCCAAAGCCGGCGGCCCCCCTGCTCCCTCGCCAGGTGACACCCTGAGACGGTCCCACCTCGGTCGAGGTCGAGCCGAGCTCCTTCGTTCCTTCGCCAGGTGGCACCCGGAGACGGGACCACCTTGGTCGAAGTCGGGCGCCCCTCTACTGCTCCGCCAGGTGTCCACCCAGGAGGGGTCCACCTCGGCCGAAGCCGGCGGCCCCCCTGCTCCCTCGCCAGGTGGCACCCTGAGACGGTCCCACCTCGACCGAGGTCGAGCCGGGCTCCTTCGCTCCTCCGCCAGGTGGCACCCGGAGACGGGACCACCTCGGCCGAAGTCGAGCGCCCCTCTGCCGCTCCGCCAGGTGTCCACCCAAGAGGGGTCCACCTCGGCCGAGCCGGGCCAGCCTGTGCAGAGAAGTTTCCGAAGAGCGGGAGCGCGAGCTCCGAGATTGCCCCTCAAGCCGTGCGCGCCGCACCCCGAGGAAAGCGCCCCGTACGGTCGGCGGCGACACGCGAAACATCACTTACATCGGCCCGACAGGTTCCGCAGTCGAGAGGCAAGGCCCTGACAAAATAGGACCCGATAACGAACATTGTCGATGCCTGGGAAGGAGAGCGCTCACACTCGCCCAAGGTCTGGTCGGCAGTCTGACCGGCGCCCTCCCTTTACCCTTTCCTCGCTAGGCTCGGCAAGCAAGGCCGGAAAGCCGCCTGGTTCTTTGATCCAGAAGGGAAAAGGGAAAGAGATGGAGGGGAGGAGTTGAAAGCGACGAAGGAGCCTCCCAGGGGCGGCAAAGGAAAAGGCGGCATGAGGAGTTAAAAGGAAGGGGAGGATAAACGACAAGGTAAGCAAGAAACAAAGGTTGGGAGAGGAGATTCCGTTCCAAGAGCAGGATCCAAGATCCCGAGAGGGGACCTTTGGCGTGAGCTCGGTGGAGGAACCCGGCCGGGTTTCTGTTCTTTCTGGAACCTTTCTTGCTAGCACAATCTCTAAGTCTGGGACTCCTTCGGGGGCCCATCTCAGAGACTCTATTCCCTCTCGCCGTCTACTAACTTGACCGTCGGAGCTTCCTCGCCGGGATCCCCGGCCAGGGTTTCTGACCTTGCCTTGCAGGTTCGGACAAGCCAGGAGACCCCAGGGGCGAGACGGTTTAGTCGGATCGGCGACTCCGAAGCCACAGGCGCGGCGGTGAGATCGGCAACACAAGTATATGGATTTTGGAATTAATATGAAAGAACTTGAAGAGGTTAAAGTTTCAATTTGAAGAAGTTTCAGCAAAGTTTCAGCCTAGCACAGTGAAGTATCGACACCTGGAAATGAAGACCTGAGGATCAAGTGTCGACACTTGAAGAATGAAGTGTCGACTCAAGGCCTGAATTTTTTTTTGAAAATACAGAACTATGCCATCCGAAGGTTTTTGCCTCAAGTGTCGACTCACGGGAATGAAGTGTCGACACCTGAAGGTGAAGTGTCGATACCTGGAGGTGAAGTGTCGATACCTGGAGGTGAAGTGTTGATACTTGAACAATAACGGCTAGTTTTCTGGGCTGCAGGACTTCCCCAACTTGGCTCCAATGGCTAGTTTCTCCTCTGTAACAGCTATAAACGGTCATTTAAGTATTAGGAGGCTATAAAATCATCAAGAATCAAATGGAGAAGTAATCATTTGGTGAGTTTCTTGAATATTCTTAAAGGATTCAAAAGTTGAATGATTCAAGCCTTCAAGCTTCCAAGTTTCAAAGAGGGCATTCAAAGTCTACATCCACAAGCATCAATCAAAGGCTTAATCAACTTGAAGACAAGTTCTTCATCAACAATCAAGGACTTCAAAGATATATTTGCTTTATTTTAAAAAGCTTTTATTGTATTCTTTCATATTGATCTTACATTGTTTTACTTGAGGTTTTTGATGAGCCTTGGAAAACCAAAGAGATTTTTGATAAGCTTTGGAAAACTAAAGTGGTTGTTGGTGAGCCTTGAAACAACTAGGATTTAACTTATGAGCCCGAAGACAAAACAAGTTGTTTAGGTTCTTGGTTAGCCCGTAAAACTAAAAGTGGTTGTTGGTGAGCCTTGAAACCAACTAGGATTTTACTTGTGATCTCGAAGATAAAACAAGTTGTAAAAGGTTGTTGGTGAGCCTATGTTACAAAACCATCTTATTGAATTTCCAAGGGGATCTTGGAAGTGGATGTAGGTGCTTGGTTGGCACCGAACCACTATAAACCATTGTATTTGTGTGATTGTTCTCCTTGTGCTTTTTTTTCTTTACTTCTCCTGCATTTATTTGAAATACAAAAGTACTTGAATTGCTTTAGCACATACTTGCTTTAGTCACACTTTTCAAATAAATACAAAAGTTTTATAAAATCCAATTCACTCCCTCCAAGATTGAACTCAAATAATTTTACCGTGCTGAGAAAATATACGGGAAAGAACACTCGAAGATCAAATGGTTGAAGAAGGGAGACGGTAACACTACTTTTTTCCACAAGTCAGCAAATTTTTGAAGTGCAACTGGATCTCTTATGTGGAGCATGATGGCATGACTACTACAACTAGAGGTGACATAAAAAAAGATCTTCATGGGCTTTTACAATCGGATATTCGACAAACCTACCGATCATCCGGCTGGACTTGGATTGCTCTCTTCTCTACCCTTCCACGCTTGCTGAGATATGAAGTTTGGATGAACCTTTCACTATAGAAGAACTCCGAGAGGATATATTTAGTTTCAAAGGAGACAAGAAGGGTCCTGGGCCAAATAAGTCAACTTTGTATTTTTATCAATACTTTTGGGACTTGGTAAAAGAAGATCTCCTCTTCCTCTTCATATACTTGCATGATAATTGTATTGATCTTGATCAACTAAACTATGCTACCTTGTCCCTAATCCCTGGAAATTAATGAAGTAGCAAAGATCTTGACAGATTTTTGTCCTATCAGTTTAATTCATAGTTGCATCATGATTGTCTCGAAGGTGCTGGTCACTAGAATAAAAACCGTTTCTTAACGATCTTATTGACCCTGCTAAGATGTCTTATATCAAAGGTAAATCAATCCTTGATAATTTTCTTCATGCGAATGAAATCCTTCATCTTTCCAGGAAGGTTGATATTAAAGGAGCCATGTGCAAACTTGACTTCATGAAGGCTTTCAACCGTGCTAGTCCATCCTATTCGACCCTTTTGCTCTCCTATAAAGAGGTTTTCCCCTCGAAATGGACTCCTTGGGTGAATAACCTACTCACCTCAGCGAAAGTTACAATTAATGTGAATGGTGACTGTGGAGACTGAATCTTTTGTAGGAAGCATCTTAGACATGGAGACCCCCTCTTCCCCTTTCCTTTTCGTCCTTGCAGTGCACCCACTTTGCAGAATGTTAAATGCAGCTACATCCACAAAAATCTACGCAAGGTTCCGAAACCCGTGGGTTTGTGGAGGTGCAAAGATCCTCCAATGCACAAATGATATCTCGATATTCATCAGAGCAAAAAAGCGATACTGTGCAGTCTTAAAGGTCATTCTCTGTTTCTTTGAGCTGATATCCTCATTGATGATAAACTTTCATAAAAGCTCCATCTTTGCTACTGGCCGGAATTTTAATGATGATTCATCTCTGTTAAGTTCGTTAAACTGTCCTCCTGTTCCCCCACCCTTCAACTATTTGGGCTTATCCTTGAGCGGAAAAAAGCCAGTGAATCAAATTGGACTCTCCTGCTTCAACATTTTGCTACTACTAAGACGGTAGCCTGGTTGGTAGAGACTTGGGCTCATCTTCTATCGGTCAACGATTCGAGACATGATCATCGCGGGTGACTCGATTAAATCTAGAAATTTTTGTAGGATACGTGATCGGAGTGGCGAGAGAGCGTACTACTCCGATATACACAAATAAATTACGGTCCGAATCGAATATAACCTGATGAAATTGGGATCCAGTCGAGATTCAATCCTCTCCCCCCCCCCTCCTTTTGGGTTATCAAAAAAAAAAAAAGAAAAAAAAAAAAAAAAAGTAGGCTCTCTGCGTGGAAAAACAAATATCTTTCTTTTGGCAGAAGACTCAAAATAATCAACCTGGTACTCACTTCCCTGCCTTTATATTTCACGTCTTTGTTCAAGCTCCCTAGGTGATCTATGGTGTTGATAAGTACGAGAGATCTTTTCATTGGATTGGAATCTCTAGTGCAAACGGGTTGTCGTGCAAGGCAAGTTAAAAGATAGAATGCTTGAAAAAAGGTGGTGGTGGCCTGGGTATCAAAGATATCTACCAGTTCAATATCTCTTTGCTGGCCAAATGGGGATGGAGATTATTGATAAAAGAGGACCCGAGCTCCTAGAGAAGATAGTCTGAGTTCGCCTATCATAAGACGGGCAAATTGTCAATGTCATGTGAACCTCCTAGACGGTGCTCCTCTCTTTGGAAAGATGTTACATCCTCTCTTCCTGATTTTTGGAACAGGATCAGCTTTCGGATTGGTAATTGCTGCCAAATCGGATTTTGGAAGGACAACTGAATACGCGACGCCTCCCTTCAAGAGCTCTTCCCAACTCTTTACAGATGCAGTGCTTGCAAAAACTGATCTGTAGCCGACTTCTTCACCGGAGATCAGTGAACAGCATAACTCTCTCTCTACTTTACTCACCTCTTCTTATTTGAACGGGGAAGAAGACCAGGTCAATTGGAATCTTAGCCCGAGTGGAGGGAGACTTCGACACTGCATCCTTGTATCATTTCCTTCACTCAAGGAGAAACAGATGCCTCTTTGCTTCACTTAGGGATCTCAGTGTACCCTTGAAGATAAAATGCTTCCTCTGGTTGTGTTGGGAGCAAAAGTTAAACACCCGAAGCGCCCTTGGCAGAAAGCTTAAGAAGAAGAACCTTGGGGGACGCATCTTTTGTCACCAGGTGCCTGAATCGGCCAATAATCTCTTCGTTGACCGCTCTATGTTCACCGCTGCGTCCTGCGCTCCTTCTCCTTGTCTGAAAGCTCATGTCTCAATTGGAGAGAGAGAGAGAGAGAGATTTTGACAAGAATTCATGGCCTGTGATCCTAATGCTAATTGCAGCAGTGACATGGGCGTCGTTGTGGAAGGAGAGGAATGTTCGCATCTTCCTCGACAAAAATTCCTCTATCTTGGTTACCGTGGCGGCAAGCCTTCATTTCTTCAACAAGTGGTCGATACTCTTCGACTCCAAGCTCGTACCTATCATGGTAAAATCTGGGTCAAGTTCAACGATTTAATTGGAAGACTTGAAGGATCTTGAAACGTCAGCACTGGTTAATCTCGATTCTGGTACTCTGATGCGTACTAACCCTGCTGGTGGGACGCTGAGTGCCCTGGAGATTGCTGAACTTGCTCACATCTACTAATCCCAAGCCATGGAAGCTTCCTATTTCTGATGTTATAAAAAACCACTCCGTCCCCTCTATCCTACCTCTTGGGCGCTTACCAGTCTTGTTTAACCTCCTTGTTCTGTTTTAAAACTCTGTGAAGCATCTTTGGTTGATAAATTGACGTGGCTTGCTACCTAGCCTCCTTTCTAATAAAAAAATCTCAGTGTTACCCTCCCTCCCTCTTATAAGACTCCTGTTACCATCTATTCATCCGCGGTAATTCTGGCCTCGCTCTTCCTCTTCATCTTCCTAGTTCTCGCACCACATACCAGTGCATGCGAGTTCAAATCCACCATCAAGAAGTACCATCACCACCGGCTTGGGCCAACCGCCCTGTACGCGCTCGTGCCCGACGCAAATGGCTCCGGTGATTTCTTATCTATCCAAGAGACTGTCGATTTTATCACAGAGAACAACACCAAGCGTGTTATACTACAGACAATGCCGGCAAAATTTGCTCCGACTCGGTATTCCCAAATCAAACAGGGATCTTATTCTTTTTATCATACAAAAATTATAAAGATTAATTTAAACAATTAAACTACTCTTAAAATAATATTAATTTCTGCTTCATTGCAACTAAGATGACGTTATCACATTATAAGAGACAGATTGCCACCGAAGTGTGAGAACAGTCTGCACAATGAACCCAACCTCTTCTCAAGGATGAAAGTTTCCAGAGCCTAAACAGCTTGCAATCCTACAAAAGATGCTTACCAGAACTACAAACCATTGCATCTTGATTTTCTGTCAAATTAAGCAAAACATCCAAAAAAAGCAACACCATTTTAAAACTATGCAGTTTACGAACTTCATCGAAGATGTCATAGCACTAAGCTTGATATCTATCAAGATTAATTTTATCTAACTCGTGCACACCATCTTGGAATTGCCAAAAAAAAGCCTCGCAGAAATTTAAATTTTTTCCTTCATTATTTCCAAGGGACTGAAGAAGAGCATATTTAATTCCTTGTTCTCGCCCTCCTCTAGACCTGCAAAATGCTCCAGTTAACAGATCAACTTGCAGGGGTGAGGGCACGTTCGATTTCTTCAAGCGATCGGCCCTTGGTCTCCACCACATTGCGAGATATATACAGAACCGCAAGAGAGCAGACTGCTGCGAATCCCAGGTAGACCCTGCTGATTCCAAACTTGTTCACGACGCTCAAAAAGTATAGTCCAATAACAAAATTGGAAATCTGCGAGGAAGGAAGAATCCAGGCTTAACAATTAGTTTTTTTAGAAGTGTATATATTAAGGGGAAAAAGTAACAAAATCTGGTGTAGAATTCTGCAAGATCTAATTGTGACAGCAGACCAAAAAAATGGTTTGCATCATTCAAATAAGCTTCGTCAAGGCTGGAGTAATATTGTGCGAACTAAGAAAGATTTTTTAAAGGCCTTGCACAATATTATTAGAAACAAGCAGGAATCTATTAAAGGTTTTGAGAGTTAGTGCCAAGAGAAAGACATGAATATAGATGATGGTGGGTCCTCCATGAAAATTTAATGATTCCAAAAATAATTTCCACTTCTCCAATCTCTTCTATGGAAAATAAAGAATTGAAAAGCAACAACACATATTGAGATGTACACTTCAAATGTTAACTGCTACAATCCAGGGTAACTGAACATGAACATAGGCCACAAATATAGATGGTTTTCTGCTATTTCTCCACACACGCATGTAAACACACAGAGACAACGTACGTTGAGATGTATGTCACAAATATGAGGTGGTTTTCCACCATTTTTCCCTCCACACACACACACACACACACACAAAAAAAAAAAAAAAAAAAAAAAAACGAGTACCAGACCCAGCAGGTTCTTTCAAGCAATAACACCGGCTCAATGGGAATGACAATGCTCGGGTGGATGTGTAAGTAATCCCCAGCAGTGACTTAATGATTTCACCATACACAAAGACAATAAGCAAGCATGTGACAAGGTGTCTTACATGCCTATTCAGAAATGCACACATATAGACCAATAAACATGAATGATGCATGCACATAATAAGCAACATAAGGAAATGCATACATAGATGAGCCGAAGTATATGTATATATCGTTTTCTTTTTATATGCTTGTACCTGCATGTAAATATAAGACTAAAACCTGTATGTGTCATGATACAAATGTGAAATGAAAGACAGTAATATAATATAACCACAAAATTACAGATGAATGAGAGGCTCCAATTATATAAGTTTTAATTTCACAAGGCATGAACTGCATGATATAGGTTCCATAATGAAAAATATCAGCCACCAAGAAGTTATTTCCCGAACACTTTGGCATCGATAGAGACATTTTAACAATGCAAAAATAACAACCTGAACCACACCAATCAAATTTCAATGGAGGGATTCGCAGTCAAATAAAAGCATGCAACTGTAAGAATCAGGGGGGGAAGGTTTAAGGATGAGATGTCTACAATGCAACAGGAACTAAAACATCTGGATACATGATCAATTAAGAAAAAAGAAAAAGGCTTGACCTAATTTCTGAACAACAAACTCCAGTTTTGTGACTATATAGAGGTGGAATTTAAAGGATTTAGCAGAAACCATGAACTTCCATGCAAAACCAAAAAAATATAGTGATTTAAATGCGCATGATGTAAGTCATTCAATGAACTTGAGGCTACCACATGTTCCCCAGCCTACAGATTTTCATGTGCTTTGAAAAAATGGGGGATGGTTATGCAATTTAAAATAGCATGAAAGTCACATTAAGGAAAAGCAGGAAAATGATAATTTGATCATGTTACCACAGACAAACATGCTCACGCATGCATGCAACAACAAGAAAACAAAGGAAAGAAACACTGAGGAACCAGTCCATTTAGAAACCTTTTCTATATCCCCATGTGAAAAATGATTCTATTTTTTCTAGATTTAGGCCTGACTTACCCAGTGCATGCCCAGAGACAATGCAACTGCCTTGGCTCTGATTCTGGAAGCAAATATCTCAGGAAGCAGAAGGGCAGGTACAGGGCCAGCACCCAGTGAAAAGGACAGCACATATCTGTTATCAAAACCAGGTAACATTCTTAGTTATGAGTAAATCCAGCAAAGAGGAAATGAAGACAACAAAAAATAAAAATAAAAATAAAAAAGGTGGTAAATTGTAAGGGAACTAAATACACTTACAGGACCGTGCCCACCACTGCAAGGATTCCTGAATAAGGTGCCAGAACCTTCCAAGAGAGATAATGAAAGGAGCAACATTGAAGCAGCCTTCAGAAAACACAGGCATCCCCACATCAGAGGAATCAGGAATGAGAATTTAAAATAGTCCAAAATATATCAGATATAAAAACCAAAGACATGAGTGTAGAAACGGTGGTTAACCAAGACAACATTGGTGTACTAAGATTTTAGGTGATTCCACTTGCCAGCAGGTTCATATGGCTATCCTTAACTACCTTTCCACAGCAGTTGTGCAAAACCAAAATTCTGCTTAGGATAACAGATATGCAAACAACTAAAACTACAGAAAGAAATGATCATATATATGTTTAGTTTCTGGTCGTTGCAATCACATGATGTACCTTTTTAAACTCAAGATAACAGAAAACTCACAAACATAAGAACAAGCCTTACCAAGACCATCTGGAAGAAGATAACAGAAAGCATGAACTTTCAAAATAATGAGGCGTTCTGAAATAAAAGATTGGGTTTCTTATATCTTCACCTAAACAACAAATTATTAGCCTGACAATGCTGGCAGATAAATAGAAAAACACGATTACATCAATTCACAATCCCCAAGCTAATACCAATGATTAGACTAATGAAAAGTGAATGCAAAGATAGACAACACCTCATTAAGTTGGAGGCAACTTTTTCAACATATTAGCTGCCAGCAGCAATCCTGGTAGACATTAATTCATAGTCCTTGCTAAATAAAAGGCAAAAGAGGACTAACTTCGCTGGAAGCTTTTACAGATACATAGTGAGGATACATGTATTACAAAATCTCATGCATCCATGAGGTATTCTCTTCATTCTTTATTAGTTAATTATAATCTATTTTTGTGATGACACTCGGTGTGAACTATTTAACCTGCATGAATTGTGTTCGCTCTTTATTCTTTAATCATCTGATGTATGTAAGATTTTAGATTTCACTACGGCACATGTTCCCCAAGTTTCATGGTAACATAGCACCAAATGCAGTTACTTGCACACTTGTTTTATTGTTTTGCACACTTGGACATGCCGCAATACAACATTCTGTCACCAAAAATGGAGTGTCTTGTCAAAGGAGGCTAATGCAAGTATGCACATTTATTCTTGAATATTCATGTATTAAGCAGTATTAGTCCAAAGTTCTTGCACACCGATAATTCATTGATTGCATTATTACTTGAATATAAAATAACAATGTGATACAAAGGGACATGTAGATAAGAAAAAGGGGCTACCATTCCAGTGAAGCTTGTGATTAGGAGGCTTTTCCTTCCTCGCCTATCCATCAAAGAAGATGCGATGGCAGTACCTGCAATGGCATAATAAACCATGTGGTAAATAAAATCATCCATACGATATGCAAAACTGAAATCAGAGAAACTCAATTTGCATGGTTTGATTTAGACATAGAAGAAACCAACCAAAGACATTTGATGCCCCAACAAGAGCACTTGCTGCAACATCAGAAGCAATTCCCGCACTCCGGAACACGGATGTAGAATAATATACAACAGCATTTATACCAGCCAGCTGTTGAAACAAGAATAATGCTGCCCCTACACTTACAACTGTAGTTGACAACATTTGTTAGAAAACATGTGTTTTACATGGGATATTTCAGCTTAATACAAGTGAGCACCTGAATGTGCAGAAATACAGTTTTGGTGAAAAGACAGCACAAATGACACAAACATGCAGCATTATAATGTTGTACGGTCAGCAAGTGTTACCAAGACTCGAAGAGAGAGATGCTTAGCTAATGTTATGTGCACGTCTTGCTGTTGGCAAAGGAGTTCGAAGCACATGCGATGACAACGGCAGAGCACCATGGTAAATGGTGTGCAGTAAACTTCAGAAGGCATAAGTTCAAAATTAGCACATAATAGAAGCTTCAAAGTAGGATCAGCAAGCAAGTAGGTGATGGAGAACCAGCTGAATTAATCTCTTGTTAATGGTTTGAAATGAAATGTGAAATAGAAGTCCAGTGAAAGAACCTTCCTTTCTTTCAAAATGTGAATCTCTACCCCTTCTTTCTTTTCTTCCTTTCTTTTTTTCTTCTCCCTTCCTTTCTTTCTTTCCTTTCTTTCCTTCCTTTCTTATTTGCTTTCATTCTTTCTTTCCTCTTTCTTCTTCTTCCCTAGGTGGATGGGTTTCAGAGTCTTGTCACCGTCCTAATTCTATCTTCTCACAGGAATGGAATGGGATGGCCAAGATGCCCCTCATTCCACAAATATCTAAAGCATGGCACATTTTATACCAACAGCTATTAGCTTAGCCAATTAGTACTCCTCTCTCTAACTGAGAGATCTCATGTTAATAACAGTGTTTGTCATCAATAAACAAATAAATAAATATATCTTGGGGTAATTGCAAAGGATCCAAAAATATTTAGATTGGCCACTCATTGTAAGGTTCAGTATTCCTTTTTCAGGTCAAAACAAGTTCAAAACAAGGTTAATCAGGGGACAATCCTGACCGTTCATTTAAAGGTGGATGGTTAGTATAAATTTGCCCAAATCTATTCTGTGAAGTCTTAGTACTGTTGCAAAATCTTAAACACAGCATTGTTGTTTGATCGCAGGTTTTTTTTTTTTTTTTTGTAGTTTGCAGGATTTGCAATTACAATAATTTCATCTTTGGAAGTTGGGAGCTTCGAATGTATAACATTATGTTTAGATAAGCTTGAGGCCAAGCTTCAGAGGAACATCCTAATATAGAAGATATGCTACATTAGTTAAACTTTTTATTATATAATTTGCGTATCAATTTTCATTGACAATTGTCATCATGAAATTAGATAGCTCTAGAAGTCTGTAGATTTGTTGTTAATGGTCTGCAGTAGTAGTCCAAAGGCCATTTGTCCTAAAAAATTCTCATATATCTAATTGTACAGTGTTTATTGATGAGAACTACCTTTTTGAATTCAAACAAGTTAAATTCCCAAAATTGTTCTATATTAAGAAACTTATAGCACTAAAAAGCTTGGTCTTTAGGATGCCCTCAAATATTCATCATTTTGTTTTTTTGCATATGTAGGTACAAAAATTCATGCATGGTTATTTGCGGCAAGTCATTTATATGGAAATTGATATGGCATCAAACATCGAATCCAAGCTCATTGATGTATATAAATCTTACTGCTTCATTCATTTAATTATGGAACATACCTCATTCAAGAGATTCAAAACATGAAAAGAATGTTACATTCATCAGGCAAAACAGCCTATTTCTTGTAAAGAACAAAATTACGAAAGCACCTGATTGTGTGAAGAACATATTACCAACCATATAGCATTAGAAACATTCAAAACATGAAAAGAATGTGAGGTTCATCAGGCAAAACAGCCTATTTTTTGTGAAGGACAAAACGATGAACGCACTTGATGGTGTGAATAATATAATACCAGTCTTATAGTATTACAAACAGCCACTACCTGTCCTGTAGCGTTTGCTGAAGAGATCAAACCAGCTGGCATCAGATTCTGTGGAACCTTGGCCACCTGCTTTTAGATCATGCATAACCTCAGCAACCTTTTCTTTTCCAAAGAGTTTCCTTATAGCTGTCTCTGCTTGAGAAAGTTTTCCTTGCTATATTGAAAGAGATCAAAAACATAAGTTTGGCACCATGACAAAGAAAGTTGTGAAACAATAAATCTAGAGGACGCAAAATAGACTAATTAGTTTGAGATCAAAAACCTGAAACAGCCAGCGAGGACTTTCTGGAGAAATGGCCATTCCCAATGCCATTAGGACAGAAGGAACAATTGCAATACCAAACATTGTCCTCCACCTAGATGAAGGATATGAATATTATACGATATGTATGAAAGATATATTTAAGAATAAGATAGAGCTTTTTCAGAGTTTAATATAATTATGGACACCTTTCCAAAAGTTCCCAACCATGATGGTTATATAGGAAATAGGAGGTTTGAACCAAATCACCAAAGATGCATAACAACACTGCTTTTACTCATAGCATAATTATCACTTATAGAAATACACTCACGAATTGGAATAGATACACCTTTTGAACAGAGAACCAAGATCATGGGAATACGAGAACATATCTAAAAGTATGCTGAAGCTTAAGGGATAGTTATTAAGTAAAGCATCAAGTAACAACTGTTTATTGAGAGGTACAAAGACACCTAGTTCGAATCTTTAATTTGAGCTGGTGCTTTATGCTAGAGTTCTCTTGGGGTAGTATTCATTGGGTTCTACAATGCCTGGATGATTTAAGAATCCAAATAACCTTTTCCAGGATTTAAAATCATGTATGCCATGGATAGAAACACAGCAAAAATGCTCCTGTATCACATGTCATTTATGATTATAGTAGGTTACAACTGAAAGTGCAGTGACATCTTCATCCGAGGCATCTTAACAGACCAAGAGTACTACAATTTGAAACTGTCAAAGTGTCATACCCAATATCTTAATACCAGAGCTTCCATCAACCACAGATTTCAAAGAGAAAATGAATGGCCTATGCTAAGAATGATGGCATTGCCTCTGGATGATTTTTTTTGGGATAAAGACTTTAAATAATCAACTCATTCATCTTTTGCACCTCCATAAACATATACATTGAGAAGCATCCTAGTAACATAAGTTGGAAAGTTAATTGAACAATAGTATTCTAGCAATATCATACTAGAATGAAAAGACTATTGCACGGCACTGACTTCAGGTGAAATCATAGGTTATATCAAAAGGAAGGAGTGCTGCCACCATATTCTTAAGCATCTGGTTGCAGGAAACTGGGGGAGAAGATGATTAATTCAATGCTGGAAGAGAGCAAAACAATATAGAAGTGAGAAGTATCTCTTATTTGGTGGTTCTAAGAAAATTACATACAAAGAGTGGTATAATATACAAAGGATGTAGCCTGATGCATTCTTATTTTTTCTATTTTCACACAGAATAATTAATTAAAAGAGAGGAAAGTTTTTAAGCCTTTTTTCAAAAAAAATTAAGCTCTTGTTTTACCTAACTTTTTCGTTCAAGAAAATTCTCTTCATTTCAAAACAATTGAAAAATGAATATTCTTCCCAAATAACTTTCTTCTTGAGCAATATATATATATAATATATATATAAACCTGGCTTGCATAAAAAACATCTAGGAAATTACACAAAAGTCAGAATCTTTATTTAGTAAACGCAGGTATAACCAAAATCCTCCTTGACTAACAAGAAACCATCTATATTACACGCTAATGAAATATCAAATGAATTTCGGTACCTGCTGTTTTTGATATTATAATAGAAGCAGGAAAGAAAAACATACCATAAAGGATTTCCTGCCAAAGGCAGTCCAGCCACCAAAGCAGCAAGAATTCCGATGCAAATGAAAAGTTGATTAACAGATCCGAGAGCTCCCCGAATTTCAGTTGGTGATATCTGAATATTGGCAGATATTTCAGCTACAGAGAACATTCAGATATGGTATTACAGTGACCATGTTAACTTCCAAAATCAGTGACCTCAGATATGTATAGTGGCACAATGGCAGAAGAGATTCCAATTCCAATTCCAGCAAGTAACCGGCCAATCAGCATCGTCCGTACACTCTGGGATGTAGCACTGCAACCATTTTTCATCAGCTTAGACATATTTATCTGCATAAGCTAAACTAGATGCTTGCAACTGTGAAAAATAACGAGCACACCTGAGAAATGCACCAACTACAAGTGGAATTGCATCTAGTTGGAAAGTTCGTGTTCGACCAAATTTGTCAGCCAATGCTCCTCCAGCGAAAGAACCAATAGTAGCTCCTGCAAGTAATGAGCTGACCACCCATCCTGGAGAGAGGAAAAATTATGTGAAACACAGTTTTTGTGAATGCAACCAAAGCTTAAAATCCTTACCCTTGTAGAGTTCTATTAATGCACAAACAAGTGAGTGATGGAGTTGCATACCAAAATGGTATCTTAAAATGCACAATCAACTCCAATCTGTCAGCCATCAGAACCTTTTGAATACATGTCAAAAAGAATGGACAAGCTTTTGTTTCTAATAATTTTGAAAAATAGTTGCCGTATTCACTAGAATCATGGCTTAGTATTTCAAGAGATCTTCTTCATATTAAAATAACCAACAAGAATCATTGATGAATGTACCTTGTAGTACAGCATTTTCAGTAATTCCAAGATCCCTTGAAAGATATTCAAGTGCTCCATTCACCACGCTGCAATACATAATACCGTTCAACGAATAAGATCCTGACATTCCAGTTCAGATTCTGCCATAGCTTTTTACTGATAAAGAATTGACGGGCCATGAACACATCCTATATGCAAGTGTAGCTTCAAAATGTTGAATGATAACATGAATGTGACTATGGAATGCTTCCTGAATACCCCAAAGTACCCAATAGCAGTAAATGTAGATATATAACATTACTGTAGAGCACATACCCAAGATGATATCCAAACAAAATGGCCCCCAAGCAAGCAACACCAACATATGGCAAGACAGTCCCAGAAGATTTTGCTTGTAGTTTTTCAGGAGGAGCATCCTCCAGATCACCTAAAATGAAGTCAAAGAAAAAGATTATATGTCACTAAGGAACAGAGTACATAGAACAGAAGTAATAGTATGATAGTGAAAACAAATATCCAATATTGTAAACAAGACTGGCTAAATATTTAGAAGTTCTTGTGATGCATGAACCTCCACTCTATGCAAATGACTGAATAATTCCTCCAGGCTTCAACATATAAAAACAATTTTTAAGTGCCCAGAAAGATATACCTATTATGTTCAACACAATCATATAAACCACGGAGGCATGAAGAAAGTTTTCTAGAAAACTGAAGGATAGGCCTGGTGGTAAGGATGGTGATCATAGCATAGAGGTCATGGTAATGGAAGAGGTTGCACAGATAAGAAACATACTCACTCTTGACTACTTGGTTATGCTAGCATCATCAAATGGAGTTCACGTAAAAAAGTAACATGGGTTAAGTCAAACCACCCTTTGTCATTGAAACCACAGTTGGATCTATGACATTATATTTTCATCCATCAACATACATACATACGGAAGAAAAAGTAACAATGTTGAAAGGGGTCTTTGTTCAACACCAAGAAGTGATGAGAAACTGTCCATTTCAATAGATGGTCCCTCTACATCCTCAAATGTAACTCTAAACTTACAGTTGGCTGCTGTTGCTCATCAACATCAATCCTCCACTTGAGTGATTAACTTGCAGGTGTTTGACCTATGACTAGAAAGAATTGCGTTCTTTCCCTTATTGGGACTCATCATTCTAGTCTTTGGTTCAATTTAGAAGGTGGCTTAATATAACATTATAGCTATAATCATACTGCCCAACCTTGTCCTAATTATTCTTGGTTGTCAACAAAATATGCATTCCCATCAGTCCATTGTCAGTTAGTAAGTTGATGAAGTTTTGTACAAGGTTATATGAAAAGATCCTTTCTTAAGAATTGTATGCCCCAGAACTAATAACAAAGAAATGCAATGTAGAGGATGAATTTCCCTGCCCTACAAAGTTTATGTTGCAAGAAGTATTATTTGACATTTTTTACGTGGTGTTTGAAATTGACAACCATCCATCCTTCCACATAATCCATGCCAAGATCTTCGATACAAAAATCTTGGTGATCGAGCATCATGTTATGAATAGATAAAGTCAACTGGAAGCGATTACTGAATTTGCCTTTTCTATCATAAAAGGTTTTACATATAACCAGGAAAAAAAATCCAATCAAGTGAATATATAAGAACTTAGAAAGAATGCCAGATTACTGCAATCGTCAAATAGTCCATCAATGTGCGGGAGACATATTGATAATTATAAATGCGTGGAACGAGAATTAAAAACCGATAAGGAATAAAAAGATTCTTTGACCATCATATCAAACGGCTCCCAAAGTTTTGCAGCCAAATCAAGAAAACCCAGCCCAAGAGAACAATCAAAGCATCCAGAATCCAAAAATTAACAGAAGACCGAAGTCATGGGAAGCAAACGAACCAGAAGAAGATTGGACCCTGACCCATCGACGTTTCTCTCTGGACCTGAAGATGCCTTCCACCCCTGTCCTCACCCGCGCCATCTCCACTCCCAGAGTCAGCGGAGAACCGAAAGGCAACCTTCCGTAGCAAGATCCACCCTTCGGCATCGGCACATTATTCGGTCCCGAACTCCTCCCCCGGAACGCACCGAGACCGGCCGAGCGTCTCCTTCGATGACTCTGGAGCTCAGAGGCGGCAAGAATGCTTCCTTTGCCAGCGATCGCACCAGCTTGCATCATCTTTTCCCTTCGATCTCCTGGATTCCAAACATCTTTAATGAAATCCACCAAAAGAAATCAAAAACCTGACTCCTTGGCGAGGAAGCCAATTTGGATCTCCAGAACAAAAAAAAAAAAAAAAAAAAAGCTTTTGACTTCGAGACGATGACCTTTTGACGACTGAGCCTTACTGGAAAGTCAAATGCAAGAACCATAGAAACTTTTAACATCGTAACGAGATGATGGAAAAGAAAAGGGAAAAAAAATGAAAAATAAAAGAAAAGGAAAAACCATGCGATCTTTGAGATGAAATAAAGAAAGAGCGGAAGAATATCGATGAAAGAGAATTCAAATCGATCAATCTACCGCAAAGAAAAAAAAAGAAAAAAAAAATCTTTTTGCGCTTTTCTATTGTTTTCTTGGGGCTCCGCTCACCTTCGTTTGTGCCGTCTCCTGGTACTTGTTTCCTGAAGTCTTCTTTATATATAGTCTACTCATGAGCGAGAGGGAACAAGCTTCGATAATTCCGCCGTTTTAGAGAGAGAGAGAGAGAGAGAGAGAGAGAGAGAGAGAGAGAGAGTTTCCGAAAAAGTTCGAAAAGAAGAGCGTTCATTTGATCGTCAAAGGCCCAAAAGAACAGGGGATCCAGCTGAAAGCCTCCTATGCCGCCTTTTCTACTGTCTTCTTGTGGCAAGAGAGGAGAGTGGATAGACTTGCCACGAGGAGACCTGACAAGCGAATGGCATTCATCAATGGCTTCTCACGGTGGCGTGGGTTTCATGCGAACCGCCATTTATGATACGCGATGATATCTATGAAATATATTCGGGTGACACGCGGATGCCGGATTTTCTTTTTCTTTTTGTTTTTTTTTTATGGCTTTTGTTCTTCCGGCCTTCCGTGGGGAAGGCTCGGTGCCCTTCTCCTGGTATAATTGTCCAGATCGTCTCATTTGTCTGCGATAGATGAGTTTAGGTGACACCTTTATGCAATCCAATTGGATTTTGGTGGTCCAACAGTCCAAGATCATCCAACCATAGATGGATTGCTTTGAGTGTGTCCAGGATTCGATGAATTGTTAAGACATGGACAAATCAATAAAATCCAATCCCATATCTCTGAGATGGTGATAACTTTAGATAAGTCATGAGCTAGTCAACGCATAATTTGGACTTCTAAAAAAAAAATAAAAGGGCATAATTTGAATCAGAGAAAAATGAAGCAAGCGTCATGTTTAGGATTTACTAGATTTTCAGCTACATTGTAATTTTCTTTCAATATTTTACATCTATTTTTTTAAATATATAATTCGATGTCCTTTCTTTCAGTCCCTATTTTGCTTTGTTTTTTTAAGGCATATGACTAATGAGCTGGGGTAATGGATGAGTCATGGGGCCATACAAAATAAGTCATGAATTTATTGTCTCTGATTTATCATAAATGGCTTGAGTATGGTTAGGAATTTCAGACCAGGTTTTGCATTTGATAGTCGGACATGTTACCACCCATTATATGCATTGGCAAGCATAAGTAGCAATGATATTGGTGTACAATTAATGTTTGGATATGAATTGAATACAAGTATATCCATAACTATATTTATTTTGTTTGATGGATATAGATATGAATATTAGTTGAATATAAAAAATTGTATGTATATTTATTTTAAATATATATATATATATTAAATATCAGAAATATAAATATAAATATGGATATAAATTAAATAATTAAGTTTTATGATGATATAATTAATATATTACTAAGTGGATAATAAATCAAGGTAATAACATGTTGACATAATTATTTATTTTTTTCTAAAACTTGAATGGGTGTTATAAAATTTAAATAAAATTATAAATAAATTAAATATTCAAATAGTTGTCTATCCATATTTATATCCATAGATATAGATATTAGTTGGATACTTAAATTTCTATTCATATCCAAAAAGATTCGAATATGAAAATAGATCTGAATGGATATTATTCGATTTACTTTCATCTCTATATAACTCAAAAAGTCGTGAAGACCGGCATAAATTAACTCGATTTAAGGAGAAGCTTGCATGCAAGAGTGTCAATGGCCGGGTCCAAGCCCAAAATATTTATAGCTGGAAATCTAAATTTTTGAATTAAATCTAGAAATTGATCTAAAACTGAAAGACCATTTACGAAGTCCAGTTCGGGTGCTTTTCAGGCTAGTTTGATCTCAAATTAAAGCCTTGATTCATTTTTCAAATCGAGTTTAATTTGGCCTCGCCTCGAAACTATTCAAGCTTCGACGTTTCATCCCAGCTGCATGTCAAGCCCAAGACCAATCATTTTTGTGGGCAAATATAAAAGATAGCAATCTAATATATGATACAAAACTTTCCTATATTTATTCCCGAGATATATCGGGAATAAGTTACTGATTTCATGGCACTCTGGACCGAAATTGGAATATGCATGCTCTTGCCAATCATTTTAATGCTGAAATGATGTCTGCCATTATCCAAATCCCGATTCCATTACATTTATGGCCCGATCGTCTTTGTTGGTCTTAGTCTGATGTGAATTTATCTGATATTGTTGCTGTTCTTGATTCTCATGAGGCTACCTGTCGACCTCATCAATTTCAATGGTTCATGAAAATTTATCATCCCGATGAGGATAAAATGCTTTCTATAGAAATTAGTATTAGGACTGTCTACCATGCAAGGCTGTCTTGAATCAAATTAAGAGGCTCGCTACTTGATTCTCTGATTCATTGCGACCTGTGTGCCGATATTGTGGAGGATTCAGCACACGCCATGTCCTCATGCTCAGCATTGCTAGACCCAATCAGCCAAGAGTTCCGAGAATTATTTCATTTCTACTGCTTTGCCGGGATTGTTCTCTGCATTAGCAAATGCCCAGTTGGAGAATAAGAGGAGAACTATGATGCACAAACATGGCTTGGCTAATCTGGAATTCAAATGATGCAAGGATCTTTCAACAGCACATCTCCTCTCCTACTCATTTGATTCGCCAGTCATCTCTTTACATGCAGGACATCAATAATGTATTTGATCATACCTCCCAGTCAAAGCACCAGGGCAGCTGTCATGTACATTCCTTCCTCAAAACTTTACCACCTAGGCTGCCTCCTTCCTTTGGGAAGATATCATGACACTTTGATGCCTCTGTGCAAACCAAAGGTGCTGGGAGCTGCTTTCATCATTCATGATACATGAGGTACTTCTCTTATTAGCTCAGGGTAAATGCATTACTCCTTGTTTATGTGAATTATGCGAAGCTATCAGCCCTTTTTAAAAAATTGAAAGCATCAGCTCATTTTTTTTTTTTAATCGATATGGAGCTTCTGGTCATGGTGGTTCAATGGATCACTCACTCTTCCTCGAGTAAAATAGCTCAGTTTCCTATTTCTAAAGATATCTTGGCCATCATTGATTTATCCCCTGCTTGTGTGACTGCTCGTATTTATAGGAAACAAGAATCGAGCAGCCGATTGGCTTTCTAAACAGACTTTGACAGGTGACTGCTCTTTCTCCTTGGATGATCCTTTGCCAGTGAGTTTTGCACAGATTTTGTAACTTGATCGGATGCAAATCAATGAACTGCATCATGGAGGCTAAATTTTGGAATGATCCGATCATGCAAATTTTAAATTTCACCATTTGGTCCTTCTTTGTTGTGCTTCATACTGCTTCCGATAGCTCGTATGTATGAATCTCTGGAAACCCAAATCATTCTCAACTTGCCTCTGGTCCATGGGAAGTTATCTAGAGCTATCTTATAATGTTTGGACTGTCTCCATGGCTATTATATGCGGTTCATTACCGTGGAAGCATCCTTACCAGTTTTTAGTGCTCGGTTTACTATCTGTTGGTTTCTCTTCTGTCACTTGTTTTATTTCGCATCATATGTTTGGACCTTTATCTTTCCTACATGGATCTATGTTGTGAATGTTGGCTCATTTCTTGTCTGTTATTCTGCCTCCGGTTTCAGAAGATGTCTCAAACTCAAACATCCTAAAAAGAGAAATCAACGGTACTCGCTGGAAATCGGTGTTTAGATGGTGATTGCTACTTATTTTCTCAACATAAGGCTCTATGTCAACAGATCACTCTGCTATGTTGTATCAATGGATATGTGCAACTCGTGGGACGGGGAACCGTAATTATTTTCTTGTGCTCGGTAGATGGGTGCTGTTCTGTTTAATAGATGAGAGTGTCTTCTTCTAAATAAGGTTTTGTATCACTTTTTGGGTCTTGGCTTCTGTTTCTCATCCTCTGTGTATGGTTGAGGCCTTCGGCCGCCATTCTATAAAAAAAAAAAAAAAAAAAAAGCCCGATGATGCAACGAGTATTTTTTTCCCATTATCCTCCCCATCTGGAGGTCATTAGAGAAAAGATTAAATATTTGATGCGCTTCCATGGCCAAACTCTTGTCTCTCTCTCTCTCTCTCACACACACACACTACACGAGTGCGTTCATAAATTCAAATGTCTTGAATATTTTATGTACCAAAAAAAATGTCTCAAATATTTTTCTTTCTTAGTTTTTTTCCTTCCTACAAAAGGTTAGTCACATACATCACATGTGTAATGTTTAAATCACGTTACATGGATAGCTGCAAGAAAACTACTAAAAAAGGGAGTTCATATTGTATAGGGATGGAAGTTTAGATTGAATATTTCTAAACAATTAATCGAACCAGGGACCAAGGAATGATCAGTCTTTCAAACAAAAATGTGAGGTGACTATCGAATTTTTTTTTTTTTTTTAATAAATCGATGCATTCAATTAAAAGATTTAACATAAACACATCCAAAAAAATCAGAAAGGATAATATCACGAAATAATCTTGGGGCATGTCCCAGGTTGATCCACGGAACAGGACCCGAGTGATGGACAACGAAGAGACAGAGAATATGTGCATGGACTACATCTTTAGATTTGACTCAAAAGAGAGACAAATAACTTTGCAAAAAAAAAAAAAAAAAAAAGGCAAAAACATAATTAGTAGAAAAGTTGATAGAATGATACTTATACTTTTTGATATAGTACTTATCCATATAAAAGATATAGACAATGAATATGCGCATTGCCCACATCATCGGATAAAATTTATAGGCACTTATAATTATCGATGAAATCGACATTAAAAGTTTATTAGTCTTTTTGATATTTTTACAAGCATCACAAGGAAAAAAAGCTTTGCCTATAAATTCTAAATTTTGCTATTTGTTATGCAAAGAAAAACTCATCATTGATAGGAATCATTGACCAACCACAAGGATTCTTCTTTTTTTACAAGAGATTATAATTGGGGCACCATCTTTTGAGCCAAATTCAAAATCTCGTCACTAATCTAAACATCTATGATGCTTGTTTTTGAAATATAAAAAATACATGACAAAATATATTTTTTTATATTCATAAAATACACATTTGTGGTTGTATGTCCCATGTATCTTGATATATGCGATGTTGATGAATATTATGATAAATCTCTAATCCAGTATCTTAATCCATCCTCATTCTATTTCTTTTGCACCTTCGATCCTTCATCCAAAGTGTATAATATTTTAAGAACTATATATATATATATATATATATATATATATATATATATATATATATATATATATATATATATATATATATGATACACATCATATATTTTATAACAATATCTATCGAAATCATCTTTTATTCAACTAAATGAAGCCATCAATCCTAAATCCACTTCTTATTTACCTTTCTTCCTCTTTCTACTATTATTCAAATCTTCTCTACTTCCAACTTCCTCTCCGATGCCGTCTCCCTCGTTTTGCATGTGCATCTCCAACAATTCCTCTTCTCTATATTTTTTAAAATAATTTTAATTTTATTTTATCTTTCTGGTTAATAATTATGATTTATTTTTTTGAATAACTACAATGCTACTATATAGCCCTCACACACCCAAAACTACTGGAATGAAGTAGGAACATCCGATCCTCTCATATATTATTTTATATTTTTAAATATAACACCCTCTTCCAACCTCTCCATGAATCATCCTTCTTTATTAAAACGTTGCCGGAGGTCCAGCCTCGTTATTCTAAATTTGACTAGTTAAACTGTAATGATCGTTAAATAATTGATTTAAACTCAATCATGCCAGAGAGGTGACGGTGGGTCGGCAGGAGGCCCAAGATCATTAAATAATAAGTAATTCTTTGTGCACTGCTTGCGGTGCAGCAAAGACAGCATGGCCTGCACCATTTATACTGGTTCAAAAATATTCACCGTAGCATGATGAAATAAAAATTGAGATGACTAGTATTAATTAAATTTTTTGTCCAGACCAAAATATCCTTACGATATTCTAGTTCAAAAGCTACGACATCCCAGTTCAAAATCTACGACATCCTGGTTCAAAAAATGATCTGAAACAGTATTACGACATCCTAGTTCAAAACCTACGATACCCTGTTCAAAAACTACGACATGCTGGTTCAAAAATGACCTGAAACAGTATTACGACATCCTAGTTCAAAACTTACGATATCCTGGTTCAAAAATGACCGGTTCAAAAGTTACGACACCCTATTTCAAAACCTACGACATCCTTGAAGAAAATATAAATTAAAATCATAAACAGTATTACGACATCCTAGTTTAAAACCTACGGCATCCCTGCAGAAAAATATAAATTAAAACATGAAAAAGTATTACGACATCCTAGTTCAAAAGCTACGGCATTCTAGTTCAAAACCTACGATATCCATGCAGAAAAGGGACCGGAGGGAAATGTATTTTGGTCTGGACGAAAATTTTAAATAAAAGCTGAATAATAATTAATGATAGTCTCCCATCCCGTTATGCTATAGTGGATACATTTGGATCAATAAAAAAATATGTATGGGCCATACTGAATTTTCTGTACCGTATATGGTGCAGGAAAACTTTTTTTTAAATAATTGATTTAAACTCTCGTACATATTTTTCTTGACAAGCCATCAAAGAAAGAAAGAATGAAGGCAGGAAGGAAAGAGACAGAGAGGAAGGAAGTTCACTTGCATTGCTGATGGCCACAATCCTGGTTACCTGCTAGGTTGCTTCATCTTTGTCCCGGTTTACGCCGTGAAGTAAATGCAAGAGACTAAAATAAAAGCTAAAACGACTTCCAATGGCCTGGACTCGGTGTGGTCCCTTTCTCATCTCCTCCTGCGATATTTTAGTTGCTCATCTCTTCTAAAAGAAAAACGACATTTTTTAATGGAACAGGAACATGTAGGATTAGAATGCCGAATTTATCATTTTATTTTTTTTATTTATTAAAAAAAATGTTTTTGATTTACCCACCCCATGGTTAATCATCACGGCTACGCTGAATATGGACGGCCATGATTCTTTCTTTTGAGCCATATGTTCTCCGTGCTTTGTACCGTCCTTTAGATTCCTCCATCGGTACAGCAAAATTTTAACGTTCCAAAACATGACGGATGAGCAATTAAAGGAATGGCACGCACTAGTTTTTCTTCGGTAAGAATGGGATGTATAAGCTGGACAAAAATCATGTTGAATAGGTACCATAGAATACCATATGGATGAGTTTTGTAATTTATCATATGTTTTACCTGGCATCGGTCTTAAAATATAAATATAAAAAGTATTTTTTTATAATAAAATTATTAATTTTATAATTATGATATTTTTTTAAAATATATATATTTTTATCGATATATACTAAATAGTCCTGTTATATATACCGAATAAATTGATCATCAATAAAATAATACAGTAAATCAATATATAATTTTTATAACATAACATTCATCGATACACTTACTGGTACATATTATAAACTTTTTAAATATACATCTATCAGCAACACAATATATATCTATGAATATAGTATTTACCGGTACATGTAATGATCAGTTGATACATATCTAAAAAATATTTATTTGATTTTTCAATATACACCTCCAGGTAAGGAGATATATGATTTCTAAAATATAATATTTATAGGTATATTCTATATAACCAAATGATACATATTTGATAGCTTACTGATACGTACTGTAAATTTTTTTATACGTATACAGTGATGATCTAATATATATTTATATAATTTTTTGAACATAGTATTCATCAATACACGGTAGATGATCGTTTGACGTACCTGATAAAATAATCATTCGATATTCTAATACATATCATTAGATAAATCGATATGCAATTTCTCGGATATAAAGCCTATCAAGCTTTGCCCTATCAAGATTATGATATATACTATTTATCGATAAAAAATATATGCTAAAAATAAAAAAAAACATGATATCATAATTAATAAACTAATAATTTCATTAGCAAAAAATACTTGATTTTTAAATTTATTTTTTAAAATTAATATTTAAAAAATCATGATAAATCAGGAAATAGGTTCCATATGATAAACTAATATAATTAATAAACTAATAATTTCACTAGCAAAAAAATACTTAATTTTTAATTTATTTTTAAAATTAATATTAAAAAAAATCAAGATTAAATATGAAACAGTTTTCATACGATATTCTATGGTGTCCGTTTCGTATGATTTTTGTCACTATAAAATCATATGCAGATTCAAATTCCCTCCTTAGTGTTAAAATAAATATTTAATGATGCAAACGAACTGGTATATAGAATAATACCATTAATGTCTCGACGGAGGAGGCTGCTTTCGGCAAAAGGTCGGTTTTCAAGGAACCGCGACGAGACACGTCACGGGAGGGTGTGGAAGGACGGACGAGATTAAGATTGCAGCAAGAAAGAAAACGAAAGCAAACAGGCCTTTTTACTTTACTTCTTCTCATCCTGTCCTCGTTCCCATGATCCCATCTTCCGAATTTTATATTATGAGATTTCCACCTTAAAAAATATATAACGCAAAAGAAATGCATAAATTAAAACCTCGGACAGAAAAAAAAAAAAAAAAAAAAAAAGATTTATTTAATTTTTTAATCCTTTTCCGGTGGACCGCTGTCTCGTCCATCCGTGCCGAAAAAAGACAGAGAAGAGAGGTCTATTTCGGCCCACCTCTGAGCGCTCCCATACCTACTCCCGTGCTCCCTGCTCCATCGCTTCGCCTGGGTCCTGGCCGGGCCTCTCTTCCTTTCCTTCTTCTTGGACTTGTAAAACTCTACCCTAAGCAAGAACGCATTAAAAATCATGCTGGTAGAGGGAGTGGGTAGGGGGAGAGTTCGCTTTCCTCGCAAGGAAGGATCCCCTCCGACATCGCACGCTCCTTTCTAGGCTTCTCAGATTTCCACACTTTTCTCCCCCGTATCCTGCATCGTTCTCCGTTCTTTCTCACACCGCACCTTTCTTTGCTCCACGGGCCTTGTACTGCTTTACAGCTACCTTGCCTGGCTCTCCAATGTCACCACCCCCCCCCTTTTCCTTTTCTCGTAGTCTCTTGTAGCCACATTGCCTCTTGGTCTTCTTGGATGGAGGTTTCGTGGGACAAGTATTCTAAGGGGTCCCCTTTTTACCCTGTTCTTTTTGGTCTTTTGTAAAGATCCGAGAGGCTGTCGGAGAGAGATGAGTCTGGCGATAACGGAGAAGCAGCGGCAGTCCCAGCAGCAGCGGCCGGGTGGATGCGTCGGTATCTTCTTCCAGCTCCTCGACTGGAACCGGAGGCTCGCCAAGAAGAAGCTCTTCTCCAAGAGACTCCTTCCTCCAGGTCGAATAAGATCACGCGATCTTTCGTTTGTTCTAGTTCTCTGCTGCATTTCGCATCCATTTCATGTGTCTTCTCCTGTGCATTGCAGTTCTAGCGGCGAGGAGGGTATCGAAGAAGGTCTGTGGCGGCGGCGGCGGCGGCGATGACAAAATGCCCATGGCCAAGCTTCTTCTGGTATTACTCATATGTTCTCGACTCTCTCCTTCTTCTTTTTTTTTTATTCGGTCGATTTCAAGGAGAATGTAACGTGGTTGTTATTTATTTATTTATTTTTGTTGCATCTCCTTGAAAATGTTAGATTGCGGATGAGAACCGGGGGGGTTTCCCGAATGCGAAAGAATCAGATGATCTTGGTGATGGAATGCGAGCACCTGGCCTGGTGGCCAGGCTGATGGGTCTGGAATCCATGCCTGTTGCCAACCGAGAGAAGCCAGGGAAGGCTTTGCATTCTGAATCGGAGAAAGGTGGTTCTGGATTTCCGAGGATCGACCAAGATCTATGTCCGGAAAATGGTGGGCTTGGGAAGCTTGAATCGAGACCACAGAAGCTGCAGAAGACTGGAGGATTCTTGGAGAGACGGCCAACTAATGCTGCCCGGGCTGGATCTGATGTGTTGTTGTTCGGCAAGAATGTGCTGCCATCCCGGTCGAGGAAGCAGCACCGCAAGCTGGCATCGCCTGTGAAGAGCCCCAGATTGCTCTCAGGGAATCACAGGGCCAGGCTTGTGCAGGCAGCGACGAGGATTTTGGAGCCTGGTTTGCAGTCTAGGAATCGAGATAAATGTGCTCTGACCTATATGAATTCTTCCCAAGCCAATGCTGAAGAAGGATCTGATGCTTTCGCAAGCTTGAAGAGATCTCAAGAATTGTTGAGCGGTTCCCTTGTTGGATCTTGCAGGAGCTGCGGGAGTTTGGTAGAAGTGTCGGAATTGAGGTTAGGGGCAAACGAGCCGATAGAAAATGAGTATGGGTCATCTGCTTTGGAGTTGAACAATGCTTCTTCTTCTCATGACAGTTGTTTAGAGGGTAAAACCAAGTTGTCATTTATGGAGAGCAAGCAGAGTCAAACATCTCCTGCAGTTCAAGCTAAGGTCAATGTGCACAGTAAATTGCATGACTTTGAAGAAAGGAAGAAACATAAACAAAATGATCAGGATCCGTGCAAGCCTCAGCAGGATCTAGCACCGAGGACTATTCCTAAGAAGAAGAATTTGAGGCAAAATCAGCCCACACCGGTTAGAGATAAAGTGGCCCCCGGTTTTAAGGAGTGTAATAGAGGACAGGGCAGAAGAGACCCAAATGAGTCAAACAAGCCAAAAGATTTTGTAGCTTTGAACAGAAATATGAACAATTGCCCACGTATGAGATCAATCAACAAAGAGCCAGAAAGACAGAGAATGGAAACAGGTAGGCATGGTTGGGAAAGAAATGTAGCACGCAAAAGAACAATCAATTCTTCCCACTTTGAGAATGTGGGTGCTGTCAGTTCGACATTTGAGAATCCAAGGATTGCTAGAAATCATCTGATTAACCATAAAGGGACAGTGCCTAGCAGAGGGTCTATCAATCCAAGCTGTGTGACAAGTGAGTTACAGAAGAAGGATGGTGGCCATAGTTTTAGTGGCAGGAATAATGATATAGTCTCTTTCATGTTCAATTCACCAATGAAGCATGCAACTAGGCCTTGCTCCTATAGAGAAGTGATTGAGAAGAGCAGGGGCCAGGGTGAAATCAGTCATGACTCTTCTCATCCAAAGAGTTTGGTATTGAATTCAAAGACTGGAAACTCGATGCCACCAAGGAGGACAGCTTTGAGAGGAGATGAGCTGAGTAATCTTCTTGAACAAAAAATAAGAGAACTGACCTCCTTGGATCAGGATGAATTAGGAAAAAGAGATGCTCACTCTACTGCTTCCATTCTCGAAGACTTGATATCTGCCCTCACTGGAGGAGCTCTCATAACTGAGGAAAACGATGACAACTGTTTTGCTGGGTCCTCCACAACACATGGTATGCATTCTCGTTGCATCGATGTCCCTGACTTTACCATTTCACAATCTCAGATGTGTAACAATGACAAAGATTTTCAGGTGAGTTATTTATTATTATGGCCTTTGTATAGCATTCCATCTCTTTGTAGCATCGCAGTAGTGTTTTAATTTTTCCACTTAATTGTAGTCAACCCTGATTCCTCAGACTCTGGAAATCTTTAAAAATTCAGAAACTAAACTTGGTCCTTCGTCATATGGCCTACCTTAAGATGAAGGACCAAACATCTGGACTGAACTTTTATAGTAAGGTTGTAAATGTGGTCAGGTTTATTCTTGTTGCACACTTTACTCTTGCTTACAACTGGTCGGGGAAACTGATATATCACACAACTGATTTCATGATAATTCCTAAGAATACAACCATTGCTGTGCTTCATCTGGATAAAAGAAATTGCGCTGCTATTTTAACTTTTTTTTTCCTAGGATTTTTTTGTTAATTCTGTAATAACCAAAGACTGTATTTTTGGAGCAAAATAGTATGGCACATCATAATATTACAATGCCTTTTTTATGGAAAACGTGCATTTATTCTGTAGTTCAGGTTTAGTTATCACTTATCAGATTGTTTTGGCATATTACATGATCACTAATTGGGGATATTGATGTGAGTTACCAGCAGCTTCTCCACCTTTTGGAAAGTTTTTGAGCAACCAGTTAATTAGCAATGGTCAAAGTTTAGTAAGTCAAACCTATTATGTAGGAGGAAAATATGGTACATGTACAACACCATACCAGCTCAACCTTTAGTATGCAATAGTTTCAAAGTGTACCTGACACTTTCAATACACTGCAAGGTGCCCTGGATAAACCTATTCTTTTGGCTACCACCTTTGAAGTTCTTTCTAATGAGAAACAGAAATTTTTTGAACACTTATATCTGATTTTTGGACCCTGCATATAGTCACGTGGTTAGCATTGAACATAATGTGATAGAGAAATCTAACTTACATTATGGCAGTAATTAGCTTCATATAGAATAAAAATAAAAAAATAGATGCAAGAAACTCAAATTTTAAAGTGGCTTTTCTAATTAATATAAGCAAAACAATTCTTGTTAGGTTGTATCACAGTATATCTCTGAGACTGCAATGCAAATAAACATGGACCAACATCCACCAGTATGTGTCAATGCATGATGTGCACTGATTCGTCGTAGCAGTATCTTCATGTTACTTTATGCATCATATGACATATATGATGTGGATGGGCACTTGAATGTTATGCTTCAAGCATGCTCCTTTCCATAAAGAAAATGCTGCTGATTTCTACCGAACATGGAAGACTATGAACGTAACTTCCCTGGTAGGAGAATGTCCTGACCAATTCACCTTATAAAAGCTACATGTCGGCAAGCATTATAAGTGCCTAAGAATGGAATTTGGTTCTTATGAACAACCATAATACATCCTATAAGAAATTTCTCTTGAGTTCAAGTGGAATTTTTCCTTGTTTTAATCATGTAAAACTTTCTTGATCTGAGCCATGGAATTGTTGAACTATAATAATAGAATTCCAGTCTCATATAACCATCACAAAAAGCCTTGTCATGTCTGGATTGAGGTGTGATCCATCAATATTAAGAAGTTTCATGACTGGCCTGACAAACATTTTGATTTTGTAATATCTCTTTTCACGCACAAATGAGCAGATAAATTTTATGATTTGGAGTTATGATGACATGTCGGTTTAAAATAAGTCCCACATAACAGGCACATCAGAAAGGGTTTTAATGCGGCTAACCTTCTTACAAAGAATCATTAGAATGAGTAACCTTTTCTTGGAACAATAATGTTAGTTAAAGCAGCATAAGCTGACATGGCTGAAAGGTTTACCTTGATACATTTCCAAAATTATAGTTGAAATTCATCAATAAAGGGAGTTCCAATTATTTCTTGGGCCCATATGGTAGGGAATCGTCATCAATCAACTTGTTCCTTACACCATCTTCAATTGAGTCAGCTAGTATGGTGGCAGAATCTCTCTCCTCTCAGACACACACACACACATGCAGACAAGAGTGCATGCACACACCATCTGTGACCAAATGTGGCTGGTGACCCACATACTATTTGAACATAGCCTTCCATCATCTAACTTGACATTTACTGGCCTGACCAGTGAAAAGATAATTGGATAAAATATTTCCATTTTATCTTATATAATGTGGCATTTGTTGGAAGGGACAGTCTGATGAAATTATTGGGCACGTGTGCTTTTTGATATTCTGGCTGTGCATTACTTTCTGTCTTCCCCCTTCATGATCTGCTACTTGCTCCCATTCATTTGTTTTTGTGAATGATATAACACCTGATAATATGTTGGAAACAGAAAATATGCATACATATAGTTGAAGTTTCCTCTAACTCCAAAAGCCATCCCAAGGAAACTCAGAAAATCTTCTTCTTGTTTGGCAACAAGAGAAGATTGTTGATTTGTTTTGTATCATATTTTACTAACATTCTCCATTTTGCAATAATTCATTTGGTCAGCAAGGAGATTAAGCATGTATAAAAAGTTTTGAATTAGTCCGTATCATGACTTTGAATATTATGGCTGATGCTTGAAATTTCACTTGTTTTTTGAGGATCTGCTGCTTTATCTCTCACTTCTTTTGATTTCTAAATATGTTACATTTGATAATAAGGATATGAAGTCGAAAAAGATTATGACTATTATACATCCTGTAGGAGATGCACAAGGAACTTGAGAAACTTATCTTGCATGTTAAAAGTAAGAAAAATTGCAAATTTATAGCTTGTCATTAAAACTGTTTGATTCTTTAAAATGTGAATCTAGAGTTCATCAGTGGCGAATATCTCTTTTAAGTTTGCATTCTTCAGTGACATCAGAACATTGATAAATATTATTTAAACAAGGTCAATGATTGATGAGGTTCTTATGTCATGTATGTAATAGACATTTATTTTCTCCTCAGGGAGATGCAAAGGCAAGCATTTCTGCTTCATATCTGGCCAGTAATAATGATCAGCCTAGCCCAATATCTATTCTTGAAGCTTCTTTCTCAAATGACAGTTGCTCTTTTGGGAGTCACAATGGCAGCTCAGGTGTGACGATCCTTCTTATCTTTGCTAAAGTCGTTCATAACAGCACCCCTTCCTTCACCCCTACCTTAGTCATCACATCTTATATTAATTTTATTTGGTGTATGAACATGTTCTGCCATTTGAAATTGATCTCTATCAATATGCTCTCTTCAGGCACAGCACATTGTTTTCGTATATTTAATGGTCTGTTTAGATTGATTATCTTTCTTATTGAGAATCAAGGATAGTCTATGATGACTTCTCGTATTGAAAGATTTTTCTTATTGCCAACAATTTTATGAAGTGTCAGATTAAGTTGTCAGCTTGTGTGTTTACACCTATATGTAACTTTTCATGATCATGTCACGTCCAGGCAAATCAAAGCAGTTAGGACATGCATTTAAATGGTTTTGAGAATGGTAAGTTATACAGTAAATATTTAAATAATAAAAGGATATATAAGGGTTTCTCCATTAAACCTTTTTCATATATTTGGTTGGTAGTCAAAAATAAAAGATAAAAATGCATTTTGAGAAATTTCCCATGGCTTGCATGTACTATTAACTGAAAAGCTTTTTCTGGCTTCTTGACTAGACTGTTTTGTATATTTTGTGGAATATGATGGCATCGACTTCTAGAATCACATTCCCAATCTATTTAGGTCAAATTCAGTATTACTGAAATGTAAATTACAAATCTTTGCTTTTATCTACTCTGATGATTCCAATTTAGCATCTTATGTTTTCAATTTGTGTACTTCTGGTTTCAGGAGGCAAACTGCATTTTGAGTGGACAGAGAGTTGCAACACAGCTGTGTCATTTGATCTGGATAATGATCTTTTAGATTCAGCAACTTCTATTGATTTCGTGAGGTCTGATATTGGAACGACTCCCCATTCTTCCAATAGAAGTTCTGCCAAGGTCAGTGAAGTTAAACTGCCACAAAGTAAACTCAGCAATGCTAGTGAGACTATTTTGAATGCTGGACTCCTGTTCGAGAATATTTGCCTGTATAATTCAGATGGGACGGTAGAGTCTTCTGTAAAATCTTTGCTTCTTGGCTTGTTGGAAACTCTTATACATACCTTTGTCATAGGGCCAAAAAGCTGTTCAGATTACATGGAGGCAGAGGAGAGAAATCGGCTAAGGGTGTTTGTCTTTGACTGCATAATTGAGTGTCTAGATTTGAAATATAGTCAGTTCTGTAAATCTGGTTACAAGACATGGTTGAAACTGCCTTTGTTTCTGAGCAGAGATCGCATGACAAGAGAAGTTCAAAAGGAGATAAAAGGGTGGATGGGCTTGGCTGGAAGGTTTTTGGATGATATGATTGAGAAAGAAATAAGCCATTCAACGGGAAAGTGGACGGATTGTGAGATTGAAGCATTTGAGACAGGGACGGAGGTTGAGACGGACATACTCCAAGCATTAGTTGATGAAATGGTGATCGATCTCTGTTGATTCTGACAGACTTCTGCTATTGTTGTAACTTCTTTTAAGATAACTAACAAGACGAATAGCAAGAAGGTTCACTGATTTTTCAGGTTTATTTCGGAGTGCAGATTTAACCTCTTTGTTGTAATTATGCAACAATGAAGAAATGATTTTCTATAGATTTTGCAAGAAAGTTTATGGTACTTGCAAAAGGGTTTTGTATAAGGATTGTAGAGTTGTTGGCTTTGTGAAATGTTGTTTTTAAAAAAGAAGTCATTCTGCATCTGTCTAAGAATTTTTTTTTTTTTTCTATCCTACCGTTCCTGTAGTATTTTATTCCGGAAAGTAAAGTTTAATGGAGCTACTTAGTAATTTTCAGCATCAAATTGATATCATTTTATTTAGTCCTCTTTTTTTAGGAGAATACAACTTTGAGCTGGTCAAATATGATATTATCTTCACGTGCCAAGTAATCAAGAATGGGTAGTCTGTTTTTAGAGGGCGAACAGGTCAAATATGATATTATGCTTTGAGTGCAAGTAACCAAAGCTAGTAGCTTAAGGATAAAGGAAATGTTTGTAAAAATAATTAAAGACCGTATAGAGTATTAGATTATTGTGCTAAGCGAAAACAAAGCCATGGTCAACACTAGTGCAAACTTACAACATCTCACAGTATAATCATAACTTCCAAATAATAAACTAAAAAGAGACAAATCATTTTCAACAAAGATATGAAACTTCTTTATACAAACATGTTACAAACCCACCGGCAAAGAAAAGAATCACCAAAATTAACAAAAAGAAATGAGGGGAAATGCAGAACTTCTAAGAACTTCTATTAAGCATCTCCATGTAGTGCATCATGGACTCCTGTCTCTGAATTCTTATCTCTCGGTAAAACTTCTCTATAAACTTCTCTGCTTTTTGATCCACAGATGACGAGTCATCCTCTTCTTCTAGCTCTGAAAGCTCGCGTGGTTCTTGCCTAGTTTCATCAGCACATGGTGATGGTATCTCCAATTCATCTTCACTGCTTTCTTCAGTAATGGACTCAATGTCATTCCCACCGCATAGAAGACATGAGAAGCAGCTCTTCTTCTTCGAGGGAGCGCGAGGGTGGTAGACAAGAGGAGTGCTGAAAGGAGAGAACTCGTACTCTCCGATGAAAGCATAGTTGTAGTGTTTGCGGAACTTGAATCTTTTAGACCTTTTGAAGAGGAGTTTTCGGTTAATGGGATTCTTCACGTCGGCCATGGGAGAGATGGAGAGGGCTATGCAGTTCCATGCCCTCTTAAGGATGGGATTTTTTTTTCTGGCCATTGCTTGCTCGTCTCTATTTTCTTTGCTTGTCTAAGGATGAGGAAGGTGTCAAAGCTATATAGACTAGAAGGGGCGTTTTTTTCGGTGGGGGGGGCAAGGACAGAATGGGCGTCGCTGAATGGGGCCTTGCGAGGGTTATGGAGGGGGATTCAAGGGAGCTGGGTGGATAGTACGCGGGTGTTGCCTGTGGGGTAGGGCTGGAAAGGCTAAACTAAGGTCGGTGGTTTTGTTTTTTTATTCGGAATAATTTTGAATTTTAAAGCAGGTAGCCGGTAGCCTGTAGCCGGTACTTCAGCTAGTGGGGTGCGGGCAGAGAATGAGGACAGAGGGCTACATAGCAAACACCCTGGCAGCAGAAATTTACTTTGCTGCCACTCAGCACGATAGCACTGTAGAACCGTAGAATCAGTCAACCATAGATATGGATTCATGCAAAATGTGGCTATTCCCTCTCCCTCCTCCTCTCTCTTTGTCATTCCTAAATTAACAAAGGAATATTGTAATATTTAGACTTTAGGCCGAAGTAGGCAGGCCCAGCCGACTTCGACCGAGTCCAAGAAAAAAAAAGTGAGAACGAAGGGAATACAGAGATCGAAACAGGGGAGGTTTCCTCACCCTTATCCGACCGACGTTTTCACCGGAGACTTCGAGGGATGAGTCGTGACGGAAGAGGGAGTTGATCGGTGAGGAGTCCATGAAGGATTGGAACTCGATTGGATGGAATTCGTTTTCCAAACGGCGAGGGAACTGTTGATTGGTTTCTTTAAAACCCCGTCACTATCGATGATTCGAGACCATCAAGCCCTCCCCACGGGGTTGTTTTTCCTCTCCGGCGAGCATCCAACGGTCCAGTGAGGCCGGTGAGTTTTATTTTATTTTATTTTATTTTTTGGATTTGTTTCAGTTCGGTCTTGGGGCCGTGGATCGGTGGTGGCCGCGCCACTGTTTCCTCTGACCGCCGATCTGCTTTCCAGCAATCCTTCCATGGCATCGCCGGCCACCGTGGAGGAGGGGGGGTCTCGGCTCGGTTGAGCCAAGAGAGAGAAAGAGGAAAGAGAAGGAGAGGAGAGAAAGAAGGAAATAAATAAATAAATAAATAAATAAATAGAAGAGAGAGAAATAAGAGAGAGAATTAGGAGATTTTCTTGAAATTTATGGAAATTGAGAATTTAGATTTTTAATTAAATTATTTATGTAGGGAATTAGTCCCCTGAGCAGGAAGGAGTTGCGTAGATTTCGGGTACAGACTAGTTCAGGTATAGATAATTGATTTTTGAGATGTAAGGATTCTGGACCTGATCACCATATATATATATATATATATGTGTGTCTTTATTAATTTAGTTTGCCTGATTTGATCTGAATATATATATGTTTACATGCATGGGTGCTTTCGGATAGCATGATTGATTTCTCAAAATATAAATGGATTTGTTATTATTATTATTTGTATTTTATTTTAATATACCATGGTTATTAAGTAATCTTTGAAATGGGTTGGACCGTGATATCGGTTGTTGGAAAATGACATGTTTTGACAAGATGATGTGAAAAGATAAATGTTAACGGTGTTTGGACTAGCCATGCCACGAGATCATGGTTATATAGCCAGAGCGGGCTTAGTACGTGAGCCTGGCCATGGGCAGGTTGTACATGGTCAATTACATAGCCAGAGCGGGCTTAGTACGTGAGCCTGGCAATGGATATATTGTACATGATCGATTATGAGATTGCCAGTCACAAGCTAGAGTGTGACATATAATGTGCCAGTCACAGGCGGGAGTGTGACAACAGTGTGCCAGTCACAGGCTGGAGTGTGATCGTGGCTAGTCCAGAACCCTAAAGAAGAGGAAAAGTTAATGAAAACATATAAAAAAAAATATAATGTTATCAAAGATTTTGATATACTTGATATGTGATTGGTTTTGGTTGCGTGACCGAAAAAAAAAATTATCGTTTTCCATTATATGATTATGATCTTGCTGTTTTTAGTTTTTATATTAATAATGGTATGATTGTGAAGGAACCTTACCGGGCTGTATAGCTCACTCCCTATTTTCTTTTTTTTTTCCAGAGACTCAAGATACATAGCGAGGATTGGACTGGACATGAGATGGAGCTTCATTAATGTTGAGTTAGTTAGTTAGAGTTAGTTTTGGTTACTGATGCTTGTTGTGAATCAGTAGACCAATTAGTGATATTGATTTAAATAATGGATTGTATAATTGTTGATCAATTATTTATATAATATTAGTTTTAATTTTGATGTGTTTGACTTTTGTGTACCTAGGCCTTGCATGATCTCTAGGATAAAACCTAGGTTTGTGCGGCCGGTCACGTAGCCGATTCTGGTGCTGGATTCGGGGCATGACAGAGTGGTATCAGAGCAAACCAGGTTCTAGGATCTTAGGGTATAAGCTCATCGAGAGAGTGTGGGTTGATTCTTAGATGGGGTAGATATTATGTCATTTGTTTTGACCATCTGAGTGTTAGTTGTATACTAATAATGACTGGTGTAGGATTTTCATGGCACGTGGTAGTGGACGTGGTCGTGCTAGGAGGCCCACAAGATTTGCGGATGGATCAAATGCTTGGGATCCTATAGAGCAGCACGAGGATACTGGGGTTCTATCTGGTGATGAGGAACATCCACAAGAACCAACGCCCAATCCAATGGACAATACTGGTGATGGGGAACATCCACAGGAACCGGCACCCAATCCTTTGGACAACATCCCGGAGACTGGGACTGCAGAAACGGGAACATCGGGAGAATCTGGAGTTCAGCCTGGGGACCAGGTGGGTCTTCCCCAACTATTGCAATACTTAGTGCAGCAACAAGCTACTACAAGAGCTGATATACTGAGATTAATGGAAGCACAACAGCAACAGCAACAGTTCATGTAGTAGCTATTATTATAGCAGCAGCCAGAAGTTAGGATTCCACAAGAATGACCAATCACTTTGATAGATTTCAAGAAGTATGCGCCACCGGTATTCAAGGGAACATCTTATCCCATGGAGGCAGAGGATTGGTTGAAGGCTATGGAAAAGGTATTCCAAGCCTTGCGGTGTCCGAAGGGGAGAAGGCTACTTTTGCTACATTCTTGTTACAAGATGAGGCAGCTGCTTGGTGGGAGTTGGAGCTTGGGAAGCAAGGACCAAACGATGTACCTTTTACCTGGACAGATTTCAGAAATGGTTTCTATGAGAGGTATTTCCTCAAAGTGTTTGGGTACAAAAATTTCAAGAATTTGATCGCTTGGAGCAGGGTAGCTTAACCGCTTTTCAGTATACTGCGAAGTTTGAAGAATTATCGAGATATGCTCCATCACTGATAGCAGATGAAGGGACTAGGCCAGAAAATTTGAAAATGGACTTAGAGGTCGGATTCAGCATCAGGTAACTGCCTTCGAGCTAACAACCTATAAGGAGGTCGTCAACAAGGCACTGATTATAGAAAGGGGGCTGGATGTCGCTCAAGCAGAGAGAGAAAAAGCTTTAAAGAAAAGATCCAGATCAGGAGGATTTCAGGATCAATCTAATGGAAACATCAGTGCAAAGACATGGAAGCCTGATAATGTTACTCCAAATGACAAGATTCAATAAAAGAGTGATGTCAAATGTTATAAGTGTGGTGGTCCTCACTATAAGCGGGATTGTACATGGCCAGATGAGTGGAAGTGCCGTAACTGTGGCAAACCGGGTCATAAGGTGGTTGTGTGTCCATATGGTCAAGGGTCACATCAACAAGTACCTCATGAAAAACAGCAACTAGAAGGACAGCAAAAATCAGTAACTCAATGACGGGTATATGCACTCACCCAGCATGATGCTAACGCACAGGTATGAGTAGGTTATGATCATTTGGGACGGTAATACAAGTGATTAAAATCATAATGACATGATGATTATTAGGATATGACAAGAATAGTGTTAGAACTTAGATTATGATGATTTGGAACTATGGTATAAGTGATTTTGATAGATGTGAATGATATCGGAATTCAAGTCATGATTGTTCGAGACTGGACATTTATGATTTGGAAATCACTTGGTAGTTATTAAGACATAATATGGACTCAGCTTATGACCACTTGGAGCTATGATATTGGTGATTAGGATATGATTTGGATGTCAAAAATTTGATCTGGATTATAAATGAAAAAGATCAAGTTTTGAATAAGACTTGGAAAATAAGTACCTTGACGGTTAGACCAATGGAGAGTTTGAGAGTGATATAACGGTTGGCTACTTTCAAGGGTTAAGCTCAAACAAGCTAATTTTGAGGACAAAATTTTTTTAACGGGAAAAAAATGTAATATTTAGACTTTGGGCCGGAGTTGGCAGGCCCAGCCGACTTTGACCTAGCCCAAGAAAAAAAAAGTGAGAACGAAGGGAATACAGAGACCGGAACAGGGGAGGCTTCCTCATCCTTATCCGGCCAGCATTTTCGCCGGAGACTTCGAGGGATGAGTCATGAGGGAAGAGGGAGTTGATCGGTGAGGAGTCCATGAAGGATTGGGACTCGATTGAGCAGAATTCGTTTTCCAAACGGCGAGGGAACCGTCGATTGGTTTCTTTAAAACCCCATCACCATTGATGATTCGAGACCATCAAGCCCTCCCCACGCAGTTGTTTTTCCTCTCCGGCGAGCATCCAACAGTCCAGTGAGGCCGGTGAGTTTTCTTTTCTTTTCTTTTATTTTTTTGGATTTATTTCAGTTCGATCTTGGGGCCATGGACCGGTGGTGGCCGCGCCACCGTTTCCTCTGACCGCCAATCTGCTTTCTGGCAATCCTTCCATGGCATCGCTGACCATTGTGGAGGAGGGGGGGTCTCGGCTCGGTTAAGCCAAGAGAGAGAAAGAGGAGAGAGAAGGAGGAGAGAGAAAGAGGGAAAATAAATAATAAATAAATAAATAGAAGAGAGAGAATCATGAGATTTTCTCGAAATTTATGGAAATTGAGAATTTAGATTTTTAATTAAATTATTTATGTAGGGAATCAGTCCCACGAGCAGGAAGGAGTTGCGCAGATTTCGGGTACAGACTAGTTCAGGTGTAGATAATTAATTTTTGAGAGATAAGGATTCTAGACCTGATCACCATAATATATATATATATGTGTGTGTGTTTATTATTTTAGTTTGCCTGATTTGATCTGAATATATATATGTTTACATGCATAGGTGCTTTCGGATAGCATGATTGATTTTTCAAAATATAAATGGATTTGTTATTATTGTTATTTGTATTTTATTTTAATATACCATGGTTATCAAGTGATCTTTGAAATGGGTTGGACCGTGATATCGGTTGTTGAAAAATAATATATTTTGACAAGATGATGTGAAAAGATAAGTGTTAACGGTGTTTGGACTAGCCATGCCATAGAATCGTGGTTATATAGCCAGAGCAGGCTTAGTACGTGAGCTGCAATGGGCAGGTTATACATGGTCAATTACATAGCCAAAGCGGGCTTAGTACGTGAGCCTGGCCATAGGCAGATTGTATATGGTCGATTATGAGATTGCCAGTCACAGGCTAGAGTGTGATATATAGTGTGCCAGTCATAGGCTAGAGTGTAACCGTGGCTAGTCCAGAACCCTAAAGAAGAGAAAAAGTTAATGAAAACATATAAAGGAAATATAATGTTACGAAAGGTTTTGATATACTTGATATGTGATTGGTTTTGGTTGCGTGATCGAAAAAAATTTATCGTTTTCAGTTATATGATTATGATCTTGCTGCTTTTAGTTTTTATATTAATACTGGTATGATTATGAAAGAACCTTACTGGACTGTATAGCTCACTTCCTATTTTCTTTTTCTTTTTTTTTTTCAGAGATTCAGGATACATAGCGAGGATTGGGCTGGGCGTGAGACGGAGCTTCATTAATATTGAGTTGTTAGTTAGTTAGAGTTAGTTTTGGTTACGGATGCTTGTTGTGAATCAGAAGACCAATTAGTGATATTGATTTAATAAATGGATCGTGTAATTGTTAATCAATTGTTTATATAATATTAGTTTTAATTTTGATGTGTTTGACTTTTGTGTACCTAGGCTTTGCATGATCTCTAGAATAAAATCTGGAATTTGTACGGCCGATCACATAGCCGATTCTGGTACTGGATTCGGGGCGTGACAAATATATTCCGTCTTGTAACTTCAGCACTGGATTCAATGGAAAAGTCAGAAGACAGCCAAGCAATTTCTGCGAGTTCTTTTTTGTTATCGGAGCACCACTATTTTTCATCCACTAATTTTTATTTATCAATATAGTGGCACTCCTCGTGATTTACTTCTTCAAATTAATGTGTAGATACTGCAACTTCTGTTAATTATTAACCAAATTCTTAAACACAATAAAAGATGGAATATGTTAATTCACCGGTCTTTAAAATTGTTCTCTCAAAAATCAGTAGTTGAATGATATCTTGGCTTTCTTTCTTCTTGAGATAATTTAGGCATGAGACCTATATTCCAGTCTCATGCTAGATATTTGACACAAATGCCCGACAACTACAATCCTAAGCTTTCTTAGATATTGATCATTCCACACCCTTGCATCCCTCCTTTCCTACCGGTCCTTCCCAACCAACCAGCATAACTATAAGCTTCCCTTAAACCAGACCTACCTGTCAATCGTTTTCCCGGTTTTCTACCGAAAACTGAAAAGCAATGGGGAGGGCGAGACCTGGTGGCATGTTTGTAGTTGACAACAAAAGCCTGGGCATTTTTAAATTCAACGATTTCTGGGTGGCTGTCTGCCGCGGCGCTGGGGGTTTTGCATCACCGGACAGTGGGCACCGGATTTTGTCACGGTGGACTTCTGCTCCACGGATGACTCGTATGGGTGGCGTAGGCTGTTTACTTTGGCTCGGGGCTCAAGGATGCGCTCAGAAATGGTGGGGCCCTGGATAGGATTGTTAGAGTCTTAGAGAAGTTCGCGGATGCGGGGCATGAGTCTGGTTTGCATTTCCATGTAACTGCCATTACAATGTCATAACGGCTGTTTACGTTACTTTCAGTGCCCCTGGCTAGTTGTTATACGATAAGTATGCATGCAGGCATTTAGATGATGGTTATTAAATATAATGAAATCAATAATTATTGTTTGATGTTTTTGCTATGTAAGAAAGAAACTGTTACTATATATATCAATAAAAATGAGTTAGTGCAAAAGTACATTGTGATATATGAGCAATGATTTTGTCAAACAGTTAACAACGTCATTTAGCTCGTCATTTGTTATTCATGGCTGGTATTTTATTCCAACAAAAATCTGCGAACCTATCTCTTTTATAATGGTCGTTAACCATGGTTGAATTTTGGAATGGTATTTATAGCAACAGAATAGTGTAATAAAACTCTCTGTACATGACAAAACAAAATCATGTTATGTTCGCCTATTCTATGTAATAGAGTTCCGTGGATTGCTAGGAAGCTAATTTGAGATTTGTGCAAAAAGAAAGAGGTTGAAATGCTTTAAAATCTAGTCAAAAAGCAATCCATTGGTTGATGTCATGGAAAAAGGTGAATCATTTTCGTGCATAAAAAACACATCCAAACCCACACACACTAGCATTGGTTTAACAACCTTAGCGAGGCTTTCTTGGGGCCTAAGAACCTTAGCAAGGGTTTCTTTAGGCCTAAGCTTGCTATAGTGATTGTGATAGCTTGGAGCAGGTGGGAACCCACCCAGAAGCAGGTGTGCTCCAATGGCCAATGCATATGGGTCCTTATCTCTTGTGGGCCTCCAGGCAAGTGCGCCCATGGTCATTGCCCTATCCTACAATCGAGGAAGTTTGATCTTTGAAGGGAAACTGACTTCCCAATAGCGAGTGACCCCGATCGCTATCTCATGTGAGCATTGTCTAAAGCTTTACGGTGACTTTTTTATTATTTATTAACCAAGGCATCGGCGTGGAAGGATTATTTTTAATTTTATCCAACTGTTGGGATATGTTAGCCCAAGCACGGGCCAACCGTCGATTCAACCGGTCGAAGACCACCGGCCAAAGACATTCCCTCCGAACTATGAGCACCGGACCCAGATATTCGGAGAAGACCGAATAACCACGGGCAGACAAAAGCTCTTGACAGGACCACGGCTCCAGAAGACCAAGACCTCAGCCTGGACCAGAGTATAATCTCCGAAGACACGATCTTCGGATTACGCCGAAGATTGGCCCAGATATTCGGAGAAGACCGAATAACCACGGGCAGACAAAAGCTCTTGACGGGTCCACGGCTCCAGAAGACCAAGTCCTCAGCCTGGACCAGAGTATGATATCCGAAGACACGATCTTCGGATTATGCCGAAGACACAGTCTTCGGCCTACAACAAGGATCAAGTCCCTGACCCGCGCCAAAGACACGATCTCCGATCTGTCTCGAAGAGGCCTGAGGACTAAAACACCACCCGATTCACTTGCGGGAATCCCCTTGAACGAGGAGTCTGAAGGCAGACATCCGATCTATCTCAAATCTCTACGAAACACGACAAGCAACGGTTACCCTCGACTATCTTCGGCATGATCATGGCGCGTGATTCCAGCGGCAACGCCCCTGGCCTGGCCGCCGGAACCGCCCCAATAACCACCCACGATTTTGATTGTGGGAAGGAAAATAACTTTCCCGTCGTAACTGTTGGGAGGAGAACGAAACCGCAGGCAGGGCAACTCCTTATAAATAATGGTAAGAAGGAACACTGGAGGTAAGGCGCTTGACACCCTTAACAATATCAGAGCTTTTCCTTTCTCCGTCTTCCCCATTCTGTGGCCAGAGCCCGTCTCTGACTTATGCATCAGAGTGTCCCCCACCGGAGCATCTCAGGCAAGGGATATGTTTTGCAGGTGAACCAGGGAGTGGTCCCGCGATCCAGTAGCTCCGCCCGGTCGGAAGAAAGGGTTCGATGCCAACAGATTGGCACGCCAGGTAGAGGGCGGGCCCAAGAGTGCAAGTCGCATTGTTAAGCTCCCTCCATTGATAAAGGGGAAGAATGAAATCCTCAATGACGAGAGGAAAAGCTCAGATCGCCTCGACTAGTCGAAATCGTGCTCCATCCCAGGGGGATGCACCCCCTGTGGAGAATGAGATTCCACCTCCCATAATTATCGTGGGACAGTAACAGTTTGAATGAACCAGGTTACCAACCTTATGGCCATGGTTCAGGATTTTCATAACAGAACCTTCCAGGTGGCTCATCCGCCGGCCATCTCCGGACATAGTTCCAGATCTCGGAGGAAGAGAGCCCCTCGCGAGGGGTCCACACACCTCTCCCTCCACCCTCGACCTTCTCCCGAAGGTCGAAGTTCAGGGGAGCCTAGGCCTACTGTTTCCCCACAGAGAGGGGAAAGACATAGGCAGACTTCCTCACCTTCTTCTGAAGACTCTACTCCTGTAAAGAAAGGGCCGAAGCAGGCTCTTCCTGATTATGACAGGAAGTTCAAAGCCATCGAATCGGAGATGGCAAGGATGCGGGAGCAAAGGGGCCACGATGACTTGGCGGTATGCGATATGCGCCCATCCTATAAGGACTGCATCATGGCCGAAGTCATCCCTCGGCATTTCAGGGTTCCTCAGATGGAGCCCTATGACGGCACCTCCGATCCTTTTGATCACTTGGACAGTTTTAAAGCCCATATGATGATCCAAGAGGCTTCGAATGCGATGTACTGCCTCGCATTCCCAGCTACCCTAAAAAAAATAGCTCGGATGTAGTACTCGAGCATACGCCCAGGTACCATCGATTCCTTCTCCGAATTAGAAAAATTATCCATCTTACATTTCAGGACTTGTCGCAAGACCCCCCGAAAAATGGACACACTGTTCCTCCTTCACCAGAATGAAGGAGAAAGCCTACGAGACTACATCTCTAGGTTTAATGCGGCCACACTCGAGATCCCTGATCTCAATGAACATATGGCCATGTCAGCACTGAAGAAGGGACTTTGCACGTCTATGCTTACCTTCTTCCTGGATAAGAAGTTCCCTAAAAGCTACGCTGAGCTCCTATCAAGGGCTCAGAAATACGCCGATGCCGAAGAGCAGGCGACGAACCGATGACTGATCGAAGGAAACCCCCTTTGAAGAAGAAAAATAACAAGGGACAAGGTCCCCCTACTACTAACAACAACAACAAATAAAATGATCGCCGAAGGAGTCCTCCTAGGCCCAGAGCATCGGGCGGGAGGTTCGACTCTTATACCCCCCTCAATCTTCCTCGTGAAAAGATCCTCTTGGAGATAGAGAAAGAAAACTATCTCCCGTGCCCACATCCCATGAAGGCATCCTCTTCCATAAGGAACAAGAACAAATACTGCCGATTCCATCAGGACCACGGCCATAATACCGAAGAGTGTATCCAACTGAGAGATGCGATAGAGGATCTCATCAAAAGAGGGTATCTGGGATGGTATGTTGGTCGCCAAGGACATCGATATGAAGCTACTGTCCCCCAATCTACCCCTGAGGAGCCGAACTGCCGAATCAAAGGCCCATAAATGGAGGCGTGGGGATGATACATCGACCTGTCAATTGGAGAAGAGACGAAGACGACGCCCCAAAGAGACTCAAGGACAACAATGCCATTCTCTTCTCCGACGATGACCTTGCAGGAGTACGGCTCCCGCATGATGACCCTATTGTAATCTCGGTCGTTGTGGCCAACTATGATGTACAACGAGTCTTGGTTGATAATGGAAGTTCAACTGATGTCTTGATCTATGATGCATTCTCTCGGATGTGTTTGCCTAGAAACAAACTACAAAGCTCTCCTATACCACTTACTAGCTTCGGAGGTAATCAGGTTGATGCTGAGGGAGAAATAATACTACATGTAACTCTCGGTACCGAACATCGACAAAAGATACTACCAATAAATTTTACTGTGGTTCGAACCCCTTCGGCCTACAACATCATCCTGGGATGGCCTGCCCTGAACAAATTCCGAACCGTAGTGTCATCCTACTACCTCCTGGTACGCTTCCCCACCAGGAATGGTGTCGGAGAAGTAAGAGGAGATCAGAGAACGGTGCGACAATGCCTGATGATCCAGGACAAGCACTCCAATGACTTTGCATCTGGAGATCAGCTGAACCCGAGAGACTCAACTACAGATTCTGGTGAACCCATGGAGAGGACTATTTCGGTACCCTTGACCAAGGAAGACCCCACCAAGGTCATGCAGATTAGAAGCATGCTAGATGAAAAAACCAAGATCGAGCTGATCTGCTTCCTCAAAGACAATGCTGAGATCTTCGCTTGGTCGGCATCGGACATGCCAGGAATTCCAGTCGAAATGATCACTCATCGGTTGGAAGTCGCTCCTGGATACAAGCCAGTCCGACAAAAGAAGAAGAGCTTCATCCCATAAAGACAAAAAGCAATATATGAAGAGGTGAGCAAGCTCCTCAAAGCAGGGTTCATCCGGGAAGCCCACTATCCTGATTGGTTGGCCAATATGGTAATGATGAAGAAAGCTAGTGGCAAGTGGAGAATCTGCATTGACTATACAGACCTCAATAAAGCTTGCCCAAAAGACAGTTTTCCTTTTTCAAAGATTGACCAACTGGTTGACGCCACCGCCGGCCACCAACTGCTAAGTTTCATGGATGCTTTCTCCGGCTACAATCAGATTCGAATGGATCCTCGAGACGAAGAGAAGACAGCCTTTGTCATCGACAAAGACTTATACTGCTACAAAATGATGCCATTCGGGCTCAAGAATGCTGAGGCAACATTCCAAAGGCTAATCAACAAGGTGTTCAAAGAGCAGCTGGGAAGAAATCTGGAAGCCTATGTCGACGACATGATCGTCAAGAGCCTCTTTAAGAAAGATCACATCCAAGACCTGGAAGAATCATTCAAGCTAAACCCCACGAAGTGTGCCTTTGGGGTTACTTCGGGCAAATTTCTGGGTTTCCTTGTGACCAAACGAGGGATTGAAGCAAACCCTGAGAAGATTCAAGCCCTCAAGGACATGAGACACCCTATCCTGTAAGAAGAAGGTACAATAATTAACTAGAAGGATCGCCTTCTTGAGCAAATTCATTTCTCGCTCGGTCGAGAAGTGTCTCCCCTTCTTTAAAGTACTTCGACAGTCTCGAGGTTTCGAATGGACCGAAGACTGCCGAACTGCCTTTGAAGAACTGAAGAAGTACTTGAAGACCCCGCCTCTACTTTTCAAACCTCAAGAGGGGGAGGTGCTCTACTTATATCTCTCCGCTTCGGACGAAGCCGTTAGTTCGGTCCTCGTTTGAAGGGAAGAGGACGGCTCTCACAAGTCGATTTACTATATCAGCAAAGTTCTGCATGATGCTAAAACGAGATATTCAAAGATGCAGAAGCTGATCTACTCTCTGATAATTGCGGCAAAGCGACTATGGCCTTACTTCTATACCCATGCCATCGTGGTGCTGACAGATCAGCCTCTCAAAGCCGTTCTCCGATGCCCTGATACCTTGGGGAGGATAGCCAAGTGGGCTGTGAAATTAAGCAAGTTTGATATTAGTTTTCAGCCCTGATCGGCTATGAAGGCCCAAGTGCTTTCAGACTTTCTGGCTGAATGCACCTAGAAGACCGAAGACGAAGCATCTCCATCTGAAGAAGGAGATTCGGAGAGTACGGAGTCCGTTTGGGTGCTCCACGTGGATGGAGCTTCCAATTCTGCTGGATGTAGAGTCGGCCTCATACTAGCCGAACACGACGGCCACACGGTGGAGTACGCACTCCGATTCTCCTTCAGAGCTTTAAATAATCAGGTCGAATATGAAGTCCTCCTTGCAGGACTTCGAATCACCAAAAGTTTGGGGGTTCAGAGGCTCCAAGCTTTTTCGGACTCCTAGTTGATTGTAAATCAAGTTAAAGAGGAATACGAAGCTAGAGACCCCACCATGGTACAATACCTAGAAAAGGTACAGATCTTGTCTTCATAACTAGAATACTTTGAAGTCATTCATGTTCCTCGATCAGAGAATTTTCGTGCAGATGCGTTATCTCGACTTGCCACTACAGCCCCAGAATCTCTCGATCGTACCTTCATTGAACATCTTGAGGCCCCAAGAATAGCTGAAGAAGTTATGGAAGTGCATCATATAGAAACTGAACTGAGCTGGATGGATCCCATCGTCAAGTTTTTGGATAAGGGTGTGCTACCGGAAGACAAAGCAGAGGCCAAAAAGACCCGCTGGATGGCATCTCAATATGTCATCTTGGACGGGATCCTCTACAAAAGGTCATTCTCTCAGCCTCTGCTGAAATGCTTGGGGCCATCAGATGCTGACTACGCCTTAAGGGAGGTCCATGAGGGGATATGTGGTGATCACTTGGGGGGCAGGTCCTTAGCTTATAAAATTATACGCCAAGGATATTATTGGCCCTCCATCCAGAAGGACTCAACCGACTTCGTGCGGAGATGTGATCAGTGCCAAAGATATGCCAATATCCAAAGGCAACCAGCGAGTCACCTGACCCAACTGACAATCCCCTGGCCTTATGCCCAGTGGGGAATGGACATTCTTGGCCCTTTTCCACCTGCACGGGGACAGAGAAAATTTCTTCTCGTAGTAATCGATTACTTCATAAAGTGGGTTGAGGCGAACCACTAGCCCAAATCACAGAGGGCAAGGTTGAGAATTTTGTTAAAAATTTTATCATATTTTGGTTCGGGATCCCATACGATAATTACTGATAATGGAGGCAGTTCGATAATTCGAAGTTCAGAGACTTCTGCGCTCGGTACCACATACAACACAGGCTAACTTCTGTTGCCCATCCGCAGTCCAATGGAGAAGCCGAAGTAACTAATCGGACCATTCTTCATGGTTTGAAGACGAGGTTAAACGCCGCCAAAGGACTGTGGGCCGAAGAGCTGACGTCCGTTATCTGGGCATATAGAACTACCCCAAGAACGGCCATCGGCGAGTCTCCATTCAACCTAGCATACGATATCGAAGCCGTTCTCCCTATCGAAGTCTCCCTCCAGTCTCTGAGAATCGACAGATACGAAGAGCCTGAAAACTTTGATTATAGGAGGGTTAATCTGGATCTGTTGCCAAGTGCTAGGCTCTAAGCTCAACTGAAAATGATGACATACCAGCAAAAGGTCACCAAATACTACAATTCCAGAGTAAAGGAGCAAGTTTTCTGAATCGAGGACATGGTGTTGCGAAGAACAGAAGTTTCCAGGCCAACAGAACAAGGTAAACTTTTTCCCAACTGGGAGGGTCCATATCAGGTCGAAGAAGTCATACGACCAGGAACGTATTGACTTAAGACCTTAAATGGAAAAATTCTGTCTCGGCCATGGAATGTACAAAACCTTCGCAAATACTATCAATAAATGAGCCCCAGAATCTTTCATATGAATTTGCCCAACTCTGAACAATTCACTACATCGATTGGATGAAAGCAGATTAAATGGCACAATCTAAGGAATTGGCCAAAAGTCAAAGGAGGGTCTGATCCACCCGCCTTATCGGCGTGTCCGACAAGCACAAAGATGGCCCAACCAGGCTACCAGAATGATCAAAGGCACAGGGACGGTTCACATAACCTACCCTACGGAAAACCCGAAAACGTGCCGAGGCGGGCCTAATCAACCTACCTTCCACCAAAAAAGGCACAGGGATTGTTCCTATAACCTACCCTACGGCATAATCGAAGACGTGCCGAGATGGGCCTAAACAACCTACCTTGATTACAGCAGGAATGCACAGGGATAGCTTAAACGCCCTATCCTACGGTAAATCTGAAAACGTGCTAGAAGTGAACTAGTATCACTCATCCTGTTAACAACGAACATTGGATGTAGCGGCTCAGTCGATCTCACATCTCTCTACAAATTCACGCCTTCGACGTATCACAATGTGATAAGATATAGAAGTATTGTGAAGGAAATCAAAAACTTCATTTCATTTGTATATACATATAAAAAAAAGTTGCAGGAGGTGGGAAAGAACATCTAGTGACCACCCACCGGACCTTTCCCATGCCGGTGCGAGGTATCCTGGAAGGAAGATGAAGGGGCCTCGGAGTTCCCTCCCGGGTTAGAATCCGACTCCTTGAAGTCCGAGTCGAACTCATGACGAGAAAGCGGGACGGAGGGTTTGATGTTGCCAAGACCCTTCAAGTTATAAAACTTGGAGGCCTTACCCCTGCACTCCAGAAATCCCTGATGCTAGGCGTCCAGAGCCATCCCGGTGACCTCCTCCTTGAAAGTAGGGGACACCTTGAAGTCCACGATGGCGTCCGCCACCTTCTTCTTGGCCTTCGCCGCCTCCGCGTTGGCCGTCTCCACCTGGGCCCTGGCCTCCTCTGGTTGGGCCTCTAGGACCCGAACCCTCCTTTCCAGGCGATCGACAACCGGGTCTTCATCATCGTTCAGCCCGAAGGACATTGGGCTGCTCCCTACTCCGCTGCCGATGGCCCTCTTCTTTGCCACCCTTCGAAGTTCCGGAACATTGAACTTCATTGTAGCGGATTCGCTAAGGGAGGGGAGGTTTCAAAGGAAAAGTCTGTGCTGCAATGGCTTTCGACAGGGAGGACAGGGTCCTATTTATAAGGACCTGGCACCCATGAACGGCCAGAGGGAAACGTGCTCCACGCCTTTTCCCAGATGCACCAAAAGATGCCACGTGTTGAAGCGACATTTCAAAATCCCAGATAGCCGCTCGGGAGCGGCGTGATCACCAGTACCCACTCTCAGGAATGGTGATCGGCGATGCTTCGAATCCAAAATAATCTTCATTGTACGGCGACAACATTAATGGTTCCCTTTCGGAAAGGGAGGATATGGCGGCACCTAAGATTCAGGAGAATGCGACTGTTCGAATATCGACGCGCTCAACACGAGAAGCGAGAATCGTGATAAATATCCCTTAATCAACGGTCAACAAGAAGGTGACACCTGTCCATCATGTCCATTCCAGAATGGCCAGATTACTCATGATGAAGAAAGACTGGCATCAGCCTAACACAATCGTGGTCAGTCATCAGCTACGATTATGGTCAACCATCGGCAACGATGATACGACTCTGCCTCAGAATTCGTCTTCGACACTAGCCAAGAGTCGGACGATCTTCGACTTCGGCCCTTTAACCAAAAGGAAGAAGGAGCGATAAATGTCAAACCATCACCAAGGCTAGCATCCTTGCCTAAACTGTATTCAAGAATATGACACAATGCGCTCAGAAAGCTACTTGGAAGCTCAGAAAGCTACTTGGAATCTCAGAAAGCTACTTGGAGACCCAAAAAACTACTTGAAAGCTCAAGAAGCTATTTGGAAATTCATAAAATTTGTTAATTATACCTTGGAAGAAAATAAAGAAGAGATACAAGGCCTAGAGCTACTCCAATTCCTAAACATCAGGTTGCAAAATCAGACACTCTAGCGAGGCTTCGGCCTCAGACAACTGCCAAATCGTGAGGCAGCAACGTGTTCTTCAATGCCCGCCTGACCATGGCGGGAACCAACAATCCCCCCATAGGGGAAAACTCCGAAGAGTCAGCAGGACGACTCCCGGCTGGAGAAGCCTCATGTGCGAACTCTCCCTCGACTTGTGGCACCTCGCCCCTATCAGCTGCAAGGGGCAAGGCAGTGGCACACCTGCCATCTGAGACGGACTCACCCTCGTATGGACCGGAGAAGTAACCGCCGACGAAGTTTTGACTGGATGAGGTCCTATTGGGACCTCCCCCGTCGGCGCCACGTCTTCCCCGGAGGTTCCCCGGGAGGATGAAGTCCCCTGGTCTCCTTCAGGACCCTTTCTTCGGGCCCTCTTCCGAACAGCCGATCTTGTAAGAGGGGCCTGAGCTACCCTCTTCTCAGAAGTCTGACGGAGCCAACTCAGGCTAGGCTTCATTCTGCCACCTACAAACAGGAAAACGTCTCAAAGTCGACCAAATTACAACAGGAATGGGAGGAAAGAGGTAGAAATTTTCGTTAGTATACCTAGCACAGGGAACTTGCTAATCCCTGCAAGATGGAGATTTCTTTCCTCCAACAACTCGCGGATGGGAACAGCCTCTGAATCAGTCAGTAAATCATAATCGAACTGATCGGCCGCCAAAACCTTCTTTCCATCATTGGAGGTAAGACGTGGCTCCCTCCAATCGCTTTCGAAGCCCCACGGGTCGACAGACAACACGAAAACAAAAATAGGTTTCCACCCATGTATGGCGCTGGGCATATCCTTGATAATTTTACGACCCAGTCGAGGGCCAATCACCCACCATCCATTACTGTGGAAATCCTTCTTGAGCACGAAAAGGACAGTGAACAAGTTGGTCCTGGGCTCTATGTTCGCTATGCGACATCGGACCAAAAATCCACAAATGTTCCGAATACTATTCAGAGTTAACTATGTGGGCACTACTTGATACAGACGGAAGATTTTGATGAAGAAAGGATACAGGGAAAATCGAAGGCCAGCCTTCAGATGGTCTTCATACACAGCCAGACATCCGGCAGGAGTTTTGTTCACCCGTTCCTCGGAGGTAGGGAGAACTAGAGGAAATCCCTCTGGAACGTGATAACGTTCTCGAAGATAAGTAATCCTTCCCTGAGAAACAAAACTGGGAACTGACTCCGGACTCACTACGTCACTGACACCCGAAGGCCCAACTTGTTCCTTTTGGCTTCCTACGGACTCGGCCATAACAAAAGAACGAGACAAGGAGGCAGAAGGAAGATTCTACCTGCAGAAGAGACTGATGGCTAAGAACAAAGAAAGCTGGACTGAGACTGGGACTGCAAGGTTGAAGAAGCTTCCTCAGCAGGACCCTTCCTTATTCTTGAAAAGAGATGGAAAAAGCCTAAGGCAGCGCCTCGAAAAACAAAATCATCTCCATAAACTCATCACGGATGCTCGAGATAGCTGCGGCCATAAATTGATTTGATACGGAGTTGACCAAAGGTTATGATCTGCACGAATCAATGGCCAGGATGGGGCACACTCATCATCCAAGGGTGGGGAAGAACCATGACCACCATTCAAATTCCAACCAAAAGATTGGGTGAACCATCGTACCGTGGAAAAAGGAGAGACAGTCCCTGGCTCGCCCATTCCCTTTTCACCCTTCAATCAAGGAATGACAGCTGTCCATCGCCTAATTTTTGAATCAGCGGCAGATATGGGGGATGGCCCAATCAGAGATTTTGTAATCATCCACTGCACCACCCCCCAGAGGGAAAATGACAAACCAGTAATACTCTCACTCTTCGAGGCAAATCTTCGCTTCGAAGACTGAGAGTAGGGGGCAACTGTTGGGATATGTCAGCCCAAGCACGGGCCAACCGCCGATTCAACCGGTCGAAGACCACCGGCCGAAGACATTCCCTCCGAACCATGAGCACCAGGTCCAGATATTCAGAGAAGACCGAATAACCACGGGCAGACAAAAGCTCTTGACAGGTCCACGACTCCAGAAGACCAAGTCCTCATCTTGGACCAGAGTATGACCTCCAAAGACACGATCTTCGGATTATGCCGAAGACACAGTCTTCGACCTACGACAAGGATCAAGTCCCTGATCCGCGCCAAAGACACGATCTCCGATCTGTCTCGAAGAGGCCTGAGGACTAAAACACCACCCGATTCACTTGCGGGAATCCCCTTGAACGAGGAGTCTGAAGGCAGACATCCGATCTATCTCAAATCTCTACGAAACACGACAAGCAACGGTTACCCTCGACTATCTTCGGCATGATCATGGCGCGTGATTCCAGCGGCAACGCCCCTGGCCTGGCCGCCGGAACCGCCCCAATAACCACCCACGATTTTTGATTGTGGGAAGAAAAATAACTCCCTCATTGTAACTGTTGGGAGGAGAACGAAACCGCAGGCATGGCAACTCCTTATAAATAATGGTAAGGGGGAACACTGGAGGTAAGGCGCTTGACACCCTTAACAATATCAGAGCTTTTCCCTTCTCCGTCTTCCCCATTCTGTTGCCAGAGCCCGCCTTTGACTTAGGCATCGGAGTGTCCCCCGCCGGAGCATCTCCGGCAAGGGATATATTTTGCAGGTGAACTAGAGAGCGGTCTCGCGATCCAGTAGCTCCGTCCGATTGGAAGAAAGGGTTCGACGCCAACACCAACGATAGGGTGGCAATTAGGTTAGAGTTAAACATATACAGATTGCCACTGGCATGTGGCACAGTTGGTTGTGAGCTCCGTTTTGGACATATTTCGATTAAAAAGTCCAGGGATAAAATAAAAAAAAATTAATAAAATAACCCTGGAGTCCCTGTTGGCTGGTGGTAGTGAAAAAGTTAAGGATATATATAATAAATCCGGTTCACTCGGCTGATGCCAGTGGTAGTCAGGTTGACATACTCACCTTCGGGTGGGGAATGATTGTGAAAAATTAATATGCACCGTGTATTGAACATTTCCTGGCTGGGATTGGGGGACCGTCTGGGGGTGGCCACGCCCGGGGTCTAACTCCTCCCCCCTTCCTTTTGTTTTATCAAATAAAAAACAAGATACAGATCGGATGGAATGCATGATAAATAAAAAATTTATCAATTTAAATATAAATTTTTATTAAATGAGTCAAAAATCCATAATCAAATTTAACCATTTTATTATAAAAATAATTTAACTAGTGTTGATGTGGAACCTTTGTTGACCGAGCGAAACTGCTGGATTGCTGGTTCGCTCCCTTGGATATATGAAAACAGGTCCTTGACCGGATTTTCTCCAGTGGGAGACACTCCGATGCCTTAATTAGAGAGGAAGGTTCCAGTAACATAATGGAAAGTTTCTTAAGAGAAAGAGAGATGGTGAAAGTATTCCTTTTCCAAGCTTGCGTAGCGTACCTTGAGTGTCCCCTCTTACCAGTTATAGTTGTCGTGCCAGAGTATGGTTAGGCTCACCTATCGATGGTTAGGACGGGATTAATTGACTTTACCATGCATATAATCATAAGTGGTTGCTAATTGGTTCTGGCCAATTTGGGATCGTTGGAGCTGAAGTTAGTAGCCACGTGGCCATCTTAATATGGTTACAATCGGAGATAGTGGCCACACGGTTAATCATAATAATCATATCCATGTTCGACGATTTGGGATCAACCGAAGATTCGTTTATGGGCTTCTTCTTCAAGAAGGGCTGGCATTGAATCGGCGAAATGTCTTCGGCTGATATACAGAAGACTGGTCGAGAGTTGGTGATGGTACTCTTCAGAATTAATGTCCTCGGCTAGGCCGAAGACTGATTTTACGTGACTTTCTTCAGGTGCTCTAAATACGTCCGATTTAGAAGGAGTTTGATGAACAGTTGAATCGATAATTAATTTATGTTGCATTGACCTATCGTACCAACTAGATTTATAATATATAAAAATAATTAAATAGATTAAATGGCCAAGCTTTGTCACCCTTACCAATAACTTTCCTCATAAACAAGTCAAGGCACTAAACTAAAAGAGATATTGTATTAGCTGCTTAACCTGATGGTGCCGGGCTACGACCCCAAACGAGATGCTACAAGTACGGTGTTCAAGACGGTGTGACCGGTGACCCGGGCCACGGCGGCTTCGGAGGGGAAAAAAAAAAAAAAGGAAAAATAAATAAGCAATAATGCTCCGGGATAAGAAAGCCAATTATTTTATAGGCGAGTACCATGTGATCTTTCTTTTATAGCTTTTAGATGGTAAGGACGTAAGCTGGCCCATCAGGTGCAAGCCGTCTGATTTCTTGACTTGAAGGAGTAAGTCTTTTTACACCGTGTACGATACAGAAAAACCTATTTAACCTGCACCGTTATTTATTATTGTTCCACATCTTCCATAATGGACTTAATGGGACGGGACGGAAATCCATATCACTTGCATAGGTAATAGGTTAAATGTTGAGCATGATTTTTATTAATTTTTATTAATTTTTTTAAATTTTTTATACAGATCAAAATATAATTTTTTTTTTTTTTTTTTTTTTTTCATCACATTACTTGGATTTTGATGGTTCTAAAATATTGTTCATAGTATTTTTTAACTAAATATTTCAGTTTTTGAAATATGCTCTGTCTTTAAGATCCAAAAAATCAGTCAAAGGTTGAAGGAAGAATCTCCCTCGTTGTGAATGTGCTCTAAAAGTTATGTCGTATGAATCAACTTTCGAATGTTAATATAAGTTTTTTCCTCGTTCTGGAAAGTGCTCTGTTTTTTCAGTTTAAGATATCGGTAGTGTTTGAGGATAAAAAAGATTCTTCCTGGATCTGAAAAGTGTTATGAGTTACGGGTATGAGGAAACCTTCTCGGATGGCCTCCAATTCCCATTCCACCCATTCTTCCTCTCTATCTTGAACCATTACCGTCTTGTTCCTGCCCAACTCATCCCGAACACCATCAGGACGGGATTGTTGTCCGTTTCTCCTTGTTCAGGACCTTTTTCATCCTGAAACGCCATCCCACCGAGGAGGGGTGGTGGTCTCTTTCCTCCTGCCCCAGGGGTATTAAGTTTGAACTTCTCTCTTCCATCAAAGGATCGTCTCGATCGAGGGGTCGACTGGGTTTGGAGCGACCCGGATCGATCCCATAACCAGGATTCCGCGGTCGATGCAGCCGACTCGGAGATGTACGACCAGCTTCGCTCTACCGAGATCCCTTCGCTCGAGGTCCTGCTGTCAGAGCAGAATCTCCACGAGGCCGGGGTCGGCCTAACACAAGAGTTGGGTGAGTTTGGCTCAAAAAATCCTTTTCTTTTCTCCTTTCTTTTTTTTTTGAGTTGACGTCTTCTTTCTTGGTGCAGCCATGAAGTTCTCTTTGGAGGAACTCCTCTCGTTTTCCGAGGAGAGGAATCAGGTGGAGAGGCCCCAGCGAGCCCGCTCCGAAGAGGGCTCGGGTAGATGCTGGCGCGAGCGCGGTGCCAACCATGCTAGCCGAGCCCGTTCCCGAGCCAAGGAGGAAGAGGGCTGCTGACCCGCCCCTAAGCCTCCGAGGTGGTGCGATCTGGCCCCGGCATCGGAGCCCGAGGTGGTGGTTCGGGCCAGATCTGCCGTCGCTGCTACCGCGATGGTGTCCCCTCCTCCAGAGATCGTCGAGATCAAGGAGGACAAGGAGCTAGAAGGTGCGGGGCTGACTTTGGTGGTTCCGTCCGAGGTGGCGCTGAGCTCCCAGCCCGCACCAACAGCTTCTACTATCGATGGAGCAGATGATCCCGCTTCGGCGACAGGCAAAAGAGACAGGGACTACCATAGGGTCCCTTTCAGATTGGGCCCCAACATCTCCCTTGCCAAGGACCTGGCACTTGCAGAGCGGATGATGGACTTCTCTGTCCAGTCCTGCGACCGGCGAGAGAGGAGCGGAAGATACCTGGCCGACGTCATCAGCGCATCCTTCTCCAACCTCTATGCATGAGTTAATTTCTTGCTCTGCCCCGCTTCCCCCTCCATCTTCGTGGTGACTAACACCCTTTTTGGTGCAGCAAGGCACCGAGCTCCTACTGATCCGGGACTACTGCTGCAACTGGGTCAGGAGGGATAAGGAGCGCGAGGCGGAGTTCGAGTCCTCAAAGACCGAACTGAGGCGAAAGAGTGATGAGCTATGGGAGGCTAATATGAGAGTTAAGAGCCTCCGGGACAAAGTCGCTAGCACCGGGCGATGCTCAAGGGAGCTCGAGGAAGAGCTCAAGTCAAAGGACGCCTAGTTGAAGGAGCTCCAAGCTGAGTTGGAGGCAGCGAAGGAGCGGGCCATCTTTGCTGAGAAGAAGGCCGCGGTCGCCGATCAGAAGGCTGTCGAGACAGAGAGGAGAGTCTTTGTTGCCGTCAGTTTAGCTGAGGCCGCGAAGAAAGAAGTCGCCGAGGCTGCCCGCAAAGCTGAGGATGCAGACAAGAGGTCAGCCGAGGTGGTGGCCAATTATAAGGCTCTGAGGAGTTCAAGCTGGACTTCAAGGATGCAGTGACGGATTCCTTTTTCAAGGGGTTTACTTACTGCCGGAGTCAGCTGAGCGGCATCCTTTCAGATGAGCAGATGGCCACCCTCCAACTTCCAGGCTCCAAGGGTGCGAAGGTCTCAACTCCCATTCTGGCTTCGGCAGAGGAGTGCACTGTTGCAGCCGTGCCGGCCCCGCGGGTAGCGGCGATCGAACCAGCTCCGCAGGTGACGGTGGCTAAACCAGCTCCGCCAGCGACGGCGGCCGAGTCAACCCCTCCAGCGACGGCGGCCAAAGGAGGGGCCATGGCCGCGAAGGTCGAGGGAAGCGAGGCTCCAGTCGTGCGCCATCTAGGGAAGGCACCGACAGAGTAGAGTAGGACCTCTTTTCAGTTATAACCCTTTTATTGCTTTCCATCTTGGGCTGCCCAGCATGTCGGGCCTCAGGAGCATTGTAGCCTTTTTTATTAAGTAATGAAAATACTTTTTGTCAACTTGCCTTGCTCTTTTCTTTCTTTTTGCACATATGATGAGATCAGAGAGAAGATTTCTCCTTTGTTTCTGAGTGTCCCAAGACTCGGTGGCCGGAGAGCTTGGCTCCGGGCTTTGATGTCTCGGAGCTGGGCTCGAAGACTTGGTGGCCGGAGAGCTTGGCTTCGGGATTTGATATCTCAGAGCCGAAATCAAAGACTTGGTGACCGGAAAGCTTGGTTCCGGGCTTTGGTGTCTCGGAGCTGGGCTCGAAGACTTGGTGGCCGGAGAGCTTGGCTCTGGGCTTTGGTGTCTTGGAGCTGGGCTCGAAGACTTGGTGGCCAGAAAGCTTGGTTCCGGGCTTTGGTGTTTTGGAGCTGGGCTCGAAGACTTGGTGGCCGGAAAGCTTGGTTCCATGCTTTGTTGATTGGAGAGCTTGGCTCCAGGCTTTGATGTCTCAGAGCTGGGCTCGAAGACTTGGTGGTCGGAAAGCTTGGTTCCAGAATTTGGTGTCTTGGAGTTGGGCTCGAAGACTTGGTGGCCGGAAAGCTTGGTTCCGGGCTTTGTTGGTCGGAGATCTGAGCTTCGGGCTTTGATGTCTCGGAGCTGGGCTCGAAGACTTGTGGTCGGAGAGCTTGGCTCCGGGCTTTGGTGGCCGGAGATCTGAGCTCTGGGCTTTGATGTCTCGGAGCTGAGCTCGAAGACTTGGTGGCTGGAGAGCTTGGCTCTGGGCTTTGGTATCTTGGAGCTGGGCTCAAAGACCTGGTGGCCAGAGAGCTTGGCTCCGGGCTTTGATGTCTCGAAGCTGAGCTCGATGACTTGGTGGCCGGAGAGCTTGTCTCCGGGCTTTGATGTCTCGGAGCTGGGCTTGATGACTTGGTGGCCGGAAAGCTTGGTTCCGGGCTTTGTTGGCTAGAGATCTGAGCTTCGTGTTTTGATGTCTCGAAGCTGGGCTCGAAGACTTGGTGGCCAGAGAGCTTGGCTCCAGGCTTTGATGTTTCGGAGCTGAGCTTGAAGGCTTGGTGCCCGGAGGGCTTGGCTCCGGTCTCTGAGCACTAGACCTGGGGTCGGGCGGAGATTCTCCTGCAAGGCAAAAGTATTTGCACAAGGGAACTTTGATTATTGGTGATAAAGAACCTTACACCATTGATGCCAGGGAGCTGGGTACCGGGCTTCGGAGTTGGAGAGCTGGGCTCCGACTTTTATCGTCGGAGGGCTCGGCTCCGAGTTTCGGTGCTGGAGAGCTGGGCCCCGGTCTTCGATGTCGGAGAGCTGGGCTCCAAGTGTCGGCATGCCGGACCTTGGGCTAGGCAGCGACATTCCTGCAAGGCAGAAGGCGATTTGTGCAAAAGAGGGTCTTTATTATTATAAAAGGTGAGCCTTACATTACTGATAATTTTCTCAGGTTGCAGGCGTTCCATGTTTGCGGGAACCTGGCACCGTCCAGATCCGCGAGATAGTAGGCTCCATGCAGAAGAGCTTCGACCATCTTGTAGAGGCCTTCCCAGTTTGGTAAGAGCTTGCTGCATTCCCGGGGCTAAGACGCTTCGGCTCGGCGCAGCACCATGTCACCAGGTCGGAAGACCTTGGGCCTTACCCGCGCATTGTAGTACCGGGCCACTCGTTGCCGGTACGCTGCAATTCGGAGCCGAGCTTTGTCTTTGATTTCCTCGAGGAGGTCTAAGTTGAGTAGGAGGTGCGCCGAGTTATGCACCTCATCATATTGCCGCACCCGCAGCGTGGGCATGCCGAGCTCAACTAGGACCACGGCCTCAGCGCCGAATACAAGGTTGAAAGGTATTTCGTCCATCGCCGTCCTGGGCGTGTGTGTGGTAGGCCCAGAGAACACTTGGAAGCTCTTCTGCCCACCTGCCCTTGGCCTGGTCCAGCATTGTCCTGAGTCCCTGGAGAATGATTCGGTTAGTCACTTCGGCTTCTACGTTTGTCTGGGGGTGAGCGACGGAGGTGAAGCGGTGCTGGATGTCGTGCTCGGCACAGAACCCCTCAAACTCCCGATTATCGAATTGCCGCCCGTTGTCGGTGATGATGCAGCGGGAGAGTCCGAAGCGACATATTACCGACTTCCAGAAGAACCGGCGGATCTTGGCTTCTGTGATCCGCACCAGTGGCTCCGCTTCTATCCATTTGGTGAAGTAGTCGATGGTCACTAGCAAGAACTTTCGTTGTCCCGATGCAGGAAGAAACGGTCATAAGATGTCCATTTTTTACTGGATGAATGGCCAAGAAATGGAGAGCTGTGAGATCGGTGCCGCCGGTTAATGTTGTATATGGATATGGCACTGATATTTATCGCACTTCTTTATAAAATTGTCGGTATCCTCCCTGATTTTCTAGAGGTATTCTGGCGGAGAACTTTGTATGTGGATGTCCCTCCTCCAATGCGGTTTCCATGCATGTCTTCGTGTTTTATTATTTTAGATTTCATATAAATCGACCTGATTTGGCCGTTCCGTGACAGCTTCAGCTAATTGGCTCACCATCTTGGAATAAAGGAAGAAAAAGAGTGAGATAAAACTCATCCGCCTACGGAGTGGCGAGGGGGCCTCCGGTGGCAAGGCAGTGTGGATCTTTTCTCACTCCTCACCAAATGTTGGGCGTCATCTCTATTCCAACCCCTTCTTCTTCCGTTCTCCCCTTTCCCACCTCTGTCCCCAACCCTAATTCTGCCCGTCGTCGCCTTCTCCTCCTCCCCGCCAAACCCTCCCGCCGCGCTGTCGCATCGCTGCCTGAACCCTCGGAGGCAGCCAAGGTGGAGTACACGCCGTGGCTCATCGCCGGCCTCGGTAACCCCGGCAACAAGTACCACGGCACCAGGCACAACGTAAGCTCTTCTTCGTCTCCTAGCTAGTGTTTAGTCCAATTGTTTATAGCTCGTTTCGATGAACAGGTTGGATTCGAAATGATTGACCGCATCTCGCAAGACGTGGGGATTTCTTTGAATACGATCCAGTCCAAGGCGCTGATAGGAATCGGTACTTAATTTGTTTGATTTTTTTTTTCCTTCTTTTTTTTGCTTGATCCCTAACATGTTGATGGTTCTTTGTTTAATATTTTTGTGGTTTTTTGGGTTGTGTGAATGGCATCAGTGCAGGTGCGATTGGAGAAGTGCCCATTCTGCTGGCGAAGCCGCAGGCTTACATGAACTACAGTGGAGAGTCGGTGAGTTCTTGCTTTGATATTTTCTGTCAGGAGTTTGTTTGGATTGTGAAAGAGCCATCTTTTTTTGTAATTGAATGATTCTTTGAACTTGTTCATACCTGAATGTTTTATCTCTTCATTTCTCTTTACTGAAATCTTGTAATTTCTGTATTGAATGCATGCAGAAATTATATATTCTACATAGTGATAGCTCTTCCTGATATTTTTCATGCCCTTTGGACAGTGGAAGGTCTGAAAAATGATTTTTAGCTTTTCATGATTTCACGAAATAGTTTGATAATAATTAAATAAATTCAAGGGATTTCAGGCTGTAAAAAACAATTCCTGACTCCAAAATTATGACTGTAGCCTTTATTTGCTACATATAGGGAACACTTTTTGAAGTCTGAATCTATAATGTTGGTTTCCAATTGAATTAAATGCGAAGAAAAGTTGACAAATTACAGAAACTTTTTTTCTTTTAAAATTGTTTTTCCTATATACGTTACTTGTGCAAACAGGGTGAGAGCTATCCATGCATGGTAAACATGCAATTTATAGATTCATTTGTAGTGGCATATTGACATAAGACATGTACAGGAATACTTTATCGGTTCTATTCTCTATTGCTATAAGATTTTTATCATATCAAAATCGAAGGTTGTCACTCATTTGTTGCTTGGTTGTAATAAAGTATGTCACTGGTTTCTTTTTATCTGCATCTTGATGTGCTAATTTGAAGCAGCTTACAAATCTATTTTCATTTGAAGGTGGGGACACTTGCTGCATATTACCAGGTACCACTGCGACATATCCTACTGGTATGCTTCAGACAATAATTGCCTTGGGAAAAATACAACTTATTATCAAATACCTATTATCTCATCAGGCTTATTTGGTGATTGTAGATTTATGATGAAATGAGCTTACCAAATGGTGTCATGCGGCTTCAACCTAAGGGTGGTCATGGACATCATAATGGGTAATGCCCTTTTAGATACACGTGTTTTTCTGATTCGAAGTTTTATTAGTTTAGAGCATGGTTTTTTATAGTTCCTGTCATATTTGATTAGAACATGATATACTTAGGGCTGGTTATTTGAGGCAGCAATAGGTGAGCTTTTGCTATTCTGCATCTTGTAACTTAAAGCAAACATATGAAATGGGGGAAGTTCCATTTAAAAATAATTTTGAAATGATGACTAGAATCTTTTGATGATTAGTAATTTAGGACCCCGTCATAATTTGTTTGGACGTGATGGAATTGTGTTTAATAGATGGATGGTACAGGAACATTGTCATGTGCATTTGGTTTGTGATATTACAGACTTGGTTAGTTGTCTAATCAACTTTTTATTTTGCTTACTTTGCTGCCTTTTAACGTGTCCCTAACTCTTCCTTGTCACATTTTATGGTTCCTCCACTTTCTAGGTAAACAGCCCTCAACCCTTTTGACACCTGCACAACTATCATTGTCGTGTCTTTTGACTTGATTCACTTCTGTTCGTGTGTATTCCTGTTTCTTTCAATCATGGCAGACAAAAAAAATGCTTTACTCATAAACATGTTCATTTTTTAGTTTGTTGTTTCTCATGCCTTGTAAAATCTGTTGATTTATGAGGATTAGGGTCATTAAAGGCTTTCCTTCTGAACTTTTTAAGAATTGTTCTTTCCATTTAAAGCATTGTTATAAGGTTTCAGGTAGTTCACTTGGTGATTGTTTTTGGATAGGGGCTGAAAAATGATTCCTTGCATGAGTTCACCTTTACTAGGCTAGACACGTTTCATTTCTATTTGGTTTCCTTCTTTACATCCAACACATCTCTTCTAAATCTTCTTGTTGTTTACATTGCCTCGATGACTACTTCTGACTATTCATTAAAAAGGAAGAAATTACAAATCCCTGTCAGTGTTACCCTTTTTTCTCCCTTTTTGTTCTGCTGTTCCTTCCTATCCTCTCTAGGACCTTCTGCTAAATCGAAAGGACTTGTTTTATGGATGTTAGGTTTGAATGTATTGCATGTTATCTTTTGGTCGATAACACCATTTAAAACTTAGTGGCAAAATATTATAAGTAGAGCCTCTTGCCTCTGTTAGATTCTTTTTAAACCATTGAATGTAACATTTATTACATTGGCTTAACCATGCATCCTTAAGAATTTCATTGCATACGGCTCAAGTGGAAACACACAAAATGCTGATTTCAATGGATATGTAATAGAATGTTCAAAACTTAGCCACTTGATTCGGTTTAGCCCCTTTTCCTTTCAAGGATATTAACTTCTATTTCACCAAAAGATGATTTCAGGCTATCTTGGTACTTATATCTTCTAATTTATTTAATTTCTACCTCTCCTTAAAGTTAAAAAGTTGATGTTACTGGGTATAAGGAACTGCAATACTATGTATACAACTACGCATCCCCGCTTAAGCCTACTCTTGATAGATCCATATTAACATTCTGGGAATTGATATTCATTCCATGTTTGCTTTGGTTACCATGAATTTTATTCAAAAGAAAAGTCGAAACTTTTATTTTGAACAACTGTTTATGATGCTTGGTAACTTACATTCTTGGAAAGGTCATCTGATGGATGTCAAGTTTCATTTATTTAGATGTTCTGTTTGTTAAAATTGTTGCTTTTAGATAGGCTTTTTTGATAAATAACAACTGGTCACTTCAGGGTAAAGAGTGTCATGGAGCATTTGGATGGTTGCCGTAACTTTCCTCGCCTTTGCATAGGTTTGTCAAGTCCTTCACCATCTTGCTATTGTTCATGTTAACAGAATTCAGATGAGTAGCGGTGCTGAAGATTTTAAAGCTATTGAATGCTTTTAGGGATTGGCAATCCACCCGGGAAAATGGATGTGAGAGCTTTCCTGCTACAGAAATTTAGTGCAGAGGAACGTGAGCAGGTATTGACTTCATCAAATGCTTCATATTGTTTCCATCCTCTTTGGATGACATTTTTGATTATCTTAATGTGCAAACTTCTTCAACTAATCAAATATGCAGACTAAGTAATCCTGGAATGTGCTTCTAATGTCAATGCGCCTCCAACCTAACTGGTAAACCCATATGTGATGGACTGCTGAGTTCATGTGTTAGGGACTCTGTTTATCACTGTGATTGGTTGAACTGTTCACTGAATCTGTTTATATAGATGATAGAAACACAATAATATTTAACCGAAACCTATTGATGGAATGGTTAACCTTTTTATAGTGACAAATATGGGTTCTATTGGATTAATACGAGGACCAATCAATTCCAGAGATGGTGAAATTAAACAAGAACCATATCATGAAATTAAACTAACTGACCAATGTTCTTCAAAAGTTCCTTCAGGAGATCATTCCCAATGTCAGGAAGGAATGAGGGTTCACAGAAGTCCATCAACATTGAATACCACTATGAATAGCTCATTTGTTCCTGAGCCTATGATCTGAAAATCGACATGCATAGTTTGAAGAATATCTTTTACCAAAAATGTTGTTCCTTGTCAAATTCAATATATTTAGTGACAAGTTCAATTTTGAAAAGTTTGTGATTTTTTCCTCTGATTTTTTATACTTTTCCTTGGACTGTTACAAAAGATTTTTTTTCTTCTTCTTTGATTAAGACATCTCCTTTTAAGAAAACAAATGACTAAATGTTCTTGAAAAGATCTACATATCTAATGATAGTTACAAGTTGTCTGAATGTTTTTGCATGTGAGAGTATAATGTTCTTTAAATCTCATTCTCAAACATTATTGCTATTTTTCCATTCAATGGTAGTCAGATGCATATCTTTGTGTCTGCAAGGCTGCATATGTGATTGCTTTGCCTCCACCTCTTCATTTTCTTTTGCTTGTAAATTCTACTTGTTTACTCAATGTTGCCGGCTGCTGACTATCATTGTTTTGGTTAGTTGCAGTTGAAATAAATTGTTTCAAATTATTCATCTGCAAAACCTTAGCTTAATGTAATGCTAATATGTTTCACTGACCTAATCCTATCTGAAAATGCGTAGACCTGCATCATCCTCTTCCCTGATGATTCTTAAACATTAAGTACTCGCATCACATATTCTTCACTTAGGGGGGAAAAAAATCTCTAGCTGTAACACTAAATATAATTTAATAGCTGTCATCAGCCATACCTTATCAAGTTGATCTTTTTGTCTTCATTCAGTCACATCAATATTTTGACAAGACTTTCACCCCAAACATCTTCTCAAATTCACCTAGGCATGGTTTTGTGTCAATCCATGCTAAGATGGCTGTAGAATCGCTTCTGCATTCTCACTCTTCTTATCATTCAAAAAAGATAAGGGCAAGACACAGACAAAGTTAACACTGTTTAGGTTTACATGGTTACTTCACGCAAAATACCTTGTCAGCTGAAATTCAAGTGGGAATAACTGAAACAGTGTCGAAATGGATTCTTATAGCATAATTCGTGGGGGATTGTTTTTATCTGTTTTCTAGAAGATAAACATTCCAATGAAAATGTCTACCGGAACATTGAGCCCTATGACAGTGAAGATTGTTTCTCCGAAAATGTAAAATGTAATCTGTTTTTAAAAGTGTAGTGATTTGTCATATCATGAAGACCTCTGCTGATATGCAATATTTCTATTGGAGGATGTCATATATTCGGTAGACATACACACTCAGGTCTAATTTTGTTTGCTGATAGGTGGATGCTGCTCTGGATCAAGGGGTGGAGGCTGTGAGGACTCTTGTACTCAAGGGTTTCAATAGTAGCATCGATCGGTTTAATTTGGTGCAGAAGTACAAGCACCACAAAGTTTGAGGTTGCCAGGCTGGTATTTTTTTTGGGAAGAAACTTGTGCAAAATCTGTATGAGCTGATGCATACACTGATCCACCAGTTCACAAATTTTAGAGGGTTAACATTGTCAACTTAATGTATAGTACCATTGCAATGAGAGAGAGAAACTATAATACTGTCTTGTAGAGCAAGTAATCTTGTGGAACAGGACTACGGTGTTTTGTAAACATTATTCTTTTAGAAACAGGAAGCGGGAAAAATGTTTTACCATAATTGTAGAACAGACTATGTAACCGATAGATATTTTCGTACTTTTTTTTTTGGGGATAAAGATTTCGTTCTCTGTTATGCTCAAGCAGATTGAAGTGTCAGGAAGTCACTCGAAAGTTAGGGCAGATATGTAGTACGAGGCCTTTCTTGTTACCGGCAAATCATCCTGTAGTGAGCAACGGCGGCACCTGAGAATCCTCTACGCGAAATTGGATATTGCTCTTCATAGCTCTCGAATTGGAGACGTACAAAATAGTCTTGGGCCAAGATTTTGGGTGGGGATTATATAATCTTAAGCTAATAAAAAAAAGTTGAGATGGATTATAACAACGGAGTTAAAAGTCGAGGTAATGATTGAATGAGCATGTGAATGGTAGTGTAAGATGTAACCTATCTTGTTGGAGTAAAGGTGTAATAGATTTTATTAGGTTGTTAGGTTTTTTATTAAAGAATTTTTTATAGTTTTTTTTATTAAGATATATGATTTTGTTAGGATCTTATATTTTATAAACATGTCTGTCATGACTCTATCTGTCACGAATAGTACTGGGACAAGGACAGCTGGGATCAATTGTTGTCATTTATCTGGATATTACTAGTTTTTGAGTATCGGAGCAATTTGTCCATTGCCGAGGTTGAGGAAGTAGGGGCCTGGCTAAGAGAGGAGAATTCTTAGCATCGCATGCTAGTGCATCTAGCTAAGTTTGGAATTTAGTCCGGTCCAAATAAGTACTCGGTGAAGTGACTAATTAAGCTTAAAGTTAGTCGTGTCCGAGTAAGTATTTGGTGGATGCGCGTAAAAGGATGCTAATTGGGTTTGGTTGCTGTTGGGGATGCGCACAGCAGATCAGATCATTTTAGGTTTCTAATTAATTATTTCATTTCACTTTGACAATTTATCGAATACTTCATAGGCATAAATAATAAATACAAGAGACAAGAAATTTACGTGATTCGATAAAATTGCCTATATCCATAACAGAGGAGGTACAAAGGTGATACAAATTTCCAAAATATAGGATAACGAAATAATAATAAAAGATGTATAAAATCGCAACAATAAATCAAATGGATAATATATACTTTCTTGGCCTTGGCTATGAATCAAGAGAAGATAATTTGAGAGATGAATCAATACCTTCTCGGTCACAGCAATCGATTAAGGGAGATACTTTGTCAAGTGGGAACAAAAAAAATTTGACCAAAGGCTGTAATGAGTAGAGAGCAATCAGACTTGGGAGCTCCATGGAACTGAGGGCCTTATACTCCTTTTAAAGAAAAATAATGAATAAGAGTCCCAAAGTCTTACACTGCTCGCCAAAGAAGACGTGCGATCGAAGAGAGATTCTTCCATCTCAAAATTTTTCGAAGAAGTCAATTGGTAAAGGAATCCCAACCAAAAAAAGTTTTATTTGAAGCAACAACAATCAATCCTCCTTGTGACAAAATGTTTCTCTATCAAATGTGATAAAAAAAACTTCCTCCTCATTACAAGCCCTAAAGGGCATCACTAATGCTCACACTAATCAAGTTCATAAAAGTCTTGAACTTATCTGCTAAAATTGGTTTAGTGAGCATATCAGCCAGATTATGAGTAGTACAAATCTTTTGAAGCTGGATATCACCATCTTCCATCAAGTTTCTGATGAAGTGATACATGATATCCACATGCTTAGTGCATTCATGATACATTTAGTCTCTGGCAAGATGCAAGACACTCTGACTGTTACAATAATATCCAACAGTTTACTTGAGACCCAAATCTTGTACAACCCTCTTTAGCCAGATAGCTTCTTTCACAATTTCTGTCAATGCCATATACACTACCTCTATAATAAATAAAGCAACTGTAGAATGCAAAGTAACATTCCAACTGACTGTACAATCAGAGAAAGTAAATACATATCCGATCAAAGGCCTTCTCTTATCCAAGTCATAAACATAATTAGAATCATAATTTCTTATGACAATGTACTACTATGTTCAGAAAATAACAAACCCAAATTAGAAATGCCTTTCAGATATCTCGGTATCAATTTCACAGCTAACCAGTGAGCTTTTCCAAACTTGTCCATGTATCTACTCATAACACTTATTGCTTATGAAATAGTGGGTCGAGTGCAGACTATTGCTATATAATGCTGCAACTATACTCGCATAAGGCATTCTAGACATATTTTTTCTCATCCTCAGTCTGAAGAGAGAGCATGACAGATAATCTGAAATGACTAGCAAAGAGAGTAGTGGCTGGCTTAGTTATACACATACCATATCTTTCCAAGACTTTTTCAATATACTATGTTAAGTAAAAAAAGTCTACCTGACTGCCTGTTACGTATGATCTCCATTCCAAGTATCTTCTTTGCTAATCCAAGATCCTTCATTTCAAATGCAATACTAAGCTCAGCTTTTAGCTTCTAGATGACTAACATATCATTGGCTGCAATCATTATATCATCCACATATAATAATAAATAATAAAAGGACCCATAAGAAAATTACTAACGATACATGCAACTATCATATAGAGATTTATTAAATCTATGATTGATTATAAACCTATCAAATTTATGGTATTATTATCTTGGAGATTGCTTGAGACCATACAATAATCTCTTGAGCAAGCATACATTATCTTTTTTATCTGGAGCCTTGAACCACGTGGCTATTGTATATAAATATGCTCCTCCAAGTCACCATGTAGAAAAGCTATCTTTACATCAAGTTGTTCTAGCTTTAAATCCTGAGAAAAGCAAGCACACATAAAGAAGAGTGTTTGACTATAGAAAAAAATATCTTCTTATAGTCAATACCCTCCTGTTGACCGTAGTCCTTAGCCCCACCTGGCTTTATATTTAAAATCATGAGGACTAGCTTCTTCCTTCTTCTTAAAGATCCATTTGCAGCCAATTACTTTCTTGCCCATAGGTAATTTGATTAATTTCCAAGTTTAATTCTTTTCTAAAGACTGAAGCTCTTCAACCATAGCGATGGTCCACTGCCCAGCTTGTAGGCTAGCAATAGCCTCTGATATGTGATTGGCTCATCATCAATGATGTCTGCAATACTTAGAGTATATAAATTAACTCAGCACAAATAGAATCCTTAAAATCATACCTTTAACGTGCTTTGATTTGGCATCTAGGTCTGCGAGTGATAATACTATCATCCTGAACCTGACCTTGTATGGTAAACTCCTTCTAAGTCTATATCTCCGTATCTATTTGCTAATCTTGCTCATTCCAAATATCTACAATTGGTTGCTGCTGCTGTGATTTAACAGTTTGACCAATATCAACAATAGTCCAATCTCACTGAATCTAAATTGATCTTCCTGTAAATGACTAAGCTATATCTATCATGAAGAAGTGTCTGTTTCATGAAAAGTTACATCCCTGCTGACTATAAATTCTTGGAATCCGGGCTTTATGCACCATAGTCAGTAGCCCTTCATCCGATATGCGTATCCAAGAAATATGCACTTCTTAGCCCTAGGATCCAGCTTTCCATCTTTGATATGTGCATATGCTGGACATCCAAAGACTCTAAATACCGAATAGTCTGCAAATTTTCCTGTCTATATTTCTTTCAGAGTCTTCATGCTCAATGCTGATATTAGAGATTGTTTATAATATAGTAGGCTGTATGTGTAGCCTTTAGTCAAAAAATCTTTACTCAATCTAGAATTTGATAACATAGATCTAACTCTCTTTAATAGTGTGTGGTTCATGCATTCTGTCATACCAATTCTACTGAGGTGTACCCACTGTGATCCTATGTCTAACAATATTTTTTGATTTACAAAAATCATCAAACCCTGTAGAGTAAAACTCCAATCCATTATTAATGCAAAAGGTTTTCACCTTTCTCTTAGTCTATCTCTCAACCATAACCTTCCACTTCTTGAATGTATCAAATGCATCACTCTTATTGTTAATAGTATAATCCAGACTTTGTAAAAGTAGTCATCAATAAATGAAAGTAAATATTTGGATCCTTCTTGGATGTAACTAGGATAGGTCACCATAGATCAAAATGAATATAATCCAATATAGCTGTTGTCTTATGCACGCATGTAGAAAGCTTACTCTGTGTTATTTTCTAAATACACAATGTTTACAGAATCCAAGTGTACCAACCTTTTGACCACTTAGCAGATCATGTCTGCTCAGCTCTTATAAACTTTTATCTGACATGTAGCCTAGTCTTTGATGCTACAACTGTGTCAACTACTCAATAGAGGACCGTACTGTTGAAGCCTGTCCAATCACTATACTGCCATCAAGATAATAAAGAGTGACACTCAATTTACCTCTCAATAGAGTCAATACTTCTTTATTAATAGTTATAGATCCTCTACTCCATCTGCCCTCAAAACCTGTACTATCAAGGATATTCACTAAGAGAATGTCTCTCTAATTGAAAAATATATTGATGGGGACATCAGGTCAACCCTAGTTTACCATGGATCCCTGAGTTTCGAGTCCCTAGCCATGATACAAATTTTGTCTTTGAGTCCAATAATTTGCCTATGTTAGCCATTTGAATTTTGTATTTGGGCCTTGAGTTTGTTTTTCAGGCCTTGTTACACTTGAGTTTGTATTTTGGCCCTTGAGTCCTGTTTAGGGCCTTTCTATAGTTAAGTCATGTAATTAGAGTATTGAGTCAAGTTTTGGATGCTTAGTGAGTCTTATGAGTCCTGTAAGTTTTGAGTTTTATGCATTCAGCCCAATTTTGTAAGTCTTATATTGAGTCCAGTCTAATTTTGTAAAAAGACTCAAGTCACTTATGAAGCCAGTCAGCATAATACTACAACCACTATATGGAATCCAGTCATCCATATAATTGTGCCACTTGGAAAGCATAGAATGATTCTTGGAGCTATCATTAAAGACTTGGATGACAAGTACATCAGCTCACCATGAGGAGATGGACAACCAGAAGAAATCCTAAAAGACCCAGCCTAGCACTGAAATGGGTCATCCAAAGCCCAAAGTTCTTCATATGGCGTCCCACCTTATAGTCACCCTCCATATGGCGCCCCCTTATGATTACCCCCCTTGGACCAAGTCAAAGAGAAGGAGAAGACCAAGTCAAAGAGGATGAGAGGAGTAATCCTAGTTGGGAGAAGAAATTTGAACCTATTTGGGAGAGGACTTGTGGAAGAGTTTGTAAAGGAAAAGGAAGACCATGTAAAATCTCTTGTATGCCTTAACTTGTATGCCTATATAAAGGCCCTTTCCCCCCCTCATGTATTATTGCTGATTATTGATGAATGAATTATTCTTGAGTTCCTCAAAATTGTGTATGAAGTTTTCTGTGTGATTTAGAGTATCTGTGTGATTTCTTAGGGTATCTGTGTGATCCATGTGCCCACCTCCAAGCCGATAGCCTCTTCATCTTCCTAGCCACCCCTCTTCCTTCCCTTCCTTCCCTTCTTCTTTCAGCGATTTAACTTTTTGTCTTCTTTATTTTCTAACCCTTGAATGGTGATTTACAGGTCCCTCAAAGTTCACAAATCCAGGATTCCAATCGACAAGCTTTCGGGTCACCAGATTGAAGGCCACGAATTCGCAGGGTCAATAGCTTTGTTTTCCAAGCCGCATCCATCGAGCGTAGAGCCAACTCTTTACGGATCAATCTTCAAATCTCTATCAGGTACACCCCCTAAACTCATCAGGTAGCGATATTGTAAAAGAGCTGGTCCTAACCAGGGCTTCTTAGCCTTGGCGATCTTGTTTCTTCACTTGTAGGATCTATTTATGCATGCATCTGCTTCTAGAATTTCTATAGAATTTCCTACTTCGAATCTTGGCTTGAAATTCGGGATATAAACTCCTAATTTAATGCTTAATACATGAAAAATAATTGGCATGCATGAATAGTCCTGCATCACATATCTGACATCGTTCAGAATCATCATAGTATTTGTATGAGATTCGATCTAAAATTTACCAATACATTCTACTTTATAGATTGTATCATCTCCAAGAAGAATGGTGCCTCCTTCACATGGTCTAAACAAACAGATAATTTCTTATGGGATGTCATATGGAAAGATACTTCAGAGTCTGTGATCCAGGTATCAGCCTTACTGACACTATAGGTAGTTATAAATATTGCATCATTTGTAACATTATTGTAATCTCCTGAAATAACTGCAACTGATGCTAAATCTAAGATTGTTCTTTTATCTTTCTATTCCTTCTCTTTTTTAGACTGTAGAAGTCTACATTTAGATTTTCAGTGGTATGGCTTCTTGCAATAGTGACAAACACTGGATCTTTTAGGTCTAGATTTTAATTTTATTTTGGACTTGCTTCTATCTTGTCTACCTTTTTTTTGCTCATCTCTACCTCTAATTGTAAGTCTTTGTGCTAGAGTCAAAGTCTAATGCTCTAACTATACTTTCAACCTAAGCTCAGTGGATAACAAAGTGGCTTCTACCTTTTTAAGACTTATAGTTTATCTTCCATGGAGCATAGTAGTAATAATATTCTCGAAGGATTTAGGCAAAAAATAAATCAATTTCAAAGCCTTATCTTCCTCATCAATATCAATACCAATATTGGCTAAATAAGTAGAAGCTTATTATATTCATCGAAGTGACCCTTGAGTGAAGTTTCTTCTACCATACGAAATGTGTGTAACTTTTTTCACAAATATAGTCTATTAGTAAGAGACTTTGCCATATACAGGCTATCCAATTTATCCCACACCTTTAGTGTATCAAGATTCATAACATTGTATAGAACTTTATCACTCAAACTCGAAAACAGAGTTCTTAGAGCTCTCTCATTAATTTCCTCTTTGGTAATCTCAGTATCTCCTGGAATTGCATCCATATCCTTGAGGGCTATTGTCACGCCCTCCTTAATCAACAGATATTTCATTCTTACCTTTCATAGTATAAAATTACCTATGCCGTTAAACACCGCTACTTTATGCCTTGTGGTAGTGGAATGAAAAATAAATTTCTCTTGAGCCATTGATAAACTTTGTTTTCTGTCAGATGCCATCCAATTGCTCTATACTAGTTGGTGAGGATGTGCACAGTAGATCGGACCGCTTTATGCTTCTAATTAATTATTTTTTCTTACTCAGGCATTTATCGAATACTTCACATGCATATATAATAAATACAAGAGAAAAAAATTTACATGGTTTGGCAAAACTGCCTATATCCATGATAGAAGAGGAGCAATCTACTATATAACTGTCTTGAAATTGGATACAAAGGTGATACAAATATCTAAATTATAGAGTCCTGAAATAATAATAAAAGAGATATCAATAAATCGCAATAATAAATCAAATGTATAATACATTTCTCGGCTTTGGCTACGAATCAAGAGAAGATAATCTTAGAGATGGATCAATACTTTTTTGGTCATGATAATTGATCAAGAGAAAGATACTTTTCATGTGGGGATAAAAAAAATTGAACCAAAGGATTGTGATGATGAGTAGAGAGCAATCAAAACTTGGAGGCTCCATGAAATTGAGAGCGTCATACTCTTTTTAAAGAAAAACAATGAAGAAGAGTCCCAAAATCTTATGCTGCTCGCCGCATAAGAAGTACGATCGAAAAGAGATTCTTCCATTCCAAAATCTTCGAAAAAAGTCAAATGGTAAAGGAATCCTAACCAAAAGAGTTTATTTGGAGTAAACATAATAGCTATATATAGTCTCGATATAAGGTATTAGAGATAGACGGTACATCAACTTGACAATTATCTTCTGCTCGATCGATTATGAGATGAATCAATAATTAATAATCGTCTCCTTCTTAGTCGATGATATCGTTGCTTTCTAGTTGATTGATGGATGATTGTGTCCTAGTTAATGGTTCAGTTTCGAGGCCGAGTGGATAGCCACCACGATAATACTATGGGGATGATATGCTGTTGGAAGGGCAAGAATTCCGGCTCCGGAATGACTAATTCTTTTTTGAGCAAAATGTCAATAATTACAGTTGTCGGTTGGTAACCAAAATAAATCATCATTTGTCTAATTTGATTTGTTCCATTAACAGCTCATATTGGATTGGATTGACGAGCGAGTGGGTTGTCCTCAAGATTTGAGCCAATCCCGAATAGGTGATTATCTTGTAACTCTTGTTACCGCACACCGCACGCTCCCCCCCCCCCCCCCCCCCCCCCACCAACCTCAAAAAAAAAAAAAAAAAAAAAAAAAAGAAGAAAAAAAAAAGAAAAGAAAAAAAAAGAAAAAAGAAAAGAAAAAAGGCCATGTCTTGCTCCTTTTTGTGCAAAAAAGAAATGAGGGTGGCACGTGAGGAGGCATGAGTCCTTATCCTGGGCATTTTCATTAATCTTGATGCGTAATCAATCATACGAGCTGGAATTTGATATATGCATTTTTATGAACCTCCCTACGTAATCGAAGGGTATTTTAATTAATGTTGATGTGTGATCAAGTATGTGCTAAAAACAGAGCAACTAATCTTCGGACCTCGCTCTTTTTTCTTCGATTCTTTCGCTCATCGGCATCTGCGTTGTAATAACCTACCGTGACTGCAATATGTTTCAACCCAAATTCCTTCTGCACATTTTGTGCCTATACGTCAAGCCAAAATCCAACCGTTAGAAGCGACGAATCCGGCTGAAAAAAACTAGAGGAAATTTCTTTGTACGGCGAGTCGGCCGGCGCCAGTACACCCTATTCTTTGGAGCATTTTCGTCGAACTCGACCGTTGGAGGGCCGGCCAGGCCACCATATTATAATTTATACCCAAGAAGAAAGTCGGGGAGGACGAACGAACGCTTGCTTCCTCGAACTCCATGGCAGGATTAAAGGACAGTCTCCAAGCTCAAACCACCATCAATTCTACTCCAAATTCCACTTCCCAGAACTCGACCGTCTAGTCCCCTTCCAGTCCAAAGATTTCTTCCTACCCCCCATGCGGCGAGGATCCATGATTCTATGCGAGCTCAGAGAGTGGAAGCTAAGGAGGAAGAGATGATTCTATAACCGCCACTCCTACCAGAAACCCAGCCTCGTCAGTTTCTCTCTCCGTTCCAGATTTCTCGATGGATTTTAGGAAGGAGAATAGGAAGCCGGCTGCTCGATCCCCTGCCGCAGACCGGCCCGCAGTTGCATGCGTCGACGACTCCCCCCGGGCCGATGGTTCCGAAGGCTGAGCTGAGGAGACCGGGGACACTGGCGAGCAGGGCCGAGGAGAAGAGAGCTGGTAGTGGGGTGTTTGAGATGAGGAAGAGCTACTCATGCCTCAAAGAATGGAAGGAGTATGGGGTGCTTGCGTCGTCGGCCATCGACGAGCAAGCAGGAGGGCAAGATCCGAGGAAAGTGGTCATCAAAAAGACTCTCTCGAGTTTCCGGCAAACAACGACATGGATGGGTTGATAATTCATTGTTTGATTCAGGGAATTTCTTTGTTTGACAATCAATTAAATTGGTTCATGGATGAAATTAGAGAGAGAGAGAGAGAGAGAGAGAGAGAATTTTTGCATGAGATATTGTAAAATCTTTTAGCTCTTTGGTAGGTGAGATCGTGTGTTCCCTCACCCTAAGCATTTTCTTCTTCTCGGTGAACTCAGTAGCAATGGCTTCGGATGTCATTGGAGTAAAATTTCTGTGACAATTACATTTTGAGCGCGTCTTAATAAGTTTCCTGTTAGCCTTGTGCCTATGTCGCAGTTATTGGCTTTTTATTTATTTATTTTTTTTCTTGATCAATATTAAAATGGTTGATAAATAATGCCAACTAGTGCATTTTATAAATCTTTGTACGTGTTTTGTTGGTTCATTTATATGCTTTGAGCTATCCTGGTCCTCTCTTAATCTTGACATACATTCTATTTATATTAACCATGCTAATCTGTAATAAGCGTATTTTTATATAGAAAATAATAATTAAAAATGTATAATATATAATAATTATTTGTGTATTCATTTTCTTGAGATTAATCGAGCAGAGCTCAAGCCGAGGCCAGCTCTAGATCAGCTCATTCGCTGATCAAGTTAATTTGAGCTTTGAATTGAAGACAAGCTGGCTCACGAACAGATACCTCGCTTGATAGTCCTGATCTTCATCAATTCGAGCCTCTCTATGTGTGGACATTAGAAATCTCTATGCAGTGGTCGAGTTAAGAATTTGGTATCGAATTACCACATGAATCAAAATTCTTTTTTAAAGGGCTTACTTATAAAAGGTCTCTATGTGTGGACATTAGAAATCTCTATGCAGTGGTGGAGTTAAGAATTTGGTATCGAATTACCACATGAATCAAATTCTTTTTTAAAGGGCTTACTTATAAAAGGTCCCTATCAGCCAATGAACCACAATTTTCCTTCAAAAAATTTGGTAATGCCATCCATGGTTTCAACCCTGTAGTTAATTGATCGAAATACACCGTAACAGAATGTGCTATGCTTAGTTCTATTGTTACTTTATAAACATCGGAGCCGAGACCAAACTAGAAGAGTTTTGATTCTAATCGAATAATTCAAGAGCTGCTACAAAATAGGGGATAATTAGATATTTGTATGTATCATAAGGTTGTCATGGCATGGATTATTGAGTGATAGAAACATGAACCTCGAGCAAAACTGACTAGTTGAAACAAATGGCAAACAAAGCAATCGAAGCTTGTTTTTATATAAGTCGCCGTCGATTGCATTTGTTTCTACAAGCACAAGGTATTGCTTTTTAGGCTATAGTCTGAAGAGTCGACCGATCAAGGCAACCACCTGGATCTTCCTTCGAGTCCAATTCGATAATAACAAGATCTTGATCATGTAGTATAAAAATGAATCAAATTTTGATGGAAATGAATCTGCATGCTCCTTCCTCTATATCGTGCATTAACTTCACCGAGAGAGCTCGAAAATTACAATATAGATATTTCAAATAAAATATTTTCCTATGTATGAAAACATGATAACGGATATGCGTACCGTACAATGATTACCTCATGAAAATGGACCACATTATCAAAAACATACTCGCTAGAAGAATAAGGATGCGAAGCACACTGGGTATACGGAACATATACCATAACAAGGATCATGATGCCGGATAATCTCGCTATTTCTTTTTTGGTAAGTAGATGGTCTTGCTATTTTAACCATACATTAGAGAAATGCATTCATGTGATGGAACTGTATTATAAGCTACCCGTCAAGAGGACACAAATTAAAAAGCATAACTTCATCTCTGACTCTCAAGGAACCATTATATGAAACAAGCAATTGATGCAGTCATCCAAATTTCTGTCCTTCAATCTAATTTTAATTTATTGAAGGTGCTATAGTTTCTCTAGAGAGATAATAAAGATTAAACTAAGGGGGTCAACATTTTCAACAGAGGTGGTGGCCTCTTGTTAATTAATTTATGGTTACATTTTTGTTTCGAGACATCTCAGGAACTTCAAGATTAAACCAATTTAAAGATTTTGATTGCGAGCAATGATAATAGGGGCTTCAACTAAATCTCATTCTCCGGCAATGGAGTTCTAGGTTTTCTTTCTCCCTGTAATGGTTCGTCAAGACTATAATCTTACCGTTCATTTGTAAGAGTTTTTCTTAATTTGGGTTAACATTAATTAGAAATTTTATTTTATTAAACCGGGTTGATTTTATGATCCATATTGATAGACGTACGATGAACCCAATGTTATGTGATCATTGTTTGGGATAGGAGCATCTCATATGATTTGGTGTGGTTGAGACGGTATAGTGTAAGCCTTAGCCCGACTTGACCCGTGATGGGATGGTCGGTTATGATATTTTTATTTTATTGGCTAGATCCCCTCTCCGCTTCTTCTATATATATGACGTGAGTTGTATTGTCACGGTGATTTTCTCCATCGAGAGTCGCCTATCTTTTGAGGAAGTTCGGAGAGGACTCTACCTACGGCGTTTGTGTGAGCATCAGGACTAAGTTTGGGATCATAGAGAATATAGATATGCATCGTAAACCTTCTTTTATCAGATCTATTGTTCTGAATTTTAATTTTCTCGATCGATCCAAGGAATTAAGGAAATCTCTTTTCTACATTTGGTATTAGAGCCCCGATATCTGAGATGGAAGATTGAAATCATTTATTCTATATATGATAATATTGTTTATCATCTTTAGATCCGGTAAAATAAAACCATGCATCCATGTTATAATCATTAAGAGGGCATTTTTTCTTGACTTATTTTATTAAAACCATTTTTTCCCTTCCTTCGCACTGATTGTTGCTAGCCTGATCTGCTCATGCCCAACCATCATTGGCTTGAGGGGTAGCCGGCAGCAGCGGGGAGAAGCCATGGAAGCCGGCGGGCGCAGCGATGGCCATCATGGCCATCGACGGTGTCGGTGGCCTCCGCTTCTTTGACACACCAGAAGAACAAAAAAAATAAAAACCTTTCCCCTTTTCTTCCCCCTGCCAACCATCAACGATCTCCTTGTGCCTATACTTGTCGGTGCTGCGGATGAGCGGCGGTGGCGAGAAGAAGTCGGCGATGGCGAGGAGGAGCTGCAGTGACCGACGGTGGCCATGAGAAGCCGTGGAAACCAGCGGGTTTCGTGAGCTCCTTTGTTCTTTTTTGGAAGAAGTCGGAAGAGGGCCTTGTAGGTTTTGGGTTTTGGGTTCAAATCCAAAATCCAATAGCCCAATAACATGTAACCCTTTAAAAAAGAGCATATTTTGCATTTAGGGCCCTAACTTCTTTGATATTATAAATTGGTCTTTTTGCAATTTAGTCCCTGTAAAATTCATATTTACATATTGGTCCAGGGGATCATTTTGCAAGCTTTTCTTTTTCTATAATCTATCGCTCCCCTACTTTACACGCTTTACTTCTAACTTTCTCCTTGAATTATCTTTGTAAATTTGATAGATTATAAGGCCCTGCAAAGCATGAATGCTAGCATCACATCACTATCTTCAAAAGCAAAATTATGCTTCATTTATTTATCCCTATTCTTATAATTTTCCCCAACCATTCGAGTCCTCCGCTGGAATTATTTTTTTCCTCTTCAGCAAGGCTCAATTTCCCTACTGCATTCATCTTATCATAAATCTGCCTGCTAATCCTTCCCTGCTATTTCTTTGTGGTAGATGGGCAACGGTTATATTTTTCTCAGCTCAACCGCTGTCTTATTTTCAACTACCCATCCATATATCCGTATGTATGTACATACTGCATACCTGCATGCATATATACATACATATATATATATATATATATATATATACATACATCTATTTATCGATCTATACATGCAAGCATGCATCGTATTGTATAATGAATATGATGATACAAGCATAAATCATCCTTAGATTTTTTTTTTTCCCTAATAAATTACAAGGTATTCTTGCAATTTATTATAAGAGTAGACCGCAACCATGGAAGGACTAGTTTATATGAACTTTAGACATTCTCTGTTGGTGGCGATATTTGAGATTATGCTAAAAAAAATTTACTGCTATATGAACAGATCAGACCATTCACCAAGCAGAATCCATCCTATCAGTACTACCTACTTTCCATAAACAATATTTTGCTCGGACAGAAAAGTTTCAGCTTTTGGTTCTGGGCAGGTTGTTTGTACATCCGAAGACAAGCATTGCTTCATGACCCAGATTTTGCAATGAGGTGATTGGTGAGACTCCTGGTGGGTTGGGCCAGTCATGAGTTCCTAAGTAATTTTCCTGTGAGATTGATAACCAGTTTAGTAATCGAGTTGGATCACATAGCTTTTTTCCTTAGAAGATAGGATATACTATCTTATCAACCATGCAGTAGTACTTGATCGATCATCTTTTTTCTTTTTTTCTTCACCTAATTTAGACTCGCCATTTCCAATTTCCAGAGTTGCAAAAGAAATCCTTGATATGCATGACACCGCACCAGTCCAGGTTTCTTGTATCAAGACATGAATTTACCAACTCGGCCAGTTGTTATCCTTGTGAGCTCTGACACCACTTAATAGATTTGGCTCATTGGTGTAACGGCAAAGGAGTATCGAGCAATTTTATATCTCTGGTCGAAGAACAAATCAAGAGAACGATTATGAAACATCCGAACGAGGAGAAACAATGCTCATAAAGACTATTCCATCGTAGCTAATCAATAGCCCATCTGTACATAATTTATAGATATCGTGTAAATGAACCTATCAGGATAAAATGACCCGATACCGAGAATTCAACATGGTAGACAAGCTAATACGTCAAAAAAGAAAGAGCAAAGCAATGACAAGTCACTTCAGATTATTTTTTCCCAGGCTGAAGTCACTTCAGATTACTTTTTTCTTTTACGAGCCAGTCCAGGAAACTACATTGGCCAGGTTTCTGGTCAACCAAACATCCAAGGTGGCTTCTTGGGACCTGAACGAGTTCGGATGCCTGGCCAAGGACAGCCAAACGGATATAGTCTAGAAAGAAATTTCGTCCACTACAGCAATCAACTCTTGTTGCGTAGTATCACTTCTCTATTTTTTTTCCTCCTCTCTCCATCAGCAGTGATCATTTCCAAAGGGCGTCGGTTGATGATCGGTTTCGAAGAAGTAATTTCGAACATAAACTTACCAAGGGTGACCGAAAACAAAAAACATTGCCCCTAGCCACGACTCGGAAGGCAGAAGAAAAGTGGCATTTCGATCTAAACTCGAAAAAGTCGAGAAGAAGACTTTGTGCTTGATGTTTACTCATAACAACCTAGGCTACTTTCTTACATTCATCGGTAAGATACGATCTCTGTCGAAGACTCAGATGCTTTGTTTTGACCTTGATTTCATGAACTCATAATATATACTTACATCTAATCCACTTCATTGCAAGTTGCTCGAATATTTAATCATAAATGGATTCTAAAGGTCAAAGATCAGTTTGTCCATAGGCTCTTGCCAGTACTCTCACGTCACCTCACGAACTTGCCAACCCTCTTTCTGAAGGCACGCCAAACCCCAAGCAATAGGGCACCTAATCATACATTCAGTAGCTTCTTAGGAATCCCCTAACGTCCATGTGCATCCATCTGTCGACACCTGTCCTAGGAGCCCTTTGTCATGCCATAAGCGTCTGTACAGACCTAAGTGTCTCGATCATAGCCCTAACCCTCATGCTTTTGTCTTCGGTGCATGCTAGACGTTTTAAATTCACATCATACATAGGATTAATATAATATGCTTGCGGAACCCTAAAACATTCTAGACCATGGTCTAGGTTCGGTTCCGGTGTCATTTGCTCGATTTAAGTATGCCGATAGAATCGCTTTCGCATGACTTTAAGTGAAACCCACCCAATCTCCAGTAGTTCTTTAATGGAGTAGGTAAGGTCACTTGGAATAAAAAGTGCATATTTTGGATATCTTGCACGGATTGCTTGGGTTATTAATATGCTTTCAACTTATTCTAAAAGGAAATATCAACTCAATTATTAACGCACATCGATTACTCCAATCTTTATGGGGTCTTCCGAAGCAATTTGTTACAAAAGAAAAGGACGGTTGCCGAGCTAAGTGTGATTAATGTATTGATGAAGAGGAAATGGGGTGACATCATCTCGTATAAGTAATATTATCAACGTCTCGTCGAGCAAAATATTTTCCTTCCGGAGCACAGCTTGGTGGCCCTCACCTGCGATTCGGGTAATCTTAAATGCTGCCAAACTATATTCCCTCCTCAGGCACAACAAAATATGGCATTATCAAAGGTACCTGGGTTAAATTATTATTATTTTATTTGCATCTAATCAAGGGTGGAGACCACTGGAAAACGAGAAAAGTTGTGGACCCATTGGACGCTCGATCGAGGATCTCCTTTGTTGGGTAGTCACAAGCCAAAAAGATGACTCGATGACTCCATGTCGATCTTAAACCATAACGCTGCAAGGGGAAAACGTTTAAGAAATTTAAGGAAGGCGAGCTTGGTTGGATTCTCTGAAATTCGATTTGGAAAGAAACTTCTTTGGAATTGGGCTCGACTCGAGGGCGGAAGAGAAACTGCTCTCACCTTTTCTTTACCTTTTAACACCTGGTAAATCTCTGATCGAGCTTCGATGGAAGGCTTTCATGAACTCGAGATCCAATACTATTCAACCTTCCAAATATTTCGATGTATCAAGGGGAAAGGCCATGTGCTTTGCATCCTAACAAAATCCATAAAATCCTTGGTCGATGCATTGCACCCATATTATTAATTAGCTAGACCAAAGTTCTCCGTGGACCACTGATAATTTAATTATTCTGGAGAAGGTAGTGCATGTTGTTAGTATTATTACATAAAAGAAGAAAAAGAAAGAGGGGGGGGAGAAAGGAATTAAATTATTAGCGGTCCATGATGAACCTGGCCTGACTAATAATTTCTTCTAACACGGAATCTAAAAGCTAGAGTGGTAGATGAGTTACATAACTGATGTCCAAAAGGGTCAGCTCAACCACCTTTCCATGAGGGAGACCGATAAGAAAAGAATAGAGTAAGAGACACTTAGATAAACCTGAAGTCCCTGACTCGAGTAAGAGAGATGCTTTTGATGTCACATGGGCCCTCGAGCTGGGAAGGGAAACCTCGACCGAGCGACAACCATATCTCGAAATATCATGTTAATCAATTTGAACATAGCCTTCCATAGGTGAATGATTGATTGGGTTACATTGCTGGCATCATCATTTCATCTGCTAAACGTATCTAACACCATCAATTACACTAAAAACCTATAACTAGATTTTTTATGCCAATCTATATTATAAGATGATCTACTACTGAAATGGGCCTAAGGAACTCGAAGGTTGGGTGGGTGGTTGCACATCTTTCATGGTAATTTTGTGCTCGTGGTCTTCTCTGTCATATTTAAAATGCTAGCCTTTTTTTTTTCTTGAACGGTGATCGGTGTCGCGACATCAACCAATACTAATATCATATGCATTGTTTATGCAACATTTAGCGCCTTTTAATTGACATGTAATTTAAGTACACGTATTAGACCTCAAAATGGTACGCGTGAGTGCACGTGTCGATTTTTCATGGTGCACCAATAATGAGGACCAAGTGGACGGCTGAATTCGGTTGCAACCATCTTGGCTCACCAATCTAGAAGTGCGGTGAATAGGTTGAATTCAATTTGGAACATATAACTAAATCCTTAATTAAATCACTTTATTCTTATGGGAATTTGCTCGAGACCGATTTTCCGGTTGATCAGTTTGGCTAGAAGGGGAGTGCCTGTTACACATAGCCTTTGCCACGAGGAAGAGGAAGACATCGATCATATTCATGTGAAGAGTTGCCTTGGAGGTTTGAAAATCCTCGTTGCTTTTGATTCCATTCCGATCCATTTTTGTTCAGAATATCTTGAAAGATATTAAGATATTATTTGATAGGGAGCGATACTTCATATTATCATAGCGATATGAGTTAGATGATATGACCGTCTTATTTGGTATTACAAAATTTCGTTCAATAATGAAAGATCTAGCGTTCGATGATAGCATTATTATACGAAACATGATCGCATTTATCTCGGGTGATTGCATATCACCGGTGACGTACCAAAAGCATTTCTTAATAATAAATATTTTAAATAAATTTATTCTTAATAATATTGCGCAGGAAAGACCGATATAAGGAATATTAATATTATCTTCATGCTAAAAGAGCGGGGATTGAGGGTGATTTCCTAAATGGTGATTGGCTGGGCAAATAAACTACCCTAGAAATATTGAGATGTTCGTCTCTTGCTTCCTGATATTTAGCACATGTCATGGTGGCTGCCTCACTTCAAGATATCCGATATTTATAGAAAGGTAATGTGCCAACTAATCGATAAGCATTATCCGTACCTCACTGTATTGATACTTGTTTTTGGACTTTTATTGGTGATTATCTGGTGGAACTCAAAAAATAAACCGTTAATTTTGCTAGATGTATTTACACTCGTTATAGTTGAGTTGCGAGTCCATAAGCCTCACCCAAAAAAAAAACCCTCAAAAAAATATATCGGTGGTAAGCATTCTCAAGAATTTTGATCTTGATAGGTAAAACGTGGGTAGGCCTCCTTCCCTTTCTATTAAAAAAATATTAAAAATTGAAATAACGTGTTATATAAGTATCGCATTAACTTTTTAGATAGAACAGAATAAATATTGTCACCTGAGCTAACATAAAATAAGTTAGCCTATCTGGGTGTCAACAATCTACCAAGACTCCTCTATAAAACGTTGCCAAAGCTGGCTGACTCAGAAGGACATCTTTAAGTAATTAAATAATGGAGGGGAGACGGAAGCATGAAATTGGAGTGAAACAAAAAGATGGGGGGACAAGGTGTGGGCCAGGTTGGGAAGTTGGAGGAAGACTTTTGGAGGAAGAAAGATCGGAAGGAAATTTACAAGTGACACATACATATAGCTTTTCATGGTGGTGGAGATTACGATAGGGATGTGATTTCTTTATAGTTAGTGAGATTCGAAGAGATTTTTGCTTTGATTGGTGAAGCAAAGTCTACGAAAAAAGAGATCAGATACATGAACACCAGGCCAAATGTCAATTGTGGCAACTTCACCCAATTAGCAATGTATTTGGGTGGAAGTTGCATCCGGTAATTAATCTTATTTTTATTTTTGTTAAACTAATTGTGATGTACCAGATCCATGCTAGAATTTTGGGAACGTTTTTTTAATAACAATTCAATATGAAGAGTTTAGCCGCTGTCCGATATAAAATTTTTTATGAGAATTTGTATTATATGAAGTTAGGTGTTACACACCTCCCAGAAGTTTCACCGGGAAAAGGAAATAAATGACTTCCATGCATGCTGGACCCGGAGCTTTCTTGTACTGCATGTACACCAAATGGGAGCTCATAGGAACGGCATTATGAATAACACTGGCTGCATATTTTGGCCACTTGCCATGTTTCTTTTGGAAAGGTCACGGAGAGCTAGCAGCCCAAAACGCTGAAAAATTTTGACCATTACGTCAAATCATCAAATCGTACTCGCGTAGAAACTAAACGAATAAGAATCGCAAAACTCGATTTTTTTTAAAGAAAACAATAGTTTTTTAATTAATATTTACTAAAATAAGTATTAGAGAATATATTTATCAATATAGATTTTATTGGTTACTGGCACGGAGGATATGTCAGGTCTTACATGCGATTTCTCAGCCCAGAATTTTTAAGCCCTTGGTTTTTTTTTTTTTTTTTTCCTTTGTCCCGCTCTGGCCCCGCTCGATCTTTTTGTTCTCGTTCTTCTTTCCGGATCCCGCTCCGCCTCCACCGGATTTTCTTTATTCGTGTTCTTCTTCCCTTATTCCCCCTATCCCGCTCCGGCCCCAAGTTGATGCGGTCTAAGTTAAAATTAAAATAGTAGGTTGAACCTAAGAAGTACCTGCGATTTCAACGTGACCTTCCATAGATCATCTCAGTGCTGAACACCTATTTTGATAAATATATTAAAATTTTAATCTAATAAATTTTTAAATAATATTATTTTGAAAAAAACATCGTAAAACCTGTATGGCTCTGCTCTATAACATAAAGACCTCTCTATGCAGGATAGTCTTTCAAAATTCTACTGCATGGTAGACCTTTGCATAAAGACTAATTGTTACCATTAAATCATTTTTTACTGGACTCTAGCAGTGATCGAGAATACTTTGATCTTCTCTAAACTAAACATAATATTGCTTTTAATGACTCTATAATGGAGATTTATAAAAATAGTTTCTTGATTGGTGATGACCGACGGGAAACCTTTTGATATTCAAGTCAGTGGATAAAAGATATGGACTATAGCAGCCGAAGATGAGAGTATAGATAATGACTAAATGAGCATGAGAGAGAATAAGGATGCATTAATATAGCATACCTCGTCCGGATCTCTTTTACCAATTTACTAGGCTATGCAGGGTGACCGATCCATATATGCCCGATCCAATCTGATTGCCACCTCTAGTTGCAGGGCCGGCAACCATATTTCATTTTTAATTCATTGATCGAACTCTCTCACCATAATCATTATATCTTTCTTGGGAAAACTACCATCAGTACATATTTTGTTTAGGACCATTCAAAGAGACTGGATAGACCAACAAGGCGATAGCTCGGTTGGTAGAGATTTTGTCTTACTATCAACAGGTCGTAGATTCGATCCAGAAATTATTTTCTGGGGCCTGCAATAGTTTGTGCGAGTTAGAGATCAAGATTTTTTTTCTTTGTTTTTCTCGTTCTACCGGCCGGCATCTTAGTGGCGACAGTTTGTATGAGCGAGAGGTCAGGGTTTTTCTTTTTATTTTTTCGTTCTACCAGCCGGCATTTTAATGGTGTCGGGTTGACGTACTCACCTCTTGATTCGGGTTTAACCCCTATCCTTTTGCTTTAACCAAAAAAAAAAAAAAAAAAAGACCGGATATAAAATTAGATCATATGCGGCATACGTACATTCTCCAGATATACACATGTATATATAAATACAAATTATTAATAGCAAGACAAAGCTTGTCGGTTGCTATTTAAGGCCATGTTGCATTGCTAAAGCATCTCTAAATGTAATGATACTTGCGCATGTTACACAATTACCCCACAAACCAAATGCCCCTAGCAGCAAAGTTTTGGAAGCCGAGGTCTCCGCGAGCCCCAGAAATCGAGAATGGCCAAGAGGAGTGGGCCGCAGTAGAAGTGCGAAATCCAAGGCAAATAGATCTGCCACATAATCATTAGTTTCCGTGTTGGTTACCAATTTAGGGGTCTCTAGCATTTCAGTTGGTTTCCAGAGAGTTCAATTCCTGGATACGAATGGGGAGCACACCTTCCCACATGGTTGCACCACCAATTAAGCGACACAAACTAATAGAGCTGAAGTGAAGTGGCACCCACTCAGTCGCAAGTGGATCATTATCCCAAGCTATTATGGCTAGCACCCATTATTATATACCATGATCCTCCTACAGCACCTTTTAAAATAATTGCTACTACATATAGCCACATAAATAATCATATAATCCATAAAAATATCCCCTAAACAGAGGCCGAGACAGGCGCAATCTAGGCCTCCCGACCATCTCCAAGTCCTGTTCCCTATTTCTCTTCCCTTCCCTCCTCCTTGGGATGTCCGCAACCAACTTCTCTCTCTCTCTCTCTCTCTCTCTCTCTCTCTCAAATATTATATTATACAGACCAGTATTCAAATCATTCATGCCATCCATTTCTATTTTCTCAGTGTGGAGCCGTGACTGTTTTCTTTTTCCAACCTTATAAAATTACCTCGAACCAACCTATTTGGAGATATATATGGACACAAAGACGAACCCACATGCAGTCCAATTTCCCTTCTCTTTCTCCTCTCCACCTCCTTGTACCTTCTCGTAGTCTCGCCTCCCGTAACTCTCTACTCCAATCTTCTTCTATATAAGGGATAGATGGAAGCAAGGAGTACTAAGGAGATCATGTCAGGGATCCAGTGGCAGTCCAAGAACAGCACCAATCCCGGCCTCAAGCTCTTCGGCTTCCACGTGTCCGAGGAGGAGGAGTCCGTCGACCGGCCCGGCCCGCCGGAGGCCGGCCTGGGCTCGGATTCCTCCTCCTCCACCACCACCACCGCAACCGCCTCCGGAAGCGGCGACGGCCGGAAGTACGAGTGCCAGTACTGCTGCCGCGAGTTCGCCAACTCCCAGGCCCTCGGCGGTCACCAGAACGCCCACAAGAAGGAGCGCCAGCAGCTCAAGCGCGCCCAGCTGGCCGCCGGGGGCGGGCTCCGGTCATCCACCGGTGCGCTCTACCCCCGCGCCAACCCCATGGTCTCCGCCTTCTCTCCGCCCGCCCACCTCCTCCCGGACTCCGCCTCCCCGCTGGCCGGCGCGGCGGGCCCCACGGGTGGGTCTACTTCTCCCGCGCCGCCCCTCCCTTCCACGTGTCTCACGGTTGCGTCTTCCCCTCCTCCGCCCGGGCCTCGCCCCCGGACTTCTACTCCGCCACCGGCTACGGCCATGGCGACGGCAGTGCCGCCCGGCTCTTCGGCGAAGACCGGAACCGTCAACCCGCCACGCTCGCGAGGTTCGCCGTTTCAGCTCCCAACGCGATGTCATCGGACTCGGCCAGCGCGGATGGCGCGTTCGGGTTGGACCTCCAGCTCAGGCTCTCCCCCTTCGGGTCCTGACTCGGTTCTTTTCCGGACGGTGGATTACACCAATATCTAATCCGATGGATAAGATGTCCATTGTATATTTTTTTTCCCATTTTTCTATTTGGAATTTTGGTTTTAATTTTGCCTCGATGAAATTATGTTGCGTAATTCAATAAATTTTTATATTAAAATTGGTGGTATATATACATATATATTTATTTTATTATGTTTCTTATAATTTTTAGAAGTCATTATGACCGATCCTCTTGGATGGATTGCTGTTAAAATCTCCGGTTCGGCGCATGCCTCCACGGTCATGTATAAAATTATGTAGTATCGTGTACATAAATAACCATTACTGCATGATTAATCTAATTTTTAAGAAAAAAAATCTCATCTACCTTTCTAAATATTAAAACAAGAATATTGACCTAATAAGAGTTAAATATGGAATGGGAATCAATTAAAGAATCAATGGTTGAGTTGTCCTTTGGTAGGTGATTAACTTGCATGAGAAATTCTGTGCAAGTTGTAGGATGCGATCCTAGGTTAGAATGAAGGGTAGATGTTTATGTGCTGCATAGACTTTTGTGCATACACGATCAATCATACATGGAGAACGTTTCTTCCAAAACGAGTCAGTACGGGTTCTACCAAGGTGAGTGGTTGAGCGTGGCCCGAGCGCTCGGGTCCAGAGCATGCAAATTGACGGTGATACGTTTCGCGACGTGAGTGGACGCGTACAGGAACTTGATGTTCAGCGCCTTACACGTGATGGGAACTACACCACGTTCCTTGAATCACCTGCAGCAGCGCAGCTGGCCTTAGTAACATGAAGGGCTGATTGGCTGTGTACGACGGCAGTCACGATCCTGCACACCAATATATATTACAAAAACGGAGAAAGTACAGGTGGCAGCTACGTGTATCTATCTATATTAGATTAGACCCTTTCATCTTATCATTCATTAAACCTTTAATTACTAACTATGATTAATTAGTCAGCATGTCTACAGTGACAGCAAGTGATGGATAGATCATCCTAAGATTCGTATCACTTAATTTAATCCAATTAAACTCGGTTCTATTATTTTACAATCCACACCCCCCACCCCTCCTTCTCTATCTCCAAATTTTAAGCACATAGGATATAGATATCTTCCAGGAATCAAGACACGCTCGTCATTGCCCTAAACTATTTTCTGTTCCCCACGGAGAAAAAAAAAAAAAAAAATTATATATATATATATATATATTATATATATATATATATATATATATATATATATATATATATATATATATATATATAAAAGGCCACTTGGGGGTTTTGATAGGATAAGAGACTCTTAACTTGGTCTAACATTATTTTCTTAAATCGGCGCGTTAGCCAGTATTTACCAAGTCATGTGCGTGCGTTGAGATTTTTGATGGAATGTCTCCGGACAACAACCAAATTGGACCTTGCGACCATCTGGTTCTCGTCACCTTCCATGACATGGACCTTCCAACTAATGAAGCATTCTTTGGATACTCTGTTAAATTGTAGATGTTGTCATTAAAAAGGAGATGTAGAATATAGTTCGCAAAGTCTTTAAGCCAACCCAACTTCTAGAATAAAGGACAAGTCTCTGCAAGCGTAGGTTGTCTATCATTTTAATTTGATTCATTTTCCCAAAAAAATAAAAGAAAAGAATAAAAGTATATGCGACTTGTTCGAACATTGTTCGTTGTTCAAAGTAGATTATGGAATATTATTGATTATTGATTAGCCCATTAACTGAAAACCATGGCAGATACTTGATCAGGTTATTAACTTTCGAGGAAAATAGGTCTTGTAGAACAAAAGTGAGGGAGATACTCAACCTATCATCCACCTTCCCGTAACCTGCATGCAATTTCCCTTCTTGTAATGTATTCTTAGACTTCTTTTTATGCTTATCGATTGATGTAGCTGGAGGTAGGACCTCCCCTCCACTCTTCTTTCAGATTAAAAAAAAAAAAAAAAAATTGTTGTAGCCAAAATCTTGCCGAACCATCTATTCATATTGATGCTCTTTGATGAGGTCAAGACTTCTGATAATCTGATTTAATTTTTTAGTGTCTATTTGCTCCCATCTAATAACTGCAGGAATAGGATTCAAAGGCTCTTGTTAGCGCGACAGTGAATTGAAGGTGTTAGATTTTGTATACCGAGTCCTGATATTTATTTGATGGTTGGACAGGATCGACAGTTTGTTCGACCAAAGGACTTCGATGACTTCTTTCAGTCAAATAACAAGTGCTCCCAGAAAGCAATTTCAAAGCTTGTGCAACTGAAAAGTTGCTCTCACCAAACTATCAGTTGGCCACACCATGTTATATATTGTTTAACCCCTTCCTATCGATAATGCACTGCATGGAAAGCTTATTGTTCATCGGATTGTAAGTAGGACATAATTAAAGAATATATTCGTTAAGATGGCATGGCATTTTTCTCCCTTCTTTTCATTTATCAAGCATATATATTGGTATATTTTAGATAAGACGTCTTACATGAAAATGTTTAATATTTGTGAAAGAAAAGAGTACAAAATTTAGTCACCTGCTTCAGAAAATAAAGAGAGAATTGAGAGAGTTCAATTCCTCGTTCCTCAAATTGTGTGATAAGCAGAAATGATTTTGGGTGACTTGTTAAACCAGATAAAGGTGGCAATCTTTTTCTAGTCACTGGTGACTTAACACTCCACCATTTCATTACACATCAATAATCCGACAAAAAAATTGCCTTAGCTGAAGGCATATTTTAGAGTCTCGTCTCATCTTGGAGTAATCTTTACATTACCTGTCTCTCAGATGACTTGGTGCATCCAATTGAGAAACATCTGTCAAAGTAAAGAGTTTAGCAGATGACTTGGTCCATTCAAATGAAGCATATCTTTCCTTGATGTGGGGATAGTAGTAGAGCATTATATCTTTTTCTCATCCTAATTATATTTAAACCTAATTCTCAATCACACCAACTCTCTTTAATTTCTCCTTCCCAAACAATTTCATACCGGTCCTTGTTAATGATTTTTCTTGATCATGAATTCTTCATCCTTGAATAAACTGTCGGTGACTAATGTGGCTGACCCCATTAATCACCTTCTTTCTGTATATATGTATATATATATATATATATATATATAAAAGAGTCTTCATCCTGCACCATTTTGCTCTTGAGGTTTTTCTTTAATAGCATGAACTCCTTTGGTTGGATCTATAAAAACTATCGTAACCGGATGCTCGATCTCATCTTTAGTAGCATATTAATGCCTAAATAAAAGTCATACTTTGACTTGATTGATAGCAAATAAATGCCTAGAGCCTACCTGTTTCCAGGATAGGTACCCATCTCTATAGAGGAGGCTAGGTATCTGGTCCTTCTGTAGCATTACCTTACTCCGTTTTCATATGGTACAGTATCATATCTACTTATTTGAAGGGTTGACAAAGTTATGCAACCTAAACTACCTTGCCCACTGCCAAAAATCTAATCTTGATACTCTAGCCAAAATTTAGCAAACAACTCTGCAACATTTTACAATTGTATTCTAGATTATTTATAAAAATTTTGTCCCATATTGTTGCTCATCTTACAACTATTTTCAGTTAATCTTCCTGAGTTAGAATATACATACATACATATATATATATATATATATATATATATATATATATATATATATATATATATGTATGTGTGTGCATGCATGCATGGGTGCACTCGTGTTAATCGATTCTTGACTTCAGCTTGAAGAATTTATTATGCATGATCTCTGTTTTCTATGAGCAATAAGCATAAACAAACTTTGGCACGCTTGAACTGAAAAAGAACTGACATCTGACCTTATTCTTACCAAACCAATTAAATTTACCCCGGAAGTGCCGGTCTACCCAAACTGGAGCCAGGCAACAAAGTAATTATCAGTGCCATTAGACTCCGCAACCAACTAAATAATTCCATCCCTAGCTACCAAGGGGATATGGTTTCGTTGTGAATAAAGAAACTCGAAGGTGGCCAGGAGCCATGTGTCGCCATCCCCAAGATGTGCAGCTGAAAACAAATCCCAAAAGGCAAGATATGCAAACAATTTCTTACAATCTTTTAAAGCATCTCATTATTGCCACCCTTATCCCAATTAGAGTGTGATTAAGTGTGCAGCCACCCACCATCCCTGCATAGGCTCCTACACGTAGGTGCCGAAAGCTGGCAGCTGCAACAATAGCTTACGTGCAAGCCCTCCGATAGGCATTGTTTAAGGTTTCCAAAAGCACTCCAAATGGGTGAGTCAAAGGGGAGGGCAGATGAGATTCCATCCAAAGGTGGAGGATGATAAAAAAACAAACAAAGCAATATAAAATGGGGATGCGAATTTAGGACTAAACAATGGATGAGTAGATTGGTGATTCCCCAAACTTGGAGATGGGGCAAAACTTGAGCTTGGAAAAAGAGGTTCCCACTTGCAATATATATGATATATGATGCACTTCGCAGTAGCTCGCATTTGGGAAAAGAGGGGCTCATCTGTCTGGAGGGGCGTGTAGCATCACCATACTTTTGGGGGACTGATTGGGAGCAAAGGTCGATGCCCTCTTTGGAATCATTGCTGGCAATGTGTCAAACACTCGATCGGGATGTTGTGGGCTCACCAGTCCAACCACCACTCACCTATCAAGTGGAGCCGAGGAGGAAAACACTTCTCCGAGCGCGGAGGGAATTGAGCACTCGAACCAAAATACTAGTTATCGTAGAGGGAAAATGTTATTGTAACGAAGGTTATCATCACATGCAAGTCATCATAGAAGTCCATCATGGTGTGCACTTGGTGATTTGATCACTTAAAAAAAGTTTAACGACTTTTTTAGTTTCAGCAAGTACCTTCACCATGTTCTTTGCTTTAGCTAAGAATCCGGCGCCAATGCTTCGCCTTTATTCGTCTCGTTTGGTCTGACGCATGCAATCCACTTTACTTGCCCGACCTTGAGATTCGTTCTTAATTTCTTTACTCTTTTTCGCCGTACGAAACTGATCTGGGCTACCACCATGGATGGCATATGACAAACGACCCAACCTAATCGAGCGAGCTGACCTGTGCCCAAGTTAAGCTCGTACTACAATGGATCTCAGCTAAAGCTATTCACCGACGTGTGGTCCAAAAAGGAAATTGGAGAAAGCCAAAGGATCTCCTCTTCTAGTACGAACTCTCGATGTGTAGGATGAGTGGCACTCTTCTTTACTTAAATATGTTCGATGCAAATTTCTTTATTCGTTCATAACAAGTCATTTATTATTTATTTATATGAGCAAGCAACTGCTACCATATGATGAGAAGTCCCGGAGTAGGTCATCATGAAGCTGGAGACAAGAACTGAAGCCTCTAACATACTAATAATTAAAGAAGAAAATATGTGAAAAAAAAATCTATCTTATCTGCACCATTGTTAGAGGGAGAAGACTCCCATGATCTCTCCTAAAGGAGTCCCATGATAACCTTCACCACGCGCACAAATACTAGTGATGAATAAATCTCAATCTTAGCCATAGCCCCAAGCGGGCACGAGGCACCAACTTGCCACAACCTCGAACAAGGCCTTGAATGAACACCGGGCCAAGGAGAATGCTGGCAAGTGGAAAACGGCTTACAAGCCAGGGCCAAGCTCGACTAGGAGCTGGAACAGCTTTGCTCCACCTCCCTCCCAAGAGAATTATCGGTTATAAGGATTTTATCAGGTATATCTCGAACCATCCAATAAAAAATTATTACAACATTCAAGAAAGTAAACATTTTTCATTCAAAACAGCAAACATTATCAGCTGATCAATCATAGTTAAAATAATTTTTTTAAAATAAAATTTTCAATCAAGCTTAGATATCGGTACTTTTTTTTCAGCAATAAATGATGTGTTATCTTTGTTGATGGAAAATTTGAACGGAAACTTATAATTTTTTATTTTATTTTTTTCAAATGGTATTTTTGATCTTTAAAACTTTTTTATGGAATTTCTTTTGTTCCATTTTGGAAATAAAAATATTTTTATTTTTATTTTTTTATAAAAGAAAGGTTTGTTTTAGCCCCTAGAAATATTTAAGGAGGTTTGAAAAAAATATTTAATATAAATCGAGCCAAGCCAGGAGGTGGATAGGCCTAGTGCCATACAAACTCATCACTCATATTTTATTTATTTATTTATTTTATTATTTCTAACTATGTTTAATCACTAATAGCTATTTATATTTTCAAACGTTATACCTATAACATTATGTTTTATAGCATTTATGATTATTATAATTAATATGAACGTCAGGATTAAATCTAATCTCAATGGATTAATCCAATGCTCTGATCTCCTTATCTATGAAAGACCTTTTAGAGGGCCTTCTTTAGCAAGCCATTTGAAAAAAAGATTTTCTTCTCTTAAATTAAAAATTCTAAGAATTCTTTTGTTCAGAAAAATTTTTATCCCTCTTTTTTTTTTTTTTCATTTTCCATTCTACAATATATATATATATATATATATTTGTGAAGGTACTGAAAAAATATTCACCAATTTCTTCCACAATCATATATCTTAAGAAGACTTTTTTAATTATACCTGCATGAAAAATAGAAATACTTTCTAAAACAATGCTATGCACACTTCCGGATCAATTTGTTGAATTTAACATTTTTATAAGTTATATTATTGAAATCTTATTTTATTAGTTATCCTTATATAAAATCCGGTATTTCTAGCCGTCTATGATACAACAAATTTCTTATTGAACGGTCCAAAATAAATGTAGCAGAACCATTCTAACCAATAATTCCTTCCCTTCCATGGGACCTAATAAATGCACTCCCAATTACAAAAGATGCACCATGTCTCTCTTAAGAGAGCACCAGGAGGGCTGCATTCATTAAAAGGAAGTACTGATAGGCTCTTTATAACCATGACGAAAAATCACCATAAATATGCTCCTATCTCTTAGCATTGCTAACATGAAGACATGGTACGGTGCAAGGACTATTTGTGCATGCATGAGAATCACACGCTAATAACCACCCAGTACATATGCTTGAAAGGTTTGAGCAGGAATCAGAAGTTTTCACTTCTATTATTTCTCAACATGCATACAGCTTAAAGAAAGCAACTGTCAGGCCAAGGTTTATTCAATTAGACATAATAATGATGGAGACTTCTGATAAGCTTGAAGAAAGATTTAATGAGAGATGGAGCATCACTGTGCTAAGAACAGATCATTCTTGTTGGTTCCTCGGCGAGTATACAGCCGTTCAATGCAACTGTGAGCCCACGATGGCCTCAGGTGACATGCAAAAACAGAGGCCTGAAACCATGAAGGACCAAAAGTAAAAACAAAAACTTTTATTTTCTGTTGAGAAGAGAAATTAAAAGAAGGTAGAAGAGCCTAGAGATAAATCATTAACTGCTGTAGGACCAGTCTTCCATGGATGAAAGCAAACCATCTCACTACTTGGTGAAATCTTTATCCTGATTTCCTCGATCGAGACTTTGATCACAACTTCTGGAACCAGTCTTGGTAACATCTCGCATGGTACATAGCGAGGATTGTATACCATCTCATTGTTCCGGCAACGGATCAACCTTCATACAAATTATCAAAACACCAAAAGGAAAGGGTTAACACGATACAGGCAAACAGAGCTTACGTGATGCAGGTAAAAAACATAAATGAAAGGTGATTAAGGACCAGAGAATGACCCTTCCCTAACAAATATACGACACCGCAAAGGAAATGGCCAAATGCTGAGGATGAGAAAAACTACAATGGCTAAATATGCATCATATGGTAACCCTACATGATGGCAGAGAAGGAGCATGTGTTGGACCAGCGGCGGCGCCTCAACGCCTGCACGACCCTCGAAGAAAATAAAAAAAAAAAAACACGCGTGGGACCCAGTAAAAGGAAACCCAGAAGAAGAAAATCTGCACGGATCTTAATGCGATCGACGGTCACGAGCAGCGTTGCAATCAAACTGCGATTGGGAGAGTTACAAGACTCCGATTTGGATTCTGTTTGGACCGTTGGACTCCTGGCGAGATACTCTACGCAGTAGAGGCTACAAATTCATGGACAAAGACAGATAGAGAGAGGAGGACGAAAAAGTGATGAGAAGTCTCTTGTTGAGGGTTGATCGAGAGCTTGAGAGAATGATTCAGGATTTCTTGTTGAGAGATACTTATACGGGGTTGAAAGAGAGTTCAATCTGTAAGTTTTTTTCATGATGAAATATTTTGCATGTCCGAAAAAATTGTATTTGTTATCTTTTCTTCTTTCTCTTGTGGTATCGACATCGACAATCGACGATCCTTTTCCGCTTCTGCAACAATCGGTATCAGAATGAGTTGATACCGATCCCAACAGCATGCAACTTAACAAAGATGAGGGAGAATAAATCTAGATCAAGTTAAACTCATTACTAGTTAAGACTAGTATCATTTTCCTAAATCATGGTAACTACAGAAAGATAGCATTGCCAGTTTCATTTATTAATAGTTTAAGACGACTCTACAAGGTTTCAATAACATTCATATCCCCAAGTAAGTGGCACTCCCAAACCGTTACTGTTACTCTAAAACCGATATTCAATCTCTTAATATCAGTGCCAGAATACCTTTTCTGCAATCTCTTTGGACTCCATGGTGAAGAAACAGGATCTCTAAAAGGTGGAAACCAGCTTGGGATCAACTTGTTTGTGAAGCGTGGAGGACATCTTGGAAAGAAAGCAATGCTTGACTATTCCTTAACAAATCTTATAGTTGGGAAGAAGCAACGGTGAAGGCCTTACAGCTGCTAAAGTGTTTGGTCAACATTTGGTAACACGTAAGTCATCACTGGTTACAACTTGCTGCAACACCATGTGTGCACGCTTATAGTCTTTAGGTTCCTACTTTTTCTTTTTATTTTTTTTCCCACCTCAATTGACTGTAACTTTGTTCACTTAAAGTTGATTTTTGATAAATAGGTGGTGTGAGGCCCAGTTTTTATTGGGCTGGTTTTGGGCTGAAGTCGGCGGCCCTTGCCGACTTCAGTTCAAAATTCCTACGAGTTCGGAAGATCGGATTTTCCGGCGAGAAATCCGGACAAATCCGACGACGCCGCCGGAGGTGGGGGAGATAAGGTTCTTCCTCGGGTTTAGAGGGACTGGGGTTACCACTGTTGATCCAGGAATATCTCCCTGTGGTGGAGCGTCGACGGCTTCTTCGAGTGCCCCTGCCCTCGTCGGAGCGCTCTTCGTCGGAGGTCGTGCGATCGGAGCCACCCTCGCCGGTAAGTCCTCCCTCCTTGGAATGGGTAGTAGGTGTTTGTGCGGCTGGACGGAGGGGAGAATCCGGTTGATTCTTCCTCTCGTTGAAGCCGTGGGTTGTGGCTGGCAACGAGAAAGCCACCGCCGGATTCCTCCTCTCCGGCAACTGTCTTGGGCGGCCGATCACAGGGATCGCCGCCGTCCCTTCGCTTGCTCGGGGGGGGGGGGGGGGAGTGAGAGAGGGAGAGAAGGATTTTGGTCGACAGATTTGTCCTGTTGCAGGCGGCAGTCACCGGCTCAGTGCTCGCCGGCTGTCGGTCGGACGGCCACCGTAGGGTCGCCGGACTTTCTTCCTTCTCCGGCGAGAACTCCGTGATGGTCGGACGGGAGGATCGCCGTCGATCCTCCCTGCTTCTCCCATGGGTTCGGGCAAATGCCATGGCCGAAGAAGGCTGGGCTCGGTTTGATCAGAGCTTGGCTGGGCCAAGCCTGTTATGGGCTGGGTTTGGATGGGCCGGGCTTGGCTGGGCCGGGCCGGGCCGGACTGGGCTTGGCTGGGCCGGGCCTCGTTGGGCCGGACTTGGTTGAGCCATGCCCTGTTGGGCTAGGCCTTTTATCTTGAATGGGCCGACCCAGTACCGGCAAGAAGGAAAGTATTGTTTGGGGTTGCCCCAAGGGATTTATTTTATTTTACATTTTTTAAATTAATGATATTAAATAATAAACAGAATAAATTGTGATGCAGGATCGTCATCCTCCTTGGAAAATCAGGATTAGTGCTGAGTTGGTGAAACTGTAAGTTATCACTCACCGATAAATTTTGCCATGCATGCTGTGAACCCATTACTTGACTTGTTAATGAATTTTATTGTTTATGTTCATGTTACATACATATATCTTGATGCGTTATGAAATTTAACCTTAGGCTAAAATGTAACGAGTCATGGGGTGAGTTGGTTGTAATTGCTCCCTAGTCCGACTATGATCACACGAGGATCTAGACTCCTTTTGGGCCTCTAGCGGGGCTATCGCTGGCACATGACCGACGTGCGGTATGTGACACAGGAGTTGTTGTTCTATTCTAGCCCATGCTGGGAAGCATGTCCCTTGTGTGATACTCAGAGCTAGATTCCTTTTGGGCCTCCAGCAGGGCTATCGCTGGCACATGACCGGTGTGCGGCATGTGACACAGGGTCTAGACTCTTTTGGGGCGAGCCACGGGCCGATCGTGGCCATAGTATGAGGGACTAAGTGAGTGTGTTTGGATGGCCATCCTAAAAAAATTTGTATGATGTCAGAAAAATAAATAAAAAGGTTAATAATGGGAAATGGCTTATATATTCTGGTTGCTCCTATGTATGGAATTACTCTAGATTCATGGTAAATTTATATTTGTGACATGTGATGACTTACTGAGTTTAAGGGAAACTCATTCTTTTCCCTTGCATTTTTTTTTTCAGGATCAGAGGATCATGTGGGCCAGGGATTCAATCAGTGAGGCATAGGATCTAGTGGACACTATCATATCTTTTTTTTATTTTATGAAATTAGATCATGATAAATGTATGACGGGTGGCTTTATGACAATTGAATCTACTTGCTTACTTTTGCTTTATTAATATAATGCCTGGTACTCATTTTATGTAAGAAATGGTTGGTATAGGCCTGGTATGTTCCTAGGAAATATTGAATTCCCAGAACATACGGTCGTTTGTCGCACTTCTGGCCAGGTCTTGGGTTTGGGCGCGACAGGTGGTTAACACCAAACATTTCCCTTTTTCTCTCTCCCTCTCAAAAAAAAGCCATTGTTCATCCAGTTCAGCTTTGGATGGGTCATTTGGGAAAACAATGGTGGCTGTCAGTTAGACATATAACAAAATGGGAGACTCTGTAACTGCTACATACAGACCGTCTAAAATCGCTATAACAGTCACTCTGCTAGATTAAACTAAACTACTATCACGCCTCAAACCTACCTTGAAAGCTGGGCACGTAATTCAGCTACATCTCCCAGAGGACATAACCTCGTAAATATATAAGGCCTCAAAACATATACAAGAGATTATAATACTCCAGAAAATATAACTGCTATTTTTAATCATTAGGATAGATTGTGATTTTTATTTAAAAATAACTGAGTTCATAAACATAAATTTAATATTCCAACTATAAGCTTAAGGTAACAACTTCCATTATTAACATTCATGTCCAAAAATACCAACTATTGAACTGAATCATCCAAGTTTCAAAATCTTGACGACAGCAAATGAAATCTAAAAACTTTACTAGAATTCAATTTGATATCTCCTCGTATCTCATGCAATGAGCAATTCCAAAGAAGCTATTTATGTCCTGCTCCTATAAAAACCATCAAGAGAGGGTGTGAGCTTGAAGCTCAATATCTCACCATGCATGCACATTTCATATCTAGGAAGTAGATAATGTGAATGTAAATTGCAATATAGACCCAACAAAAATAGGAATATATTTATCATAAAATATTCATGCCATATACATAATCAATTAAATATACTTTGATCAACATTCCAGTATAACCATAATTATCCTTGTACAATATGCATGCATGATTCATAATTTTAGTTATAAATATTAATTATCATTCCACAATCCTATGGAATAGTTCCCAACTAATACAATAATCCAGTCTGCAATAAAAAATCACAGGCTATCCCTGCATTTGGATTGCGCCATGGTCATGCTTTCATCCCATGATGGAACATGGATATTGCTATATTTCCAACTGGTGATGAGATATTGACATTGCAACATTTCTAGCCATAACGAGCATCGATATTGCTGCATTTTTGGCTTATGATAGGGCATTAATAAGTTTATGTTTCCAGCCTATGACAAGACATAAATAATATATGGCTAGTCAAAAGCTTAAAATCAAGGGTTAGGTTTAAGTTACACTTAGTGTAATTCTTTCAAATTTAAATAGAACCATGTTGATGATCTAAATTATTCGATATGATCTACTACTTCTAAACTACTTATCTACATCATAACAATCATATAAAGTGGAGACTCCTATCCATCAAGTGCTCAAAAATTGGACAATTTAAATAACACGAAACTTTTTGACTACTCGTTGTATAGGCCAGGGGTCTCTAAATCATACGAATTTTGTTATATAAGCAATTTAGAGACAAAAGATGGCATTTAACAGCTCGAATTATTGATATAAGACCCCCATCATCCAATTCCCTCCCCGCTCGCACCACCTAAAAAAAAAGTGTAACATTGTAAGAGTTAAACAAGATGTAACTTGATCCTGACCCCAAAATCAATTCAAGCATTGTAATTCACATCTTAGGCAAGATCATATTAATTTTTCATGCATGACAATGCTCAATTCATAATTTTAAATAAAACTTCATGAAGAGAGTTCATATCCATAATTCCCAAAACACTAAAATCTCAACATGATCCTAAACCAAACCATGGTAAGAAATGGTATTCACAGGAGGGAATTATATGCAATCTTATTCTTCATAGTGGATAAATAATAATTACAATGTAAAGATCCACACTAAAAAAAAAGAAGGCATGTGGTAGAGTTACTTACCTCAAATATGCTACACACCAAATCAGCTGTGCAACCCGAGTGAATAACACCTAATTATATTAAATTGAACTAATATTAATGCCTAGCAAATCACAAAAATCTAATTATTTATGAAAACAGGGGCAACTATCAACATCCCTAGTATCCCTATAGGATACTTGCTTATTTTACCTTGTCCAACTCAATTAATTTTTTTTAAGCGTCTTTATACATCTCTAACCCCGAGTATTGACTCCCAAGCCTAGCTCTCAACCTTGAGTTTCTCTAATCTACCATAAATCCAATACAAATTAAAATATGATGAGGCTAGGGTTTACCTCAATTAGAAGCCTGAGCGAATATCAATGTCCCAACCTAGCGTTCTTCTTGCCAAATAGCTTCTCACTTCCTATAGAAATCCAATTGCCCACAACATTAGTGAGGGAAAAGTATGAGAAAAATTAGGGAAATGGTGTGGTTTACAAAGAAGAAAGAAGAGAGGGTGAGGCGAATGAATAGAGAGAGAGCATGGTGCGATGTGAACATTAAATGAAGCTGTCAAAGATGCTCCCGGTCGAGTACGATCTAAGATGTTACAAGCATTAGCCCAACCCGGGGAAACAATCCCAGCCCTAGCTGTAGTCTGATCCCTAGGCGTGGACATTCCCTCGGTCGAGCTTAGTTCCTCCTACCCCAACCAAGAACCAAGAGAGCTAACGCAAGGGAAGGAATGGCCGGTTCTGAGGAGAGAAAGAGGGAGGGAAAGACGGCGGAGGTGGTTCTCAGGTGGCGCCAGTGTGGTGGCTCATCGTGGGAAGAACACGGAAGAAATCTCTCACCAGGAGGGAAGCGGTGTCCGAGTTGGGAACGGAGCCCTTCCCCCCTCTCGGCAAGGGAGGGCCTTCCATGGGGATGAAAGGGGAGGAGAGTGCTCCTTGGTGGAGGGCGGCTGGAAAGCATCCTCGGCAAATTTGAGCGCGGAGCGACGGTGGAAGATGGGATCGACGGCAGCGTTGGTTGCATCGAGAGGATCCTGCATTGACGCACGTGGCGCCGGATATTACACATCTCGATGCCCGTCGTAATCGGTGAAAAATCTTCTGAACGGTAAGGGATGATCGGAGCACAAGGTGGTAGCGCGGCTGGTCAGCGCTCGGCCCCGTGCTTGTATTTAGCCATTGATCATGGGTGATCATGGGTGATCCTCGAATGATTTGATCAAATTTTAAAAATTTTAAATTTATATAAATAAATATGGAGCAACTTTCATTCAAGCATCCTAGTAAAATTAGATTGGCATATTCATCAATTGAAAAAAAGGAATGTAAAAATTTATGACCCGAATAAAATAAAAGCTAGCGGGCTAGGATTGGAACTAGGAATTACACCGGATAATATTTCTATCTTTTTTCTATACATAAAAAAAAAAATGATCGGAGCACAATTGCACAAATATGTTTCGGACGGACACATGCAGAGACATTCATAAATTTCTATGTGCATCTACATTCGCATGTCAGTAAGCATACGGATGTCGGTGAGGAAGGTTGCAAGTGGATGCGTCGGCAAAACGGGTCGCCCGTACAAAGTACGGTAACATGCAGGCTGTGTTTGGTTGGGACCGTAGGAAGAAGATGGATAAATTGAATGGATGATTAGTTTTTATCTATTATTTTAATTTAAAAATAAATAAAAAAGATTGATTATCCATTTATCGGACATGAAAGGATGTATACTAGGAGCAATAGCACAACTACCCTGCTAATATCCTTATTTATTTTATATTATAGATATAAAATAATATAATATTTTATATTATCCTTTCTAAATTGTCAATATAGATAAATTAATTTATAATTAAAATATTTAATAATAGCATGCCTTTTAAGGATATAAGGAGATCATAATTTAAAATAAAATAAATAAGAAAACTTTTCACATTTTTGAAATATCTAATAAAAATAAAATATTAAAAAATATAAAATATTATATTCGAGAAAGAGAGAAAAGAGATAATGAGAATTGAATAGTCGTACAAAACTTTTCTGAATATTATAAAAAAAATATACTTTTAAAAGAAAGTAAAATTGAAAAAAAAAAAAAAACATAATATGAATAAAAGGATTGTGATCGGACATTGCTACTATTTGTTTACTCAATTTTGTTGATATATGCGCACATCTTTGATTTGAATTTTATAAGTACAGTAATTTTTTTATTTCCTAAACTCAATTATTTTCGATGCATATCTTGACACATGTTATGTTAGTATACTGCAAGATCATATATAAATAATGGTCAGAGAAAAATCCTTCCCATTTTTTGATAAATACTTGTCAAGAATCATTGTAATTAAATTTGTAATTAATTTTTATTATACTTTATATATATATTTTATAAAAGTTTATTTTAATATTTGTCCTTACTAAACAAAAATTCTAAATCTAGCGCTGCACTCGAATCTATAAATTTGCATCCTCTCGATTCAGGAGGATGAATATGATTTATAAGTAATAATATTATAATGATCAAGTTATTTTTCATAAATAAAAACTTTTTTATTCGTATTCTTTTTTATCTCATCCATTTTTTTTTTTTATTCATCCTGTACCAAACAAACAAAGAAGGGAACATTCTCATGTATCCTTTAATATTTCATCAAATGGTTAGAAGGATAGCTTCTCTTCCTTCCATACTTTCTATGATTCATCTTCGGTATTAAATAGAAGGGGAAGTGCAGGATTATATGTTTCGTATAGGAATAAAAGTTGCGTACATTCCCACTTGGATTGGGAAAAGTAGAACAAATCAATAGAAAATTCCGTATATGGATGCATAAATATAATTGTATCAAGCAAAATAAATTAAAATTTATATGCTGACACTGGTAAATCAGTCTAGAGATTGCTACTTCCATACGATTTAGATAATGCTGAGAATTTTTTTTTTTTTTTTTATAAGATTTGGATCAGTTTACAGCAATAGTATTTTGGATTCTTAATTAAGTTAGATCTAATCTAACTTAAGTTAACTAGTTATCTTGATTCAACCTATAAATTCTGTAAAATGTTGGATCTAGATATCTGAACAAATTCTTAAACAAAAAAAATTATCATGGAGGGTGGATGTAGCGAGAGATCGTTGGATAAAAACAGAAATAACTGATCTCCATAGTTTTGTAAGAATCGATCAACCTCGACCGATGGAATCCAAGGTTGAAGGTCTTTCGCGCTTCGAGAATGGTCCCAGAAATTTCATTAAAAAATGAAAAGAAAAGAAAAAAAGAGAGAGAGAGAGAGAGATGGCCCCAGGAAGTGTATGCGCTTGCTTGTGTAAATGCCATATCAACAGATGAAAACAGTAATCACCAAGAGCGGAAGCTTCAAAACAGAAACGAGTTACACATAAAAAGGAAATGCTAATGGTTATAGCGGTGATTTAGTTTGGAGTATTGCTACAGAAGTAGATGTCAGTGGCTGATTTAGAGCAGTACTTATTTGCTGATGATTACTCAGAGTCTCATGTCATAATTAGACATTGGCTGAGATTAGGCTAAGTCGTTCCTTCTGTCAAATACTTTCACTCGCAGAATCTGGCGTCTCCATGGCCTCATCTCTCTCTAACCAGCTGGTGTGGGTTATCTTGGAATACCAGTTCTCCCTTATTTGAAAAGTGGAGAAGCCTGACTAAAATAGAACAAGCCTTTGTTCTACAAAAAAAAAAAAAAAAAAAAAATGAAAAGGCATGGCCTGGATCCTTTAATTCTTTTTTCTTTGTATCATAACGCAAATATTTTATTGAGTCCTTGTCTTTGAGCAAAGGTTAGGAAGACCCAATAAATTCATTGAGAAGATGAATAGAGCAATGAAAAAACTAGGGACAGGCCCCAATATAACAGGATGAGAGTAAATTCGAAAATAGTGTATTGAATCTTGTTTCAAGAAAAAGGATCGACTTATTCTTCTTCTTTTTTTTTTTTTTTTTTTTTGTGTTGGGTGGGGGGGGGGCGCTAAAAAGAGGGAGGAAACGAAGAGCTCCCTCCAATTTTATTTATTGAAACTGAAGATTAATACACTGATATTATACGTGAATAAAATTATATAAGTTATCCACCACCATTACAATAACTAATCTTTATACCTTACATTTTCATTTGATAAGGAATGGATTTTGTGACACAAATCTTTATAATTGTCTAGATGCTTTGTGAGCAAATTATACTCCAAAAATTTGAATGATGAACTGCAAGACTTTATATTATCGATCTTGATTTCTACATGAATATTCTTGCATTCCGTTCCATCTACATCTCCTGCTGCATGTAGTAGGTCTCCACTTCTTTCTTTTTCTCTAAGTTATCCACAAATCGAGAAACGAACCTGATCGAGATGAATATTTTAATTGTATTCCTGGTGTTATCCAAATATTCTTTATAAATGTACATACGAAGAAAAGATATAGTTTCTATGTTTGAGCCATATAAAGCACAACCTTGACTTACATTCCATCATTTCTTCTAAAGTATTTCATCTGTATGCAATTTATTTTGGTAGCCAACTATAAGAACACCTTGACCTTCTCCAGAACTGGGATCTTTCATGGAATATTGTAGAAAGGGCATTTGGTACTGTCAAAGTTGAGAAATTTGTAAAAGGAATTTACTGAGAAAGCACCTAAAGCACAAAGCTTTCAAATCTAGATATCAACTATATGCGAAGGATAAATATTCTCCAAAAGCTTCAAGATAATATCTTTTTGATATGCTTGAATTTTAGATAATGACCCCTAAGTCGGAATAATCTATCATAGATATCTCACATTCTAGTAGAAGATAGGCAAGCCAGATTTCACAACTTGCTTATATAGCTCATCAAACACATCACACAATAGTGACTCCTCCAACCACCTATCCTCCCAGAAGCGAATGGTATTTTCATGTCCAAGTTTGCATGAAATACGATTCCAAAAGACCCATGTTTTTTTACATACTTCTTTTATAGATGAGAAAATTTCTTGGTGCTCCTTATGGTATTCATACCCAATTGCTTTCTGGAATGGTAAGCTCTTTTTATTTGAGCCTACCACGGCCTTGATATTCCTTGTAGATATTTTCAAGATCACTTTGCCAACGATGCCTAATTCATATCCACTAGATTTTTTACTCTTAAACTGCCTTGCTTTTTAGTCTTGTATACTAAACTCCAATTAATCAAATAATGGAAACCATTGACACTGTTTGTGTCCTTCCAAAGAAATGCTTTCCTCAGGGATTGAGTTAATCTCCTGAAATATATTTCTTCCCTTCAACTCATCAATGACATCACAAAAGCTAGTGATTAAATAAGAAAAGTGGGAAAAAAAAGAAATCTGAGGTAGCATTGTGTCATTTTCAACATGAATGTTTTTTTCACTTGGGTAATTGATTAGAAAACTCTAGGTGGAAACATAAAGAGAAAAGATCTTTAATATTGCTCTAAAGATTCTTGGCTCTATTTATCGAGGCAAATTTTTCCATGACAAACACAAAAATAGCTGGGAGTCGAATATCATTGTCTTCTAATCATACTATTATGGCCTTAAAATGGTGTTGGAATCCCAATCAAATAGGATTTTGATGTTAAGCATCACTGCAAATATTATCTTTAGTTCAAGATTTCTAATTTTTTAATAGCATATTTATCTGGGTATTTTATTGGTAAAATAGGTCAACTCGGTTAGCCACATTTTAAGGATGCCCAAGACTGCCTCCAGAAAACTGCTTAAGAAAATTCCCCCTTTTTTTTTTTTCCTATCTCGGCATGGTTGAAAATTATCAGTAATCTTAAAGGCCTAGACTAACTGTTAGTTAAGTACTTAAGTGCCGCGGTCCTCAATAATTTTCCCCTGCCAGAATTTTATTTTTGAAATTAGTCAATAGCTGGACTCGGCACATACACTGCCGTGATTTCTGTTAGAGTAGGTAATATAACGGTTTTTGGAGGGGCCCCTATCAGCCAAATCCGGTCCTGGAGCCTGTCCCATTAACAAATAACAACGACCCTCCTTTCTTTCCAAACCTATTTTATCTTTTCCCATCTCTGTCTCTCTCTTGGCGATGCGGGTGGGCCAGGGATGGTGTCCTGCAGCCCAAAGTCGAAGACGCCACAGAGGCCTGCATGCCTCCTGCCCGACTTCTCAGTCTACTTCCAGAACTCCTCCCTCCGGTGGGCCACCGCCCGCCGCGTCCCTGTCGACGGCCACGGTGACCCCATTACCTCCCCCAGCTGCTTTCCCACCTCCTCCTCTCCTCCTCCACCGCAAACCAAGAATTCCCCAACCCCTCCGTCCAATCGCCGGAACCTCGTGCACCGCCCCCCTTCCCATCCCACTCCAAGAACTCAAAGCAAGAAGACGAGCCTCCCGTTCCGACGACGCCTCCAACTCTACCCTCCCAAGATGCCTGCAAGATGATATCTTTAAGGACCAGAGATTCAGTAGGCAAGGGAAAGACGGCGGCAACGAAAGGGAAGGCAAGTGTGGAGTTCAGCATCACGCTGACCGCGGAGGAGATCAAGAGGGATTTCATCGCCATGACAGGATCGAAGCCTCCTCGCCGGCCCAAGAGGCGGCGGTGGTCCGTCCAAGAGGACGTCAATGTAAGACCTCTTCTTGTTCTTTTTAGAATTTCCTTCTTCTTGCTTCTCCGTATTATAACAGCTGATCTTGGAAGTTCTTGCAGGCAATCTTGCCTGGGTTGCAACTGCCCAAGACTGTGACTCCAAAACGGTACAGAGTTGCCGGGCCTTCCTGTTGATCGAGGAGAAAATTGTCTTTTTAAGCGGGATTTGGTTTGACTGAGCTGGAGAGGATGGAATTGGAAGGAGTTCTTTATCAGAGCTCTTCCGGGCATGCAACTCGCTGGAGAACTTGCATTGATTGGGAGGGTGATTGAAGTCTGGATTATTCTTTCTTCATCTCTCTTGATTTAATTTAGTTATAGCTGTCAATGGAAAGAAAAAGCAATTCATTTTAAATGGTATAGATTGATGACCATCCCTCAACAGCAAGATAAATGAGCCATTCTATGAACCTATGCATGATTATTAATTTCTTGCATGTTTTAAAGCATCAACAAAAATTTATTGTATATGAATTTTTTATATAAATTGTGCTTGTGCTATAGCAGGGATTAGGCTTGATTGGCATGGTTATGATTTTGGTGCGGTGATGCTGGTATTTTTTTTCCCCTTTTTATTGCGCTTCTTTTGAACTTTATTGAAAATGTATTGGAAATGCTTTTTTTTTTTTTTTTTTTTTTTTAATTCAGCCGAGTGATCATATAGCTCTGATGCGAGGGCAGTTTAAACGATCAAGGGAAAGAAACCTCTGAAGGGGTAGAGAAATATTATCATCTTAGAACCAGGACCAATCGGTAGAATGCTAAGCAACATAGGATGCAACCCAGTCTGCATCACAGTTTATCTCCCGATAGATATGATGGGTCATAGCTATCATAGAAAACTGCAGGAACTTCCAAATATCACAAAGGAAAGGATGGGTATCACAGCGATTCGACCTGTCTTTAATCCAAGTAATAATAATAGAAGAGTCATCCTCAATAATAATCATGTGAGCATACAGATGTTGAATAGCTCTGATGATACCAATCCACGTAGCTCTGAGCTTCACTTTTAGGACAAACGGGTCATGAAGAAAGATTCCCTCGGTCGCAAGAAGCCTCTAGTTATCATCCCGAATGATACATCCTGCACCACCATCAGTATTGTAAACACTGTCATTAAAGTTTATCTTGACAAATCCCATGGGAGGGGGCTCCCAAGAAATGTAAATGCTCTCTGGGCTATTATCGAGACAGTATGGGAGTCCCGAAAATTCAGGATTAAAGGGAGGCGACAGTGTCAAACTGGTGATACTTCATCGCCATGAACCTGGCTCTCTGAAAAATCAGATGAGTCGGGATGGCCTCAGTCTCAAAGATTATCGTATTTCTTGACATCCTAATATGATAGACAATGTAAGTAGAAAGATGTCTCTCCTGTGCCAAACTCTGGTATAAAAAATCGAGGAAGGAGAACAGCCGTAAACCATCATTGACATCCCAATGTCAACTCCCAGCAAGCTTCCAAATTAATCTCGCTCTGAGGCAGCCTAGGATCGCATGCTTAGTGGACTTATCCTAACTATCACACACCGGGCAAGACACCGATAACTCCATACCTCTGCATCTAAGAAGAGTCCTCGTAGGAAGACGATCCCAAGCCATCTTTCAAAGGAAGAGATGCACTCTCGGGTGAACGAGAAGTCTCCAGATCTAGATCGCCGCAAATTTCATATCAGAATGTTCCCTGCACAAATTATAAAGGGTACCCGAATGAGTCTTGGGGCAGCAAGATGGGCCCCAGACCTTCAGGTCCTCGCCTGGTGAATCAAAATCGGGACAACAAGAATCCGAGAGGCCAACTGGCTTTCAAAAAGTCTAGATATCTCCTGAACTCTCCAAGCCCAACCATTATCCGTCAATAAATCTTAGACCCTGAGATTGGCACCGACCTCTACTCACAAAAGTCGGCCACCTAGAAGGAAAGATGAATAATTAACTAATCATTACTTGTTTGCGCTATTTTAAGGTAACAGACAGAGACTGTTAAAACTTCTTCCTCATGATTATTCCCCGGATCGTTAAAAATAAAAATAAAAATCCCCATAATCAAATTGCTCTGGAATATAGGCCTTGCCAACTGCTGTGATTGTCTGGTGGACTTAACCATAACTAAAATATAATCGTTCCTTCTTTTAAATATATATATATATATATATTTTTAGGGAGGATTTGGATAGATTTTATTGGGTTCCCGTTCGGTTTTGTGGCTGTCCATCGCCGGAGGTCACGCCGCCGCCAGCTTCCAACCCGTCGGGGTCTTTCGGTGACCTCCCATTGGCCACCGCTGGCGACCATGGGAGGTCGGCTTGGTTTAGTTGGGGTAAAGCAACAAGGGGGGTTTCGGGAGAAAGAAAAGAAAAGAGAAAGGAAGAGAAGAAGAGAGGAGAAGAAAGAAAGGAAGAAAAAGAAGAAAAAAAGAAAAAAAAAAAGGGGGGGGGTTTGTACGATTCAAAAAATAATAATAAAATAAGGAGAGAGAAGGATGAGAGAGAAGGATGAGCAGAGAGGAGAGAGAATGTAAGGAGAAAGAAAGAGGGAGAATAAATATTTTATAATAATATATTGTTATAGGAGAGAGAGGATGGGGAGTTTTCTTAGAATTCGTGCAACTAGAAATTTAAATTTTAATTAAATTATTTAGGTAGGGAATCAGTCCCTGAACAGGAAGGCATTGCATAGATCTTGGGTACAGACTAGTTCAGGTATAGATAATTGATTTTTGAGAGGTAAGGATCTCTAGACCTGATCACCAATATATATATGTGTGTTTATTTCGACATGATTTGATTCGGGCATAGGAGCATCAGCATACATGACTAGATTTGCATGGATTAGTTGATATTTATGTGCTGGACAGCATGATTTTTGATGTTACTAGCTATGTTCTAGTATACTATGTGTTATCAATAATGTGTTATTTATGTGGGATGGACCATGAATGATGTATTATTTGTGTGGGTTGGATCGTGATACAGTTATTGGAAAGCTATGAATGTTATGATTGCTATGAGATGATATGGATGGATAAAGTGATAACGGTGTCTGGACTAGCCATGGATCTGAAGTTGTTGGAGCCTCGGGCTTCGTAGAAGAATAGCCGGCCATGGGCGTTTAAAACATGGGACAGCCAGAGTCACAGGCTTTGTACGTGAGCTAGCCTGGCCATGGGCTTAGAATACATGGTTGATAGTGTGGTTGCCAATCATGGGCGTCGCATGACAATGGCTAGTCCAGTACCCTAAAGAAGAAGGAAAACTAATAAAAACATATAAAGGAAATATAATGAAAGGTTTGATATATTTGATATGTGATTGGTTTTAGTTGCGTGATCGAAAGATTTATTGTTTTCCATTATATAATTATGATCTTGCTGCTTTCAGTTTTTTTATTAATACTGGTATGACTGTAAAGAAAACTTACTGGGCTGTATAGCTCACTCCCTATTTTCTTTTTTTTTCAGAGACTCAGGATACATAACGAGAATTGGGCTCGGCATGAGATGGAGCTTCATTAATGTTGAGTTAGTTAGTTAGAGTTAGTTCGGTTACTGATGCTTGTTGTGAATCAGTAGACCAAGTAGTGATATTGATTTAATAAATGGATTGTTTAATTGTTAATCAATTATTTATATAATATTAATTTTAATTTTGATGTTTGACTCATGTGTATCTAGGCCTTGCATGATCTCTAGGTTAAAACCTAGGGTTTGTGCGGCCGGTCGCGTAGCCGAATTCGGTGCTAGATTCGGGGCGTGATAGAGTGGTATCAGAGCAAACCAGGTTCTAGGATCTTAGGGTATAAGCTCATCGAGAGAGTGTGAGTTGATTCATAGGTGGGTAGATAGTGTGACATATTTTTGAACATCTAAGCGTTAGTTGTATACTAATAATGACAGGTGTAGGATTTCCATGGCGCATGGTAGTGGACGTGGACGTGCTAGGAGGCCCACAAGATTTGTGGATGGATCAAATGCTTGGAATCCTATAGAGCAGCACGAGGATATTGGGGTCTTATCTGGTGATGAGGAACATCCACAGGAACCAACGCCCAATCCCATAGACAATACTGGTGATGGGGAACATCCACAGGAACCGGTGCCCAATCCTTTGGACAACATCCCGGAAACTGGGACTGCAGAAACGGAAACACCGGGAGGATCTGGAGTTCAGCCTGGGGACCAGGTGGGTCTTCCTCAGTTGATGCAATACTTAATGCAACAGCAAGCCACTGCAAGAATTGATATGCTGAGATTAATGGAAGCACAACAACAACAGCGACAGTTCATGCAGTTGCTATTATTATAACAGCAACAACCATAAGTTAGGATTCTACGAGAACGACAAATCACTTTGATAGGTTTTAAGAAGTATGCGCCACCGGTGTTTAAGGGAACATCTGATCCCATGGAGGCAGAGGGTTGGTTGAAGGCCGTGGAGAAAGTATTTCAAGCCTTGCGATGTCCGGAAGGGGAGAATGTTACTTTTGCTACATTCTTGTTATAAGATGAGGTAGCTGCTTGGTAGGAATTGGAGCTTGGAAAGTAGGGACCAAACGATGCACCTTTTATCTGGGCAGATTTCAGAAAGGTTTTCTATGAGAGGTACTTTTCTCAAAGTGTTCGGGTACAAAAATTTCGAGAATTTGATCGCTTGGAGTATGGTAGCTTAACAGTTTCTCGGTATGCTTCAAAGTTTGAAGAGTTGTCGAGATATGCTCCATCACTGTTAGCAGATGAAGGAATCCGGGCCAGGAAATTTGAAAATGGACTTCGAGGTCGGATTCAGCATCGGTGACTGCCTTCGAGCTACCTACCTATAAAGAGGTCGTCAACAAGGCACTGATTATAGAAAAGGGATTGGATGTGGCTCAAGCTGAAAGAGAAAAAGCTTTAAAGAAAAGATCCAGATCAGGAGGATTTCAAGACCAACCTAATGAAAACATCAGTGCAAAGACATGGAAGCCTGATAATACTGTTCTAGGTGATGAGAATCAACAAAAGGAGGAGATCCAGTGTTACAAGTGTGGTGGGCCGCATCTTAAACGAGACTGTACTTGGCCAGGAGGGAAGTGCTATAACTGTGGAAGGGAGGGTCACAAGACGATTATGTGCTATAAGCAAAAGGGATCACTATATCACCACCTTAAAGAAGACAGCAATCAGGAGGAGGGCAGCAAAACCCGAGCACCCAAGGACGGGTATACGCACTCACGCAGCATGATGATAACGCATCCAATTGCGTAGTGACAGGTATGAGTAGGTTATGACCATTTGGGAAGATGATATAAGTGATTAAAATCATAATGGCATGATGATCATTAGGATATGACAAGAGTAGTGTTAGAACTTAGATTATGATGATTTGGAACTGTGGTATAAGTGATTTTAATAGATATGAATCACATCAGAATTCAGGTCATGATTGTTCGAGACTGGAAATTTGTGATTTGGAAATCACTTAGTGGTTGACATAGCATGGACTCAGAACTATGACATAAGTGATTAGATATGATTTGAATGTCAAAAATTTGATCTGGATTATAAATGAAAAAGATCAAGTTTTGAATAAGACTTGGGAAGTAAGTACCTTAAGAGGTAAACTAATTGGAAGTTGAAGATCGAATGACATGAGGGTTGATTATTCTTAAGGTTTACAAATCTCAATCAATCTAATTCGAGGACGAAATTTTTTTAACGGGGGGAGAATGTAATATCTTGGCCGTTGGTTGAAGTCGGCAGGCTAGCCAACTTCAACCCAGCAAAGGAAAAAAAAAAAAAAACTGGGCGAGGCGATTGAGGACCGGAACAGGGGAGGGAGAGGCAGAGTCGAATGGGGGATTTTCCTTCTCCCTTTTCCGATTGGGGTCTTCGCTGGAGAAGTCGGGGAAGGAGTCGGGGGGGAGAGGGAGATGACGGCGTCGTGGTTGGGTTGGACAGGGACTCCGGCCGACGCGATTTCCTTTTCCCTACACGATAAGGAGACGACGACGATCTCTTTAAATCCCCCGCACCGTCGCCCATCGAACTATCTCTCGTGGGTGTTTCTCCCTCTCTGACGGTGACCGAGAGCTCTCTAACACCGGCCGGTGAGTCCTTTTCCTTATTTTCGATTTTTAGGGAGGATTTTGGATAGATTTTATTGGGTTCCCGTTCGGTTTTGGGGCTGTCCATCGTTGGAGGTCCCGCCGCCAGCTTCCGACCCATCGGGGTCTTTCGGTGACCTCCTCCCATTGGCCACCGCTGGCGACCATGGGAGGTCCGCTTGGTTTAGTTGGGGTAAAGCAACAAGGTGGGGTCGGGAGAAGAAAAGAAAAGAGAAAGGAAGAAAGAAGAGAGGAGAAGAAAGAAGGAAGAAAAGAAAGAAAAAAGAAAATAAAAAAGGGGGGGGTTCTGTACGATTCAAAAAAATATATATAAAATAAGGAGAGAGAAGGAAGAGAGAGAAGGATGAGGAGAGAGGAGAGAGAATGTAAGGAGAAAGAAAGAGGGAGAATAAATATTTTATAATATATATTGTTATAGGAGAGAGAGGATAAGGAGTTTTCTCAGAATTCGTGCAACTAGAAATTTAAATTTTAATTAAATTATTTAGGTAGGGAATCAGTCCCTTGAACAGGAAGGCATTGCACAGATCTTGGGAACAGACTAGTTCAGGTATAGATAATTGATTTTGAGAGGTAAGGATCTCTGGACCTGATCACCAGTATATATATGTGTGTTTATTTCGACATGATTGATTCGGGCATAGGAGCATCAGCATACATGACTAGATTTGCATGGATTAGTTGATATTTATGTGCTGGACAGCATGATTTTTGATGTTACTAGCTATGTTCTAGTATACTATGTGTTATCAATAATGTGTTATTTATGTGGGATGGACCATGAATGATGTATTATTTGTGTGGGTTGGATCGTGATACAGTTATTGGAAAGCTATGAATATTATGATTGCTATGAGATGATGTGGATGGATAAAGTGATAATGGTGTCTGGACTAGCCATGGATCTGAAGTTGTTGGAGCCTCGGGCTTCGTAGAAGAATAGCCGGTCATGGGCGTTTAAAACATGGGACAGCCAGAGTCACGGGCTTTGTACGTGAGCTAGCCTGGCCACGGGCTTAGAATACATGGTTGATAGTGTGGTTGCAATCATGGGCGTCGCATGACAATGGCTAGTCCAGTACCCTAAAGAAGAAGGAAAATTAATAAAAACATATAAAGGAAATATAATGAAAGGTTGATATACTTGATATGTGATTGGTTTTAGTTGCGTGATCGAAAGATTTATTGTTTTCCATTATATTATGATCTTGCTGCTTTCAGTTTTTTATTAATACTGGTGTGATTGTAAAGAAAACTACTGGGTTGTATAGCTCACTCCCTATTTTCTTTTTTTTTTTCAGAGACTCATGATACATAACGAGAATTGGGCTGGACGTGAGATGGAGCTTCATTAATGTTGAGTTAGTTAGTTAGTTAGAGTTAATTTCGGTTACTGATGCTTGTTGTGAATCAGTAGACCAAGTAGTGATATTGATTTAATAAATGGATTGTTTAATTGTTAATCAATTATTTATATAATATTAATTTTAATTTTGATGTGTTTGACTCATGTGTATCTAGGTCTTGCATGATCTTTAGGATAAAATCTAGGATTTGTGCGGCCAGTCGTGTAGCCAAATTCGAGGCTGGATTCAGGGCGCGACACCACCATCATCCATTCTGTCAAGTTGCTTGGTGGGTACACCCACACCATGATGTGCTGCTAGTGCAGGATTCATTCGAAGAGGCCAGTATGGTGAATTTTCCTACGAGGTATCTTCTAAATTTCAAAGCCAATGAGTTCGCCTTGCTGAACTTAGAGCAGCCTGGGAGGGGTTCACGGTCGCATATTTCCTACTTCAGCATACCACAATCTGGGTGGCAGGAGACTAGCAAAGCTATCCAATAGATCAACAAAGCAAGACTGAATCCTTCTACTCGCGTTGACCCTATGAATCCTATTATTATGCGGACACATTGAGCATTTCTCTTTCAATCTCTCTCTTTTGAGATATTCACCGCTATAACAACCCAGGAACTTTTTCAAAAAAACCTAGCCGAAAGATATCATTGATTTTCCCGGTTCTATATGAATATTCAAGATTTATTCAATGCATGGTCCACATGGATTCTCATATATTCTTACATGGATCCTTATATATTCTTCTTATTTAAATTCTGATATTTTCGCTAGGTTAAAGGTCTAAATTCATTCAAATCCAACTAGAAATATCATGATCAAAATGGGTTTGTGCTACATTATCCCCTACTCCACATATACCATATGCTCTTATATTATTTGTTACAATCCAAGACCTCATTAGAAAAGACTAGCTAAAATGTATTAGCTGAGTTTCTTATTCTTGTGTAAGTACTAAAAATCTATCCAGTAGTAGTCAACATAAGATTAAATACATGCATGCATAGATTCTTGTATCCTTTCCTTGTTTTAAATCTTAGCATGTTAGCTGGGATAAGTTTTCAAATCCAATCACAAGAACCATGATCCATTAATGTATGATCAACCAAATGGGCCTATATTATTTTGTCCCCTGGTCCACATTAGTCATGGGCTAAATTTGCTCTAATTAATACTATACGTAACAACCTAAAATTTCACCCAAAAAGACTAGATAAAAAATATCTTTCAAATTTTTTAACTCTATAAACATATTTAAGATCCACTTAGTATATAGCTAATATATGACTGGACACATGCTGATATGGCTACATCGCTGATGTGAAACGTGTGTCAGATCCAGCTGGAAGTCGCAGGCGCCACGTAGATTTTTCTTTCAAAAATCCTGCTCCCTCGCCAGGCGGCACCCCATGATGGGTCCACCTCGGTCGAAGTCGAGTACCCCTCTGCCACTCCGCCAAGTGTCCACCCAGAAGGGGTCCACCTCGGCCGAAGCTGGCGGCCTCCTGCTTCCTCGCCAGGTGGCACCCCAAGATGGGTCCACCTCCGCCGAGGTCGAGCCAGGCACTCCTGCTCCTTCGCCAAGCGGCACCCCATGACGGGTCCACCTCGACCGAAGTCGAGCACCTCTTTGTCACTCTGCCAGGTGTCCACCCAGGAGGGGTCCACCTCGGTCGAAGCTGGCGGCCTCCTGCTCCCTTGCCAGGTGGCACCCCAAGACAGGTCCACCTCCGCCGAGGTCGAGCCAGGCCCTCCTGCTCCTTCGCCAGGTGGCACCCCATGACGGGTCCACCTCGGTCAAAGTCGAGCACCTCTCTGCCACTCCGCCAGGTGTCCACCCAGGAGGGGTCCACCTCGGTCGAAGCTGGCGGCCTCCTGCTCCCTCACTAGGTGGCACCCCAAGACGGGTCCATTTCTACCGAGGTCGAGCCAGGCCCTCTTACTCCTTCGCCAGGTGGCACCCCATGATGAGTCCACCTCGGTCGAAGTCGAGCACCTCTTTGCCACTCCGCCAGGTGTCCACCCAGGAGGGGTCCACCTCGGTCAAAGCTGGCGGCCTCCTACTCCCTCGCCAGGTGGCACCCCAAGACGGGTCCACCTCGACCGAGGTCGAGCCAGGCCCTCCTGCTCCCTCTCCAGGCGGCACCCCATGACGAGTCCACCTCGACCGAAGTCGAGCACCTCTCTGCCACTCCACCAGGTGTCCACCCAGGAGGGGTCCACCTCGGCTGAAGCTGGCGGCCTCCTGCTCCCTCGCCAAATGGCATCCCGAGATGGGTCTACCTCTGCCGAGGTCGAGCCAGACCCTCTTGCTCCTTCGCCAGGTGGCACCCCATGATGGGTCCACCTCGACCGAAGTCGAGCACCTCTTTGCCACTCCGCCAGGTGTCCACCCGGAGGGGTCCAACTCGGCCAAAGCTGGCGGCCTCCTGCTCCCTTGCCAGGTGGCACCCTAAGACGGGTCCACCTCTGCCGAGGTCGAGCCAGGCCCTCCTGCTCCTTCTCTAGGCGGCACCCCACGACGGGTCCACCTCGGTCGAAGTCGAGCACCTCTCTGCCACTCCGCTAGGTGTCCACCCAGGAGGGATCCATCTCGGCCGAAGCTGGCGGCTTCCTGCTCCCTCGCTAGGTGGCACCCCAAGACAGGTCCACCTCTGCCGAGGTTGAGCCAGGTCATCTTGCTCCTTCGCCAGGTGGCACCCCATGACGGGTCCACCTCGACCGAAGTCGAGCACCTCTCTGCCACTCCGCTAGGTGTCCACCCAGGAGGGGTCCACCACGGCCGAAGCTGGCGGCCTCTTGCTCCCTCGCCAGGTGGCACCCCAAGATGGGTCCACCTCTGCCTAGGTCGAGCCAGGCTCTTTTGCTCCTTCGCCAGGTGGCACCCTATAACGGGTCCACATCGACCGAAGTTGAGCACCTCTCTGCCACTCCGCCAGGTGTCCACCCAGGAGGGGTCCACCTCGCCAAAGCTGGCGGCCCCTGCTCCTCCGCCAGGTGGCGCCCCCTGAAGGGTCCACCTCGGTCGAAGTCAGCCATACTCTGCAAAGCCTCGGGGAGGCAGAGACACGGGTCACGAGGTCGCCAGTAGGGCCGGCGCGTGCCGCACCCCATACGGAGTGCCAGTACGGCCTGCAGTGATAGCGAAACCTCGTTTACATCAGTTAAACGGGGCCCCACAACCGAGGAACGAATCCTTGCGGGCAGGGGCCTGAAACGGCTAGAGGCCCATCGTCAACGCCCCGAAAGGAGAGCTCCCGCGCTCGACCCGAGGTCTCACCAGTCTTCCCCCTTTCGTGACACACGGCGGATGAGGCATGCCGGCCACTTAACTCCTAACTCGAAGGAGAAGGGAGGGGAGGAGACCCAGAGATTTCAGGTAGCTTCCAGGAGGAGACGTGGACTAAAGGTGGTCCGGTGGTATAAAGGGGACGGTAAAAATGGACGGAAAGGTAAGTCGAAAAGGGGGGAGAACATCGAGAGAACGATCCGGGGGATCCCAAGAAGTCCTCAGGCGTGAGCTCGGTGAACCCGGCGCAGGAAGCCGGGCTTCAGCTCCTCCCTTCCCCACACTTCTTTCATTTATATCTCTTCTAAGCACGAGAATTCTTCGGAAACCCGCCTTAGAGATCCTGTTCCATCTTGCCGCTTTCTTACTTGACCGTCGGAGTGTCCCCGCCAGAATTTCCGGCCCGGGTCTCTGACTTTGTTTTGCAGGTCCGGAAGCTTGGAGATCTCGAGATGACAGAGTCCGAGAACCGGTGTCAGCTCACGAGCTATAAGCCACCGTGGTGAGATCGGCAACATATGCCTATATAGATTCTCGCATTCATTGCTTCTATAAAAAAAACTAGGCTGCTAATTGGCTAGCCGGTACTAGAAAAGGCAATTCTTATAGTATGATGGATTCCATTCCCTCCTGACTATCTTTGTTGCTTCTCTTAGCTATTGATTCCTTCATTCTTGGAAGAAGATGAGTCAAGAAAGCTTTTGCTATAACATGAATTAATGACAAGAAAAAGAAAATGGTTATTAATTTGGATGTCCAGGGTTTCAATATGCTTTAATTGCAATTTTTTTTTCTTCTTGTTATATTTGACCAAAAATATCCAGAGTGCTTGATAGCTACATAAAAGCAAAAGTTCAGAAAGTAAATTCCTTTTTCTTTTCGATAGTAACAAAGAGCTTTGTATTGCTGAAAAGAAACGCGTTACATAACCGAGCACAATCAGAGAACCATAACATAACTCCTGCACATCAGGTAAGCATGATACATACTAATTTTTATATGAGAAGAGACCATATTCGCTATCAGTAACAGTAACAGGCATAGAGTGCATCACATCAAAATGAAATGAATCATTAAATGCAAAAGTGGCGGCCTGATATGCCATTCGATTCCTTATCCTTGCAATATGCGAAAATTTGAATGCTAAACCGGTCCACCTCGAGCCTAAGAAGTCTTGTACCAAAGGAGAAGTCAAGCAGTATGTAGATTTAGGATCTGTAAGCATAGAAATAATGACCAAGGAGTTCCCTTCAATCCAGAGCCAAGAAGCTTGAAACTGCAAGACAACGCATCGAAGCCCCTCCCACAGGCTCACTCAACAATAAAGGTCAGAACAAGTGGGGAGGAGATGCCCAGGCACCCATAGCCAGTGTGGTCACGCAGCATAAAAACCTATGGTTGCTATCGGACATCTTATGGCTCCATCAAAGTTCAGTTTCAAGGCACCAAAGGGGAGGGAGAAGCCACTCACGATTGCAATGGTGATAGGTGTAGTGATTGTCGTTTGGCATTCCCTAGTTCCTTGACCGTATCCGAATATAACCATGAGTACTGAAAGAGTCATCATACAGTAGGTAACTCCAAAAATATTTCTTATTAGATGTTTGAGGGGTCTTGGATTCATGCTGAAGTACCCTCTGATTTTGTTCATTCCATGATTGCAAGCCTGTAACATGTCGTTGCTGATTTTACCTGAGCCTCTACCAAGGCCTGAGATAAAAGATCCTATAAAGCTGACAATGACCTAGGTACGTCAATATGACAGTGGTTAGCAAACAAAAACCAACAACTCCAAGCATAAGAAAATGAATTAAGACATGGGCCACATCTTCCAACTAATCAGGGCATAATCATAAGCTATGGAATCATTCAGAATAACATCGATAAAACCCAAGTATTGCTTGCACAAAAATTCCATCAGTATCAATTTCTAGCAAAACAATTTTACTCGTGTAGGTGCTTTCAGCTTCCAGAACCAAGCAGCAGGATTAGAAATATCTTGATCCAGAGGCTCGACCCTAAAGGTTATCCGATGAAATAGTGGAAAAATGCTTAAGGCCCCTAGAGACCCGGCCCTTACAGCTGAAAGTTGAAAGATGTATATTGATGATCAGAAGTTTCTACCGATCCCATAACCTATCTTCAGAGATGAAGCGATCCAAAATAACATTAGTAAGATCCATATCCATATTCAAATAAATAGACCAAATATTAGAACACCATAGGTCATTTAATGTGCGAACGGAGGCCCAATTACCAATCTACCACATGAACTGAAACTATGTACCATACCTGCCACCATTATCTTCCAAATAAAGGAGTTATGTTGTGGAGTGTGATAGGTAGACCATGACTCAAGAATTATATATTGTTCAGGCAATTGCTTGAGCCCATAATGAATCAGGAAAAAGCACAAAATGAGCTGCCAACTTAATCATCCAAGTATGTAGCCCAATCATCAATGATCTGACACTGAATCCTTCTTGATCCTACGGAGCACAAACCACCTGCTATGATATAAGATGCAACCCCCTTTTAGCAGAATCATAGAACCCATAAGAAAGGTCAAAATTTCTTTTCTAGCTTTTGCAAAAGATAAGCGGGAAGATATACGGGGTAGCCTTTGTATATACCGGTAGTGATGATATAACCGATTGCAAGAAAGTTGTTGCTCCATCTATTAGATGGAAAGCGTTCCATTACCATCCTTCAAGTCTACGTACTACCTTATCAGTAAGCAACTGAAAGTGTTTGGTTGAAGATCGAGTAGCCAACAATGGAACACCCAGATAAGTTTAAATGCCCTCGTTCAACTACACTTGAAGCAAATGATTGAAATAAAATCGAAGTTGTAAGGAAACATAAAGGCTGAATTTGATGAAAGACATCGTTGTATTTTATTGATTGACCTAATAGGTGGCAATAGAGGCCAAGCACTAAGATGCAATGCATCCCTTGTGACAGCACTAGCTACCAGCGAACAATCATCAATGGAGAATAATGAATATATGGCAAATGCTCGGCCCTCTAATGAATTTCTTATTTAACCTATATTCATAATTGTTAAAAACTTGAGCAATGCCTTGCCTCCCGCGTGATGTTGGAATTAGATTTTCATATAAAATCTCCATACTGTTGGATTCCTGTCTTGGTTTTTACCTCTTTTTCGTTTTTCTTAATGCATACCGTTGCTAATTAAAAGTTAAAAAAAAAGAATCTATAATTTTGTATAATTTTTATGTAGGAGTTATGATTAAATTCATAGGACCCTTGTACTGAAACATGACCTGATCTTCGAAGGCCATCTGGTGGACCTGTTAGTCCTACAGAATATGGCCACCCAAATTTTTTCGTTCAGCCAGTGCAGGCCGCAAAGCGTGATGCTCGCCGAGTCATTTTCATGATGCACGGCTCAAACCGCTCGTGGCACAGGGTCCACCATCAATACGATGTGGACTGTTTGCACTCAAACTCCGCCGAAATCTTTCGTATCAATCGGACTGGGGGAACCATCCATCCGACGGCACACATTGCCCCCAAACTCTCCCCAACCATGCAGCGCATCTTCGCAGCAACCCTCGATAGAAAGAAAGGCGCCTCTCCCTGCCTCATCTCTCTCTCTCTCTCTCTCTCTCAAACGTTTGGAAGCAAAACCAAGGACAACGAGCTGGGAGAAACGAAGGAACCCCTCTGCAACAAATTTCTTTTTTTTTTTAAAAAAAGGAAACCCCTGGCACTGCGCTCTCCAATCCTCTCTCCCCTGTTCCATTATTCTCTTTCTGAGATGGTTTTGAGGTGCTCGGAGATCGACGGGCCGCCGAAGCCTCCGCCATCGCAGCCGCGGGCGGCGGCGGCGGCGGCGGCGGCAGGGCCCAGCTTCTCGGTCCCCTTCAAGAATCCCACGCTCCGGTGGGGCAGCACCCGCATCCTCCGATGCCAGCTAGGCTCCGGCCACCGCGACACCACCGACCACCGTCCCTCCTCCGCTCCTCCTCCTCCACCGCCCCAAACCAAGAGCGATCGTTCCCCTCCTTCCAGTCGCCCGAGGCTCGTGATCCGCATTCCTTGCCGGACCCAGCCCAAGGAGCCGGAGAGGGACGGGCCACCCGCTCCGCAGGAGCGGCGAGATCGTCGCCAGGATGCGAGGATGGCGGGCGTCGGCCTGACTGCGGTGGAGATTGGGAGGCCGATCTCTGGTCCCGTGACTAGATCTTTGAGGTCCAGAGCAGGTGCTGAAGGCGACGAGAAGACGGCGAAGAAGGTGAGGCCGGCGGAGTTCAGCCTCTCGCTATCGAAGGAGGAGATGATAGAGGACTTTATCGCCATGACCGGCGCCAATCCCCCCCGCCGCCCAAAGCAGCGGCCCAGGCCCCTCCAAAAGAAGTTGAAGGTAAGCATCCTTCTTTTTTCCTGCTTCTTTCTTCTCTGAAAATTATTTCCTCTTCTCTGAATAAAAATCATCCTTTAGCGTTCTTTCTTTTTTTCTCTTTTTCTTGTTTTTTGTGGCCTGTAATATAGGATTTTTTTCTCTGATCAGGGGATCTTTCCTGGGTTGGACTTGCCGAACATTGTGACTCCTGATCTATATAGGGTTTCTGATTCCTCCCAATGATTTTGCCTAGGATAACTGGTTTCGTCTTCTTCAGTTTCAGACACCAAAAGATTCCAAACTTTTAGGTTGGACTTGCTTTGGTTGAGCTGAAGCAATATATGCCATAGGGTTGCTTAAACAGAAAGCAGAAAACGGTGATGAATTTGATTATACATTGTTTCATAACTTTTGTTAAGTCTATATACGTTGATGACAAAGCTTCAGAAAGTGTCCATTGTAAATGCTGCCCTTGAGTACTAATTTCTTCAATAATTTCAACAGGTTATCTGATGCTCATGTGATGCTCATGATGCAATGATATATAACGTCATAGAAAAAATCATTGTTGATGTCCAGAGAGATGCGTATAGAAAATCCCTATGTTCTTTTAAGGTGCTAGCCACCGAGAGTGCCATGTTTATTTTCACATAAATGTTGGGATATGCGCAGCGGAATTAAACCAGTTTAGGCCTCAAAATAATTCATGTTTACTCACTTAGGCAATTAACCAATCACAATACACAACACAGGCAGATATCAAATCAAAAGAAGACGAGATTTACGTGATTCGGCAAAATATTACCTACGTCCACCAAGAAGAAAGGAGTAATTCACTATAATCTGACCCAAATATGGATACAAAAGGAATACAAATATCCAGATAACAAATGCCAGATTAAAAATGAAGAGATATAATAAATAAACAAAAGAGGATGAAAGAAGCACGAGAAAAAAATTCAAATACCAGGCCTCTAGCTTTTCCTGGTGTCTGGATCGAAAAAGAAATCTCTCTGAAATTTCTTTCTCTCTCTGTCTGTGTGTCAAAGACCGCAGGCTCTCTGTGGTTAAATAACCATCTGAAACGGCGTCCAAAATAGATCTAAAACGAGTCCAGAAAATCCAAAACACTCTCAAGCCGTCAGATCAAAGAACAAAGGCTCAGATCGCACCAAAATCCATGCAAGATATCCTCATATCAAGCCTAATCAAGCTCGAATTAATCTCAGCCATCCGATCGGTTGATCGGACGGTCCAGAATGCGAGAAATCGCGTGGACCGCGCGTACACCGCGAGAAACCAAGGGGAAACCGCATGGAAAACTGGGAAAACGCCTTAAGGGGGGCGCCGCAAGCGGGCTAGGTCGAGCCCGCGCGCACGCGCCTGCGCTCACGTCTGCGCGCTGGGCTGGGCGAGCGCTCGCCCGCGCCGCGCGTGGGTCGGGGGGAGCAAAACGACAACAATCCTCCTCCTTGCGACCAAAAATAAATGCCTCTATCAAATATGGATTATAAAGCTTCCTCTTCATCAAAAGACCCCGAAGGGGATCACCAAGTGCTCAAACCAATCAAGTTCTGGAATGTCCTGAACTTGACTACTGGAATTGGTTTAGTGAGCATATCAGCCGGATTATTAGCAGTGCCAATTTTCTGAAGTTGAATATCACCATCCTCTACCAAATCTCTGATAAAGTGATACATGACATCAACATGCTTAGTGCGCTCATGATACATCTGATCTCTGGCGAGATGTAACGCACTCTGACTGTCACAGTGAATAACCAAAGAATTTAGCTTGAGATCCAAATCTTGTACTAACCCTCTTAGCTATATTGCTTTCTTTGCTGCCTCTGTCAAAGCCATATACTCTGCCTCTGTGGTAGACAAAGCAACTGTAGACTGTAAAGTAGCCTTCCATCTAATTGCACAACCAAAGAGAGTAAATACATATGAGGTCAATGACCTTCTCCTATCCAAGTCACAAGCATAATCTGAATCACAGAATCCTGTAACAGTGTAACCACTCTGTCCGGAGAATATCAATCCCAAATCAGAAGTACCTTTCAAATATCGAAGAATCCATTTCACAGCTGACCAGTGAGCTTTTCCAGATTTGTCCATATATTTGCTCACTATACTAATTGCATGTGAAATATCAGGACGAGTGCATACCATTGCATACATGATACTGCCAACTGCACTTGCATAAGTACTTTAGACATATACTCTCATCATCAGTCTGAGAAAAATCCCTGGCAGTTAAACGAAAGTGACTGGCAAAGGGCGTAGTGACTGGCTTAGCTGTAGGCATACAAAATCTTTCTAAGACTTTCATAATATAACTGTGCTGAGTAACAAATAGTCTACATAATTGCCTGTCACGAATGATCTCCATCCGAAGTATCTTTTTTGCCGGTCCAAGGTCCTTCATCTCAAATACAGTACTAAGTTCAGCTTTCAGCTTCTGGATGACTGACATATCCCTGGCTGCAATCATCATGTCATCAACATATAATAACAAATAACAAAAGGACCCGTCTGAAAGCTGCTGATGATACACGCAACTATCATATGGAGATTTATCAAATTCATGGTCAACCATAAACTTATCAAATTTGCGGTACCATTGTCTTGGAGATTGCTTCAAACAATACAAAGACTTTTTGAGCAAGCATACATGATCTTCTCTATCCGAGCCTCAAAACCAGGTGGCTGTTGCATATAAATCTGCTCCTCCAAGTCACCATGTAGAAAAGCTGTCTTGACATCCAGCTGTTCTAACTCCAAATTCTGAGAAGCAATTAAAGCAAGGAACATACGAATAGAAGTGTGTTTAACTACAGGAGAAAATACATCCTTGTAATCAATACTCTCTCGTTGACTGTAACCCTTAGCCACCAACCTTGCCTTATATTTCAAATCTTGAGGGGTAGGTCCTTCCTTTTTCTTGAAGATCCATTTGCAGCCAATTTTCTTCTTGCCCTTAGGTAATCTGACTAATTCCCAAGCTGGTTCTTTTCCAAAGACTGAAGCTCTTCTACCATAGCCATGGTCCATTGCTCAGCCTGTGAACTACCAATTGCTTCTTGAAATGTGGTCGGCTCATTACCTATAGTGTCTGCAATATTCAGAGCATAATATACTAACTCAGCACAAGCAGAATCCTTAAAACCATACCTTTGAGGTGCTCTGATATTTCGCCTGGATCTTCGAGTGGCAATACTATCATCTAGACCTTGTCCAATAACCTCCTCCTGAGTCCGTATCTCTGAATCTATCTGCTAATGCTGTTCATTCTGAATATCTTCAGTAGGCTGCAATTGTTGTAAACTAACTGTCTGATTAATATCAACAACAGTCCTATCCTGCTGATCCTGAACCTGATCTTCCGGTGAAGAACTTGGCTGTAACTGCCTTGAAGGAGTGGATGACTCATCAAAAGTTACATCCCTGCTGACTAGAAAATCCTGGGATCCGGGCTCAGTGCATCATAATCTATAGCCCTTCACCCCATATGCATATCCAAGAAATATGCATTTTTAGTTCTGGGATTCAGCTTTCCATCTTTGACATGTGCATATGCTGAACACCCAAATACTCTAAGAACTGAATAGTTTGCAGGTCTACCTGTCCACATCTCTTCCGGAGTCTTCATATTCAATGCAGATGCTGGAGATCGATTTATAATAAAGTAGGCTGTATGTGCAGCCTCTGCTCAGAAGTCTTTACTCAATCCAGAACTTGACAGCATAGATCTGACTCTTTCCAATAGTGTGTGATTCATGCATTCCGCAACACCATTTTGCTGAGAGTATACACTGTCATATGCTTGACAATGCCCTCTGACTTATAAAAGTCATTAAACTCTGTAAAACAGAATTTCAATCCATTGTCAGTCCGAAAGGTTTTCACCTTCCCCTCAGTTTGCCTCTCGACCATAGCCTTCCACCATTTAAAAGTGTGAAACACATCACTTTTATTTTTGATAGTATAAATCCAGACTTTACGGAAATAGTCATCAATCAAAGAGAGCAAATACCTAGATCCACCCTTGGATGTAACTGGGGCAGGTCCCCATAGGTCAGAATGTATGTAATCCAATATACCTGTTGTCCTGTGCACGCCTGTAGTAAAGCTGACTCTGTGTTGTTTTCCAAATATGTAATGCTCACAGAATCCAAGTGCACCAACTTTCTGACCTTCTAGCAGACCACGTCTGCTCAGCTTCTGTAAACCTTTATCTGACATGTGGCCCAATCTTTGATGCCATAACTGTGTCAATTGAACAATAGAGGAATGTGTTGAAGAAGCCTCACCAACCACTGTAATGCCATCCAAATAATAAAGAGTGCCACTCAATTTACCTCTTAACAAAATCAATGCACCTTTACTAATTGTAATAGATCTTCTACCCCATTTGCCCTCAAAACCGGCAATATCAAGAGCATGTACCGAGAGAAGATTTCTTTTCAATTGAAGAACATATTTGACATCATCCAAAGTTACCACAGTATTAGCATGATATTTGATCTGAACTGTATCAATTCCTTCCACTTTACAGATGGCGTCATCCCCAAGAAGAACAGAGCCTCCATCACAAGATCTAAAAGAAGTGAACCATTCTTTATGGGGTGTCATGTGAAAAGATGCTCCAGAGTCCACGATCCAGGTATCAGGCTGACTGATACTACATGCAGCTGTAAATACTGCATCATCTGCAATACTGCTATGATCTGCAGAAGAAACTGCTACTGATGCCGAATCTGAGATTGTTCCTTTATTTTTCTGTTGCTTCTCTTTCTTGGACTGTAGAAGTCTACACTCATTTTTCCAGTCGCCTGGTTTCTTACAGTAATGACAAACACCAAGTCTTTTAGACCTAGACTTTGATCTAGTCTTGGACTTGTTTATACCTTGTCCAACTATTCTTTGCTCATCTCTACCTCTGACAGTAAGTCCTTGTGCCGGATTTGGAGCCTGATGCTCCAACTGTACTTTCAACCTAAGCTCATTGGATAACAAAATGGCTTCAACCTCATTGAGACTTATAGTCTCTCTTTCATAGAGCATGGTAGTAGTAATATTTTCATAGGACTTAGGTAAAGAATAAATCAGGATCAAAGTCTTGTCTTCCTCATCAACATTAACATCAATATTTGCCAAATCAAGCATGAGCTTATTATAATCATCCAAGTGATCCTTGAGTGAGATCCCTTCCGCCATACAAAATGTGTGAAGCTTGCCCCTCAAATACAGTCTATTATTGAGAGATTTTACTATATACAAAGTATCCAATTTTTTTCATACACCTTTAGCTGTATCAAGTTCCACTACATTGCGGAGGACTTTATCACTCAATCCCGAAAACAGAGTCCCAAGTGCTCTCTTATTCATCTCCTCTTTTTCAGCCTCTGTATTACCTGGAATTGCATCCATTCCTTTGAGAGCTGTTGTAACGCCCTCCTTTACCAACAGATATCTCATTCTCACTTTCCATAGTGCAAAATCACCTATGCCATCAAATATTGCTACCTCATGTCTAGAAGTAGTGGAATGAAAAATAACCGTCTCAGGAGCCGGAGAAGAATTTGGTTGCCCGTCAAATGCCATCCCTTTGCTCTGATACCAATTGTTGGGATGTCCGCAGCGGATTAAACCAGTTTAGGCCTTCAAATAATTCCTGTTTACTTAGGCAATTAATCAATCACAATACAGGTAGATATCAAATCAAAAGAAGACGAGATTTACGTGGTTCGGCAAAATATTGCTTACGTCCACCAAGAGAAAAGGTGTAATCCACTATAATCTGACCCAAATCTGGGTACAAAAGGAATACAAATATCCAGATAACAAATGCCAGATTAAAAACAAAGAGACATAATAAATAAACAAAAGAGGATGAAAGAAGCACGAGAAAATTTCCAAATACCAGGCCTCTAGCTTTTCCTGTTGCCTGGATCGAAGAAGAAATCTCTCTGAAATTTCTCTGGATTTTTTTTTCTCTCTATCTCTCTCTGTCTGTGTGTCAAAGACCGCAGGCTTTCTGTGGTTAAATAACCATCTAAAACGGCGTCCAAAACAGACCTAAAACGAGTCCAGAAAATCCAAAACACTCCCAAGCCGTCAGATCAAAGAACAAAGGTTCAGATCATGCCAAAATCTGTGCAAGATACCCTCAGATCAAGCCTAATCAAGCTCGGATTAATCTCAGCCATCCGATCGACCGATCGGACGGTCCAGAATGCGAGAAATTGCGTGGACCGTGCGCAGACCGCGAGAAACCAAGGAGAAACCGCATGGGAAACCGGGAAAACGCTCCAAGGGGGCGCCGCAAGCGGCTGGGCCGAGCCCACGCGCGCGCGCGCGCTGCGCCCGCCGCGCGCGCGTGCGGCGGGGGAGCAAAACGACAACAATAAATAGATATGACTCTTTGATTGTAAGCTTATCAAATTATTTTATCATGAGCTGAGGAATCAAACACTTCCATACAATTAGCATGTGTGTGGTGGTTAGATTTTATGTTGCATACAAGGCACTTCTCATAAGCTTTTTTTTTAAAAAAAAAAAAAAAAAAAATTACCTGCATTTGGTCTTTATATCTGCAGAAGGCAGAATTGTTTAGTTAACAATGATGTGATTTCTATGTTCCGGTAAACTGATTGATTTTTTAAAAATACTATTAGGTTAATGAAATTAATTGTTCATTACTTTCTCCTTATCAATTACTCAAATTGTGTATATCGATCACAAAAAAATGATAGTCCATTGCAGATACTGCTGTTATTATTAATCTGTTCTAATTTTCTAGCATTGGATCTTTCCAGAATTCACAGTTAGCATTTTGGTTATGATTATGTTTGTCATGTGGTTGCTTGTGGTTTTTATACATAATTTAATAATGGCTGGATTTCTTATTCTCATGTTTGTTGATTGGTTTATTGATGCTAATGGTATGCTGTTATTGAGACGTAAATGAAATTCTATTATCAGTAAATTCTGAATAGTAAAAGCAATCATTATTCTTATTAAGCATGTTAAACTGGTGTCACTATACTATTTCTGAGGTGCTAAGCATGGAAGATTAATGTAAGACTGTCCATATGAATAGATACTCTTGACCAGTATGGTTGTCTTATTTGTGAATTAATGAGTTAAACATCTAGATCTACTAAATATTTATTTGATTGTTAATTATAATTACTACAAAACTACCCCATTAGGGATGCTTAAGAATTTTTATCATTCTTAAGGTTTTGTCTTCAAAAGCTTGCCATGTGGCTATATTAGGTATAGCCATTTTTTAAAAAGAAAAATAGAACAATGAAAAAAAAAAATCCATCTTGCATCTTGGGTATTGCCATTAGGTATAGAGCCATTTTCAACTTTCTATGTTGTACACATGTTGAAAAAGGTTTCAAGACTTAAGCCATCTTGTAAACGAAAGTGGTGGTGTAAACAAGAGTTTATGTTCACTTTCCATTAAAAGATCAAAATTAGATGTAATTATGTTTTAGGTAAAGATGTAGAATTCTTATTATCTCCATTAAGAATCTTTAAGTACTTGAAAATAGATGTATACAATAATATATTCATCTAAAAACCTTGAACAATATGTGGAACTGAAAATGAATCTAAAAGGGTGCTTTGCTTAATTTGTTGCACTTTATGTTCTGAGATACAAACAATGATTTTCTGACTATATATTGTGATGTTGCTCTGGCCATCTGGTAATAGTTCTGAAACATTCAAGACTTCTAAGTCCATGCATGCAACTTGGGTGGTTCCTCCTTAGTTTTATGGTAAGGGTATTGGTCTTGCTGATATCATGAGCTTCATTTGCTATAACATGTCTTCTTGAGTGGAAGGTGGTGAGTGGACAGACTTCCACTTAGGATAAGAATTATCCTGAAATATCCAAATAAACTTATAAAATGACTTCATTGGAAACAAAAGATTTGTTGTTGCAAAAAGTTGATAAATACTTGAAAATCTTTGTGCTTGCCATTATGGTAGTGAATGGTGGATGTTATTTGATCCAATCAAGAACAAAGTGAGAGGGCTGTAAATGAGACCCCCTTTGCAGCTTTTCTCTGTCTTGCTGGCTTTTTTGTTTTTTCTTTTCTTGTTAGAAGCATTTAGAAATCGAGGAGAAATGGTAAGTCTATCTTAAAACATGTTTTATCTGCATTTCTTGGGATTTAGTTATTATATTTAAAATAATTTTAGCAATGCATCTTAATCTCAGGGACTACTAGATCCTGATGCTGTTGTGTTTTGCAACATTTTGTAAGGGCTGAAAATGATCTGAGCTGCCCATTGGCAGCTTGAGATCAGCTTGATTAAGTAATGTTACTTGGACACAACATGGTCATCAATTGTTCAACTTTCCAGGAGTGTCGTATATGAGGTCTTTCAAAATATTTCACACTGAGATTCAGCCATATTATATGGATGTCTCCTGACTTTGTCAACTTAGTTGCCTATGGAAAATTTATTAGATCATGTTAAACTGATTAAAATCTTGTGTTGACCCAAGTTCTGCTGCCTGTCATAATTCATTATTTTTTGGAAAGTGTATTTATGGAATTCAAGTAGTCGAAACCATTTTTAGGACTGTGAAGGCGTGTGTGAGATCTGAGCTATGTTGTCTGGTGTAACATCAAGAAACTTTACCAGCTTGGCAAGCTGGCGTGGTCTAAATCTTATTTGTTGCTTTTCCTGCTGAGTTGGATCGTTTGCATGCTTCCGGAAACTAGAAATTTTCTCGCCTGTCATTTTTATCATTGAGCTTAATTGCGTAGCTAAGTCAATGGGTCATAGCAATGGCTTTGCAAAAAAACATTATCAACGCTGAATCTTATTGGCTTCATGATCATAAGAACAGTTATTGTACATTGTTTGATTTAGCATGGAACTTTGGCCACTCTTCCTAATTATCTTAAAAATAATTTGCATTTGACTGACAGCTAATGTTAATAAGTCAGATTGAAATTTCATGTTGCAAAATAGTGATGAAAATTATTTCTTTCCATTTCTTTTCTTGTTGTTCTTGATGGAATGCTTAGGTAAAATTGGTGTCAATCTGGCTGTCAGATAGGGATGGTAATTTTTACCGATCCGATGGGTATCTGACCCGATTCGATCCTAATGGACGGGTAAAACTCGATCTGTCTAATTTATAAACGGATATGGATTATATAATAAAAAACCTGACTCGAGTTTGGGTCGGGTACGGGTAGTAGTACGTCCCGAACCGAACTTGACCCGTTTATATATAAAAAAAATTATATTCATAAAATATTTAAATAAATTGGTTATGGGATGGATATACCCGATCCGACTTGATCCGACCTGTTTAACTTTTAAATAAACTAAGTTTTATGAGACCGGGTATACCCAACTTGATCCATACGTGATTTTTTTATACCCGATCCGAAACGGATATGGGACGGATAATTTTTTAGTGGGACGGGTATGTATTTTGGATGACCCGATCCAAACTCGATCCATTGCCATCCCTATTGCCAGATATTATCTCAAGGAGAACCATCCAAGTAATCATTCATTAGCTGAAACGTTTACCAGTGTCAAGCACTTTCGTTGATTAATATGATTTTTGGTATGGCTTGCAGAACTTGTTGTCTAAGAACGGTTCATCATCGCTAAGGCGGTAGCCCGGTTGGTAGAGGCCTTGTCTCACTATCAACAGGTCGGCGGTTCGAGATATGATCTCGCAGGTGACTTGATTAAATTCAGGATTTTTTGGAGCCCTCGACAATTGGCATGAGGGAGAGGTCAGGGTCTCTTCTTTATTCCCGATCTACTGGCCGGCGTCTTAGTGGTGTCAGGTTGACCCACTTATCATTAGGTGGGGAGAGAGATCTTTATTCCCGATCTACTGGCCGGCGTCTTAGTGGTGTCAGGTTGACCCACTTATCATTAGGTGGGGAGAGGCCGCACGAATCTGAGCATCTCGTATCGAACATTACCTGGTGGGGTGGAGTCCTGCGGAGGTAGCTACACCGGGATTTATCCCCTCATATCCCTTTTTTTTTCTATCAAAAAAAAAAAAAAAAAAAAAAATCATCCATCTTTCTTAGATGCTGAGACAGAGTTGCATGGAAATTTGTTTGCAGATTTAAGCATAAGAGGAAAAAAGGTTCTTGTTGACGGAACCTAAGCTCAAAGATTTCTTTAGCATTCACTCTTCCGGTGTGAAAATCTGTCCACTATATTGTTTTCTGTACAGTATCATTTTGCCTGATTAGCTTAGAAATGATTTGGCATATTTAATCAAGTGTTGCACTTATGAATATTTGCTTGCGATCACCATGTCAGTGTCCCTAGATGCTTCAAGCGAAAATTGTGGTGCACAATAGCCTTTCATCAGTGAAAGCACTCGAAGATTGCTACTTTTAGATGTGAATGCTAATCTACCGTGCCGCCTGGCTTTTGTCGTATTGCGTTGAGTTTCGTGTTCCATGTTAGCTATAGTCATCCAGCCAAATGTAGTTTGAAGTCTTGAACCGGTCTCATTCACGGGGCATGCCAAATATTTCAGTTTTCACGTTACTAGAAAAGGAAAAAAAAAAAAAAATCACAAATTAATCAGATTACATCCATACACATTCATCAATGGAAGGAATTGTATAACTACATTACTACTACTATCAGAAAATACTTTCCTAAATTGGACCATGTTTGGGTGGGGGAGGTGAAATTGCATGAGAGTCACTTTTCTGAAGTGACTTTAGTCCACTTTCAGACTTCCGGGCGTTTTGAATTTTGATGCAGTTTGAGTTACATTAAATATAACTCGGAGGGGTTCTCTCATTTTAAAGCACCGAGGCATTGGGAGATGAGGGATTGTCTCACTTCCACTTTTTCTCGTCTTGACCATGGTCATATTTTAATGAAAATAATATATAAGAATATTATGACTTATTATTGATAAAAAATAATATTTAGTAATCAATAGTATTATTTAAATATTGAAAAATATTATTTTTCTGTTCAATGATTATTGATATTATCAATAATTTAATATTATTGGTAAATAATATAATTGATATTATCTGATCAATAAAAATTAATATTCATATATCAACCTTTTATTTATATTATTTATGTATAAAAATAATCAATAATAAAATAATCCTATTTTATTCAAACGCAATTAGTAATATCAATAAATTAATATCATTAGTAATCAATAGCATTATTATTTTTTAGTTAATAATATTCGTAATTATTAATTATTCATTTTCATTAATAATTGTGAGAAAAAAAAGAATATATGGGAAAGAAAAATATTGTGGGAAACTTTTCTATCTCAATATTGAGGTAATCATCATGTATATTTATAGTTGAAAACGTATATTACAATTAGATTGATGCAAAAATGAAAATAAATAATAAATGGATATCAAGGATCAATATTAAATTTATCCTATTTAAAATTTAAAATTTTTCAGATCATAATCTTGATACATGGCTTAATATGGGGTTAAGATGAAGATACTATTAACATTCGTATAGAAGTTGAGGAGGATATTATCAAGAACTTGGAATGCAACTGTTGGGAGCATCAGAAGACAATATAATAAATTGGTCATTAGAAAAGATAAATCGGATATGAAGCTGACAATAAGCTACTTGCTCTCAAATAAAATGAAAATCAATTTTAATATGCTTTGCTTAAGCTTAAAACATGGGATTAGCAGCTAGATATATGATAGATAAGTTGTTATACCAAATTATAGGGAGTTGAAAAATAAGATACCTAATTCCTATAGTAAAGATTAAATCCAAATTAATTTGCTATAGCATTGTCAAGTCCTATTTGAATCCAGTACTTGGACGAGCTATGGTGGATTGCTTTTTAGCACTCTAAGATATAATATCAGGCCAAAAAAATATTAAAGTCACTTATAGAATGCTAGTCATAAGGATAAGCGATATAATATTAGCCATGAAGAGAAGATGCCGAGCCTCTGATTAAATAATAACTATAGTCAATAGTATACTTCAAGTAGTGAAGAATATACTTGATGCAAGTTAGTACGTAGAAGTGGATATATTTACGAATTGACATGTTGACTGCGAAAATAATATCATGATACGTAAGAGTAAGATGCCGAAGCGTAGCCACCGCATGCCGATATTGGACAAAATCAAAGAGTGGCAAGCAATCATGATGAGAGAATTGGGATCCAAAAGATGATAAGTATTGAAACAAGCATATAATCATTTATATTGGTTTTGAGAAGAATATTAAAAATGTAATTTGATTGGATCAATTGAAATGCAAAAATAGCGGTCTTAGCCTTCATACCTAAAAAGTAGTGAATACAGCCTAGATTCTTCATGACGGATTCATAGTGTAAAGAAGTAATACGTTGATCTAATGGATCTTTAGGAGTGCCCATGAGGATAATATCATCGAAATATACTACAAGAAATGCCACATATTTTTGGGCCTATTTGATAAAAGGCGAGACATCGGTTTTAGACCCATGAACACCAAGAGTACGAGAGCGAGAGATCAATTGCCGAAAGCAAGCACGTGGTATCTGTTTAAGACGATTAATAGAATGTTGTGTCTCGTAAATACAAGTGGGATAGTCTGGATCAGTAAAACTAAGAGATTATCCAATATAAATATCCTCGATGAAATATCCAGGGAGCAACTCATGTTTGACATCCAATTGACAAATAGGCCAACCTTCGAAAACTGCAAGAAAAAGAATATTGCAACATGTGACAAGCTTGATGATCGAGCCAAACATTTAATCATAATTAACACTCTCTTGTTAGTCGAAGCTCTTAGCAATTTGATAGGCTTTGTAATGCTTAATAAAACCATAGAATCATCGTTCGGTTTTGAATATCCATTAACAGTCTATGATATTATTATTTATTATTCAAAATTTATCAAATCATGAACCTTTGATATATATATATATATATAGCTTTATATGAGACCGAGATGAATATACTACCAACAATAAAATTATTTATCATATAAATATCAGTAAAATTAATCATGAAAAATATTATTTTATTTAATCGATGCATGCTCTACAAGGGAGCTGATACTGTACATATAAACTCATATTCATATTTGTAATAATAAACGATAAATAATATTATTTAAATATTAAATAAATAATTATTAATAAATTAATAATTTTTATTCAAACAATACATACTTTGAAATATATATTGATTTATATATTAAAATAATTTATATCAAAGTAAAAATTTTAAATAATTCGATCAGTAAAATACAGCTTTCACAAAATCCAGAAGCATTTTTGCTTTCGCTTTACTTATCCACCTCCTTCCCGCCCATCCTAACTCCTGCACCCTTATACAGGTTGCCGTACGGCAGTTGCGAGGAGTCCACCATAACACTCGATTCTCAACTGACCTCTTTCATGGCATTTATACCTACATTCAAAAATTTTAAAATTATCGATTATCTATCCAAATTTTAAATTTATTATAATGCGACTCAATTATCTATCTCTATTACAAAATATTACAAGTATCACCTGATAACTAATATTTTATAAAGTTTTAGAAGTATCCTTCCCGTTAACTTAATAAAGAATTCCTGTTTTAGTGAAAATTAAAGGAAGGGGAAAGTAGCTTAGAGACCTGTACCAACGGATGACATGTATGGTTCGGTGGATGATAAAGAATAGAATAGTTTAAAATTCATATAAATGAATGAATTATAAAAAATGAAGTACTTTGAAATTTGTATAGATAATAAATTATAAAATATTGAGTACTTTAAAATCTATGTAATAAAATAAATAATAATAGAAAGAGTGTTTTGAAATCTATGCATATAAATAGATGATAGAAAACAGAGTATTTGAAGATCTATATAGGTTGATGGATGTCTTGAAATCCATATAAATGGATGGATAATACACCACTTTAAATTTTGTGCAAGCAGATGAATGATAAAGGATGGAACGTTTCAAAGAATATATAGGTGGATGAATGATATAGATGGAAATGCTTTTGAGATCTATAGTGCAAGTGGATGGATGATAAAGGATGGAGTGCTTTAAGATCTATGCATGAAGATGAATGATAAAGGATAGAGTATTTTAAGATCCATACAAGTAGATGGATGATCGAGGATGAAGTACTTTGATATCTGTATGGGTGAATGGATGGTAGACAACGAAGTGCTTTGAAATTTATGTAGGTGAATGGATTATAAACAAAGTGCTTTGAGAAATGTACAAACAAATGGATCACAAATAGAGAACTTTGAAACTTACATAGATGGATAAATGACAAAGAATGGAGCTTTTTGAGATATATGCATGTAGATGAATAATTAAGATCGAAGCACTTTAAGATATATGCTGCTAGATGAATTACAAAGGATGGAACGCTATAAGATTTAATAATAAAAAATGGAATGCTTTGAGATCTGTGTAGGTGAATGAATGATATTATGATAATGGATGGACTACTTTAAAATATGTGTAATGGATGTTGTTGCCGCCAAGATCGTCATGGCCCGTAGCTGTTGTCGGCGTCGGATCGCCCCTCGCCTCCTCGGTGATGTCCTGCTCGTTGGGACCTGCAAAACAAGAGTTAGTGACCCGAGCCGGGGATTCCGGCGGGGGTACTCCGATGGGCAAGTCAATGACGATCCAGGAAACAGATCATGCTGGTCGAGTCCCTGAGATGGACTTCATGCTAGGAGGAGTGAATGATGTATGAGTGAGGGTGCAAGTAGGCTGGAAAAGGTGGTGGCCGAAGTGAACTAGAGATGGATGGCTGTGTTCGGGCAATCCTTCCTGTAGATCTCCGAGAGCCTTGGATTCTCAGTCTCATGGGTGGTTCTCTTGTGTGGCCTCCTTCCCCTACTTGCTTGGGTGTTTGTGGTTTAGCTTGCATACCTCCCTACTGGGGTGTCGAAGGTTCTTTTAAATCCAGGTGGTTGTTGAATGCCTACCTCGGGATCTCTCCCGCATTGGCAGGCGCATGCAGCGATGTTCCATGCCATGGATGGAAAGTATTTCCTGATTCGTGATAAAAAAAGCTGTCATGTGCTCTGACATTCCTTCCGGTCGCTCCACTCCGGGAAACCTAGCAGGGCTTCAATTAAGGGGGCCGCCGCCCCCGGGATTCGAATCCCCTGGTTGACTTCCTCTTCTGGGTGGTGCAGGTGGTTGGTGGAGAGAGTGGCATCTCGGTCAGGGAGCTCCTTCCTCTTCTGGTATAAGTGGTGGCCGCGAATAGTTATTATGATTTGATGGGTACTTCTTCGTAGTCCTCGGGTGGCACGCCGGTGCCTCGAGGGTGGTTTCGCCCCCTTGGTGACCGGTGGCATTGCCCGAGGTGGTTGCCGAACTGGAGAGCTGGGACTCGACTCCAGCCGGGGGGCTCGACCTCCGAGGGGCTCAACCTAGCGGAAGAGCTCAACTCCGGTCTAGGGGGCTCAGCCTCGGAGGGGCTTGATCTAGCGGAGGAGGTCAGCGCATGACTCCAGCTCAGAGGGCTCGACCTCGGAGGGGCTCGACCTGCCGGAGGAGGGCTGAGCTTGACTCCGGTCCTGGGGGCTCAGCCTCGGAGGGGCTCGATCTGGTGAAGGAGGTCACTCGGCTCTGGCCTAGGCGCCCCGGGCTTGCGAGTGCCGACCTGGTGGAGGACGGAACTCAACTTTGACAGGCCACCTCGTCACTCCGGGGGAGCTCGACCCGGCAAAGGAGTCTGAGATGAAGTGCCCACCATGGCGGTTTTTCTGACATGGCATCTGATAGAGATTACACATTAGCTTCCTGCATATATTTGCCCCCCACTCCCGAGTCCCGTTGGCGCAGGGTGCTCAGGACAAAGGGAGTAAATGCAATGCTGACATTGAAAGGCGAGAATCCGGCCCAATGATGGCCATGATTGCCGGTGCCTTGTAGAGCGATTCTTTCAGCCTATCTGTGGGAGCCACATGGACACGTCCGAGGAGTAGTTATTGCGGGCACAGAATTCAGAGCGACCGTAGTCGAAGCCAGATGCTAGCCCTGTCAATTGTCGACATGTGGCACGGATCCGATGGTAGGAATTTGTAACGGTACGGTCGGGCGCCGGTCACTTTGAAAGGGAAGGCCACTTTTCCCAAAACAAGCCTTCTTTCAAATCCTACGTGCCCGCCATCATCCAAAGTTTTCCCTTTTGCTCCCCTGGCCATCTCTGCCTTCCCAAGTCTTGAGCAGGTTAGTCTCCTTCCCCAGTATTGGTTGAGTAGGGACCTTCTCCTAGGGCTAGCTTACTCCTCGGATCCTTGTCCATCTTCCCCTTCTTTCTGTTCTTCTCTTTTTGTTTCTTGACCTCCATGTCTTGCTTTGGATCGAGCTTCCGCCCCACCACTAACCTGGGTGAGGTCGGGTCTTCTAGGCCGAGGTCGCCTTCTTCTTTTTTCGACGAGGAGGAGGATGTGGTGTGCTTCGAGGTTAGCCAAAGGCCCGCGCCCGGGGAAATAGTGATTAGGCAACATGCATCTTCTCCCCCACCTTGTCCTCTTCTTCTTCTTGCTCCTGCACCTGCTCCCGAACCTGCTTGGTCAACAGGTCCCTAGGGGATCGCTTCGATGATCACCACCATGGACCTTGAGACCATCCGGGACACCTAGGTATCCCGGACGGTGTCCGGCTCTTGGTCGCTCGACCGGGGGAGCGGGTCACCTCCAGTGGCCCATGTCGAATAGCCTTCTACGGGGAAACCTTTTCGGGGGGCCTCCGATTCCCATTCCACCCATTCTTCCTCTCCGTCTTGAACCACTACCACCTTGTTCCTGCCCAACTCATCCCGAACGCCATCATGATGATTTTTTCCTTTATTGTCTTGTGTCACTTCCCGGGATTGTTGCTTGTTTCTCCTTGTTCAGGCTTTTTTCACCTTGAAACGTCACCCCATCGAGGAGGGGTGGTGGTCTCTTTCCTCCCGTCCCAGGGGCATTAAGTTCGAACTTCCCTCTTTTATCAAATGATGGAAGAGTAGGTATTTTTTTGCCTCGGTCGAGGGGGTCGATTGGGTTTGGAGCAACCCAGATCGGTCCCCCAACCGGGATTCCGCGGTCGACGTAGTCGACTCGGAGGTGTATGACCAGCTCTACTCTGCCGAGATCCCTTCGCTCGAGGTCCTGCTGTTAGAACAAAATCTCCATGAGGCCGGGATCAGCCTAACACAAGAGTTGGGTGAGTTCGACTCGAAAATCTTTTTCTTTCTTTCTTTTCTTTTTTTTGTTTAGAGCTGATGTCTTCTTTCTTGGTGCAGGCATGAAGTTTTCTATGGAAGAACCCCTCTCATTTTCCGAGAAGAGGAATCAAGCAGAGGGCACCGTGAGCCCGCCCAGAAGAGGGCTCGGGTGGATACTGGCACGAGGGCAGTTTGGCCGTGCAAGCCGAGCCCGTTCCCGAGCCTTCGAGGTAGTGCGATCTGGTCCTGGTGTCAGAGTTTGAGGTGGTGGCCCGAGCTAGATTTGCCGTCGCTACTGCTGTGGCATCCCCTCCTCCGGAGATCATCGAGGTCAAGGAGGACAGGGAGCCGAAGGGTGCGGGGTCGACGTTGGCGGCTCCATCCGAGGTGGCGCCGACCCCTCATTCTGCACCGACAGCCTCTACCATCGATGGAGCAGATGATCCCGGACTGGTGACAGGCAATAGAGATAGGGACTACCGTCGAGTCCCTTTCAAGTTGGGGCCCAATGTATCCCTTACCAAGGACCCGGCCCTCGCCGAGCGGATGATAGACTTCTCCTCCAGTCCTGCAACTGGTGGGAGAGGAGTGGGAGATACCTGGCCGACATCATTAGCACATCCTTCTCCAACCTCTATGCCGTAAGTAAATTCTTGCTCTGCCTCGCTTCCTCCCTCATCTTCTTGGTGACTAACATCATCTTTGATGCAGCAAGGTGCTGAGCTTTTACTGATCAGGGACTACTGCCATAACTGGGTCACGAGGGACAAGGAGTGCAAGGTGAAGTTCGAGTCCTCGAAGACCAAACTGAGGTGGAAGAGCAATGAGCTTTGGGAGGCCAACATGATGATTAAGAGCCTTCGGGGCGAAGTCACTAGCGCCGGGCGACACTCAAAGGAGCTCGAGGAGGAGCTCAAGTCAAAAGGCACTCGGTTGAAGGAGCTTCGGACCAAGATGGAGGCGGCGAAGGAGCGGGCCATCTCCACTGAGAAGAAGGCCGCGGCCGCCGAGCAGAAGGCTGCCGAGGCAAAGAGGAGGATCTTCACTGCCGTCAGTTCAGCTGAGACCACAAGGAAAGAAGCCGCCGAGGCCACCCGCAAAGCTGAGGATGCAGACAAGAGGTCGGCCAAGGCAGTCAGCCGGGCGGAGGCTGCCAGGAAGGAAGTCGCCGAGGCAGTGGCCAATTACAAGGCCTCTGAGGAGTTCAAGCTGGACTTCAAGGAGGCAGTGACGGATTCCTTCTTCAAGGGATTTGCATATTGCCGGACCCAACTGCATGGCATCCTTTTAGACGAGCAGATGGTCACCCTCCGACTCCCGGGCTCCAAGGGTGCAAAGACCTCAACTCCCGTACCGGCCGCTATGGAGGAGAACACCATTGCAGCCATGCCGGCTTCGTAGGCGGTGGCGGCCGAACCGACCTTGTAGGTGGTGACGGTCGAGCCAACTTCGCCTGCGATGGCGGCTAAAGGAGGGGCCTCGGCTATCAAGGTCGTCGAGGTCAAGGTTCCAATCGCGCACCATCCAAGGAAGGCACCAGGAGAGTAAAGCAGGGCTTTTTAGTTGTAACTTCTTCTTTTTGCTTTCCATCCTAGGCTACCCGTCATGTCGGGGCTTAGGAGCATTGTAACCTCCTTGCTTAAGTAATGAAAACACTTTTTGTCAACTTGGTTTGCTCTTTTGTTTCTTTTTGTACATGTGATGAGATCAGAGAGGAGGTTTCTCCTTTGTTTCTAAGTATCCCAAGCTTCAGTGTCGAAGAGCTGGGCTCTGAACTTGATGGCCGGAGAGCTGGGCTCCAAGCTTCAATGGCCGGAGATCTGAGCTCCGGGCTTTGATGTCTCGAAGCTAGGCTCGAAGACTTGGTGGCCGGAGAGCTTGGCTCCGAGCTTTGATGGTCGGAGATCTGAGCTCTGGGCTTTAATGTCTCAGAGCTAGGCTCGAAGACTTGGTGGCCGAAGAGCTTGGCTCCAGGCTTTGATGGCCGGAGATCTGAGCTCCAGGCTTTGATGTGTTGGAGCTGGGTTCAAAGACTTGGTGGCCGGAGAGCTTGGCTCCGGGCTTTGATGTCTCGGAGCTGGGCTCGAAGACTTGGTGGGTGAAGAGCTTGGCTCTGGGCTTTGATGTCTCGGAGCTGGGCTCGAAGACTTGGTGGCCGGAGAGCTTGGCTCCGGGCTTTGATGTCTCGGAGTTGGGCTCAAAGACTTGGTGTCCAGAGAGCTTGGCTCCGGAATTTGATGGCTAGAGATCTAAGCTCCGGGCTTTGATGTCTCGGAGCTGGGCTCGAAGACTTGGTGGTCGGAGAGCTTGGCTCCAGGTTTTGATGGTCGAAGATCTGAGCTCTGGGCTTTGATGTCTTGGAGCTGGGCTCGAAGACTTGGTGGTCGGAGAGCTTAGCTCTAGGCTTTGATATCTCGGAGCTGGGCTCGAAGACTTAGTGGCCGGAGAGCTTGACTCCGGGCTTTGATGTCTCAGAGCTGGGCTCAAAGATATGGTGGCTGGAGAGCTTGGCTCCAGGCTTTGATTTCTCGGAGCTGGGCTCGAAGACTTGGTGGTCGGAGAGCTTGGCTCCGGGCTTTGATGGCTGGAGATCTGAGCCCCGAGCTTTGATGTCTTGGAGCTAGGCTCGAAGACTTGGTGGTCGGAGAGCTTGGCTCCGATCTTTGATGTCTCAGAGCTGGGCTCGAAGACTTGGTGGCTGGAGAGCTTGGCTCCGGGCTTTGATGTCTCGGAGCTGGGCTCGAATACTTGGTGGCCGGAGAGCTTGGCTCCGGGCTTTGATGGTCGAAGATCTGAGTTCTGGGCTTTGATGTCTTAGAGCTGGGCTCGAAAACTTGGTGGCTGGAGAGCTTGGCTTCGGGCTTTGATGTCTCAGAGCTGGGCTCGAAGACTTGGTGGCTGGAGAGCTTGGCTCCGGGCTTTGATATCTCGGAGCTAGGCTTGAAGACTTGGTGGCCAGAGAGCTTGGCTCCGGGCTTTGATGTCTCAGAGCTGGGCTCGAAGACTTGGTAGCCGGAGAGCTTGGCTCCGGGCTTTGATAGCCGGAGATCTGAGCTCCGGGTTTTGAGCACCGGACTTGGGGTCGGGCGAAGATTCTCCTGCAAGGCAAAAAGTATTTGCACAAGGAAGATTTTGATTATTGGTGAGAAAGAACCTTACACTATTGATGCTGGAGAGCTGGGCCCCGAGCTTTAGTGTCAGAGAGCTGGGCTCCGAGTTTTATTGTCGAGAGCCTAGCTCATAGTTTTGGTGCCGGAGAGCTGGGCCCCAGGCTTCGGTGTCGGACAGCTGGGCTCCGAGTTTTTGGCATGCCGGACCCTGGGCCGGGCAGCGACATTCTTGCAAGGCAGAAGACGACTTGTGCAAAAGAGGGCCTTTATTATTATAGAGAGCGAGCTTTATATTACTGATAATATTTTCTCAGGTTGCAGGCATTCTATGTTCGTGGGAACCTGGCACCATCCAGATCCGCAAAGTAGTAGGCTCCATGCAGAAGAGCTTCGACCACCTTGTAGGGGGCTTCCCAGTTTGGCGAGAGTTTGCCACACTCCCGGGACTGAGATGCTTCGGCTTGGCGCAGCACCAGGTCACCAGGTTGAAAGATCTTGGGCCTTACCCACGCGTTATAGTACCGGGCCACTCGTTGCCGGTACGCTACCATCTGGAGCCGAGCTTTGTCTCTAGTTTCCTCAAGGAGGTCTAAGTTGAGTAGGAGGTGCACCGAGTTCTGCACTTCATCATATTGCTGCACCCGCAGCGTGGGCATGCCAAGCTCAATTGGGACCATGGCCTCGGCATCGAAGATAAGGTTGAAAGGTGTTTCGTCCATCGCCATTCTGGATGTTGTGTGGTAGGCCCAGAGAATACTTGGAAGCTCTTATGCCCACCTGCCCTTGGCCTAGTCCAGCCTGGTCCTGAGTCCCTGGAGAATAGTCCGGTTGGTCACCTCGGCTTCCCCGTTGGTCTGGGGGTGAGCTATCGAGGTGAAGCGATGCTGGATGCCGTGCTCAGCACAGAACCCTTCAAACTCCTGGTTGTCGAACTGCCGCCTGTTGTCGATGATGATGCAGTGGGAGAGTCCGAAGCGATAGATAATTGATTTCCAGAAGAATTGGCGAACCTTAGCTTCTGTGATCCGCGCCAGTGGCTCTGCTTCCACCCATTTGGTGAAGTAGTCGATGGCCACCAGCAGGAACCTCTATTGCCCCGGTGCAGGGGAAAATGATCCTAAGATGTCCATTCCCCATTGGACGAATGGCCAAGGGATGGAGAGCTGTGAGATCGTCACCGTCGGTTGACGTTGTATGCGGGCATGGCGCTGGCATTTGTCGCACCTCTTCACGAAGTCGGTGGCGTCCTCCCTCATGGTATCCCAGAAGTATCCCTGGCGGAGAGCTTTGTATGCCAACATCCTTCCTCCCACGTCGTTCCCGCACAGGCCTTCGTGTATCTCCTGGAGAACGAAGGCTGCTTCTACGGGTTTCAGGCACTTTAGGAGCGGGTAGGAGTAGGATGGCGAAAAAGTTGTCCTTCCATCAGGACAAACCGAGAGGCTTTCTTCTTGATGAGGCCGGCTTCCGTGCGGTTCTCAGGCAAGGTGCCATCAGTGATGTACCTAACGTACCTGTCCATCCAACTCAGCTTCGTGGTGACTTGCTACACCTCCTCCAGGGCCTCGTAGCTTGGATTTTTGAGGTACTCGATATATGCGCGTCCCAGCGACGAGTCTGGCAGGGTTGCAAGTCTCGACAGTGCATCTGCACGAGCATTCTCTCCTCGAGGGATATGGAAGATGTTGAAGCATCGGAAGCCTGCCGTGAATGAGCGAACTCGCTCCAAGTACTTCATCATCTGGGGGTCCCTGGCTTCATATTCTCTTGAAACTTGTCCGGCCACCAGTTGGGAGTTGGTGAAGACTTTCAAGTTCTGCACGCCCAGCTAGCATGAGACCTTTAGACCCGTGAGGAGCGCCTCGTACTCCGCCTGGTTATTTGTTGCGGCGAATTTGAAGCGGGGAGCACATTCCACCACGATCCCGTCGCTGTTGGCGAGAATGAGGCCTGCTCCGCTCCCGCCGGAGTTTGATGCGCCATCCACGTGGAGGATCCAGGGCTCCTCCTATGTTCTGGGCTCAACTTGATGCTCCGGGGATGTTTGCTCTAGCTCCTCAGCAAGTACCGTGCACTCGACTAGGGAGTCGGCTAGGACCTGGGCCTTCTGCGATGACCTCAGTCGATACGCGATATTGAACTCGCTCAGCATCAGGGACCACTTGGCCAATCGCCCGGATATTTCGGGGCGGCTGAGTATGGTCCTCAGTGGCTGACCCATCATGACCATGATGGGATGCACTTGGAAGTAGGGCCTGAGGTGCTTAGCATACATTATTAGAGAAAAAATAATTTTTCAGAGCAGGTATACCTGATCTCCGCATCACAAAGGATTTTACTGATGTAGTATACCAGCTTCTGAGATCCATCCTCGCCCGCACGGATGAGGACCGAGCTGACGGCTCTAAGTGTGACCGCCAGGTAGAGTAGGAGCTCCTCCCATTTCTCCGATCTGGAGAGCAGCGGAGGAGAGGCCAGGAACTCCTTCAGTTCTTCAAAGGCTGTCCTGCACTCCTCCATCCAAGTGAAGTGGTGCATCTTGCGCAGCACTTTGAAGAAGGGAAGGCAACGGTCAGCCGATTTCGAGATGAACCAACTTAGAGCTGCGTACGCCCTGTCAGGCACTGGACCTGCTTCTTGGATGTCGGGTGCTCCATGTCGACGATCTCCTGGACATTCTTTGGGTTCACTTCAATGCCCCTCTGGGTGACCATGAAGTCGAGGAACTTCCCTGCTGCCACTCCGAAGGCACACTTTGCTGGGTTCAGCTTCATCTGGTGCTTTCGGAGGTTGTTGAAGGCTTCGACGAGGTCGGCGATGTGGTCCAAGCTCGGCTTGCTCATGACAAGCATGTCATCCACGTACACCTGCATGTTCTGGCCAATCTGATCTTTGAAGACCCTGTTGACTAGGCATTGGTACGTGGCCCCAGTGTTCTTCAGACCAAAGAGCATCATCTTGTAGCAGTATGTCCCTTGGTCGGTAATGAAGGTGGTGTGCTCCTCGTCTTCTGGGTGCATCCGGATCTGATTGTACCTAGAGAATGCGTCCATGAAGGAAAGCAGCCGGTGACCCGAGGTGGCATCCACCAGTTGGTCAATCTTTGATAGAGGGAAGCTATCCTTCGAGCATGCCTTGTTGAGATCATTGTAGTCCATACAGATCCTTCATTTGCCGTTACTCTTCTTTACCATCACCATATTCGCTAGCCAGCTTGGTATTGTACCTCCCAGACGAAGCCGGTAGCGAGGAGTTTGTCAACTTCCTCGTTGATTGCCTCCTGCCTCTCCGGGGTGAAACTTCTTTTTTTCTGCCGAACTGGCCTGTACTTTGGGTCAATGCTCAGCTTGTGGGTGATGATGTCGGAGGGGATACCTGGCATATCGACCGTTGTCTAGGCGAATACATCTGCATTCGCTCATAAAAACTCCAACATGTGGGCCCTCTCCTCATCTTGTAGCTGGGCCCCAATCTGTACTGTCTTATCCTGGTCAGCTTCGAGCAGATAAGACAGTAGGCGCTCGATCGGGCCATCCCTAGGGTCTTGCACCTTTTGGTCGAGATTGTCCACCCTTGGATCGTCCTTAGGGACTTTGGTTCCGGGGAGAGTTTGGAAATAGTGCTGAATTGACTGAGGTGCACTTCTCATCTCGTCGACTCCATAGGGAGTTGGGAACTGCACCAGAAGCCACTTCGTGGAGATGACGGCGTCGGGCAAATTGAGCCTGGGTCGGCCAAGGATCATGTTGTAGGCCGATGGAAGCCTAACCACTATGAAGGTCATCATAACAGTGGCCTACCGAGGTGGGGTTCTGATAGTGACTAGGAGAGTGTCTCTCCTTCTACCCTCATAGAATCTCCCATGAAGCCGATGAGGGGTGTGCATACAGGTCTGAGTTGAGTGGAGGATGGGTTCATTCTGGAGAAGGCATCATAAAAAAGTACATCTGTGGAGCTTCCACTATCAACCATGATGTGTTTTACAAGATGCTTCACGATCGTTATCTCGATGATCATGGCATCGTTATTTATATTTTCCTCTCCATCTCCCCCTTCCCTCATGAAGGGGAGTACATTTTAGAATATCCTGCCCCTCGAGCCTTCTTAGATGCGCGCTCGGCTCCCAGCATATCATCCCCACCAGCTTCTCGGTAGGGCGGTTGTCGACTGCAGGAACCGACGGGAGAGCAACGAGCACTTGAGGTTCCGCTGGAGGTCTACCCCCCACGAACCTCCTGAGGTAGCCTCTCTTGATGAGTTCTTTAATTTCCCTCTTGAGATTGCGGCATTCCTCGGTGTCATGGCCGTGGTAGAGATGGTAGCGACAATACTTCATCTTGTCACGGCTAGTGGATGGCCTCATCGAAGGTGGGTGCTTCAGGTAGGGCCCATCTTCGCTCTCCATCAGGATCTTCGCTCTCGGGGCGAGTAGGGGGATGAGTCTCTCCTCCGGAGTGGGAGCACACCTCGGTCTCGGCCCCTGGCGGAAGTTTGGAGCCAGGGCCCTGGCTTCCACATCCTAGACGTCTCGGCATGAGTCTGCTTCTTCAACGGCTTCCCGTGGAGCTTCCTTCTTGTACGGTCCGCCTTCTCGGCATGGATGTATTTTTGAGCTCGGAAGAGGAGCTCAGAGTAGCTCTTGGGGGGTTTCTTGTTGAGCGAGTAGGTCAGGCGGGAGGTCCTGAGCCCTCGCTTCAGTGCCAGCATGGCGACTGGCTTATCAAGGTTGAAAATCTCCAACATGACAACCTTGAAGCAGGCCATGTAGTCTTGTAGGGGCTCGCGGTCTTGTTGTCGGATGGAGAAGAGGCTGTTTGCTTCACGTGGCACCTTCCGACAGGCGTCGAAATGGACCACGAACTTCCTCTCCAGCTGAGCAAAAGAGCTAATACTTTCTGGCTCGAGACGGTAAACCAGACCCGAGCCGCCTTCCGGAGTGTTGCTAGGAAGGCAATGCAAAAAAGGATGTCGGTGACCCCGTGGACCCTCATAAGAGCCTTGTAGCTTTCCAGGTGGTCCCATCGTAGGGACCCACTTGCGGCATCCGGAACCGGCTGGGAATCGGTTCCTCTTGGATCCCTCGGGAGAAGGGGGGATGGGTGTCATAGCCCCCTGGCTCGTCAGTAGAGCCCTGTATGTTCGCAAATTGGCGAGATAATTCCGCCAGCTTGCGCTCGTGCTCCTCCAGGTGCTTCTCAGCTATGCGCCTGATGGCCTCGTCGATGGAGCCCTCTACCGAGGCTGAAGGAAACATAGAAGGTGACATGGGATGATGTCCCTGAAGGGGGTCTTACCCTTTTGACCTTGGCGGGGCTTGGCCGCTACCCGCTCAAGGGTTGGGGACTGACTCTCCCTGTCGACAGATCTGGCCCGTTGTCTCTTTGCCGGAGTCAAGTAACTACTCCGGTGGGCGGTGATGGCCCGTGGCAGCGAAGGCCTTCCTTGGAAGGAATGCAGGCTATCGCGGGATGCTGCAGCTTGGGTCGCGGGGGTCCCTGGTTGCTGATGGGTAGCCAAGGACCGTTGATGGTACTGGAGCTGGCGCACTGCCGTGATGAGGATTTGCATCTGCTGGGTGAGTGCGGCCAACTGGATGTCCGCTGGAGGTGGTTGAGCAGGAGCGGGGAGTTCCCCCTTTGGATCGTGCGGGTCCCCTTGAGAAGGGAGATCTCCCGCATGGTTGGTGGAGACTTCTCTCGCTCGTGTCGTCACCATCCTCCCGGTGAGCTACTTGCAGGGGGTTTATTAGATCAAAAATACGTCATGTGCCCCTACCTGGCATGCCAATCTCTTGCCGCTAAGATCGTCGTGGCCCGTAGCTGCTGTCAGTGTTGGATCGCCCCTCGTCTCCTCAGTGATGTCCTGCTCGTTGGGACCATGCAAAATAAGAGTTAGTGACCCAGGCCGGAGATTCCAGCGGGGGCACTCCGACGATCAAGTCAGTGACGATCCAGGGAAAAGATCCTCCTGGTTGAGCCCCTGAGATGGACTCAACGCTAGGAGGAGTGAATGATGTGTGAGTGAGGGTGCAAGTAGGCTGGAAAAAGTGGTGGTCGAAGTGAACTGGAGATGGATGGCTATGTTCGAGCGATCCTTCTTGTGGATCTCCGAGAGCCTTGGATTCTCAGTCTCCTGGATGGTTTTCTTGTGTGGCCTCCTTCCCCTACTTGCTTGGGTGTTTGTGGTTTAGCTTGCGTACCTTCCTGTTGGAGTGTCGAAGGTTCTTTTAATCCAAGGTGATTGTTGAATGCCTACCTCGGGATCTCCCCCGTGCTGGCAAGCGCGTGCGGCGGTGTTCCGTGCCATGGACGGGACGTATTTCCTGATTCGTGATAAAGGAAGCTGCCATGCGCTCTGACATTCCTTCCGGTCACTCCACTTCGGGAAACCTGGCAGGGCTTCGATTGGGGGGCCACCATCCCCGGGATTCGAATCCCCTGGTTGACTTCCTCTTTTGGGTGGTGCAGGCGGTTGGTGGAGAGCGTGGCGTCTCGGTCAGGGAGCTCCTTCCTCTCCTGGTGTAAGTGGTGGCCACGGATAGTTATTATAATTTGATGGGTGCTTTTTGTAGTCCTCAGGTGGCTCGCCGGTGCCTCAGGTGGTGGTTCCGCCCCCTTGGTGGCCGGCGGCATTGCCCAAGGTGGTTGCCGAATTGGAGAGCTGGGACTCGACTCCAACCCGGGGGCTCGACCTTTGAGGGGCTCAACCTGGCGGAGGAGGGCTGGGCTCGACTCCTGCTCAGAGGGCTCGACCTGGCGGAAGAGGGCTGAGCTCGACTTCGGTCCAGGGGGCTCAGCCTCGGAGGGGCTCGATCTGGCGGAGGAGGTCAGCGCGCAACTCCAGTCCAGAGGGCTCCGCCTCGGAGGGGCTCGACTTGGCAAAGGAGGGCTGAGCTCGACTCCAGTCCAGGGGCTCAGCCTTGGAGGGGCTCGATCTGGTGAAGGAGGTCACTCGGCTCCGACCTAGGCGCCCCGTGCTTGTGGGTGCCGACATGGCGGAGGACGGAACTCGGCTTTGATGGGCCACCTCGTCACTCCGGGGGAGCTCGGCCCGATAAAGGAGTCCGAGATGGAGTGTCCATCGTGACGATTTTTCTGACATGGCATCTGACAGAGATTACATGTCAGCTTCCTGCCATATCAGATGTATTATAGAGTATGGTATGCTTTGAAATTTATAGATATAAATAAATGATTGATTCTTTTAATTAAGGATACTTTTATTTTTTTTTATCCCATTAATGATGTTAAGATCTAGATATTGTATATATACATATATATTAAAATACCTACCCTCCAACCTCAAGTCTTTTTTGCCGATGTTAGGGAGGAATAAGAATTCCAATCTTTTGAAACTTTAATTTCTCCTTGGAGCATATGCTTTTCACTTGTTCGAGGGCTAGGTGTGTCTGGAAGCGGTGGGGATGGACTTTATGAGTGCTTAGTCTGGGGAGTTGGTTGATGCCTTCATGGATCTTTTGAGGTCTCATGCTATTCTTCCTGGCTCTGCCCTTCCTGCATACCTAGCTTATCACATTTGGCTGTCTCGGAATGCTCTTGTTTTCAACTCACGAGGTGTTCCACTAAAGTTTTGGTAGAGAGAGCTCAGGTTTATATGCTGGAGTACCACGGTGTGACTATGACATCCTCGATGATCTGGGATTTCGGCATTGCTCGTCGAGCGGCTCGGAGGGCATTCTTTTCCTGGGAATCCCCTCCTTCGAGATATGTCAAAGTCAATTTTGATGGAAGTAACAGAGGCCCTGATGGCGGTGCGGCTTATGTGATTCGGAGTCATAGTCTCAGCATTGTAGCCGCTGGGGGATGTCATCTCTTCGATGTTTCAGTCCCTCAGGCAGAGCTTATGGCAGCATAGGTTGGTATTCACCGTGCTTATTGCTGTCTGAGGGCAGATCATTTGATCATTGAGGGGGACTTTGCTACTGTGATTTCGTGGATCAAAGGAGCATTGGATTCGGCTCCTGCGCATCCTTTGATTCGCGATATCATGCTTTGATTATAGGGTTGCTCCTCGATTCTTGTCAGGCACATTTTCAGGAAGACTAATACGGCTACGGACTGGATGGCCTTCTTTGTGGCTGCTCATTCAGGGCAGGTGTTGTAGACATGCATGATAGACTCTTCTTTGGAATTTCAAGATTGTATATTTTTTGACTTTCTTGGATGCACTCATTTCAGACATGTTGGTTGAAGCATCCATATGATCAAATAGAAAAAAAAAAAAAAAAAAAAAAATCGACTCTTCCACGGAGCATAGAATCGATTTTGGCATGTAAAAATGTATTTTCCGAAGACATCCTTATAGTTAATTGATTTTGCAACAAAATCCCATCGCGCCCCATACCACACGTGGGACGCGGCCCCTCTCGGCAGCGTCTTAAAACCCCGGAGAAGCCCTAACCGTTCTCCCCCAACTCCGGCGACCAAAAGCCGTTTCCCTCGGTGCCAACCCCTTCCTCATCTACGTATAGGCGTCCTAAAGGCAATAGGAGCAGAAGAAGAAAGAAGAAAGCTGGAAAGAGAGAGATAGAGAGAGACGGAGGGCGTCCGGCAGCCGGTGGCGGACGGCGGTAAAGTGTTCCTCAAAATGTTAAATCTCTACTCCTTATTCACACAAGTTGTGTTATCTTGTCTTGGCTTTAGGTCATAGAGAAATTTTTGATAGATTCTGGTATGTCAGAGTTTCATCAAATTGAGATTTTAGTTGATCAATTGAAGAGGAATTGATATGCGGCAAAAATAATTTGCAATCATGCCTGTGCCGGTTAGCATAACATGCATTCTCACTGTTCGAAGAAAAGCCCGACTCACTCTACTTGTTGTTACTGTCTTGTACTCGTTCAGAAGTTTTAGATTTTAAGATCATCTGGATTTCGAAATTTAACGTTCAAAACTTACAATTGGTATGAACACATTTATTTAGCATGATTTTTCCCTGCTAATGAGTATTAGCTGCTTTTTATATGATTAAGTTATTGGCACTATGCAGGCTTGGCCACTGCACGGTCCCTTGGAACTAACAGGCAGCAGTAGAAAGAGGGGTAGAATTAGAAAACCGAGCAGTTGAGGCATCTAATGCTCTTGCTAGAATCCAGGTAATTATATTCCGCTGCTTCCATTTACCGCATTTTATGTTAATTGATTTCAGCAGCCGTGATAATGTATTATGGTAAGATGTAAGAAAGTTATATGTAGCCTTCATGTGGAAGGCACATTGTACCATTTAGTCATTCCATTGCAAATGTATTTGATTCCCCCTCCCTTAGAGAACCTTGCTGTATGCATCTTCGAATTTTTGTTCTACCTTGGGCTTGCATTGGACTTTCCTTTGCTCGTACCATCGTAATCCTTATCTAGTTGCTGCCTTCTGAAGTTCTCCTTTTTTTTTCTTTTGTTTCTAACTTCTTCTGCTTGGCTCCACAAAATAATTTCCAAAACTTCTTTCTTAGTTCCAACTTGTGGTTGATGTATTGTTTGATTTACATGGGTTTTAACTTTGAAAATATTTCCTAATATCTGTGGTGCATTTCATTGATATTATTTTCTTGGCATTTTGAGCTTTATCTCAATTCTCTTCAATCTTTTCCAACAAACCACCTTCCTTTGGTTTCCTGAATATTTGCTTTATCTTTCTGCTAAGCTTTCCACATGTCAAGTCTATTTGTTCCATGCTGTCTAATGAGAGATTTAGAATGAATTAAAATCTATGCCTTTTACTATCCGACTTCTAGTTATTTCCTTTTGATTCCTGCAGTTATAGAGTACATCTGATGTATTGCAACTAGGCTCGTATACTTTTAGCAAATATTGCCCAAATCTCATCACTACCCAAAAGGCCTATAAAGATCCAAAGTTTTCCAGAAGCATGAGTAAAGCAGGAGCAAGTGGTGCTGGAAGTGGGCCAACAGCAGCAGCTGCAGCAGCAGCCGCCCAGAAGCAGAAGGCCCTGCTGCAAAGGGTTGACACTGATGTGGGGAACATCGTTGATAATTTTAACCTCCTCATTAATGTTGCCAGGGTTTGTTTCCAAACTTGTTTCTTGGTGATCCAAATCCAGGGTTTTAAATTTCTTTTACAAAAGCTTTCATTGTTTATACTTTTCTTAAGGTCTCATTTGTACTGATTTGCCTATTTATGTTTGGCAGGTGACTGACCCACCTATTCGCAACTCTCAAGAAGCTTTTCAGATGGAGATGCGTGCTGCAAGGATGGTAGGATGAAACAACCAACATTCTGACCCCTTCACTAACTGTAGATATTTATTTTATCAATGTACATGTAAATAGGTTCAAGCAGCAGATTCACTCCTAAAGTTGGTGTCAGAACTAAAACAAACTGCCATCTTTTCGGGGTTTGCATCACTGAATGAGAATGTGGATAGGAGGATTGAGGTGTTCAATCAGCTGGAGGAGAGCACCGAGCGATTATTGGAGAAGATCGGGGAGGAGGCAGCTGCAAGTCTTAAAGAGTTGGAAACCCATTATTACTCCTCAGTTCTGAGGACATGCCAGCGTGATTGATGATAAGGTGAGAAGGACAATGTCATGTCTCTTTGTTTCAGACTGCTTGTGGCTTTTTGATATTAGTGTTTATTTCATATCCAATGCCTTCTTTAGTGATGATAGATGATAAGAAATTATTTTATTTAAGTCTGCCATGTTGTTGCTATTTGGTTATGTTCTCTTCAGTTAGCACATTGAGCCATTGGATAGAACTTTTTTCTATGGGCAATTCTTCAAATGTCTGTTAATTTTCTCTACGAACATGGTGTTAGTATCCAATAATTTACTTGCATCACCCAACAGATCGGATATTTGGTAGCATAAACCACGGGGGCAGTTGACCTGGATATCTACTCATCATCATGCAGTAAAAACTTCATTTGACATAATGGAAGCTTTTTCATTCTTTATTCTTTACTTTCTTTCTTTTTTTGCAGTTTTTATGTCCCAAGAAAACCAATTCTCTTCTCAAGTAATTATGTCCAATCATGCATATGAACTTATTTGACCCTAAAGGGAAAAAAAGGGAAGTGGTCTACAGAGTAAATTGAACCACTTGGGAAGATTTGAGTTCAAATTTGCAAGATTCTAGCTCTAATCTCATAAACATATAGATTGTAAATGATAGGGTCTTTTGCATGTATATCCTCCTAAATATTCAAATTTGCATGAATATCCTTTTAAAATTAATATTTACATATATACCCTCAAAAATACTTGTCTTGCATGTTTACATTCTTGTTTCTTATATTTTTGCATATGTATCCATATCATCCAACTTTGTTAAAAAAATCAATAGTTTAAAATTAAAATGGCTGAAATATCCTTATGGATATATATGCAAAAAAAAATATGAGGGTATATGTGCGAATAGTAATTTGACAAGAGTATTCATGTAAATCTGAATGTTTTGGAAGGTATACATACAAAAAAAATTTAATTTAATTTTTATAATTTTAACATATATCCTTTTAAACATTCAAATTTGCCTGAATAGCCTTTCAAAATTGATATTTACATGTATACACTCATAAAATTTTATTTTTACATAAATATCCATACTATAATGCCATTAGCTAAAACATAATTTTAAGATTTTAAAAAATTAATAAGAATTAGGAAAATATTTCTTTATATTTGAAAATAGATAATGAGCTAACATGTCTTGGCGGAACCCATCCGATCCGTTATCTTCCACTTGGCTCTCAAATCATACATTGCTCTTCTCATGATCGTTGATGCACCTAATTTCTTAAAAAACCTAATTTCTCTTAGGTAAGAAGGGATTGTTGAACGATACGATTAAGGTTTAATAGTGGCATCTATGAAGTGGGCTCCCTTTTTGAAAATTGTGGATAGTTTTGTATGAGAAAATTATGTTGCAGATTAATCTCTATACTATTAGTAGTATAGTTTTAGTTTATAATAGTTTTTGTAATTCTTTTTCCTGTTCACTTTCTTTCCCTCTTTTATTTGTTCGAGGGATTTCTTGTTCTCATTTATTCAATGAGTGAAGTTCTAATGAGTCATCTTTTCTTTGCCCAAAAATAAAATATAATATAGTATTCTAATATTCTAATATATAATATTATAAAATATTATCATTATGTTGTTATATTATATAATATATTATTATATTATAGAGTAAGAGAGTTTGAATCCATCTAAATGAAATAGACAAAAATTAAATTTTTTGCATGTTTACCCTTCCAAATATTTAAATTTACATGAATATCCTTGTAAAATTTGTATTTACATATATACCTTATAAATTTTTCTTTCTGTGCATCTATTCATAAAGGTATTTAGTCATGTTAATTTTAAATCATTGATTTTTTTTAATAGCATTAGATAATATCGGTACACATGCAAAAAGCAAGAAAAATTAAGAATATACAAGTAAAATAAGTATTTTATAGGGGTATACATGCAAATATCTATTTTGAAAGGATATTCATGTAAATTTGAATGTTTAGGAGGGTATACACAAAAAAAACCCAAATGATAATATATTGTCATCAAGTGACACAATGATATACTACACTTCAAACAAAGCAAGACCATGATTTTTATTTTTATTTTTTTATGTTTATCTATTAAAGCATTTGATAGCTTCAGGCTCAAAATATTAAAACTATACGCTAGAGATCCCAAGCAATGCAATATACTTAAATGATGACTGATATATTTTAACTTATTTTTTCATTAAAATTATTATTTATGAGTATGTATTATTGAAATTATGATTTAAGCCATCAAAACTACCAAAATAGAAACTTATTTACTCATCTGGAATCGGAACTGGACTTGAATTAACCCTGTTTGATACCAAAGCTTATTATTGAGCCACATCTTTTTTTTTTTTTTTTGCATGGTTGGGCCATGTGACTTTTTGGGTGGTGGTAGGTGGTGGCTTTTAGGGCCACTTAGTTGATCGAGGTATTACCATCTATTTTTTCCCCAAATTTGTCCTTATATCATGTGTTTCCTGTTATATGAACATCAATTAGCCATGTTTATATGATTCCATACTCATATATATCACTTAAACTAGATGTTTCCTATGCACGCTATTGTACAGCTTGACTACTATAACCATAGCAAATCTATTACATATGGCCACCAGATTGCTTTTTTGGCTTTTCTAATGATTCTTCTTTAAATTCCAAATCTGACACTTGCTCCAGAAACACAGTTAGACGTAATTTAATCATTTAAACAAAAGTAATTTGTTCAGCAGAATGGAACTATTGGAGCATTCAATGAAGAACAAAATGATAAGAAAAGTCTTATTATTTCCTTATTTGTATTTCACTTGATGAGGGTTTGTTGAAAAAAAATGGAAGAATACTGACATAAGTTGGAGCACATGACAGTGGGCCTTCTCCAACTATTGTTTTAATTGGTTCTAAGATTCAACTGAAGTGATTAGAAACCAGCCTTGAAAAGTATATAAACCTTTTTTGGTTGTTTCAACCAAGATGGACCAAAACTAAGGATGTGATAAGGCTTGCTTTATCTCTTTAAACAGAAAATGCCTTTCGGAAGAAATGCCTCTATGTATACGAACTTATTTAGAAATATGTTTTTGTAAGGTGTTAGGGAAATTAAGGACAACCGCCAATCCTCAAACATCTTGGAAAACTTATTATATTTATCACATTGAAATTACAACACCACTGTCACCAGTTAGTTTGATAATTGCAACTTCAGTAGGTATTAAGCTTAAATGACTAATGTAATTGAACAGGCAGCATGGCTCTCTAAAATTGTTACAAGTAGAAAAGTATTGCTTACTAGTGCTTTTTATAGATGGATAATTGGCTTAAGCAATTTTCTATCTAATAAAGCACTGTTCTGATCTGTCCAATTTTAGCTTTTCTATATATCTACTTGTTAAAACTTAGCTTCATATATGAATAATTTTAGATATCTGTACCTGCACCTTTCCAATATAAAGAAATTTATAAATAATATACAATTCAAAAAAATATTTGGACTATATACTATTATTTATGATGAAAAATTGGATTATATTCATTTTTTCCTGTTTTATAGTTGTATGATGAGTATTCTATGCATGTTCTTTTTAATTTTATGATAATTTTCAAGTTCACTTTTTGGGCAGTGTCTAGGTGTGATTTCATGTTCACTTTTATGTAAATTAATTTCAAAGGTTCTTGTTTTTCTTTGTTTCTTGTGTTTGTATCTCTCTTTAGAAAAGAGCTAGTTAACTCTCTCCAGTCAAAATAGGAGCCCTTTGTTACCTTGTTTGAAGAAAAGGATCCTTTTACATCTTTTTCCTTCTCTCTCTCTCTCTCTCTCTCTCTCTCTCTCTCTCTTTCAGAATTGTACTCCTAATACTGGAAGGAAATTGTGAGGTCCATAAGAGAGAGAACATAATATGTAGACTAAAATTTTGTGTTGTATAGAGCATTGTCTCCTTTCTCCTGATGGTGTGACTCCTTGCTTTAAACACGCACTATTACAGTCTGGATGACAAGTAATTAGGATGCAATGTTGCTTATTTGCCTTCTATTCATATATTCTGTTATTTTGTACTTTTGTTACCCCTCTATTTTAAATATTAATTAAAAAAAAAAAAAACCTGTTCACCTATGTTTTCCCTAAACCCATGACCCACCCATGAATTTTATCTCTTACTTTTCTGGTTAGTAGTTAATTACATTGCTGATGCTTATTCTTTTCGCAGATTAAAAAAGATGAAGATCTGGAGGGTTGATGTTTGGTTGGCAGCGAATCCTAAAAACCATGCCAAACTATGAAACAAATTCATATGTAATAATTCCTGAATGCTAGGATGTTCCAGTTGAATGAACATCAGATAGCCTAATTAGGAAAGCTTGGTGAATGAGGATTTATAAATGCCAAACCCAGATAGGAGGGAATGGGAATAGAACTTGGTGGCTGTGTTTGTGGTTCAGTTTCAGTTTAAGCTAAATCAATCATGATGAAAATATACTTTTGGAGACGCAGAACTAAGTTTAATCCATCATAAAACCCACTCTTGTCCCTGACTATCCTCCTAATCCTTATTACCTGGACCGAGCTCAATATTTCATTCTTTTTCACATGGATCTTATTGTCCATTTCCTTCATCAGTTTTAGCACTGGAGATGCAAATCCAACGTCAATATTATAATGCTTTTACTGTTACTAGCAAAACATATTGGTGAATTTCCACATTTCTTAGGTGAATGTATCAGGCTCACCAGCTTTCTGCTTGTCCAAGTCATATATGACATAATGTACTTGATCATTGTGTCATTCTCCAAAGATACCCGTTTAAATTGTGATTGCAGCTTTAGGATTTCACTGCATCTAGATGAACCAGATCTTCAAGTTTGACATTACACCAAGTTTTGTCATCAGCTTTTCTATGCTCTCATTGTCTACTACCATAGTTCTGCTCAAATATAATGCGCTTTTATCTCATGGTACAAGGAGGGGAATAAGAAGAGAGTAGATTAAACATTAAGAAGCTCTCCACTAAACTAGTGAGTCTAGGCCACTGCTTAATCAAAAGATACCTTCTCCTAAGTCTTATGCGGTCCATTTGTGAATTTTTCATCATCATGTAGAAAGGGGAAAAAATTGTCTTTCCTCTCAACTTCTGTCTGGGTTTAACATAGGTCACGTCTTTAATCGTGTTAACCCATCAACAGCGAAAACCATGGTTTTTGATTTATAGTCACTTTTACTTTAACAGGCCATTATCAATGATTTAGATCTCTGATTTGGATGCCTTATCTTTGATTTTGGAATTTAGAGTAGGTGCATTTTCCTTTCAAGAGGGGCATAGTCCACCTCATTTATGTTTTTATGCAGATGGGGCATAGTCCACCTCATTTATGTTTTTATGCATATGTATATGTGTGCTGCCATGTAGAAACATAGTGATTATCACAGTCAATCTTGGTGATCTCTTAGAAGAATTGAGTTTGAAGTTTCTACATGTCATTTCCTGTGATTCACATTTCTTTGTCCTACACTGTTCTCTTTTGTTAAAGTTGGAAAAATATTTGTGTTAATGTCCAAGTGGTAGGTAATTTCTTGAATGACAGAATTACTTCACATGCTTTCTGAAAAAGCAGAATATGTAGTTTGTCTGCCATTTTATCCAAACATGTTTTAGTTTGCTTTATGTTCGCCCCTTCATCTTTAACTTCAAAAGTCAATTGCTGGGTGGGTGTTGGAGTGTCAATTCCTTGCATCAACCAATGGGGAAAAGTTGTGGTTCACTATTTTTCTAATGTAGATGCTTACTGTTAACCAAGGAGAAAGAAGCATAAATGAATGGTGGTCCTGTAGTGATCACCGAAGAAGATATAAGTTTGTAATCACTGTACCTATTCTTTTCTATCATATCTGAGAATCCTTGTGTCAATATATAGCTAGAAGGAAAATTGTGAATGACTTGTCACTTTTGACTTTTGCAGGTTTATAGATCAAACGGTGAAACTACGACCAGGCAGAGAAGAATATGGCCGGCCAAAATACCATAATGTTCTCACTATCTTTTGGTACGAAACTAAAGCCCTCTAACTGTAATTGCATCATCAGCAATCAACACCTTGTAATTGTATCGATACTAGGTTTAGAGTTAGTTGCAGGGTCACTTTCAAATCATGACATTGTTGCTTTGAATGGTACAACTATTTAAGTAACAGTATTTTTCTGGTAATTGCATTATTAATTATTGTAGCTTTATTTATTTGTTGTTATTTATAAGAATCACATGGCACATTTCTTGGTGCACTGGTAGATCATCCGGTTTGTTGTTGGGCTGATAAACGCAGTGCAACGGGTTCAGGTTGTGGGGCAACCACTTTTGCATAAAAAATTGTTAAATATTATGCGCCCCTTCTCAGAATCCGAATTATCGGGGAGATAACGGGATGGTGGTTACATAAAAATAAAATTTTAAAAAAACCCCGAAAAATCGTAAGTGGTAAGACATATAATTGGATGGTGGCATTTTTTTATAAAAAAATTGTAAAAACTACAAAACTTCACAAGTGGTTAAGAGTTTTAGACATATTAGTTGTTGATCATTCTGATTGCTCTCAATAGATTATTGTTTGAGCCATCATGTGGTATGCTCGCATACCTAACTTCCAAAAAGCTCAGGTGGGGACGCCTTTACTTTGGATGCTGTCGTTCACTCATTTGCATTTATGCGGAAAACTTCAAAGAAGACGGTACAGATATTACCAAGTTTTAGGCCTGTCTTTTCCATGCTGCTAATCGCTTAGGTGGCCGCTTTGGGTAGTTTAAGAGATAATGGCCCCTCGTCGCTCGCTCGGAGCCGAGATGTCTGAGAAAAAAATAAATCAGACTATTCTGATCTTTAGACGGTTAGGTTGCGTTGGTCGGTAATCTTGAAAGATAAGATAGGTTCCTAGTAGTATGGGTTGTTGATCGTAGATAATATAGATTATTATATTTAAAAATAATATTTTATATCAAAAAAAATAATATTATGTAATATAAAAAATTAAATTTTAAAAATATTTTTAAATTTAATTTATATTTTATTTTTAATATATATTTTTATATTTTATTCATTTATTAAAAATATATTTTTAAAATATTTTATATTAAAAAAATATATTATTTTAAAAAAAATATTTTATATTTTATAAAAATAAAAATATTTTTATATTAAATAAATTTAATATATATATATATTACTTAAATATATTAAATTTATATACTCTAATATGAAATATAATACAATATAAAATATAAAATAAAATATTATATAATAATATATTTATCATATTATATTATATAATATTAAATATATTATATTATATTATATTATATAGAAGGGAAGAAGAAGGAAGAATTGAAAAATAATTTAGTAATCTAGATTATCTAGAAGATGATAATCTTTCAAAAAGATAATTTAGATTATTTTTAAATTATTATCATCTAAAAGAAATGTACCAAATACAGTGATATAGTAAAATTTTATTAAATTATGAATAATCTTGATAGATTGGCTGTTATCAAATATAATTTTAGATTATAAAATATTAATTATTATTGCTGTTTAATCGAGATCAAGCCGATGTCAGTAAAATTTATGGCTGCTTGGTTGACCGCCGGATCTGAAACAAAATCCTCTCGTTAGAGTATTTACTCCAGGGATCCGCCAGATCTGAAACAAAATCATCTCGTTAGAGTTTTTACTCCAGGGATTCTCCGATGCTGACATTAATTGAGATATAGAAAATAATAGAAAAGAGAAAAAGAGTAGTGGAATTAGAGTTAGAGATTACTTGAAGGTTCCTTGCTCTTCTTTGTTTATAGAGGAAGGTCAACAGCCATTTCCGCGAGATGAGCGGAACACGCAATAACCGTGTACCAAAAACTAGTTTGTTGTTAAATGGATCGTAACAACTATCCATGTGCCTTGACGGTTACGACTATTTTAATCATGTAATAATAGCTATGGAGATAACCGTTGCCAACGTTCTCAGGCCAAGGTGATTGTTATCCGTGTCGAAGATTGGTCATGCCGAGCGGCCTGCATGCTAGAGGTCAGTCGAAATATTCCCCACTTTAGTTACTTTAATTCTTGATTTGCTATTTTGTCTATTTTCATTCTTATTTGCGTGGATTTTGTAACTTGAGTATTTGAATAAATGTTTATGGATGATTCATCGATGTTATTGAATAATTTGTGAAAACAGTTTTCTCAATAAGTAGTAAAACATGTTATACTTCACTGAGATCAGTTCTTAAACAGTGCCAGAGATTTGCAATTTATATGTTATTTTATTTTTTGAATCTTAAAAAGATATTATATTATTCTTTCTGATTTGTTTTCTCGTTTTATGTATATTTGAAATATTAGTTATTTATTTCAATAAATTCCTCTTAGTGATGTTTTGGTTAGATGATGATCGTAGCTAATAATTGTTAACACCTACTGCTGACCCTTTTATCTTACAACGCATGTCTCTCTTATTAACGTGTATTTATTTGCATGTGCTGTACGTCCCTCCAAATGTATGGTAAACTTAAAACACTTTTTATGCTCAACTGAAGTCTGGTCTGGCCATCAAGTCTTTAGTCAGATGGCATCTGTCACGCCCGGGCTCTAAGACCCGAACCAGGGGTACGATAGATGATCATATTTTTTTAAAAATTTAATTTCATCAAATATATAAAATCTGTCTCGTTAACAATGTTCAAATTAATAATTATTAAATTAGATAATGATAAAAATAAATTTACTAATTCATTTATTCAGTAATAGAATTATTTATCAAAACAAACAAGAAACAAAATGGAGCTCAACTAAAAATCTAAAATAAAATATAAATCAAGAAAATGATATTTAAATCCTAAGCTTTTTATTAACCGGTTTCAGTGTCTAAATGATCTTCTAAATCCATAATAAATATATAATAAACATAGAATGAACTTTATAGGCTCAGTAAATTATCATAACATCTAATTTATAAGAAAAAATATATAATTAAATGATTATCCATAAAGCATAAGTCGAATAGATATATTAGGTCAATCAACATAAATACACAATTATTATAATATATTTTCAAAAATAATCAAGGATAGTCATCCACTTGTACTCTTTTAGTTCCTCTGACTATGATCACGATCAGTCCATCGCTAGTTTCGAAAGAGACTAGATCCTAATAACACATACTATCCAAGGTCATGTACTAGTGATTGTTTCATTGGAGGCCCAAAAAGATACTAGCTTTAATATCATACGAGAAAACTTGCTTCCATAGTATATGCCAGCGATCGCCTTGCTTGGCTGGTCTAAAAGGAAACTAATTTTTGACTATACATGCCATCCATCAGTTATATTTCAGTGATTGTCCTATTGAAAATCCAGAAGGCGACTAGATTCTAACTCGTGTGATCATAATCAAACTAAAAGGCACTAACATTAACAAATAATATATTTTTGATGCAGTCAATACAATTCATTTTCAAGTATGCATATTCATCATTTCATAAACACATAATAAATTTACTTTGAGTAATATACACAATAAAAAATAAATCTTTGTAATAGATCATGTATGATAAAAAATACTAGAAGTAGAGATAATTTACTGAATATGATTCTACCAATGATACGAGATTCAAATCCTAGGTCTGGTACACCTTAACCAACAAAGGTGATGAAGGCACTGGCAAAACAACTTATTTGCATAATTAACCTTTAATCCAAGAAAAGAAATTAAAATGAGCAGAGAGATTTTTAGTCAAGTCTAGGTCTGAGTCTAGTTATGGTTTGATTTGAAATTTGATTTGATTGACAAAGGGTCAATCCAGATTAAATCATTCATTTATTTATTTTCCTTTCTCTCTCTCCTTTCTCTTCTATCTTCTCTTCCCTCTATCCCCTCTCTCTCTCTCTCTCTCTTCTCTCTTCTCTTCTCTTCTCTTCTCTTCTCTTCTCTCTATCTCTCCTCTCTCCACTCTCTCTCCTCTTTCTCCTTTCTCTTCTCTCTCTCCTCTTTCTTCTCTTTCTTTTCCCTTTTTCTATTTTCCTCTTTTTGTTTGGTCAAAAGGACCCTCCCAATGAGGGAGGCTAGGAAAAGGGAGGGGGGGGGGGGGGGGCAATGGTCCAATGCATGCACACAAGGAAAAAATAGGGCGTCAAGATGTCGTTGCCGGCAGCGGCCAATGGTGGCAGTCCAGCCACCAACAAGAAAATTGAAAGGGAAGAGAAAAGAATGGGGCTCTACCCCTTGCTACCACGATGGCAACATCCAGGCCAAGAAAAAAATAGAGTAGGGAGGGGGAGAGTTTACCGATGAGGTGGTGATGGCGAGGATGCGACCGATGGCAATAGTTCCCAGTAGCCAAAAGAGATCAAAAGGCTTAAAAAAAATTTTGGCTCGAAAAAGATTAGAAAGAAAATGAAACAATTTTGGTAGTAGGGGATTTAAATGCGATGGACCAAGAGGTGGAAAGAAGGAGAAGGAAAGTGGGGAAGGCTTAGTGGAGGTGGGATCGAAGGTTGGTAGAGGATTTAAAGGGGACGGCTCGAAAGAGATTAACTCGATGCAATGGTAGATAAGTTTGGTCGTTTACCGATCCAATCATCCCAAATTGCCCTCTGGCAATTCCACGCCCTTCCACAATGATTTCTTCAATCATTTTGGTGAGTTTTTCAATGGCCGATTGAGTAGGGGATAGGATTCTCCTGTTTCACCTAATTTTTTAATTTTTTTTGAAATTTTAGACTGAAGTTGGCAAGACTTGTTGACTTTAGCCCAAAATGGTGGGCCTCACATCCTCCACTCCTAAAAAATATTTTGGCCTTGAAATTGACATACTTGGTTCATGAAATAGCTAAGGGTACTTGGCTTGTATGATCTCTTCCAATTCCCAGGTGGCTTTTTGCTCTGAATGGTTTCTCATTGTACTTTGACATAAGGAATAATGCATCGCCTCAAGATCTACTCCTTCCTATCCATAATTCTCATTAGTCACTCCTCATAAGATAAATTTTCAATTAGCTGAAGCGGTCCAAACTTGATCACATGATTAGGATCAGGTATATACTTTCTCAGCATGGAGACATAAAAGATATTATTAACTTCGACAAGAGAAGGTGGTAAGGCAAGATGGTAAACTACTACGCTAACCTTCTCCAAGATTTCAAAAGAATCCACATACCAGGGGCTTAGCTTACCTTGCATCCCAAATTTCATCACTCCCTTAGTAGGAGATACTTTAAGAAACACATGATCTCTCACTTGGAATTCTAATTCTCTTCTCCTATTATCCGCATAACTCTTTTGTCGACTCTGAGCTGAAAGGAGCTGCTTTCTGATAAACTAAATTTTTTTCATGATTTGCTGAATAATATTTGGTCCCAAAAGTTCTCACACCAACATCATCTTAACATATAGGAGTCCTACACCTTCTCTCATACAAAGCTTGAAAGGTAGCCATCTGAATAATAGCTTGGTAACTATTATTATATGCAAACTCCATCAGTGGTAAATATTCATCCCAAGATTCCTTCAAATCTAATAACATGCCCTTAACATATCTTCCAGTGTTTGAATTGTTCTCTCGGCCGACCATCTATTTGGAGATGTAATACTGTACTGAACTTTAACTTAGTCTCCATGGCTTGATGCAATCTTCTCCAAAATTATGAGACAAACCTTGTATCTTTGTCAGATACAATAGACTTTGAAATACCATGTACTCTAACAATTTCATCTATGTACAACTTGGCTAACCTTTTCAAAGAGAAATTGACTTTGATAGGCAAGAAATGTGTTGACTTAGTCAATCAGTCACAATCACCCATATAGCATCAAATTCTCTAAGAGTTTTTGGCAATCCCGAAATAAAGTTCATTGTGATATGCTCCTACTTTCATACTAGAACAACATGGGATTGTAGTGGTCCGGCTGGTCTTTGATGCTCGGCTTTCACCTACCGACAAGTTAAGCACTGAGGAACATATAAAACTATTTTATTTTTTATACCACTCCACCAAAAATTTTCTCGAAGGTTCCTATATATTTTCGTACTCCCAGGGTGCACAGTGTAGGTGGAGTTGTGAGCCTCTATCAAAATTTCTCTCTTCAAATCTGTGTTACTTGGAACATGTCTATTTTTGAATCTCAAGGATCCATCATCATGAATTCTAAACTATGATGTCATCTTAGATTATACGTTCTTCTTGATTCTTTGTAATTCTATATCACTTATTTGAGATGCTTTAATTCTATCAATCAAGGTAGATTGCATACTAAGAACAGCGAGCAGGAATTCAGAATTATGCAACCGTATCTCAATAGCTAGCCTTCGAGATCTTGAAAAATATCCTTTTGTGAAGTGATTAAAGCTATTATACCATTCACAGACTTCCTACTTAAAGCATTGGCCACCACATTTACTTTACCTTGATGGTAGTTAATTGTTAGATTATAATCTTTAATCAGCTCCAACCACCTTCTTTGCCTTAAATTTAGCTCCTTTTGAATAAATAAATATTTAAGGCTTTTATGATCTATAAAGATTTTACAAGGTACTACATATAGATAATGTCTCCAAATCTTCATGGCAAAAACAAATGCCGCTAGTTCCAAATTATGAGTAGGGTAGTTCTACTCATGAGGTTTAAGCTGTCTAGAGGCATATGCCACTACCTTCCCATTTTGTGTAAGAATACATCTTAATCTCCTTCTAAAGCCATCACTAAAGATAGTAAAACCTCTACTTCCAGATGGTAGGGTAAGGATATGAGCTGATACTAAATATTTCTTCAACTCTTGAAAACTCCTCTCACTTCCTCTATCCATTTAAATTTAGCTCTTTTATAAGTCAGCTAGGTCAGAGGTACTACTATATAAGAGAATCCCTCTACAAATCTTTGATAATATCCAGCTAGTCCAAGAAAATTATGAACCTCTATTATATTAATTGGTCGACTCCAATCTATAATTGCTTCTACCTTCATAGGTCAATAAATATATCCTCTTTAGAAATTATGTGTCCGAGGAAAGAGATGCACTCAAGCCAAAATTGACACTTCTTCAATTTTGTATACAATCTTTTTTCCTTAGTAATTACAATGCTATTCTCAAATACTCTTCATGTTCTTTCTGACTCTTAGAATATACTAGAATATCATCTATAAATACAACTACACATTGATCCAAGTGACACCTGAATATTCTATTTATCATATCCATAAAATCTATAGGAGTATTTGTTAATCCAAAAAGCATGATAGAAATTTATATTGCTCATTTAGTTCGGAAGGCTGTTTTGTGTATGTCATCAGTCTTAATCATTAGTTGATGATATCCAGGTTGTAAATCAATTTTTGAAAATACTTGGACACCCTGAAGCTAATTAAAATGATTATCAATTCTAGGAAGATGATACTCATTCCAAACTATCAACATATTTAATACTCTAAAGTCAATGCATAGTCTTAGACTTCCATCTTTCTTCTTGACAAAGTATTGAAGCATCCTACGGAGAAACACTAGGCCTAATAAAGCCTTTATCAAGTAATTCCAAGAATTGCTCCTTAAGCTCCTTTAATTTAATTGGAGCCATTCGATAGGGAGCTTTAGAGACATGTTCTATACCAGGTATGAGATCAATACAAAACTCTTTCTCTATCAGGAGGTAACCCTGGCAATTCTTTTAAAAATATAACAGGAATTCTCTTACTACCGAAATGTTTTCCAACTTCACCTCTCTATGCTAATAATCTAAGACATTGGCCAAATAACCTATACAATCCTTTCTCAACATTCTACTAGCTTGCATAACAGAAATAATTTTGGTAAGATCATTCACTCCACTACCAGTGAAACTAAAATGTTTCTGTCCTAAAATTTGAATGGTTACTTTCTTCCTAAAGCAGTCTACCATGGCATGATAAGAAGCAAGTCAATCCATTTCTAGGATGATATTAAAATCCCTCATCTATAGAACCAATAGATTAGATGTAAGATTATGACCTCCAATATTTATAGTGCAGGATGGACAAATCATGTCAACCACGTTGATACTTCCATTTGGGGTAGAGACACATATTTCATAATTCAGAGACAGGTATAATTTTAGCCTTCCTAGCAAATCTAGATGAAATAAAGAATGTGTCATCCCAGAGTCAATATAGATAAAAGTATATGCAAATGCTACTTTAACAATACCTATCAAAGATTGAAGTTCGAATATTATTAATAATACCTCTAATTATATGAATTAAGCAAGCTAAACTTAAAACAAATATTTGAAATACCTATCACTACAGCATTCGATGCTTGAGCATCTAGTTGATTCATAGCATAGACACGAGCTTGGATCTTCTACTTTTGACATCCTCCATATCTTTGTCCTAAGGGTTTGCCCTAAAGGAGCTGGTGCATTTGGAATAGTCTGAGCAGGTAGTCTAGGTACATTCTGAAAGGAATGCTGATATCCAGAGTTATGATGATATGGTCAATCCACATCGTTGTGGCCTTATTGGCCACAACTAAAATAAGCATCAGAAAACTAGCGACAATCATGCTCCAAGTGAAAACCTAGATATCTAGTACAATGAGGTCCATTCTTCTACTAGGATCTAATACCTTTTCCATGAGTTTCCTGTTTCTTAGACTGATTGCTAGAAAATTGGCCACCCTGATGCTCATCAGATATGGATTTGTTTTTCTACTGCCGCTCCCTCTCTTGCTGTATATTGCTAACCTCATGCTCTATAATTTTAGCTTCATTGACAAAATCTCAATAAGCGACTAATTGCATTGGCCTTATCATAGCATGGATCCTAGGTCTCAGCCTGTCTTCAAACTTCCAGGCTTTGATGCCATATGTGGCCACCAGATTTAGAGCAAAATGGGATAGTTCAGTAAACTTGGCCTCGTATTAGGTTTCTGTCATACTTTTCTGAATTAGTTTTGTAAATTTACTTTCTTTTTCAAATCTGAGACTCTTAGGAAAGTACATATTTATGAATTCTTAATGGAAAGTTTTTCAAGTGATTGGCTTATCAATTCCATGTTGTCTCTTGATAGCTTCCTGCCATTCAAAAACTTCAACCTACAATTGATAAGCAACAAAGCAGACCTTCTTTTGGATAGTGCATTCCATGTTGGCCAAAGTCTTTTTTATTTTTTTAAGCCATTTTAGTGACAGTGGGTTCGGTGGACCCTTCAAAAGTAGGTGGTGCTAGCTTCTTGAATTCACCAGTCCCCCAATCCATCCTTGAAGATTGACCATCTCTATTTTCCTGTTATCTCATCTCTTGAACGAATCCAGTTAGAGCTTGAACGAGGCTTGCTACCTAACCATCAAAATTGACAGTCTCCCGATTGTTGTTTGGAATATTGGGGGCATCATGTTGCTGGCGAGGAGGGCTAGTTGCTCGACGCTTATCCTGATTTGGTGATGGACTATAAATTATCTTGAAGATACTAGCAGATTGAGATGTTCCAGTCGCTCGAGAAGTATTATCTTTAGGCCGAGAAGTATCGATTAACTGAGAGACATCTCGAGGTCATGAGGCAGTAGGAGTTCGAGAGGTGTGACTATTCAAATGAGTGCAGCGTGTATTTGTAGTATGAGAATTTTTTGTAATATTGGACATTCATATAGATCGGGTTCGAGCTATTATAACCTATTTTATCAAAAAAGTTAGATTTAACATAATTTAATTTACTTAGTTACTAGTAATTTTAAATCATCCAATCATATCCTAATTAATTCTACTCCACTCTCATTAACTATTCTAAGCTTTAGGATCTTGAAGCCTAATTTGATAGCACTAAATCTATCACGCCCCGACTTGAGGTTTGAGCTAGCTGTATGACAGATAGTCACATCTTTTTAGGATTTAATCCCATCGGACATGCAAAGCCTGCCTCATTAACAATGTTCAAATTAACAATCATCCAAACAGGCAATGGTAAAAGCAAATTCACTAATCCATTTATTTAATAATAGAATTGTTCATCAAGACTGACAAGAAACAAAACAGAGTTCAACTAAAAATCCAAAATAGAATATAAATCAAGAAAATGATATCTAAATCCTAAGCTCCTTATTGATCGATTCCAATGCCTAAATGATCTTTTGGATCTATAACAAAAATACAATAAATATGGAATGAGCTTTATAGGCTTAGTAAATTATCATAATCTCTAATTCATAAAAATATATATAATTGAATGATTATTCATAAATCATAAGCCAATTAGATATGTTAGATCAATCATCACAAATGCATAATTGATTATAATATATTTTTGAAAATAATCAAGGATGACCATCCACACCCACTCTCCTAGCTCTTCTGACTACGGCCATGATCGACTCGTGGCTAGTTCTAAAAGAGATTAAATTTTGACTACATATACCGTTCAATGGTCATGTACTAGTGATTATCCCACTGGAGGCCTAGAAGAATACTAACTTTGATATCACATTAAAAAAAAGCTTCCTTAGTATGCGTCAGTGATCGTCCCGTCTGGCTAGGCTTAGAAGGAAACTAGCTCCCGATTACACATACCTTCCGCCGGTCATGTACCAATGATTGCCCTACTAGAGATCCGAAAAGAAATTAGATCCTAACTCATGTGATCATAGTTGAACTAGAAAGCATAACATCAACAAATAATATATTTTTAATAAAATTTGATACAATTTATTTTTTGGTATGCATGTTCATCATTTCATAAAGCACATAATATACTTATCTTGAGAAATGTACGCAATAATCAATCAATCTTTATAATAGATTATATTTGATAAAATATACTAGAGATAGAGATAACTTATCGAATATGATTCTACAAGTGATACGAGATTCAAACCCTAGATCTGGCATGCCTTTACCAACAAAAGTGATGAAGGCACTAGCAAAACAAGTTATTTATATAATTAACCTTTAATGCAAGAAAAAAATTAGAATGAGAAGAGAGATTTTTAGTCAAGTCTAGACCTGGGTCTGATTATAGTTTGATATGAGAATCTGGTTTGATTAACAAAGGATCGGTCAAGATTAAATTATTTATTTATTTATTTTATTTTCTTTCTTCTTTCACTTCTCTCTTATCTCTCTTCGCTCTTCTCTTCTCTCCTCTCTCTCTCTCTCTTCTCTTCTCTCTCTCCTCTCTCTTCACTCTTCTCTTCTCTCCTCTCTCTCTCATCTCTTCTCTTCTCTCTTCTCTCTCTCTCCTCTCTTCTCTTTCTCTCCCTCCTCCTTTCTCTTTCTTCTTTTTTTTCTTTTTCTATTTTTTTTTTTTTTGTTTGGCCGAACAAGATACTTCCAATAAGGGAGGCCAGGAAAAGGAAGGGGGGTGATGGTCTAATGCATGCACATAAGGAAAAAAAGGGCATTGAAATGCTATAACCGGTAGTGGCCAATGATGGTAGTTCGGCCACCAACAGGAAAATTGAAAGGAAAGAGAAAAGAATTGGGCTTCGTCCCTTATTGCCGTGACCACCACCCATGCCAAGGAAAAAAAGAGTAGGGAAGGGGAGAGCTTATCGATAAGGTGGTGATGACAGGGACGCAACCGACGACGATGGTTCTTAGCAGCTAAAAGAGGTCGAAAGGCTTCAAAAAAATTTTGGCTCGTAGGAGATTAGGAAAAAAAGGAAATGATTTTTGGTAGTGCGGGCTTAAATACGGTGGACCAAGGTTGCCGGAGGTGGAAAAGGAGAAAAGTGGAGAAGGCTCGATGGAGGTGGGATCGAAGGTTGGTGGAGGATTTAAAGGGGATGGCTTGGAAGAGATTAACCCGATGCAATGATGGATAAGTCCAGCCATTCACCGGTCCAATATCCTACATAGCCCTCTGGCCATTCATGTTCACTCACGATGATCTTTTCGATCATTCTAGCAATTTGACGGTCGATCAAGTAGGAAATATGATGTCCCTGTTTTGCTTGATTTTCTTTATTTTTTATTTTTTAAAATTTTGAACCAAAGTCAACAAGGCCTACCAACTTCAATAAAAAACGGGCCAGATGGGCGGGGCCTCACATCATCATTCCTGGCCACTTGGCAAGGGTGAGAGGTTTTAGTTTTGGTTGGGTCAGCCATTGAATGGTGGGATGACTTTAGATTACAGGATAGAGATTATTAACTCTTTCTACTTCCCCTAATAAAGAAAGAAAGGAAGGAAAAAAATGTAGCCAGTAGCCTCTATCTTATTTTGTTGTATGTCTGTGATATGAACATACGTACACTAGGGTTGCAATAGAGCTGGGTTGAATAAAGTAGCTAGAAGCTCAATGTCAACTCGATTCAAAATATTCAAATCCAAGTACAACTTGAGATTAATTGGACCTTAATATCCAAGCTCGAACTTGATTAAAAAATAATAATAATACTTGAGAATGACTCAAGTCAACTCAATTTGAATATTAACCGAGCAATACTATTAAGGCTAGTAATGGATTGGGCTTGCCCGATAGACTCTAGGCTAGCCCGACTATGGATCGAGCTTTAGGCTAATGGGATCTAGGGCTCGTGTTGGGGATAGAAAAGAGGAACATGGCGATGCTAATAAGCTTCGGTAAAGCCGGATTTTAAGGATGCTTCTCAAAAACATCGGTGGATCGTCGGAAAGACTATCTAGAAAGGTCTAATGAGCTACTGATGCTTTAAAACATCGTTAATATTTATTTTTTGTCGGCGATTTTCAAAAAAACGGGAGGTGATGGATTTTTCCCAACACGAGCCCCTAGCGTCAAAAAAATGGGTTGGCAATTCCTGTTTTACCATAGTGTGTAGGGGGATCTAAAAGTTATGTGGGCCCACTAATGGCCTCTCTCATGTGGAGAGCAATTGGGTGCTATAATATCGTAACGGTACAATCATTGTCCAATATATTTGGGGTTGCATGTTCTGCTCGGTCCATTTTTTTATAAATAATAAAAATTTTGAAGACCTTTCGTAAGTAATTTTTTTTTTTTCGCATTCATTACTTTCCTTTAATTGCATTTCTCTAACTTTAACGTCGAAATATCCTTAATGGGGTTGTCCTCGCCGAGGCCAATCCCGGCTAGAATATTTTTGCAAGTCACTTCAGTGACTACTTCAGCCAGTCAATACCTTCACCGCAGATTTTGCCATAACAGAATAAACAATGAATGTTTGAGAAAACTTACATCCTATTTTTGCTATTTATTTTTTTTGACATTTGCTGCATGAATTCTTTTCTAACTTTGGAAAAAAAAAAAAAGCCGAAGTTTTATGTTTGCTTTCAATACCCAGCTGGTGACCGTGGTTATTACGTATTTACGTGGTCGCGCTTCTCATACAGTGCACCATTGCGGTCTGTACTCTGACGTGGCACTTGTGGCCAAACAAACCTCCATGTGACCCAAAGCCGACCTGCATCAACTCGCCCATTGAAAGGGGAATGAAGCAATGGAGCGGCTTTTTGTGAAGTTTAAAGAATTTTCGTTCGACTGCAAGTTTGGATTTTTTTTCTTTTTTTTGTGAAGTTTAAAGAATTTTTCTTCGACTGAAAGTTTTGTAAAAATCATTTTTTTAAAAGAAAATATACTAGGTTTAGGATACATTTAGTTTGAAATGGATTGAAGTGAAGATTGCAATAGTTGCATCCTTAGATGTGTTTAATCTACGGTTAAAATTAAAATTAAAATTAAAATAAAATTAAATTTTTAAAAAATAAAATTTAATTGTAGAGAATTGTAATATTTTTATAATCAAACAGCTTCAATAAAAACCACTCATTTTTATGTTAGAATTTAATTTTTTCTAGCCAACAATGCCCTTAAACTCAAGGACCAAAATAAAGCTTGTTTTTATTTTGAAGCTTCTAAATAGGGCTAAAATCTGATGGAACATGAATAGGATACCAGTATATCTATATCCATATTTATTTTGTTTGACGAATATAAATACAGATACCAATATTAATTAAATACAACAATTCATATCTATATTTATTTTAAACGGATATGGATACTAATCGAACTAAAAATATGGATACAAATATGGATAAACATTAAAAATATTATTAAATTGAAGGTAAATTAAGTTAATATCATATTAATGTACTTAAATATTTTTTTAAAAAAATTAATAAATATTATATAAAATTAAAAAGAATTACAAGTATAATCAAATATTTAGATATAGATCGGATAGATATAGATAATTATTCATATTCATATTTTTTGTTAAATATGAATATAGATACTGTTGTACCCAACCGGTTTACCATCGAATCGGATCGCCACTCTTGCTAAGGTCTGGCCGGACCGCTCTTACGGACATCCGGGCGATCCTTTCCTGCTAAAGGTCCGACGGACGCTTTCCTTCGGAGGTCCGACCGACCCACGGAAGTCGAGGTTCGAACGACCCACTTTTGTTGAGGTCCGGCTAACTCGCTCTTGCTGAAGGTCCGACGGACGCTCTCCTTCGAAGGCCCGACCGACCCACTGAAGTCAAGGTCCAAACGACCCACTTCTGCTGAGGTCTGGCCGACCCACTCTTGCTGAAGGTCCGACGGACACTCTCCCTCGGAGGTCCGACCGACCCATCCCAATCGAGGTCCGACCGACCCACTCCAAGGATGGTTTGGTGATTCCAGAAGCCTCTTCCAGCTGGTACCATATTCTGTTATAACAGAACCCTGACACATTAGCACCACTACTCCACTATTCCCATGATGTTGCCCTATCTTGGCACCACGTGGCCACTTTCCAGATTCTCCTAAGGGCAGATCGGTCTTTCCTGGCCTCACCCCTAACGAATTTTGGCATTGTTCCGTGCCTATATAAGGTAAACCGGGGGACACATGGCGGTAAGCAAGCATAAATACTCTCTTCCTGCTCCATATGCTATCTCCATTCGATTCCTCCATTCTATTGCCTTCAAACTCCCGCTAACATAAGCATCGGAGTGTCCCCCGCCGGAACACCACCGGTCCTCGGGGATTTTGTTGCAGAACCAGGAGAGGAGCGCTCCAGCACAGCCGTCTGAGCCCGGTCCGGGAGAAGCTGCAGCAACAGATTGGCACTAGAGGAAGGGCTTCTCTTCTTTAAAAGGAGGAATCCACTCGCTAAGTCAAGCAATGGAAAAAGAAAGAGCCCATAACATTTCCACTAGGATAGGTCCCTCCTCGTCCAGGTCAGAGGCACCCCTTAGGGAGAATGACATTGTTGAGCCCACCATCACTCTGGGACTATAGCAGTTCCAAACGCTCCTGAACTGCATCGATACACTTATCACTGCAATTCAGCACCTCCAGGAGGCGGCTAACAACCGGCAGCAGCTGCCTGCTGCATCTTGCACCAATCGCCGACCTGCCGCTGAGGAAAGTCGATGGCAAGAAGTTCCTCAGCCCCATTCTCATGTTGTTCCGGAGCCTCGAAGGTCTCAAGGGGCCCGTGCTGACGGGAAGAGGATGAGGTCCGCCTCACCCTCCTCCGTCGACTCCGTCCTTGATGGCATTCGGCACCCTGCTGAAGTCCCAAGAGACTATACCAGCAAAATCCTGTGCTGAACTGGCCGATCATTAGAAGACCGAAGGGGGGCAGGCGTACAACTCCCGCCCGCCTTTTTCTGCCAAAATCTTGGGGGAGCCGATCCCCCGTCACTTTAAAATTCTACAGGTGGATCCCTATGATGTACCACCAACCCACTGAACCATCTGGGTACCTACAAGGCCCACATGATGGTACAAGGCACCTCCGACATCCTTCACTGCATCGCCTTCCCTGCCACTCTCAATAAGGCCGCTTAGATGTGGTTCTCCGCCACCGACTAAGTACGATACACTCTTTCCCTCAGCTTTAAAAACTTTTTCTTTTCCATTTCTGGACTTGCAGTCGGGCCCCGAGGAACACCGACTGCCTCTTCCTCATGCTGCAAAAAGAGGGAGAGACCCTCTGGGACTACATGGCCCGTTTCAACTCAGCGACCATGGAGATCCCGGATCTGAATGAAGATGTAGCTATGTCGACCTTCAAGAGAGGGCTGCGCTCATCCAGGCTCATATTTTTCCTGGACAAGAAATTTTCGACAAGCTATACCGAGCTGTTGGCCTGGGCGCAGAAGCACACCCTGGCAGAAGAGTAAGCGATGAGCCGATGTCAGGCCGAAGGGAGGTCGATTCCCAAGAAGTGGAGTGATAAGGCTCCCGAGATCCGACCTCCCAGCAATGGCAATAACTCGGCCCGACGGCGAAGCCCAAAGCCGAAGGACTTCCTCAGGAGGTTCGAAACCTATGCACCCCTCTCCCTTTCAAGAGAGAAGATCCTCCTGAAAATTAAGAACGAGACCTTCCTGCAAAGGCCTCGTCCGATGAGGGGCCCCTCTACATCCATAATCAGAGACAAGTATTGCCGGTTCCATCGGGACCATGGACACAACATCGAAGACTGTCTCCAACTGAAGGATGCATTTGAAGACCTCATCATGAGGGGTTACCTGCACAAATATGTTCGACCCCACGGGGATCGGGCCGAAGCTTCAACTGCTAGAGACCCTCCGGGGGAGACAGAGCTTCCCAATCAATGTCCGATGGACGGGAATGTGGGCATGCTGCACCACCGATTCGACTAGAGATATGATGAAGACCAAGACAGTGCGAAAAGGTCTAGAGGTTCCAATGTAATTACCTTCTCCGATGAAGACCTCCTGGAATCCCATATTTTTGAGAACGACCCTATAGTTGTGTCGGCAGTGATTGCCAACTATGATGTAAAGTGGATCCTTATTGATAATGGAAGCTCTACGGAAGTATTGTTATATGATGCCTTTGTCAGAATGAACCTGTCCAGGTCAAAACTGCAAGAATTTCCCATGCCGCTGACGGGCTTTGGGGGAAACTCTATCGGAGTTGAGGGAGAGATAACTCTACTGTGACCATCAGAACGGAGCCTTTTTAGAAGACTCTCCTCATCAACTTTGTGGTCGTACGTACGACCTCGGCTTATAATGCTATTTTGGGCCGACCAGCCCTCAACAAGTTTCGGGCCATCGTCTCTACCTACCATCTGCTGGCAAAGTTTTTGACTCGGAATGGGATCGGAGTTATGAGGGGAGATCGCAAGATGGCCAAACAGTGCCTAACTATTCAAGACCGGTAGTCGGATGGTCATTCTACTTTGGAACAACTTTATCCTAGGGCCGAAGCCGACAGCCACGGCCAACCAGTCGAGAAGATCTTATTTGTCCCCCTTTGGGAGGACGATCCCACCAGGGTCCTCCAAATTGAAAGCACTCTTAGTGAGGAGGTCAAGTTGGAGCTTATCGACTTCTTAAGGAATAACGTCAACGTCTTTGCTTGGTCGGCGTCGGACATGCCAGGCATTCCGTCGGACGTCATCACTCACCAGCTTAAGGTGGATCCGACCTACAAGCCTGTCCGACAGAAAAAGAGGAGCTTCGCTCCTGAAATACAAAGGACTATTGATGAGGAGGTCAAGAAGCTCTCTAACGCTGGCTTCATCAGAGAAGCCTAATACACCGACTGGCTAGCAAATATTGTAATGGTGAAGAAGACTAATGGGAAATGGAGGATTTGTGTGGACTACATCGACCTCAACAAGGCCTGTCCGAAGGACAGCTTTTCCTTGCTAAAGATCGATCAACTGGGGGATGCCACGGCCGGCCATCAGCTTTTGAGCTTCATGGATGCCTTCTCCGGCTACAACCAGATCAGGATGCACTCGGAGGATGAGAAGAAGATGGCCTTTGTCACTGACAAAGGGCTGTACTGCTATAAGATGATGTCCTTCGGCTTGAAGAATGCTGGTGCCACTTTTCAAAGACTGATCAACCGGGTCTTCGAAGGACAGCTTGGAATAAATATGGAGGCGTATGTTGATGATATAATAGTCAAGAGTCTCCACAAAGCCGACCATATTAAAGACTTGTAGGAGTCTTTTAATGTACTGAGACATCATCGGATGAAGCTGAATCCTGCCAAGTGCACTTTTGAAGTGACTTCCGGAAAGTTCCTCGGCTTCTTGGTCACACAAAGAGGAATTGAGATCAACCCCGACAAGATCAAAGCTATTATTGACATGGGGCATCTGACCAACAAGAAACAAGTACAAGAACTTACAGGCCGAATAGCCTCTCTCAGACGCTTCATCTCCCGGTCGGCTGAGAAGTTTTTACCATTCTTCAAGACCTTGCACCGGTCGGACCGCTTCCATTGGACCGATGAGTGTCGGTCGGCTTTTGAAACTTTAAAAGATTATCTAAAGAACCCTCCATTGTTGGCCAAGCTGATGGAGGGAGAGCCCTTATACTTGTACTTGTCGGCGTCGGACAAGGCGGTGAGCTCCGTCCTCGTTCGAGTGGGAGAAGGTGGTCAGCAGAGACATGTTTATTACATTAGTAAAGTTCTCCATGACGCCGAAACAAGGTACCCTAAGATGCAAAAGCTTGTATATTCCTTGGTCATAGCAGCCAAGCGACTCCGACCCTACTTCCAGGCGCATCCGATCGTCGTGCTGTCCGACTAACCCCTTAAGGCGATCCTCCGAAGCCCAGACACTTTCGGTTGGCTTGTCAAGTGGGCTGTTAAGCTTGGCGAGTTCAACATATCTTTCCAACCCCGATCGGCCATGAAAGCCCAGGTAATTGCTGACTTCATTGTAGAGTGTACTTGGAAACAGGAAGTTCCCTCACAAATGGCCAGCGTACTTGAAACTGACACTATTGAAGAAGCAGAGCCCGCTTGGACCCTTCATGTGGACGGAGCATCCAACCTTGCAGGCTGCGGGGCAGGCCTGATCCTAGCCCATCCCGATGGACAAAGCTTGGATTATGCTTTACACTTCTCATTTCAGGTGTCAAACAACCAAGCAGAATATGAAGCCCTTCTTGCAGGACTAAGAATAGCCAATGAATTAGGCATCAGCCGAATCAGGGCCTTCTCCAACTTTCAACTGGTGGTAAATCAGGTGAAGGGCGAATTCGAGACGAGAGATCCGACCCTGGCCAAGTACTTGAGCAAGGTACAAAGAAGCCTTACAGTTGGCTACAGCTGTTACCAACACCTCTGACCGAACCTTTGTGGAGTATCTGTAGTGACCAAGCATTGCTGAAGGGCCGACCGAAGTCCATCAAGTCGAACAAGAAGCCTCTTGGATGGACCCAATTCTCAGATTCCTTATCGAAGGGACACTACCGGAAGATCCGACCGAAGCCAAGTATGTACGCTGGATGGCTTCAAAGTATGTTGTCTTCGACGGCACCCTTTACAAGCGATCATTCTCACAGCCACTACTGAAGTGCTTGGGGCCGACTGACGCAGACTATGCACTCTGAGAAGTGCCTAAGGGCATCTGCGGTGACCACCTGGGAGGAAGATCTCTGGCTTACAAGATTATCCGACAGGGATACTATTGGCCTACAATTCAGAAGGGCGCGTCGGACTTCGTCAGAAAGTGCGACACGTGTCAAAGTTACTCTAATATCCAAAGGAGGCCGGCCAGTCAGCTGGTTCCACTCACTACACCTTGGTCATTCGCACAGTGGGGGATGGATATCCTGGGACCCTTCGTCCCGGCATCCGGCCAGTAGAAATTTCTTATTGTAACCATTGATTACTTCACCAAGTGGGTGAAGGCCGAACCACCGGCACATATTATAGAAGCCAAAGCAGAGAACTTTGTCTGGAGCTACATCATCTTCCGATTCGGCATTCCACAGACAATCATCACCGACAATGGAAGGCAGTTCGACAATCCTAAGTTCTGAGACTTCTGCCAGCAATATCATATCTCCCATCGGCTAATGTCAGTTGGCCATCCTCAGTCCAATGGAGAAGCCAAAGTTAGCAATTGGACGATTATACACGGACTGAAGACTTGACTGAATGATGCCAAAGGACTTTGGACAGAAGACTTCACTCGGTGCTCTAAGCTTATCGGACGACCTCTCGAACGGCGACTGGGGAGACTCCATTTAATCTGACATATGGAAGCGAAGCAGTCATACCTGAAGTCTCCTTACAATCCCTACGGATTGATCACTCCGCCGAACCGACCAACTCAGAGCAAAGAAGGGCTGACCTAGATCTGCTTGAAGAAACCAGGCTCCAGGCAGGCTTGAACCTTCTAAGTCGGAGATCTGGTTTTGTGAATGACAGAAATATCAAGACCGATCGAGCAAGGAAAACTCTCCCCAATTGGGAAGGCCTTTATCGTGTCGTTGAAGTAATCCAAGCCAGAACTTATCGACTCGAGCATTTGGACAAGCGGCAAGTGTGCGCCCGTGGAATGTAAACAACCTTCGCAAGTATTATCAATAAAGGCCACAACTTCTTCTATGAGCATTTCCGAAAGTCCGACTCTGATCGGCAAAGGCTCTAGGGCAGCCCACTTTCGAAAGTCCGACTCCGGTCGGCAGAGGCTCTAGGGTAGCCCACTTTCGAAAGTCCGATTCTGATCGATAGAGGCTCTAGGGCAGTCCACTTCCGAAAGTCCGACTTCGGTCGGTAGAGGCTCTAGGGTAGCCCACTTCTGAAAGTCCGACTCCGGTCAGCAGAGGCTCTAGGGCAGCCCATTTCTGAAAGTCCGACTCCGGTCGGCAGAGGCTCTAGGGCAGCCCACTTCCGAAAGTTCGACTCCAGTCAGTAGAGGCTCTAGCGTAGCCCACTTCTGAAAGTCCGACTCCGGTTGGCAGAGGCTCTAGGGCAGTCCATTACTGAAAGTCCGACTCCGGTCGGTAGAGGCTCTAGGGCAGCCCACTTCAGAAAGTCCGACTCCGGTTGGCAGAGGCTCTAGGGCAGCCACTTTCGAAAGTTCGACTTCGGTTGGCAGAGGCTCTAGGGCAGCCCACTTTCGAAAGTTCGACTTCGGTCGACAACAGCTTCAAATCGATCCATATGGAGATCCGACCTCGCACTCCGACGGGCCGACGACCAACACTTGGAAAAATCTCTAAGTGCCTGGGTTCGAACTGAGCCACTGTCCAGCGGCTGCTTCGGAGGCTTTGCGTTCGGACGAGCCGACAAACCCACACTTAGAAAAATCTCTAAGCATCTGGGTTCAGACTGAGCCATTATCCGATGGCTACTTCGGAGGTCTTGCATTCGGACAGACCGACGGACCAACACTTAGAAAAATCTCTAAGCATCTGGGTTCAGACTGAGCCACTGCTTGGCAGCTACTTCGGAGGTCTTGCATTTGGATGAGCTGACGGACCCACACTTAGAATGATTTCTATGGCTTTGGGTTCGGACTGAGCCACTGTCTGGCGAATACTTTGGAGGTCTTGCATTCGGACGGGCCGACAGACCAACACTTTGAAAAACCTTTAAGCATTTGGGTTCGGACCGAGCCACTGCCCGGCAGCTACTTCGGAGGTCTTGCATTCGGACGAGCCGATGGACCCACACTTAGAAAGATTTCTAAGGCTTTGGATTCTGACAGAGCCACTATTCAGCATCTATTCCTGAAGACCTACGATCCTATCAAGCCGACCGTCAATACTTAGAAAAATTCTTTGAAAGAAAGAGTTGGTCAATCCGACCGACCCAACACACACAGACATAAACAGAAGATGTGACAGAAAAGAGTTCTTCTATTTTATTGCAAAACAGGTTTCTTACAAAATGTAGGTCAGACGTTTACAAACATCCTAGGTCTGGCCCACGGGAGATACAGATGTGACTTCGGCTCCGGCCCCCTTGGTCACCCTCGAAGCTCCGACTGGGATGTCCGCCGCTCCCGTATCGACTTCAACCTGGGCATCAACTCCGGCCTCCCCTGTGTCGGCTTTAGTCTGGGGTTCGACCCCTCCGTTGGTCGGGCCCACCTCTTTTACGCCCTCCCCTTCTGTCTGTCTCGGCAGCTGTAGGAAGGCAATATCCAGCTCGGGAAAGGCGTCGCTGACCTTCGCCAAGCAATATTCATAGCCGATGTCGTAGCCGACCACTCCAGTCTCATCCATTTCCTCCTTGAAGTCGTCGGAGGCTTTATATTTCTTGACGGCCTCGTCGGCTACTTCATCCTTCTGTACTTTGGCCTCCTTGAACAGGGTCATGTACTTCCCTGCCATGGCCTACTGCTCCCGCCAGTGCTTCTCGTGGTCGACCTCCCATGTCTCCTCCTCCTCAAGCCTACGGGCGAGGGAGCTCAACTTCTTCTTTCCTTTCCTCAAACTGGCCTCCTGATCTGCCAGCCAGGCCTACAGGTCCTTCGCCTGCTTCTTATAAGCCGCAAACTCTACCTGACTGGCAGATAGCTCCTCTCTGGCGATCTTCAATGCCGCCTCGGCTATCTCTCGCGCCTTCTCGGCTCCTTCGGCCCTCTTGGCTGAGTGCTCTTTCAAGTAGAGTAACTCGCCTAGACCGTCGTCCATCAGTGAGATATCATGAAGGAGCTGCAAACAAAAGATAATGTCAGTCAGACACAAGAAAACAAAGAGGAAAATAGACTCAAGAGTGATGTACTTACCTCCGTTAAGTTACGGTACGAGCTCCTGGCAGCATCATTCATGGTCCGCCGACTCGACTCATTCCAGTCAGCGTCCGTGATATCCTCTTGAGCAGGTCCTTGGCCTGCTCAGAGTTGTTGAGAGCGCGCCAGTGTTGGGGTACTTCGCTACCGCTTCGGTCGACTTCCCCTCTGTCAGCTACCCCTCCATCGGCTACCTTTTCCCCTCCGACTGTCGGGGAATCTCCTCGATTAGGTCGATGAGGGGCGAGGTCGGGGCTGTCTCTGTGTCGGTCGGCCCTGACGGGTCCTCTCCCGTCCGGGCGATCGACTGCCCGACTGAAGATGAATGCTCTGGTGCCCTTGCCACTCGGCGCTTCGACAGCGGTACATTATCATCGGACTCTACGGAGATGATGGTGGTAGTCTGCTCCTTCGTCCACGGCTTCTTCGGCCTCTCGGTCGTCGGCTTTGCAATCCGAATGCCCCTCTTCTTGGCTGCCCATGCTACGATCATTGCTTGGTCTGGCTTTATTTTTCCACCTACCAGAGAACAAACTAAAGTTAGTAACAGAAAGATGGATCTGACCAAAGAAACAGAAGACCTACGACGATGGCCTCTACTCTACCCAGGTACTGATGCTGGCTGACTCCAACCGAATGGAGGTTATCCTCCCGGAGTAGGTCGAACACAAAGGTGGGGTCGTCCACGTCCATCTTATTAAAGTCAGCCTCGTCGGCCCTCAACACTTTTCTCCCGTCAACGGCTTTCGGCCTCGGCTCCCTCCACGCTAGCTTGAAGCCCCAAGACTCTAAGCTATCTATGAAGAAGAAACGTGACTTCCACCCGTGGATAGCTGTTGGAAGCCCCCTCAAAATCTTCTGACCAGGGCGGGGACTGAACATCCACCACTCCTGGCTTCGGAAATCTTTTTTCAGAAGGAAGAAGTTCATGAAGAGAGAGACCCTCGGCTCGACTTCGGCCCTCTGACAGAAGACCATGAAACAGCTGATCACCCGAATACTATTCGGGGTCAGCTGCGTGGGTGTTACTCTATAGGAGTTGAAGATTTGGACGAAGAAATTGGAAAGAGGAAACCGAAGGCCGGCCTTAAGATGGTCTTCGTATACCGGAAGGGCTCCTAAGTTCAATGGACCGTTCACTCTTCCCTCCCGGTTCAGAATGGTCAGATGCAGGGTAGAGGGGATATTGAATATAACCCTAAGATTCTCTACCCTCTCCCGGGTCATTTATGATGGGATGTTACTGGGACCTGGTTCCCTATGATCAGAGCTCTAGCTGCCGGAGGCCATTTTAATGGAAGTTGCTGAAGAAGGAAAGGACGGGCGGGAAACTGACCTGGTGTTTTGGTTTCCTAATGGAGCGAGAGCAGCGAGGGAAGGGGTTTTTTTCTCCTCAAGTGCAAATACAGTGGAAGACTCCCTCCAGGCCTCCTCCCCCTCTTTATAGATATTGAGGGACCGCTTCCCAGCGCCCCTCGAGCACCGCGATCCACCGTCAGACGACATGACTTCCCGATCCAACGGGGAAGCCGATAGGACGTGGCGGATCGCGTCTAACCGCGATCCGTGTGATCACCAACCAGCGATGGATGAGCCGCTCCGGACACTGCGCCAACCGTTCAGATCTCGCCACGTCGTCCATGTCGCATCATAAACCCGACGGACGAGGCGTATCAAGCTGGCAGCCCATCATTACGCCTCACCAGCATTAGCTACTCCTCCCACGACCTCCAATGCGATGCTGATACTTGTCCCGGGGGCAGAATTTTGGAGTGGAAGACGGCCGGTGGCAATATGCCGGATCAGATTCGCAATCATCTCAAGGATTGGCGTATTAAATGCGAATGATGTTCTTGTCCTTCGAAGCTGCAGAACCTCTCGAAGGCCAAGAGCAAGGGGACAACTGTTATACCCAACCAGCTTACCATCGAACCGGACCGCCACTTTTGCTAAGGTTCGACGGACGCTTTCCTTTGGAGGTCGAACGACCCACAGAAGTCAAGTTTCGAATGACCCACTTCTGCTGAGGTCCGGTCGACCCTCTCCTGCTAAAGATCCGACGGATGCTTTCCTTCGAAGGTCCGACCGACCCACGGAAGTCGAGGTCCGAACGACCCACTTCTGCTGAGGTCCGGTTGACCCGCTCTTGTTGAAGGTTCGACGGACGCTCTCCTTCGGAGGCCTGACCGACCCACTGATGTCGAGGTCCGAACGACGTACTTCTGCTGAGGTCTGGCCGACCCGCTCTTGCTGAAGGTCTGACTGACACTCTCCCTCGGAGGTCCGATCGACCCACCCCAGTCGAGATCCGATCGACCCACTCCAAGGATGGTTCGGTGATTCTAGAAGCCTGTTCCAACTGGTATCAGAATTCTGTTACAACAGAACCCGGACACATCAGCACCACTACTCTACTACTCCCACGATATTGTCCTATCTTGGTGCCACATGGTCACTCTCCAGATTCTCTAGGGACAGATCGATCTTTCCTGGCCTCACCCCTAACGAATTTTGGCACTGTTCCGTGCTTATATAAGATAAACCGTTGGACACAAGGCGGTAAGCAAGCACAAGTACTTTCTTCCTGCTCTATATGTTATCTCCATTCGATTCCTCCATTCTGTTGCCCTCAAACTCCTGTTAACTTAAGTATCAGAGTGTCCCCCGCCGGAACACTACCGGTTCTTGGGACTTTGTTATGGGAACCCGAGAGAGAGCGCTCCAGCACAGCCATCTAAGTCCGATCCAGAAGAAGCTGCAGTAACATATACAAATATTAATCAAATATTTAATTTTTATTTATATCTAAATATTTTTAAATATAAAATTAGATCTAATCGATATCATTTTCATCCCTGCTCCCAAACCGTATACTTTATCCATCAGCTCCAGTCCACCTCACCAGTTCATAGCAAATCGCATGGTATTTATCTCCCGAGGCACGGCTCACCGGGTCATCATATTCCAACCCATGCCGTTGGGTACCCATCCGCCCCTGGAAATATAGGGTCTCAGTGGGCAGTGGGATAAACCGCTTCCTTCTTTCGAATCTTTCTGAGAGTAAAAGCTTCTGTCCTTTGCGGTGGCTGGCGACCAAGCCGCCCACGAGGCCTATGAGCAACTCTGTTGTGTGGTCCACATCAGGGTGCAAGGTTTATGGGCAACCATTCGTTGTGTTGTCCACGTAAGGGTGCATCCTTATAAATACCACGCACGGTACGAATATAATAAATAAATTATATTTGTTTAAATTTATTTTATACTTAAATTTATCTAATAAAAATTAAATATAAATAAATAACTATCTAATTCCAATCCAAATATTTGATTCTATCTATAATCATATTTAAATTTATATAATATTTACTATTTTTTTAAAAATATAATTATATAATTATATAATTAATTTAATAATATTTTAAATTTTATAATTATAAATTATAATTATTTAATTTATATCATATTTAAATTCATATTTTTCTATCTAATTTATATTTATTTAAAATAAATATAAATTTAGACTTCTGTATCCAACTTTTAAATATAGATTTAAAATAAATAATTAAATTTTTGATGAAATAAATATAAATATAAATCTTTTAGTACCTCATCCCTATTTGATCAGATTTAATACAATCACACCGAAGAAGGAAAAAAAAAAAGCGCAATAACCATACAGTCTTCACCTGAAAGGAGGCTGCACGATTTAAAAGTTCGCAGGGTGCCTACCAGATGACAAAAGCCACCGAGGCACGAAAACGTGAGTCGGTTATTACACCAGCAAAGCATGGCATCTCTTCAACTTAAGCTATCATGCAAAACGCTTGGTGTTGTACCAAAAATAGAAAAAAAACAAAAAAAACGCTTGGTGATGGCAACAAGATTGTACAAAACAAAGCTAATTTTTGATCAACTTGATATAAACCAGAGGATTTTTAGATACAATCATCGTGATTTTAGCTGATGTAATGCAAAGGGTACGACACTTCAACTATTCCATTAGTTTGCTAAGTAAAAAGCTTAATGACCTTACCTGAAGGTGGATAATAACTTTTAAGGATGAATTTTCACATGTCATCCTTTTTAGCTTGAGATGCATTAAACTGCTGGAGATTTGTGATTTGAAATTAGTTCATTCACGATGAACCTTAAGATTCATGCATGACTAGTTATTGACTCTGTATGAGCAAATGACAACAGCTTTTTTTGTATCATTTATCATCAAGAATTTTAGAGCCAGTTCGATGCAATATAAGGGCTGGGATTACTGACTTATTCCATCGTCATACCTGGATATATTGCAAAGTAGCATTTTGATCCCTAGATCTACCTGTCACTAAAAATTTGGTCAAATCGGGGTTAAAAGGGTATTGGTGGTTCCTTAGATCCCTTGGAATTGGATTATCCCCAGACCGTGTCCCCTCTTAATTTATTGAATGACCAGAACACCCCTTAATTAATAAAAAGTGGTCCCAGAAACAGGGCAATTTTGACTTCTCGCGCAAATTGCTTATAGCCATGCTGGGATATAATTTAATTATGCTATGGGTATAAAGTGTTTATTCAAGAAAAAAAAAAAAAATCTCACCCCACCTTATCAGAGTTTATTCTAGGATTAAATATTTGTATCAATAATAACTAATAACCATGATTTAACAACAAATTCCCTATCTCGCTTCCAAACAAAAATCATAGGAGACGGGTACTATAAAATATTATATGAGACAGGCATCATAATTTGCCATATTTTTTTAACATTAATTTTAAAAGATAAATTTAAAAATCAAACATCTTTTCTACTAATAGAGTTATTAGTTTCATAATTATAATATTTTTTCTTCTTTGTTTTCAATACATATCTTTTACCGTTATATAGTATATATATCAGTAAGTCATATATTATATCATTTGATAATACCTTGTGTATTAATGAGCATCATATATTAGAATGTGTATCGATTTATCTAACCATGCATATTGGGATGTTGAATGAATATTTACCAGGTATATATCAAATGATCATATACTATATACTAATGAATATTAAGCTCAAAAACCAATGTATTAATTTATCTATAGGTTTGCATTAAATCGTTACTGGATATATTTTAAAAAAACTTACAATATGTATCAGTAAGCCATCAAATATATATCATTTGGTCATATACTATGTACCGGTGAGTATCATATTTTAGAAACTATATATTCATTTTTTTAGAGGTGTGTATTGGAATAAGACTAGCAAGTTGATCCGACCCATTAAGTACCAGACCTGATCCGACCAGAATGGGATGGGTTTTATCGGACCTGATTAAAATGCATGGCAAGTATGGGATATAAAAAAATCCAAAATAGGTTTAGGTCAGGTACGGATAATATTAGGCCTCGTCCTGAACTCGATCCAATTAACTTTTATTTAAAGCCCAACACGATCCTAGCCAACATCTAAGCTTTCCACTTCGACACTCTCCTTTTCTACTTCTCTCGCTGCTTTTCCTCTTCCCTCTAAGCTTTTCTTTTCGTCGCCCTCACCCAAAATCGTAGCCACTGTCTAAGCTTCCTATTCGGCCCTCCCATCCAATTTTTTGAAACTCATGTGGACAAAAACAGAAAAAAACAAAAGAAAAATCAAATGAAAGTTAAAGAAAGGTAAAATCTTTTTTCATTATTATTTTTGCTTATTTTCTTTCGTTTCATTCTTTTTGGAAGATTTATGGGAAAGGAGGGCATCTAAGGGAGATCAGAGTGGATTCAATCATTTTTTTCTCTTTTTGCTTCATTTTCTTTTGTTTCATTCTAGAAGATCAGCAGGGAAGAGAGAATTTAAGAGATTGAAGAGATTTTTAGATTTGGTGAAATTTTTCTAGAAAGTCTTAGGTTCCAGGTGGAATGAGTTGAAGCAACCGGGCATACCCGACCTAACCAAACCTATCTAAGCTTTTTGTTTTAACCGACCCAATCTGACTTGACCTGAGACGACTATAAGGTGAGTACAGATATGGAAATTTTCTTGACTGGACGGGTACGAGTTTTGGATGACCCAACCCAAACTCGATCTATTGCCATCCCTATATTGGAATGCCAAATAAATATTTTTCTAGGTGTGTATCTGAAAGGAAAACTAGTAGCGAGCATGCTTTGTATTTTAAAACTTTTTCAAAATAACATGCAGCGGAAGCATGATAAAATGATTAACATTTAATCTAAGCATGCTTTAAAACTTTTCTATGCTACTTGTCCCAAGATCTTGCATGAATGATTAATATAAACAGTGAAATCATGAATTCATGCTATGAACATTTCAGAGCAACATATCTATATATGTAAAACCATACCTTGTATGAAATGGAGACGCTCTTCGCTGTGAAAGATCCAGGAGCAGGAGGAAGAACTCTGCTTAGCCGCACACGTGTCCGGCCTCTACAGGTGGTTCACACCAGGGCTCTTTCAAAATCTACTTCCACTCCAAGTGCTAGCTTGTTGTGGAACGATTTGATCGGGACTCCTTTTCTTCTTTCGATGCCGGACTCTCCGAATGAATGAAGAAGCTCAAGAGGTGGAGAATGAGTGGTTGAAACCCTTCCCAAACACTCAATCCTAAGACCTAGATCTCTAGGTACAAAAATGCACACTTTTCTCCAAAAACCTCACACCTAAAAACTAGAACTTTTTCTTAGTTTCTTCCTTTCTTCCCTTTGATTTTTCCAGCATTTATTTGCTGAATTTTTCCTTATTTTCGTCCTCCCATTTCAGCCCCTTAAGTAGATGGAGAGGGAGAGGGAGAGTGGGGAGTTATAGGTGTGGTAATGGGTAGTTATGGGGAGTTATGGTCATGGAAGTTACATAACTCCCAAAAATGAATTTAAACTTATTTAAATTCAGATTAAATGTATTAATTGATTTTAATTCATAACTAAAATCAATTGGGTCAAGTGTGCATACATTGGGTTCAACCCGATTGGACCCAAAACCATTTTGAACCAAATCCTATTTGATTCGTTCCAGATTTTTATAGCTCAATCAAATTGGGCTATCAAGTAATCACATTACTTAATTCACCTCCATGCATCACCAACTATTAGTGAAAAATTCATGTCACAACTTTTTGTGACATCAAGTGTCTACACTTGCGAAATTAACAAGTGTCGACACTTACACAAGTGTCGACACTTTCAAGAATATCAAGTGTTGACACTTGGATAAAGAAAAACCCTTTTTTCTCTGTGAGTCCACGAACGATTCCCAATCGTTCTCCGATCACTAGATCAAGTAGAAACCCCTATGGTGTGTGACCCCATAGGTTCGAACACTAAGCCGGTAGCACTGGAACATTTCCAATACCAGTCAAAGTCGCCATCTAGCAATGACACCCGACATCGGATAGGTCGAAGTTGCAGAGCAACAATCAAGAACCAGGAGATATGGAAACCTTGTAATTAATCCCTTTGACCTCAATGCTCAGGAAGACTTAGGGTTTAACTGCCCAACCCATAAAGTCCATCAACAATGTGTCTCAATCTCACAAGTCCTGTAACACTTTACAGTGACTACCCTGGCCAAGGTTTTGCTAAATTGAAACACAGTAAGATATCTGCTCCAAACACTTTGGAGGGGTCAATCCCATCTTGATCCGATCACCGCTACACGAGTACTTAACTGTACCCAGAAACCTTCCATCCCTGGATTAGAAATCCAGATAGTCCAGTACCAAAGTACAGTGAGTTGCTCGCAAGCTACCATGACGATCTCATGTCTAAGGGATAACTACGTCCATATCAAAACTCTAGGCAGAAAAAGTACAGACGGGTCACGTTCGATGAAATGTCAAACACAACATCTGCATGCCATACCAGTGTCTCTACACTCCTTGGTTAAGAGGACAACCAACGACTATGGCACACAACGACCTATACTTGATATACTATCATCCTGAAATAAGTGTATCATTTGGTCGCGAACATTTTTAGGACTATATGATATATCCTCTCTATATCACATACAAATAGTCCTAAGGACTTCATCACTGAAGAACTCATTACAGAAAGATGAAATAGTGATGAACTGCCAGAATAAACATTTTATTCAATAATTTAATTCATATATAATTACATCAAATGTACAACTGTTTACAGTAGAAATTGGCTTTGGGACACATTTCCCAACAACTCCCACTTGGACTAAAGCCAATCAGAACAGTATCGTATACCCATCTTCCATTTACAATTATTGAGTTCTTGAATTCCAACGGCTTTAGTAAAGGGGTCAGCCAGGTTCTCCTTTCCGTCAATCTTCAGAAGGTCGATATCACCTCGTTCCACGATTTCTCGCACAAGATGAAATCGGCGCAGAATATGCTTGGTACGCTGATGGGACTTCGGCTCTTTGGCTTGAGCAATGGCTCCAGTGCTGTCACAGTACACTGGAACAGGACCATCCAGGGAAGGTGCCACTCCCAGCTCGCCAAGAAATTTTCGCAACCAAACAGCTTCCTTTGCTGCATCAGATGCTGCAATATATTCCGCTTCGCATACAGAGTCTGCTACAGTGTGCTGCTTGGAACTCTTCCAGCAGATAGCTCCACCATTCAGGGTAAAAACAAAACCAGATACACTCTTGCTATCATCCCTATCTGACTGGAAACTGGAGTCAGTATACCCCACAAGTTTCAAGTCAGGTCCTCCAAAAAGAAGCCACTGGTCCTTGGTATTTCGCAAATACTTCAGGATGGTCTTTGCAACCTTCCAGTGTGCTTCACCTGGGTCAGACTGGTATCGACTCACTATTCCTAATGAGTATGCCACGTCTGGTCTAGTACATGTCATGGCGTACATGATGGACCCTACTACCGAAGCATAAGGAATCCTACTCATACGCTCTCTTTCCTCAGGAGTTGTCGGACAATCCTTCTTGGAAAGAGAAATTCCATGGCCTATCGGAAGATAGCCTTTCTTGGAATTCTCCATGCTGAACCTTTTCGGCACGGTATCAATGTACGTAGACTGGGATAAACCCAGAAGCTTCCTTGATCTATCCCTATAGATCTTCATACCTAGTATGAAAGAAGCTTCACCCAAGTCTTTCATAGAAAACTGGGATGACAACCAGACTTTTATTCCCTGTAATGCAGGGATGTCATTCCCGATTAAGAGAATGTCATCCACATACAGTACAAGAAATACAACTACAGAACCATTTGCCCACTTATATATGCAGGGTTCTTCTTTGTTCCTAACAAAACCATACGTCTTGACACACTTATCAAAATGCATGTTCCAACTCCGAGATGCCTGCTTTAGTCCATAGATGGACCTACTAAGCTTACATACCTTAGATTCATCTGTGGATGTGAACCCTTCAGGTTGCATCATATACACCTCCTCATCTAGCTCACCATTCAGGAAAGCTGTTCGGACATCCATTTGCCAGATTTCATAATCCAGATATGCAGCTAAGGCAAGCATAATCCGAATAGACTTGAGCATTGCCACAGGGGAAAACGTCTCGTCATAGTCAATACCATAACGTTGACGATAACCCTTGGCAACCAGACGGGCTTTATAGGTCTCTACCTGCCCATCTGCGCCCCGTTTCCTTTTGAAGACCCATTTGCACCCAATGGGTTTTACCCCTTCAGGTGGATCAACCAAAGTCCACACTTTGTTGATTTCCATGGACTCCATTTCAGATTTCATGGCTCCCAGCCACAACTCAGAATCAGACCTCTGCATCGCATCCATATAGGTGATTGGATCCTCGTTGTTCTCATCGAGCTCAACGGGATCACCGTCTCGGACCAGAAAACCATAGTATCTGTCCGGTTGATGCGGTACTCTACCAGATCTCCTTAATGACTGGTCAATAGGCTCAAGGTTTGATCTTATCATAACGGGTTCTGTAGCAATCCTTGAGTGATTTGGTTCTTCTATCTGTTGAACTTCAGTAAGCTCAACATTGGCAGCTTGAGCACCTTCAGTAAGGTACTCCCTTTCCAAAAAGGTAGCTCTAAGACTGACGAACAATTTTTGTTCCCCAGGCATATAGAAGAAATAACCCTTAGACTCTTTAGGATACCCAACAAAGAGGCACCTGTCAGACCTAGGTCCAAGTTTATCTGTTTCCAAACGCTTGACATAAGCCGGACATCCCCAAACCCGAAGGTGTGATAGACTCGGCTTACGCCCATTCCATATTTCATATGGAGTTTTATTAACAGACTTACTCGGAACTCTATTCAGAAGATAGCATGCTGACTCCAAAGCATACCCCCAAAAGGAAGTTGACAGAGTTGCAAATCCCATCATGGATCTGACCATGTCTAACAGAGTCCGATTCCTCCTTTCAGACACACCATTTAACTGAGGCGTCCCAGGAGGTGTCCATTGAGAGAGAATCCCATTCTCTTCAAGATAAGTCAGAAACTCCCCAGAAAGATATTCTCCACCTCGATCTGATCGAAGGATTTTAATAAGCTTCCCGGTTTGTTTTTCAACTTCATTACGATACCGTTTGAACATCTCAAACGATTCAGATTTATGTCTCATCAAAAAGACATAACCGTACCTTGAGAGGTCGTCCGTAAATGTAATAAAATATTTATACCCACCTTGGCATCGACATTCATTGGTCCACATACATCAGTATGTACTAGACACAAAATGTCATCGGCTCGTACACCTTTTCCAGTAAAAGGTGACTTGGTCATCTTACCAAGTAAACAAGATTCACAAGTTGGCAGTGATTCACAATCACTAACGTTTAGGAGACCTTCTCCCACTAACCTGTTGATTCTATTCTTGTTTATATGACCTAGCCTACAATGCCAGAGATAAGCATCATTGACATTATCTAATCTAGGGCGTTTGCAAGAAATGTACATTACACCAATAGGCTGTGATAAAACATAAATGCCATTCTTAATATGTCCAGTCATAACCACAATATCATTCATAATGACTTTGCAAAAATCACTCTTGATTAATAGTTCATAACCATTACTGGCCAACTGGCCTACAGAGATAATATTTACAAGGAATGATGGACAATAGTGACAATCACTAAGAACAACTTTACAAGACTCGAAAAATAGATTGACAATTCCCAATGCCAGGACTGGAGCTTGACTTCGTTTCCCACATTCAGAAATCTCTCCCCATTCTCGAATCTTCTACTAACTTGTAGTCCCTGCAACGTATTGCAAATATGATAAGGACTACCAGTATCTAATATCCATTAGTAGTATCACAAATAGAAAAACAACAAGGATTTATCATATAAATACCTTGTCCAGCAACCTTTTGCTGCTTCTTCTTCTTCGGCCTGTTCGGGTCAAGTGTAGCTAGGTAAGCGGAACAATTCCTCTTCCAATGACCCGGCTTCTTGCAGTAGAAGCATTCTGCCTGACTCTGGTCAGCCTTCTTCTTAATCTGACTGGGCCCAGCACTTTGCACCATTTTATTTTTATTCTTTTTCTTTTTCCCTTTCTTAAAGGGACGACGCCTTGCCGCACTGCCTCCCACTAAATTCACCAAGCTCTTTTGGAGCTGGTGATCCTTTTCATAAGTCTGTAGTAACCCCATCAACCCATGGTAGTTGACTACAGGCCTTGTTAATCTATAGTGATCTAGAAAAGGTAAGTAGGAGGGAGGCAAAGAATTCAAAATCGCATCCTTCCCAAGCTGCTCGTGGAAAGGATATCCGAGTTTGGCCAAGCGCTCGATCATCTCGATCATGTACAATACATGATCAGTGACCGAGGACCCTTCAGTCATTCGAGCGTTGAAGATGGTAGAGGAAACCCTGTACCTTTCAACGTCGTCTGGAGCACCAAAAGATTCCTTCAACTTTTGAAGGATTTCCTCCGTTGGGCCTCCTCGAATCTGTGACTGAACTCGTCGTTCATAGCCGCCAACATAATGCACCGCACCGTAGTACGGTCAGAGACCCACTTTTGATAAGCATCTCTGACTGCAGTATGTGCGGTGGGGGCTGGCCCCTCAGGTGCCGGATCCGTTAATACATAAAGGATCCGTTCGTGCTCGAGAACAATTCTCAGTCTTCGATACCAGCTATCGAAGTTGGGTCCCATGAGCTTGTCATTATCTAATAATGACCGGAGTGACAGATTAGTAGACATTATCTGAAAAAGAAAACCAAGACTATTTAGTATATGAATTATTTAAAACTTAAAGACATGGACTTTTGTCTAAAAGCTCCTCCCACTATTTTATTCAGACTGGTAGCCTCTACCTCCAATCCGAAGAATAACACTTATCCCTTAGTGGGTACCAGAATCCAATAGACAATACATGAGCCCGACTATGGTCGGCCAACCCATGTTCATCTAAAGGTAGGTTCATAACCAGTTGTTTCTCCAAACAACTCCTAGTAATTTATTTTGCCCTAGGAACACTTCAATCGGCCTTTGGGCTACCTGCTAAAGAAGGTCCCAGTTAGGTCCAACCATTAACATGACTGATCTTAATGCTTCTAGCTAACAAATGATCAAGCCCGACTTTGGCCGGCTAACCTGACCACCTGTTTAAGAAAGTTGCATTATGTCATCATATAATGAATGACAATTCCAATAGTATGATGACCACCCGATCTATGGATCTGCCGATGATCACCCCACTACTGGACTCATTACCAAACATCTTAATGGGAGGCTAAGACAAAAAATTATCATATAATTTCCATCTTTTTAAGGACCTAATAATTTAGAGGTTTTATACATGTTGTGACAGAAGAGAAAGGATAAGTCATGGATTATCTTTCACTAACTTCATATGTTAATGAAAGGGTTACATGAACCACAAAATCCATGGGCACCTAAATCAGTCAAGCTGATTAACCTTATTGGCATGGGCTAACTCGAATCAATGAGCTAACTAATCAAAACTGGTTGACCATATTGGCCAGGTAAGTGAGATCAAGGTTATGGGTTAAGCCATTAACCATCTTTCCTTAGACACCAATATCATTGGCCAGGAAAGAGGTAGCCCCAAAAACCATAGATCAAAAGCCATACTTACCTTAGACACCAATTGGTTCACCAATCTCGATTAGACTAGCCTAAGGAATCGGGTCCTACCACGAAGCCAAGATTAAGTCCATTTAGATATATGGACCAATCAATCTAACTATTAGATAGATACTAGAGAAGAACCTTAACTCAACATTTGATTAAGTTAATTCTCTATTAAGTCCTATTCATCTAAACTTAGGTCTAACCCAATTAGGACCTAATTCAAGCTAACCCATTTAAACCAAAGTTATGAATATGACTTAGATCTTAAAATCATATCCTTAGATCATTTAGTCACTTAGATTTACTTAATTATAATTAAGTTAATCATACAACAGATTGAGATTGAAACATTTTCAAAAAACTTTATAAAATATTTTTACAAGAAAATCCAATTTTTAAATTTCTGTTCACTGTGAAGTGTCGACACTTCAGTAGCAAGTGTCGACACTAGGTGTCGACACTACTCTGAGACAGGTCGACACACAGAGAACCGATTTCTGTATTTTTGTTCATGAGTCGACACCTAGAAGGCCAAGTGTCGACACATAGACACCCAGTGTCGACACTAGGTAAACCAAGTGTCGACACTAGGTAAACCAAGTGTTGACACTTGATCAAATCCGAGCACAGAAATGCTGAAATCCAAACTTTGTCTTTTCTAAACTTGAATTTTATGTTAAACTATTTAACATAGCAATCATAAACTAACTTTAGAACATTTCTAAAATATTTTATGACTTCAAATTTAGAACATAATAAAGATCAAAACATTTTAATCTTTACTTTTTTCTTTTCTTTTTCTTCTTCATGAGTCCTTCACAATGGCACCCCTACACGCCATAGGAGATTCCTTTGAATGGAAGTGAGGGTCTTGCAGCCCTACTTCTCTCCTATGACCGGACGGCCTGGTGAGGCACTCAATCCGAGTACTTGCAAGAAATTAAACTGATTTTATAATGTTTATACTAAACATTCATGCTAAAGCAACCTGGTTGCTCTGATACCAATTGAAAGGAAAACTAGTAGCGAGCATGCTTTGTATTTTAAAACTTTTTCAAAATAACATGCAGCGGAAGCATGATAAAATGATTAACATTTAATCTAAGCATGCTTTAAAACTTTTCTATGCTACTTGTCCCAAGATCTTGCATGAATGATTAATATAAACAGTGAAATCATGAATTCATGCTATGAACATTTCAAAGCAATATATCTATATATGTAAAACCATACCTTGTATGAAATGGAGACGCTCTCCGCTGTGAAAGATCCAGGAGCAGGAGGAAGAACTCTGCTTAGCCGCACACGTGTCCGGCCTCTACAGGTGGTTCACACCAGGGCTCTTTCAAAATCTACTTCCACTCCAAGTGCTAGCTTGTTGTGGAACGATTTGATCGGGACTCCTTTTCTTCTTTCGATGCCGGACTCTCCGAATGAATGAAGAAGCTCAAGAGGTGGAGAATGAGTGGTTGGAACCCTTCCCAAACACTCAATCCTAAGACCTAGATCTCTAGGTACAAAAATGCACACTTTTCTCCAAAAACCTCACACCTAAAAACTAGAACTTTTCTTAGTTTCTTCCCTTTCTTTCCTTTGATTTTTCAGCATTTATTTGCTGAATTTTTCCTTATTTTCGTCCTCCCATTTCAGCTCCTTAAGTAGATGGAGAGGGAGAGGGAGAGTGGGGAGTTATAGTGTGGTAATGGGTAGTTATGGGGAGTTATGGTCATGGGAAGTTACATAACTCCCCAAAAATGAATTTAAACTTATTTAAATTCAGATTAAATGTATTAATTGATTTTAATTCATAACTAAAATCAATTGGGTCAAGTGTGCATACATTGGGTTCAACCCGATTGGACCCAAAACCATTTTGAACCAAATCCTATTTGATTCGTTCCATTTTTATAGCTCAATCAAATTGGGCTATCAAGTAATCACATTACTTAATTCACCTCCATGCATCACCAACTATTAGTGAAAAATTCATGTCACAACTTTTTGTGACATCAAGTGTCTACACTTGCGAAATTAACAAGTGTCGACACTTACACAAGTGTCGACACTTTCAAGAATATCAAGTGTTGACACTTGGATAAAGAAAAACCCTTTTTTCTCTGTGAGTCCACGAACGATTCCCAATCGTTCTCCGATCACTAGATCAAGTAGAAACCCCTATGGTGTGTGACCCCATAGGTTCGAACACTAAGCCGGTAGCACTGGAACATTTCCAATACCAGTCAAAGTCGCCATCTAGCAATGACACCCGACGTCCGGATAGGTCGAAGTTGCAGAGCAACAATCAAGAACCAGGAGATATGGAAACCTTGTAATTAATCCCTTTGACCTCAATGCTCAGGAAGACTTAGGGTTTAACTGCCCAACCCATAAAGTCCATCAATAATGTGTCTCAATCTCACAAGTCCTGTAACACTTTACAGTGACTACCCTGGCCAAGGTTTTGCTAAATTGAAACACAGTAAGATATCTGCTCCAAACACTTTGGAGGGGTCAATCCCATCTTGATCCGATCACCGCTACACGAGTACTTAACTGTACCCAGAAACCTTCCATCCCTGGATTAGAAATCCAGATAGTCCAGTACCAAAGTACAGTGAGTTGCTCGCAAGCTACCATGACGATCTCATGTCTAAGGGATAACTACGTCCATATCAAAACTCTAGGCAGAAAAAGTACAGACGGGTCACGTTCGATGAAATGTCAAACACAACATCTGCATGCCATACCAGTGTCTCTACACTCCTTGGTTAAGAGGACAACCAACGACTATGGCACACAACGACCTATACTTGATATACTATCATCCTGAAATAAGTGTATCATTTGGTCGCGAACATTTTTAGGACTATATGATATATCCTCTCTATATCACATACAAATAGTCCTAAGGACTTCATCACTGAAGAACTCATTACAGAAAGATGAAATAGTGATGAACTGCCAGAATAAACATTTTATTCAATAATTTAATTCATATATAATTACATCAAATGTACAACTGTTTACAGTAGAAATTGGCTTTGGGACACATTTCCAACAGTATCAACTAGCCATATACTATGTATTGATGAACACGATGTTCGAGAAATTATATATCAATTTATCTTATATATGTATTGGATTATTATTATATGTATATAAAAAAACTTTATACTATATATCAGTAAGCCATCATCGAGTATATATTATTTGATCATGTATTAATATTGATAAATGCTATATTTTAAAAATCATGTATTGATTTATCTAAAAGTATAAATTGATTTATTGATGATTAATTTGTTTAGTATGTATCATATGACTATATAGTATTTATTTATGAAAAATATATACAAGGAAAAAAAATCATAATTATGAAATTAATAATTTCGTTAGTAAAAAAGATATTTGACACATATATTTATACTATAAAATTGGTATTAAGTAAAACATGATAAACTATCAAACTCGTTCTATATAATATTTTATAATGCCTATCCTATACGATTTTTGTTCCTCGCTTCCAAGAGACCTCTCTAGGTCCATATTTAATGGCATTTGAACCCCCCTAAAAAAAATAAAAAAATAAAAAAAAACACCTATAATTGCCGCTCTGTGGTGCACCTTTATATTGTGCCCCTTTCTGTCTCTAGAAAGTTATTACTACTACCCTATTTTGGGCTGGCCCGAAATTGGGTCGGGCTTCGAACCAGATTTTAAGAATTTTCGGGTGAAACTCGAGTATCCTTTTTGCCTGAAAATTGAATGGGCCATATTTTAAAGCCCGAAGTGTAGTCCGATATGCTTAAAATCTGGCCCGAAGTCCGACCTGATTTCAAGCCGGCTGAAGTTTATTGGACTAGTCCGGTCTAGTTCCAGGCAATGGATTTTGGGCCGGCCCAGTTCCAGCCTTACATCCACATCCCTGTTACCAAAAAAACGGAGAGAATCCCGGCCCAGACCACTTATTTGATTTAGAAACGCAATAAAAAAAATACTTCTAAGACTTCTATATTTTGCCTCCACGCATGCTCAAGCTTGATGGCCAGCCAGCAATTTAGCTTTACCTTTCGCCTTGGTGCTTCCCATGTTTCATTTTCTCAAATATTTAAACTTCAAATTAGTAAATTTGTGCCGAAGAAACAATAATCCATCTAAATAGTGCTACCTTTCCACCAAAGTTAATTATGACCCCACCAATGTCCTTGTGATAATGTGACGTATTGGTCATTGTCATCCTACAATTTACTGATATCCACAACTATCACCCAAACACAAGTTGCATTTGGGTACCATCTTCGCATCCCAAGTGTAATATGTCTTCTCTTGCCCTCTTCAATGTATCAACGTTTCGATGTCCATCAACTCGGTTCATAAGTTCCGGTAGCAAACAGAGGATCCATCTGGTGCTGGAGAAGGGAAGTGATAAAATATAGCCAATGTAAAAATGGAGTAATGCTTCAGGTTTGATTGTAATTTTTTTTTTAAAAAAATGAAAAGGTAGATTTCTCTTGAAAATAAAATTTTTATATATTATAAAAAATCCAAGAGGGACATAAAAAAAAAAAAAAAATCCAATTCTATTAAAAATTATTATTTTTTTTCAAAAATGTCCTTGAACTTTCAAGATAGTGCTAGATAAAATCTTTTCTTGGATATAATATATATTTTACCTAACTTTTTTGAAAAAATAAAAGCTCGATCAAATATAAGTAATTCTTGATTTTGTAAAAAAAAAAATATATTTCAGTAACAATTTTTTCTTAAAAAATTGAAACGAGTTCATGATATTTTCGGCCAATTTCTCACGAACCTAAAAAGCGCATGTGAATCCGGTTTATCATTTATAATATAGTGGTTTCGCTTTGATTACCGTAGGAAGGCATAAATGGATGAGGGACATTCAAGGACATATTCGATTTTATTTGCAGTATCTTTACAATAACTGACTGTATAATATGACCTATCACCCAGTCAAATCCATCCCTCGATTTTAATTTTCAAAATAAAAAATCAAAAGACTCTAATAAAACAGTAAAAATCAAATAACACAGCAGTGGACACCTTGGCACATATCAGCTAGCATCAATCTAGATGAACAGGTAACATAAACAGGAATGATGCACTGCCAATAATTCGCCGACTTGATTGTTGGATAGTTAAAGAATATCCCTGCCCCACACTGAACACCAAACCTTTATTAAACCAGAGATCCCAGGCCACCAAGAGTCGGAAACATTATAAAATCCCACTTTCCAGGCCTACTAGATCAATCCATTCTCACCTCCCTGCCTTAATCCCTGCTCACAAAACTACTCTTAATAATCCCCAATCTTAGCCAGCACAAGCTTATCACACGCACGCTTGAAACGAAGACTCCAGCTGAGGTCTTGGCAGGACGCATTCCAAACCCCAATTCCATACACCGTGAGACCAGGGAGCTACCCACAGCCGCGTTGACCACCCCATCCCTCCCCCCTTCCCCCTCTTTTACTATTGACTCCACAGCCGCCACCGTCCCACAAAATTTCTCCACCCTCTCCCTCTACGGTCCCCTTGGCTTCTCTCAATTTTTTCTACGTTCCAACAGGTGCACATAACATATAATAATTATCAGAAAAGTGAGATATTACAAAATGATTTAAGGTACATAAAGGGTAAGGAAGAGTTTGTTCTAAAAGACAACAATAACATGAACACTGTTTCACATAATTAAAGACCAAAAGAAAAGTCGAGCAGAGAGACCAAATATTTATATCGGGACTAAATAAGATTCTATAGAAAAGAATAGCTACGCGTACGATAGAAGGTAGAGCAGGATTTAATTTGTTACTGCTCTCTCCTAAAAGGTTTTGCGTACGAGCTTTTTTAATAGAGTCAGTTAACCCCAAACTACCAAGCCAACTTCAGCGGAGAAAGGATTCGTATCACCGGTGCTGGTAACCTTACCTCCTTGCAGCTCCGTTGGTCAGCCCTGGGGGGCTCTACTCCGGAACCCGGTACGTGTCCGCCGTAATCTCGGACAACCACGAACCAGGGAACAACGCCTAATGGACAATAATGTTAACAAAGTAATTTTTTTTAGAAAGTAGTTTCGGAGGATAAATTTGCGAGGAGAAATTTCGATTTGAGAGACGAAAAATAGTGGAAGAAATATAGGAAAAGAAGGAAAATATGATCTTACGTCGAGCTGCTTCTGGACGACGCGAGGCCGCTTTTTCGGCCGGCGGCGTGCGCGGGATCCCGTCACCGCGTAGATATCCTCCTCGATCTCCTCCCTCGTGAGCGTGATCGAGAACTTGGGCCGGTCCCTCCGCTCCAAATCCTCCGACCTGAGACGGACCGTCCTCCTCTCCGCCGCCACCGGAGGCCGGGGCGGGGAGACGCTCAGGTGCCGCTCGATCCCCATCCGGGCTCTAGACCCCGCTCTCCTCGTTCTCAGATTCCACGGCCTCACCGCCGCAGACGAAGACGGCTCCGTCTCCGCTTCGGGTTCCGGATCCGGTTCTGGCACCGGCTCCGGTTTCTCCGGCGATCCGCCCGTAGGAAGCGGGACCGCAAGCTTCATCCGGTCCGCCGCCTCGCGGAGGTGGACGAGGAGCTTCTCCCTCACCTCCTCCAGCCCCGCGTCGCCCTCGCCGCCCTCCGCCGGCACTCGGATCCGCGGCCCCTCGACCACCGATCTCCGGCCCGTGCCACCGCCGATAATCTCTCCTTTGCGGTTCACGTTCATGCAACGGAGGAGCCGCTGGTTGCCCCACGTCTTGAGGACCGGAAAGGAGAAGTTATGGAGGAGGTTCACCTGCGCCTCTGCTCTCGAGGGCGCGGCCGCTGGCGCCGACGGGGGATCCGGCGGCCTCGAGGCCGTCTCGGCAGAGATCACCATCGATTCCACTGCCCCAGAAGTGATCCGATCCGACTGCCACTGGTTTGTCCTAGAGGGAGAGAGAGAAAGATGGAAGGGTTGGGGGATGACAAAACCGACGGTGAGGAGAATTATTTAACGGGGAGGCGTCTAACGTTCGGTTCGGTGAGGGTGGGGGAAGGGCGGGGGAGGAGCTCTGAAGGGGTTATAAAGGAGAATAAAATAATGGGGGGAGAAAGTGCCAAAGAATACGCGCGTCGGAGTTTTATAAGGGCCGGTATGCTTTCACACACGCAAGCGGTCCGTATGCGACCGCGCACGGCTATGCGCCCTGGCTCAGCTGGCTGGCTTTTCCCTCGCCTCGTTTTGAACGTACTGTGGCCATCACGTGACTTCGGTTTGGGGCTTGGGAGAGCGGTGGACCAGAGGGCGAACACACAAACCGAACGAGTGACGGTAAGGTGGACAGCGAGGACCACCCCGACCGAAAGCTACACTCGCGACTTCGGTCCAGTGTGTTGGGGACTTAAAGATTTGTGAGGAGCTCATGAGCATGACGGGGGTTTTGGCGATTTTAACGTGCTCCGCTTGAATTTTAAAAATCTAAAAGGCCGTCTAGGACAAGCTCGATTCCTTGCTCTTTCTTCCTATTTTTTATTTCCCGTTAAAGCTAATGCACCAAGGTTTACCCCAACGAGGGACGAGTAGAAAATCAAAGGAAGGAGTAGCACATCCGGTAAGGTATAATGGAGAGTTGCATGTCCATGCTATCAGAGGTTGGTTGTTCAAGCAAAATGGAAATAATATACTAATTTATTGAATTACCTGCACACACGTGCATGTGTGTATATATAAATATATATCCACTTTGATGTGAATCTAAATTATAGTACTTCAAATTATGGTGTTTCCCCACAAATCAACTTTTATGTGGGTTGCCTACCTTACCGCTATGATCTGCAACTGTGAGTTGGCGCCGGATTGGATTCCCTGAGCTGCGAAATCCCGACACTTCCGGACCTGCAAAAATGAAGTTAGAGATCCGGACCGGGGATCCCGACGGGGGCACTCCGACGATCAAATTAAAGAGCGATAAAGTGGAACATATCCACTAAGGCGTAAACCTGCTGGGTTTCCGTTCTTAGGAAAATCTTAGATGAGAAGAAGAATGAGAACGAGAGAGAAAGGTGTTCTGATTCCTGCAGCCGAACTTGTTGGACTCGGCCCTACGGATTCCCCCGGAGCCTCTAGATCAGGATCGCCCCTTCCTCTTCTTACGGGACCGCTTGTCCTCTCGATTGCTTACCTTGCTTCTTGCCCCTGGCCTTCCTTTTTAGGTCGCCGATCCATGCCTCCGTCCGCGCCTCGATCCCCCGGGGGGGCTCGACCGTCCCCCTCTCGTCCTTCTTACTGTTGGGAGTTAAGTGGTGAACCGGCCTCGTCAGCCATGTAGTCATGAGAGGGGGAACTTGGCGGGATACTGATCCTTGTGAAGGCATCCTCGGGCCTAAGGCGTTGATCGTGGCCTTCCCTTTTTAGGATGCCGGGCTACCGAATGCTGGGTTCGGTGCCCTGGGTATGATTCCCTTTCCAAACTGGTGCTAACGAGGTTCCGCGCACCATTGCAGGCCTAGGGACACTGTATCGGGTGCGCCGCATGTATGCGCCATCTTCAGCAGCTTCCTTGAGGCTCATGCCCCCGGTACTTTTGTCTTCCATAGAGAGGGCTGGCTTCGACCGAGGTGGACCCATCTGGGAGCGCCACCTGGCGAAGGAGCAGAGGTAGGACCACTTCGGCCGAGGTGGATCTCGCCTGGATCGATACCTGGCGGAGTGGTAGAGGCCAGCTCGACCTCACTGAGGTGGACCCATCTGGGGGCGCTGCCTGGCAAGGGAGCGGGAAGAGCTTGGCTAGACTTCGGTGAGGTGGACCCATCTGGGGGCGCCACCTAGCGAAGGAGCAGAGGCAGGACCATTCTGGCTGAGGTGGATCCTGTCTGGATCGACACCTGGCAGAGTGGCGGAGGCCAGCTCGACCTGGGTCGAGGTGGACCCATCTGGGGGCGCCACCTGGTGAGGGAGCGGGGAGAGCCTGGCTCGACTTCGACGAGGTGGACACATCTGGGAGCGCCACTTGGCGAAGGAGCAGAGGCAGGACCACTCCGACCGAGGTGGATCCAGCCTGGATCGACACCTGGCGGAGTGGCAGAGGCTAGCTCAACCTCGACTGAGGTGGACCCATTTGGGGGCGCCACCTGGCGAGGGAGCGAAGAGAGCCCGGCTCGACTTCGGTGAGGTGGACCTATCTGGGGGTGCCACCTGACAAAGGAGCAGAGGCAGGACCACTTCGACTGAGGTGGATCCCGCCTGGATCGATACCTAGCGGAGTGACAGAGGCCGGCTCAACCTCGATCGAGGCGGACCCATCTGGGGGTGCCACCTGGTGAGGGAGCGGGGAGAGCCTGGCTCGACTTCGATGAGGTGGACCCATCTGGGGGCGCCACCTGGCGAAGGAGCAAAGGCAGAACCACTATGGTCGAGGTGGATCCCGCCTGGATCGACACCTAGCGGAGTGGCAGAGGCCAACTCAGCCTTGGTCGAGGTGGACCCATCTAGGGGCGCCACCTGGCAAGGGAGCGGGGAGAGCCCGGCTCGATTTCGGTGAGGTGGACCCATCTGGGGGCGCCACCTGGCGAAGGAGCAGAGGCAGGATCACTCCGGCCGAGGTGGATCCTGTCTGGATCGACACCTGGCGGAGTGGCAGAGGCCAGCTCGACCTCGGTCGAGGTGGACCCATCTGGGGGCACCACCTGGCGAGGGAGCGGGGAGAGCTCGGCTCGACTTCAGTGAGGTGGACCCATCTGAGGGCACCACCTGGCGAAGGAGTAGAGGCAGGATCACTCCAGCCGAGATGGATCCCGCCTGGATCGACACCTAGCAGAGTGGAAGAGGCCAGCTCGACCTCGGTCGAGGTGGACCCATCTGGGGGCACCACCTGGCGAAGGAGCAGAGGCAGGACCACTCCAGCCGAGGTGGATCCCGCCTGGATCGACAACTAGCGGAGTGGCAAAGGCCAGCTCGACCTTGACCGAGGTGGACCCATCTGAGGGCGCCACCTAGCGAGGGAGCAGAGAGAGCCTGGCTTGACTTCGACGAGGTGGACCCATCTGTGGGCGCTACCTGGAGAAGGAGCAGAGGCAGGACCCTCCGGTCGAGGTGGATCCCGCCTGGATCGACACCTGGCAGAGTGGAAGAGGTGCCGAGCTCGACCTTGAGGTTGGCTCTACCGTTGAACGAGCCACCTGGCAGGAGAGTCCGGAGATGACGTCACGTGGTTCCACCTAGCGGACAACTGGATCTGACACGTAATCCACGTCAGCGATGTTGCCATATCAATGTGTTAATAAAAATGGTGGCGATTAGGTGCAGTCTTCGTCTTGAAAAAAATATTTTAGAAATAAAAAATTGATTATTATAATAATTGATGTGGCCAGATTGCTGACGTGGAGTCCCTGTCAGACCCAATCAAATACCACGTGGACAGAAGTCGCCACGTCAGACCGCTCTCTCCGAGCTCCTTCACCAGGTGGCTCCCTCAAGATCAAGCTCATCTCGACCGAAGTCGAGCTCCTACTCTCTTCGAGCTCCTTCGCCAGTTGGCTCCCTCGATGTCGAGCCCACCTCAACCGAAGTCAAGCTCCTGCTCTCTTCGAGTTCCCTCGCCAGGTGGCTCCCTCGAGGTTGAGCCCACCTCGGCCAAGGTCGAGCACTCACCCTCCTCAGGCCAAGCTTTCCTCAGGTAAGGGGTGGGTCCAGCAGCTGAAAGTCAAGGCCCCGCGGTGCCACCTCCCTTGGGCGGTGGATCGCTGCCCAAGGACCATGGAAGGGCACCCTCCAGGATGCCATTATCACCCTCACTGCCACTTACACCAAATAGGAAAGAGCGCCCCGACTGAGGTATTGCACTCCCAATCGACCTTCTATGCCACCCGAAAGAGGAAATCGTCCTGGAGGATTCAAATCCAAGGGATGGCCATCCCTTGATCGAGGCTCTGTCAAGTTTTTCAAAGTGGAGCGCCCAGGAGGGGGTCAGAGCTGGCAACATAACTATTTATCACGAATAAGGAGGTACTTGAGTGCACAGAACGAAGCACTATCAGAAGTTGACCTCCTGGTGCCTGTAGAGGGGGAAGATCCTGAGGTAAGCCGCTGGGAGGTAACTTGGTTTAAAAGGACCCTCCTAAGGTTCTTAGAAAAAAGTAAGCAAGTCTAACCCAAGCGAGCAACGGAGCAAGGGAGAGGGCAGCACACAGGAGAGCAACTGAGAAACCGAGCGCTTTGGGCTACCGGAGACTCACCAGAAGGGTCTTAACGGACACAGCCATAAGGCTCGAGTTCTCCTCGACTGCTCCTACCCCAGCTCCATTCTCTTTATTTCAAACCAAATATCCTCCTCCAAATATGGAGTCCGAGCAAAGAGGCCCATAGGAGAGGATCTGTTTTCCTAGTTCGTCACTGACTTGACCGTCAGAGTGCTCCCACCGGGATCCCCTGCCCGGGTCTCCCTTGTTTTGTAGGTCCAGGCGTGCAGGCAGGCTCTCGTACGACGAGGTCGGCTTCCAGCTACAGGTGATGACGGTGTAAGCGATAATAGATTGGCACGCCAAGTAAGGGGGTAGGACAGTCTCAGATCAAAGCCAATCCCCTTATGTGCAACTCCACCAGGAACATGGTGATAACCCGCGCGCGGGAGATCTCTACTAGTCATACGAGGGACCCCCTTCTCATGGAGGCCTACACAGTCTAGAGAGGGAGCTCCCCGCTCCACCGCAACCACCTCCAGCGGACGCCTAGTTGGCCGTTCTCGCACAGCAGATACAGATTATGACTATAGTGGTGTGATAGTTGCAACATCAACATCGATCCCTGGCCACCCACCAACAGCCAGGAACCCCTGCGGCCCAAGTCACCGCATCCTGTGATAGCCTGCAGTCCTTCCAAGAAAGACCATCACTGCCGCGGACCATGACAGTCCCCCGGGGAAGCCATCGGACCTCGACGAAGAGGTAGTGGGTCGGGTCAATCGACTGGGAGAGCTGGTCTCTGACCCTCGAGCAGGCTGCTATTAAGCACCACCGAGGTCATAGAGGCAAGGCCGCTCGTCGTGACCCCCCTCAGTTGTCACCTTCACCTCCTCCGTCGGCCTCAGCGGAAGGCTCCATCGATGAGGCCATCAGGCGCATGGCTGAAAGGTGCCTGGAGGAGCAGGAGCGCAAGCTGGCGGAGCTATCCCGCTAGTTTGCAAACTTGCAGGGCTCCCCCTACGAGCCTGCAAGCTATGACACCTGTCTCCCTTTCTCTCGAGAGATCCAAGAGGAACCGATCCTGAATCGGTTCTGCATGTCACAGGTGGATCCCTACAACGAGACCACCGACTCTCTGGACCACCTAGAGAGCTACAAGGGCCTTCATGAGAGTCTAGGGGAGACCGACGTCCTCTTCTGCATCACCTTTCCAGCCACTCTCCGGAAGGCGGCTCGAGTTTGGTTCACCTACCTCAAGCATGAAAGCATCAACTCATTTGCTTAGATGGAGAGGAAGTTCGTGGCTCACTTTGATACCTGCCGTAAGGTGCCACGAGAAGCGGACAACCTTTTCTCCATCAAGCAGCAGGACCACGAACCTTTGCGGGACTATGTGACTCGCTTCAAGATTGTTGCACTGGAGATCTATAATTTGGATGAGCCAATTGCCATGCTGGCGCTGAATAGAGGGCTCAGGACTTCCCGCTTGACCTACTCACTGGACAAGAAGCCACTGAAGATGTACTCCAACCTCCTCCTCTGCGTTCATAAGTATATCCGCACCGAGGAGGCGGACCGTATGAGAAGGGAGCTGGACGGGAAGTCGCTGAAGAAGCAACCTCCTGGGGAGACGTCTGGGGTGTGGACTGGCCACCCCGAACTTTTATCAAGGGCCGAAGCCGAAGGGTGGCCCCATCCCAGAAGAAAGATACACACCTCTCCTGGCACTGAGGACGAAGATCCTCATGAAGAGACGCACACGAGGGTGCACAGGAAGGGTCCAAATCCAAGCTTAAGAGGATCAGCACAAAATGGACAAGAAGGGGGGAGGTGCAAGCCACGAGAGCTTAAGAGGGATCTGGTGGGTAATCTCCTCCAAGCCACCTTACAAATGAAGAGACGCACACGAGGGTGCATAGGAAGGGTCCAAATCCAAGCTGCCTGGACTCCCCTCTACTGAACCGGGCAATAAATAAAATAAAGATCCGATAGAGGAGCAGCAGAAGAAGATGAGGTCCCCCAAACTCTCATCTCGTGGCAAGGCATCACCGGAAGGGGAATGGAAAGGATTCTTTCCATCATGGGTTCTTCAAAGTAGGTAGATAACAGAGTATAATTCCATGTCTAAACCCCTCCGACAATGAAATCACTGACCATCATGGAAGGCGGCAGGTTTGGGGAGAAGAAGGTTGGCCATCTCTATCTAGAGAAATATCAGAAATCCAAACATTTGAACAGACCCTGATCGATCTACCATCCCTAACCATCCATCTGATGTGGTCAATGACATCCAGAGTCCTCCTCCTGATCTCTCTCCAGATAGCGGAGCTTCTGGAGGGCGAAGAGAAGTCATTCCTCCCCAGAGAATGGACATCGTATCTGGCTCGCATAAAGGAAGCCCACAGACTATCTGGATCTAAAGATAGTCTAGTAGTATGCTGAGCCAACGCCTCTCTCGTAACTACAAGTGAATGGATACCCAGTCCACCATCTCGCACAAGCTGGCACACTGACTGCCAACCCAGGAGGTTAATATCCCTGGGAACAGCACTGGACCACCAAAGGAAAGCCAGAAAAATCCGCTCCACCTTGTCCACCATCACCCTGGGAATCACAGCATTGGCTAACATGTAGATAGGTAGGGAGGTGAACACCGACCTGATGAGAGTAAGTCGACCCATTACCGATAACACCCTGCCCTGCCAGCCTTCAACCCTGTCCTGCACCGCTTGCAGCATAACATGAGAGTCCGCCATGCTGAGTCGAGCTCCAGAAATTGGGACTCCTAGATAACGAATGGGACCATCCCGCCCCCCAATCCTCAGGATAGAAATGATCCGACCACATGTACAAGCGGTAGTCTTTGGAGAAAAGTGCACCTCCGACTTTGCCAAATTGACCCTCTGACCAGAAGCAAGACAATATGACATAATGATGCTCCTGAATCCCCGGGCCGTAGTCTCAGAAGTCTTGCCTAGCAGTAAGCAGTCGTCTACAAAAAGAAGGTGCGAGATCGGAAACACTGTAGGGACAGCAATGTCGGGGTGAATAATCGATGCCCGAACAGCATCCCATAAGGCCTGCGAGAGGGAGTCAACCATAATAATGAATAGGTAAGGGGAGAGCAGACAACCTTGTCAGAGGCCAATCGTGGAATGAAAATAATCCAAGGGAGCTCCATTAATAAGAATAGAGAAGGACGGAGTGCTGATGCACGCCATGACCCGAGAAATCCACTGGAGATGAAAACCAAAGTCATGGAGAGATCGGTCGAGGAAGCTCCATCGCACACAGTCATATGCCCTTTCCATATCCAACTTGATGGCCATCAGAGCAACCCTGGAAGATACCCATCGCATATCATGCATGAACTCCTGAGCTAATAGGATATTGTCAGAAATGCTCCTTCCAGCAAGAAAGGCCCCCTGCTCCGGAGAGATAATACTCGAAAGGATACCAGCCATCCTTTTAGTTAGAAGTTTGGCACAGATTTTATACAAAGTATCACATAGGCTAATCGGTCTGAAGTGGGATGGATGAGATGGGTGAGGCCGCTTAGGAATGAGAGTGACATAGGTCTGCTTCCATCTGTCCGGCATCTGAGCAGTGGTGAAAAAGGCTTGTACAGCCGAGATAACCTCCAATCTGACAATACCCCAATATCTCCGAAAAAAAAGGGGAGGTAATCCATCAGGACTCGGAGCTTTGTCCTCTGCTAAGGACCAAAGCACCTTCCTAACCTCCTCCTCTGAAATAGGGGCGAGAAGGTCCTCATTCTGGTCCTGAGAAAGTAATCTTTAAGGAGCAGACACCTGGATATAAGGTAGATCATCATCTTTCGACCTCCATCTGGATCGGAAAAAGGACAGAATCTCCTGCATAATGCTGTGGTCATCATCAATCCAGTGGCCATCATCGGACTTGAGTGCGACAATCCGATTCCTGTGTCTCCTGACCAGGATAGCTTGATGAAAAAAATGAGAATTCCATCTCCCTGAGCCAGCCACTATATCATGGATTTCTGCCTCCACATAGTCTCCTGCTGAGCCAACAATGAATTGTAGGAGGCCAGACTAGCCCGAAAGGAGAAAATATCTGCTTCCTTCAGGCCACCATCCCTATCCTCCTTCACTTGGAAGTCATGAATGATCTCTCCATCTCTCCCAGTCTGGAGAAGATGTTGCCTACTTCTTCTTTATTCCATCTCCTCAAATGATGTTTGAGAAGTTCCAGTCTCTGGTTGATCCTGTACTGGGCATTGCCCCTGATAGAAATTCTCCACACCTCCCTAACCACCTCCCAAGAATTAGGATAAGACAACCAAATTCTCTCAAATCTAAAAGGCACCTGAACGGGAGGAAGAGGGGAGGTTGTCAACAGAATGGGACAATGATCAGAAGCCACCCTGTCAAGGTGGCAAACAATGAATTTGGGATGCAGATGAAGCCAGCCCGTGGTTGCCACAGCTTGATCCAGCCACTCCCAAACTCTGGCTCTCCCAGTCCTATTGTTGCACCAGGTGAACCTGGAACCCACAAACCCCAGATCAACGAGGCCATTGGAGTCCATAAATTGGATGAATTCCCTGGTAGCTGCAGTATGAGTAAAGGACTTGCCTCCTCTCTTCTCTTCCCCCTTGGTAATACAGTTGAAATCCCCCACAACCACCATCGGGAATCCCTGATTGATCAATCTAAATACTTCATTCCATAAATACTTTCTCTCCTTGTAGCAGGTACTGGCATAGATGCCGGAGAGGATCCAGGAAGGACCATTATTTTCAGTAATTACCATTATCACATTCTGGGAACACTAATGAAACACATCGATTCTGGTGACAGATGTGTTCCATGCAATAACAATACCTCCAGATAAACCCTTGGCATCAACTGCATAAAAATCCCACTCCTTAGGAAGGCAGCGACGAATTTTAAGCACTGAAGGTCCAGCCAGTCGGGTTTCCAGAATAAGCAGACATCCGGATGATTAAAAAAAAATATTCTACTAAAAGACGAGGTAAATGAAGGTTTCCCTGTCCCTTTAATATTCCAAGATAATATCTTCATACAGATAGACTATCCCCTGGAAGAACCCTCCCCAGGGCTCTTCCCAGGAACCACATCCTCCCCAGGTGCAGGACCCCTGGACCCTGTTCAGGCTCCAGATTCTCTTGAAATAAGGTGACCTTTAGTCATCCTACCACATACTTATAGACTGGCGCTTGCCTGTCCACCCCAATGCTGATCAGAACCACCATCCTTGATTGCTGCCCAGATCCCATGGATCCCTGCATCGGGCATTTGGACCCTATCAAAGTCGACAGGCCACCCACTTGAGACTTCCTATTCCCCTCCTGAGTCACCGCAGCCCCTGGCAGCTCCCCGTGAGACCCCAATGAACCCCCTGCAAGCCCACGGCCCATGTTTTCCCCCTGTCACCACCCTTATGCTTACCAGACCCTGAGAGTCCCCTGCCATCCCTCCTGTGATCTCCTCTTCCCCTGTCACACCCCGATGTAGCCCTTTTCCTTTAGACCCATCACTAGCCTTCCCTCCCCCCCTTCGTCCCAAACCCGCCCACCCGAGACAAGGCAGCAGTAGACCCTCCCACCACACTATGAACAGAACCCGGCACCCCAGCACCACCTCCCGTCCCCTTCTTAACCACCTCTACCCACCCCAAGGCTTGTTTCTTACCCTTAACCACATCCCCAGCTCCTTTCCCTTCATTTGTCCCATCGGAACTCCTCTGAACCCCAACAGCAGCCGACCCAGCCATTATGGGCAAAGAAGTCGAGAGAGATCCCTTCCCCCCCCGAGCCCATCCATGCAAGGATCGGAAGCACTGACCTTTACCGAAGGAGGAGAAACCGAGACTGCCAGGTGAGCCTTCTGGCCAGCCAGAGACGTGGGAGCAAGCTCCTCCAGCATGTGCTTGGAGGTCACCGGGACAGAGACTTTTGGGCTGGACACAAGAGAATATGCCGGGCTTCGACCCCTTTTTAAGGCCCTAGAACCGAAGTCCACCATGAGGAGGTCCACTGGGCCACCATCCGACGGGCCCACCTCCATTCGATCAGCCAACCCAGCCAAAGGCCCTAACCCCGGGGGGAACGAAGCTCCATCTCCCGACATCTCCCCTGAACTCGTGTCCGGGGATCGCCACCGGGCCACTTTGGTTGGTTTTTGCCAGCCGTCTGAGTCCGGCGGCGAGCTGGGAGTCGAAGTCCCCATGGTGGGAGAGGTTCTCGAAGGGGAAGAGGAGGGTAAATCCGAAGAGGATCTGCCAGTACCCCTTCCCCTGTCGACCACATTCCGCTCCTTCACCGGTGACCGCGTCGAACGAGGCTGCCAAACCCTGGCCATTAGCAGCCATGGCCCGAACTTCGGCCTGCTCCTTCCCTCATGCAGCACGGTATTCCTGCTTGAGCCCACCCCATTGGACCCCTCCGAACCCCCTTCAGCACTCTCGTCCTCCTTCCTTCCCCTCGACTCCACCATACCGGCACTGCACACATCTTCCTCATGGCCGATCTTCCCATATGCAAAACATAAGGAAGGCAAGTTTTCATAGATAAAACGTTGCCAAAATACCTTAGATTTCCCTCGAACCAAAACTCCCGGCTTCACTGGCAGAGAAGAGTCCAGCTCAACCTTCACACGAGCATACCTCGCCTTTTCCAGGTGATCCGTGAAGCAATCAACCGATATGGGTTTTCCGGCCACCTCCGCCACCGGCTTCCAAAATTCTAGTGGAAGGCCCGGCAATCGCATCCACACAACTACCTTCAGAATACTCCTCTGTTCCAGCACAAAATCCGGTTCCCAATCTTCCATCGCCAGCAGCTGATCTCTGGCAAACCACAGGCCGCCGGTACGGACCGAGGCGCACTCCCTTTCCATCCATAGACGGATGACGAGGTGATATTCCGCTAGTGGGATGACCTCCGGCTCGTACGAGAGGCGAGCCTTCGACTGTATCTCTCTTGCCACAGCCTCCGCTGACACCCGTCGACCTAAACTCCGAACCACCACTGCAAGGCCAGACCATTCCCTTCTCGCCTCCTCGAGCTCCGTCTCCGGCAGCTCCAGGACTTCGACCGGATCTCCGGCAATAGGGTCGGTCGTTACAGGCTGGTTCTGATTTTTAAAATAAAATTAGCCCTTGTCATTCTGAAATCTTTGTGATTTCAATTAGTTGCCGTGGACCATTGCTTTCCAAGATTTGTAATATCTAAGTAGCATGTTAAGCCCTACTTTATTTAATTGGAACGTTAAAATTCGTTATGCTTTTTGTGTACCATACGCCCGTACGACAAGAGAAGCTCCGTAGACAAAATGAATAACGCCCGGCAGCATTCTGATTGATGACAATGAGAATTTATGCGAGACTCTTCTAGGGAATTCTTAAATGCAGCATACTTACTAATAACAATAAAACAAGGTAACAAAGTTTTTTAGTTTGGAGTCTTTAAAACGTAAGATGTTATATTGCTTAATCTCTTTAATGCCAAGTGTTAGAGAGCATAAGAAACTTAGTGTGGTAATAATAGCTCAAGAAAGTAAGCTAGCTTGATCTCGACCATATAAGGTGATTTTTTCTTAAGGTATCATGCTAAGCGATATTTGTCAGTAGTGTAAGTTCCTTTACTGTCTACTTCTAGAAATAAATAATCTCTATGTATAGCAACAACCCTCGTACATTAGGGAAGAAGGTAACTGTTGGTGAAGTCCCATGTTTGCTACAAGTGACTTTATTTCGATCTTGCCCATTCCCTAATTGTTTGCTGGGTTTCCCACCTTTGACCCATCTTATCATTTAAAAATAATTTTCTTAACAAAACATTGTTCTACAACCAAAGGTTATAATAAAATCAAAGAGAAAATAAAAACTTCCTTGGTTCCTTTGCTCCACCATCCACACTAACACGATCCTTGCAAACTAGCTGAACCCGCGTCTAAATTCAAAATGATACCGCTACAAAAGCTCAAAATTCCTTCTAACAATTAATTTCTAATTTTAATTATTTAATCATTAATTCCTTTAATTATTTGAGTTAGACTTTAATTATTTAATAATAATATAATTTTATATATATAGGTTGATTGACTATTTCAATAACTTGAATGTTATTCATAATTTTATTATCTTTAAACTTATTTACTCGCGTGAACTTTTAGCACTCTCTTTCAACAAATTTGGACCAACTTTTTTTTTCATTCTATATAAATTTAACGTAGCTTTGTATATCTAGGACTATTATAATCAGGTCCTATCTATATTTCTTCTTGATTCATAATCATATAATTCTCACTGGCATTTTCAACTATTCGTGTTAGCGCTGTTTAAATATAGTTTAGCAATTTTTGATAAATAAAATTAAGAAATGAATGCGCCAAACATATAATATATTTGTTTGGATCTCTAGAATCATCTATGTTGCAAATAAATATGCAAATTAGAGATTTGATATTATTATTGTTAACTTCATTTCTATAATTTGTGGTTGGCAAGATTGTATGTTTAAATATTTGGTTAACATGTTGCAGTTAATTTTGATTAATTAAGTCAAAATTTATTTTCTTGTGGCTCTACATAATAATATACGTTGTTGTGAAATATTTAACTTGCTGATGTTGACATCATTGGTGCTATGATGACACAAGAAACTCCAATGCAAGATCGTTACAGTGCAAAAGCTAGAATGAATCCAATAGTATTAATTATCTAGATACTCCATATTAGTAGTGATTAAAGTACATTCCACTGGAAGGGACTACACTTGTGCCCTATATAATTCTAAGAACGAAAATATCTACTCCTACTAATAGATCTAAAGAATCCAAATATACTTCATAAACTTATCTAGCATTCTCTGAAGTTATGAAACTTCTGTTTTAGATGTTGTTAATATTTTATCTTCAACTAACACGGGCCTTCAGTATCACTTTGGATTCTAAATAGGTCATAATTATGTTTTGACAGTCTGGCATGCATTTTCCTCTTACAAAATTTTTAAATTGGAGTAAAATGTAAATGATATATATATTTTTTCTTCTAGTAATTTTTAGCATGTTTATTGTGCTTATATTTTAGTAGCATGTTTTATCCTTTTATTATAAGTTTTGGTATATCTTAGAAATTATGGGGGGGAGCCTTTATATCAATCTATTTATTTGGAGGACCTTCTAGCTATGGGAATCCAATCATTGTGATACGAGATCTCTTGAAAAAGGTTCAATGTAATGATAACAAGTTGATTAGTTTATCAAAGAGTACGTATAGTTTATCTAATATATGAGTCATAGACTATCCCATCCATTTGATGATTAGTATTTTTATGTAAAAGTTAAGAAGAAATTATTTGTGAATAAGACCCGAAACGTATTTCTCGAGATGTGACACTATCCACATTCCTGGAGTGACTCATCTATAGAATATCCGTACATGACGGTAGTTAGAGACATGACAATATCTAGAAACTTTCATGAAAAAATTTAAGATATATGTGCAGGGCCACTAATGTACATACTTATGATGGAGAATCTATACTATATATATGGTAGCTGAAGTTTGGATCAAAGAAACATAGTTCAAGACTTAGTTCACTTTGATTCCTTCAGATGTAAACATTTATACAAAGTAAAGTTGAGTCTTATAAATATATTATTGGTGCTAAAATCTATCAGACACTAAGGATACTGGAGCTGGTGGTGTAAGAAGATCTTTGGGAGGCAGAACCTGTAAAAAGCTTTGATCGAAAGGTATTTCGAAGTGGGCCCTCCGATGCTCAAGTCAGATTTTTAGTATAACAACAATATGAGAAGTGTATGATAGGATTTTTTGTATACCTTGAGAGCTTTCGTGGGATTCTTTTTTATAAGTGAAAGATAAAGGCACTTTTAGGATGACAAAGATTTTAGCGGATTTGGTAAGAAGTGACAGGATTTATCATATGCACAGTCTCAGGATTTTCTGTTCATAAGATATGTCTATTTCATTTTAATTAAAATATTATCCATTGTATGGAATTGGCCATGTTTCTTAATGATGATATTGACCACTACATGGATCTAGGCACGCTCTCTTTAATTACGAAAATATTACGATAATTAGCAATCATGAGATGTGATGTGACCTTTTGACCATATAATCGGGGATATAGAAGTGAGCACCGGTTTAATTGGCCTTTGAAAGGTCCAAATAAAAATATCGTCTAAGGACCCCCTACCACTATAAAGGACTAGGGATTGGTCTGAGCACTTATATTGAAGCCAAGAAAGGGTTGGCTAGAAGACACTTGATCGGATTGTCCTAGTCGAAGGTGAGATATGTTGATAGCCTTCAAACAGTCTGATGAGGAGGCATCATTATTGTTTGGCTCAATCAAGTGGGAGTGATTGGCAACCGATGCTCAGCCAGGTTTGGTTGATTGAGATACCATTTTTTCTGGTGAGAAGATGGTTGAGCAATGGAGCCGCTCATGCATCGAATATGTGGTCAAGCCATGTCTAGGAATACTAGAGCCAAGAGAAAGCCATTAGCCGATCAAGAAACGGATCTGATGAATGGTCGGCGAGTGCATATTAGCTTTCGAAGGATTAGCTAATGAGAAGATACCAGTCAACACCGAGGCTTGCTTGGATGAGGGTACTCAGTAGTGGGTATTTAGCTGAATCCGATATGTAGGGAAAGACACTAACTCTCTTGATAAGGGGTCAGATCAATGGTGGGACTGACACGCACTGGCCATGTTGACTTGTCCAATAACATTGGAGCCAAGAGGAAGCCCTCAACTGACCAGAAATCCAATCCAATTAATGGTCAGCTGATACAAAGCAAAGTTATCTGACTAGGTTTACTAATTTGGGCTTCATATCCTTAGCGATAAGTGTTCGGTGGTCATGTAGCAGGGCTGACCGATCAGGCCTTTTAACTTGGACTTCATATCCTTAGATCAAAGCAAAATTTTCTTTAATAGATGCCTTATCTATTGCATAGTAAAGCCCCGAGGAATTTATTTTTTATATTTACTATTTTTAGAAAATTTTGAATTTTAAGGAGATTATTAGAAAAATCTAAAATTTTCTCTAATAAACAATTCCTCATTTTTAGATATTTAATCATTGGACTTTTAATTTTTCGACTATTGGACTTGTTATTATAGGCTTTAATCAGTCAGTAAAAGTCCAAACGATCAAATTTGATGATTATAAAAAGACCTTCTGAGTCCTTGTTTAGTAAACCATCCAAAGTCTTTCCTAGCTTCTTCTAACTTTTTCTCTTCTCTAAAACTTTTTCAGATCTTTTTAGTTATTAAAATTTCTTCATGGGTATTGCAAGAGTTTTCATCAACCTTTATCATGATCATATTTATAGACAGAGGAATTCTAGTCATATTTTGAAATGGTATTTCTAGATTTTTCAATACGAAAGATGGAAATACATCTTAGGACAATGTCTCACACGCTTCTAGATTTATTTTAATTTTTTATGATTTCATGTAATTTTTTTATAATTTTCCTATACTAAAAATTCTTGATAACTTTATTTAATCAAATTCATAATTTTTTAAATATTATTCTAATAGACACCACCTTATTCTTGTGTATTCTGTCAGTCCCGGGCTACTACACAAGATTGAGGAACTAATAGGGATGTGCATTTAGTTTTTCGGTTCAAACCGAATTGAAGTTTTGAAAAATTAAATTTCTGAATTTGCATTTAGTAGAATAAAAAACCAAATTGAAGTAGTTTAAAACCGAACAAACTAAATCAAAATAATTTTGGCTTGGTTTGGTTCAGTAATTTGATTTTGTGTTTCTTTGTACTAGGCTTTTGATTTTGGTTTGGACTTATAAAGTTCCTTAATAATTTCATTATTTGAATTGCAGAATTACACTTGAACTTAGTATATTATTATTCAAATTCAAACTATCAACAAACCATTAAAAAAATAGTTAAATAAAATTATCTCAAGCTCTGTTGCCGCCTAGATCACCGTGACCCATAGCTCTGACATGTGGGTGCGTCAGGCTCTCTCTGGGCACTTGGTCTTCTCTTCGGTCAGCTCCTAGGTCGATGTGACCTACAAAAAAGAGAAGACCCAGGCCGGAAATTCTGGCGGGGACACTCCGACGATCAAGTCAGTTGAAGAGATCAAGGGGAACAGAGTCTCAGTGACGGAGAGCCCTGGAGCTTCTCCATCTAGAGGAGTAAGGATGAAATTTCAAATGTAGAAGGTGAGTGGAGATGGAGGTTAGAGACCTAGGAGGTTCTCCTTGCTAGATCCTTGCCCGTTTTCTCTTTTTGTTTTACCAATTATCTCTCCCTTGTCGGAGGTCCCATCCTCTATTTTATATGAGGAATAGCCCAGACCAAGTCTGGGGGCTGGGATGTCACTTTCCTGGTACCCCTTTTGGGAGGGGTTCTCCTTTGCCAGCGGCCTCCCCCTATTGGACCGGTCCACAAAAGGAGATCCTTCTATTGGGAGTGTTCATCGATGTAGTACAGGTCTTGTCCCTCTGGTGGTGCTGTTTCCTGTGGGAGGTGAGGGTGCCATGCTACTGAGCTCTGAGCCACGATGGTACATTTCTATTCCAGGAGGGACCATCGGAGTGTTGCAGGGCCTGTGACCTTAATAGGATACTCCTCTTGGAGAAGACACAGGTGGCGTGTCATGGAATTTGTTACCGCCTAGATCATCATGGCCCGTAGCTCTGACGTATCGTGGATGCGTCGGGCTCCCTCTAGGTGCTTGGTCCTCTCTCCGGTCAGCTCCTGGGTTGGTGTGAACTGCAAAATAGAGAAGACCCGGGTTGGAGATTCTGATAGGGATACTTCGACGATCAAGTCAGTTGAGGCGATCAAGGGGAACAGAGCCTCAGTGATGGAGAGCCCTGGAGCTTCTCTGTCTAGAGGAGTAAGGATGAAATTTCAAAGGTAGAAAGTGAGTGGAGGTGGAGGTTAGAGAGCTAGGAGGTTCTCCTTACTGGATCCTTGCCCGTTTGCTCTCTTTGTTTTACCAGTTATCCTCTCTTATCGGAGGTCCCTCTGTTTTATATGAGAGGAATAGCCCAGACCAAATTTGGGGCTTCATCAGGATGTCACTTTCCTGGTGCCCCTTTTGGAAGGGGTTTTCCTTTACCAGTGGCCTCCCCTTTTTTGGACTGGTCCTCAGAAGGAGATCCTTCTATTAGGGGTGTTTGCCAGCATAGTACAGGTCTTGTCCCTCTGGTGGTGCAGTTTTTCATGGGAGGTGCGGGCACTGTGCCGCTGAGCCCCGAGCTACGATGGGGCATTTTTATTCCAGGAGGGACCGTCAGAGTGTTGCAGGGCCTAGGGCCTTAATAAGATACTCCTCTTGGAGAAGACACAGGTGGCGTGTCGTGGAAACTGGAGCTCCGGCTGCACGGCGATGAGCGCAGGCGGCATGCCACAGGGCTTGACCTGGTGGAACGTGCATCGTACAGAGGATGCAGGTGTTACGTTACAGCACCTGGAATCTTTGGTAGGGCACGTACCACCTCTAGGGGGTTGTGGATAGCTGGGAGCTTCCATGCCATGGTCTGATCTTCTCCTGATCCTCTCTTTTTCGCTACTATCGGGAACTTCGATCCTGGTAGGAGGGGAGGAGCTCTATCTTGGGAGCTCGACCTCGGATGGCAGGAGCATGACCTCGGCCAGGAGCTCGACCTCGAACGGGAGCTAACCTCGACTAGGGGCTTGACCTAGATGGCAGGAGCACGACCTCGACCTGGAGCTTGAGCTCGAATGGGAGCTAACCTCGACTTGGGGCTCGGCCCTGGATGGCGGGAGCACAACCTCGACTGGGAGCTTGACCTTGGATGGGTGCTGACTTCGGCCAGGAGCTCAACACTAGATGGCAGGAGCACGATCTTGACCGAGAGCTCGACCTTGGATGGGAGATGACCTCGGCCAGGGGCTGGACCTTGGATGGCGGGAGCACGACCTCGGATGAGAGCTAACCTTGGTCGGAGGCTCAACCACGGATGGCGGGGGCACAACCTTGACCAAGAGCTCAACCTCGGATGGGAGCTGATCTCGATCGGGTTCTCGACCCCGGATGGCGGGAACACAACCTTGGTCGGGAGCTCGACCTCGGATGGGAGCTGACCTCGGCCGGGGGCTCAACCTCAGATGGCATGGGTACAACCTCGACCGAAAGCTCGACCTCGGATGAGAGCTGACCTCGACCGAGAGCTCGACCCCAGATGGCGGGAGCACAACCTCGACCGGGAGCTCACCTTGAATGGAAGCTGACATCGATCGGGAGCTTGACCTCGGATCTTCATTTGGTCGCCACATCAAAGAGGCACTTTCCATCAGCGTGGCTGCTAGCTGGGTCCGACATAGGTTCCACATCATCGATAGTGCCACATCGAGCTCTTTGCAATTTATTACTATAATAATTATCATAAATTTAGAAAGAGTAAAGATGTATTTTTATTGCATTTTATAATTTTAATTTGTGATTAATTGAAATTATCAAATTAAATATCAAAAACTAAATTGATTAAAAAATTTCAATCTGGTTTTAACCAAAATCAAAATTTTTAGAAGAAAATCTGAATTAAATATTAAAATAATTAATAATTTAGTTTAACTTTTAGTTAACCAAATCATTTGCACATGTCCAGGAATTAAGTAACAAGTATGAAAAGGAACGGTAACAGTACTCATAAATAAGTTTTCTTGCGTAATTTGATATTTTCCTCCACCTATAAATTTATATTATCATTTTTGTTAAAATATAATATTCTCGTAACCTCGTCCATAAGTGTATTTTATTTTGTGCAAGGATACAAATCCTGAAAAAATGCAAGTAACCCAGCAATGGTATAATATATAAATAAGATAATAAAAATTTTATCAATTTGTGATTAGCTATGGCATGACAAAGATCCATGCCCTAGACAGTATTTAATATGGTACTAGCTCTTATCTCACACTAAGCATAGTAACAATATTATATTATTTTTAAATTATAAAAGGATTAATCAGGAATACAAAATTCGTTTTGAACTTTTGTACCTTTTAGTATTAGAAAATTCATGTTTTTAAAAAAGTGCTACTTTCCATATATCATATTATCTTTAATTTGTGAAGGAGAGCAGACTTCTTTATTTGTAACTAAATAACGTTATATAATGAACATTTAGAGTAGAATTGTTTTTTATAAGTAGACCTTGAGGTCCAATGATATTAAATAAAAGCCAAAAAAAGCCTTGGTACTTTGATTTCTCGAGGATAAACCTTTTCACATACTATATGTCATTCAACTTTTTTATCGTTTCTTGTATTTTTTCTTTAATTATAGATTTCATGCATGTTCAGTTATATAATTTTTTAAGTCATGAATCTTCCCTAGCCATATCTTTTCCCTGCAATATCAGGGATTTGAATTATGGACATATGTAGCAACCATGTTATATACTATATGTAATTACTGTCCGAAAAAGTGAATAGGAATTTTTTTATTTCTAAACTATCCTTTGGAAAGGAAAACTATCATGTGGGATAGAAACTATCCTATGAGATGGAAACTTTTAGTCCTACATGGAAAGATTGAAAAAGAGAAGGCTCTTTATAAGAAAACATTTTTCCAAGCTCTTACTTCTAGGCTCACCATAGGTGGAGAGCTTGAGGGTGATGCGAAGCATCACGCGCGTATGCGACGGGCGACAAGGGTGCAATGAGCGCTTTGTATGCGCACTTTGCACGTACTCATCGTCTTGAGGAGCCTTTAAATTTTTTCTGATCAAACAGATCAGACGGTCGAGATTGATTGGCACCATATCAAGGTTGCAAGGAGACGAGTCGGCTTGATTCTGATAGGAGACGAGTCGGCTCGGTTCTGATAAGAGCCGACTCGGATGACTGGCTTGGTCGAGTTGACTCGGATCCGCAGAACAGGAATACACGGTCTGGACGAGTCGACTCGACTAGGGTCGAGCTGGCTCGGATCCACAGAGCCGTATCATGCGGTCTGGATGAGTCGACTCGAGGGAATCGAGCCGACTCGACCAGGGCGCTCTCTGCAGCAAGGAGCCGACTCGAGGAATTCGAGCCGGCTTGGATAACGGGATTTCAGAATCGTGAAACAACGGATCACGTGTCCGGAGACGTAATCACGCGTCCGTTCACGGATCAACGTTTCTTCTGAGATCAGGGATGCCATCGGATCGTGAAACGACGCATTGAGAAGTACACTGATCGCGTGATCTAGAGATCATGGTACGAATCAGCGTATCATGGCATCCGATCGCGATTGAAAAAATGTATCGATCGCGTAAAGGCATATCTCACTACGAAACGACATCGGAAACTCCCTCCGAAGAAATCAGAAGGTTGCTTTCAAAAGGCACCTTAAGGCTATAAATAGGTCCACATTCCTCATTCATTTCATCGCATTCATTTCAATATTTTCCTTCATTATTTTAGGCATTTGCATACTCTGAAAAAATACAGTATAGCTATAATACATCATAAGTCTCTCAGGCATTTGCATACTCTGAAAACAGAGTATAGCTATAGTGCATACAAAGAGAGAAAAGTATTCATTGTTCAAATTTCTGGTGAATTGTAGTGCTGCTTTCACCAGAAGAAGACCGTTGTATCTTGGAAGACAATCGTCATAAAACCGTAAGCACCATTGCTGGACGAAATTATCTTAAGGACATAGAGTGTAACTCTAGATCGATCTTGTCAATTAGGTAGCCATTGTTCATACGCATCCTACCACCAACAATTACATGCAAAGTGATATACACTTATAAAGATAGTAAATCTACCTAGTAACTTTTATTTTTTTTTTGCATTCTTAGTACTTATTTTGAATTGTAAACCTTTTTTTTAATAAGTTGGAGCATTCTTACAAGCTTGGTATGAATGCATCCAAAAAGATTAGAAAATAAAATATCTCTCAACGAACTTGGAACGGATCCTGAATCAGTCCAGAATATTTTTTTAGAATGCTGGATAACAAAAAGGCTACCTAATCAGCTATAGAATTTACTTTATGGTGGACATGTCGAATGAAAGTAAAGCAATCCCCCCACAACAGCATACAAATATCCTGCAACAAAGGATGAGTGGCAGTGCCCTTGGTATTAGATTGAATCCAATCCACAACAATAGAGGAGTTATCCTCAATATTAGTCGATTAGCTCGGAGAACAAGTCTTGTATTGAGAATGCTAGTCCAAATAGCTCGTAATTCTACTCCCGAATAGAGAGGCTAAAAAAATGGTTGCCACCTGCTGTCACCAGTCTCAAATCAGGATCTCTAACAACAAAACCCACTCCTCCAAGAGTGCCCACAATACTACCGTTAAAATTGATCTTAAGAAAAGTTGGGGGTGGGGGCTCCCAGGAAATAAACATCCTATAAAACTTTACATAAACCGATCAGGAATTCTAGGGATCCAAAATCTTTAGGATCAAATCAACCGACTCTTGGTGAGTAATCTTAGCCACCTGTATCATAGCACGCTTCAGTACAAAACACGTAGATGATATCTTCAAAACAAATACCCAACCATTTCAGGATATCCAAATATGATAGGCTATATATGCTGCACGGATTTCGAAAATTTTGGTTATCCCGGAATCCAAGCTGAACCTCAAATTGTTCAAGAACTAGATGGAAAACTCCAACGAAGTAATTCCATGAAGCAAGCTAACCATTAAATCCATGTAGCTCTAGGCTAACATAACAGAGCATGGTCCATCGTCTCCTCCCATATCTCATTGCAAGGGCATGCAGGGGATAAAGGTACCCTTTATTCCTTGAGATAGGCATGATAAGAAAATAATCCAAGCAACTTTCTAATAAACAAACTAATCCTTGGATGAACCTGTAATCTCCTAAGAAAATAATCCAAGCCACTTTCTAAATAAACAAACTAATCCTTGGATGAACCTGTAATCTCCTATGACCAATTTCAGGTTCAGAGTCTCATAGTACATCATATATAGGTCGCTTGCTCCCACTGCCCATAAGAAATCTTTACACTCTTATATTCACCGCATCATGAGCGGAGAATTGTGAATTTTTTTCAATATTATATCCACAAAATAGTATGTATTTGCAAAAGTAGTAAATCAATTACCAACTTTAAATTCTCGATTCATTTATGATCCTTTGAAACATAAACTTGTTCCATACTATCTCAAATTACTTGCAAAATTATATGTATCTCTATAGATGATTAAATTGTTTGTCGGTCGAAAGCTGTTATATTTTCCTTTGTCCAGCACCATGAGAGCGGTACCATGCAATAGCCAATCAAATGTATACTCAAAAAAAAAATTAATACAAAATTTTTTCTTGAAATTTGTTTAAAAAATTAATGCAAGATTATTTGTATATCAACAATAAAATTATAGAAGGTTCTCCTTTTGAATATAATTATAAGTAGTATTTAGATAGGCAGTATACTGCTCAATCATAATTCCAAACCTAAAGTGCATCTTTCTTTTTGAGTTTTGCCACTTGATTAGTAAATTATGCTAGCATTGTCCCTGAACAATGGTTCTAATATATTTTTGTGCCCTCACGCACCAATATCTTTGATGTCACGCATCAATACAAACTTGCATTGTGCATGGAAGTTGGAACGAAAGCATCCACCATCCAATCTGGTAGGAGCCCCTTGCAAGCGGTCGTCCAAATTTAATTCCCGAGTTCCCAGCCCTCGTCAAATTCTATTTCCTATCTCTATCCTTCCTCGATACCACATCGGTACCTGCACTCCCCGAGACCGTATCACGACCGAAAATTCTCAGTCCCTCAACGTCAGCCATTGGATCCACGAACCCCACAACAGCGATTCAGTCAACCAATGCGCCTCAACAAGGGTCCACGAATCATGTGTGCGTGATTAAAAGCTATCCCGTCACGCACCCCCGAATCTTAATCCCCCCATATATGAACCGAGCCACGCGAACGTTAAGCATCCCTCTTCCCTGTCTGCTTCACTTCCCTTCCCTTCCTCTTTCCCTCTCTCCTTCTCGCCGCCGATCCAAGGAGGATCCGGATACCGCCCCCGATACCCCCGTTGGCGATGACCTCGACGGAGGAGAATGGTCTCCTCGGGAGACCGGCGGAGCCGCCGGAGAAGAACCGTACCCACTCCCCACCGCGGCAGAGGCTCTCGCAATCCCGCCTTCACAACTTCTCCTTCCCGAACCTCAGCTGGGGATGCCACAAGATCCTCCGGTGCACGAACATCAAGGACAGCGTTGCCGGGGAGGCCGCCGGATCGGCGGCCCCGGCGGCGGCGCAGCACGACCCCGGGGCTGGCCTGAAGCGCCCGGGTTCGTCCTCGTCCCGGGAGAGATCCCATCCTTCGAGGGCTTCTATGGGAGGAAGGCGCTACAAGGAGGTCGATGGAAGAGCAGCGGAGGAAGGGGAGGGGGAGGAGTCCTCCTCTTCTGCTCCTGCGGCTGCGGCTGCGGCTGCGGCTGCGGCGGTGGCGGTGGCGGTGGCCATTAGGCCGTGGAATCTGAGGACGAGGAGGGCTGCCTGCAATGCTCCGGTGGAGAACGAGCGTCGCCGGAACCCCAATGCGGCTGCCGGGTCGCCGTCTCCGCTGCCTGCCGAGAAGAGCAAGCCGTTGGCCAAGTCGGTCAGACTGAGTTCGGATGGTGCGGGGAAGCGGCCCAAGTTCTCGATCTCGCTGTCTCGCGAGGTGATTGAAGATGACTTTATGTTGTTCAAGGGGACAAAGCCCCCTCGGAGGCCTAAGAAGAGGCCCAGGATCGTTCAGAATCAGCTGGATGTAAGAGGATTTTTGTTAAATATCTGGTCTTTTTTTAGTTTTCGTCTCCTTTCCTCCATTTAAATGAACTCTTGATTTTTTTCCCCCGAAAATATGTTTGTGGTATTTTGTCTGCAGTCGCTTTTCCCTGGTTTGTGGCTATCTGAGATAACTCCACGTTCATACAAAATTGATGAGTAAGTCAGTCGTCCTTTTTTTGTGTGTATGTGTGATTTTTATCCTTATCCTTTTTTCCAGACTTTTTGAATTTTCTGCATCAATCTTAACCGAGACCTTGATGAATTGTTCTTTGTTTGCAGAAGTAAGAGGATGTGAACAAGGTAAGGGGTTTTCCGTGAAGAAAGCTTCTCGAGTTTCTAATTGCTGACAATTACTTTAGTCTAGTGACCATGGTTAGTGCGATTTTGTAGCACATCATATTGATCTGTATATTGAAAGTTTAAATAAAAATGTAATAAGCTGGCATTTTGATCTGCTAGGCAAGCTTGTTTCTTTTCAATGTCATCTAATTTAAATTTATTTTTTATTTTCTTTTAAATTTTCTATAAAAAAATGCCCAAAGTGGACATGCCGACATGGTTTGGTTTTAACTTTTAAATGTCATCTTATAAAATCTTTTTTAAAAATAAATACTCTGGTATTTGACAACTGGACTTGGATTGTAGTCCACGTATTGGTAGAGATTCATATTGTTACCTCAAATTATCTTGGTTCAAGCAGTTGGGGAGAGGAATAATGAGAACTGGCGGAAAAGGTCACCAAAATCCCCTCGATGCTGAGGTACATAAACATTAATGGTTTTGTTTGCTAGCTGGGTTATTTTATTGATAAAGATAAGAGGCCAACACTCAGAGGTGCGTGATCAATGAAAAAAAGGTCGAATTCCAGAATGGGTAGCATACATTATGAAATTATGATAACTAAAGGATTATTGCCAGAGGGACCAGAGGGAAAATGTAATAAGCAGTTAAAGGCTTCTTGAGGTGCTGCACTGTGGGCATTCCTAGCATCCACAGGCAAATTAGACAGTTAAATGGCTTGGTTGACGTTTGTGTTTCATCCAAGGATGTGAAGGAAACCAGAAAAAGAATGGATGCAATGCTAGGTGCATAAGTAGGATGACTTTGCCTAAAAAGAAACTTCTGTGAGTGAGTGATAGGTCTCATCTAAGTTTTTGTTGTTTCCTTGGATTGATTCTTTGTTCTGTGATTGCTCATGGTAATGCAATTGTGAACTGTGAAGGCACCCAACGAGGGCTGAAACCTTTTGAGCTACATATTTGTTGTTGTGCACTTCAGCGAGTAATTTCTGATGCTTTCTAATTTTGACCTCTCTGACACTATTGTTCTTTGATTAATTATTGGTGCGAGACATGGATGGTGCAACTAGTTGATTGTTTTTAATGGATAATCATATTTGACATCAATATTTTTGCTCCACTTCAGAGAGTAATTTCTGATGCTTTCTGATTTTGGCTTCTCTGACACTTTTATTCTTTGATCAATTATTGATGTGAGACATAGATGGTGTAGTTAGTTGATTGTTTTTAACATATAATCATTTTTGACTTCAATATTTGCTACTAGGTGGCATCTACCATGCAAATTGGTGTTATCCTCTTTGTCTTTCCTATCTTTAATTCTTTTAGTCTACATTGTTTCCATATGAAAAACAGTCTCATGCCTGTGCTCATATTATGTTGTAGCATCAAAGTGCATGTGTTTTCAGGTTGATATTGTGATATACTGCCAAGTATATGATGCAGTCAAATGACAGAATTTTGTGCGAGTCCCTTTGCACTTCCTGCATAGGAGGGTCATACATTCTTTTGTATGATGTTCAGATGGTAATACTGGGTTATGTTAATCTGGGTCTCAAAACAAATCACACTTTGTATTTGTTTTTGTTCTCATTGTTTGTATTGTTATGAAAATTCCCTCCACAAAATTGGTCTGACCCCTTTATTGTTTTCACACTTGACTGAAAAACTTGCTTGATATACTCTTTTTGTTGCTTCATCATTGACCTAGCAGCCTTTAAATGTTAGTGAACTTCTCCTCCATCAAGCTGGGTCTTCTTCTTTTTAAAGATGTCCTTATGGCTCTGCATTGAAGAGAATGATGACATCTCACTATCTCTGATAAAGTAGTTACAATGAAATGTTTTTTGAAACCTAAACACTATAACTTCTTTTGGAACTGATGGTAGTAGCTGGATGAAATAAAATGGTATTTTCTAAACTTGGTTATAGTTGTATCTAGGCCATCAGTTAGTGGACATTATCATGTCAGCTGTTGACTTCCTACGAACCGTAGCTCCGTGACTTGCATTATTCCGTAGAAGTTTCAGTAATTCTAATTCAAATTTTTAGGTTACTGATTCTGAGAACTTATTCAACATAGTTAAGGCCAGAAATAGATTTAGTATGTGTTCACTTGATTCTTTTTATGTCTTGCACTGTTCTCTCAGCATCCTAGCCAATTTTTACTCTTGCAACTGAAGCCTAGTTATAATTTATTGATTAATAAGCATTCAAGTGATTCAAGTTCCTATCCTTCAAGCTCCAAAATTTCTTTTATACAAAATGTTTATGCCTGAGGATGAAAATGGGAAGCTATGATCATGAAAAACATAAACCATGATGAGTTAGGAACTTTTATAGAAAAAATAATATAGAGAAGAGGAAGTTAAAGAATAAGAAAGCTTGTATGAAAACAACTTAACAAAACCCTGTAACTTTGAGGGATGCTAGTGGAATGCGGGTCTTGGTTTTACTTGAAATTGTACGGGTTAAATTTTGACACAAAATTGCAAATCATTTTTTTTTTACGAAGGATGTGCGTGCGTGGGTGCGTGGGTGCTGTGTGTGTGCACGCATGCACGCGTGCATGCGTTGTGTGTGTGCCTGTTTATGCGTGCGTGCGTTCATAGACTCATGCATCGCAGATATACATGCACTCGAACTTGATCTTTCTTCTTAAACATTCTTTGTTAAACCCATTTACTGTTCTCTGTTCTTCTTCAAAAGCTGCGTACAAATTCAGTTTAGATGGGTAAGAGAGTTTGTTGTTAACATGCTGTCTTATCTTACTAGATAAATGCATACTAAGAAGTTTGGCTTTGTTTTCTTTTATTATTAATAATTTACTTTTTTGGTTTCTTCCTCAAATTCAGTAACTTTTCCCTTCACTTTATAGACACTGACACACCGTGGCTTGAATAAATTTGCTGTTCTCTCCTTTTATATTAAATTTGATAGGTTGGTGCCTTGGTGGTGTTATTTCGGCCTTGAATATAGATCGGTGCCTTAGTGGTGTTCTTTCGGCCTTGAATGTAGATTAAGGCAACGCTTAATATAGGATATCTTACCTCAAATGCACAGATGGTTAACCAAGGAGCCAATTTTTTATCTTTCCTTGAAAATTATTTGATCACCATCTTGTTTAGTCTTGACCATGGATGAAATTTTGTAGTTCTTCCACATACTTGTTACAATTGAATAAAAGTAAAATTGCTGTACGTGTATTTGGTTAGCCATTATCATTTTTGGTCATAAAAAACCAGACCGATATAGAATGTTTTGAAATATAAAAACTTGAAGTTTTAGCTTAGTTTCAGTTGACATCAAACTTGACCAATACAACCAAGAGTGGTTCGATTGCTTGTGGTCAACTTTATATAGTTTTGGCCAATATGTTGTTTTCGTTCAGGCATGTTTTGGTGGAAGTCTGTTTTGGGCTATTTTTGATGAAGTGCTTTGGGCATACCAGCTCCATTTCACTTAAAAGGCCCGTGCAAAATACTCGTAGGATGACATAATTTGAAAAGTTGCTTCAAGAATTCGTAAAAATTTGAGCCATATGCTTTTAGATGTTCAAACGGCGGGGCCCATCTCCGTGGGGAGCCAATATGAATTGTCTAGACCGCCAGTGGCGGCGGTGTGGTTCGCCGAGGGCTTCAAGGGGTGGGTGGCGGATACGGCGGAGGGAATGGGATTTGAGGAGGGTTGGCGGTGGGCGTCGGAGAAGAGGAGACAGGATTAGCATCTATGCGGGCGTGGGGGCAGAGCCGTAGGGGGCCACAAGTGGAATTTCTTTTTAAAATAATACAAAAAAAAAAAAAAACGGAAATAAGTGTTCCCATCTATATTTATGAAAGTAGGTATTTTTTGTCCACGTGGCAGAAAAACCTACCTTTCGGCTGAATGAAATGATGCGTGGGAGGGGGGCGCCAGCTAGGCTGGAATTGTAGGTGGCAAAAACAATTTTAAATTGAGAAATCGTCTTTGCCAATAAAGATTTCAGGATTTTCAATAATTTTTTTTATAAAATTTGATATGAGAATTGATGTGATATTTTTAAATTAAAATTTTTTTGATATGATCTTTGAAATCATCTGTGGCACAGATATTTCAAATGCCACAGGCGATTTCAAAAAGACTACATCAAAAAAATTTAATTTAAAAATATCACATCAATACTTATATCAAATTTTATAAAAAAATTATTTAAAATCCTGAAATTATTTTTGACAAAACGGTTTCTCAACTTGAAATCGGCTTTGCCATGAACGATTTCAGCCTCGCTGGTGTCCGCTGCCACAAGTTATTTAATTTTCTAAATACCCTTTTAAAAAATGAATTCAAATAACTATCAACAGCATTTTTGGAATTAAATGAATGACATTTTCTTAATTAATTCAAACATTAATAAGGGTATTTTGAAAATTAATTGTTCGCAGCTCCTCATTTCATTTCAAAAAATTTAATTTTCAAAATACACTTCATAATATTTGAGTTAATTATGAAAATGCCATTGATTTAATTTCAAAAATGCCATCAATTATTTATTTTTTTAAGTTCATTGAGAGAGAATTTCATTCTTCTCAAGATAAGTCAGAAACTCATTGAAAATATATTCACCACCTCGATCTGATCGAAAGATTTTAATAAACTTTCCAGTTTATTTTTCAACTTCATTATGATAACATTTGAACATTTCAAACGCATCAAATTTGTCTCATGAAGTAAACATAACCATATCTCGAAAGATCGTCGATAAATATAATAAAATAATTATATCAACATCTTGCACTGATATTCATAGGTCCACATACATCTTGCACTGATATTCACTCTCAGTGAGATCTAGGAGACCTTCTCCCACCAACTTATTTATCATGTTCTTATTTATATGACCTAGCCTATAGTGGCAAAGATAAATATTACTGACCTTACCTATCCTAGGGTGTTTATTAGCAGTGTACAATATAGTAACAGGCTGTAACAGTACATATACGTCATTCTTCAATTATCCATTCGTCACATTAGAACCATTCAAAGTGATGTAGCAAATATCTTTTTATATTGATAATTCATAACAATCATTGGCCAATAGGCCTTATAGAAATGATATTTACTAAAAAAGGATAAAAATGACATTCATTAAGAATGATAGTATAAGATTTGAAATACAAAGAAACAGTTCCCAACGCCAGAACTGGAGCTTGACTTCCATTCCTAACGTTTAGAAACCTTTCCCCGCTTCCGAATCTCCTACTAACTTGAAGTCCCTACAAAGAATTGCAAATGTGGTAAGAACTTCCGGGATCCAATACCCAGCTAGTAGTATCATAAATAGAGAAACTACAAGGATTTATCATATAAATACCTTGACCATCAACACCTTGTTGCTTGCCCTTCCTTTGCTTGCTCGGGTCCAGAGTTGCAAGGTAAGCATAACAGTTATGCTTCCAATGACCCGGCTTCTTACAGAAGAAACACTCCGCCTTACTCTTGTCAGCCTTTACCCTCCTAATTTGACTTGGCCCAGCACTAAGCACCTTCTTATTCTTTTTCTTCTTCTTTCTTTTTCCAAAGGGACGATGTCCTGCTCCAGAACCTCCCACTAGATTCACTAACCCCTTGTTGAGGTTATGGTTTCTCTCATAAGTCTGCAATAATCCTAACATCTCATGATAGTTTACTGCAGGCCTATTCATTCTGAAATTATCAAAAAATATCTGGTAGGAATGAGGCAGAGAATTCAAAATCGCATCCTTGCCGAGCTGCTTATGCAAAGGATATCCGAGTTTGCCCAAATACTCAAATAACTCGATCATGTACATTACATGATCAGTCACCGAAGCTCCGTCACGCATATGCATGTTATAGATGGCGGAAGAGATCCGGTAGCACTCCGTATCATCCGGAGTGCCAAAAGACTCCTTCAACTTTGAAGAATCACTTCTGGCTGAGCCTCCTCGAACTTGTGACTGAACTCGTCGTTCATTGTAGCCAACATAATGCAACGCACCGTAGTGCAATTAGAGATTCACTTCTGGTAAGTGTCCTTGACAGTGCCACGAGCATTGGGGGCTGGGATTTCAAGTGCCTGATCTGTTATCACATAAAGGATCAGCTCGTGCTCCAGGACTATCCTAAGTTTCCGATACCAGCTATCGAAGTTGGGTCCAGATAGTTTGTCATTATCTAATAATGACCAGAGCGACAAAGTGGTCGATATTATCTTAAAAAGAAGAACAAGACCTATCAGTATATGAATTATTTTAAAAATCCTAAAGACATGGATTTTAGTCTAAAGGTTTCTCATACTATTTTATTTAGATTAGTAGCCTCTACACTCAAATCCGAAGAATAACATTTATCCTTTAGCGAGTACTAGGATCCAATAGACTACATATGAGCCCGACTTTGGCCGGCTAATCCAAATGCATCTAAAGGTAGGTACAATACCAATTGCTTCTCCAAGCAATTCCTAATAATTATTTTATCCCAAGGGTCCTTACAATTGGCCTTTGGGCCTCCTATTGAAGGTCTTGGTTAGGTCCAACCATTAACATTATCAAATTCAATGCTTCTAACTAACCCATGATCAAGCCTAACTTTGGCTGGCCCACCTGACTACGTGTTAGGATAGTTGCACTGAGCCATCATATGCTGAATGGCAATCCCACTTGTCTGATGACCACCTGTTCTTTGGAACTATAGATGATCACCCAACTTATGGACTCATTGCCAATCTAACTTAATGGGAGGCTAAGACTCAGGCTATATCATAACTTAATTTTTTATGGACCTAATAATTTAGAGGATTTCAATTTTATGATATTTGAGAAGAAGACATGGACCTTGATCAAGAAAACTCCCACCAAATACTTAGAGGGTTTCTAGATTAATTTGGTCCATGGGCACCTATAAATCAGTCAAACTGATTAACCTTAGTTGACATGGGTCAACTCGAATCAATAGATAGTCTAATTTAATCTGATTCACCACATTAGCCAGGTAAGTAGAATCAAGGGATGGGTTATGCCAAGTAAGCCTCTTACCTTAGACACCAACCATGAGTTGGCCAAGTAAGAGTCAGCCCCAAAGAACTTTGATCACCACTGTCAAACTTATCTTAGACACCAAGTGGTTTACCAGACTTAATCAAACTAACCTAAAGACCCGGGCTCACCACGAAGTCATGAATCAAGTCCATTTAGATGTATGGACTGATCTAACTAACTATTAGAGAAATCTATAGAGGAGAGACCTAATTCAACTTTTGATTAGTCTTTTCTCTATTTAATCCATTAATCTAAACCTAGGTCTAACCCATTTAAGGACCCAATTCTAGCTAACCTATTCAACCCCTCCTAAATCGTAAAATTATACATCTTAATTTTCAATTAAGTGTATTACACTATTTGAAACATTTTCAAATGAAATGAAACAATTTCATAAAAATCTGAATCTTAAAATTATTGTTTCCACTTGAACTTTTCAAAGTTTTAGATCAAACTTCTTTTAGATCTTATCAAAATATAGTCATGATCTATAAATCATAGATTAAAATAATTTTAATCCATTAAATTCTTTACAATCCATTAAATTTCTTACTTTCTTCTTCATAAGGTCATGACGTAGCGGCAGCCCTACATGCCATAGGAGAACCCCTTGGAATGAGAAGAGATGATCTTTAAACCATGCTTCTCTCCTATGACCAGACGGCCATGGCGAATCCACCTTAATCCGAGTACTACATGAAGGAAATCAAATCGATTTTATAAAAACATTAAACTAGATGCATACACAACCTGGCTCTGATACTATTATAAGGGAACCGTTCCAAGGGACGATATATGCATTTTAAAACTTTTCTAAAGGCAAGCAGCAGCGAAAAGTGATAAACCATTTTATCTATAGATGTTAGTCAAATTAACACAAGCCCCTACCAGGATCTAAATGCATCTAGAGTAATGTAAATATAAAATCATGCAAACATTGTATGAAATATAGAACCATTCTAGAAATCACACAATGATGCAGCAATGATAACTATGTCATACATAGAATAAGCACGTACCTTGGTGACGTTCACCAGGAAGAACTGGAATTTCAGAAATGGTCGCCTCTCAATCACGATCCCAGGGATGGCACCGACCTGTGAAAAGAAAACCCAACTCTGGATCGCTATCCTGGCCTGCTTTGAATTCCGTGCTGATCATTTTTGGACCGGGGATCAATTGTAGCCGTGCAAATGCCCGGCCTCTGCTGGTATCCACATAGGGCTTGTCATAGTAGAGTCGTAGAGGGCACTGGACTGCAGATCCTTGCAGCCCTCTCCTCTTTCAGTAAATCGGGCTTGCTTTAAAAGCTGTGCCAATTGACAACTGGACCGGCTTTTGGCTTTTATCTTGTAATCTGGTCTTTGCAAGATTTAAGACCTCCTTTGCTCTTCTTACTCTTATCTAGATAACCTCTCAACACTTGGAAAAAAGACTAAGAGAAGAAGTAATAATGAATGGAAGGGAGTGGAAACCTTTGGTAGCAAAATGACGCACCCAAGTGGATGAAAAATCTTTCATTCTCTTCTCGCCTTCTCTTCACTCATTCATTCCTTCATCATTGGCCGGCCACCCCCTCCCTCCTTATATAGCCTACCTCCCCATTAATGGCATAAGACTAAGTGTATGAAGGCATTTAAAGATGATAAGAAAAAGTTCTCCCTTTTAATGCTTTCACATCTCATGAAAAATCTTCTTAAGTCTTTTCTTATTTTTACATGAAAGAATTTCTTCCCACTTCTCCTTTTTCATGAACAAGGTCAAATTTCCCAATCCACGTCACCACCTCATTTATCATGACAAAATAATGAAGGCCTTTCCAAGTCAAAAATGGGAGGAGACTAGTGTGAAAACAAGACTTAAAAAACTTTCCAAGTCATAAATGAGAGGAGACTTGGTTTCCTTATGTCATTCCTCTTCATTCATGAAAACTTCATGCCATGTGGCATGTGGAAACAAGGAGAGAGGGAGAGATATGGAGAGAGTCCTATTCCAACTGGGCTCTGACTCATGGTCCAATTTCAAATTGATTTGACACTCAAATCAAAAGCCATATTTAAACCCAATTGAACTTATTTCGAAAAGGTTATTGACCCAACATAATTTGGATTAATTAAAATCAAATTAAATCTGATTTAATTTAATTAACAATTAATCCATAATTAATTAGGTCAAATCTTAATTATAACACTTACAATTAGGTCCAAATTAATTTGCTGATTAGTTACTTAAGCCCCTAATGTATGTGATCCCTCAGGTTCAAACACTAAACTGGTAGCACAGGAACATTTTCAGTATCAGCCAAAGTCGCTATCTAGCAATGACACCCAGCATCCGGATAGGTTGAAAATTACAGAGCAACATGAACCTGTCGAATATGGAATAGCACTGAACTTATTCCTTGAGCCTCTTAATGCTCCGAATGGCATAGGGTTAAACTGCCCAACCCTAATCAACCCATCTCAATATGTCTCAAACAAAAAATCCCTGTAACTCCTTACAAGGAATGCCCTGGCCAAGGTCTTTCTCAATTGAGGTATATTAAGCATTCAATCCAAATCATTTGGAAAGTTCAATCCTTTCTCGATCCTACTATTGCTATACAAGTACTTGACTATACCCAGCAACCTTCCATCACCGGATCAGAAATCCGAGTAGTTTGACACCTAAGCACAGTGAGTTCTTGCAAGCTATCATAGTGATCTCAAGCCAGAAGAATAATTCATGTTCATATTCTAATGCAAGACTTTTCTTCGGTAGAAAGAGAATCCCATATGAGTGTCACGTTCAGTGAAGTGTCAAACACAACACCTGATGACATACCAGCATCTCCATGCTACTTGGTTAAGAGGACAACCAACAGATATGACATCAACGACCAACTCTCAATACACCATCATCCTGAAACAGCATATTCTTTGGTCGTGAACCAATTTATGAACTACACGACGCATCCTCTCTACATCGCATACAAGGTAGCTCAAAGGACATCATCACACAAGAGTTCAATTAGGAAGATGACATGTGATGAACAACCAGAATAAATCTTTTTCTCAATTCAATAATTCATACATATATATGAGTTGCACAACCATCAATAGCCTAGATAATTGGCTTTGGGACAAATTCTCAACAAGTAACATCATGATGATGTGTGATGTGGCAACATCCACTGACGTGGAGTCTACACAGCCACCAACCAACAACAGCGTGGGTGGGGGCTGCCACCTAGGCATGGCCCCTGGTGGAATGCCGGGGTCAGCTCCCGGTCGGGGTTAAGCTTGTGAGCGAGCCCCCTGCCGAGGTCAATTCCCAGTCAGGGTCAAGCTCAAGGAGCGAGCCACCCGTCTAATGCCACCTCCAGGTCGAGGCAGAGCTTATAGAGTCAGCTCTCTTGGTCGAGGCAGAGTTCATGAAGCAAGCCCCACGTCCAAGGTCAGCTCCCAGCCAGGGTTGAGTTCAAGGATGAGTCCTCCGTTTGAGGTCAGCTCTTGGCCAGGGTCGAGCTCATGCTGCCGAAGGCGGACCCCTTCGGGAGGTCCTTCCAGGCCGTGCAAAGGCCAGAATTCTCACCAGCCGTGGAGAAGGGAAAGGTCAATAAGAATTCAAACCGTGGCATAGAGGACCCTATCCACCTGCAGTCCCCGAGAAGTGGCGCACATCCTGCCACCAATGCCAGTTCTGCAACACACCGCCCACATCTCTGAAAAGGTCAGCCCCGTCAGACCCAAGGCCCAGTAATACACCACCACATCCACCACCGTACGATCGGGGGATACTGATCCATGCGGTGCAAAACTTAGAGTTCTTCCAGAAGAAGAATCCTATCAAAGCCACAGGCCCTGCAACGCCAGGACAATCTCTCCAAGAAGGGAAAGATCCCACTATGGCAGGGGGCTCAACAGCCCAACGCTCGCTCCTCATAAGCAAAACAACACCCCAATGGAAGAAAGGGGGCGAAAGGACCCAATGGGGTCGAAAGAGATCCGGAGGTCTGAAGGGCAGAAGGTAAGAAAGGTAAGAAAGGTAAGCGGAGACCAAGCGAGAGGAGCAGGGGAGAGAAGCAAGCAAGCAGCTGCAAGCCCAGCGATCTCAAGGCTGACTGGAGAATCTCCCCGCTCCCCGCTCTCCATTCGATCTTTCTCTTTTTCCATATTAACGTTCCTATCATGTCACCCCCTGGAGCGAGGGAGTCCCCCAAGCTCTCCGCCATAAGGGTTCTATTCTCCTCGATTGTCCCACTGATTTGATGATCGTCGGAGTGTCCTCGCCAAAATCTCTGGCCCGGGTCTCCTCTGTTTTGCAGGCCAAGCGAGCTGAAGAGCGGACACCCTCGGAGGGTGAGAGCGCTCCCAGTGAGAGTAGGAGGCACCCCGACGTGGCGGCAACGCGCTAGAGCTGCAGGCCATGATGATCTAGGTGATAATAGATTGGCGTGCCAGGAAGGGGGGCGAGCCGAGCGGCAGACGACTCAGGAACTGAGGGGATCCCAGCCAAGGCTGAGGATCCAAGCTCTCCAACCACCGGAGGCATCAGAAGTCGCCCCCTAGGGGAGCAGGAGGGGAATACGAGAGCTCCCTCCTGGGAGCCCGCCCAAAGAAAGAGAGGGAACCTAGGCATTCCCCTACGCGTGGGGGCTTCCGTCATCTCATGCAAGTCTAATGGGTAACTCTCTTCCCCACTACCTTTGCAATATGAGAACAGTATCACAGTCCTACAGGAGAGGGCCCTGCATCACCGTCCAAGGCAAGCACCATGACCTCGCTCACAGTTAGGAGATAGCGATGCAACATCACCCATCATGCGACCCACAGCCAAACGGACCAACAAGCGATGGGGCCTGACCTCGGGGGTAGCCCACTGGTGGAAGATGGCACGCTACCACAACCCCCGTAAAGGATCCCAGTGAGGTGGTCAAAATCCGGCCAAACAAAGTTTGCTACCTCATCGGCCCTGCCGCTCGTGAATTAGAAATGCGAGCAACTCAAGAGGGCACTATCAGTGATGTAAAATTTTCCCTCAACTATCTGAGCTCCTTTTTCATACAACTTTGCCTTTCATCTATGTAGGGACATCCCCGTCTGACTCAAAGTCCAGCGGGCACAACACGAGCCCTCTATCCAGCCCGCACTCTTCGTCACTAAGCTCATAGCATGGAGGTGGCGGCGAGGCAACCCGCTACCTATCGCAAGACTCACTGCTCGGCACCCTCCATCAATAACACGGGCCCTCTATCAGGCCCACCTTCCACAGCTATGCCCACAGCTCGGAGGCGACACCAAGGTGTTGTTTACCGCGAGACTCACAACATGGCGACTCCTCATCAACGAGCCGGGCCCGCTCCATCAGGCCCGCACTCCTCATCATTGAGCTCACAGCCTAGAGGTAGCGGCGAGGCAACCCACCACTTACCACGTGACTCACAGCTCGGCACCCTCATCAACAATGCGGGCCCTCCATCAGGCCCGCCTTCCATAGCCATGCTAATAGCCCGAGGCGACACCAAAGTACAGTCTACCGCGAGACTCACAGCATGGCGACTCCTCATCAATGAGCCAAGCCTGCTCCATCAGACCCACACTCTTCACCGCTGAGCTCACAACCCGGAGGTGGCGGCATGGCAACCCCCCACTTACCGCATGACTCATAGCTCGAAACCCTCCATCAACAACGCGGGCCCTCCATCATGTCCACCTTCCACAACCATGCTTACAGCCTGGAGGCGGCACCAGAATGCTGTCTACTACAAGACTCACAGCATGATGACTCCTCATCAACAACGAGCCGGACCCGCTCCATCAGGCCCACGCTCCTCGTCGCTGAGCTCATAGCCCGGAGGTGGTGGCGGGGCAACCCGCCACTTACCGCGTGACTCACAACTCAACACCCTCATCAACAACGCGGGCCTCCCATCAGGCCCGCTTCTTATAGCCATGCTCACAGCTCGAAGGTGGCACCAAGGTGCTGTCTATCGCGAGACTCATAGCATGACGACTCCTTATCAATGAGTCGGGCCCACTCCATTAGGCCCGCGCTCTTCATCACTGAGCTCACAGCCCGGTAGTGGCGGCGAGGCAACCCATCACTTACCATGTGACTCACAGCTCGGCACCCTCATCAACAATGCGGGCCCTCCATCAAGCCCGCCTCTTATAGACATGCTCATAACCCGGAGGCAGCACCAAGATGCTGTCTACAGTGAGACTCACAGCATGGCGACTCCTTATCAACGAGCCAGGCCCGCTCCATCAGGCCCGCGCTCTTCATCGCTGAGCTCATAGCCTAGAGGTGGAGGCAGGGCAACCCGCCACTTACCGCATGACTTATAGCTCGGCACCCTCATCAACAATGCGGGCCCTCCATTAGGCCTGCCTTTCATAACCGTGCTCACAGCTCGGAGGCGGCACCAAGGTGCTGTCTACCGCGAGACTCACAGCATGGCGACTCCTCATCAACAAGCCGGGCCCGCTCCATCAGGCTCGTGCTCTTCATCACTGAGCTCATAACCCGGAGGTGGTTACGGGCCAACCTGCCACTTGCCGCGTGACTTACAGCTCGGTACCCTCATTAACCACGCGGGCCCTCCATCAGGCCTACCTTCCACAACTGCGCGCATAGCCACCGCATGACTCATGGCATGATGAATCGAGAAGCTCGGCACCCTTAGCCCAGCTCACCGTCCAGAAGTGGCGGCAGGGCAACCCGCCATCTACCAAGAGGCTCGCAGCTAGGCAATCACCAAGCTGGGTCCTTCCAACAGACCTGCGCTCAATCACCCCGCTCACAGTCCTGAGGTGTAGTTGGAGACTCCTGGAACCCTGCCATCTACCGCGAAATTCACAGTTTGGCACCTATAAGCCGGGAAACTCAAGAAGCCCCACATCCACTGCCTTACTCACAATCCAGAGATGCCTACGGGAAACTCCAGAAGTCCCACCATCTGTCCCTTGACTCACAGCATGGCGAACCGAGCCGGGATATTCCGGAAGCCCTGCATCTGGTTGCCTTGCTTATGGCCCAGGGATGTTGGTGAGGACTCCCTGAAATCCTATTGTCGGCCGCCCGACACACGGCTTGGCAAGCTAAGGAGACCCCTCAACGGTGATCCAAGCTGAAGAATGAAAAAATAGCAAGCAAAAGGGAGGGGACATAGAGCATTCTAACCAAAAAAAAAAAAAAAAGAAAAAACATCCAATGCCCCCTATCTCGTAGAGAGGCCCCCCATCAATGATGGATTGGCGAGAAAAAAGGTGAATTTTCTTTCTCACGGAAGGCAATGAGAGTGGCCCTCCATCAATGCAAACTCTACGGTTTGGAATGAGCTTCTTAACAAACGGATCATTGCTGGAGTGCTGTCGGGCACTATCTAGAAATGATAGCATATATCCACGGTTCAGCATTGAGTTGCCTCCTACCTCAAGAGAATACTGCTCCACGGACGTAGGTCGCGGAAACATGGTCAGCCGTGCAGCTCGGTGAGCTACCCTTGATTTAAGGGCCAATCTGGCGGCAACCAGACTGAAAATATCTCACCCAAATCTAAATGGGGTTCTATCTTCAGCTCAAAGGTCTTCCTTGGCACAAATCCACCGTTCTCGCCACACAGATCTCAAAGCAATCTGAAATCTGCTATTCATCTACAGTTTTTAAAGCGACCAGTGGATGATCCAATGATGGATTTTTATGGAGGAAGGTGAATCGTTCATTTGCACGAAGGATACACCCCTGACCCAATCTAAACTGGCTCAGCTATGAAGTTCTGAACCAAATACAATTCAGTTTGGCGTAGTTTGGTATTTGGGAGAATTAGGTTGGATTGATCCAAACAAGGTTTTAATTGTGTTTGATAGGCACCCCTATCATAGGCATATAGGTTAGATTTGGGTATGGTACACGGGGTATGAACATTAGAAATGGGATGGCACTGCATTACGTTAGGTGTTAGGATCCCAACGCCTGGCATAGGCAAATGCCAGGCATGATGGTTTGGCCAGGTAGTGCCAAGCCAAGATGGGACGTGCGGGTGCATGTCCTTTGGTCACTGGGATGTGCGCACCCAGAGTAATAGCAGGCCGAACCCGGCCTGCTACAATGTGCGTGTGCAGGTGCATGTCCTTTGGTCACTGGATTGTGCGCACCCAATGCAGCAGCATGCCGGACCCGGGTGTGCGCGGGGCGAGCGCGCACACTGCAGCAGGCCAGGCACAGGCGCACGCGAGGCAGTGCGCGCAGCAACGGTCCAGGCCGGGCGCGCGCAGGCCGAGCACGCACACTGCAGCAGAGGCAGGGCACGGGCGTGCGTAGTATAGCGGATCGGGTCGAGCACGCACGGAGCAGGGCGCACATCGCAGCAGGTGGCTGAGCGGGCGCGTGCGCGCAGGACCAATGCGCGCGGCACTATAGACCAAGGGCAGCAGCGGGACTCGGATCTCTGGTGGTTTTCAGGCATCTGGACTCGGATCCTTTGGTGGCCAGCAGACTAGCTGGATCAAGCCAAGAACAGCAGTTTGGACTCGGGTTCCTGGTGGGTTTCAGGCATCTGGACTCGGATCTTTGGGTGGCCAGCAGACTGGTTGGATCAAGTCAAGAATAGCAGTTTGGACCCGGGTTCCTGGTGGGTTTCAGGCGTCTAGACTCGAGTCCCTAGGTTCTTGCAGGCTGGGCAGTTACTGCTGGACAATTACTACTAGGAGTGGGCTGGTTCATGGTCTAGTTTGTGGCAGCAGGTCATGGAAAGTTGCTGGTTGGTTTCTAGCAACTGCTAGGCGGTTGGGCATGTCAACCGCAAGGAAGAAGTGGGGTATTGGGACCCTGCTGGGCAGCAAGAGAGCAAAGAGGGCTTTTGGGAGAAAGCCAATGGGTAGTGATTGAGGAGAGCTTGCTGTTGGGCAGTGAGTGAGGAGAGCTTGCTGTTGCTGTTCTGAATTGTTGCTGTAACCTTGCTGTATTCCTGATTTGAGAGTAAATCAAGTTGGGTTGGGGGTGTTTCCCTGGTAAAAATCTGGGCTATGTGCTGTGATTGTGTTGTGCTGGGATTAAAGATAATAAACAAGTTGTGGAGAGGCTAGCTAGGCAGGGATTGCTTAGCGCCATCATGTGAAGAGTTTCTGGGCTAGGAAAGTCTGTGTGACAAGTTGGTATCAGAGCCTCGTTCGAGGCCGGAGTTGTAGATTTCTGCGCCAAGATGACGCTAACCGAAGTCAAGGAGAGGATTCGGCCGCTAGAGGAGATTGTTGGTGATCCACCTGAAGGATACCCGAATTTGGTTTGGTTGGCCATGGAGAATGCCGTGAGGGTGGTGAGCATTCAAGCCATGCTTGATAATTTGCTCCGAGATGTGGAAGTCAGGTTGGACAACTTGAAGATGGAGAATTCAGCGGCGATTATTGGCCAACAGGCGACTCTCAGGTCCATGGAAGTCGAGATTGGGCTGCTGAAATGAGCAGCAGTCCAACCTCATGATGAGGGCTCCACGCCGAAGATCAAAGTCTCGAAGCCAAAGCAATTCAATGGCAGCCGCAATGCCGAAGAATTGTAGAACTTCCTTTGAGACATGGAGTAGTACTTTTGGGCAGCGAGGATACCGGAAGCGGAGCAGGTGTCCATTACCAGCATGTACCTCATGGGGGATGACAAACTATGGTGGCGCACAAGGATGCAAGATGACCTTGGTGCCAACCGACCGAGCATCATCACATGGGAGTCCTTGAAGAAGGAGCTGAAGGATCAGTTCCTGCCGTGCAACACATCGTGGATGGCGCGGGAAGCTCTCAAGAGGTTGAGACATGGTTGCTCAATCTGAGAGTACATGAAGGAGTTCAGTTCTTTGATGCTTGACATCAAGAACATGTTGGAGGAGGACAAGCTCTTTAACTTCACATCGGGGCTGCAACAATGGGCACAAGTCGAGATATGGAGGCAAGGCGTGAAGGACCTTCCTTCGGCCATGGCGGCGGTCGAGGGCTTGGTGAATTCCCAGATGACAAGTCCTTCCATGGCCGCGGACAAGAAGAAGCCGGTTGAAGGGAAGAAGTGGAAAGGCAAATCGTAGAAGAAGTTTACTAAGAAGGAGGACAACGGCAAGAAGGACCAAGGCCCGAGCAAGACCCCGTTCCAACTAGGGTGTTTCATATGCAGTGGCCCTCATCGAGCCAAGGTGTGCCCGAAGAAGGAGAAGGTTGCTGCAATCATCAACGAGGAGACTGTTGAGGAGGATGTTGGTCCCTCCCATGTCACCCTGTTGCAGCTGCTCAACGCGATTTCTGGATAGTGAATAGTAGATTTTGGCAACCTGCTGTATTGCATGGTGCAGATCAACGAGAAGGAGGTGAAGGCTATGCTGGACATGGGGCTACAAATAATTTTGTGGGGAAAAGGGAAGCCAGCAGGTTGGGACTGAACCTGCTAGAAAGTAGCAGCACTATCAAGGCCATGAACTCGGGTGCGACATCGGTTTGCAGGGCTGCTAAAAGCTCCTTGAAGCTGGGCGAGTAGCAGAGTCAATGCTGTGTCATGGTGATCCCTTTGGATGACTTTTATCTCATCCTGGGGATGGAGTTCTTTGTGAAGGCCAAGGTAATCTTGATGCCTCATTTGAAGGGACTCGTAATCGGGGATGAGGGGAATCCCTGTTTCATGTAGATAGATGGAGGAACTCCCAAGTGTGATCGGGAGAAAGGAGCTGCGATTTCAGCCAAGCAAGTGGATAAGGGGCTGAGAAAGGGGGAGCCAACATACTTGGCTACGTTGGTGCAGATCAAACCCGACATCGTGGTAGGGGTGCCGGATGAAGTGGCCACGATTTTGGAGGAGTTTTCTGTGGTTATGCCGAAAAAATTATCGCGAGAGCTGCCTCCAAGGAGAGCCATTGACCACCAGATTGAACTAGAACCCGATGCAAGACCCCTTGCCTGAGCACCTTACCGAATGCCGCTGAATGAGTTGGCAGAGCTGAGGAGGCAGCTTGATGACTTGCTGGTTGCTGGATTGATTTAGCCGTCCAAGGCTCCTTACGGTGCTCTCGTCCTCTTCCAAAAGAAGCAAGATGGTTCCATGCGGATGTGTGTGGATTACAGGGCATTGAACAAGGTGACGGTGAAGAACAAGTACATGGTTCCTCATGCGGCGAACTTGTTCGATCGACTGTCCAAGGCATCATACTTCACCAAATTGGACTTGCGGTCGGGGCACTGGCAAGTGAGAGTGGCGAAGGGTGATGAAGCCAAGACCACCTGCGTTATGAGGTATGGGTCTTTTGAGTTCTTAGTGATGCCATTTGGACTCACCAATGCCCTGCTACTTTTTGCAACTTGATGAATGATGTGTTGTATGAGTTCCTAGACAAGTTTATTGTAGTCTATCTAGATGATATAGTTGTCTATAGTGAGTCTTTGCATGACCATGTGGATCATTTAAGACAAGAATTTACAAGGCTTAAGGAGTATAAGCTTTATGTAAAGAAGGAAAAGTGTGAATTTTGCTACCAAGAGGTGTTCTTCCTGGGGCATTGGGTCAGAAAGGATGAAATAAGGATGGATGAACGGAAGGTTCAAGCCATTCTTGACTGGCCCGTTCCTTCTAGAGCTTCGAAGTTGAGATCATTTTTGGGTCTAGCTAACTATTACAGGAGGTTCATTAAAGGCTACTCCAAGAAGGTCAGTGTGCTGACTGACTTTTTGAAGAAGGATCAAAAGTGGGTATGGTCCGAGGCATGTGACAAAGCCTTCAACAAACTGAAGTTAGCAGTTTCATCCGAGCCAGTGTTGAAGTTGCCATGTTTTAGTGAGCCATTTGAGGTACACACTAATGCCTCAGATAGGGCTCTTGGTGGAGTCCTGGTGTAGGCTGATCACCCAGTGGCCTATGAGAGCAGGAAGCTGAAGGAGGTGGAGCAAAGATATTCGGCCCATGAGAAGGAGATGGCGGCTATGATCCATTGTCTTGGTGTGTGGAGACACTACTTGTTGGGGACCCGGTTCACAATGGTGACGGATAATGTGGCCAACACCTACTTCAAGACACAGAAGAAGCTCACCCTTAAGCAAGCTCGGTGGCAGGAATTCTTAGCAGAGTTTGACTTTGTATGGGTGCACAGGCCTGGGAGGCGGAATCAGGTGGTGGATGCCTTGAGCAGGAAGGAAGTGGAGGGTTATGTGGCTTCCGTAACAGCCATTCACACTACCTTTCTGGATCGGGTGAAGAGGCAAGCCAATGCAGATTCAGTGTACACTCACTTGAGGCAACAGGTGTTGGACGGGTTGATTCGACGGTATTGGGTCAAAGGCAACCTATTGTATGCCAAAGGAGGTAAATTGTATGTTCCCAATGGTGGAGGACTCAAGCAGGAGTTGCTGCAGGAGACTTATGATTCGCAATGGGCAGGACATCCTGGAGTCAAGAGGATGTTAGCTTTGATTAGCGGGAGTTACTATTGGCCCAAGATGGAGGATGATGTGGAAGCTTATATGTCAAGACTTGTATGGTATGTCAGCTGCACAAGACAGAGAGAAGGAGGCCGGCTAGGTTGCTGCAGCCTTTACCCATTCCAGAAAAATCGTGAGTGACGGTTTCTATGGACTTCATTGTGGGATTTCCTAGTGTGGATGGGTTGAAGGCAGTGCTGGTTGTAGTGGACTGATTCTCCAAGTTTGCTGTGTTCATAGCAGCTCCTGAAGTATGTCCAGCAGACAAGGCAGCAGAGTTGTTTTTCCAGCACGTGGTGAAGCTCTTTGGACTACCAGGTGACATAGTGAGTGACAGGAATCCTTGGTTCACGGGAAAATTCTGGACATACCTCTTCAAGTTGATGGGTTCTTAGTTGAAGTTCTCCACAGCCTATCATCCATAGACTGACGGGCAGACCGAGAGGATCAATGCACTCTTGGAGGAGTACTTGAGAAACTATGTGACCGCCAGTCAGAGGAATTGGGTAGAGTTGCTGGTTATAGCCCAGTTTTGCTACAACCTACACAAATCTTCTGCTACCAGTTTGAGTCCAGCCGAACTGTGTATGAGGTTTCACCCATTAACGCCATTGGAGGTAGCTCAGCAGAGGGACCAGGGGATGTGTCCTGCAGTCTATCGCTTTGCAAGGGACAAGACCGAGCTGATTGAAGGTGCCATGACTAGTCTTGCAAAGGCAGCAAGACGCATGAAGAAGTTTGTTGATATGGGCTGGCGTTCCTTAGAGTTCAAAGTAGGGGACAGGGTGCTGTTGAAGCTAACCCCACAGATATGGAAGAAGGTCACTGATCGCAGGTATCGCAAGGGCCTAATCCAGCACTATGATGGTCCCTTTGTGGTCACGCAGTGGGTGGCGAATGTGGCATATAGGTTGGCCCTACCTAAGAGGTTGAAGATCTACCCAACTTTTCATTTAAGTTTCCTAAAGCCCTACTATGAAGGTGCTGAATCTAGCAAGGTGTCGGGGAGGAGGGCTCTTCCCATTGTTAGGAAAGAGTTTAACAAGGAGATCGAGAAGATTTTGGCTCACCGCATTGTAGGGGAAAGTGGGCTAAATCATGGTGCAGATTTTCTTGTGCAATAGAAAGGAGGGAGTGAGATGGATGCTACTTGGGAGCGAGGTGCTACGTTGTGGCAGTTTGAAGATCATATTCAACACTACTTGGCGAGTGACAAGACGAGGACGTCGTCAATTTCAAGTGCGGGGGGTTTGTTAGGACCCCAACGCTTGGCATAGGTAAATGCCAGGCATGATGGTTTGGTCGAGCAGTGCCAAGCCAAGATGGGACGTGTGGATGCATGTCCTTCGGTCACTGGGATGTTGCACCCAGTGCAGCAGTAGGCCAGACCCAGGCGCGTGCGGGGCGAGCGCGCACACTGCAGCAGGCTGGGTGCGGGCGCGCGCGAGGCAGTACGCGTAGCGCAGCAGTGGACGAGGCCGGGCATGCGTGGGGCGAGCACACACACTATAGCAGAGGCCGGGCATGCGCGGGGCAAGCAGGTTGCCGAGCGGGCGCGTGCGCGTGGGACCAATGCGCGCGGCACTGCAGACTGAGGGCAGCAGCTGGACTCGAGTATCTGGTGGTTTTCAAGTGTCTGGACTCGGATCCCTAGGCGGCCAGCAGACTGGCTAGATCAAGCCAAGAACAGCAGTTTGGACTCGAGTTCCTGGTGGGTTTCAGGCATCTAGCTCGAATCCCTGGGTGGCCAGCAGACTGGCTGGATCAAGCCAATAACAGCAATTTGGACTCGGGTTCCTGGTGGGTTTCAGCGTCTGGACTCGAGTCCCTGGGTTCCTGCAGGCTGGGCAGTTATTGCTGAGAGTGGACTGATTCATGGCCTAGTTTGTGGCAGCAAGTCATGGGAAGTTGCTGGTTGGTTTCCAGCAACTGCTAAGCGATTGGGCATGTCAACCGCAAAGAGGAAGTGGGGTATTGGGATCCTGCTGGGCAGCAAGAGAGCAGAGTGAGGGCTTTTAGGAGAAAGCCAAGGGGGCAGTGAGCGAGGAGAGCTTGCTGTTGGGCAATGAGTGAGGAGAGCTTGCTGTTACTGTTCTGAATTGCTACTGTAACCTTGCTGTATTCCTGATTTGAGAGTGAATCAAGTTGGGTTGGGATTGTTTCCCTGGTAAAAATCTGGGCTGTATGCTGTGATTGTGTGGTGCTGGGATTGAAGATAGCAAACAAGTTGTGGAGAGGCTAGGTAGGCAGGGATTGCTTAGCGCCATCACATGAAAAATTTCTGGGCTAGGAAAGTCCGCGTGACATTAGGAGTCCTATTTGGTGCGGGCACCAGACTCAGAAGAAGACTTCAGAGCTCCATCTGAATCTCTGATTAACCTTGCCCGAAGAATTAGGGTTTTTGGTTTGTAATAAGAGTTGACTAGATCAACTCAATTTAGCTTGAGTCTACATTACCTGCATTTTATTTTGTTGAGTCATGTTGACTCAGTAGTGGACTAGGGTTTCAACCAGGGATGTTACATTTTCTCCCAAGACCAGGCAAGTGGACACCACACTCCCAGCCACACTCCCAGTCCAGGGGGCGCCATATCCACATCCAGCAGCCTTTGGTCCCCACTCCACAGATGGCAACTCCCTTCTTTTATGCACCAGATAAAGAGAAGAGCACAAATCAAGGGGGCGGCCAAGACTTTCCCAAGTGATTCCAAGCAAACAAGGGAAGAAGTTTTTCTTGGAAGAGAATATCAAGGGGCGCCCATTACCTGCCAAAAACACCTAAAACAAAGATGGGAAGAGCCTTGACTTAGGGAGGAAGAAAAGGAGGAGTTCAAAAGAGTTCATCCAGGAAGGAAGAAAATTTTCTTGAAAAATTCCAAGCAAGGTGGCGCCATCTACCTGCCATTTATAACCCCAAATCCTAATTTTTGGTATTTTGGCCAACCATATGTAAGGGATTTGCCCTAATTTGGAGATCCCCTCCTTTAGTCCCACATGGGAAAATATGAAACCCTTCTCCCTTGTAAAGCATTATAAATTACATCCCTCTTGTAAGTTGAAAACAATCAATGAAGAAAAAATTATTTTTGCTATTCTCTTGTGTTGAGTAACCTAGGTTTCTCTTCTTCCGCACTATTCTAAGTGTTGAGCTCCGTGAGGGGGTAATCCGGGTTCCATTGGAGCCTTGAGGAGGTGAGAGATCTTCATCTTTATCCAAAACCCTAGGTTAGCCACTTAAAAATCCAAAACCCTAGCCGCCCATCATTATTTTCAATCCATCAAATCCTAGCTCCTTCCATCTCCCACGGCCTCTCTCTCTCTACAAGTCCAGGCCGTCCACCTTCATCCAGATCCAGTCCGGCTACTTCAGATCCAGAGCAAGTTCCAAGGAAAATCACATCAGCTTCCAGGAGAATCCAGTTTCAGCAATTTCAATCCTCAAGTTCATCAACCTGGTAAATTTTTCCCTTGACTCTCTGATTCCATCAATTGTTTTTCTTCTCTTCCAGATCTTGAGTTCAGGAGAAGCCAACCCGCCAAAGGACCAGTATTGGAGGATCCATTGCGAAGATATCTGAATCCGAGGATCCAACAATCTGCTCGGGAGAGTTCTTCCACCAAAATCTGTGAAGATCATTGTCTGGTTAGGTAAACCATCTCTTCTCTTTATTTCTGTTCTGTTGAAAGTTCGGAGCGAAACCCTAGGTCTGGGAGTTTCTCAACCCCCAGTGATCCGTTGCTTCTGAACTACTCTGATAATTTAGTTTCCTTAAAATTGTGCTTTCAATTATCATATTAGTATCTTTCAATGTTAGGTTAACTTTTCTTTGATTTGAAGCCAACTTCTACAAACATAAAAACAACAAAAAAAATTAGTTAATCTTAATTTACTTCCGCATCGCATCCCTTTATTTGTTCTGCATCATTTTTGGTATCAGAGCCCAGTCTAGGGTTTCTGATTTGCTTGCTTGCTTGTTTTGATTGTTTTCTCTTTTTATTTTGTCTGCTCGAAGTAGACTCCCCAGGACGTCCGGTCCTAGGAACTAAGCGAGGCGCAAGCCTCCTCCTCCCATTCCACGGGGTGTTCCTAGGGCGTGTAGGGGATCCATTGGGTTATAACTTCGTAGCAGGGATTATAAACGGGGAAGACAATCTAGTTGCAGCCCGTAATTGCCCTGTTGTCTGAATTATTTCTCCCTGCATAAACCTCCGAATTGCATGATTTTTGCTTCGTTGAAACCAGTATAATTGAGCCTATTTTTTATAATTTTTCTGTGATTTATTAGTTTCGGTAAAAATTCTGAGCATTAAAATACAACAACTCTATTTTTTGTGTTCTGCAATTCAATTCTTTTTGGAGTGATCATCTCATAATTTACTTAAGGGCAATTGAGCATCTAAGATAAGGGGAGGAGTTGATTACCTCTCCTTAGACCAAAACCACCATCCAATCATTCGAACCTAGACCTAATTTAAAATCGGTTAGACCTAATTTGCCCTAGTGGGCTAGGGACACCAATTGGTCGGGTCTAGGCTAGTGTTGAGTCAGTTTGCCGAGTTATTCTGTGTGTGCTTAGCACTCAGTGTCTAGAACGGTGGTTCAGGGATCCATTCCCGAAGGGCTTGTGTGCTGGTCCGCCTACCTGGCCAATCACTGATTGGTGTCTAGGATTGGCAATCAGGGACCTAACACTCCCCTTACACCTGCCTGGCTGAGTCCTGAGTTACTACAGGCTAGCTTGCCACTCTGATTGGGCATCTAGTTTGGACTCTAGGTCTAGTGATCCAGTAGTCGATTTAGTCTAGTCTCATTTTGTGTGCTTGCTTGAATCATCATGTCTACCAGAAACGGAGTGCCATATCAACCTGGTCAAACCCAACCTGATTTAGAGGCCATGATCAGAACTCTTACTGAAAGTATGGCTAAAATGAATCAGGATATGACAAACACTGTGGCCCAGTTTAGCGCACAAATTCATGAGGATCTTACCCAACTTAGGGACCGAGTCCAAGTACTTGAAGAACCTAGACATCGGAATTGGACTCCTGACCCCGATTTTAATGTGCCTCAACCTCACCCACATCAGGAGCCTAGAAGGCCTTTATATAGAGATCCTGAACCTAATCATAGGAGGCCTGACCCAGAACCTGAAGATAGAGATGATAGATTCATCAGGAACATCAAATTAGATGCACCCACTTTTGATGGTAGTCTGAATCCTAAGGTGTATTCTGATTGGGAGGGTGAGATGGACCAATACTTTGAGTGGTATGCTATGTCTGAGGAGAGGAAATACAAGTTTGCCAAGATGAATTAGTGCGTCAAGCTAGGTTATACTGGGGGAACATTGAGCTAACCACTAGGAGACGGAATGTTGAGCCCATAACCACTTGGCAGGGTATGAAAGAAAAACTGAGAGATAAATACCTACCCATTTCATACCAGTAAACCTGTTAGACCAATGGCAAAACCTGAAACAAGGAAACCGATCTGTCTCAGACTACATAGCTACTTTTGATGAATACCTAATGAGATGTGATGTGAGTGAAGCCCACGAAGTCACTTTGTCTAGATTTAGGGCTGGACTGAGGGAAGATATCAAGAGAGAACTATTTCTGAGAGAGGTTACTGATCTAGACCAAGCCTACCAGATTGCACTAAACACTGAGAAATTTCAGAGAGGACCTATACCTTCTAGGGTTAGTGCCCCAATCCCAAGGAATGGACCTAGCCAAGTTATCCCTAGTAAACCTTTTCAGGGTACTTCTACCCCTAGGCCCATGGACAAAGGTAAGGCACCTGACACCCAGAGAACCCCTAGTTCAAATATCACCTATTTTAAGTGTCAGAAACCAGGTCACATTTCCAGTCAGTGTACTGCCATAGCCTGTTTCAAGTGTCATAAGGTAGGTCATGTTGTTAGCCAGTGCCCACGGAGATCCCTTTACATAGAAAAGGGAGAGAATGATAATTCCGAGCCCAGTGAGGAATTTGAAGAAGTTTATGAGGCCGGAATGAATTTGGTTGAGGAGTATGAAGGAGAGGAGGAACCCAATGAATCTGACAAATTAGGAGTTGTAAGATGCATCCTATCCTAGAATCTAGTTCAAGAGGATTGGCGTAGGACTAACATCCTACAGACTTTTCTTAAATTAGGGGATAAGGTATGTAAGATCATCATAGATAGTGGGAGCTGTGTAAATGCCATCTCTACTAGCACTGTCAAGATGTTAGGCTTAATCCCAGTTCCCCATCCCAACACCTATAAGGTTTCTTGGGTAGATTCTACCTCCATACCCATCCAGTCTAGATGTCAAGTCCAAATCCAAATGCAATCTTATCACGAAAAGATTTGGTGCGATGTCTTACCCATGGGGGTGAGCAGTATAATTCTCGGAAGACCTTGGTTGTATGATCATGATGCCACCCTCTTAGGAAAATCCAATACCTGTGTCTTTAGTTTCAATGGGAAGAAGATTACGATCCATTAGTTCCCCCTAAGGACAAGGTAACTAAAGGAGCCGGTAAGGTTAAGGAGATGAAAACTGGAGTGAACCTAATCAGTGCTAAGGATCTAGAACAAGAAATTCATAGTGGTTCACCCATCTGGATGTTGACTGCTAAGGAACTTAGAACTTCGGAACCCTCAGAGCCTCCTCAAGAAGTTAAACCTGTGTTAAAAGAATTTGAGGATGTCTTTCCCGAGGATTTGCCAGACCACCTTCCACCTCTTAGAGATATCCAGCATGCCATAGATCTAATCCCAGGAGCGATTTTGCCCAACTTGCCCCATTACAGGATGAATCCATCTGAGCATGAAGAACTGCAAAAGCAGGTTGGAGAATTATTGAGGAAGAGGTTTATTAGAGAAAGTCTTAGCCCTTGTGCAGTCCCAGCCTTACTGACCCCAAAGAAAGATGGCACGTGGAGGATGTGTGTTGACAGTCGTGCCATCAATAAAATTACAATCAAATATAGGTTTCCCATCCCTAGACTAGATGACATGCTTGATATGATGGCTGGTGCAATGGTTTTTTCTAAGATTGATCTCAAAAGCGGCTATCATCAGGTTAGGATTAGACCCGGGGATGAATGGAAAACTGCTTTCAAAACTAAGGATGGTCTTTATGAATGGGTTGTTATGCCTTTTGGGTTGTCCAATGCCCCTAGTACTTTCATGAGAATTATGACCCAGGTACTTAGAGCTTTCATAGGAAAATTTGTGGTGGTCTATTTTGATGACATCCTGATCTATAGTAAGACCCCAGCAGATCACCTAGTCCACCTTAGAGCAGTCTGCCAAGTTTTGAGGAATGATAGACTCTACGGTAATCTTAAGAAGTGTGAATTCATGACTAGTAGAGTTATCTTTCTTGGTTTTGTAGTAACCCCTGACGGCGTGGCGGCCGATCCTGAGAAGATTAGGTCCATAGTAGACTGGCCAGAGCCAACCAATGTGCATGAAGTTAGAAGTTTCCACGGCTTGGCTACCTTCTATAGGCGATTCATCAAGGGGTTTAGTACTTTAGCTGCTCCTATCACTGATTGTATTAGGAAGGGAGAATTTCATTGAACTAAGTCAGCCCATAAAGCCTTCCTAGATCTTAAGGATAAAATGACCCAGGCACCCATTCTAAGATTACCCGATTTTTCTAAAGTATTTGAGATTGCCTGTGATGCTTCAGGTGTAGGAATAGGTGGAGTCCTAAGCCAAGAGAATCATCCCATAGCATTCTTTAGTGAAAAACTTAATGATGCTAAGCTTAGGTATTCTACCTATGATAAGGAATTTTATGCGGTGGTGCAAGCTTTGCGTTACTGGAGACATTATTTGCTACCGCAGGAATTTGTACTATTTTCGGACCATGAGGCTCTTAGATTTCTGAACTCCCAAAAGAAGCTTAACCCTAGGCATGCTAAGTGGGTAGAATATATCCAGTCCTATACTTTTGTCCTGAAACATAAGGCTGGAGTTGAGAATAAGGTAGCTGATGCCCTTAGTCGCCGATCTCTGTTATTAACTTCTGTTAGAACTGAGGTCATAGGGTTTGAGCAAATCAAAGAGGAATATGAGTCTTGTCCGGATTTCACAACTGTGTATCAGGATCTAGTTCAAGGACCATCTAGTAATCACCAGGATTATACCCTTGTAGATGGTTTTTTGTTCTTCAAAAATAGGCTTTGCATCCCTAGAACTTCTCTTAGGGAATTTTTGATTTGGAAAATCCATGCTGGAGGTTTAGCCGGCCATTTTGGAAAAGACAAGACCATTCTAGCTATTGAAGACCACTTTTTCTGGCCTAGCTTGAAAAGGGATGTAGCTAATATTATAGCTAGATGTCGAACCTGCGCTGTTGCCAAACAGCGAAAACAAAACACTGGCCTTTATACCCCACTCCCTGTCCCAGATCGTCCTTGGCAAGATGTGAGTATGGATTTTGTGTTAGGTTTACCTAAGACCCAGAGGAGACATGATTCTATCTGTGTCGTAGTCGACCGATTCTCTAAAATGCCCACTTCTTGCCTTGTTCCCAAACCTTTGATGCGTCTAAGGTAGCCACACTTTTCTTCAATGAGATAGTTAGACTCCATGGCCTACCTAAGACAATCGTTTCAGATAGGGATGTCCGGTTCACCAGTTACTTTGGAAGACCCTTTGGCATAAGTTAGGGACAAAACTTAAGTTTTCAACTGCCTATCATCCCCAAACTGATGGCCAAACTGAAGTAGTGAACCGTAGCCTAGGAAATCTGCTGAGATGTCTTGTTGGTGAAAACACCAGAAATTGAGATTTATACCTACTAAGGGCAGAATTTGCGACAATGACTCGGTCAATAGGTCTACGGGTAAGAGTCCATTTGAAATTGTACATGGGTACAAATCTCACACACCTCTTGACCTAGTCCCTTTACCTGTCCACACTCGAGTCTCCGAGTCTGCTGAGAACTTTGCATAGCATGTAAAAGACTTGCATAAAGAAATTCATGCCAAAATAAATTTAAGTAATGAAACTTATAAGAAGTTGGCTGATACTCAAAGGCGAGTCAAACTTTTGTTGAGGGAGACTATGTGATGATTAGGTTAAGGCCTGAACGGTTTCCTCCTGGAACCGTTAGAAAGTTACATGCTAGGGGAGCTGGACCATTTAGAGTGGTAAAGAGAATAGGATCCAATGCCTATGTGCTCGAGTTGCCTCCAGAACTAGGCATTAGCTCTACTTTCAACATTACAGACTTAGTAGAGTACAGGGAGCCAACTGTGATTCCTAGTGAGCCTTTTGAGCCTAACCCTATCATTGAGAGTGATCCCGACCCTGTGTGTCCACCAACAAACTGGCCTGTGAGGAAAGAGCAGATTGAAAAGATCCTGGATGATCAGGTTATCTCTACTCGTAATCGAGGATACCAAAGGTACCTGGTCCGCTGGCAAGGAAGGCCAGATTCTGATGACTCTTGGATCTCCCGAGAAGAATTACAAGAATTGGACCCAGACCTCTTGGAGAGATACCAGAGCCAACTTGAGCCTTACTCGACAGGGTCGAGTTCCTCCCACCCTAGGAGAATTGGTGCGGGCACCAGACTCAGAAGAAGACTTCAGAGCTCCATCTGGATCTCTGATTAACCTTGCCCGAAGAATTAGGGTTTTTGGTTTGTAATAAGAGTTGACTAGATCAACTCAATTTAGCTTGAGTCTACATTACCTGCATTTTATTTTGTTGAGTCATGTTGACTCAGTAGTGGACTAGGGTTTCAACCAGGGATGTTACATTTTCTCCCAAGACCAGGCAAGTGGACACCACACTCCCAGCCACACTTCCAGTCCAGGGGGCGCCATATCCACATCCAGCAGCCTTTGGTCCCCACTCCACAGATGGCAACTCCCTTCTTTCATGCACCAGATAAAGAGAAGAGCACAAATCAAGGGGGCGGCCAAGACTTTCCCAAGTGATTCCAAGCAAACAAGGGAAGAAGTTTTTCTTGGAAGAGAATATCAAGGGGCGCCCATTACCTGCCAAAAACACCTAAAACAAAGATGGGAAGAGCCTTGACTTAGGGAGGAAGAAAAGGAGGAGTCCAAAAGAGTTCATCCAGGAAAGGAAGAAAATTTTCTTGAAAAATTCCAAGCAAGGTGGCGCCATCTACCTGCCATTTATAACCCCAAATCCTAATTTTTGGTATTTTGGCCAACCATATGTAAGGGATTTGCCCTAATTTGGAGATCCCCTCCTTTAGTCCCACATGGGAAAATATGAAACCCTTCTCCCTTGTAAAGCATTATAAATTACATCCCTCTTGTAAGTTGAAAACAATCAATGAAGAAAAAATTATTTTGCTATTCTCTTGTGTTGAGTAACCTAGGTTTCTCTTCTTCCGCACTATTCTAAGTGTTGAGCTCCGTGAGGGGGTAATCCGGGTTCCATTGGAGCCTTGAGGAGGTGAGAGATCTTCATCTTTATCCAAAACCCTAGGTTAGCCACTTAAAAATCCAAAACCCTAGCCGCCCATCATTATTTTCAATCCATCAAATCCTAGCTCCTTCCATCTCCCACGGCCTCTCTCTCTCTACAAGTCCAGGCCGTCCACCTTCATCCAGATCCAGTCCGGCTACTTCAGATCCAGAGCAAGTTCCAAGGAAAATCACATCAGCTTCCAGGAGAATCCAGTTTCAGCAATTTCAATCCTCAAGTTCATCAACCTGGTAAATTTTTCCCTTGACTCTCTGATTCCATCAATTGTTTTTCTTCTCTTCCAGATCTTGAGTTCAGGAGAAGCCAACCCGCCAAAGGACCAGTATTGGAGGATCCATTGCGAAGATATCTGAATCCGAAGATCCAACAATCTGCTCGGGAGAGTTCTTCCACCAAAATCTGTGAAGATCATTGTCTGGTTAGGTAAACCATCTCTTCTCTTTATTTATGTTCTGTTGAAAGTTCGGAGCGAAACCCTAGGTCTGGGAGTTTTCAACCCCCAGCGATCCGTTGCTTCTGAACTACTCTGATAATTTAGTTTCCTTAAAATTGTGCTTTCAATTATCATATTAGTATCTTTCAATGTTAGGTTAACTTTTCTTTGATTTGAAGCCAACTTCTACAAACATATAAAAACAAAAAAAATTAGTTAATCTTAATTTACTTCCGCATCGCATCCCTTTATTTGTTCTTCATCACTATTATTGAAGTTCAAGATGGTTTTGGGTTGCTAGAGCTTTACTTAGAGCCTAACCTGGCACGAATTAAGTTAGCATCTTTCAATCCAAGCTGACTCGAGTAAGTTAAAAATTGGCCTGAACTAACGAAACTGCAAGTTCGGGTCTGGCTTTAGCTAAACCCAAATTTCATGTCTAACCTTGCAAAGATCTAAGTTCTACATCTCTTTGGGCTGAGAAACAAATTCATCGACATGTTTATGCTTGAATGCTACAATTGAAAGTGGTGTCAAAGGTGGATGATATTTTTATTTGCTCTGCTATATATATATATATAACATGGTGAGTCCGGTAAGATTAATTTCCAACCTCTTTTTTTTTAAGGAAAAAAATGTCAATTTCAGCCATCCTTTTGAAGGTAGATCCAAGTGTTTGTTCTGCTGCTGGTAATTGAGTAATTAGTGTTCCAGGGATATGGAATTGCATCAGCCAACCTTTCTCTAAGCTTTTGCAATTTTTCCTTTTTACCACTTTAATCCCAGGGCAGGTTTCTGCATTATTGTTGCTTTTTGGACGAAGTGACATGTCTATTTGCATTCAGAAATCAGAACGAGACAAACATCTGAAACTTGCCAATCACAAACTTGCAAATACTCATATGCTTGGTCCGTCTGTTAATGAGCCACCGACTAATTAAAAGTCTTATTAACATTTTGAAACGATTTTTGTACCCAAATTATGTATTCAGAAAACATTTTGAAATGATCGAATGGCTAGCATCCAGATTTTGAGGATGAAGAAGAGCATTCGCATGCAACCTTTAGGATTCGTTTGGTTGTAGGATCATGTAATGCAGTCTAAATATAACAACTTTGGAGCAAAAAATAAAATTAAGGTAGAAATGAGCAAACCTATATCTCTCATCCACACGATGAAGTAATTCATCTATATTGCAGCACTAGAAAAAGAGTACTTTTTTTTCTTTTTCTTTTTTTTTTTTTTTTTTTTTGGAGAAAAAGTGAAAGTTGACGTAGAATGTATATGTTGCTAATGTCTCTCCTGCCTCAACTCGTGATACAAATAAAATCTGAAACGAATGGGCAGCTCCGCGCGCCCACCCACCAGGTCCATTGCCCTCCCTACATCTTCCGACAACCATCGTGGAGGACCGGAGTTGTGCTCGGTGTGTAGCATGGTGGAGTCATGCTCGATGGTGTACGGTGGAGTCGTGGAGACATCCTCTATGACTATGAGTTGGGTTGGTTATTTTGTCTACGTTATATCTCTCAAAAGAGGATTCCTTTATCATTTGTTTTGTATTAAAGATGGATTTAAAAGGGAATGAATAGAAGAGGAAGGATAGATGATAAAAAGAATGGATAGATCTTCTATCCATCCTCTCTCGTATATTTGATGAAATATGAAATGATAGATAGAAATGACTCTTTTTTCTGTGCTGACGCCGATCCCTGCAGACCGGAATGAATGCCTGGGTCGCTGGTTCGCCTCCTACCATTCCTGCAAAACAAACCGCTAACCGGATTTTCTCCTATGGGGATACTTCGATGTTTAAATCAGTAGAGTTCATGCCACAAAATGAAGAGCTCAAAGAATAAATTGAGATGGAATGAAAAGGGTGGAGAGCTTAAAGTGGCATAGTATGAGCTAGTCGTGGACTGGCCCAGACTTGCATGGAACGGCTCCCTCGGAGGTCCCCTCTTATTGCTTTTATAGGTGCCATTGTAACCGAAAGTAGTTAATCCTTCATGATTTCTGCTAGGGGGTTAATTAATCTAACTCCTCTATAACTGAACGTGGTTACTGTTGGAAGTTAATTACCCCAGTCTTATTGAAGCTGGGGTTATTAATCACGTGGTTGGTTATGATAACCAAATTAATTTTTGGATGGCTTTAGGCTAAGATAAACCATTCACTTACTTCAAAACCATCCTTTTCGGAAAGGGTCAAAGTCGAGCTAACCATTTGTTTCGGAACCATTCTCTTCGGATTGGACCGAAGATGGAATAGCCATTTGCTTCGGAACCATCCTCTTCGAATTGGACCGAAGACGGATTATCCATTTACTTCGGAACAGCATGGATCATGCACATACTTCGGAGTTGTCCTCTTCGGAGCAAGTTGAATGCTGATCCTATGCTATGCGATATTGTTGGCCGGAACATAGTATCGAATCATTGCTTCGTCGGCCTCCAGAATCCTCCTTATATCCATCGATTTGGTCGACCGGTTCGAACAGGATTAATTAAACCTCTGAGCTGGTGATTACCTTTTCTTGAGCCGATTTATCACAATACTCTGTTTAGTAAAAGACAAGAAGGAATTGTTGCCGCCAAGATCGTCGTGGCCCGTAGCTGCTGCCGGCGCCGGAGTGCGCTCCCTTCGCTGCCTGTCAGTCATCTGCTCCCGGACCTACGAAACAGGGGTTAGTGACCCGGGCCGGGGTTTCCGGCGGGGGCACTCCGACAATCAAGTCAGTGACGATACAGGAAAACAGATCCTCCTGGTCGGGCCCCTCTTGATGGACTCTGTACTAGGAGGAGTGAAAGATGTGTGGAGGCGAAAACGTAGCAGGGGGAGACTAATAGCGGGGACAGAGGGGTTCCCTGTTCCTCCGCTTCTCCTTGTTTCCCTCGTTTTCCCTCAACGGTGATTTTGGTGGTAGCGCTCCACCCTCTTGGTCGAGCTTGCGCTTGTATTGGTGATGGATTGTTGTTGTTACCTCCCCTCCTTTTTGGGGGTGTCGACTGTTCTTTGTAGTTGAAAATTGGTCGTTTGGAGCTTGCCTCGGGATTCTTGCTGGGTTGGCGGCACGTGCGGCAGGATTCCGTGCCGTAAACGAGACGCCTTCCTGACAGGTGGTAGGGAAAGCTTCCATTCGTTCTGACATCCTCTCCTGTCGCTCCATTCAGGGAAGCTTGTCAGAGCCTCGATCCGGAGGTCGCCGCCCTAGGGGTTCGTGCTTTCTGGCTGGCCCATCCCCCTGGAAGTACGACCGGGCAGGTAGTCATGGCAACATGGGAGGTGCCGCTCCGTAGTCCTCGGGGGGCTTGTCGGTGTCCTAGGATGGCAGGGCTTGCTCTGGTCTGGATGCTCCGAGCTCGTGTAGTCACCTTGGTGGAGGACGGACCCGGTCCAGAGGGCGCGCGCTCGGAGAGGCTCCACATCGACGGGTGAGCGCTGAGCTCGACCTCGATCGCAGGGCACTAGCCTCCGAGGTTCTCGCTCTGGAGGGTGGAGGACAGACCCAGTCCAGAGGGCGCGCGCTCGGAGAGGCTCCACATCGGTGGGTGAGCGCTGAGCTCGACCTCGACCGCAGGGCACTAGCCTCCGAGGGTCTCGCTTTGGAGGGTGGAGGACGAACCCGGTCCAGAGGGCGTGCGCTCGGAGAGGCTCCAAATCGGCGGGTGAGCGCTGAGCTCGACCTCGACCGTAAGGCACTAGCCTCCGAGGGTCTCGCTCTGGAGGTCGGAGGATGGACCCGATCCAGAGGGCGCGCGCTCGGAGAGGCTCCACATCGGCGGGTGAGTGCTGAGCTCGACCTCGACTGCAGGGCACTAGCCTTCGAGGGTCTCGCTCTGGTGGACGGAGGACGGCTCCGGCCTAGGCGTCCCGAGCTTGCGAGCGTGACCTGGCAGAGGACGGCTTTGGCCTAGGCATCCCAAGCTTGCGGGCGCGACCTGGAGGAGGACAGAGCTCGGCCCATCGTCTTGAAGGGGCTCAGCTTAGCTCGGCAAAGTGGTCTAGGCTTGGGTGTTGCCTTGGCATCCGTCGTGGCGATCTTCTTCAATGTGGTGCCTGTCAGCTACCCACGTCAGCGATCTCGCCACATCATTTGCCCCCCACTCCCGAGGCTCGTTAGTGCGCGGCGCTCGGGACGAAGGGAGTAACTGTGGTGCTAGCATGGAAAGGCGAAAATTAAGTGCAATGATGGCCGCAGTCGCCGGCGCTTCAAGGGATGGCCCTGCTTGCCAGTGCGGGGGTGCCACGTTGCCACATCCGAGGAGTAGTTAATACTGGCACAGAATTCTGAGCTGTCGGGACTCCTTTTTTGTCGATGGGTACCACATGGCGCAGATCCGTTGGCGAGGGGGTTGCAACAGCACGGATTTGATGGGTCCTTTCGAAGTGAAAAGAAAAAAAATTGTTATTCAAAGTTTCCTTTCCTTCAAATCTTTCGCGCTTGTTGCAGTGCCCAGACCCTTCCTTCTCTACAATTTGCATCCATCCTTCTCTTCTCTAAGGGTCCAGCCCAGCTTTGTTCTTTCCCTTCTTCCTTCCGGGGTAGGCTCCTTCCCTCTTAGTCCAGCATGTCTCGTCCTGAATCTTTCGCCCAAAGGATAATGCTCTCCTCCTCCGACGAGGAGTCGGAGGGGGCACAGTTTAGGGTTAGCATGAGACCGGTCCTTCCTGCCCCTCCTGTTCTTTCTAGTCCTACTTGTCCTCCCCTGCTGCTCGAATCAGCTCCTGAGTCTGTCCGGTCAACAGGTCCGGGCGGGGTCGTTTCGACGATTTCCGTCGCAGAGATGGGGGCCATTCGGGATACCTATGGCATCCTGGCTTCTATCCGACTCATGATTCCCCGCCCCAAGGAGCGGGTCACTTCCAGTGGTCCGGGGCATCTCGCCTTCTATGAGGGGACCTTCTCCAGGGATCTTCGATTCCCCTTTCATCCCTTTTTCTTATCTGTCCTGAATAACTATCGCCTGGTCCCCGCCCAGTTAGTGCTGAAAGCCATCAGGGTGATCTTCTCTTTCATTATACTTTGCCATGTCTACGGGTTCGTTGCCCGGTTTTTCTTATTCAGGGCATTCTTCATCCTGAAACGCCATCCGATCGAGGACGGATGGTGGTCTCTGTCTTCTCGTCCAAAGGGTATCAAATTCGAGCTCCCCTCTTCCATCAAGGGATGGAAGAGCAATTTTTGTTTGCAGACGTCGAGGAGGTTGACTGGGCCTGGAGCGAGCCGGACCGGTCCCCTAACCGGATCTCCGCGGTCGATGCAGCCGATCGGGATGATTACGATCAGCTTCGCACCACTCAGATCCTCTCTCTGGAGGTCCTGCTATCGAAGCAGAACCTTCTTAATGCCAGGGTCGACTCATCGACGGGGCCAGGTGAGTTCAGCTCTTTCTTCGTCTGCATTTTCTCTTATCTTCATCTTAGGTTGACCTTCTTGGCTCCTGTGTGCAGGGTCGATCCTCCTGGAGGGCGAGCCGTTGCCAATTTCCAAGAAGAGGCCGCCCGCCGAAACGGTTGCCGAGCCTCCTCCGAGGCGGGGTCGGATTGAGGGCGCGCAGGCGTCTGCCCCCGTGGTGCCGGTTGCTCCGAGGAAGGAGGCCGAAGGATGGACGGCGCCGCAGGCTGGAGTCCCTATTCTGGAGCCTGAGGTGACTGTCCGGGTTGACACTGCTACTGCCATCGCGCCGCCCCGCCCTCCGGGCCTGAAGGTGACTGGGGTCGAAGAAGGAGGGACCCAGGTTGGGGCTCCTCCTGCGACGGGGGCTCTGACCGTGGTGATGATGGATCCTCGACCGGTTCCTACGGGTCCCACTGCCAGAGAGACGGGCGCACCTACTCCCGGGAGAGTAGGAGAGACGAGGCGAGGCACCGCCTTCCGTTCAAGCTGGGGCCGGAGAGCTCCTTAGCCGATAACCGTGCCCTGGCTTACCGTATGATGGACTTCTCCATCCAGCCATGCGACGGGAGGAGATGGATGGGCTGCCGGTTGGAGATGTGATCGACAGCATCTTCCCCCACCTCTACACGGTAAGCAACCTTATCCTCTTTCCCTCTCTTTTTCTTTTCTTCCTTCTTCTTCCTTTTTCTCTTTTTTTTTTGACTCCCCATGTGATGCAGATGGGTGTCGAGGCTCTTTTTATTAGGTGCTACTGTCGAAACTGGGAGCGAGCTGAGCAGTAGCAGGTAGCCGAGATCGCATCATTGAAGGCCGATATGAAAGAGAAGGCCGACTCCAAGAGGGTGCTTGACCGGCGGGTCAAGGACCTCGAAAGGCAGCTCATCGATTCTAAGGGGCGAGTGAGGGAGCTCCAGGAGAGCCTAGACCACGAGCTGGGGCGGTCGAGGAAGAAGTCCGAGGACCTCGCTGATACCGAGCAGTGGTTGGGCGTGTCCGACGTTGAGGCGGCCCAGCAGAAGGGGATCGCCCAATCCCTCCAGGCCCGGCTGGCGACAGAGGAAGAGAAGTCGGCCACGGCCCAGAGGGCAGCCGAGGAGGCCACCAAGTCGGTTGTGGACGCCAGGCACGAGGCGGCCGCATCGAAGAAGGAAGCTGGGGAGGTGGTGGAAAGGTACAGGGCCTCGGAGGAGTTCCTCGCCAAGATCCAACAGACGGCGTCAGACTCTTTCTTCAAAGGCTTCATGTACCTGCACCGCCTGGTCGAGGAATTCATCTCGGTCGAGGGCCGCAGCCGCCTTGACTATCCCGGCACTTCAGACCAGGAGGCGGGCATCGAGGAGGCCGTGCCACCTGAGCTCGAAGCCGTGCGGCTTGAAGCCCCTGCTGATGGAGACTCCCAACCCGGCGATGCAACTAGCAAGTAGTCATTTCCTGCTTCCTTTTATGTCTTGTTCTTTTTCTGTACTTAGCAGGGCCACCCGGCATGTCGGGGGCCCGCAGGATTTTGTAATTTACACTCAATCAATAAAGTGCAAACTTTCTTGCAATCACCTTTCTTGTCTAGCTCTTCCTCTCTTTCACTCCCCCATCTCCTCTTTCTGTCTTTTTGATGTATGGGAGATCAGAGAGAGGACCTCACCTTGCATGGGACTGAGTTGTTAGACTTCGGCACCAGCAAGCTAGGCGCAAGTTGATGGCACTCGAAGGCTGCTGGGCTCGGAGGTCTCTTAGCCGGAGATCTGAGCTCCGGTCTTGAGTGGGCTTCCTGGAGCTGGGCTCGGGGACGTTGGTGACTGAGAGCTGCGTGGCTCGAAATTTCTTGGCCGGAGATCTGAGCTCCGGTCTTGAGAAGGATCCTGGAGCTGGGCTCGGAGACGTTGTGACTGAGAGCTGCGTGGCTCGAAGTTCTCTTGGCCGGAGATCTGAGCTCTGGTCTTGAGAATGCGTCCTAGAGCTGGGCTCGGGGACGTTGATGACTGAGAGCTACTTGGCTCGAAGTTCCCTCGGCCAGAGATCTGAGCTCCGGTCTTGAGTATGGAAAGTGGTAGCTTCGATGCTATATTTTCCTTTTGTTCTCTCTTTCTTCCTTCCCCTCTCTTCTTTCTTTCTCTTTTTCTTTCTCTTTTCTTCTTTTTTTCTTTTTTTTTTTAGAGTGGGGAGATCAGAGAAGAAGTTGCTGGTGCCCCCATTTTGTTCTCTTTCTTTCTTCCCATCTCATCTTCTTTTCGAGCGAGGAATCAGAGAGAAGGGGTTGCTGGCTCTCCCCTTTGTTCTCTTTCTTTCCTTTCCCTCTCGTCTTCTTTTCGAGTGGGGAGATCAGAGAAGGGGGTTACCGGTCTTGATTGCCTTGGAGCTAGGCTCGAGGCCTTCCTAGACGTGGAGCTAGGCTCGGGCCCAGGGGTTGCCCGAGATCTTGGCTCAGGTCTTTGGCGCCTTGGAGCTAGACTCGAAGTGTTGATGGGAGCAACGTGGCCCCATGATCTCTTGGCATCTCGGAGCTGGGCTCGGAGATGTTTGAGATGGAGAGCAGCTTGGCTCGAGGTTTCTTGGCCAGAGGTCTGAGCTCCAATCTTGAGCCGGCATCCTGGAGCTGGGCTCGGGGCCGTTGTGTGTTGAATGGGAGGCCTGGCTCAAAGGTCTCCTTGGATAGAGATCTGAGCTCCAGCTTGAGCTGACGTCCTAGAACTAGGCTCGGGATGCTTTGAATGGGGAGCTACGTGGCTCGATGATTCTTTAACGTCCTGGAGCTGGGCTCGGGGTTTTGAATGGGGAGCTACGTGGCTCGATGATTCTTTGACGTCTGGAGCTGGGCTTGGGGATTGTTAGAACTTTCCTGCAAGACAGATAGACACTTGCATAAGAAAAAACTATTATTATTATCATTGCTGGGAACCTTACATTATTGATAGTATTTCCGCAAGTTACAGGCATTCCATGTTCTGGGGAACCTGACGCAGCTGAGGTCTTCGAGGTAGTAGGCCCCTTGTGAGAGGGAGCCACTTTGTAGGGCCCTCCCAATTTGGGAAGAGTTTGCCGCACTCCCTAGACTGGGATGCCTCCGCCCGCCATAGCACCAGGTCTCCGGGCTTGAAAGCTTTTGTTCGGACGCGAGCGTTGTAGTATCGGGCCACTCTTTGACGGTAGGCTACCATCCGCAAGTGGGCTTTATCCCTCGCCTCTTCAAGAAGGTCCAGGTTGAGCAGGAGATGCATCGAATTCCGTGCTTCATCATACTGCTGTACCTATAATGCGGGCACGCCGAGCTCGACTGGGATGATCGCTTCGGCACCGAAGACGAGGCTGAAGGGCATTTCATTGGTCGCCATCCTGGGCATTGTGTGGTAGGCCCACAAAATGCTCGGGAGTTCTTCTGCCCGCATGCCCTTAACTTGGTCTAGCCTGGTCCGGAGTTCTTGAAGGATGGTTCGGTTGGTCACCTCGGCTTCCCTGTTCATTTGGGGGTGAGCCAACGAGGTGAACCGGTGTTGGATGCCGTGCGCTGTGTAGAATCCTTCGAACTCATGGTTGTCGAACTGTCACCCGTTATCGATGATGACACAACGGGGGAGCCCGAAGCAGCAGATAATGACTTCCAAAAGAACTAGCAGACATTGGCTTCCGCGATCTGAGCTAGCGGCTCTGCCTTGACCCACTTGGTGAAGTAGTCGATCGCCACCAGTAGAAACTTTCGTTGCCCTGGTGCTGGGGGGAACGGTCCCAGGATGTCCATTCCCCACTGGACAAAAGGCCAAGGGACTAAGAGCTGGGAGATCAGCGCCATCGGCGATGCTGTATGTTGGCATGGCGCTGGCATTTGTCGCACCTCTTAACGAAGTCGGCGGCGTCCTCCCTCATGGTCTCCCTGAAGTACCCCTGGCGGAGAGCTTTATAAGCTAGTGCCTCCCTCCCACGTGATTCTCGCAGAGGCCCTCATGTATCTCTTGGAGCACGAAGGTCGCCTCGGCGGGCCTGAGGCATCTCAGGAGTGGGTAGGAGTAAGACCGGCGGTAGAGTTGGCCCTCCATCAGGACGAAGCAGGCGGCTTTCTTCCTGACAAGGCCGGCTTCTGCACGATCTTCTAGCAGGGTGCCACCGGTGATGTACCGGATATACTTGTCCATCCAGCTTGGCTCGGGGGCAACTTGATGTACCTCCGTCGGGTTCTCGTAGCTGAGACTTTCAAGGTGCTCGATGTAGGCACGTCCCAAAGACGAGTCCGGCAGTGTCACGAGCCTAGATAGCGCATCCGCACGCACATTCTCCCCTCGAGGGATGTGGAAGATGCTGAAGCATCGGAGGCCTGCCTGCTCGCGCGGACCTGCTCCAGATACTTCATCATTTGGGCATCCCTCGTTTCATATTCTCCGGAAACTTGTCCGGCGACCAGTTGGGAGTCGATGAAGACTTTCAAGTCCTGCACACCCAGCTCACGGGAAATCCTGAGGCCCGCGAGGAGTGCCTCTTACTCCGCCTGGTTATTGGTTGCGACGAACTTGAAGCGGAGGGTGCATTCCGCCACGACTCCATCACAATTGGTTAGGATGAGGCCCGCTTCGCTCCCGCCTGAATGGATGCTCCATCTACGTGGAGGATCCAGGGCTCTTCTCCTGGCCGGGCTTCGTTGTTGTCTGCTCTGGCTCCTCGGCGAACCCGGTGCACTCGACCACGAAGTCGGCTAAGACTTGGGCCTTTTGCGACGACCTCGGCCGGTACGCTATATCGAATTTGCTGAGCAGCAAGGACCATTTGGCCAACCTCCCGGATATCTCGGTCGGGTGAGGATAGTCCTCAGCGGCTGGTCCGTCATGACCACTATTGGGTGTGCTTGAAAATAGGGCCTAAGATGCTTAGCAGACATTATTAATATAAAAATGAGTTTTACGGAGCGAGTATACCTGATCTCCACGTCGCGAAGGATTTTGCTGGTGTAGTACACCGGCTTCTGAGATTTGTCCTTGTCTATGCGGACGAGAACTGAGCTGACAGCTCCCGGTGTCACCACCAGGTATAGCAAGAGCTCCTCTCCCTCCTCTGGCCTGGAGAGAAGCGAAGGGAGGCGAGGAAGTTCTTCAGCTCCTCGAAGGCTGTCCTACACTCCTCGTCCAGGTAAAGTCGTGCATCTTGCGCAGCGCCTTGAAAAATGGCAGGCAACAGTCAACCGACCTCGAGATGAATCTACTGAGGGCGGCGACACGTCCTGTCAGGCGCTGGACCTGCTTCTTGGAGATCGGGTGTTCCATGTCGATGATGGCCTGTACTTTCTCCGAGTTTGCTTCGATGCCCCTCTGGGTGACCATGAAGCCGAGAAATTTTTCTGCCGCCACCCCGAAGGCGCACTTCACCGGGTTCAGCTTCATCTGATGCTGCCGTAGATTGTGGAAGGACTCCGGCGATGTCATCTACATGGCTCGAGCCTAGCCTGCTCATGACGAGCATGTCATCCACATACACTTGCATGTTGCGGCCAATTGGTCCTAAAGACCTTGCTGATCAGGCGCTGATAGGTAGCCCCTGTATTCTTCAGGCCAAAAGGCATCATCCTGTAACAATATGTTCCTTGGTCGGTGACGAAGGCAGTGTGCTCCTCGTCTTCTGGATGCATACGGATTTGATTGTACCCGAAAAATGCATCCATGAAGGAGAGCAACCGGTGGCCCGAGGTGGCATCCACCAACTAGTCGATCTTCGGGAGAGAGAAGCTGTCCTTCGGGCAAGCTTTATTGAGATCGGTGTAGTCTACATAGATCCTCTATTTGGCATTATTCTTCTTGACCATCACTACATTAGCCAGCCAGCTCAGGTATTGGACCTCTCGAACAAAACCGGCGGCCAGGAGTTTGTCAACTTCTTCTTTGATGGCTGCCTGTCTCTCCGGGGCAAAAACTTCTCTTCTTCTGCCAAACTGGCTTGTGCTTTGGGTCGACACTCAATTTGTGAGTAATGATGTCAGGGGGGATACCTGGCATGTCCGCCACCATCCAGGCGAACACATCCACATTCGCTCGCAGGAATCCCAGCAGTTGAGCCCTCTCCTCCTCGGGTAGCTGGGCTTCGATCTGCACCATCTTTATGGGGTCGTCTTCGAGCGAAAAAAAAAGTAGACGCTCGACCGGGCCTCCTCTGGGGTCGTGGGCCCTTTGGTCGAGGTCGTCCGTGCTGGGGTTGTCCTGAGGGACTTTGGCCCCAGGGAGAGTTTGGAAATAATGCTGCACCGGCTAGGACGTTCCTCTCATCTCCCCAACACGTAGGGAGTTGGGAACTATACAAGTAGCCTCTTGGTGGAGACAACGACGTCGAGTAAATTGAGCCCGGGTCGACCCAATATCACGTTGTAGGTGGAAGGAAGCCTTACAACCGTGAAGGTCATCATAATGGTGCTCTGCCGAGGTGGGGTTCCGGCAATGACCGGGAGAGTGATTTCTCCTTCTACTCTCACAGAATCGCCCGTGAAACCAACAAGGGGTGTGTGCACGAGTCTAAGCTGATCGGGGAGAGATTCATTCTGGAGAAGGCATCATAAAAAAGCACGTCTGTGGAGCTTCCACTATCAACCATGATGCGCTTTACAGGGTGCTTCGCGATCGTCATTTCGTATGACCATGGCATTATTATTATATTTTTCCCCCGGTCTTCCCCTTCCCTCATAAAGGGGAGTACATTCTCGGATTCCCCTGCCCCCCGAGTCCTCTTGGATGCACGGGCAGCTCCCCAAGAGATCATGCCCACTGGCTTCTCGGTGGGGCATTGTTGATGGCCGGAGCTGGCGGGAGAGCGACGAGCGCCTGGGACTCCACCTGAGGTCTGCCCCCACGAACCTTTTGAGGTAGCCTCTCTTGATGAGCTCCTCGATCTTCCACTTGAGGTTGCGGCATTCCTTGGTGTCGTGGCCATGGTCGTGGTGGAAGCAGTAGTACTTCGTCTTGTCATGGCCGATGGTGGTCCTCAACGGAGGCGGGCACCTCAGGTAGTCCTCCCATCAATCTCCATGAGGATTTTTGTCCTCGGGACAAGGAGAGGGGTGTAGCTCTCCTTGGGGACAGGGGTCCCTCTCAGCCTTGGCCGGTCCCTCCGGGAGCTCGGAGCCTAGGGTGCTGGCCTCTGGGTCCCGGACGCTTCAGCAGGGGCCGACTTCTTCAAGGGTCCTCTGTCGAGCTCCAGCCTCATACGGTTCGCCTCCTCGACGCGGATGTACTTTTGGACCTGGAGAATGAGCTCGGAGTAGGTCTTGGGGGGCTTCTTATCTAGCGAGTAGATCAGGCGAGAGGTCCTGAACCCTCGCTTCAGTGCCAGCATGGCGACTGGCTCTTCAAGATTGTAGATCTCCAACGTAGCGGCCTTGAAGCGGGCCACGTAGTCCCACAGGGGCTCACGGTCCTGCTGCCGGATGGAGAAGAGGCTGTCTGCCTCTCGTGGCAACTTCCTGCAAGCATCGAAGTAGGCCACAAACTTTTGCCCTAGCTGGGCGAAGGAGCTGATGCTCTCCGGCTCCAAATGGGTGAACCATACCCGGGCTACCTTCCGGAGAGTAGCAGGAAAAGTGACGCAGAGAAGAGCGTCGGTGGCCCCGTGGACCCTCATGAGGGTCCGCTAGCTTTCCAGGTGGTCCAGGGGTCGGTGGTCCTATCGTAAGGATCCACCTGCGGCTTCCGGAATCGGTGTGGGATCGGCTCCACTTGAATTTCTAGGGAGAATGGGGGACGGGCATCGTAGCCCGCTGGCTCACTAGCGGAGCCCTGCATGCTGGCAAACCGGCGAGCAAACTCCGCCAGCTTGCGTTCATGTTCCTCCAGGCGCCTTTCCACCGCGTGCCTGACGGCTTCATCAGTGGACCCCTCCGCCGAAGGAGACGGAGAAGGTGACGTGGATGCATGGCACCCGTGATGGAGGGTCTTGCTTTTCTTGCCTCGATGGGGTCTGGGCACCTCCCGCCCGAGATTTGGTGAGCGGCTCTCCCTGTCGGCAGAGCCGGCTCGTTGTCTTTTCACCGGAGCTTGATGGCTATCCCGGTTGTCGGTGGTGGCCCGCGGCTGTGACGGCCTTTCTTGGAAAGAGTGCAGGCTATCGCGGGGAGCTGCGGTGTGGGTCGCTGGGGTCCCTGGCTGCTGGTGGGTAGCCACGAACAGATGCTGGTGTTGAAGCTGGTGCACTGCCGTGGCAAGGACTTACATCTGCTGGGCAAGTGCAGTCAGCTGGGCTTCTGGTGGATGTGGCTGGACTAGAGCGGGTGGCTCCACTTCTTGGCGGTGCGGGTTCCCTCGAGAGGGGGAGTCCCCCGCACGACTGGTGGAAGCTTCCCTTGCTCTTGTCGTCAACATCCTCCCGCCTGGCTCGTTTGTGAAGAGATGGAGGGTTAATCCGCCCCCCTTCCTGGCATGCCAATCTGTTGCCGCCAAGACCGTCGTGGCCCGTAGCTGCTGCCGATGCCGGAGTGCGCTCCCTTCGCTGCCTGTCGATCCTCTGCTCCCAACCTGCGAAACATGGGTTAGTGACCCGGGCCGGGTTTCCGGCGGGGGCACTCCAACGATCAAGTCAGTGACGATCCAGGGGAACAGATCCTCCTGGTCGAGCCTCTCTTGATGTACTCCGCACTAGGATGAGTGAAAGATATGTGGAGGCGAAAACGTAGCAGGGGAGACTATAGCAAGGACAGAGGGTTCCCTGTTCCTCCGCTTCTCCTTGTTTCCCTCATTTTCCCTTAGCGGTGATTTTGGTGGTGGCACTCCGCCCTCTTGGTCGAGCTTGCGCTTGTGTTGGTGGTGGATTGTTGTTGTTACCTCCCCCACTTTTTTGGGTGTCGACTATTCTTTGTAGTTGAAAATTGGTCATTTTGAGCTTGCCTCGGGATTCTCGCTGGGTTGGCAGGCGCGTGCGACAGGATTCCATGCCGTAGAGGAGACGCCTTCCTAACAGGTGATAGGGGAAGCTTCCATTCGTTCTGACATCCTCTCCTGTCGCCCCATTCCGGGAAGCTTGCCAGAGCCTCGATCCGGAGGTCGTCGCCCTAGGGGTTCGTGCTTTCTGGCTAGCCCATCTTCCTAGAAGTACGGTCGGGCAGGTAGTCATGGCAGCATGGGAGGCGCCGCTCCGTAGTCCTCGGGCGGCTCGTCGGTGTCCAGGGATGGCATGGCTTGCTCCGGTCTGGATGCTCTGAGCTCGTGTGGTCACCTTGGCGAAGGACAGACTCGGTCCAGAGGGCGCACGCTCGAAGAGGCTCCACATCGACGGGTGAGTGCTAAGCTCGACCTCGACCGCAGGGCACTAGCCTCCGAGGATCTCATTCTAGAGGACGGAGGATGGACCTGGTCTAGAGGGCGCGCGCTCGGAGAGGCTCCACATGGGTGGGTGAGCGCTGAGCTCGACCTCGACCGCAGGGCACTAGCCTCCGAGGGTCTCGCTCTAGAGGGTGGAGGATGGACCCGGTCCAGAGGGCGCGTGCTCGTAGATGTTCCACATCGGCGGGTGAGCGCTGAGCTCGATCTCGACCGCAGGGCACTAGCCTCCGAGGGTCTCACTCTGGAGGATGGAGGACGAACCCGGTCCAGAGGACGCACGCTCGATGAGGCTCCACATCGGCGGGTGAGCACTGAGCTCAACCTCGACCGTAGGGCACTAGCCTCCGAGGGTCTCGCTCTGGTGGGCGGAGGACGGCTCCGGCCTAGGCATCCCGAGCTTACGGGCGCAACCTTCCAGAGGACGGCTCCGGCCTAGGCGTCCTGATCTTGCGTGCGCGACCTGGCGGAGGACGGAGCTCGGCCCGTTGCCTTGAAGGGGCTCAGCTCAGCTCAGCTCGGCAAAGTGGTCCGGGCTGGGGTGTCACCTTGGCGTTCGTCATGGCTATCTTCTTCAATGTGGTGCCTGTCAACTACCCACATCAGCGATCTCGCCACATCAGGAATAATGAATGATATTTATATGATATTTTTTTATTAAACTACTTGTGGATTGAAAATATTATTATTATTAATTTATAACACTTATTTATACTAAAGAAGCATATATAAACTTATAATCTCTATAATTTATAATTATATAAAATTATATAAGTATTTTTTTTATTTAACTTAATTAAATAAAAGATTGTATATATTAACATTTAATGAATTAATTAATTTATATATATTAATTATATAAATAACTAATTAATTTATAATTCAATTTAAAATAATTATTTAATTTTATATAAATAGTTAATTGAAAATGTAAATGTAAATACAAATAAAAAAAAAGATAATTTTACTTATTTAATTATAATTATAAAAAATATGTACAAAAATTAAAAAAACTAGTAATAAATTTAATAATATAAATAATATATATATATAATATAAATGAAAAAGTAAAGAAGTATTATAGTTTTGTCAAAAAATTAGTGAGTGATAATTTCGTCAATGCAAAAATCCTTCCTTCACATGTTCATCTATCATTTTTTTTATTTTCTTAATTGGAAAGATATAAATTAGTGGGCTAGGATGGATGAGCAATCCTTTCTTTTCTTCCCTCTTAAGTTTTTTTGAATTAAATAATGGATGGAGGCTATCCATCCTCTCTTATGATCACAATCAAACACAAAATTAGTATGTTTATGTGCGGTTCTATGTAGTGTATGCATATGATTACCTTTGTAGCGGTATAGTGGTCATTGTACATATACTGTTGTTATCAACAAATCATCCTTCATTGAAACTCAGACGATGCTTGAGGGTCCTACGGGTTACTCCTATAGAAAAGTAGTGTCGCCCCCGATGGATCTCGAATGGAGACTTGCAAAAACAATTAATGGACTGGGATTTCTAGTAGAGGCCTTCCGATACTCAAGTCAAAAATGGGTGAAGTAGGCTACAATAGTCAGAGCTGAAAGTAATGATGAGGAAGATGACTAAGTTAACATGAAAGAGAGTAAATATGCATTACCTTCATCAGAGACCCCCTCTTATTAGAGCTACCTGAGGTAACTGAATACCATCATGGAGATGGCACCTTCTAACATGTATAATGAATTTTGGGTAGGATATGAGATCATATCCCTTATAATCTTTTCTGTCAAGATTGTGGCCGACGTGGTGATCTTGCTCAGCACTACTTTCATTAAGATGGTTACAACTTGTTAGTCACAACCTTCACAGGGACAGCTAGAATTTATTTTGCCTCCTCACTTAGATAGATATCATAGACTCCGAGTATTATGATGGTCTACTTGGTACCGAGAGAGTGAGAGTCTAAATATTATGTGCTATCATTCCTGACTAAGTATGCCAGGATAGTTAACCAAACCGAATATTTATTCGGTAGATATACATGAAGGGATGTTGACAGTCAAGCATGGCTAGTTACAATTCTTGGTATAGAGTTTATAACTTAGTGTAGTGGATGAATTAGTCGACCTTCACTTAGTCGATTATCAGGTGGATCCTCTGTCAGTGTCTGTCTAGTCCTTGTTTGGTTTCATAGTTAGTAATATGATAGTCATTTTCTTCTCCTTCGATGGCCTAGTCACTTCTAGAGGCTAAATAGGCAGTTCCCATGACAACTACTACCATCAATCAAACCACCACCCTCCTTTAAAAAAATAAAAAATTAAAAAAAAAAAAAGAACCACATGCAAGGCTGTGTTTTGGAGAAAACATTAAGATGTTTTGATATTTAAAACTTTTCATATGCACCCATTCTTATGAATGGCAACCGGTAGGGTATCCACAAAATATATCCTACATGTTTCTAAAACTATTTAAAATTCTACTATCCAAACCTACCACAGGTCCAATTAAAATTTTATTCAAAAATCTTAAACTTATCCGATCAAAAAATGAAAAGTCTATCAAGTACCCTAACTTCTTTGATTAATTTTTATTCAGATTGGGTTGGGTATTTGACCCAGAATTACCAAAAAAAAAAAAGGCACGGGAAGAAGAAGAAGAAAAATATCCAGTAAAAATGGATATAAATAACTTTACAAACAATCTAGACATAAATAAGTTTCATAGTTGAACGGTAGAGATAGAGATTAGATGTCCTTATAGATAATTTTATAAAAAAAAAAAAAAAAGATGTGTTATGCATAATCATGTACGGATGGTAGGTACTTGAGGTGCAAATCCAATAACCATCCCAAATCTTAATGAGTTTTATTTTTAAATTTAAATCCATCACAAATTCTATAAGATTTTGCTAAACAAATTCTACGAGAAAGCGGATGGATAAACATATCTGTTAAATTCGTTTCGATGCTATCCCTATCGATGCGCTTGTATGCATGCATGTATGTGTTCATGCCCTCGCACCTACGCGCGCGTTGTACGCAGGGCTGACCACATGGAATTTGGCCTACCAATCGCTCGTTTATTCCTTCCGTGACACCAACGCGCTCAAGCGATCTGCACCGAGCTCATAAACATCCATGCATGCCATTCCGGCCTGCACTTTTACATTGCAGTAACCCCCACGCGAATGACCCACGGTACTCAATTCTCACCCACAGCATCCATGTGATACCAACTGGAAAGTGGGGAGCCTAAAATCCCAAACCGATGCTACGAGGCTCAAAACCCATGACTACCTCTGAAGGCCAGGGACTAGACTCTAGAGTATACCCTACTCATTGCAAGCAACTTTTGATGTTGGTGGTGGAAGCAATGTCGGTGAAAGTTAAAGGCTAGACTATATACCAATTTATTCGATAGGCCGCTGACCGCACAAGCTAGATAGTCTTCAAATTTTATGATCCATATCGAACTTATAATTAAGTTGAGAAGATTAGCAATTTGTTAAGATTGTGCTTGGCGACTCCTTGTCAATTATGCGGCTGAGAAGCCAAACCGTTCCAGGCCGACTCATGCTTGAAGTCAAAACTGATATTTTAAGTAACCAAGACTTTGGATCTAAAAGACACCAACCATAGATTTTATTGTACTCGTCGAGACGGACTGGACTCCAAATGAAGATTTATAACTCGCAAGAATTATTCCGAGAAGAGTACAGAAGATCCAACTTAGACTTAATCCATCAGTACAAATAAATGGGCTCGATTGAACAGGCCTATTTTGAGCAAAAGAATATTTATTTAGAGATGTTAGCATGATGCGTGATCGCTGTGATCGATTTATTGTAGAACGCTTTAGGTAGCTCGTTTTAAAAAAAATGCAAGGAAATCATGGGCTGCAAAGATGAATTATTATTTCAAGGCGAAATAGCATGCAAGCCGAGTTCTAAAATTTGGGAAATAATTGTAATCGTACACCACGCAAGCTTAATCATTTTCCATTTTATACTACTAGCATGTAGCTCATGAAATTGTATATTTATTGATCTAGTATATATAAATAATTAAGTTCTGGATCCAAACATATCGTGCGACATTTATTTTGATGGTGGCTACTCGAATATTTTCTAGTGCAGTACTTTTTTTAATTGAAAGCACTCTCCGAACATAATAATTTCTTCAGTGGTTTCTGACGAGACGGACGGAGGAGATCAAATAAAATAAGGGTGTACTTCGAGCAGCCGAAAAATAGAGATCGCGTGTCAAAAGCCACGATGGTATATTACCACCAAAATCGTAACACAATAATATGACAATTATTATCTACCACGCAAGATGATGTGACTTGATAAGACATGCCCAAACCTAGCAAATAGGGATGGCATGCACTTTATCACTGATATGCCGTCAATATACTCCGGTGATCATACGTAATTGCGAGTCAAATTTCAAAACAAACAAAACAAATAAACTTCCCTCCATGGCCGCTCTTCGTGCCATCAGAAGGTACGCTGTTGCAGTCAGCGGTGGTAAAAAAAAAAGGTCCGTAAAACTTCTTCCTTTCTTAAACCGACCCATGCTAGACGAGCAGCAAAAGTGGGAGAAGAGTTAAACCTTACGTGCAACTCAAAAGTCAAAAGCCTTCACAAGTTACGCAGCCTCGGCCTCTAGCGCGCTTTCCCTGAGGGCAAAAGCATATAAAACAAGCAACCATAAATTTAGGACATAGACCCTCAGCCACACAACAAATTAAACCAGGCAATGCCATAGTCCCGAGACCGCACAAGATTTTTTTTTTTTTTTTTTAAAAAAAAGTGAGAGCAATGGTGGACAGCAAAGGGCGGAGAGGGGAAATCCCAGAACAGTAACACCGACATTCCGAGGAACCAACCAAGCGTGAAAGCAGGGGACCCTGCTCTCCCTGTCCCCCAGTCCCTCAGCACTCTTCATGATCCCCCCCCTATCCACAATCCCTTCCACCACCCTCCCTCCACACAAGCCCACAACACTTCAAACAAGAGAGAATAGCAAATCATCAAAAGCTAAAGGAAAAAGAAAAAAAGTCTCCCCAAAAGTATATCCTATCATTACAAACAAACAACCCTCCCTTGCCCACCCTCCCTCCCAATAATTTCAAACCAATCCACTTTCTTCATGGAGAACAGGTAACAGCGGATCCCCTCCTCATGCTCTTATCCCCACAGCTGCATGACAGATAACCAAACACACAGCTAGCCGCCGGCACGTTCAGAATAGGACTAATTCTCACTCCGTTGCTGCACGACCGTCGCGTACCAGAATAGTAATAGATTCTTGCACTCGAATCGGTCGAGACCTTGCGGAATAATAACGACGACGATGAATTTATGCTGCTCTCATCCTTGCAACTTCCGCGAGTGCTGTTGTTTTGGTTGGTCTTGTTATGGTGCTTGTCGTCGGCCTACTACGGACTGTCGGTGGGTTTATCGTCGGCGAAGAGCCAGTGGACTTGCTGCGGAGTAACGTAAAGGGACAGATGAGCCCTGTTCGGCCGCCACCGCCGCAGTTCAGGCTGCTGCTCCTGCTGAACCGCCAAAATGATCTCTGCGAGGAAGAGGGAGATCTTTTGACGATGTCGTCGTCGTCTTCGGAGCTGGCCATGATCTCGCGGAGGCTGCCGTGCTTCTTGGGGTAGGGAATTTTGGGCGGTGAGAGCGGAGGAGGAGTGGGTGACGGCGGGAGTTTCTTGATGGGGAGGGGGAGGAGCTTGCCGTCGGAGAAGAGTTCGTCGGCGAGGGAGGGGTCGTGGGTGGAGACGCCGATGCTGAGGCTGAAGTCGAAGTCGTCGGCGGTGGATTCTAGGGGGAGGTGGAGTCGAGACGGTGGGTTTCGGTGGGGGTGGAGGAGGGGGAGAGGTCGGACTGAGAAAGGTCGTTGGAGAAGGAGATTCTTGGGCTCGCCAAGGCTGTCAACCCGCAGTTCTCCGAGCACACTTCCATCGTCGCGCACGCACACACAGAGATGGAGAGATCTAGAGAGGATTTGTAGGTGAGAAGAGGGACGTGGGGGTAGGAAGGAGCGATCAAAAGGAGGTTGGTTGGAAGAAGGCTGGGAGGTGGGTGTGCGAACGGAGTGGGGAGGTTAACGGCTAAAAGGCGGTCATGGGATATACGGGGTGTGGCGGGAGAATAAATAAGCGGGGCCCTCGCCGTCTCCACTCACCGACGGAGACGTTAATTGGTGTGGCGGAGGGGGCTTTAGAAATATATTATTAATAAAAGAAATTTTCTATATATATATATATATTGTAGGAAATATTTTGATTGAAATAATATATGTAGGGAAGAAGGCAGTTTTATTGAAATGGGATGTAGCCATGGTTCGCTTTATAATCAGGAAACGCAATGCATCATTTCCGTACTCTCTTAACTTTTCTAATGAGAGGATTAGGTATGAATAGGACTATGGTGAGATCACCATTTATAATTTAGTGGAGTGCTCCCATGGGGCAGTTTAAAATGTGACCATCAAGTTTCAAGATGGTGGAGTTCGATATATTATTGCTGTGTGTTGGGTAGTTCACAGGCATGGTTGGGAAGAATTTTTCTACAAAAGGGTGTTCGTCTTGTTTATTATATATTCGTGGAAAGTAATGCCGCAGCTTCCTTTTATTAATTTTATCGCAAAATAATAATAATAATATAATAATAAAATAATAATAATAATAATAATAATAATAATAATAATAATAATTAAAAAAAATGTCACAGCTTGCTTTGGACGGGTGTTGTGTATGAGATGATTAGGTGGTGTTTAGTTTACCATATCTTAGCAGGATGCATAAAGGAACAAAAAACGAATTTGGATGTAGATGTTATCAAGGGTTAAATTAAGTAGAGCTCATGAAAAGAAAGCAATTAACCTAAAGTTGTAAACTCCCTTAGTTTTATTTATAAGTTCGATGCTAAATTCTTGTACTTATACTCCTGAAGGCTCGTGAAATGTGATAATTTCTTTTTCCTCTCTCTTTTCTGAATAGAAACTGTAAATATATATGCCTGTAAATACCAATTTTTAACTTTTAAATGCTTCAATTCCTCGACGAAGAAGCACTGGAGAATATTGCAGAGGGATAGAAGAGATACTTGGCAAAGATCACGATGGTATGTCACAATTACAAGCTAATACTACTAGGTTGATTCTTGAGCCATTCTCCATATTGTCATGCTGAGTGGAACCTGTTTTGCACGCATTAAAAGTTTATCTTGACACACGGCACGAGGAGATTGGTGAGCAATGTGTAAAGGTTGGTTGAATACTAAGTTGCCAAGCTAGTTTTTCATGCATCGAACACCATGCTGGAGAAGTGCTTGTAGAATGTTAAGAGTGAGGGGTTTGGGTGTCGCAAAGAATTCGATCATCCTCCTGTTCAATTTTGCCGAGTCTATTTCTCATATTTTCTTAAGATGGCTTCTAAAGAAAGGCTTGGGAATTCTTTATGTTAAAGATTAAGTGGTGGGTCGAGAGCTGCTACTTTGAGCTCATCCCGGGACCAATAGAGAGCTAGAAAGTAGAGATGTAGGGCAGGTTGGAATATACTAGTTGTTGGGGTCTAGTTGAAGTTATAGAAAGAAAGGAATGCTAAGACATCCTGGATTATTTTTGGTATCAATAATCACTATGGGCTGGTTGTTCTTTTCTTCTTCTCCTTCTTTTTCTTTGCTTTCCCTATCTAATTTCATGATCAATGAAATTAATATAGGTTTCACATCGTTTTCTGAAAAGAAAAAGAGGTTGGATGTGAAATCTATGACTTCGCAAATGTCTTTTATGACAAGAAACTTGATTCATCTTGTTATTGTGAAAAATACATTAGGTCACAAAAGATTTAAGGTTTTGTTTTGATGGCTATTACCCTTAGAATAGAAGGTCTCGCCAGATTTATTTAGGGGTCATTTTGAGAATTAAGAGTTGAACTTAAAACCTTTATGAAAAGGGATACTATGTATGAGGCTTTTCTCCAAGGGCTCCTCGCCGCGGTTGGCATTTAGTTTCAGAATTTTTCCTTGGGATGAAAGGAACCGCAAACCTAACGATAAAAGTTGAAAGCTCAAAGTTGCTCATTTCAGAAAATACATTAATTATTGGAAAAATGTCCCCAAATTCTCGAATCATTAATTTTTCCAGATTTCTTAGACCAACGTTTCAGTTTGATCATAGACCGCCTCAAAAGCAATTAGGTCTATTATTAACTTCATGCCTCGATTCCCACCTGTCTAGTGTCAGCCAGGCATGTGTTTGGGCTAAAAAACTAAAGTTTGTCGCTCAAATTTTCGTGATCAATCAATATAACATTTGAATTACAATTGATGCTTGTAGATAAATGCCAGCTAGTACGTATTCAATTTAAGCAACAACATGAAATTCCAAGGTGCATATTTCTAGTCTTCTGGCCTTGTCAAATTTGTTATTGAGAACCTCCTATATGATCCGATGCCCTTTCTCGTGCCTTGTGGGCAGACAGTGAATGCTTACGTACGAGCTTTGAGGGCTTAACCGATCTTGTACTTTTTTTTTTTTTTTTTTTTTTTTTTTTTTTTTTTTTTTTTCCAGAAAACTACTTTCTGATAGATCATGTGTTTGCTTGGAATGCAGTGGCTTTCCGGAGGATATTGGAAGAATACCATGCAGCTTCTGGACGGAAGGTAAACCTATTCAAGTTTACCATGTACCTCAACTTGAAAACCAATACTTGATATAGGTGGGCTATTAGGGAGATTTTGTGTTGGGGCTAATGTGATGCTTCAAGTCTTGAATGAAGTCACATAGGTCTGGAAGCTGGTTTATAAGTTTCCATAGTTTTGAGTCATGTTGGGTCAAGATCTTGATCCAGGATAGAGAGAACTAATGAGACATGGGTATACATAGGCTCGCGTTTGAGTTTTCTCAAGTGACTCGGAGGATGGGAATTTTTTAAAGATAAGTCGGTTGTGACCTAGAGCTAGGTATGTTTTGTATATAAAGAATGACTGAAACGTCGGGAAGAATATGCGATCCCTTTTCTCCTCCAAAATCCTAGCCTCCCTTCTGATCTCCTTGGATCTCTCTCGTGTGTGCAACCCCATGGGGGGCACGCCTCCATGACGGGAGCGGACGACATGCCCCATCTCTTCCCGGATGGTGGTTACCCTTCCGCCATGATGGCATTAAGTAGGATCCTGGGTGTTCCGTGGAGCGATCTTGCTCCAATAATTAGTATCAGAGCCGATCTTGATGCGATGGCATGAAGGAAGCAGGGAAGAGGAAGTCGCGATGGTGGTGCAAATCTCTGGTTCTCAGATCTGGAGGTGAGGGCCTACTGCCTTCCCTGGGATCAGTGAGAGAAGGCCGTCTGTGAAGGATCGCTCCCTTCTGGGGCTTGATCACCATGAGGAAGAGGAAGATCGTGAGGTCTTCTCACGATTTAATCTGGACGAGGAGAAGAAAATCCGGTGAAGATGGCGGCGTGGGGGGCATCACCGGTTGCTCACCGGTCGCACGGCGGCGCGAGGTGGCACGGGGAGTCACATGGCTCGGGCCCGGCGGAGGTGGTGTGAGCTCGATCGTGGAACGGTGCAAGGCTCGGTGGAAGGGCTCGATGGATGGCGCGGTTGCTCGCCGGTCGCAGGGTGCAGTAGAGGCGGCGGGCGATTCACCGGAGGGAGGCTTGGCGAAGGGAAAACACCAGAGGAGATGCCCTGTCCCGATCAGAGTGGATCGAGCAAGACCGTGTGTGCAGGCAGCCACCGGAGGCACAGCCATGCATGCGGGCAGCCACCGAAAGTGCAGCACGGCGGCGGGCAATCGCCGAAGGTGCGGCGCGGTGGCTGGGGGCAACAGCGGTGGCCGAGAGGAGCTGTGGTCCACAATTCTTTGCCATGGACCGATAGCAATGGCGGCTATGGACCGCTTTGGCACGCGTGAACCGGTGGATCGGTTCATGGTGGACTGGCATCTCAAGTCACTCTGCTTTGAAATATGTGCTGATTGGTTTTCGGCGATTCCAAGCTCAATTGAACTCTAATTTGAGCCCCGTCTGCGGCGTTGGATTCTATTTTTCGAACTCTTCATGTTGAGCTAGGATGGGTCTAGTGATGGAGTCAGATTATAGGTGGTATGGAGATCGTGGTGCAGCGATCGTGTATGCGGGCAGCGCAAGCAGAATTGTTCCATCTTCGACCTTCCAGGCGGACAGAGGTTCGAGGTATCAGGAGCAATGCGGAGGTCTGCTGGCGAAGAGGATCTCGTCGAAGATGATGGATCTGGTGGTGCAGGAGCTCGCGATGGTGGTGTAGAGCTGCGGGTCCTGTGCTGAGGAGTAATGGTAGGTCTGGTGATTTATGGTTTAGCACAGGTGGAGCGATACATACCGGAGATCTTTCAGAGCATGAGTGGTAGCTCCATTGGTAGTGGATCAGGTTCTTGGTCACTGTGGAAGAGAGCGATCGGTAGTACTCCAGCTACCTTGATCATGATGGAGCTGGACATGGGTGGTATCTCGCATAGTTGGAGGTGGGTCTCGGGAGATGGATATCTCAGGGATACCGGAGTATATCAGCAGAGGAGGTGCTAGAGAAAGCTCAGGGAGACAGGAGACAATCTTAGAGAGCACAGGGGTATCGGACAGTCTGGCAGCATTGGCCTAGGGACGGAGACTGGAGCTGATGGAGATGGCAGCTCAGGAAGACGGGGACAAGTCTCAGGGAGCGCCAAGGATATCATGCAGCCGGGATACAGGCTGAGACATGATGGAGCAGCTATTGGAGATGGTTGCTAGGTCAGTCGCTAGGTTAGAGGAGTTGGGATGAGCTCCTGGGTTTCGGAGGTTCCTGCAGGGATGCAGAGTATCCGAAATAGTCTCGGAGGGGTTCGCGATGAGCGAAGGGTCCGAGGAGGCAGCGACTGGGTATGAGATTCAGGTGCAGGCTCAACAAGACAGCGTTGAGTTGCTGGTTTCGGGGTTTACTTCTATGGTATTATGTGAACTTTGGTTTCAGGTGGAGCACTGTTTGGAGATGTCTTCATGGCTGGAAAGAGAGCTTTGGCACGAGTTCAGAGCAGGAGGTGCAGGGATAATGGCCAGATTCTAGCACGAGCACCAGGGATATACTTAGCCAGGTGGAGCAGAGTATGTAGAGAGGCATGGCTCTGTGGAGACAGTGTCAGGTGGAGCTTTGGGTGCAGCGAGTGCCAGTTCAGGATCATTGCGGGTCTTTCCAGGAAGTCCAGGGTGAGTGATGCAGCTGCTTAGCAAAAAGGGAGCCTACAACAGAGATCTCAAGTTGTGCTATGGAGCAAATACAGGTTGGTCCCAAGAAACTTGTACTGATCTTCAGCTCAGGAGGTGGTCATCCCAAAGGCCTCCTAAGGAGCTCAGAAGCTGAAGAAGTCTGACATTAGCATTAGATTTGCACAGCTATTTAGGTGTACTGCGAAAGCACGGGTTGGTATTGTAGTCACGGGGACTTAGCAGGGAGACATCAGTTTGAGATCAGGAGTGCGATGGAGCACGAGTCTCGGGAGCTGTGGAGCACGAGTCGATTTTCCAACTAGGGAGGCGAGGTGGCTTTGACGGGAAGATGTCAGCTCTGGAGACAGCAGGAAGAGTGCAGAGCCTCCCTTCTGATCTCCTTGGTTCTCTCTCGTGCGTGCAACCCTATGGGGGGCACGCCTCCGTGATGAGAGCGGACGGCATGCCCCATCTCTTCCCGAATGATGCGTTATCTTTCTGCCATGACGGCATCAAGTAGGATTTCGGATGTTCAATGGAGCGGCCTTGCTCCAACATGTTGGGCATCATGGAGCAGACAAGGGCCTTGCAATACTTGGGGGTTCTCATTATCAAGCGGAGACTAAGAAAGATAGAGTGCATGGACTTGGAGGCATCGATCTAGGAGTGTCTTAATGGACGATAGACCAAAGTGTTGTCTATGATGGCTAGGATGATTCTGATCAGACTAGTCATCAGTTCTATTCCCATTTATCTATTGTCAAACATGATCATGCCAAGGTCCTCTTTCCTGAAGCTCGTAGCTCTGTAGGAACATTCTTTGGGGCTCACACCATAGAAGGGGTGGGATGCATCCCTTGGCATGGGATGTTGTATGTCAGCCAATCAGTGAGGGAGAGCTAGGTATACAATTCTTGGTAGCTCAATAGAATGCCTTGATCACCTAGCACATTGAGAGATTCCTACTCCAACTTGGCTACCTTTGCAATGTATTGATGCATGCCAGGTATTACTCATAGGCCACCTTGGGTGACATTCATGATATTTAAAGTAGTTCTTTTATGTGGAAAGAGATATGCTCTCACATCTCTAAGGTGTTTGTCCATACCACCTGACAAGTGGGAGATAGGCTCTCGATTGATATCATCCAGGACCCGTGGATGGCTAACCTCCTACTACGCTAATGGCCGACCATTGTTAGTATAGAGATTGGTGAATTGATGGGGGTTCAGAACTTTTTTTAGGTTGATGAGCATGGTTGGGACTTAGAGTGGGTGGCCTACTATTTTGGGGATCAGTTAGCCAAGCTGGATTTGTTTCAAGTAATCCCTTTCTATGGCAGTCCAGATATCAAGGTCTAGCAATCATCTTACACAGCGATGATGGCAGTCAGAAAGTTGTATGATATCTATAAGAACAAGCCATCAAGAAGGTTAGACAATTATGGATATGCAGGTTTGAGGTCCATCCTAGGGTGAGTTCGTATATCTAAAAGGTTGCCTAGGGCCGTCTCCCCACCTGGGTGATACTTAGGGCCCAAGGGATGGACATCCCATCCTCATGTTGCAACTGTGGTCTACATGACAAGACCGTGGAGCATGCCCCACTCCTTTGCCTTAGAGCGGCGCATGTCTGGCAGTGGCTGTTTGCTCCCTTCCTGTAGTGGTCCGGTAACTAGGTCATTACAAGCCTTTCTAGGGACCTTATGATAGAGCATGGGAGCCGAGGCCTCCATGTTCTTTGACATAGGGCTACTTGTATCATTTGGTAGTCGATAAGATTTGTCCTGGACAAGGCTCCAATTCACCTTGCAGAGGTTACTAACCTAACTTCCTTTGGTTCAACCTTATTGATTCAGGACATAGGGAGTTCTCTTATACCTATGGGGTACCTTGTTGAGTCTTCATCACTTGGGAGCCCACATCCCTGAGTATCTCAAGATCAACTTTGATGGCAATGTTATTGGAAATGGTAGAGCGAGATATGTGATTCGAGATCAGGACTCTAGCTTTATTAGGATTGGCAAGACCCACCATTATAAGACTATCATGCTTGGGGCAAAGCTATGGATAACTTGGGAGGGTATCATGCATGCTAAGTGGGCCTTGAGAGCCGACTAGCTAGTCCTTTGGGGGCATTTTACTACTGTGGTGGGTAGGATGTGGAGAGAGTAGTTTTCTTGTCGACTGCCCGCTCATCCATGATATCTGGAGGCTTTTGGGGGGTTGCATCTTTGTGGACATTAATGATTGCATATTGGGTAGCTATGTTGTCCAGGAGGAGCCTGTTAGACCGAAATCATTACCTTGCCTTAGGGTTTTTGGAATACTTTTTATTATTATTATTATTTATTTTTTGGTTATATTCATACCCACCTTGTATGTGTGCTCAATCCTATCCACAAAAAAAAAAAAAAAAAAATCTACTATAAGAATATCCGGATCTAGAAGCAATGGTTGTATCGAAGATGACATTAATTCTTATCTTGAACCATTCTAAAGGCTTGACTTCATATGCTCAAAGACTGAATAATTAAACATAGGGCACCTAGCATTGGCGATCATCCACCAAAGATTAAGTAGGGATCTTGAGTCAATACTCTTCAAACTGCCAAGGAACGAGAAGTAGAAAGTAGGTGCTCAACTTTTCAAATGGCTGCTTCACTTCAGCCAACAAACCAGTGACTAGGTTTCTTTTTGCTACTAGTCTCATCGGGCAAGTTGCCAGGAATTTTTGTTTCAACCGAAGACTTGATCGAGAGACACCATAGGTTGAAGAGCATGTTAGTTCAAGTAAAAAAGAAAACTAAGGAATTCCTTGGATCTATAACAATTTCGTATCTTCTAATGGCTATATTTGACAACAATTGCCTATGTATTGCGTCCATGTATCGTGTCACAAATAATTAAATAAGTTAAAACAATATTTCATTAATATTCAGCAGATAATATCTTCTATGAGACCTGGGTCTGATTCTGCCCACGTTCTTTATATCTAGCCTGGCTTTCAACCAACCTAGTTCGGGAAAAAATAAACGCGCAATTTACTTGGAAAAATTAGCAAGACATGGTAGAACTCGTAAATCAGACTATTGCCATTACTTGGACGACGGGGACTCTAGCCTGGTTTTGGACACGGTGAAAATGGCCTAGTAACATGATATATATCCATCATTGATGGATAGGTTAACAGTAAAGATAGAAGAGACTATCTAAGGTCCCTCTAGTAGGCCCATGATCCTAAATTTGATTCCTAAAACCAACGTTGGAAATCTAGGTAATGTGACGCGTTTCATTCAAATAGTTGTGCGTACGACGCTTGTACCCAGTATGCTCCAATAAATAAAGAAAGCGCTTTTCTAGATTCGTCATTTTCTCTACCTACCATGACCTTGAAAATTTGTTTTGAGCAATCCCTTTCTCTGAGTCCATCCTTTTTCATCGAGCAAATTAAATAGTGCTGGAGATGCCGGCTGGCCCAGCATACCTGTGCAAGGGAACCAACGTGTCCTCGGCATCACCGATTATCTACGTGGCTTCAATTTTAATCTCGGATTATATTTAATAACAGGCAATCTATCCAAATTATTGATAATTTAATAGAGTCCCATCATATTATCATATTTAATATATTTTTCCGTGTAGCAATCTATCTTGACTGGATCTCGATGATCTCTGGAAGGAGTGGTACTCTAGATTACCACCTCTCACATAACTTTTCGGACAATATTACCTCCCATTCTCCCTTCCTTTATAATGTAATATAATATAACATTATAATATTATATAATATATTTCATATAATGTAGTATATTCATATAAATATATTTATATTTATATATGATATAATATATATTTACATTATATATTTATATATATAATAAATATATTATATTAATTTTAATAAAATATATATAAATTTAATATATTTTTAATATATTTAAATAATTTATTAACTATATTATATATTTATTATAATTTTTTATATTAATTTTATGTAGTATAAAATTATTTTAAAAATCTTTTAATTTTAATATAAAAATATAAAATATTAATATTTAATGTATTTTGTAATATAAAATATTTTTAAAAAAATATATTTTTAATAAATAGATAAAATATATATATATTTTTATAAATAAAATATGGATTTAATTTAAAATTTTTAAAAATTTAATTTTATATTATGCAACATTACCTACATGTACCAATTATAATAATTTACATCACTTGTGATCTATATCGCTAACAATCTATATTACGTTTCAAGATTGTCTCGCAATGCACCAAATATAATTTTAGATCTTGCAAAATTTCTGCCTGATATAAAAAAAAAATTGATAAGATCGTGATATATTAGCTTTTAATAATTAATTTCTTACCATTCACTATGTTTAATTTATCTTGAATTCTTGTTTCCAGGTTATCTAATGAATATTTTCTTGCAAGCATTTTGACATGTATCATGGAATGCGATCATATAAGCCCTAATACACCGGATTCCATTAAAACTTGGCATGTACTATATTTTGTGATTGTTAAATAACTATTTCATATTATATATATATATATGCTTGATAGTAGTTGAATCAGTAATAAATTAGTACCGTTTAACAAACCTCTTGTGATAATAAAACCAAAAAATGATATTAAATTAACACACTCAATGCATGACTGGCCGCTATATGATAACTAACACAAATAATTGTCATAGACGAAATTAAAGCTGGTACCGGTTGTGGAAGGATCGCTCAGAAACTTCAACCGGTCATCATTATTGGATGTGAAAAATGAACATAATCATATGCATAGAAGATTATAGTGGTCTTGTGTTGGACCAGTGACGCCTTAATGTCCCCCTCATGAAAAAACATCAGTGCGACCCATGAAAGAAAAGACAAAATTATATAGGACCCAACAAAAAGGAAACCCCCGTGCACGGCATGATTCTAGCATAATCTATACGGATCTCAATACGATTGATGGTCACGAGTAACGTTACAATCAAACTGCGAATGAGAGAGCTACAGGACTTCGATTTGAATTTTGTTTGGATCGTTGGACTTCTTGTGATGCTCTACGCAATGGACGCTACACATTCGTGGATAGAGACAAACAGAAAGAGAGAGGATAGAGCAATGGACGCTACACATTCGTGGACAGAGACAAACAGAAAGAGAGAGGATGAAAAAGTGGTGAGAGGTCTCTTGTAGAGGGATGATTGAGAGCTTGAGAGAAGGATTCGGGATTTTTTGTTAAGAGATACTTGTACGAGGTTGAGAGAGAGTTCAATCTGTAAGTTTATTTTTCATAGTGAAACCTTTTGCATGCCCAAAAATTGTATTTGTTATTTTCTTCTTTCTCTTGTGGTATCGACATCGAAATCGACGATCCCATTCCATTTCTGCAACAACCGGTATCAGAGCGAGTTGATACCGATCCCAATAACTTGTATCAGAGCCCAGGTTGTCCGTGGTTGATTGAGATCGAAGAAGATGGAGAAGACAAGTGCAATTAAAGTGAAAATCAGCAGGTTCGATGGGAGAGCAACTTCTCCCTCTAGCAAGCAAGAGTGAAAGACGTGCTTATCCAGCAAGGACTGATCGATGCTCTCACATGCGAGGAGAAACCAGACACCATAGAGTAGAAGACCTGGAAACAGCTTCAAATGCAGGTGATAAGCACAATCTGCTTGTACCTTGCGAATGATGTGGTGATCCATGTACTGAATGAGTCTTCCCGACGGTGTTGTGGGAGAAGCTGGAGGAGCTGTACATGGCAAAGTCCCTTACCAACACCTTGTTCCTTTGGAAGTAGTTCTATCAATTGTGGATGGTCGAGAGACAGAGTGTGCAGGAGCACCTGAGCAATTTCCAGAGGATCCTCACCGATCTCATCAATGTCGGTGAAAAAGTTGAGGAGAAGACCCGGGCACTTGTATTGCTATCATCCCTACTACAGTCCTTCGAGTCCTTGATGACTGCTCTTCTAGTGGGAAATAGCACCATCAAGATGGAGGTGACATTGGTGCTACTTCAGAACGAGGTTCTTAAGAGGGAGAACCAGGCTTCGAGTTCAGGTGAAAACTTAGCATTGGCAGTTTCTGGAGGTGTAGGCGATCGAAGGCAGAGTGACAAAGGATCGCGAGGAGGACGGTCCAAGTCAAAGGATGCCAGCAAGATCAGATATTTCCGGTGCGATGAGTTGGGGCATCGTGTCAGAGATTGCCCATAGCTCAGGAATCGGATGAGGGCTGTTATAGTGATGGCTGATAGCGGTGACGACGAATACATCAGCGATGTATTCTCGGTATCCGACGATATATCCCCTTCTTCACAGTGGATTTTGGATTTTGCCTGTCTGAGGCCAGGGTAAGGTAGCAACCCAAGAGGGAGGATGAATTGGACTTTAAAATTTTTTTGCAAGACTTCAAATAATGTGCCAATTCAAAGCATGTGTTTGTGAGAATGATAATAAAGTACAGCGGAAATAAAGAAATAAATGGAAGAATAAAAAAAATCACAAAGACATAAAGATTTATAGTGGATCGATGCACTCCAAGGCACCTACATCCACTCCCTAAGTTTCTCTTGGGAATTCATTATAATTATACAGATTATAGCTAACTTGTTTTCCGGGCTCACAAGTCAAAATCCCTTGGTTTTCATGGGCCAACCAAAAACTCCTTGGTTTTCACGGGCTTACAAAAAATCCCTTGGTTTTGCAGGCTAACCAAGAACCTAGTTGGTTTTACAGGCTCACCAACAACCTAGTTGGTTTTACGAGATAACCTAGTTGGTTTTCCAGGCTAACCAACAACCCAACTTGTTTTGCAGGCTAACAAGTCAAAATCCTTATTGATTTTTATCACATAGGCTCACCAACAACCTTGATGGTTTTTCCAAGGCTCACCATCAACCTAAATACAATAATGTAATAATGAAAATAAAAAGCTTTCTTACAAAGCAAATATTTCATTGAGGCACATTGATTGTTGATGTTGAGCTTGTCTCCATGTTGTAGAAGCTTCAATGGATGCTTGAAGATGTTTCTCTTGGAAGCTCTCTCTCCTCTTTGAATCCTTGGAGGCTTAACATCTCAACAAATAGATTCTTAAAATATCCTCCACATATTTTCACTTGAAAACCAAAGGATTTATCTTTCAAACCATGGATCCTCTTTCCTCTTCTTTAGAATTTCTTTCCCAAGTGTTTAAATAACATCCCAACACTTAAATGACCGTTTATAGCCGTTAAGGAAAAAAACTAGCCGTTGGAGCCAAGTTGGAAAATTCTTTACTTTAAAAAAACTAGTCGTTGCAATCCAAGTGTCGACACTTGACCTTCGTGAGTCGACACTTCATTTTCTTGAATTGACACTTCATTTTCTTGAGTCGACACTTGATCAAAGATATTTTTCTGAAATCTTCTGCTCTACACTGGTGAGTCGACACTTTTTCTAATAAGTCGACACCTTGAGTCGATACTTGACCAAACTCTGAAATTATCTCGTTCTGTATCCTGTTTGGTCTCAGGCCTTGAGTCGACACTTGGATTTCATGAGTCGATACTTGGCTGCATCAGTGCTGAAACTTCTCTAAATTCAAATCTTGAGTACCTATATCTGATTTACACACTTAATGCACAATTAGTACTCAAATATACTTAAATGTTTTATCATAATCAAAACCAGAGTCAACAATGTCCCTACCATGTTTGTTGCAAGGAGGAGCTGTTTGACTCTCTAGACAGTAGAGAGGGTTCTGTCCACATAGCAGATGGATCGAGCTATACGATCGCGGACGTCGGGATGGTTAGCTTGAATGCACAAGATGGAACAATGAAGAAACTGGGTGAGGTCCGATGCGTACCCAGTTTTAGCAAAAATCTAATTTTCCTCAATAAATTTGACTCAAGCAGCTACATGTGGAGAGTCGGTGATGGAGTCCTAAAGGTCTTGCGTGGCAATAAGATTGTTCTGCAAGGAAAGAAGCGTGGGGGTCACTACCTCTTTACAAGGAGTCCAGTGCGAGGTGGAGTCTCTGGTGCAGACAGGACTCCAGTGCAAGGTGGAGCTCCGACAACAGGTGGATCGGGCACGAGATGTGAGACTCGGGAGGATGACAAGTGACGTCGCAAAGTGAAGTTCTATTACCGCAGAAGACTTTTCCAAGCAGGTTTCAGGTCGAGGTGAGCACAGCACATGACGAAGATGGGATCGAGCAGCCTGGCTCGACTTTCATGTTTGCCCATCCATGATCAGGCGACTGTCCTAGGACATGGGGTGTTGGAATCTTTAGAAGCTCTCAAGTCAGGTGAAGGCGGTATGTTAAGTCGAGGTAGAGGTTGTTGGACTAGTGATGCCTCAATGCCCCCATCGTGAAGAAACGTCCGCGCGACCCATGGAAGAAAAGACAAAAACGTATGGGGCCTAGCAGAAGGAAACCCCGCGCGACGCGCACGGCACGATTCTGGCATAATCTGCATGGATCTCAATGCGATTGACGATCACGAGTAGCGTTGCAACCAAACTGCGATTGGGAGAGCTACAGGACTTCAATTTGGACTATGTTCAGACTGTTGGACTTCTTGTGAGATGCTCTATGCAGTGGAGGCTACAAATTCATGAGCAGAAACATAGACAGAGAGAAGGATGACAAAAATAGTAGAGAGAGGGTGGACAAAAAATGGTGATGAGAGGTCTTTTATAGAGGGCTGATTGAGAGCTTGAGAGAAGATTCGGGATTTCTTGTTGAGAGATACTTGTATGGGGTTGAGAGAGAGTTCAATCTATAAGTTTATTTTTCATAGTGAAACCTTTTATATGCCCGAAAAATTTTATTTGTTATCTTTTCTTCTTTTTCTTATGGTATCGATATCGATAATCGACGATCCCGTTCCACTTCTGTAACAATCGGTATCAGAACGAGTTGATACCGATCCCAATATCTTGGAATAGAATATCTCAACTGGACGTCATGGAATCAAAGAGTTTAGATGACCACATGTTAGGTGCTATGATCCTCTCACGATTTGGTGATTGGCCCGGTGAAAAAGAAACAAGGCAGGCCACTGCACCGGTGGGTACGCTACATCATCTGACCTCCACGCCGAGGCGCATCGCTACCGGGTAGCTCTCAACCCCACCTAGCCCTCTATCCCCCCCGCCCCCCCCCCAACACCATGCCCCCTACCCGCTCTACACCAAGTACAACGGTCGACCATCCTAGCCATGCTACGCACATCTTGGAACTCCTCCAGCAAACCCCACAAATAATCCAAGTTCTTTTCTCAATCATCTCTACAAGTTCTTAATAACTCGTGCCCGTGCCAGATTTAACTCCTGTGACATCTGAGAAAAAGAAAGCTAAGCTGCTTGGATCAAGCTGCAGTTGCCCTTTTGGTTCTCTCACGCCGTCGCATTACCTGGTTTCCACATTAATTTAGTCAATGAACTTAAATAATGATCAACATGGGATACTTCCTCCTTTTATCCTAAACAAGCTAATCAACGACTACCTGAAAATTGGGTCAAAGAATAAGTGCCTAAAAACTGCTTTTCAGCTTTTCTAAATTTCTACAGAAGAATCATTCTCTGCTCCAGCTTTACAAGTCGCAGTAAAAGTCGTTTAATTGAATGAAAGCCTTAATCTTGGAAATCCCTTAATCATTATCAGGTCAATTGGAAAAAAATTCAAGAACACATCAAAACCAACACCGTACTACGTAATCTTTCTATATCCACTGTCAATTTAATTATCTTGAGTCAGCATCAAAACCAATTTTGGAAATCATTAATAATTGCACATTATGCATCTGGCTACCTATTATAAAAGCACTGCCAAGATCCAAGAAGGGCAATCAACCAATATTGCAGCATACTCGACCACAAAAATAAAAGCAAAGACAGTTAAGCACAAATATGAATTGAAAACACTGTAATTTGATGAATCATGCCCAGAGTTACACTTGAATCATATATACCGTTATTATATACAGGAAAACCAGATGATGATTCGTCATATATATAGTCACGGAGTTGTACAACCAATGAACTTATCATATACATGATTTATGTATAATTCAGCATAACAGTCCAGTCATGGAGAAATAATAGTCATCGAAGATCCACCACATCAAACTTCATATTTGGGTTCATATAGACACAAGAGCAGTGGTCGTATATACGACCCCCATCCGGTGGCTCTTTATGAGGATGGAAACCACGCTGCTGGCATTGCCCAATGACTGACATGCCCCCAGGAGAGGTCAGTCGGAATATCCCATGGGTCCTGCATAAATTGAGAAGATTATTTAATCTCCCAGTATAAGAAGCAATTGCTCATATGAATCCAATGGAAACAAGTAATTACAAAGGCAATGTAAAAGATAGTTCAAGTCTTAAAACTCTTACCTTGAACTATCTTTTCGTGCCATAACAATTGCAATAGCTTCAGGCAACATGATCTAAGCAAGTATAGGAAAAGTTCTTAAAAGAGGAAAACACAGTGAAAGTAAGAGAAGCTTAGTTATAAATTGTCACGGAACTAGCATCCACATGTACCTGATACGAATAGTGGGTTTGGAGATGAATCGAGGACATGAAACATGACTGTGTAGGATGTCTGTGCATTTAAAAATAAAGATGAGAAGCCATACTGCATCATAATATATGTATTAATAACTCCTCCATACAAAAAGAGTCACAGATAACCTCTAGGGAATGTAACAAATATTTTATCCATAGATTAATTTTCTGAAAAATTAAAGGATGATGCAATTACTCTCTGATGTGACAGAACTCATACAATTAAAAGAGGGGGAAAAACACTCAGAAAGGAAAATAGTTTCAGACAAAATAATAATAACTATCATATACATACATTGTCATAACCAGAAAAGGCATACTCAAACAACTAATGATGGCAGGCCATCAGAAAGAAAAGGTCATCAAGAGTTAAGGCCATGCCTGCTAGTGAAACTACAATGTTACTCAAGGGGAAATAATGTTTAGCAGGGAAAAAAACTGTTCAAAGAATGTTTAAAGACCTTCAACAACAACAAAAATACATTTTCAAAAGGTAAAAAATTACATAAATTTCATTTAGTATTCATTGCTCATATCGCTTAACCAAGGATTCATCCTGCAATGATGTACAAGGGAAAAAATTGCTACTCCCTCCTGGAGAGGCGAAAAAATCAGCAATTAACATAAGAAAGTTAGGAGCCTACAAAGATTTTAAAAAAAACAGAAACCTAGGCAAAAAAGGGAAAATAGCAATAAGAAAAGAAAAAAACCTACATGCAAGTGACAATTGGCTGGATAATGACTGATGGACATTTTGAGCTAGAGTGCTCTGAAAGGGGAAAAGGTAGGATATTTACACAGTTGATTCTGGAAAAGAAGCAAAAAATACTGCTAAGAAGATGCTTTGGACATATACACAGTTGATTCTGGATGCTATAACAAGCTAGGAAAGAATAGAATCATTTGTGGGATTAGGTACTCACATGAATCCACCCAAGGGGAAAAAGTGATTGCTTATCCTGGTAGTCAAATATTTCCTCTTCATTGGTTGTCTGACACTGAATGATTAAACAGTGATTGATTATTATTAAAATCAAAGTGTGTTATGCACAACAACATCAAAAAGCTATTACTATCTTACTGAATTAGATGTTGACTCCTGTTTGGGGATGATCAGAGCCATCATGAAAAAATTTCTATTTTTCTGTAAAAGCAAACAATGCCCTGAATATAAAACCAAAAGCTTCTTTCAGTTGAAAAACAAATTCTTAAAATCCTCATCTCTTACAAGTAAACCTGCAAGAACACCACATGTTTCTAAATTTCTGACAGTATTTGACTTTGCAAGTCTCATAAAACGGTCCATCATAAAGCATCAGCAAAATAATAATTTTTTTTCCCGTGCCTATGTTGTCCTATAAATTACACTTCAGAAAAACATTAGACATCTGAAGATCTAGAAGGGAGTGCACAATATCTCACTACATCAACTTGAAAAGGAGATTCAGTTTGAACTAGTTCATCCTGCAATGATACTGTTTGCCCAGATAAGGGGAATTAGAAACTTCTGATGTGACAGCAACCATGTTTTGCACTTCCGCAAGGACAGGTGGAGGAGAAGGTTCTCTGGTGATATCCATCATAGGAGTTTCTGTAGCATCTAAGGTAATCATTGGACTTGGTTCAGCAGTAAGAGCTGTTCTATCATCATGCAATGAAAGAACTTCTTCAAGTGTAGATCTTTTATTCACTGAAGTACCATTATCTTTTATGGCCACAGGTTTATCCTCTGGCTGAGTCAGGCTGTTACCAACAAAAAAGCCCTCCATCAGCAATATACTTAAATGTGATAGCTTAACACCAATGGGATACAAAAGGAGTACTTTGCTGTGGGTGGAGGAAAAGGGGGGGGAGGGGGAATGTTCTGCCAGAGAATAGGCATTAGAGAAATTGGACTTTGTAATTTGCCATAATGAGAAATGTGTCTTCAGCAGCAACACAGTGAAGTGGTATACATGAAAATGGGTGTAGATTATCGTCCTTAAGTTCTACACAATCTTGGAACAAAATAATGAAATCAAAAGCCATGTGCTAAAATGTTGGAGCTGATGTCTAATGCAACTTTATCATGTCTAATGTAACTCTATTCAGTTCTCTCATGAATAAGATGATGATCGTTATTAAGTGTACATATAGGTAGTTTACACCCTTGTCCACCAACTGGACCAAGAAATAAATATTAAAACAATCACTGAGGGGGTTAAGATCAAGCTAAACATCAGTTGATAATCCTGCTTGATTGTTTTTTGGAGCTGTTTTTCATTCTGGTTGTGCTCCATAGCTAACTCACCTAGATGGATAAGGATTTGCAACACCATCTTTTGTTTTTATTTTATGATCAAGTGCAAAAACTTACTTTAGATGTCATTTAGTGATCTAATTAAGATCACCACAATAATCCGCCCAATCATTCCGGATAATGCTTGCATCCTCTGTCTTACCGCGACTGCTGGCACAGAGTTAGCCAATGCTTATTCCTCAGATATCATCATTGCTTCTTCTCCAAGAAAAAAAGTTCACGACCCATGGGTCTTCTACCACCACGCGCATTACTCCATCAGCATTTCGCCCATTGCGGAAAATTCCTCATTGCTGCCTCCCGTAGGAGTCTAGGGTGTGTCTCAGTCCCAGTGTGGCTGATCATTCTCTCGGACCAGCTACTGATCATTGCCTTGGTAAGCTATTACCTCACCAACTAGCTAATCAGACGCGAGCCCCTTAGGCAGAGTCCTCCTTTTGCTCAGCCTCGCTAATGGGATTCTCGATGGCAGATAACATGTGTAAGGCTGAATAGAATTTGTGGGATACCTCTCAAAAGGCTCCTCTTTATTGCACTGTGAAGTTTGGATTTGAGATGCTTTTGCTAAGCCTCCAAATATTGAAAATAATCATCAGGTTTTCTCCACAGACTTTTCTTTTTTAAACATTGTATTACTTGCACAAAATTTCTTAGGATACATTGGATTACTCCACCCTGTTGGCATCCGTCCGTTGGCTATACATTAACCATATTGTTGACACTTCATACAACTCTGCCCTCCAAGCATCTTTTCTTCCATTGTTGAATATCTTTAATAGATATCAAGTCCAGAGGAGCAGGCACGCATCCATTCACATGTCCAATCATTTCTTGGACTGGGATGATAGCAACAATTTTTTTCACTCCAACATAAAATTATACGGATAAGATTCAAGGTAACCAGGTGAAAAATATGAATAGAAGCTACACACCTTTTTTTAGGGCTGTATTAATATTTATAGAGATATACACAAATGACTTAATATAAATAGACATGTACAAATAAGGCATAGAAGTAAACATTAGAGTACTATTATATTTATGGCATTAAATGTATTTATGGTAGTAGCATATTAGGCTTATTCTATTTCTAACATTTATGCCTTATTTGTATATGTCCATTTATGCTAAGTCATCTGTACATATCTCTATAAATATTAATACAATCCTAAAGTAGGAGATATGGCTTCTCTCCATATTTTTCATGGTATCAAAGCCTAAAATCCTAACCTTAGGATAAGATGCTACCATAAATGATCATCTCCGGTGGATCCTCTACCATCAATTACTCTCTTTCTTCTCCTTCCCACATACCCATCATCAAATATTTTCTTTTCCTTCACATTACTTTTTTTTTCTTTCTATTGTTTGTTACAATATCGCTACAATATTGTCGCAACAGTACTACTGCAAAACCAATCTGCTACAGTACTAGCCTTTAATTTCTTGATACAACTTTTATTCTATCATTTTATAACAAATTTTTGATGGCTACATGTCTTTACTAATTCCTATCATCAACATCAAAACCTTGATCCCAGTTGAACTCACCAAAACCACCTATCTTGTTTGAAAACAAGTATTTATGAACGTGCTTAAAAGTTTTGAAATCTCTTCACATGTAAATGGTATGACAATCGTCCCTTTTCAAATAATTAAGAGAACCGATAACAAAGTCTTGGCCAATCTGACCTATTCTACCTAGTAAAAAGTAAATACAACTATACCATCATCATCTAGCAAACTCATCATAGGATGCCAGTGCCCTTTATGCCAACCGAGACCGAGAAAATCAAGGTGGCCATGGAAGTAGATCTCATGGAGACCATGGACAGAGGAGGTCGTGGATAGCCTTATAGTCGAGGATGTCCACGAGCATATCTTCACAACCTTTTTCATATAACCCTATCTTTTTTCTAATTCTTTTTCAAGGCCATAAATGCAAAACCAGTCGTCAACTCCACATCAGCCGATGTCCTCTTCATTACTATGCACTGGTGTAGTACCAGACACGTGACAAATTCAATCACACCTCTCACTAGTGTAGACAGATTTAATCATGCCTTTGTCTTTGACGACCTTCCACAAACTTTTGTAGCCATGAACTTTCATAAATCCCCTGAGAAGGTCTATTATCTTGGCACTGGTATCTTGATCTGATTCATCTTCTCTAATTGCATCTAGGGCATCTTCGATAGCCTTGATCTTTTGCATATACTCAGTCATGCTCATTATTCCCTTCTTTATGTTATGAAATTCAGATTTGAAAGGAAACGCAGTGGATGCAATTTTATATTTTTATCTAAAAAATATGCCTCAATCATTGTCCAAGCCTCGTTGTTTTATCTAAAATGCTCAAAGGCAACATTGCATTAACCCATGATAGTATAGTTGTATCTTCTTCTTTTTCCGGATAAAATATGTCAGATTGGCCAAGACTTTGCTGTCGGTTCCCTCGATTATTTGAGAATGGATAATTGCAGTGCCATCTACATGTGAAGAGACTCCAAAACTTTCAAGCACGTTCAAAAACACTTGTTTTCAAACAAGATAGGTGGTGTTGGTGGGTTCAACCGGGACCAAGATTTTGATGTTGATGACGGCTAGTAATGAAGACATTAGCCACCATAAGTTTATTGTAAGATGATAAAATAAAAGTTGCACCAAGAAATTGAAGGCTGGTACTATAGCAAGATTTACTGTAGCAGATTGGTACAATAGCAGTACTGTTGTGACAATACTATAGCAATACTGTGGCACTGTAGCAAACAATAGAAAGAAAGAAAAGTAATGTGAAAGAAAAAGGTTTGATGATGGTATGGGGAGGAGAAGAAAGAGGGTAATTGGTGGTAGAAGATCTACCAGAGATGATCATTTATGGTGTGGCTTATCCTAGGGTTAGGATTTTGGCTTTGATACCATAAAAAATATAGATAGAAGCCACACGCCCTTCTTTAAGATTGCATCAATATTCATAAAGATATGTATAGATGACTTAGCATAAATGAACTTGTATAAATAAAGCATAGAAGTAAAAAAATAGAATAAGCCTAATATGTTACTGCCATAAATATAATAATACTCTAACACCATGTAACAAAGAATGTCCGGTGAAAAGAGAGGTTATCAACGAACTTCTCATAGAAGGGAGTTAGGTCTTGTAATGCAAACGAGGACAGGAATAAAGGCAATCATGTATGAAGGGGCTTTATTAGGTGAGGGCAGATGAAAGAAATGAAAGGACAAGAAAGAACAGAAACTAAACAGTTGATAGGGCTAACAACTACTAAAAGGAATAGATGAAGGACAACAAGAATGGTTCCAAGAGTTGAGTCATTATGACATCAGTGTTGCATTATTCTCCAACCCTAATAGCATGAATATAAATCAGATCTTTGAATTAAATAAAAGAAAGATGGAGGAAGCAGAAGAATTTAAGAGAGGGGGAAAGGAAAATCTGAAAGGGAAGGCTGCAGAATTTAAGTCCATGTTTAGTCCTTTCCTCTGGTAAAATTATAATGTTGGAACCATAAAACTCCTTTTTAGTAACAATGCTTTTAGGCCTTCCTCTGCAACATAATGAAGAATCATATGCAGTCAAGAAAAATTATCGAAATTGTCATGTAAAAGAAGATTGCTTTCTGATTAAATAAGAAACAATTGAGAAGTTAGTCACTATACTAATTTGCCTTACCTAATGAATGTCAAAACTTCAAGTGAAAAAAAGTACACTGGGAAAGTTGGTAAAAGTTCTAACCTGGGATCTCAATAGGACTCAAGTCCAAATTGCTTGGGTATTGGATCTGCATCGACAAAAAGGAAGGTCGATTGTGTTTTTTCATGATTGTGATACAAGTATTTAATGAATTAAAGTATACCCCTCTGTCAATACTGGGAGGCTTTCACTGTCCATGAAGCCCAGTTGGACCCAAGATGGAGTGTCTTGATAGAGTCGCCTCCTTCGGGCGTGGGATATCAAGAGAGCTACAAACGAATGTCAAGCAAGATGAGTGAAGCACTTTGGTCAGAAAGAAAGAAAAGAAAAAGAAAAAGGAAAGAAGAGTGCAGCACCAAGCAGGAAGATGCATGTTTAGTGTTATGCTCTTTCAAAGCATGTTTTACAAAGTGCCCAGGTTTTGAAATTCAAAAACAAATGCCACTATGTCTGCTCACAGAAAAATATAAAACAGTTCCTACAGTTGAAATTAGCAAAAAAGAATAACAGCTCATTGGTTTCATAATGGACAAATGGGCATGACTTCTTTTATAATTATGGAGCATATTTCAATTATCAAATATATTTGTTCCTGTTGCCGATCTTACTGCAGTGGCCTGTAGCTCGTGAGCTGGCGCCGGTTCTCGGACTCTCTCACCCCGAGATCTCCAAGCTTCCAGACCTGCAAAACAAAGTCAGAGACCCGGGCCAGGGATTCTGGCAGGGGCACTCCAACGGTCAAGTTAGAGAGCGGCAAGATGGAACAGGATCTCTAAGGTGGGTTCCCGAAGGATTCCCGTGCTTAGAGGAGAAGTAGATGAAAGAAGTGTAGGGAAGAGAGGGGTTGAAGCCCGGCTTCCTGCGCTGGGTTCATCGAGCTCGCGCCAGAGAACTTCTTGGGGGTCCCCGGATTGTTCTCTCGATGTTCTCTCCACCTTCCTCACTTGCCTTTCCGTCCGTTTTCTCCGTCCCTTTTATACCACTGGACCGCCTTCAGTCCACGTCCCCTCCTAGGGGCTCCCCGAGATCTATGGATCCCCCCCCCTCCTCCTTCAAGCCCGGGAGTTAAGTGGCCGACACGCCTCGTCCGTCGTGTGTCACGAAAGGGAAAAGACTGGCGAGACCTTGGGCCAAGTGCGGGAGCTTTCCTTTCGGGGCATTGACGGTGGGCTTCTAGCCATTTCAGGCTCCTGCCCGCAAGGATTTCATTCCTCGGTTGCGAGGCCCTATTTAACTGATGTAAACGAGGTTTCGCGTATCACTGTAGGCCATACTGGCAATCGGTACGGGGCGCGGCGCGCGTCGGCTCTAGTGGCGACCTCATGGCCCGTCTCTGCCTTTCCGAGGCTTTGCAGAGTAGGGCTGATTCGACCGAGGTAGACCTGTCAGGGGATGCCACCTGGCAGAGGAGCAGGGGCTGCCAGCATCGGCCGAGGTGGGTGGACACCAGGCGAAGTGGCAGAGAGGTGCTCAACTTCGACCGAGGTAGACCCATCTTGGGGCGCCACCTGGAGAAGGAACAGGAGGGCCCGGCTCGACCTCGCAGAGGTGACCCGTCTTGGGGTGCCACCTGGCAAGGGAGCAAGGGCCGCCAGCTCCGGCCGAGGTGGACCCCTCCTGGGTGGACACCTGGCGGAGCGGCAGCTCGACTTCGGCCGAGGTGGACCCGTCTTGGGGCGCCACCTAGCGAAGGAGCAGGAGGGCCTGGCTCGACCCTGGCAGTAGTAGACCCATCTTGGGATGCCACCTAGCGAGGGAGCAAGGGGCCGCCAGCTTCGGCCGAAGTGGACCCCTCCTGGGTGGACACCTGGCGGAGCGGCAGAGAGGTGCTCAACTTCGGCCAAGGTGGACCCGTCTTGGGGCGCCACCTGGCGAAGGAACAGGAGGGCCCGGCTCGACCTCGACAGTAGTGGACCCGTCTTGGGGTGCCACCTGGCGAGGGAGCAAGGGGCCGCCAGCTTCGGCCGAGGTGGACCCCTTCTGGGTGGACACCTGGCGGAGCGGCAGAGAGGTGCTCAACTTCGACCGAGGTGGACCCGTCTTGGGGCGCCACCTGGCGGAGGAGCAGGAGGGCCCGGCTCGACCTCGGCAGAGGTGGACCCGTCTTGGGATGCCACCTGGCGAGGGAGCAAGGGGCCGCCAGCTAAAGCCGACGTGGACCCCTCCTGGGTGGACACCTGGCAGAGCGGCAGAGAGGTGCTCGACTTCGGCCGAGGTGGACCCGTCTTGGGGTGCCACCTGGCGGAGGAGCAGAGGGCCTGGCTAGACCTCGGCAGAGGTGGACCCGTCTTGGGGTGCCACCTGGCGAGGGAGCAAGGGGCCGCCAGCTTCGGCCGAGGTGGACCCCTCCTGGGTGGACACCTGGCGGAGCGGCAGAGAGGTGCTCGACTTCGACCGAGGTGGACCCGTCTTGGGGCGCCACCTGGCGAAGGAACAGGAGGGCCCTGCTCGACCTCGGCAGTAGTGGACCCGTCTTGGGGTGCCACCTGGCGAGGGAGCAAGGGGCCGCCAGCTTCGGCCGAGGTGGACCCCTCCTGGTGGACACCTGGCAGAGCAGCAGAGAGGTGCTCGACTTCGCCGAGGTGGACCCGTCTTGGGGCGCCACCTGGCGAAGGAGCAGGAGGGCCCGGCTCAACCTCGACAGAGGTGGATCCGTCTTGGGGTGCCACCTGGCGAGGGAGCAAGGGGCCGCCAGCTAAAGCCGAGGTGGACCCCTCCTGGGTGGACACCTGGCGGAGCGGCACAGAGGTGCTCGACTTTGGCCGAGGTGGACCCGTCTCAGGGCGCCACCTGGCGGAGGAGCAGGAGGGCCCGACTCGACCTCGGCAGAGGTGGACCCGTCTTGGGATGCCACCTGGCGAGGGAGCAAGGGGCCGCCAGCTTCGCCGAGGTGGACACCTGGCGGAGCGGCAGAGAGGTGCTCGACTTCGACCGAGGTGGATCCGTCTTGGGGTGCCACCTGGCGAAAGAACAGAGGGCCCAGCTCGACCTCGGCAGTAGTGGACCCGTCTTGAGGTGCCACCTGGTAAGAGAGCAAGGGGCCGCCAGCTTCAGCCGAGGTGGACCCCTCCTGGGTAGACACCTGGCGGAGCGGCAGAGAGGTGCTCGACTTCGGCCGAGGTGGACCCATCTTGGGGTGCCACCTGGCGAAGGAGCAGGAGGGCCCAGCTGACCTCAACAAAGGTGGATCCGTCTTGGGGTGCCACCTGACGAGGGAGCAAGGGGCCGCCAGCTTCGGCCGAGGTGGATCCCTCCTGGGTGTCCACCTGGTAGAGCGGCAGAGAGGTGCTCGACTTCGGCCGAGATGGACCCGTCTTGGGACACCACCTGGCGGAGGAACAGGAGGGCCGGCTCGACCTCGGCAGAGGTGGACCCGTCTTGGGGTGCCACCTAGCGAGGGAGCAAGGGGCCGCCAGCTTCAGCCGAGGTGGATCCCTCCTGGATGGACACCTGGTTGAGCGGCAGAGAGGTGCTCGACTTCGGCCGAGGTGGACCCGTCTTGGGGTGCCACCTGGCAGAGGAGCAGGAGGGCCCGGCTCGACCTCGGTAGAGGTGGACCCATCTTGGGTGCCACCTGGCGAGGAAGCAAGGGGCCGCCAACTTCGGCCGAGGTGGACCCCTCCTGGGTGGACACCTGGCGGAGTGGCAAAGAGATGCTCGACTTCGATCAAGGTGGACCCGTCTTGGGGCGCCACCTGGCAAAGGAACAGGAGGGCCCGGCTCGACCTCGGTAGTAGTGGACCCGTCTTGGGGTGCCACCTGGCGAGGGAGCAAGGGGCCGCCAGCTTCGGCCGAGGTGGACCCCTCCTAAGTGGACACCTGGCGGAGCGGCAGAGAGGTGCTCGACTTCGGCCGAGGTGGACCCGTCTTGGGGCGCCACCTAGCGGAGGAGCAGGAGGGCCCGGCTCGACCTCGGCAAAGGTGGACCCGTCTTGGGGTGCCACCTGGCGAGGGAGCAAGGGGCCGCCAGCTTCGGCCGAGGTGGACCCCTCCTGGATGGACACCTGCGGAGTGGTAGAGAGGTGCTCGACTTCGACCGAGGTGGACCCGTCTTGGGGCGCCACCTAGCGAAGGAGCAGGAATTTTGAAAGAAAAATCCACGTGGCACCGACGGCGTCCACTAGACCTGACACACGTTCCATGTCAACGATATAGCCATATCAGTTGCCCCCCATCCCCAGGTCCCATCGGAGCGTCGCGGCTTGGGGCGTGGGGAGTTAACGTGGAGAAGGCAGAAATCCCGCGCCATAATTGCCATGATCCCTGCCGCCACTTCTGTTGCGCCCGAGACCCTGTGAGAGGTTGCCACGTGCGCGCGTCTGATGGGCCATTAATACAACATTTCGAAACCAAGGCCGTTTCCATCGAATCGAAGTGTCGATGTCGGGCGTGCCTCCACGTGGCAGTCATCTGATGGTCCGGGACAGAAAGTGGCGTACGGCTGCTGTTTATTGAGTTTGAAAATGAGGGGGACTTTCCGGAAACGAGGTCTCTCCGCTTTCTCACACCTTGCCGGCGGTTGCAGTGGTCTCCCTTCATCTTCCTGGGGTCGCCATTCCTTTGGTTCAAAACATTCCGGTGAATGCTTGTGCCCTTTTCTCTTTTTCTCTCGTCTCCCAACCCTGTGCTTGTCTTCTTGCTTCTTCCTCCTTTATGGCGCATCGCCGTCATGTTTCTTCCAACCCGGACGAGGTCGGTCCTTCCCGGCTGAGGACTCCATCGTCTTTCTCCTCGGAGGGGGAAGAGATCCCGGATGAGGTCCGGAGGCAGCTCCAACCTGGGGCCGTGACCATAGGCGTCCCTAGGGGTCCTAGGTCCCCTCCCATAGTTTCCGCACGTCCCATTTCTTCTCTTCCTCCTCCGGAGGCCTCTTCTCTGGTCCCTCCGGTTATGCCTCGACGATGATCGGGGACGAACTTTCTTGGATCCGGGATACCTATGGGATCCCGGATTCAATCTGTCTTTCCCTCCCAAGGTCCAGAGACCGAGTAACCTCGAGTGGCCTTGGGAGGGTCGCCTTCTACGAGAACTTCCTCGTCGGGGGTCCCGGCCCAGTTGGCTCCTAATGCCATCCGGGTCATCTTCGCTTTCATCGTCTTCTGCCACTTCCACGGGTTCGTTACCCGTTTCTCCCTTTTCAGGGCTCTCTTCATTCTGAAACGTTACTCCACCGATGATGGCTGGTGGTATATTTCGCCCCGGCCTAGGTGCCTTAGGTTCGACCTCCCTTCATCGATCAAGGGTTGGATGAACCGCTTTTTCTTCGCCTCGGTCGAGGACATCGACTGGGCCTGGAGTGAGCCGGACCGGTCCTCGAACCGGAATTCCCAGGTTGAGCAGGCGGATCAGGATGTCTATGCACAGCTGCTGGGTGACGTGGTCCCAGCCCTCGATGTTCTGCTCTCAGAGCAGAATTTATTCGAGGCAGGGATCAGTCCCATCCGGGAGTTGGGTGAGGCCCCGGATCTTCTTTCTCTACCTTCATTTTCTGCCCTGCACTTCCTTTCTTTTATACTAGCCTAACTGACCTTTTTCCCTCAGGTATGAAGTTCTCCGTAGAAAGCTTGATGGAGGGCATCCTAGAGAGGGACGCTGCCGAGGGGACTGGGGATCCCCCAGCGAAGAGGGCTCGCACTGAGACGAGCCGGGGGCCTGCGCCCACCTCCGCCATCACCGGACCTGGGGCAACGGCTCCTGCTCCCAGGTTGCCTCGGGCCCGGGCGCCCGACGTCCCTGTCGTTGACCTCGACAGGGTCGGGGGAGAGAGGAGGTCGGAACCCCCCGGGCGACGCCTGCTCCAACCGCTGTGCCGGTCATCTCCACGGTGACCACCAAGGCGGCGGCAGCTCCACCGACGGCCGCACCGCCTGGCAAAGGGACGGCCGCCCAGCCTGCCGTGGACGACCTCATTCCACCTCCAAGTCTCACCAACCGCTCCTCCGTGATCCGTGATCAAGGGCTCGCAGAGAGAGTGATGGAGTTTGCGAGCACCTCCCGGGACCGCCGTCTGAGGGACGGCCGAGACTACTCTGAGGCGCTGCTCGGGATCCTCCCGCTGCTTTTTACGGTAATTTTTGAGCTCTGACCTTTTAAAGTTCCAGTTGGGTCTTACTAATATCTTGTGTCTTTTTCGATGCAAATCGGGACAAACGTTCTCTTGCTGAGGAACTTCCTCGCCGGCTATGCCAAGAAGGATGCCGAGAAGGAGGAGAAGCTCGGCAAACTCGCAACCGACGTCAAGGACCTCATGGAGAAGGGGGTCGAGCTGCGAGCAAACAATCAGGCCGTTCGGGCGGACCTGGGCCGCGCCGAGGGGCACGTGAAGGAGCTCGAGACCTCTCTGTCGGAGGAGAGGATCTCGAACCAGCGCCGCGCGGAGGAAGATGCGACGGAGAAGACTCGCCTTAGGGCTCAGTCCCGGTCGTTGGAGCGCCGGGTCGAAGAGGTCCTTAAGGAGCTGAGCGCAGCCAAGGAGAACTCTTACATCAACGGGCTGCTAGAGACGTCCAAAAGGGAGGCACAGGAGGCCGTGCCGAAGTTCCGGGCCTCCAAAGAATACGTTGCGGAGGTGCACGAGGCGGCCGTGGACTCCTTTCTGAAGGGCTTCCAGGTGTGCCGGGAGAAGGTGAGCTCCTTCTATCCCGAGCTCGACCTTAGCGGAGTCGTTCTGGGCGGCCGGAGGGAAAAGCCCACCGAAGGAGCTCCGACTACGGCGGTTGCTGAGGTGGCGGCTCACGATCAGCCTTCTGACGATGCCGTCGGCGGAGAGGATGCCCCCCAGCTGCAGGAGGACGCGGCCGCATCAAAGTAGCTCTGCAGCTTCACCTCTTTCTCTTTATTTTTGCATGATTATGTACTCCTTTCTCTCTCTTTTTTTTTTTTCTTTTTGGGGTCACCCGGCCTGTCGGGGCCCTTTTTGTAAGGAAATGTTATTAATGAAAAATCTTTCCATTAACTTGTTCTGACATGTTTGCTTTCTTCTTCTTTTCTCTTTTTTCTTTGTGCATCTTCCGGACTGAACCCCGATGCTAGCCAACGGGACTAAGTCCCGTAGGGCATTCCGAGCTGAACTCCGGGATTGCGTGGGCGAACTGGATTCTACCCCACCTTCCAGACCGAAGTCCGGGACTTTGCTTTGGAACCGGGTTCCTTGCGAGCTTCCGGACTGAACCCCGGGGTCGCAGGCTAGATTTGAGCCTTGCGTGGCTTGCCGAGCTGTTCTCCAGGATTTTGTAGGACCGGGACCTAAGTCTCCGGGATCTCTTCCAGACTGAACTTCGGGGCCGCATATCGGAATTTAATTCTGTGCGACACTCCAGACTGAACTCTGGGATTTTTGCCAGAGGGGACTTCGCGCCTTCGCGGATCTTCCGCCGTATCCATGCTCATCGAACCTAGAGCTGGATAGCTTTTGTCCTATGAGACGAGAGTAGGCATTTGATGAAAAAGATTTTATTGCTAAAGTTTAAGGAGCCTTACACTATTGGTAGTACATCCTCAAGTTGAGGCATTCCATGTCCGAGGGAACTGGGATCCGCCTAGCTCCTCCAAGTAGTACGTCCCGTGGGGGAGTGCCTCCGCCACCCTATAAGGGCCTTCCCAATTCGGGGAGAGCTTCCCGCACTCCCGAGGTTGGGAAGCTTCAGCTTAGCGTAGCACCAAGTCTCCCTGGCAAAAGGACTTCGGTCGTACCCTGGAGTTGTAGTATCTGGCCACTCGTTGCCGGTAAGCCGCCATCCGAACTCGGGCCCTATCCCTCGTTTCTTCGAGGAGGTCCAGGTTTAGTAGCATCCGGGCCGGGTTCTCCGCCTCGTCATATTGCTTTACGCGCAGGGTCGGTAGGCTGAGCTCAACTGGGATAACCACTTCCACCCCGAAGACAAGGTTGAACGGGGTCTCATCCGTAGCTGTCCTTGGGGTAGTGTGATATGACCAAAGGACACTCGGGAGCTCTTTTGCTCACCTCCCCTTGGTCTGGTCTAGTTTTGTCCGAAGGTCTTGCAAGATGGTTCTGTTCGTTACCTCGGTCTCTCCATTTGTCTGAGAATGCGCCACCAAGGTGAAACGGTGATGGATGCCGAGGCCGTCGCAAAACTCCTCGAACTCCCGGCAATCAAACTGGCATCCGTTGTCGGTGATGATGGTATGGGGTAAGCCGAAGCGGCAGATAATTGACTTCCAACGAAACTTGGTGACATTTGCCTCCGTGATCCGGGCCAAGGGCTCGGCCTCGACCCATTTCGTGAAGTAGTCGATTGCCACGATCAAGAATTTCCGTTGCCCGGACGCCGGAGGAAAAGGTCCGAGAAGATCCATGCCCCATTGAACAAACGGCCATGGGGCGGAGAGTTGGGAGAGTGGAGCAGCAGGCTGACGTTGCACCACAGCGTGTCACTGACATCGGTCGCACCTCTTTATGAAGTCAGCTGTCTTCTCTCATTGTCTCCCAAAAATAACCCTGACGGAGGGCCTTATACGCCAGCGTCCTGCGCCCCACATGGTTCCCACAAATGCCCTCGTGGATCTCCTGGAGCACGAGTGCGGCTTCCACGGGTCTCAGACACTTGAGGAGCAGGTAGGAGTATGATCTCCGATACAGCAACCCGTCCATCAACACGAACCGTGCGGCCTTCCTCTTAATAAGGCCGGCCGCCACGCGATCCTCTGGCAGGGTGCCATTTCTGATATACTTGATGTACTTATCCATCCAGCTGGGCTCGGGGTTGACCTGCTGGACCTCCATGGGCGTCTCGTAGCTCGGTGCTTTGAGATGCTCGATGTAAGCGCGGCCCAGTGATGAGTCCGGCAGGGTTGCAAGGCGAGAGAGGGCGTCCACGCGAGCATTTTCCCCGCAAGGGATATGGGAGATGCTGAAGCGCCGAAATCCTGTCGCACTCGTTCGTACGAGCTCCAGGTACTTTGCCATTTGGGGGTCCCGCTCGTACTCCCCCGAGACCTGCCCGGCCACCAGCTGCGAGTCTGTGAAGACCCTGAGGCAGGCCACGCCCAGCTCGCGGGACACTCTTAGCCCCGCGAAGAGCGCCTCGTACTCCACCTGGTTATTGGTGGCGGCGAACTGGAAACGGAGCGCACACTCGGCGATGACACCTTCGCCATTGGCAAGGATGAGTCCTGCTCCGCTCCCGCCGGAGTTTGAGGCTCCGTCCACGTGAAGGATCCAGACATCCTCCTTCGGTCCTGGTTGTGGATGCCAATCCTGGGGGCTTTCTTTCGGCCCCTCGCCCAGGCCTGCACACTCAACCAAAAAATCAACGAGTACCTGTGCCTTCATGGCCGACCTCGGCCTGTAGGTGATGTCGAACTCGCTGAGCTTGAGCGCCCACTTCGCTAGGCGCCTAGACGTGTCAGGTCGGCTGAGCACCGCTTTCAGTGGTTGGTCCGTCAAGACCACGATGGGGTGCGCTTGGAAGTAAGGCCTGAGATGCTGAGCGGACATGATTAGCGCAAAAATCAGTTTCTCAGACCGAGAATACCTGAGTTCCACATCGCGGAGGAGTTTGCTCGTGTAGTACACCGGCCTCTGCATCCCTTTGTTGTCCGTCCGAACCAGGACCGAACTGACGGCTTCCGGTGTGACCGCCAAGTACAGGAGGAGCTCCTCTCCTTCCTCTGGCCTGGAAAGCAATGGCGGGGACGCCAATATCCTCTTCAGCTCCTCGAATGCCTCCTGGCACTCCTTCGTCCAGGCAAAGTCATTCATCTTCCTCAGCGCCTTGAAGAAGGGCTGGCAGCGGTCAGTGGACCTTGAGATAAATCGACTCAGGGCGGCTATCCGGCCGGTGAGTCGTTGCACTTGCTTCTTAGAGGTGGGCTGCTCCATGTCTAGGATCACTTGGACCTTCTCCGGGTTGGCCTCTATCCCCCTTTAGGTTACCATGAATCCCAGGAACTTCCCTGCGAAGACGTCGAAGGCACACTTCGCAGGGTTCAACTTCATTTGGTGAAGTCGGAGGTTACTGAAGGTCTCCGCCAGGTCGCCGACGTGGTCCGAAGTTGGCTTACTCATCACCAACATGTCGTCCACGTACACCTGCATGTTGCGGCCAATTTGGTATTTGAAGACTTTGTTGACCAGATGTTGATACGTGGCACCTGCATTCTTGAGGCCGAACGGCATCATCTTATAGCAGTAGGTTCTACGGTCGGTGATGAAGGCGGTGTGCTCCTCGTCCTCCGGATGCATTCGGATCTGGTTGTATCCGAAGAAGGCGTCCATAAAAGAGAGGAGGTGATGTCCTGAAGTGGTGTCCACGAGCTGATCGATCTTCAGAAGAGGGAAACTGTCCTTCGGGCAAGCTCGATTGAGGTCGGTGTAATCCACGCAAATCCTCCACTTGCCGTTGCTCTTCTTCACCATCACCACGTTCGCCAGCCAACTGGGATACTTACCTCTCGTACAAAGCCGGCGGCGAGAAGCTTCTCTACCTCCTCATTAATGGCCTTCTGTCTTTCCGCAGCGAAACTTCTCTTTTTCTGGCGGACTGGGTGGTACCTCGGATCAATCTTTAGTTGATGGGTGATGACCTCCGAGGAGATACCCGGCATGTCAGCAGCAGACCAGGCGAACACATCAGCATTCGCCCGAAGGAATTCCAGCAAACGAGTCCGCTCTTCTTCCGGGAGCTGGGCTCCTATCTGCACCGTCTTCTGAGGGTCCGAGCCGAGGGGATATGTCAATAAGCGCTCCACAGGGCCTCCCCTAGGATCTTGCGCTATTAAATCAAGGTCATTGATGTCGGAACCGATCTCGGCACTCCGGGCCCCTGGGACCGTCTGCAAACAGTGTGGAACGGGTTGGGCTGTCCCTCTCATTACTCCTGTCCCAGAGACGGTAGGGAACTGCACCAGCAACCTCTTGATGGAAATAACTGCGTCCAGCTGGTTGAGCCCTGGACGGCCTAGGATAGCATTGTAAGGCGATGGGAGCCTGACGACGGTAAATGTCATCATGACCGTACTCTGTCGAGGTGGGGATACGGCGGTGACTGGGAGAGTGATCTCTCCTTCGATCCCCACTAAATCTCCGGTGAAGCCCACAAGAAGGGTGTGCACCGGCTTTAGTTGATCATAAGACAAATTCATTCAGGAGAAAGCATCGTAAAAAGTACGTCAGTAGAGCTCCCACTATCCACCATAATGCGATATACAGGATGTTTAGCGATGGTCATCCCGACCACCACCGTATCATTGTTTACATTTTCATTTTCATTCCCCTTTTCATAGGGGAGTACATTCTCCAGATCTCCCGCCTCCCGGGCTCTCTTCGTCGCACGCCCTATCCCCCAAGAGATCATGCCCACCGGCTTCTCCGTTGAACGATTGTCAATTGCAGGGACAGGGGGAAGGGCTGCGAGTGGTTGACCCTCCGGCGGGGCTTCGTTCCTCGCGAACTTCCTGAGGTAGCCCCTCTTGATCAGCTCCTCGATCTCCCACTTCAGATTGCGGCATTCCTCCGTGTCGTGGCCGTGCTCGCGGTGAAATTGACAATACTTTGTCTTATCACGGATGTTCCTTGGGTTCTGAGGAGAAGGTCGGCGGAGGTAGTGCTCACCCTCAATCTCCATGAGGATCTTCGTTCTAGGAGCGAGGAGAGGGGTGAAAGTTCGCTCCGGGGCAACACCATTCTTCGGCTTCGGTCCCGGACGAAAGTCCGCAGGTGGTCCAGGCCTCCGGGTCCCAGGGACATCCTTTGGGGCAGTTTCTTTGAAGGCTTTCCGTCCAGCTCTCGCCTGGTACGGTCGGCCTCAGCTCGGATGTACTTGTGGACGCGGAGGAGGAGCTCGGAATACATCTTGGGGGGCTTCTTGTCCAAGGAATACGTCAGGCGGGAGGTCTTGAGCCTGCGCTTCAACGCCAGCATGGCGACGGGCTCATCTAGACTGTAAATCTCCAGGGTGGCGGTCTTGAAGCGGGGATATAATCCCGCAGCAGCTCCTGGTCTTGCTGGCGGATAGAGAAGAGGCTATCCACCTCCCTTGGCACATTTCGACAAACGTCGAAGTGTGCCACAAACTTCCCTTCCAGCTCAACTGATGGAAGGAGTTGATGGATTCCGGCTCGAGGCGGGTGAACCAAACTCGAGCAGCCTTCCAGAGAGTGGCTGGGAAGGCAATGCACAGAAGAGCGTCCGTCGCTCCTTGGACCCTCATGAGAGCCTTATAGCTCTCTAAGTGGTCCAAGGGGTTGGTGGTTCCATCGTAGGGACCCACCTGAGGCATGCGGAACCGATTCGGGATCGGTTCCTCTTGGATTTCCCGGGAGAATGGTGGTCGGGCATCGTAGCCCGCTGGATCAGTTGGGGAGTTCTGCATGTCGGCAAAACGACGGGAGAACTCCGCCAACTTGCGCTCGTGCTCCTCCAGGCGCCTGTCGGTCTGGCGCCTGATGGCCTCGTCGGTGGAATCTTCCACTGAGGCCGCTGGAGAAGGAGGTGGCGATCGGTCTCGGCGAGGGGCCTTGCCCCGATGGTGCCTACTACGGCGTACTGCTTCAGCATCATTGGCTGGGGATCGACTCTCGTGATACGCCAAACCGGAATGGTTTCTCTTCGCGGGAGTTTGGTGGCTCCCGCGGGGATTGGAGACTGCCCGCGGATGGGAAGGCCTGCCTTAGATGGAGCGCAGGCTTCCGCGGGGACCCGTGGCTCGAGCCGCGGGGGTCCCTGGCTGGGGCTGGGTGACCAGGGAGCGCTGCTGGTGCTGCAACTGCCGCACAGTTGTAGTCAGAGTTTGCAGCTGCGAAAGGACTGTCCACCGAGGACGGCAGAGGAGCAAGAAGTTCCCTCTCCGAGCTGCGCGGCCCCTGGGGAGAAGGAACCTCTCCTGCTCGGCTGGTGGATGCTTCGCGCCCACGCGTCACCACCATGGTTGGAGCACGCTTTCACCTACTAAGAGCTTGCTTGTGCAGGGGTAGCTGTTCTGTCCCCCTTCCTGGCGCGCCAATCTGTTGCCGATCTTACCGCGGTGACCTGTAGCTCGTGAGCTGGCGCCGGTTCTCGGACTCTCTCACCTCGAGATCTCCAAGCTTCCGGACCTGCAAAACAAAGGCAGAGACCCGGGCCGGGGATTCCGACTGGGGCACTCCGACGGTCAAGTTAGAGAGCGGCAAGATAGAACAGGACCTCTAAGGCGGGTTCCCGAAGGATTCCCGTGCTTAGAGGAGAAGTAGATGAAAGAAGTGTAAGGAAGAGAGGGGTTGAAGCCCGGCTTCCTGCGCTGGGTTCACCGAGCTCGTGCCTGAGGACTTCTTGGGGGTTCCCGGATCGTTCTCTCGATATTCTCTCCACCTTCCCCACTTACATTTCCGTCCGTTTTCTCTGTCCCTTTTATACCACCGGACCGCCTTCAGTCCACGTCCCCTCCTGGGGGCTCCCCAAGATCTCTGGATCCTCCCCACTCCTCCTTCAAGCCCGGGAGTTAAGTGGCCGGCACGCCTCGTCCGTCATGTGTCACGAAAGGGGGAAAGACTGGCGAGACCTTGGGCCAAGTGTGGGAGCTTTCCTTTCGGGGCGTTGACGGTGGGCTTCTAGCCGTTTCAGGCTCCTGCCCGCAAGGATTTTATTTCTCGGTTGTGGGGCCCTGTTTAACTGATGTAAATGAGGTTTCGCTATCACTACAGGCCGTACTGGCGCCCGATACGGGGCGCAGCGCGCGTCGGCTCTAGTGGCGACCTCGTGGCCTGTGTCTCTACCTCTCAAGGCTTTGCAGAGTAGGGCTAATTCGGCCAAGGTAGACCCGTCAAGGGATGCCACCTGGCAGAGGAACAGGGGCTGCCAGCATCGGCCGAGGTAGACCCCTCCTGGGTGGACACCTGGTGGAGTGGCAGAGAGGTGCTCGACTTCGACCGAGGTGGACCCATCTTGGGGCACCACCTAGCGAGGGAGCAAGGGGCTGCCAGCTCCGGCCGAGGTGGACCCCTCCTAGGTGGACACCTGGCGGAGCGGCAGCTCGACTTCGGCCGAGATGGACCCGTCTTAGGGCGACACCTGGCGAAGGAGCAGGAGGGCCTGGCTCGACCTCGACAGTAGTGGACCTGTCTTGGGGTACCACCTGGAGAGGGAGCAAGGGGCCACCAGCTTCGGCCGCGGTGGACACCTGGCAAAGCGGCAGAGAGGTGCTCGACTTCAGCCGAGGTGGACCCGTCTTGGGGCACCACCTAGCGAAGGAACAGGAGGGCCCGGCTCGACCTCGGTAGTAGTGGACCCGTCTTGGGGTGCCACCTGGCGAGGGAGCAAGGGGCTGCAAGCTTCGGCCGAGATGGACCCCTCCTGGGTGGACACCTGGCGAAGCGGCAGAGGTGCTCGACTTCGGCCGAGGTGGACCCGTCTTGGGGCGCCACCTGGCGGAGGAGCAGAGGGCCCGGCTCGACCTCGGCAGAGGTGGGCCCGTCTTGGGGTGCCGCCTGGCTAGGGAGCAAGGGCCGCCATCTAAAGCCGAGGTGGATCCCTCCTAGGTGGATACCTGGCGGAGCGGCAGAGAGGTGCTCGACTTCGGCCTAGGTGGACTCGTCTTGGGACGCCTCCTGGCGAAGGAGCAGGAGGGCTCGGCTCGACCTCGACAGAGGTGGACCCATCTTGGGGTGTCACATGGCGAGGGAGCAAGGGGACGCCAGCTTCGGCCGAGGTGGAACCCTCCTGGGTGGACACCTGGCGGAGTGACAGAAAGGTGCTCGACTTCGGCCGAGGTGGACCCGTCTTGGGGCGCCACCTGGCGGAGGAGCAGGAGGGCCCGGCTCGACCTTGGCAGAGATGGGCCCATCTTGGGGTGCCACCTGGCAAGGGAGCAAGGGCTGCCAGCTTCGGCCAAGGTGGACCCCTCATGGGTGGACACCTGGCGGAGCGGCGAGAGGTGCTCGACATCGACCGAGGTGGACCCGTCTTGGGGCGCCACCTGGTGAAGGAACAGGAGGGCCCGGCTCGACCTCGGCAGTAGTGGACCCGTCTTAGGGTGCCACCTGGCGAGGGAGCAAGGGGCCGCCAGCTTTGGCCGAGATGGACCCCTCCTGGGTGGACACCTAACGGAGCGGCAGAAAGGTGCTCGACTTCGGCCGAGTTGGACCCGTCTTGGGGCGCCACCTGGCGGAGGAGCAGGAGGGCCCGGCTCGACCTCGACAGAGGTGGACCCGTCTTGGGGTGCCACCTGGCGAGGGAGCAAGGGGCCGCCAGCTTCGGCCGAGGTGGACCCCTCCTGGGTGGACACCTGGCAGAGTAGCAGAGAGGTGCTCGACTTCGGCCGAGGTGGACCCGTCTTGGGGCGCCACCTGGCGAAGGAGCAGGAATTTTGAAAGAAAAATCCCCGTGGCACCGACGGCGTCGAGCTGGACCTGACACACGTTCTACTTCAGCGATGTAGCCATATCAATTCCCAATTACAAATCTTTTTTTCTCTTTAACATAATTCCAAGTATAAAATATGATATATTGAAATCTTCAGTTAAATACAATCGTTCATATCTTATAGTGCATAAGCTACAAATTATTTAACAAAGATCCTTCTTATATTAGTGAATCAACTAGAGTAATTTACATTAAGAATATTGACATTAGGCATAAGCAGGATTTACGGTACCATCCAAAACCACCCGGTTTGGGGTATACCATACCGTACCGGTCAAGAACCGATACGGTTCAGTTTTAAAAAATGATTCAAGACCCGAACCATAAAAATTGGCCTGAATCAGACCGGTACAAGTCGGTTCGGTACGGTACGGGTTGGTTCGGTATGGTACGGCCCGGTTCAATCCGGTTTGGGCTCGGTTCGGCTTGGTTCAAGTCCGGTTCAGCGATCATTGCTTGAAAGGGAGGAGGAAGATAGTTTTTTTTCAATTCACCGAGACTGGTACATGTATCGGTATGGTACCATGCCATACCATACCAGTTGCTGACCAGTACGGATCCCGGTACCGGTTCAACAATCCTTGGTCACAAGTGATGCACATCGTTGTTGGAGGGACAAATGGCTTCATAGAATTCACAGCAGTCGGTCCCATCATAATTTAGTACCCACATACTCCTATATCAAGTTAAATGGAAGTAATTATACTACTCAATTGTGATTACAAATTAAAATTTGCATTTCTTTAGAAAAATAGCATCATGAGATGGATGATGATGGAAGGTAGACACTAAAAGTAATGGATACGCGAGCTGAATATAGCATTAAGGTCCAGTGCACAAAAAGCTATTTGCAATGAGCACCATCAATGTAGCATAAAAAAAGAAAATACTAGGCTACAGGTACCATGACTTCACCACATAGGTGATAGGTTTAAGATAAAGAATGCAGTAATCAAATTATCACGATTCATGAAAGTAAAATTCCAAGCTTTAGAAAAATGTCCAGACTAAATTTCACTTTATACTAAGTCTGGTGGCATAGCTAACATTTGTAGTCAAATTATCCAATTCCTTACAATTTGAGAAATTGCTCTTCTCTAGGCTTCGCTGGTGGTAATCTGTCATCCTGGATGACTGGATTCCAAGAGGTGCCATCCTGGCCAACAATTTTGTGTACCTGCAGAACATATCTAGATACATGCACTACAAGAAAAATGACTTTTCCCAACACTATTTTAGAGCTTTCCCGATGCTTTAAAGCATCGGAAAAAATCCTTCCCACGCTTCTTAAAGCGTCGCAAGTGCAAGAGTGGAGAAGTTTTTCCGGACAGTTTTTTCCCAACGCTTTAAGAAGTTTTTCTCGACAGTTTTTTCCCGACGCTTTAAAGCATCGGGAATAGTCAATTTTATTTCCAGTGTTGGGAATAAAGTTATTCCCGATGCTTTAAAGCGTCGGGAATAACCCGTGATAAAGTTATTCTCGATGCTTTAAAGCGTCGGGAATTCTAATTTTTTTAAAAAATAAAATAATGCGGTCCTGGTGGGTGGGTGTGTACTAAAAAGGCATTCTATTAATGCATGATGTCATCCCATTATATGTACACATTCGGCTGGATGATAACAACGGTATATTTTCGTTGCACCATATCACAAGATGGACATGTAATTATTTTACAGTTTTAAATAACAAATAAAAGAAGCAAAGAAGAATCAGAGTTTTCAGTACCTGAGACAACAATTCTTCTGTAGTCTTTTGCCAAAACCTCCGTCAATTCCTCCCTGGCCACCTTCTAGATCTCCTCTTGCAAGTGATTACTATCAAAGAGCTTAAGAAAATATATAGAATTAATCCTCCACGCGTAATTTGTGAGGCAAAACCCTCACTGCTGTCTCTCCTCTGTCACCGCCTGACTCATGAAGGAGGCACCGAGCCACATAGCCTGAGGCTTTCCACACGCTTAGGCCACACCTTCACCGCTGCATCCAAACAAAGGAAAACTGGAGGCTTTACAGCGGTGCCAATGGGCAGATGTAGTCTAGGAGAATTAGTGAAATAATAAAGACAATTATTTAAAGTTTGCCAATTCGGTGTTCACGTCTCAAAGTAGATGATGGAAATCCTTGCTGTGATCTGTTCCCTATAAAGAATTTTCATGCTGTAAAATCCATAAAAGCATCCCATTTAAATTGGCTAATCATAATTGCTATACCCTTAAATAAACTCTTGTGATTAAATAACCAGATTACTCGAGAATTAGTCAAACGCTACTATTTTTATCTGGGCAAAATTAAAGTCTAAGGACCACTAGTAGTGACAGTCCAACATTTTCTTTCCTAAATTTCTGAAGCAAAGGTGGGCAAACCCATCACTTCACTTGACCAGCGGACACATTGACCATGGCAACTTCACTACGGCTTCTGCTTCATTTCAAGGAGAGTAGATTGCCAAAGTCCCACAAAAGGGTAAGTAATGCAGTTTGGTAATTGATAATTGACCTTGAATTTGGATTTTAAAAAAATTAGTTCACTGAATGTTTCCTAGTATTATAAAGTTCCAACTTTATTGTGGATTATATTATTATGGTATTGGAAGGCTACCATGAAGTATACTAATATAGGATGGAATGTCCGCTACGTAAATCGTGTACTTGAAGTTGGGGCATCTGGGCTCAAAAACTACTCCCATTCAACTTGTTCTGCATAAAAATCGTAAAGATATTAGAGCCTGTAAATCAAATTGACAAGAAACCTCTCCGTGCATGTTGATGTAAAAACAAATAAACATCTGAAAAAATATCCTACCAAGTGGTACATCTGGAAGACTTTGATATGTACCCAAAGGTTGTGTTGCATGCTCATTCTACCACTGAGCCCCGACATCACCTCAAGTTCCACCCCCCCCACCCCCCCAACAGGAATAATTATATGCATCCAAGGATTTCTAAAATGGTACCAAGATCCATACTGGTCACCAAACAATCAAAAATAGAAATAAATACAAAAATCCAAAAAAAAAAAAAATCTAATTCACAGGCATACCTCATTTGGTTGCAATTAGTTTAAAATCCCAGAGCACCTCAATAGCAGAAGCATGTCAAAAATCCTGACTTAAATTACAATAAGAAATTCAGACAGTAACATGATTACAGCACCTTCAGGACAGCCTCAATGCAAATCTGATACCAAAGGGCCAATCAAGTCTTGTATACCCCTAGAAGGAATGCTAGGACGTGGTTCCCAAGCAAACTCCCCAGCATGCTCTAACACCAATTTGGTATGTCCCTTGTAAGATGAGTTAGAGATAGATAGATAGATAGATGGAGAGATTCCAATGGTCTCGATTCACATCCATATGGTTCCAAATTTCAATGTAATCATTTGTAGGATGGCTCCAAATATCAATGTAATCATTTGTAGGCTAGCTGTCATGCTTCAGGAAGTAAACATGTAATATAACAATCAATTTATTGATAATGTAATCCACCGGAGAAGAACTTGGGGCAATAACATGTAGCACCCATCTACATGCCAATAAATCAAAAACAAAACCAAATATTATATAAGGTGCAACATGTTAGCACTCTTGCATCAATAACAATCACGTATTTTGAATATTTCATAACAAAAATTAACTTAGAGAACAAGATATAATTAAAGAAAATGACAACTCCCACAAAATTGATACGACAATAACCTTGAATATTTCTCAAATCTGCAATGAAGTATGGCTTCTTTATGGGGATATGAAGGCATCAATACACCATCTCTGAAGAAAAAAGTTAATGCTGATTGTAATAAAGAAATACTTTCACTATTTGCTATTTCAGAATCCTCCTCATTTCTTATGTGGCAACCGCATTCTGTTGGTATGAAATGTACCATATGCTGAGACGACATTTTCATAACCTGCTTGTCAACATTGTCATGACAAATACAGCACTTGGACTGAACTCTTCGATATTGATTTTTTCCAAAGCATTCTTCAGAGTTGGTGCTACTTTGAGAAATATAAGATTTCCGTACTGCTGCTAAAGATGCAAAGAACATGAAGCAAGTAGATCATGGATATCATCTATTGTTGAATAATGGCCCTTAGATTTCCAGCAATCATAGAGATTTCCGAGTATGCATCTCTCTGTGTGCATCTCCGGTATGCAGCAAGTAGAACATGAAGCAACTTTCAGAATTTTGACAAATTAACGCTTCTCCGGTATGCATCTCTCTGTGTGCGCGCGTGCGTGCGTGCAGGCATTTTAATTTCAAGCATTCTGATTAAACAAATATGAAGAGGCGCATGCTAAATTCTCGTGGCAACTCTCTTTGACATACTCTTTGAGGAATGCAAATGGCACAATTCTGGCACGAGCATGTTCAAAATCTTCTATGTGCCCTTAAATATACACAATCAGCTTAAATTTAGCCATTAGTAGCCCATTCTCATCCAAAGTAACCAAAAATGTCGCACTCAGCAACTAGTTTTTGATTCCCAACTTAGTTTCTTTTAACGAAAAAATATAACTGTCATGATGCCAAAAAAATTCCTGAAGACAGCAATCAAGGCTAGTTCCTAGAGCCATCTCAGTTTAGGCTCAACTCCTACAAATGAGTCTGCAACCATTAGTGCTGATAATTCATCAGAGCTGATGGGGGTTACTTGGTCACCAAGTGGTCTAAGCTCACGTTCCAAACCCCTGAAATGTGTCTGCAAGAATATAAGGATGAAACCTCCACTAAGAAGCGTACAAGTCCATAAGTTCAGAATGCAGGCACTTCCAATGATAATATGCTTCCAAGATACTGACAGGCATCATCAGCACAATGCCAAGCAGCAGAGTCTGACAGCAGTATAGAACCTGTTAAATTATTACCCAGAAAAGAAACGATGATTTTGTATCATATCAGCACAGCAGAATCGCTAAATATAAAAAACTCAAACACCGGAATTAAACCACGGATCTGTACCAACATAAATTTCAAGTACAGAATCTAAAGATAGAAGAGAACAGCAGTCAGAAAACCTTGTTCTTTAGATTAAAAAAGGCCAGAACCAGATCTAAAGCAAATTTATATTTTGTAACCCCAAATGTAGATATGATGTGGCTAGAAATGCATTGAAATCAGGAATTCAATTAGCCTAGCTGGCATAGCAAGAAGGATTCTCATTCATGTCTTAAAGAATAGCACAATATTTTTTAGTTGGGCTGAGGGGCTAATTTAGTCTAGTTGCAAAGCTAATAGTGAAGTCACTATAGCAAGGATTCTCAGATTCCTGGCATGGGGTACATAGAATCTAACGATGATGTTTTCCATCAAATATTTGTTGCAAAACTACTAAATTTGTTCAACAAGTTAGTTGCATTTAAAATAAAGTGAATCAAATCCAACCAAATCTGAAACCTTTTAATTGATGTAATATTTTATGAAGATAATCCCCCATGAGGTTATGCAGAAATCCATGACATGTAAAAGTTGAATTACTTACAGGATAGGTTTGGCAATGTGGGGCATTATCAGTTTGATGTATGGATGTTAAATAAATACTTGGATTATTTAATATTTTTTATTAAATTTCAAAGAAAATTTTTTACTTGTTTATTATCTTTACGAGCTATGACATCATGTATCAATGTTTTGACTTCTGGTTGAACAGCGGACCAATGACCCAGCCACTAAAACAGGTTGTCACAGACAGGTTTCAGAACATCTTTTGGTACGCTCTAGAAACAAGTAGCATCATGTTTTAAGCCAAAAAATATACAATAGTTTGTTGATGCAACACATAAGAGATCATAAGTAATGGTAGTCCCTCATGCATGACAACACAACAATTGGATAGAAGAAATGTACTGATAATAGTAATGGCGCAAAGCATCTGATACACAAGCTGAACTGTTTGGCCAGACATCAAGGTTTTGATCAGTAACCTGCAGTGTAGCATGATCAGATGAATGCTGCATTGGGATTTTATGCAAATCAAAGAAAGAAGAATAAATAGATCCAAGTAAAATCCCTTGCACTGAAGAATTTCCATCAAAATCCTGCATGAGCACAAATTGAATTTGAATTTCAAGCTCAAAACATATGCATTGCTGAGAACATAAAAACCTTGGTCGAATGCAAAAAAATGCAAAAAACTTTATTGCCTCTGCACTTTCATGAACAATAACTGCAGTAACTTTGTACAAGATTATGAAAATTGATGACAAACCATAGGCCCATATTGTTACTATAAGGCACTGAATCAAGATTTGCCATCTTCATACCAACGAAATATAAACACCATTGATGTAATAAAAAGAAAATAGAAGCTTGAGGAAATGAATCGAAGGAGTCTTACCTCGATCTAGCTCGATATCAAGAAAAAAAAGCCCACCGGTTTCCTACGGTCCGATGGCCGGAAAAGCCTACTTCTCTCGTTTAGGTCTCTCAGCGGCTTCCCTCACTTCGCTTGCTTCAATCCTTACAGGAATTAGGCAAGATCCGCAGAGAATGGAAGGATGGAGGGAGAGAAAGGTGCCGGCGGCTAGGAATATGGTTAGGGGTCGATCTGAAGGGAAATTGGAGGAATCCGGCGAGATCCACAGATAATGGAGAGAGGGAGGGAGGTGCTTCAAATGTCTCAGAACACAAAAACACAGAGAACGGCGCGGTGGGCAGGGACGGCGGGTGAAGGGCACAAGGCAGCCGTGGAACCCTCGAGGGGGGCGGCGGCGAGGAGGAGGTCGGTGGACAAGGAGGCGTAGACGCCGTCGAGGGGGGAGCAGAGGTAGAGGAAGGCGATCTAGGCCTTGAGATCCTCGATCTCCCGGTTGAGCTCCTCCGTCTCGCTTGCTTCCTCGTAGCACTCCTTGCACGTCCCAGCGTCCCCCTCCTCGTACTCCTCCCGGCACGATTGGCACCACATCCTCTCTCTCCCTCTCGCTGCCCTCGCCGTTCGGCCATCGTTGAGGGGATCGATGGAGGACCGAGGACCGGAGAAGTCTCGGAGATAGCGATCGCCGGTGCAAACGAAGGAAGAGGAGGAAGAGGAGATGGAGGAGAAGGGAGGGAGAGGGTTGCTGGAGGTGGTGCAGTGCGAGCGACTGAAATTAGGGGCGGAGGGTTAGAGCCTCCCGACGCTTAAAAGTGTCGTTAAATCCCATTCATTCCCAACACCGGAAAAAAGCGTTGGCAAGCTTCGGGAATTCACAACACTAACATAAAGCGTCGATAAAAAACAGTTGCCTTTGTCCTGTTCTTTTTGGAGCAAGGCAGCACAGTGTAGATCTTAGTCCAATTTATTTATGATAGAAGAGTTGGTTAAGATATTTTATTTTATTAGCTAGGTCCCTTCTCCGCTTTTTTCTATTATATATCACGTATACGGTGATTTTGTGATACGGTGATTTTTCCCATCGAGAGCCGTCTTTCTGAGAAAGATCGGAGAGGACTGTGCCTGCGATGTTAGTGTGAACATCGGGTGTTCGTGTATCACTTCCAGATTTGGATTCATGGTGATTATAGGTATGTCTTGTAACTTTTCGGATCTATTTAGTATGATTCTAATTTTTTGATCGATCCTAGGATTGAGAAAAATATTTCCTACATTGGGTATCAGAGCCTGGGATCTTTAAAAGTCAGAAAGCATACTAAATAGATCCGAAAAAAAGTATTACAAGACATACATGTAATCTCCATGAATCCAAACCTGGAAGTGATACACGAAACACCCGATGTTCACACGAACACGCAAGCACAGTCATCTCCGGGTCTTTCTCAGAAAGGTGGCTCTCGATGGAAAAAAATCACCGTATCACAAAATCATCGTATACGTGATATATAAATAGAGGAAGTGGAGATGGGACCTAGCCAATAAAATAAAAATACCTAATTGACCTCCATCATGAGTCAAGTTGGGCTAAGGCCTACACTGTGCCGCCTCAACCACACCAAATCACATGAGGTGCTCCTAGCCCAATCAATGATCACATAACAATGGGCTCAATCTATGTCTATCAACATGGACCATAAATCAATACGGTTTTCATAAAACAAAATTCCAATTAATGTTAGTCCAAATTAAAAAAATTCTTACATTATCATAATCAGTTATGAATAAGTTCATCGAGAATTCCCAAAAAGGATACTGGCCATGGGGTTTAGTGATAAGAAACAACATTGGATTGAGATGATACTCAACATATCAGTGGCATTGCAGTGGAAATGTGGTGGTGGCAGCTAGAGCTGAAAGAGATGCAAGCATGCAAACTTGCATGCACATGTGTGTGTGTGGGCGCATGCATGCACATGCACGAGAGAGAGAGAGAGAGAGAGAGAGAGAGAAACTGAAAATGCAGCAGTGCAGGAGCTCAACAATGTACAAGTTGGAGAGAGGTGCAAGCTGGACAAGATGCATGTGTGTGTGTGTGTGTGTGTGTGTGTGTGAGAGAGAGAGAGAGAGGGAGAGAGGTACAAAAGAAAGAAACTGCAAATGCAGCAGTCACGAGAGCTCAAGATACAAGTTGGAGAGAGGAAGATTGGGCGAGGGCAAAGAGAAAGAAGGGAACAGAGTTCTTTCTCAAGTGGAGCAGCAGTGGGGGCAGCAAGCGAATAACTGATGATAGTGGTGACAAGGGCAGGATGAGATAGGAAATGGATGGAATAGATGGAGTTTTGTCTGCTAAAGGTATGCGAAATGGAAGATATTTTTTCTTTGAAAAAAAATGATATTCATAGCATGCTCAAGAATCACTTTGTTAAGATTGTGCAGCCAGTTAAACTTATCAAATCTGAACCATCCACTTGAAAAGATGGATAATTCAGAAATCTTTAAGCGCACCACAGAACTTCCCCGCATGTAGTTATGTACTGTAAGAACATCACCAAAAAACAGTGTGAGAGTAATCTTCTCTCAATTCTAGATATGATTTGAAGAATTATATAGTGGTGTCAAAGTGAAACAGCACCATATCAGTATCATAATGAGAAACAGTCATACCTAGATTGGATTTGTTATTTGTTAGTGTCGGTTTACTGACTGGTGGCCACTCCAATGAGTTATCAATAAAACCATTTTGCTGAGCCAGAGACACTTATTTACTTGAGTCCTAGTCTTCCTATTCAGTTCTTGGACCTGTTGCTGCACATCTGGCTTCAGTGCATCCAGCTCATTCAGGTCAGTGAATAACTTCTGTAAAGAGGATATCACAAGTCAAATAGGAATTCTATCAAAGAAGTTTTCCATATCAAGTAGGACATGAAAAGTTAAAAAATACAGTATGGCTATGATTTTTTGAGGAAGATAAGATAAGCTCACAACTGGAAAAATAAATGTCAACAGCAGGACAAATTAGAAACTCAAACAAGCATGAACAATGAAGAAAATAGTATACCTTCTTAAAATAAAGTCTTTCACTTTGCAGAGACACTTGATAGTCTTGATGGTACGGTATAGTCTCAGTAATCAAACTGCACTAAAGAGAAGTCAACCCATCTGATGATAATTAGACTTAAAATGATAATCAACCATAACACAATAGCTTCATGTAAAGTGATTGTGGAAAATTTGTGCTTCCTGATTCCAAAACCAGAAAACTCTTGATAAGCCAGCTACATTCAAATGTTCATATAACATTCCATTCCAAATGATATCCTCACCTTGAAAACCGCAAAAGCATAACATACAGATCAATAATATTTTCTCCTCCTGATAGATATTAGCCTACAGTGAGTAAACAATTTCAGAGATCAAAAATCGCTAAGGTGAAAAATAACTGGAGCCCTTTACATAATAAGTCAAATTAACTATAGTACCATATCGGATATACCAACAGCAAGGAGCCTACACAAAACATAGAATAAGAACAATTCATAAAAGACAGAAGATAGCATGGAAAAGCATCCAACGGCCCAGAATCATGTAGAACATTTGGATGAACTTCTTGAATTATGTATGTTAACCAAACGTGTAGGTTAGCCTACATGTGAAGCAACTAGATCATGTCATTGTCACTCTAATAAGCTATAGTCAAAACTTTAAATCTGTTGTGGTTCCCGCCCATGTTGCGGGGCCTGGCCCTATTAAAAAGGGGCTTAGGGCCTTGAGACGGCAGTGTGGTTATGTTGTGGGGCCGGCCCTTTAAAAAGGGGCTTAGGGCCTTGGGACGGCAGCGTGGTGTTTTTTTTTCATAGAGCGATCGAGCGATAGCGGAAAAGAAACAGAGTGCGGCGCCGAGAGAAAACAAAAAGGAGAAATCTATTTTAATTCTTCGAGGTCTTGATCGGACGGCAATTCAAACCCGATCAAGATGAAATTTTAGTATGTTATTCACGGCAGCGAGCTCTACAAAGCGAACGGTTCGGATCGCTGTGATTCCTCTCATGTAATCGGCAAATATTTGACTCTGATAAGATCTTCCCTGTTTTCTTCCTGTATTTCTCAGTAATATTTATATTTTATACTAAGATGATCATCATATGCTGTTTGAAGAGCCTCTAGTTTGCTAGAGAGAAAAACCTTGCTGTACCATTATTGATTATAGTGGAAGTTGATCTAGTTCCAGGCCCCGTGGTTTTTACCTCCACATTGAAGGATTTTCCACATAAATTCGGTTTTCTTGTGCTGGTTTGATTTGTTTTGCTGGATTGATATTGTTGAGTTATGCCTATTTTAATTAGCACACGGGGGTTAAAATTTTCTTGGGTACAATCATTTGTGATCGTGCTTTAACCCCAACAACTGGTATCAGAGCCTGGTTAGGCAATAATTGTGCTAATTAAAATGGAGGAGAAATCCAGTATGGTTAAATTAACTTCATCAATTATTCTTTATGGAGGATAATGATGGAAGATTTATTATATTGCCGAGATCTGTTTGAGCCAATTGAATTGCAAGAAATAATGCCAAACAATGTGAAAGCTGATGAGTGGGAAAAGTTAAACAGGAAAGCCACGGCTACGATTAGATAATGGATTGATATGAGTGTGATCCATAATATTACGACAGAAACGGATGCTTATCAGATCTGGAAGAGGCTAAAAGATTTATATCAGCGAAAGAATGCACAGAATAAAGCCTACCTGATCAGAAGACTGGTAAACCTGAAGTATAAAGATAGGCAGAATGTTTCAGAGCACTTAAATAATTTTCAGGAGATCCTGAATCAGTTGGCTACAATGAAGTTGCTTCTTTATGACGAGGTGCAGGCATTGATCTTGCTGAGTTCCTTACCAGATAGCTGGAAGACGGTGGTGACGCTGAGTAATTCCACTGCCAATGATAAACTTAACCTAACTATGGTTAAGGATAGTATATTGAATGAAGCAAACAAACGAAAGGAGCAGGGTTTGACAGATACAAATTCTGAGGCACTGGTTACAGAGTAGAGGGGAGAAGTAAAAATAGATCATTCCATGGTAAAAGAGATGATGGGTCCCATGATAAAAATAACCATGAAAAAACCCAAAGACAGGTCAAAGTCAGAAAGGATGTTACTGCTACTACTGTAAAAGGCTAGGATATTTTCAGAGAGTGCAGAAAATACAAAAAGGATCAAGATAAAATTAATGGAAAGAAAGAAGATGCACAGAGTACGATGCAGTTGCATTTGATGATGAGGTCATGATTGCATGTGATGATGCATGTATTAACCTCACATGTCAAAAACCCAGTTGGGTAATTGATTCAGCTGCTACATATCATGTTACATCTCGGAGAGACTTCTTCTCTTCCTACTCCAAAGATGATTTTGGGCATGTTAGGATGGGAAATGATGCAGTAGCTAACATTATTGGCATGGTAGATGTTTGTTTGGAAACCAATATCGGGTGCAGACTGTTGTTAAGAAATGTAAGGCATTTCATGATATCCGATTGCATTTGATTCTGCATGTGTCCTAGATGATGAGGGCTACTCCAGTCACTTTGGCGAAGGAAATGGAAGCTCACCAAAGGTTCCCTGGTTGTAGCAAAAGACAAGAAAGATGGCTTTTACAGATTACAGGCTAAAGTACGCAGTGGAGTGGTGAATGCAGTTGAAGAAACCTCCACAGATGTGTGGCATCGACGGCTCGATCATCTGAGTGAGAAGGGACTTGAGACTCTATCCAGGTACAACCTGCTTCTTAAAGGTACGCACCTGAAACCTTGCACTCGCTGTTACATGGCAAACAGCACAAAGTTTCATTTATAAGCTCCTTTCATAAAAGATCGCATATGCTAGATTTAGTTCACACTGATGTATGCTCTATGACCACAAAGATACTTGGTAGTGTACTTTATTTGTCACCTTTATTGATGACCATTCTCGAAAATTATGGGCCTTTGCTTTGAGATCTAAAGACCATGTAATAGATGTCTTTAAAGAATTCCATGCCAGTGTTGAAAGGGAGAAAGGAAGAAAACTGAGATGCATCCGAGCAAATAATAGTGGTGAATACCGAGGTCCATTCGAGAGATACTGCAAACAACATGACATTATATTGGAGAAGACTATTCCCAAGACACCTCAACAAAATGGAGTGGCAGAGAGGATGAATCGCACCATTGTTGAAAAAAACGGTACATGCTTTCTCATTCAAAGTTATCTAGTTCCTTTTGGGATGAAGCAATGAGGACTGCAGTTGATCTAATTAATCTTTCTCCTTCATATGCCCTTGATGGTGATATTCCTGAGAAGGTATGGATAGGAAAATCAGTTTTCTATAATTATCTCAAAGTATTGGATGCAGGGCCTTTGTTCATATTCCAAAAGATGAGCGGTCAAAGCTTGACAGCAAGTCAAAGGAGTGTATTTTTCTTGGATATGGACGTGAGCAGTTTGGATACAGGCTATGGAATCCAGTAGATAATAAGCTGATTAGAAGCAGAGATGTAGTATTCTTTGAAGATCAAACCATTGAGGATGTGGAAAATGAAAATAAGCCAAAGTCTACAGAATTATTTGTTGACCTTTTCCTATGTCTCAAGCCAGAGTAGATGATGATGGACAGGCTGCAGAGGATGGTGATGCAATGGATGATGACCCTATACATGGTGACAGTGCAACAGATAAGCATAGTGAGCAGGCACCCTATACAGCAAATGGCAGAACAGCAGCTGAAAAGGTCTACCAGAGAGCGCCGGTCTACTCAGAGATACCCTCCACATGAGTATGTAATGGTGACTGATGGAGAAACATAATGCATTCAGGAGGCTATGTCACATGCACAAAAAGAAAAGTGGTTTGAAGCTATGCAAGAAGAGATGAAATCCTTGTATGAGAACCATATATTTGATCTAGTGGGGCTGCCTAAGGGGAAGAGAGCACTAAAGAACAAATGGGTGTTCAGACTCAAGACAGAGGAGCACAGCTCACAACCAAGGTATAAAGCAAGACTGGTTGTGAAGGGCTTCAGTCAAAAGAAAGGTATTGACTTTGAAGAGATATTTTCACTCGTAGTCAAGATGTCTTCGATCCGAGTTGTACTTAGCTTGGCAGCCGGTTTGAATTTGGAGATTGAGCAACTTGATGTGAAGACAGCATTTCTTCATGGTGGTCTTGAAGAGGAAATCTATATGGAGCAACTAGAGGAGTTTATAGCTAAAGGCAAGGAAAACCTGGTATGCAGACTGAAGAAGAGCTTATACGGTTTGAAACAAGCTCCTCGACAGTGGTACAAGAAATTTGATTCCTTCATGGTAGATCATGGATATGACAGAACCACTTCTGACCATTGTGTTTTTGTAAAGAGGTTCGGTAATGATGATTTTATTATTCTCTTGTTATATGTTGATGACATGCTGATGGTTGGTCACGATGCCAAGAGGATTCAGAGCTTGAAGACTGAATTGAGTAAGTGCTTTGCTATGAAAGACTTGGGATCAGCGAAGCAGATACTTGGTATGAGGATTGCTCGTGACAGGAAGAATAAGAAACTATGGCTATCCCAGGAGAAATACATAGAGAAGGTGTTAGAGCGGTTCCAGGTGAGCAACTCCAAGCCGGTTAGCTCTCCACTTGCAGGTCACTTCAGATTGAGTTCCAAACAGTGTCCTACTAATGAGGAAGAAAAGAAGAAAATGCAGAACATTCCTTATGCATCCGCAGTTGGCAATTTGATGTACGCCATGGTATGTACTAGACCGGATATTGCTCATGATGTTGGTGTCGTCAGTCGATTTCTCTCTAATCCTGGAAAAGAGCATTGAACTGCAGTGAAATGGATTCTCAGGTACCTCAGAGGAACTTCTAAAATATGTCTATGCTTTGGTACAGATAAACCTGTATTAGATAGATATACAGATGCAGACATGGCAGGTGATGTTGATTCTAGAAAATCCACATCAGGATACTTGATGACCTTTTCAGGGAGAGCTGTCTCGTGGCAATCCAGACTGCAGAAATGTGTTGCTCTGTCAAGTACAGAGGCAAAGTATATTGCAGTAACAGAAGCCAGCAAGGAGCTATTGTGGATGAAAAAGTTTTTTGAAGAACTTGGTCTGAAGCAAGAAAAATTTATCCTGTATTGTGACAGTCAAAGTGCAATTCATCTCAGCAAGAATTTGACTTTTCATTCAAGGTCGAAGCACATTGATGTGAGGTATCACTGGATACGAGATGCTTTGCAGATGAAGTTGCTATAGTTGGAAAAGATTCATACAGATGATAATGCTTCAGATATGCTAACTAAGCCATTACCTGCAGAGAAGCTTGCATCCTGCAGAGTTAGTGCTGGTTTGCTGGTCCTCCCAACATGGGCATGAGGGGAAGAATTGTTGTGGGTCCGCCCATGTTATGGGGTCCGGCCTTATTAAAAAGGGCTTAGGGCCTTGGGACGGTAGCGTGGTTTTTTCGTGGGAGCGATCGAGCGGCAGCGGAAAGAAACGAAATGCGGCACCGAGAGAGAACAAAAAAGGAGAAATCTATTTTAATCCTTCGAGGTCTTGATTGGATAGCAATTCAAACCCGATAAAGATGAAATTTTAGTATGTTATTCACGGCAGCGAGCTCTATAAAGTGAACGGTTCGGATCGCTGTGATTCCTCTCGTGTAATCGACAAATATTTGACTCTGGTGAGATCTTCCCTTTTTCTTCCTGTATTCCTCAGTAATTTATATTTATACTGAGATAATCATCATATACTGTTTGGAGAGCCTCTAGTTTGCTAGAGAGAAAAACCTTGCTGTACCATTATTTGATTATAGTGGAAGTTGATCTGGTTCCAGGCCCCGTGATTTTTACCTCGACATTGGAGGGTTTTCCACATAAATCCGATTTTCTTATGCTTGATTTGATTTACTTTTGCTGGATTGATATTGTTGAGTTATTGCCTATTTTAATTAGCACACGGGGGTAAAATTTTCTGGATACAATCATTTGTGATCGTGCTTTAACCCCACAAAATCTTGGCACAAGGCACTTCAACATGTTAGATTCTTCCCTGCTATGAATTAATGATATCACAACATGCAGTTAACAAAGAGAATAAAAAAAGGAAAAGATTAACCACCCAGTCTGGAAGCATTCTACCATTAAGAAGCAAAAGTCAAGAAAAGAGTAAAGATAAGTTTTAAACAGAATAGATGCTTCTATATAACCAAGGATCAGCCCTTTTTTTTTGGGGGGTGGGGGGGGTGCGGAGGGGGCACAATTTGATGCAAGTTTGAGAATTAAATAAATGAAACAGAAGTGATTCATTTAAAACCTGATGAACCAAGCTTCAGCCTCCAAGAAGATATGTGGGCCTGGACAATAAGCTAGATCAACTACTTGGGGCTACAAGTATAGCTGGCCAAGGGGCATGATGGTATGTGTACAGTGCATACTGAGTACGCATGTGGCATGCAATGATATAAAAGATCTCCAATCTGACAAATGATTGCATCTAGTATATGTAATTGTGCGACTTTTTATTGGCATTTATGAGAAAGTTTTAATTGCTTTATACTAGCATGTTCCAGCAAATAAAAAAATTCATATATTTTCTACTACCTAGCATCACACACCATATTGTATTCATTGTTGTTTAATCTGTACATAGTTTAAAGTAAATATGACTAACTAATATTGCAAAAAATATTTTTTTATTTTGTTATTGTGGAAGGCTTGAATGTGGTAAAAGCACTACTCATACTGTATCCTTAAGCTTTATGCACTCTCCAACTCTTCTGATGGGCAGGGAAAATCCCCAATGACATAAATATTGTAAAACACACTAAACAAGCCTAGCATGGAGGGAGGTTACAATAGTGAAAGTAAGGTTGTGCATATCTGTCAGGTATCTACCGGTCATAGGGGCTTAACATTTTTTCAACACCAGCAATATATGAGCTGTGATCTTAAATCTGGCCTATCAAATACATAGGGCAATGAACAGCATTTAAAATATATACCATGTAAAAAAGAAAAACAGTTTGAGTTTAGAGAATCCTCTGCTCTGATTGTCTCATGTTTTCTACTGAAAATGCCTTTCCACCGTTCTTTCTATTTAAAGATAAATATTAACAATCCATTTTGTTTTAAAAGAAGGAAAAAAAATAATATGCTCCACTTTCTTCTCAATCTTGCTGACTCTCCGCCATCCTCTCCTGTCTCACTTCCACTACACTAGCGAGGAAAAGAAAAATCCAGCTCCTAAGAAAAAAGAAATAATAAAAATCTAATAAGGATTAAAAAAAACAATACCCTCCACCCACCTCTCACTCTGTGCTAACTCTTCACTCTTCTCTCATACTTCCAATAATGCAGGGAATAAAGGAAAACGGAGTCTTGAAAAAGGGAAGACAAACTAACTGAATTTTAATGTGAGAAAAAAGAGGGAAAAAAAATGCTTCACTTGCTTCTCTGTCCACACTTTCTTTCCACTTGCCTCTCCTCTCACTTATACTAAAAAGTTCTAGCTTTCTATAAAAGGGACAAAAAACAGTTGACGAGATGCCGGTATTTTCTTCTGTAAGGTCCAACCAGCACCAAATTTCTGGCACCCTCTCTTCCTCTCTGATCCAACCATCTCCTAAAAATTAACAAAACAAAATCTATGTTAATTCTAATTCATACTTTGGGGAGATAGAATGGAAACTAAATATATAAAAAAAAAAAAAAATACAATAAAAATCCCATTTTTCTCTTCCAAGCCAATCAAAACTTTATGGCTGCCCTATGGTCTTAACAAATTTCAAAAAGGGGGTCTAATTCAAGATCAATTAAAGTTTAAATTATTCCATCTCAATAAGGTAATGTTTTTTTATCTAAGCCTGAAGCCTCTTTGCATAATAAATACATTTTATACAGTAATATTTTAAATAATTTTTTAATCATGCAAAATAATGTTTTATTTAAAATTTTGTATGTAATATAATTTAAGATTTTATATTGTATTTTCAGATATGCATTACACATTCCTAATTAATGGTAACTATTAAATGTTCCAAATTAAACCTTCGGAATGTAGAGACAACTTCCCTTGACATCTGATTATTCATCGCCAATGGAACTTATCTCCAATTGAATAATTGAATAAGCTAGAGATTCTCCACACTAGCTCTAACCCCTAAGGCCACGTTTGGTTATGGAATAAATTTTGTAAGAATAAAAGGTCATCTGAGTAATTTAGAAGGTATGGACTTATTTCATGTGTAAGCACTTGTTGGTGCTTGGTCGGAGGAATAAGTAGGAGGGCATCAGAATAGGGAAACGAGTACAACAAATGAGCATCCAATTTCACAATGATCTAGACTAACATAAGGACAAAATTGCCCACCCACCTTTTGTGTATTTAGAAAGCAGATATGGGCAAAATAGTCATTAGGCAGAATAAATTTTCACCCAATTCTATGAATAAGCCTATCCAAGCATAGGGCTAAAATAGGCTAACGATATAGGTGGGTGGGGTACCCGATGGCATGGGGACAGTGCAAGGCTGTTCTGCTGGCCTCAAATGCTGTTTGGCAGAATGAGTGGGGAAAGTGAGGAATATCCCCCACCCTTTCTGCAGCCAAACAATGTCTAAAGGAATAAGAGGACCGTGGCACATGGTACCCCTTGTGGCTTAGTTTCTTTCAATACTATGGTCCTGTGATGATTCTGAGCAAGGAAGAAAATAGATCTTGTCAAATAAAACCTTCAAAGATACTCGATATTGAAAATCATTATTGCATATTGGTGTTTCCGATTAATATCGTAGTCATCAAAACCTCCAACCATTTAGAAGAAGCTAGAAAAAGTAGGAAAAAGTGTTGATTGTATCAAATAAAGATGAAGTTGTTTGGGATGGTAACCAACGAGTTCATAAGTGGAAAACAAAGTGCTTGGTTGTATTATCATACAACATGGATCAAAGCAATAAAGATCACTACAAGCCAGTTTGTAGCAATGCAGACATTTGACAATATAGTGGTAATTGGTAAGTGTCTTGCTCTTTGACACAACATCATTATATTCTTTGCCCAACATACCTGATTGTAAGTAACTCAACATGACTAAGTGCCTGCTATCAACTACAACTACTTGTTTGACAATATACCATAAAGAATTGAACAGCAGAAAGAAATGGGTTTACATCTATGGCTCCAAAACTACCGAAATTTTGATCAACGATTACACCTCCGGTAGTAGATCCACTTCCTTGGAGCACTAAAGCCAACAAAACTGATATCCTTATCTTCTTTGGAAGGGCAATTTTTGTTCCAAGAGTTTTGGAAAAGAAATAACTTAAGGCTTGAACCTGATATATTAAAATTAGAATTAGCCCTAGAAGCTAGAAAGACAGGAGAAGAACATCATCTTTACCCAGAAGAGAGAAACTTCTTTGATATCTTTAAATCAAAAGAATTTTTTTCAGAAGTTTTCATTGGTTAAGATAGCAATTTCAGACCTCATCAAGGAAAATGTACAATGAACTTGATGTTCTTTCTGTGTTATTCAATATCTCCATATAGCTTCAATTCATGCATTCATTGTGGTGCAAGTGATTGGAACAACATTGCCCAATAACTGTTATATGTAACCGTAGGTTTCCAACATGTGCATGATGGATGGATCAAGTTTAGTAATGTAAATTTGATCCTATTTTGCAGGTAATCAAGAGAGTGGTTCAATTTAATCCAATTAGGCTTCAAATCGAGTGAACTAAGATTAATTCCAAAAGGGCAACCAATTAAGCAGGAGATCCAAGGGCTAAGAAGCAAAAGACTCCATCCAAGAGTCCATAGATGAGGCGCTATTTATGAAGAATCAGCATCCTTCAAACAAATATGAACATAACTAAAAAATCACGGGCTCAGATTATAAGATCACATATCACATGGATCCAAGTATGAATGCAACCTATCGATCAATGGAGGAGAAGCAACATGAAGATCCAATGGTTCTCCCTCATGCCGCCCACTCATTTGGCTCCAAACCCTAGGCCTGCCCCATGGCTCCTTTATTTAAAGCCTTTGGCCATCCCCTTCTTGCCCAGGAAGCCTCACATCCAAGAAGTCCATCTAGTTGCCATCCCTCTCCTTTCCCCTCTCTTCTCCATGCCCAAGAAGTCTAGGGGAGGTCCTAACCCTAGCATTCCTTCCACCAAATCTAGGAGAGGTTTTAATCCTAGTGCCACTACCCCCTTCTCCATTAGTTCCATACTACCATCTACCTTTCTCCTTGGAGTCCCTAGACCAAGCCTTCCAGCCATCTTGCCACTGTTTACATGGAGAAAGACCAAGGATTCAAGGAAGCACACCTACCATCAGATACATTTAGGAGATTCAACTTGGAGTTAATCATCTTGTATCACACTTTTATCTTTTCTTTTATGTATGATTTGTTAGATTAATAAAAAATCTTTTTATTATAATTTCTTTGTCTCTTTATTGTTTCTCTCAATCTATTGTCTTCTTTTATTTTTCATTTTTGAAACAATCGGACTAAGATCCCTATAGATACAATCCCGACTGACCCTATCTACATATTATGAGTAGTATTAATTTCGGTGCACTACGACTTGCATCAAATTTGGTACCATTGCCAAAAATCGGAGCATGATTATTTTGAAAATAATAAAAAAATCTACAAAATACAAAAACAAAAAAAAATATTTTGCTGTTTTTAGGTCATTACTTCTTGCTTTAGATTGCTTATTGCATTTCTAGCAAAATAAGTTTCTGCATTTGACTTCCCGTCTATTTTAGACTTGTCTTTTATTTTTTAGAATAATTTACTTCCTTTTTAATAGACTCCATAGATACAAAGAAATATATATATTCTGCCTTTAATGGATTGTACTAAATAGTAGATTTGATTTCTTGCTTTAATTGTAGGATATCTAGTCGCCTTATATTCTTAACTAATTTTCTTTTCTCATACTTAATTAACCAAATTTAAACATTACCTCTTATTCTTTCGGCTTAAAGATAGCATAACATAAAAAGAAAACAAAGACATCTCATAATACTTAACTAAAGTAAGAAACTAATTAAACCTTAAAAGCTTATTACTTGTATTGAACATCCTCTTTTTGAATTGTATATTTTTGTGAAATATCTTAAATGCATAACCCATAAACACCATAAGATGAGGATTTCATCATCCTTGGTTCAGAAATCACCATCCTGCATTGCATTGACCCAAACCTTTAAATAAAAATTAACTAGATTCTGCTTCTAAGGAACTCGAGCTCAATAGGACAAGTGACCCCGAAAGTTGAACTAGATTGAACCTAATTCATCAATTGGTGTCTAGGAAAGTGGTTCAAAGACTACGTCCCGAAAGAAATTGGTTATTTAATTGGTTCCATTCGCTGACCGGCCAACTTCGTTGGTATCTAAGAAAAGCAACGAAGGGATCCCTAACAACCTTATACTTACCTAGCCAATTAATAGGTCAAGTTCACACTTGGAGTGTTTGATGGTGCATTTGGAACAGTTAGGAGCTGTCGAGATTTAAGATAATCTCATGATAGAGTCCACTTTGTGCTAACTTAATTGCAATTAATATATAACCACAACTAATTTTTCTCTCTACTTAGCTTTAGAAGTCCTTAGTTTCTCTTCTTTAGAATTATTTTCTCTTTCCTCTCCTTTTCTCCTATCTCTTCCAAGCAAAAAAAAACTTGCTAAAATTAGCACTCGATTAGATCTTTTAGGTGCATGCTAGGATGCCAATCATTACAACTTGATTTACACCTGATGTGGCTGAATCGCTGACATGAAGTAGCTATCAGACGCCACGTCGGAGAAGGCCGCCATGTCAGATACTCTACCCGGACTCTTCGCCGGACTGAGCTCCCTCAGAACAACGAGGCCGCCTGCCGAAGCCAAGCTCCGCCCGCCGCTAAGTCGGGCCCGCGAGCTCGGGAGCTTAGGTCGGAGCCGAGCGGCATCCTCCAGAGCAAACCCCTCGAGGTCGGGCCCCGTGGTACGGAGTCGAGCTCAGCCCTCTTCTCCCACATGGAGCCCCTCCAAGGTCAAGTCCTCTGGGACGGAGCCGCGCTCTACCCTTCTCCATCAAGGCGAGCTCGCCCGAGGTCGAGCCCCCTTGGTCCGGAGTCGAGCTCTGCCCTCCTCGCCAAGTGGAGCCGCCTCGAGGCCGAGCCCCTCGAAGTCGAGCTCTGCCTCTCCAGCTCGGCCTCCAGCTCGGGCGAAGACACCAGCAAGCGGGGAGGCGGCACCATCATCCCAGGAGGCCGACGAGCCGCCCGAGGGTCGCGAAGAGGCGCCCACCTGGCCACAATAACTCTCCGCAACCACCACTTACACCAGAAAAGGGAGAGGCCCTATGATCGAGCACCACGCTCTTCACCAACCACCTGAACCACCCGGAAGAGGAAGTCAACCAAGAGATTCGAATCCCGGGGGCCGGCGGCCCCTCGATCAAGGCGTTGCCAAGTTTCCTGGAACGGGACAAACAGAAAGAATGTCAGAGCGCATGGTAGGTTCTCCTATCACGAACCGGGAAAGGCGTCCCGTTCACGGCACAGGACACCACTGCACGCGCTTGCTGACACGAGGGAGATCCCGAGATAGGCGCCCAACAACCACCAGAGTTTAAAAGAATCATCGGCACCCCCGGTGGGGAGGTAACAACAACAATAATCACAATCGCTATCTCACCACAAGGATTCAAGCAAGTAAAGGGAGAAGAAGGCCATACAAAGTATCCCTCTGGCTCGGCCACCATCCTCCCGACCTACTTGTACCCCACTCTCACACTATTCACTCCAACTAGCGTGGAGTCCATCAAGAGGGGCTCGACCAGGAGGATCTGCTCTCCTGGATCGTCACTGACTTGACCGTCGGAGTGCCCCCGCCGAAATCCCCGGCCCGGGTCACTAATCTCTATTTTGCAGGTCCCAGGAAGCAGGACGTCCCAGCAACGGAGAGAGAGCACTCCGGCGCCGTCAGCAGCTACGGGCCACGACAGTCTTGGCGGCAACAGATTGGCGCGCCAGGTAGGGGGAGAGCAATCTTTGATCCAGCTTGAACCCCTTTACAAGCAGTTCGACGGAAGGATGGTGACGACGCGGGCAAGAGAGGTCTCCACCAGCCGTGCGGGAGACTCCCCTTCCAGAGAAAACCCGCACAACCTAGAGGTGGAACCACCCGCTCTAGCTCAACCACCTCCGACGGAATCTCAGCTGGCTGCACTCACCCAACAGGTGCAGATCCTTGCCACGGCAGTGCGCCAGCTTCAGCACCAGTATCGATCCTTGGCTTACTGATCAGCAACCAGGAACTCCCGCGACCCATGCCGCAACACCCCGTGACAGCCTACGTTCCTTCCAAGGAAGGCCTTCGCAGTCGCGGGCCATCATTGACAACAGGGGTAGCCACCAAACTCCTGCGAAAAGTCAACGAGCCGGGTCTGCCGACAGGGAGAGTTGCTTACCAGACCTTGAGCGGGTAGTATCCAAACCCCGCCAAGGCAGAAAGAGCAAGACCCCCAGCCATGGGCGCCATGCACCACGTCACCTTCTCCATCTCCTTCGGCAGAGGGGTCCACTGACGAAGCCATCGGGCGCACGGCGAAGCGCCTGGAGGAGCATGACCGCAGGCTGACGGAGTTATCCCGCCGATTTGCCAATCTACCGGGCTCCACTAACGAGACAGCAGGCTACAACACCCATCCCCCTTTCTCCGAGAAGTCCAAGAAGAGCCGATCCCAGATCGTTTACGTATGCCGCAGGTAGAGCCTTACAATGGGACCACTGACCCCCTGGACCACCTGGAAAGCTACGAAACCCTCATGAGGGTCCAAGGGGCCACCGATGCTCTCCTCTGCGTCACCTTCCTGCCACTCTCCAGAAGGCAGCCCGGGTGTGGTTCACCCGTCTGGAACCGGAGAGCATCACTCCTTCACCCAGCTGGGACAGAAGTTCGTGGCCCACTTCAATGCCTGTCGAAAGATGCCACGAGCGGTAGACAGCCTCTTCTCCATCAGGCAGTAGGACCGCGAGCCCCTGTGGGACTACGTGGCCCGTTTCAAGGCTGCCGCGTTGGAGATCTACAATCTCGTAAAGCCAATTGCTATTTTGGCTCTGAAGCGAGGGCTCAGGACCTCCCACCTGACCTACTCGCTAGATAAGAAGCCCCTCAAGAGCTACTCCGAGCTCAGAAGTACATCCGTGCCGAGGAGGCGGATCGTACGAGGCGGGAACTTGACGGGAAGCCGCTGAAAAAACCAGCCCCCGCCGAGGCGTCCGGGACGCGGAAGCCGGGACCGTCAGCTCCAAGCTTCCGGCAGGGACCAAGGTCAAGAAGCGCTCCCATTCCCGAGAGGAATTACACCTCCCTCCTCGCCCCGAGGATGAATATCCTCATGGAGATCGAAGGCGAGCCCTACTTGAAGCGCCCGCCTCCGATGAAGCCATCCGCTGGCCGTGACAAAACGAAGTATCGTCGCTTCCACAGCGACCATGGCCATGACACCGAGAAATGTCGTAACCTCAAGTGGAAGATCGAAGAACTCATCAGGAGGGGCTACCTCAAAAGGTTTGTGGGAAACAGACCTCAAGCAGAACCTCAGGCGCTCGTCACTCTCCCGCCAGCTCCAGCAGTCGACAACACCCCTACCGAGAAGCCGGTTGGGATGATATGCTGGGGAGCCAAGCGCGCATCCAAGAAAGCCAGGGGCAGGGCATTCCGAAAATGTACTCCCCTTTATGAGGGAGGGGGAAGACAGGGAGAAAAATGTAAATAATGATGCCGTGGTCGTCGAGATGATGATCGCGAAGTATCCTGTAAAATGCATCATGGTTGATAGTAGAAGCTCCACGGATGTGCTTTTCTACGATGGCTTTTTTAGGATGAATCTCTCTCCTGCTCAACTCAGGCTTGTGCACACTCCCCTTGTTGGTTTCACAGGCGATTCTGTAAGGAAGGAAGAAATTACTCTCCCAGTCACCGCCGGGACCCCACCCCGGCTGAGCACCGTCATGATGACTTTCATAGTTGTCAGGCTTCCTTCAGCCTGCAACATGATTCTAGGCCGACCCAGGCTCAACCTGCTCGATGCCATCGTCTCTACCAAGAGACTGCTTGTACAGCTCCCAACTCCTTACGGCGTCGGGGAGATGAGGGGAACACCCCAGCCGGTGCAGCATTGCTTCCAAACCCTCCCTGGGGCCAAGGTCCCCAAGGACGATCCCGAGATGGATGAACTCGACCAAAGGGCTCAAGACCCCAGGGGAGGCCCAGCCGAACGGCTACTCTCCTATCCACTCGGAGACGATCCTACAAAGACGGTGCAAATCGGGACCCAACTGCAGGATGAGAAGGCACCCTTTTGAAATTCCTACGGACGAATGCAGATGTGTTCGCCTGGACGGCGGCGGACATGCCAGGTATCCCCCCTGACGTCATCACCCATAAGCTGAGCATTGACCCAAAGCACCGGCCAGTTCGGCAAAAGAAGAGAAGCTTCGCCCGGAGAGGCAGGCGGCCATCAACGAGGAAGTAGACAAGCTCCTCGCCGCCGGTTTCGTTCGGAAGGTGCAATATCCGAGCTAGCTGGCGAATGTGGTGATGGTGAAGAAGAGCAATGGCAAATGAAGGATCTGTGCAGATTACACCGACCTCAACAAGGCATGCCCGAAGGATAGCTTCTCCTTACCGAAGATCGATCAGTTGGTGGACACCATCGGGGCACCGGCTCCTCTCCTTCATGGATGCATTCTCTGAATACAATCAGATCCAGATGCACCCGGAGGACGAGGAGCACACTGCCTTCATCACCGACCAAGGAACATACTGCTACAGAATGATGCCCTTCGGTTTGAAGAACGCTGGGACCACAACAAGTACCAGAGTTTTAAAAGAATCATCGGCACCTCCAGTGGGGAGGTAACAACAAAACAATCACAATCGCTATCTCACCACAAGGATTCAAGCAAGTAAAGGGAGAAAAAGGCCACACAGAGTATCCCTCTGGCTCGGCCACCATCCTCCTGACATACTTGTACCCCACTCTCACACTATTCGCTCCTCCTAGCATAGAGTCCATCAAGAGGGGCTCGACCAGAAGGATATGTTCCCCTGGATCGTCACTGACTTGACCGTCAAAGTGCCCCCACCGGAATCCCGGTCCGGGTCACTAACCTCTATTTTGCAGGTTCCAGGAAGCAAGACGTCCCAACAACGGAGAGAGTGCACTCCGGCGCCGTCAGCAGCTACGGGCCATGACGGTCTTGGCAGCAACAACACCACTGGACCTAAACTAGAAAGAACGATTCAAATAAACCAAGTCAAAACCATGGATCCAAACCAAGAGACTAACCCACCTTAACAATTAAAGGAGTAATTTACCGCTGCAACCTACACCTACTCGCCATGTATCCAGCCTCCTCTCACGAAGGCAGTACAATATGAAATCAAGTTCAGCATTATTCAAATGCTACTATCTTTCTACGACCTATCAAACGAGGACTCGTACAAATACTTGAACGAATTTTTTGAGATTTGCTCCACAGTAGAAATCCAAAATTTCTTCAATGATGTTCTTAGGTTGAAACTATTCTTTTTCACTTAAGGATAAAGCCAAGCATTGGCTAAACTCCTTAGATTCCATAATCATTTCGACCTGGGCCATCTTCAGAGAGAGTTCCTCAAAAAATACTTTCCAATTAGAAAAACAAATCAAATTAGAAAAGCCATCACTAGTTTTTTTCTAACTGAATGAAAAACTCTTCATGAGACATGGAAAAGATTAAAGGACCTCATTTGTAAAAGCCCACACCACACTGTCCCCAAATAGAAACTAGTTTAGTGTTTTTATGATGGCCTATCTAAGAAACACCAACAAATGGTAGATGCATCATGGCAAGACATTTATGCTAAAGAGTAAGGATGAGGCTTGGTAGCTCTTTGAGACACTTAGTGAGAACTCCAAGCATCACATGTCTACCATCTCTAAAGAATAGCCCATGAAAATAAGTGAAACTATGAGATTGGAAAATGGATATCCATAGTAAAGTAGATAAGTTATCCCAAAAATTAGATAGCCTACTGAATTCTGGACACTCCCCTATTCCACCCCACCCCATCCAAGATGTTTGCACGTTGTGCGCTAGCCTAAACCATTTCATTAGTGAATACCTAGCTGCACCTCAATTTTCTGAGTTTGTGCACGAGCAAGTCCAGCAAGCTAGTAGACAAAGAAACGATTCATATTCGAATACTTATAATCCTGGCTAGAAAAACCACCCAAACTTTTCCTGGAGACCATAACTAGTGGCTGGTCCTATTGTAGCTAGACCAAACTTATAGGCATAAACCATATCATCAATTCCAAAATGCTCCTCAATCATCTACCATTGACCATAGCACAGCCTTTAAGAAAAAAGTTCTAAAAGCACTAGAACGAGTAGAAGTCAACACCCCGACCCTTCACTCCTACATGCAATCCATCACTAAGCTAAAAACCCAAATAGGTCAACTAGCAACCGCATTCAATAAGGGAAGGAGGGAAATACCTAGCCAACTTGAGAGTAATCCGAAAGAGCAATTCATAACTGAAAGCTCTAATACCCCAGAAACCTTTTCTAAACATGCCAAATCAATCATGACACTCAGGAATGGAAGGGTTATTGAACAAACTAGTAAAATCAACAAGACCAACCCTAAACCTTAGATCAAACCTAAACAATCTAAAAGTAGAAAATGAACCAACTGCATCGGAACGACCTTAGCTGCCTAAAGTCCCACTTTCGAATGCCCTAAAAATCCCGATTCCTGTTAGGGCTGGAAGTGGGCCGGGCCATACCTCTACCCGAGCCCTGCCAGAAAAAAAAATTCAAACTTCGGGCCGGGCCTAGGCCCGATTTATTTTGAAAAAACCCAGCCCAAGCCCGACCCGAGCCCGAACCCGGCCTAAGCCTGAATCGGCCCGAATAAAAGCCCGAATCGAGCTATGGCCCGAACTAAAGCCCGATTCGGGCCGGCCCGAATTAGAGGCATTTAAGGCATAGGAAATGAATTAATTCTTCTATGAGTAAAATTGAAGAGTATGGAATCCAACTTTAGTGTAGCCAAAAGAATGTTGATGTAATTATATGGATGTTCTTCATATGCATGTGACTAGATAATTGCTATTTTTTTCTACAAAAGAACAAAGAGAACAACTTCAAAAAGTAGTGCTCATTCTATTTTGTAAAAATATAAGATGTATGATCCTTTAGAAGGCCAAACGTATAATGCTGTTGTAATTATAAAGGAAAAAAAGACGATCTGAATTTGATACCTTAAAAACCCTTTCATCGAAATGGCTGAGAGAAACCTGCAGGACATTATGGGCACCATCATTAAAGGTCCAAGTTCTACAGATAGTAAGGCCCATCTTTGCAGCAGTTTGAAACATTTTCCTGACCCTAGACCTGCTAAATTCTTCCATAGTCTGATACTGTAACCAGTAAAAATTTCACCCATTCACCAAAAATGCTCTCTCATCTATCATGAAGTTGGTCCCATTTCTTTTCACAAAGCTCATTTTCGAGTCAAGCTAGGCCTGGATCGGGCTGGCTTCGGGCCGGGCTGGAAGCCCGAGCCCGGCCCAAAAAATTAATAGGTTTTATTATAAGGCCCAAGCCCGGCTTGATTTGCTTTGGGCCTAACTCGAAGCCCGGCCCGATGTCAGGCCGGCCTAAGCCCACTTCCAATCCTAATTCTTGTGGATAAGGAAGGAAAACTAGACAAGATGTTGAAATTATTTAAACAAGTCCAAATTAATCTCCCTCTTTTGGATGCAATCAACCAGGTCCCGGCATACACAAAATTTTGAATTGTGGACCTAAAAATGTAAATCTCGATCACAACTTTCAAAAAAAATATGCCTCACCAAACAAGCTAGCTCTATCTTCCAACATGCTATCCCTTCAAAGCTTAAAGATTCAGGTGTAGGTTAAAGGGATAAAGTACTTCAATTGCCGAGGTGGGTCAAACTCTTGGTTTGGATCCATGATTTTGACTTGGTTTGTTCGAATCGTTCTTTCTGGTTCTAGATCTAGTAGATGCAAATTAGGTTGTAATGATCAACATCCTAGCATGCACCCAAAAGATCTAGCCGAGTTCTAATTTCAGCAAGTTTTTTTGGAAGATAATAGAATAAAAGGAGAGGAAAGAGAAAAAAGTTCTAAAGATGAGAATCTAAGAAATTCTAAAGCTAAGAAGAGAGAGAAGAATTAGTTGAGGTTAGATGTTAGCTGCAATCAAGTTAGCACAAAGTAAACTCTCTATCATAAGGTTATTCTAAATCTAAACAGCTCCTAACCATTTCAAGTACATCGTTAAGCACTCCAAATGCGAATCTAACAAACCACCTGACCAGGTAAGTATAAGATTAGCGAGGGTCCCCCAGTTGCTTTCCTTACACACCAACGAAGTTGTCCAAGTCAGCGAACAGGACCAATTAAAAAATCACCTTTCTTCGGGATATAGTCCATAAACCACTTTCCTAGACACCAACTGATCAATTAGGCCTGACCTGGCTCAATCTTCGGAGTCACTTGTCCTATTAAGCTCGAGTTCCTTAGGGATTGATATCTAGTTAATTTTAATTTAGAGACTTAGATCAATATGAATAGGATGGTGATTTGTGGACCAAGGAAGGATGATAAAATCCCCATCTTATATTGTTTATGGATTATGCTCTTAAAATTTTTTATGAAAATATGCAATGCAAAAAGAAAGGATGTCCAATACAAGTAATAAACTTTTAAAGCTTAATTAGTTTCCCTATTTTAGTTAAGTGTTATAAGGTGTCCTTGTTTTCTTTTTATATTACGTTATCTTTAAGCAAAAGGAATAAGAGATAAGTTTTAAATTTGGTTAATTAAGTGTGAGAGAAATAAAATAAATTAGGTTAGGAATATAGGGCTACTAAATATCTAACAATTAAAGCAAGAAATTAAATCTACTAGCTAAGACAGTCAATTAAAAAACAGAAATATAAATATATTATTTTTCTTTATATCTAAGAGTCTATTAAAAGGAATTAAATTATTCTAAAAATAAAAGATAAGTCTAAAATAGATGGGAAGTCAAATCTATATAAAAGGCAAAAACTTATTTACTAGAAAGGCAGTAAAGCAATCTAAAGCAAGAAGTAAAGACCTAAAAATTAGTAAAATATATTTTTTTTTGCATTTTGCATATTTTTCTATTTTTTAAAAGAAATAATTGTGCTAAGATCCTCAGCAACAATGCCAAAATTTGATGCAAATCATAGTGACCGAAATTAACCTTACTCACTAGATAGGGTGAGTCAGGATCGTATCCACAAGGATCTTAGTCCGATTGTTTCAAAAACAAAAAAGAAAAGAAGACAATAGATTGAGAATAACTAATAAAGAGACAAAGAATTATAATAAAAAGATTTTTATTAATCTAATAGAACATACATAAAAGAAAAGATAAAAGTGTGATAGAAGAGAATTAACTCCAAGTTGAATCTTCTAACTACGCCCGATGGTAGGTGTGCTTCCTTGAATCCTTTGTCTTCCTCCATGCAGACAGTGGCGAGATAGCTGGAAGGCTTGGTCTAGGAACTCTAAGGAGGAAAGGTAGATGGTAGTATGAAACTAATGAAGAAGGGGTAGTAGCACTAGGATTAGGACCTCTCCTAGATTTGGTGGAAGGAATGCTAGGGTTAGGACCTCCCCTAGTCTTTTTGGGATGTGAAGAAGGGATCTATGGAGGAGTATGGTGGTGGCAAGTAAGAGGAGGGATCGCTAGGATTAAGACCTCCCCTAGACTTCTTGGGCATAGAGAAGAGAGGGAAAAGGAGAGGGACGGCAATTAGATGGACTTCTTGGGCATAAGGCTTCCTGGGCAAGAGGGGGGCAATCAAAGGCTTTAAATAAAAGGAGCCAGGGGACTGGCCTATGGTTTGGAGCCAAATGAGTAGGCAGCATAAGGGAGAACCATTGGATCTCCATGTTGCTTCTCCTCCTTCGATCAATAAATCACGTTCATACTTGGATCCATGTGATATATGATCTTATAATATGGGCCCTTGATTTTTAAGTTGTATTCACATTTGGTTGAATGGCCTTGGTTTTTCATGAATGGCACCTCATCTATGGAGCTTTGAATGGAGTCTTTTGGTTCATAGCCCTTAGACCTCCTGCTTAATTGTTTGCCCCTTTGGAATTAGTCTTGGTTCACTCAATTTGAGGCCTAATTGGATTAAATTGAACCCGATCTCTTGATTACCTGCAAACCTAGGGTGATCTTTCAAGTTCAGTAATGTAACTCTGATCTAATTATATCTAAGAAAGAAAATCATAGCAAGAAGTATTAAGAAACAAATCAAATTACTAGCACTCTCAAAGATGAGTTTAGAAGGATGATAAGGAGTACATGTCAATGAAGAAAACGCATATTGATCACCATGCAAATGAAGGAGAACCTTTTTATGTTGCTCTCTTGTTAAGATTAAAAAAGGTCTGCTGTATTTGCACTCACAACCTATAACCATAAAGCTTAATTGCACAAGTTTGCAACTTTGTCTACTTAAGATGACATAAAACATGGATTTATTAAATCTCCTTTGCTGATTTCGGAACCTCTAGTGAGCCAGACTCCAATGCTAGTTAAATATAGGACATTCCCAAATATGCTGTGTAATCATGAACCTTGAGAAAATTGTTACAACTCCAACAAGATTCACAAAATCTTTCCAAGAATGAATCCAAAAATTGTGACATATAAATAAGTAGGCTATAACATTTTTGAGAACAAGGCTTTCCACTCTGTCTTTGATGCACCTAGGATAACACAAGACTGACAAAAGTGCTAAAACATGATAGTTGCAGGGAAACTATCTGTTTCAAGTCAAGCTTCCGAATGTCATCTCAAAAGACAACTTCAAATTGAAGGGAAGATGTGCTATATGTTTGGACTGAAGCTTCCTATGTCTTGTTGATGTCTGTTGTCCAAGATTTTGTCGAATTCAATAAAAGCATGAACAATTTTGTCTTTGCATGTTTCTGCTACTTGAAAAATAAAGGATTTTCAAGGAGCCAAAAGAAAGATTTCCAATGAGCTCCAATAAGTTGTTAGATTTTCCAATTCCACGAAAAAGATATGGTAAATTTTTCCATTGGTAAACTCCTCTTCTTCCACTTGAGAGCACAAGTCTGAATGCCATTCATGTAACTGTCTCGATCATTCCATCCTTTTCTGTTAGTCCAAAAGTTTTGGTGATGGTAAGGCCATTATAAATTCACAAACTAAAACTAATCAGCAAAACCCCATCTCCAGCCACAATCAAGAAAACAATATCCCTATGACCAAAGAAACAATTTTTAAAAATCTCAGCAAAACATGAACAAATCTGCATAAGAATTTTCCCGAACCATCTTGTTTAGCACGATAAATAAATCAAAAATCATGGTTACCGCATGCATCTAAATTAATGAATAAGAGATATAGGAGGATGCGATCAAGATGCAATCCTTTTTCACTGGGTTAACAAATTATATCCCAGCCGAAAGAAAGAATAACCTGCTTGATGAGATTATTCGCGATCCGGTAGTAGTACTGGAGAGAGATCCGATTGTCCACATCGAGCCTCTGTGCGTAGGCCGCAATGCTGATTGCCCCCGAGGAAGACTTCATCTTAGGGTTTCCTCCTACTTCCCTCCCCTCTCTCGTTTGATCTCTAATCAAAAGAGGAATCGCATTGGAATTATACCCTCCCTTTTTGCCGAGATTGTATCAAAGGGGAAAATAGTAACCCAAATGGCGGCGATCCTAGGACTTTATTATAATTATATATATGTATGTATGTATGCATACATATATGTATGTATAAGGGATAACTCAAGCAGATAGGAGAACATCTAAAAAATCAAAAAAAAAAAAATTTCAAAACGATGCCAATAAAATATTAGCGTCAGTATAAGAATCTTATCAAAATACCAAGCAACAGACGGAACAACCTGTAACAATATATATCTCAGGATGCATAGATCTAATATCATAAAATATACATCCAATAAATAAATTCCTGATACCATGTATTAGGAGGTGAATGATAGCATCATGATTGGACATCCTCGTAACTAGATCACAATTATCATAAAAACTTTTTATACTAATCATCGATCAGTTTTAAAAATTATTTTTGTATAAGTAAAATTCTCGATCTAAAAAATTATTCTTGCATAAGTGAAACCTTACCAAGCCACCCTCAGGATCTCTTTGGAACCATGATAACAGCACGGATATCTGCCAGGGGGAGGGAGAATCTTTTTAGAGGGGTAAACTGAAAATATCGAATTTCTAATCTTTTGAATTTAATTTAATAATATACTTAACAGGGAGAAATATCATGTGATGAATAGAATGGATGAAATTATGATACTGTTCTTAGGATGACGAAGAATGGCTATGTCGACTAACGAGTTTACTGGTCTCACCCCATGAAGTTTCAGGAAACTTTGTATTTCATAGCATGCCATTGATTTTTCGCAGATCATGACCATTTAGAGTCTTGCCATTCATAAATTAAGTTATTTAACAAATTATAATAATAAATTAATTTTTTTATTATAATATTAATAAATTGATTTATAGCCAAAATGATCACATGGCAAGTTGCATGGGATGGAGCAGATATCTTGATTGAAAAAAAGATTTTCTTTCTTCCCTTTTACTCTACTCTACTCTACTTCCTTAGGCCACCCATCCTCGGTCACCTCTTTGGCACCATGCACTCTCTCTCTCTTGCCTTCTATTCCTCCATCATCTTCTCTATCTTCATTAAGATCCAATATATTGCTTGCTCCCGTGAGCATCGAGGCCCTTACCATTGGCAGCTTTGCATAGATCTCTTTATCTAAAATATCTCTATCTTCATATATATCATCGGTTCACAAAATGTCTTGATAGAATGTTTGCTCAAAATACCTTTTTATTTTTCTAACTTTTTTTTTTTTAATAGAACGGGGTATTCATTAAAGAGAATGAAAGTGAATACAACCCAAAAAGTCAGAGAGAATAATATCCCTAAACTGTACAGGGGCTAACAGCTAGTCGGACCAGACCGAAGAGATGGAGTGCTGGGCGACGAAGGAGGCAACCCAATCAGCAGCAGAGTTAGCCTCCCTATAGATGTGTCGAATCTCGATGGACATACAATCCTGTAAGAGGAAATAGATGTCCCTCAGGATGGGGTGGGCAGAGGAAGCCGATATTGACCACCTAATCCAGGAAATGACCGTCAAGGAATCTCCCTCGATAATGAGATGATCAAGGTGGAGGATCTGATGGGCATACCTGATACCGGCCCGTGCTACATACAGTTCCGTCCCGAGGACGGAAGTATCAATAAGAGGAAAACCACCCACAGCCAGGAAGCCCGGGCGAGAGTTGCGGATGACAAAGGCAGCACCTCCAGATCTATGGCGGAGACTCCCGTCAAAGTTGACTGTGAAGTACAATGGAGGAGGGGGTACCCGAGAAACAAAAATCACCCGGGACGCTCGAAGAGCAGAACGGAGACCCCAGATCTCTAAAGACCTCCCAATCAAACAAAGATACTCATAGGCCGAAACGATAGTCCTATCAACTAGTGACCGGGGAGAGCATCTAACCGAGCTAAAGACATGCTCGTTCCTGGCAATCCATATGTGATAAGCAAGATAAGCCAAAAGATTAGCATAAGGGAACTCCCGAGCTGATCTCAAGGTAGAGAGGAGAGAGTCAGCATCCTGGGTCCGAAAGATAATCCCAGCTAGGCCAGCTACCTGCCAAACCCTGGAAGCCCGGTCATAAAAGAACAGGGCATGGGCCTGGGTTTCATCCTCCAGCCCACATATAGGACATCCAGGGGGCATGTGAATGCCTCTAATAGCCAACAGAAGTCTGGTCGGGAGGCGATGCCGAGCAAGCTTCCATAGAAAAAGAGATCCTGGGATGAACCGGAATGGCCTAGATCCAACGGAAAGAGGAGTCCATAAACTCATCCGGAGTGAAGATGGACACCAGATCAGACATGAGCACCTGGGGGGAGGATGAGTGCATCCAAACTCTCATATCAGGGACGGAGAACATAGGCAGAATGATAGAAAGAACCCGACGACCCAAGATATCTCCGAAGATAGAGATCACCACCTGGCTATCCTATTGGGACTGCCCCGAAATGATGAGGTCAGCAATAGAAATAGTGTCCGGCATATCAACTGAGATAAAGGTGGGCCATCTAATCAGAGGAATATCAGAAATCAAGGGTCCATCATGAATCTGACGGATCTGTCATCTCCAATGACCCAGGAGAGGTGGGGCGTAATGAGAGGAGCTCTCGCCAGCATCTCTCTCCATATAGCCGAACAGTGCCTTGGTGGGCAATGAGGTCCGTCGAGGACAGTCAAATAGCCCCCATAACCGGCCGTCAGCATAGTCGACTACATGCTGTTAGGACATAAGAAGTATATGGCTAGATGCCTCCCGAGCAAAGCCTCTCTCCTGCTGAGAAGAGAGGTAATTCCCAACCCGCCATGATCGGTCGGCCGACAGATAGTGTGCCAGTTCACAAGATGAATCCTCCGATGGGCAGTAGAGAAGTTCCAAAGGAAGGCCCGTATCATCTACTCCAATCTCAGGATAATAGTCTTCAGAATTACAGCATGAGATAGGAGATAGATCAAGAGAAAAGTGAGAACAGAGCGGATTAGGGTGATCCTCCCCATTTACGAGAGGGATCCACCCTGCCATCCGTCAATCCGCTCCCGCACTGCCAGAACCAACAGAGAGCAATCCGTCCTGGATAGTCTGGATCTGGAAATAGGCACACCCAGATAGGTGAGAGGATCATGACACTCCAGAATACTAAGAACATCCAAAATCCGATGACAGAGTCAAATGGTCTTAGGGCTGAAATAAATGCCGGATTTCTGAAGATTGACTCTCTGACCCGAAACCATATAGTAATCTGCCATAACCCTCCGGATCCCCTGGGCACTAGCAACTGAGGCCCTATCCAATAGTAAGCAATCATCTGCAAATAAGAAATAAGAGATTGGAGGAGCGCCAGGAGTAGGAACGAACGGTTGGATGCCCAAGTCCCGCACCGATGCTCGCAATGCCCTGGACAGAAGGTCAGCACAGATAATGAAAAAGGAGGGAGAAAGGGGACAACCTTGCCGAAGACCCACTTTAGATATAAAGAAATCTATAGGAGAGCCATTAATCAGTAGAGAAAATGAAGGTCTGCTAACACAAGCCAAGATTCTGCAGATTCATGTTCGATGGAAACCGAAAGCCTGTAGGGCCTTGAGTAGAAAATCCCAGTTGACTCTATCATAAGCTCTCTCCATATCAAGCTTGATTGCCATCAAACACCGACGAGACGATGCTCGGCTGAGGTACGTCATAAACTCTCGAGTAATAAGCACATTATCAAAGATGCTACGTCCACTACAAACGCTCCCTGCTCCGGATAGATGAGCTGCGGAAGAACGGATCTCATCCGATTGACCATCAGTTTAGCGCATACTTTATAGAGGGTAGTACATAAATTGATAGGTCTATATGAACTGGCTCCATGGCATCAGGGGCTTGGAAATAAGAACAATAAAAGTCCGCTTCCAGGAATTGGGCATGGAACCTGAAACAAAGAAAGATTGCACAGCAGCAACAAAGTCAGAGCCAACAATATCCCAATATATTCGGAAGAAGAAGGGAGCATATTTATCAAGGCCAGGGACTTTATCCTCCCCCAAAGTCTACAGAACAAATCAAACCTCCTCCCCGAGAACCGGAGCCATCAGGATAGAGTTGTGACAAGGAGAAATGACAGTGGGCATGTGAGGGGGGAATGAGAGAGTAACTGGACAGGAGTCCATCCATCTAGATCTGAAGAAGGAAAGAATCTCCTTGCGAATAGCTCCCTCGTCCTCCAGCACCTGACCATCAGAAGAATGTAATACCCGAATAGCATTTTTATGTCTTCTGATAATGGTGGCCTGATGAAAAAACCGAGTGTTCCTGTCCCCTTCCTGCAACCACTGGACTCTTGACTTTTGTCTCCAAATGACCTACTGATGACGCAGTAGAGAATGGTGTATGGTAAGGTGAGCACGAAGGATGTCAAGGTCAGGCTGTGATAAGCAACATATCCTATCTTCTTTGTCCTGCAGGTGGGTGATAGTATCTTCCACAGACTTCAATCTGGAAAAGATATTACCCACCTCCACTTTATTCCAGCGGAGGAGATGCCTCCTGAGGAGCTCCAGCCTCCTAGATATCCGATAAGAGGCGTCACCCCAACCAGGAGTCCTCCACACCTCCCTAATAATCTCTCTGGATTTGGAATAGGAGAGCCAAAACTTTTCAAATCTAAATGGGGTGGGTCCCCGGATATGGGCATCCATCGACAGAAGGAGAGGGCAGTGATCCGAGGCAATCCAGCTGAGATGACAAACCGAGTGGGTAGGGTACAGAGAGAGCCAAGAAGGGGTAGCATGGCATCTGTCAAGTTTCTCCCAGACCCTAACACTACAAGAAAACACAGTTTTAACAATTGATTTTTCGGTTGCTAATAATTGAAAATCGGTTGCAAATTTAATTTGTAATCGATTTTGCAACCGAAATCAGTCGGTTGCAAAAGCCTAAGTTGCAAAATTTTGTGACCAATTTTTTCGGTTACAAAATTTAGCAACCGATTTTGGTGTATTTATGAAATTTTATTTTTTTAAATAAAAAAATCGGTTGCAAATTCGGTTGGTAAGAAATAAATTTATTTTTAAATATTTTAAAAAATTGGCAAAAAAAAGAAAGATCGGTTGCAAAATGGTTGCAAATAAATAAAATTCTGAAAAAAATTCAAAATCGGTTACAAAATCGGTTACAAATAAATAAAAATATAAAAAAATTAAAATTCGGTTGCAAAATCGATTGCAAATTAATAAAATTCTGAAAAAAAATTAAAAATCGGTTGCAAAATCGGTTGCAAATAAATAAAATTCTAAAAAAAAAAAAAAATTGGTTGCAAAATCGGTTGCAAATAAATTAATTTTGAAAAAAATAAAAAATCGATTACAAAATCGGTTGCAAAAAAATAAAATTATAAAGAAAAAAATCGTTTGCAAATAAATAAAATTCTGAAAAATAAAAATAAAAATCAGTTGCAAAATTGGTTGCAAATAAATAAAAATTTTAAAAAAATAAAAATCGGTTGCAAATAAATAAAATATAAAAAATAAAAATCGGTTGCAAATTAATAAAATTCTGAAAAAAATTAAAAAATGGATGCAAAATCGGTTGCAAATAAATAAAATCTGAAAAAAAATAAAAATCAGTTGCAAATAAATAAAAATATAAAAAATTTAAAAATCGATTACAAAATCAGTTGCTAAAATTAAATAATTAAAAAAATATATAAAATATTTATTTTTTTCCTGTGTCACATCATCTCATGATACGTGACTGCATGCAATTGGGATTCAAAAAATCACTGATTCTCAAATTCGAAAGACAACGTCAAATAGCTAACAATATGTATACCATTAAGAAATATACCCACTACAATATTTAACCAAAACGACAAGTCGTTCTAAGTTATTTCTATATTACATATGAAGGAAGAAAAACCAAGCATTTTTTTGGTAAAAAAATCCAACATTTTTTTAATGCAAAGAAAAAAAAGGAGCATTAGTAAAAACCAAATATATCTACAAAACTGCAACCATTAGAAATATATATATATTTTAAAGAGTCTGTGTCTAGAAGTGAGAGACAAGATTGACATTATTACATCATCATCAGTATTATAAGCACCAGATCACCAAGAGAAATGTGTTAGTTACATAAGGACTTTGAACTACATGGCGTTAGCTGCCATATCTTAACAGTTGGTTGGTGTCGTGGGACAATATCAAATTCAATACCCAAAGTTTGAAAACAATTTTAAACTTGCTGCACATGAGCTTATAGATCAAAGGCTTCATACAGACAATCTGATTAAAAAGCCAACAATGAACAGGTTGACTTGAGTTCTGAACTAATTAGTGTTGATACAACATCAAGAGGCTTGCTAGAGTTGCAAAAAAAATAAAATAATAAAATAAAAGGTTCCTACTGTTTGAGCTTAGAGTCTCTCCAACGAGGAAATTTAGCACCCTATATCACAGCCAAAGAAGCAAGGTACACATCTACAGGCATTACCTCAATTGGAATTCATCATGCATGATAACTGCTTGGCATTCAACACATATAATCATGTTTACAATGTTGAAGTTTTCATGGAAGAAAGATAGACCAATTTGCAAATGTACTCCAATAATTGCTAAAAAACTTCAAAATAAATATTTAAACTAGGGTTTCATCACGAAAAACAAACCTTTCATCATCTGATTCTTCTATATCCTCGTCTAAATCGACAGAGGTAATGGTTACGTCAGGCTTCAGCTGAGCAGACTGAAGCAATGGAGGCATTACAACACTCATGTATGAAAGAAAATCCTGTCCTAGGCACTTGCATAATCTGGCCCATGCCTATGACACAAAACAAGGAATAAACAATGGGACATATGGGCTATCTATGTACTATTTCAAGCTATGGAATCTTAAACATACCTGTAGCATATAGCTTGTTATTGGGTCATCTGTCTCCATTTGTGATCCTTGCAATGTCATCAGCACTTCCATTACCTAGCATAAAATAATCAGTTAAATGAGTGTGATAATCATGCTAAATATATCATCAGATCAACGGCTGAACTTGCAACTATATATCATAAGACTTCAAAACAGAAGAAGGATGAAGATAAGAGGCATGGAATACCAACAAATCCAGGATCAAAACTACAAAAGAAATACAACAATAATATATACTAAAGATCTCCAAATCACATGAATTTTTGATAGTAAACAGTTTAGAAATAGTAGATCGCATCCAATGGCACAAATCATTGGTACTGGGTACCTAGCTATCGGGTTTAGACTTAGCTTATTTAAATAGTTGTGTAGGTAGCCACATGTTAGCTCTACTTTGTATAGATAACCTTCTTCTCTCTTACTACTAAAGCATTAACTTCATGGTAAATACCTATGACGAATCTGCAACTGATGCTAAAGCTATCAAAGCTCCCTCTTCACAACCCTTTTCCAACAACTCCAGAAGAACAAAAAAAAAAAAAAAGCATTTGCAAAGTTGAACAAAGTAAAGCAAATATGAAAATAACCTGCAAGAGTACAAGCAACTTGCTAACAACTCCATCTAAGTAAGATGACAAAATATCTTGCGTGCAATTCTCGCTGAAATTCAAGACTGCTGAAGCAGCATGGGCCTGCAACATCAATCAAATCCATTTTTATTAAGAACTGGTTCGCACAAAAAGACCATCCCAGGAATTTGAAATTCAATAAATAAAGGCAAGAAGCACATAAAGACAAAAAATTAAGTAGCGGAATTAGCCTGCCCGGATAGCAGATCAATTCTTATAAGATCCATGCAAGGGGTAGGGAGTACCCTGTGAATCAACTACATACAGATACAGAGGGTGGTTGTGTCTGGAACCAGAACAAAACCAGCCCACCATATAATACACTATTATCCAATACTTGGCTTCATAGAATGTGCTACACCCCATCACTGCTTGTAAATAACAACTGAAGCTCGATTACTATCATCAATGATGAATACATCCAACAAGAGCAATGAGGAGCCAAATTTTTGAGAAAAGCACCAGGAACGGTAAAAATTATACATATGAGATATGGTTTGTGCAATCTTTCCCAGAAAGGAAAAAATAAGCCAGGGTCAAGGAAAGTGGGACAGAAAGAGAGGAACAAGCAAGGCCAATAAATAATCAGGGACTGACCTGTTTCCAAACTTGATATCTTCCTAAAAAGAACCACCAAATAGACAGATGATTTATAGCCAGAAAAAAAGTTCTATTATGATTTTTTTCTTAGGCTTGTCATCGCTTGCAAAGATTCTATAGCTTATTTCCAACAAAATATACCAAGAAACAGCATGGAAAGCATGTTTCAAGATTTCATGATCTTATTGTGAGGCCCAGCCCATCCGGCTGTTCAATCCAGGCGGCTTTGGGCTGAAGTCGGCAACTGGGTTGCCGACTTCAGTTCGAAATTTCTTTTGGCACCGGACTTTGGAACGATCGACGAAAGTTGCGGAAGCCGGTCGATTGGTGCGGGGGGATAAGGGTTTTCTCTGGTTTTAAAGGTTCCTCGCGTGCCTCTCCTCCAGCAGAACCTTCCTCTTCCGGTGGACGCCAAAGATCGATGCTGATCGTACCGGGCGATTTCTCTTGTGCCACGGCCCTTTTCGACGATCGCTCTTTTCTCTGGTGCTGCCGGAACCACCGCCGACCTCGCCGGTAAGTACCCTATGCCTTGTTTTCATTTGAACGTGGGCAGCAACGGCGACGGACGGGAGCCCGTCTCTTCTCGAGCACAGGCTTGAGTAGGGATGACCGGTCAGGAGAAAGGGGAATTTGGTTTGCTGGGTTTCTGTTGGTGGTCGGACAGCCACCGGGGACGCCGCCGGTCCCTCCCTTCCCTTCCGGCGATCCATCCCGGGCAGTCGATCACGGGGATCGCCGCCGTTCCTCCGTTCTCTCGAGGGGGGTGTTGATTGGCCTGTTAACAGAGTGGTGTCTCTGTTAACAGGGGAAGAGTTTTGGTCCCGGTGCTCTCCGGCAGGTGGTTGGACTGTCGTCGTCGGGATCGTCGGTCTCTTCCCTCCCTTCCGGCGATTCCTCCTGGCGATCGATCGAGGGGATCGCCGCCGATCCTCCTTGGGTTGTCTGTGGAATTTTTGGCCTGGGCTCTGTTGGGCCGGGCTCAGTTGGGCCAGGTTTTGTTGGCCCAGACTTTGTTGGGCCGAGTTTTTCTATCTGTGTTGGGCCTGGCCTGTTTCTGGGATGGGCCGGCCTAATAACGGTACAATTTAGAAATAATATATATATATATAATAATAATGATGATATTATAATAATAAATAAAAGGAAGGGAGGAAAAAGGACTGCTAGCTAAGGATGTCCCAGAAAAATTTAGTTTTTATTTAATTTCTTTTTAATTTGTGATTCATGATCATTGTTGACTTTGGAAGACCCGGTTTAGTGTTGGACTATACTAGTTGATGGATGCTCTTCGGTAAGTTATCTTGACATCTGATGTTGTATGCCAATATGTACATATTTATGAATTAGTAAATATATGTAATATATCTGGATAGGATTGCATTGGATTACGTGCATCATGTTGGTGTGGGTGCATTGTGTTGGTGTGAGTACATTGTATTAGTATGGGTACATTATGGGATTGCATTGGATTGCGTGCATCATGTCAGTATGGGTGCATTGTGTTGGTATAAGTATATTGTGTTGGTGTGGGTACTTTCTAGTTCGATTATGATCATACGAGTACCTAGTCTCCTTTTGGGCCTCTAGCGGGGCTATCGCTGGCACATGACCGTTGAGCAGTATGTGACATAGGAGCTAATTGCCTTATTTTAGCCATGCATGACAGGCACATGCAGAGGATACATGTTTCTCGTGTGATACTCAGAGCTAGTTTTCTTTTTGGGCCTCCAGCAGGATTATTGCTGGCACATGACTGTTGAGCGGTATATGACACAGGATCTAGTCTCTTTCAGGCGAGCCACGGGCCGATCGTGGCCATAGTCAGAGAAATAGGAGAGTAGAGTAAATGGTTGGCCATCCATAGTCGTGTCGTGTCTGTGTCGGTTGCATTTAAGTGTACATATTTGCCTCAGGTTGTTAGTTATATTATTATATTGCTGGACATCTTGTTATATGATGTGTCATGCTTGTTGTTATTAGTGGCATATTGGTGTATGTATATTGGAGATGTTGATAACTTACTGAGCCTGTGTAGCTCACCCCTGTTGTTCTATATTTTTGTTTCAGATATTGAAGATCATTTGGGCTTTGGGACCAGTCAGTGAGGAGCTAGGATTTAGGTGTTAATCCTTGACTTTATATTTTATTTATATTTTGTTTTCTGTTAATCTTTATAGAAAGTTGTTCCCTATCATTGTTTGGATGTTGAATTGAAAGTTAGGCCTGGCATGATCTCTAGAGGATACCTAGGATTGTGCGGCTGGTCACGTAGCCGATCCTTGATCTGGATTCGGGACGTGACAGAATGGTATCAGAGCAAAGGTTTAAGATCAAGATATCATAGTTAGTGAGAGTGGGGTAGAATTAGGGTATTGAAAGATATTTGATGATTTAAAAATTTATATCAGAGTGCGCAGCGGAAGTGTGGTAGACTAAAGATACTAGAATTAATTTAAAGTGTATATGATGGAAGAAGAGATGCTCTTATTGAAATTATTGAATTTGGATAGAATGGTACTTTTGAGTATTGAATCATACAAGTTTTGGATTGCGCATCTTTGAGTTTTGGAATACTTAGATTTTTTCTTAAATTTCGAGGACGAATTTTTTTTAGGAGGGGAGAATGTGAGGCCCAGCCCATCCGGCTATTCAATCCAAGCGGCTTTGGGTTGAAGTCGGCAACTGGGTTGCCGACTTCAGTTCAAATTTCTTTTGGCACCGGACTTTGGAACGATCGGCGGAAGTTGCGGAAGCCGGTTGATTGGTGCGGGGGGATAAGGGTTTTCTCTGGTTTTAAAGGTTCCTCGCGTGCCTCTCCTCCAGCCGAACCTTCCTCTTCCGGTGGATGCCAAAGATCGACGCTGATCGTACCGGGCAATTTTCCCTTGTGCCACGGCCCTTTTCGACGATCGCTATTTTCTCTGGTGCTGCCGAAACCACCGCCGACCTCACCGGTAAGTACCCTATCCCTTGTTTTCGTTTGAACGTGGGCAACAGCAGCGACGGACGGGAGGCCCGTCTCTTATCGAGCACAGGCTTGAGTAGGGACGACCGGTCGGGGAAAAGGGGGAATTTGGTTTGCTAGGTTTCTGTTGGTGGTCGGACAGCCACCGGGGACGTCGCCGGTCCCTCCCTTCCCTTCCGGCGATCCATCCCGGGCGGTCAATCACGGGGATCACCGCCGTTCCTCCGTTCTCTCGAGGGGGTGTGTTGATTGACCTGTTAATAGAGTGGTGTCTCTATTAACAAGGGAAGAGTTTTTGTCCCGGTGCTCTTTGGCAGGTGGTCGGACCGTCGTCGTCGGGATCGTCGGTCTCTTCCCTCCCTTCCGCGATTCCTCCTGGCGATCGATCGAGGGGATCATCGCCGATCCTCCTTGGGTTGTCCGTGGAATTTTTGGTCTGGGCACTGTGCCTGGGCTCTGTTGGACCGGGCTCAGTTGGGCCAGGTTTTGTTGGTCCAGACTTTGTTGGGCCGAGTTTTTCTATCTGTGTTGACCTGGCCTATTTCTGGGATGGGCCGGCCTAGTAACGGTACAATTTAGAATAATAAAAAATATATATATAAATAATAATAATGATATTAATAATAATAAATAAAAGGGAGGAAAAAGGACTGCTAGCTGAGGATGTCCCAGAAAAATATAGTTTTTATTTAATTTCTTTTTAATTTGTGATTCAGGATCATTGTTGACTTTGGAAGACCCGGTTTAGTGTTGGACTGTACTAGTTGATGGATGCTCTTCGGTAAGTTATCTTGATCTCTGATATTGTATGCCAATATGTACATATTTATGAATTAGTAAATATATGTAATATATCTGGATAGGATTGCATTGGATTGCGTGCATCATGTTGGTGTGAGTGCATTGTATTGGTATGGGTACATTGTGGGATTGCATTGGATTGCGTGCATCATGTCGGTGTGGGTGCATTGTTTTGGTATAAGTACATTGTGTTGGTGTGGATACTCTCTAGTTCGATTATGATCATACGAGAACCTAGTCTCCTTTTGGGCCTCCAGTGGGGCTATCGCTGGTACATGACCGTTGAGCGGTATGTGATACAGGAGCTAGTTGCCTTATTTTAGCCATGCATGGCAGGCACATGCAGAAGATGCATGTTTCTCGTGTGATACTCAGAACTAGTTTTCCTTTTGGGCCTTCAACAGGACTATTGCTGTCACATGACTGTTGAACGGTATGTGACACAGGATCTAGTCTCTTTCGGGACGAGCCATGAGCCGATCGTGGCTGTTACGGCCGTAATGATGACGTGGCCGGACTCAGATTCCGTCGGGTATGATCGAGCCACGTTGAGGTTTCTTCGGCCGAGTCAGCCTCGGCTTCTGCGCTACCGAGGTCGAGCTCGGCCCTTGCCCCCCCAGGCTACCTCGCCAGGTGATATCCCGAGACGTTACCGCCCTTCGCCGAAGTCGAGTTCGGTACAGGCTCCTCCCGCCGCCTCGCCAGGTGTCCACCCAGGAGGGGTCCACCTCGGCCGAGGTCGGCTGCTCCTTCGCTCCTTCGCCAGGTGGCCCCCGGAGACGGGTCCACCTCGACCGAAATCGGGCGCCCTCCTGCCACCTCGCCAGGTGTCCACCCAGGAGGGGTCCACCTCGGCCGAGGTCGGCTGCACCTTCGCTCCTTCGCCAGGTAGCCCCCGGAGATGGGTCCACCTCGGCCGAAGCCGAGCGCCCTCCTGCCACCTCGCCAGGTGTCCACCCAGGAGGGGTCCACCTCGGCCGAGGTTGGCTGCTCCTTCGCTCCTTCGCTAGGTGGCCCCAGGAGACGGGTCCACCTCGGCCGAAGCCGAGCGCCCTCCTGCCACCTCGCCAGGTGTCCACCCAGGAGGGGTCCACCTCGACCGAGGTCGGCTGCTCCTTCGCTCCTTCGCCAGGTGGCCCCAGGAGACGGGTCCACCTCGGTCGAAGCCGAGCGCCCTCCTGCCACCTCGCCAGTGCCCACCCAGGAGGGGTCCACCTCGGCCGAGGTCAGGCCGCCCGTACAAGAAGATCCCAAAGAAAGAGGCGCAGGTTCCGAGGTTGGCCCTCGAGCCGTGCGCATCACAGACGGCGCCCCGTACAGATTACGGTGGCACGCGAAACACCACTTACGTCGGCCCGACAAGTCCTGCAGTCGAGAGGCGCGGTTCTGACAAAACAGGATCCGTAAACGGACAACACCGGCACTTAGGAAGGAGAGCGCCCTCACTGGGCCCGAGGTCTGACCGGCCGCCCTGCCGGCGCCACCCCCCTTCTTTTATCTTTACCCTTTCCCCGCTGGGCTCGGCGAACGAGGTCAGAAAGCCGCCTGGCCCTCGAAACCAAAAGGGGAAAGAGAAAAGGATGGAAAGGGGAATCTCCGGCGAGCAGAAGACAGGCTGACAGCAAGAGGAGATAAAAGGGGAAGTTGGAGGCGACCAGGTAAGCTGGGATGAGTAAGAAACAGTGGCCGAAAGCTCCGCTCCGAGAGTAAGATCCAGGGTCCCGAGAGGGATCGCTTGGCGTGAGCTCGGCAAGGAGGCCAAGGCCGGGTTTCTGGTCCCTGCAGCACCTTTCTTGCTAGTAAATTCTCTGAGTCTGGGACTTCTTCGGGGGCCCGTCTTAGAGAATCTGTTCCTTCTCGCCATCTACTAACTTGACCGTCGGAGCTCCCTCGCCGGGATCCCCGGCCAGGGTCTTCTGACCTTCTCTTGCAAGTTCGCTCCAACCAGGAGGCTCCAGGAGCTAGGCGGTCTGGTAGATCGGCGGATCCGTGGCACGGGCGCGGCGACGAGATCGGCAACAGTGGCCATAGTCAAAGAACTAGGAAAGTAGAGTAAATGATTGGCCATCCATAATCGTATCGTGTCTGTGTCAGTTACATTTAATATACATATTTGTATCAGGTTGTTGATTATATTATTATATTGATGACATCTTGTTGTATGATGTATCATGCTTGTTGTTATTAGTGGCATATTGATATATGTATATTAGAGATGTTGATAACTTACTGAGCCTGTGTAGCTCATCCCTATTTTTTTATATTTTTGTTTCAGATATCGAAGATCATTTGGACTTTAAAACCAGTCAATAAGAAACTAGATTTAGATGTTAATCCCTGATTTTATATTTTATTTATATTTTATTTTCTGTTAATTTTTATGAAAAATTGTTTCCTACCATTATTTGGATGTTGAATTGAAAATTAGGCATGGCATGATCTCTAAGAAATATCTAGAATTGTGCGGCCGATCACGTAGCCGATCCTTGATTGGATTCGAGGCGTAACACTTATCTGCTTAAAGCATTTGGGAGAAGACTTGAACCAACGAGATTGATGGCGGCGCCGAGGGCAGCGATCCGGATATCGGCAGAAGTGGGATGGGAGAGAGAGGAGAGGAGGACGGAGTGGAGGGTGGGGAGGTGGGGGAGGAGGGTGTCGCTGATGTACTGGGCGAGCTGGGAGAAGATGAGGAGGGCCGATTCTTGGAGGCGGGGGTTGTCGGAGGTGACAGACTGGAACATGAACGGGAGCAGCTCTGGCCAGGCATCATCGGGGAGGAGTCCAGCAACGAGCTCGGAGACGGTGTCGCAGAGCTTCTTGGCGATGGACTTTACGTCCTCGCGCTGGACGGTGGCGAGGAGGAGGGACTTGAGCGAGGCCAGAGGTAGGACGGCGAGGAGTCACCGCCGGAGGCGGACGACGTGGAGGAATCGCGGGTGAGGAGCTTGCGGAGGAGGATGGCGGACATGGCACGGATCTCGAGGTGGGGGGAGGAATGGAGGAGGGTGGCAAGCTTGGCGGCGAAGGCGTCGGGTTGGAGGTCGCGGCAGAGATGGAAGAGGGACTCCGCCTGCGATCGCTGGTCGTTGGCAGAGGACATCAGCTGGGCGACGATTGCCTCGAAGGGCGCCGGGTCGGCGCCGAGGATCGCCGCCAGCTGATGCTGCTGCTGCTGGTCCATCGCCGTAGGGCGCGGTCGGAATCTAGGGTTTCGGGGAGGGGTGGTGGCGGATGGGAGAGAAGAGGATAGGAGATGAGGTGGTCGTCGGGCCGCTCGCTCGCTCGGCAGAGGAGCGCTGATTCCTTGGCTTTTTATTTTTAGGGTTCGGGAGGAAACTAACAACTATGGGAGAGGGAAAGTTAAGGGAACGGGCCGGGTGGCTTTTTTCGCTTGGGATTGGGTCTGGGATGTCCGAGGGGTTTGGACTCGATAAAAATTAAAATTAAAATTAATTTTAAATAAAGTTTTATAACCGAAAGTTTGATTACAAATTTTTTTTAAAAAAAGTTTTAAAAATTTAATTATAATTTTTTTTGCAACTAAATTTTTGTTTGCAAATTTAACAAATATTAAAATTAATTTTAAATTAAATTTTGCAATCGATTGCAAAATTTAAAAAAAATAAATTTTTTTAATTATCATTTTTTTGCAATCCAATTTTCAGTTGTAAAATTCAAAAAATATCAAAATTAATTTTAATTAAATTTTGCAACCAAAAATTTTGTTGCAAAATTTAAAAAAAAATAATTTTTTTTTAATTATATTTTTTTTGCAATCAAATTTTCGGTTGCAAAATTCAAAAATATTAAGATTAATTTTAAATTAAATTTTGCAATCAAAAATTCATTTGTAAAATTTATAAAAAAATTAAAAAATAGTTTTTTTTTTTTTTTTTTTTTTTTTTTTTGCAAACAATTTTTCGGTTGCAAAATTCAAAAAATATTAAGATTAATTTTAAGTTAAATTTTTCAATCAAAAATTCGGTTGTAAAATTTTTAAAAAATATATTTTTTAAAAAAAATAATTATCTTTTTTTTGCAACCGATTTTTCGGTTGCAAATTCAAAAAAATATTAAAATTATTTTAAATTAAATTTTGCAATCAAAAATTTAGTTGCAAAATTTTAAATAAACATTTTTTAAAAAATAATTAATTATCATTTTTTTGCAACCGAAATTTTGGTTGCAAAATTCTAAAAAAATATAATTAATTTTAAATGAAAATTTGCAACCAAAATTCGGTTGCAAAATTTTTAAAAAAATTATTTTTTTAATTAATTATTTTTTTTGCAATCGATTTTTTGGTTGTAAATTTCAAAAAATATTTAAATTAATTTTAAATAAAAATTTGCAACCAAAAATTTGATTGCAAAATTTTTATTAAAAAATTATAAATATTTTTTTATTTATTAATTTTTTTGCAACCGATATTTTGATTGCAAATTTTTATTTAAAATTAATTTTAATTTGTTTATAGTTTTACAACCGAAAAATCGGTTGCTAAATTTTAAAAAAATCTTTAAAAAATATTTTTAAATGAATTTCGGTTTCGGTTGCAAAATGATAATTTTGCAACTGAATTTGCAACCGATTTAAATCGGTTGCTAAATTATTAAGAAAATTATTCGGTTGCAAAATCGGTCACAAATGTAACCAAAAAATTTGATTGCAAAATCGGTTGCTAAAATACTATTTTCTTATAGTGCTAGCAGCACCCGACCGGTTGTTACACCAGGTAAAATAGGGTCCAACAAATCCCAAATCAACAAGGCCGTACTCATGAATAAAATTGGTGAACTCCAAGGAGGCAGCGTTTTCCACAAAGGGCCTGCCGTTCCTCTTGTCCTCGGCCCGATCAATAACATTGAAATCTCGAGCAACCACAGTGGGAACACCGCAGTCAATCAAAATAGAGACCTCCTTCCAAACCACGGTCCTCCCCCTATCCGAAGTACTAGCATATATATCGCACAGAAGCCAAGAAGGACGATCAGGTTCCGATACGACAATGGCCACCATCTAAGAAGATCGGTGAAAAATGCTGACTTTTGCAGCTCCCAGGTCCCAGGTGACAATAATACCACCCGACAGGTCATGAGAGTCAATGAAATAAAATTTCCAGTTTCGAGGAAAACGACGCCGCACACGTTCGAGACTAGAACCCGAAAGTCTAGTCTCCGGAATAATACATATCTGAGGATTGCACAGTTGAAGAAAGCGACCATAAGTAGAAAATAATACGAGTTTCCCCGCCTCCCGAATATTGCAAACAAAGATTTTCATTACAACTTAGGTGGACTTGAATGATCCCAGATCCTGATCCGGTACCATCCCCAACAACACACACAGAAGAACCTTCCCCGGACAAAGCCAAATCCTGGACATTCTCCATCCTCCTGTTACCAGGCCCTTGATTATTGGGCAGAGGAGTATCAACCCCCTTCTTGGACCCCCTAGACGACACCCCCATCGAGCCCAGGGCAGTCTTCAATTTGGCTGAAATAGTCTCACGAGAACTCTGCCCATCATCAGTTAACAGAGCAACAGCCACATGAACAGAGGATTTCTTCTGTAATGGTCCAGGTTAGCTTGAGGAACCGGCAAGGAAGCCCCAGACGAACCCTCCAAACCCCTCTTCACAGACCCAGAGCCACCCAAAGAGCTACCACACCCAGATTCAACCCTTCCCCCCAAAGCGCCATCAGCCCGGGCAGCCGCTGAAGACTTCCCCACAGAAGGTAAGGAGGTACCCTTCCCCAACCAACCCACATCAATAGCAGCCCTCTTCCCAGACAAGGCCCTCCCAGACAGCCCAAGCCCCCCAGTCATGGCATCAACAATAGGTACATTCACCAACACCGGCTCCACGGAGCCTTGAGTAGAGACCCCAAATAAACCCTCCCCACAAGAGATTTGTTTCAAAGCACCCTCCCTTACTCGAACATGGGCTTTCCCTACAGTCCCAGAAATGCCCACAATCTTCCCAATTGACCCATAACCCCAGAGGGAGCAGCATCCAAATTAGTAGACAAGCAGGGTTTAGAAGAAGGCACCTTATCAGCAGAGTCAGAGACCACCTTAGGTAGAGGGGGGTCAGAGGATTTAGCAGGGCTTCAGCCGCGCTTGAGAGATATAGCTCCATATTCCAGCATGAGGTGGTCCATCGGCCCCGCCTCCACCGGAACAAGCTCCATACAGTCCGCCAGTGGGGCAAAACTCCTAGGGAGAGCTCCAAGACCACCATCAGCCTCCAAGTAATCAAACCGGCCCGCCTCAAGGGAGTGGCGTCGTGCCACTTTCGAGGGCTTTTGCCACCCGTCGGAGTCGGGTGGCGAGTTGGGAGAAGATGAGACCGGAGTGGATGAAGATTGGAGCGGCAATGATGACGGAAGA